>OX438986.1:15049709-16519527 GCA_949316085.1 Hypercompe scribonia
GATGTACTAGTGACTTTTCAATTGCAGATACGGACACAAATTACAACATAAGTTTTCTTAGAACAGATTTATTCTGCAAGGAACATAAGAAAATTTAGCCATTGAACACTTCAATAACCTTATACATGTATGCACGTTAATTTATTTTCAACAATAATTACAAGCCACAGATTTTACAATATAACAGTACGAACTATAAAATAATAACAATATATGGAATAAGAAGATGTGCCAATCCTAAGAGTTCTGCAGCCTCCACGACGTAAATATCGCAAGCGCTTAATTTTTTGAACTAAACCGGTTACAAACGCTAGATGTTCTTCCACATTTTCCTGGGCTCCAATTGAATATATGATAAATCTGAGATAAATTATGTTTGTATTGAATTCTATTAGGCAATAAAAAGTTTCATTATTATGCTTTTTTTATCAACAGACTTTAACAATCCATCACTGGACATAGACCGGGTTTAGTTTTGGTTTTGGTCTACTGTACTACGATGGCCAGACGGGTTGATATAGAGTTTCTTTCAAGTTTTCCTTCTCATTGCAATGATATTGTCTTGCATATTCTGTATTTTAGTCACCTCTTACGACAATCATGGGAAGGATAGGGTTGGCGATACTCTACGTTCTTAATCTGTCACCATACGTAGCTTCGTGGATGGAATGAAAATCTAGATAGAAGCCTCCTAAACCACTGAATTGTGGACTCACTTGAAGTGTTCTGTCAGAAAAAATAAACTCTGGCTCAGAACTTGGGATCACGAACCTCTTAAGTAACAGGGTAGTCAATAGCAAATTTTGTAAACCGCTGCCAGTGATGACTTACGGCGCAGAGACATGATCGCTCACTATGGACGTGATAAGAAGGCTCAAAGTCAATTAAAGAGCAATGGAGAGGGCTATGAGTTTTTTTGTGTAATCGAATCAGGAATGAGGAGATCCGCAGGAGAGCCAAGGTCACCGACATTGCCAGTAAAATCGCTTAATTATATTGCAGTGGGCGAGCCACATCACACGCAGAAACGATGGTCGATGGGGCCGTAAAATTAGGGAGTGGCGACCGCGTACTAGTAAACGCAGCGTTGGTAAGCCCTCCACAGGATAGTCCAACGACCTGATAAAGGTCGCGCGATGCTGCTGGATGCAAGTACACAGAATCGGCTGTTGTGGAGAACTTTGGGGGAGGCCTATGTCCAGCAGTGGTCGTATTTTGGCCGGGATGATGATGATGACGATGAAGCTCACTGCAGTCTCGATATCAAGAACACCTTAATTTCACTAGAAAGTATGTTTGTACACATATTCAACATGTAATAAAGATCTAGAACCTATACCTCTTTTGATGTATCTACATATGTTTAAACTGTTATTATCAAATCTGTTGCCGTTGTGGACGTCCTTAGTTTTGGACGACAACCTAACTGTGTTTGCTCTGAGCTATATCATCACTCTTCTTTATCACTTACATTATTCAGACGATGGTAGTCGCTTTCCATTAATCATCTCATAGGTGCACCTACTTGCTTAGCCCCTTCTATCGTCAAAACGTAACGTACAGAATATTACATTAGTTTCAATATTTGGGCGATTCATTTTACAAAGAAAGTTAAGTTAATCTAGTCATCAATATTTTATTTTTAAACTATATTATAGTATCAGAACCATAGGATAAGGTACAGAGTCCAATCACAATAGTACAAACTGTAAAATAACAATAACGTATGAAGTAAGAAGATACAGCAATCTTAAGAGTACTGCAACATCCACGGTGTAAACACCGCAAGCTCTTAATTTTTTGAATGACACTGCTTGTAGGCGCTGAATATTCTTGCACGTTTTTCTTTGGGCAGCTAGAATAAATTATGAATATATCAAGGGAGAGCTACTACTTTGGCACATGTGAGCAAGGCTCGATCTGTGTGATTGAAATCAGAGATAAGGCTTTACTAACATTAAAACTCAATGATATTGAAAAAAAACGACACAAAAATAATGCTACATTGCAGTTTAAAGTTATTCATTCGTCAGGTTACATAAATCAACTGAGAGGTTAAGAATGTCATGCGTGGCACTAAAAGTCACGTATTTCATTGTTCACGCCACTTACTACGTGAATAAATAAATTTTGAATATTGTAACCTGATTTTAAGCAAATGAAAATTCAAAACGACAGTCGTAGATATACTGCACCATATGACTATGAAATAGATGAAAAAGATGAAGAATTTGCACCTGGTTGCAAATAAAAATCATAAATTTTAGCTCAACAAGATAAGCAGAGAAAAAAGATAAGCATAGAAAATACCAAAAATATTTTTATAAGTCACTTACTGGATGTTTCATTCATACGCAGTAGACATACTGACTTCAGATCTTCCATTGCTAAGTACACATTCTGACACTCTTTACTGAGATATACGTGTATAACCATGTCTTTGCATAAGCCTAACAAATTTACCGCTAAGAATAGAGAAAACTGCAAAATGTTTACAAAATATGTTTGAGCATAAAGAACGTTTGAAACGCATACAGTTTATTGCCCTATGTACATGTTCAACCACTAACTTTTTCAAATATACTAAAATCAGTACATTCAGCAGAGCGCGCGCAAATGTTAACATTGTATAAAACATAATTTGAAATAGTAAGATGTACATTAATATACGAATTACAACTAACAGCTTTAGTTACTTGAACATATAGGCCTATATTTATACTTCCACGTTTAATAATGGGTCCCAATTATCATTAAGCTATCAATTACTCAGTCACACAAAATTCAATATTTTTATTTTTATTTCAAGAGTCTGCCAAAGTGCCTCTGCTCTACCTGATGGAAAGTATGTATAGAATCCAAGAGTTGTGATCACTATACTCATTACGAAAATGCTTGAGGCAAGCTAATTTCCCCTTTCTTTTTGTATCTGCGGAAACCTCCACGGTTGCTACCGGCTGGTGGTTATGTTACTCGAACTGACCGAGAACTGCACGCTGTCTCGGGCACTAGCAGTTGCGGAGTCAGGTACATTCTAGAAGAGAAATTCTTGGAATCCTAACGTATCTCGGGTCACTTCTAGCTTGTAGATGGACCCCTCTTGTGTGGAAACCTCGATGTTTTTTTTCTGCCAACAAAAGATGCGTTCCGTAGTATCATGTAGGGCTCACGCCGGAGTTGACCTCTCCTGAGCTCAGTAAAATACCACAAAAAAAGCTAGTATTGGTAAACTGTTGAGAAGTGTAAAGAGCAACACATGTAAAGAGCAAATTTTGAAGCAGGTTCCAGTAAACACGATTGTTGACGCAAGATTTCTATTCAAGTTCTCTATAGAAAAATACACCGGCAAACGTCACATTGTTGGATATTATGTGTGCAATATATAAAGTTTAACGAAAGCCAACGATTATGAACAACATTATCGGTAACTTTCGTTAAAATTTGCATTTAAGAGTTTGTTAACTGTTTTAAATGTTAATTTTTATAATTTTTGTCTCTCAGAGTTATCAATAGAAAATGGTTGAAGCCATAGATACATGTTATTTATATATGTAATCTGAATGTGGTTTACTCAATGATGGTCCCAATGATGGTTTACTGCACAGAGACGTGGTCGCTGACAATGGTGCTAGTAAGAAAGTTCTAAGTTACTAAAGAACAATGGAGAGGTCAGTTCTCGGCGTTTCTTTGCCGTATCGCTTCAGGAATGACGAAATTCACAGACGATACAAAGTCACCGACATTCCCAATAAAAGTACTAAACTTAAGTGGGCGGGGCGTATAACACGCAGAAACGATGGCTAATGCGATCATAAAGTTCTGGGGCTGCTATCTGGTACTAGGAAACGCAGCGTTGGAAGGCCCCCTACAAGGTGGTCCGATGATCTGGTAAAGACCACAGAAAACCGTTTGATGTGAGTGGCATAGGATAGGTTGTTAATATTATTTATTTA
Organism: Hypercompe scribonia; assembly: GCA_949316085.1. Classification (NCBI taxonomy): domain Eukaryota; kingdom Metazoa; phylum Arthropoda; class Insecta; order Lepidoptera; family Erebidae; genus Hypercompe; species Hypercompe scribonia. The sequence continues at coordinate 15,053,663 of OX438986.1, forward strand.
TTTATTTATTTATACAACATGCACTTTATGTACATAGGCGGACTTAATGCCTAAGGCATTCTCTACCAGTCAACCTTTGGGTGATGCAGAGAAAATAGGAAGTAGGTGCGTTTCAGATGTTGAAAAGAAGAAGTAGACATATACAAACTTTCATATACTAAAATTAATACAAATACATAAATACATACATATACATACTTAAGTTGATGTAAGTCTGTATACATGCATACACAAATAAATATCATAACAAGTATAAGATGATAATCATGTATTGGTTGATTCTACCAGCTGTTTCAGTAAATACTGCTTCACTTTTTTCTTAAAAGTAAAAGCGTTGCTAGCCATCCTGACTTCGAGGGGAAGCTCATTCCAGAGAAGAACGGACTGCACAAAGAAAGATGAGCCAACAAACTCAGATGTATGGGAGGGGCAACGAAGGAGAAGATTCTTAGAGGACCGAAGCTTTCTGTCGTGATTGCTACATAAGAGTTGGAAATAAGAGTTTAAATATGTTGGCGAAGATGGGTTATTAAGTATAGAGAATAGAACAGTGAGCGCGCGTAATTTTCGGCGTAGACGAATTGGTAGCCAATTGAGCTGCGAACGGAAAGAGGATACATGGTCATATTTACAGAGATTATAAACAAATCGAATGCAGTTATTAAGAAGACAGTCTAATTTATCGAGAAGATCTGCATTCAGGTCGTAGCAGCACACATCACCATAGTCGATTAAGGGGAACATAAGAATTTGCACAAGCATAGTCTTGGTTTTTACGGGCAGGAAATTTCTCAGACGATTTAGAGCCCGAAGTGTCCCAGTAACCCTCCGGCACTGTATTGCAACTTGTTCACGCCAGGTTAGTGTGCAATCGAGTTGTAAACCTAAATCTTTCACCGATCCACTCACAGGTATGATAGTCCCATTAAAAGTAATAGCCGGGAGAGTCTTAATGTCTACTCTGTTCATCGACCGGTGACTACTCACTACGATAGCTTGACATTTTGTCGGGTTCACAGATAAACCAAATCTTTGAGACCACGTGTTGATTGTTTCCAGATCGTGGTTGATCATTTGTATTGCTATCGAAATATCGTCCGCTTTACTCTGTGAATAGAGCTGTAGGTCGTCGGCATACAGATGATACGCACAAAGAAGTTCCAGGGACAGGAGGTTAATATACATAGAAAATAATATAGGAGAAAGAATGCCGCCTTGAGGAACACCAGAATCAAGATCACACCAGCTCGAGGAAGATCCATCGACATGAACAGATTGCTGGCGTCCCCGAAGATATGATGAGAACCAATCCAGTGCTTCAGGTGAGACCACAAGATAGGAAAGGATAGACAGGAGTATATTGTGATTGACTGTGTTGAAGGCATTAGAAAAGTCAATTAGTATCAAAACAGTAACTTCAGTGTCTTGCATACCTGCCTTGATATCGCCAACCACTTTAAAAAGAGCAAAAGTAGTGCTATGACCAGGCCTGAAACCCGATTGAAACGGGGTCAGTAGGTTGTTTCTGTAGACAAATTCAGAAAACTGTTTGTGCACACAGGATTCTAGGACCTTTGAGAGGAAAGGGAGAACGGATATTGGTCTGAAATGGTTGGGGTGTGTGGGATTTGGATTTTTAGGTAAAGGGATGACACAAGCTTTGTGCCACAGTGATGGGATAATTCCAGAATATAATAAGTAGTTTATGACATGGGTGATTATAGGTAAAATGTGGTCAATAATTGTTACGATCATACGTCGGCTGATTTTATCACAACCAACAGCGTTGGATTTGATAGAGAATATGATCTTTTTGATCTCACCCGACGCAACCGGAGAAAATCGGAAGGGATTTATGTTAGGGCTATTTAAACTTGTCAGGTAGTCAACAGTGCGATACTCGGTTTGGGAATCCAAATGAGCAGATAGAGAAAAATGGTGGTTCAAATCCTCCAAACCAACCGTCCCCTGCAGACCACCCGACGGCTGCTTACCAATACCCAGAGTTCCAAGGAACCTTCAAATATTGGCGGGAGAAGAATGGGAGATGTTGTCAAAAATGTGTCGGCGTTTGGCGTTGCGTATCATCTGGTTGCAGCGATTGCTCGCGATTTTGTATAAACTGCGCTTTGCCTCGGTACAGTCCCTTCTGAATTTGAAAAAAGCTATATCTCTGCGTCGCATAGCCAAAAGTATCTCTTTCGTCATCCAGGGAGCAGGTTGCCTCTTTAATTTAATACTTTTGATGGGTACATGGTTATCATATAGAGCGAGAAGTATGTGATTAAAGTTATGAAGCTTCTCATCTATGCTCATAACTGACGTTACTGCATCCTAATTCAGACAGGCAGCATCCCTAAGTAGCTTGTCCAGATCCATACGAGCAAAACAACGCATGCGCAAAACTTTTGGATGGGGTTTAGGTGGTTTAAGGGCATTATTATCGTAACCTTTATCTCCACAACAGCTGTATACACATAGCACACACATACGTTATGTATATTTCTTCCATTCTTAACATATTATGGTATGTTACATTGCTCGTGTATCTTAAAAAAGTAAATTAGTACTAACACTGTAGAGTTCTGCTAAACTTACTTGCCCTTTAAAAGTCTTTTCAATTATATCATACACCTTCAATATTTCATCATATACTCCAAATATAGTAGTCCAGAAGCTTTCTTTCAATGTTTCTTCCGACCTTTCTGACGATGTAATAGTCTCAATCCAAAGTTTGAATGCAATTTGTACCATGTGCAATAGTCTACTAGCATACAACACATTGAAGTCAAAACAAGTGATTATTATAGTCAAAATCAATCCATGGAAACTAAATTGCTTGGTAACACTATACACTAAAATTATCCAGAGAATATTAAAAACAAAAAAAGAAGTGATGCTTGCCCAATTAAAAAAAATGATTTCTCTAATTTCATTTTTATTGATACTTAATAACTTGTAAATTCTTTGTAGTTTCAATACTAAAAATACATTAATCTAACTAGTGAATATGTTCGTGCACATGTTCAACGTAAACCCGAAGGAGTACATAAAGAAATCAGAAATAGAAGTCCAAAAAAGAGTGATGCCAAATAGACTCTTCTGTTGATCTAATATTTGATACACACGGAAGAGGTAAGAAAATATACACAGAACAGAAGTCAAACATGTACAAATATTGTAGAAAGGAGTGTTGGAAGTGATAAAATTGTGATAAATTTGATATTTAGCAGTGATGAACATTGTTGGTATCATGTTTAAGGGCCTCAGTATAGCTTGTATATCTTTTTCCACAAAATTATTTAACAAAACCTCGTTATTATTACTTCTTTGCTGTACCGATTCCATGGTGACATTATTATTAGAAATAGAATTATGTCTAAAATAAAAGGCCACGATTGAACCATGACAAATGTACATTCGACTAATGAGAAATACTGCTCACTCTCTATTTATCGATAACTGTTTGATTAAATTTTTTATACTAATGCGTCAAATTGCTTTTACTTATTGGTGGTAGTTAAAAATATTTCATGTTAACATGCTGATTAGTTTGATAACTTTCTAGTCATTGCTTTCTATTAGTGTTGCATTTATATTCTTTTCGTTAATCATTTTCGTTAATACATGTAAATAAAACTGGAATGTCTGTTTGTGATTGAAAAAACAGTAACAGTCGTGGGACTGCCGATAGAAGTGAAAACGGAACTATTAAGTTGAGAGTAATTAAAACTATATGCAAAAATTATATGAAATTTTTTATGTTTCATATATAGCTATATATAATATATAATATCATATATAATATATAATAATAATAAATTTCACATATAATATATAATATCACATTCTCCATAGCTATAGATATACTATTATCATTAGCATGTCGGTGACGCGAACCGAGGATTTTACCCTCTACCAAAACGCTCAACGCGCCTAAAGAAGTTTTCACTTCAAAAAACTGTATTTATAGCTCTTTACACGATACTAAAATATAAACTACTTTTTTAAATACTTTTATTTGTCTGTCTATTTGCTTGATTATCCAAGCTAATCTCTGGAACCGCTGAACACGTTTTAATAGGATATTCACTAGAACATGGAGGAAGTTACTGAGTAACATATAGGCGACTTTTTATCCCAGATTTACCATGGGATCGGGATTTACGCTGCAAAAACCACTTCTCTAATATAAAAATTCAGTATTCAAATACTACACGGACGAAGCCTTATTTCAAACTAATTATTCAACCATGTTAACATCAAATATTATATAGTGCTAACAGTATTAATGTTGTCATTTGTCATTTTGTTTTCAATTAATTAATTATTAAATAACATTTCATCACACACAAACTAAATAATACAATTATTAATTAACATTAAGATGTTAAACAGCAACTCTTATACTGTTACCGCTGCATAGAAATCAAAATTTTTATTAACTATCTATTGAAAATATGCGATTTATTCTTGTCTGAGGTACGGAGAGTTTAGTAACTAGTAAAGGGTAACTACCCTTTTACTTTGTAGGGTCACATACTCGGGTCTACTTCACATTCATCAGGCCCTCTGATATACATTTACTACAGCTACAGCTGCTTTTAGCGAGCCACTTTCTTGGTACACGTCTGATTTGACCAGTATAGTATGCGTTTCAACGTAACTCGGCTTATAGCAACACGTAGAAGAAAAACATATTTTAGACTCTCACGTATAGTAACTCCTTCTTGTCTGACTGATGACTTTTATTACAAAGGTAACAACTGCAATGTACAATACTCAATAATTTGAAAAACTGGTATTTGATCAGAATACTTTTAGTCGCAGAATCGACAATCCTTGGATTAAATGAGTTCTAGAGTGGAAACTGCGTCTCGGCAAACATAGTGTAGGGTACCCACAGGCCAGGTAGAATGACTGACTTTCAGGATGATAGTAATTGTAGGCAACCAACTTGGTCCTCCTGATGGTTTGCGGGACACGTTGCGGGGTACGGTCAACGAATTAACTAATGCTTTGTTGTCCATTGGCAGTGACTTACGTGAAAACAGGGCTGTGCATGTTATTTTTTGTATTGATTGTGTAAAAGTGCAAATTATTAGTCCTTTAGAAGTAATTATGGCAAAGGTCTATATAAGTTATCTATGCAAAGAATCTTATACTTAGTATTATTTGGAACTTCAATCTCTTTATAGAAAATGACACTGATGAATATATATTTTATTCTTTATAAATTTAGTAAGGAACTAATTAATCACCTATATAAGGCTACACATGTCATAAAGTCATTTATAGTAATACACCAGATCTTCTATCCATTAAAAATATATTAAACTTTTGGTTTATTTATACTATTGTCTGATGGTACTTGGTGGGACTTGCTACACTTATTGAATAAAATTACTTGTACTCTTTCACTATAACTGTATTAAATATCAGATAATTTAAAACGTTTAAAATGATAACACTCATAATGTAGGTTAATTAAAACAATATACAATCATCAATTTCTAAATAAAGGGTGGGCCACGAATTAGTTAACTTAAAGTAGCATCGGTCCCTAGAACTCCAGTAACACGTTCGCACGAGATGTTAAATTCAATAGTTAATGATTTCTTGGCTCACCCTATACTTTTTTAAAACCCGAATTGGACTACTATCCCATAAATATTAGCTGGCATTTATCACAATACTTTATAAATTCACTAATATCTTTGTGAATTTTATAACTTCTTAATAGATGATGGCGTGAGGTGATTCATTGATGAAACAATTGTATCAATAAATTATCTTTCAACGAGACTAAAAGAACCTAGTATCGGCGGATGGCTAAGTTCCTGGTAGTGGTAGCGGCAGTCGGTCGCGATATTCTAGTCTAGTCGCACCAGAAATAGGTGGAATCCATTCAATCCAGAAGAATCTAGAAAGAGCTCAATAAACTAATCCATTCAGAAGTAGTGAATCCATTGCTCATTGGTAGTCCAGATTGGAAGCTCCATCTGCTGGCTTAATCTTTTTCTTCTGACGAACACAGATTCTTTCCAGGTACGTTTGGTTTAGGAAGTAACTCTCTTAGCGCAGTGGAAATTGTATTTGACCCGCTTGAGTATAGACTTCTCCATGAGGCCTTTACCTGATCAGGGAAGTGTGTGTGGGGATGTAACTTAAATGATACCGAAATGAATGAAAGTTTTGCGAGTCATTAGAAGCGATCTGAATATTTCAGTCAGTTGAACAGAACAGTTTACTTCCAGACGGTCAGAATATAGCCGTTTCAATTCTGATAGAAAGCTCCATTGAAAACCCAGGTAAAGAGCATTTTCACACGTACCATGAATTGAAGAAATGTGCCTTGAGAATAGGCAAATACTATTGCGGTGGCCGCTAGATATATTACAGTATATATACAATACATCAAATTAAAGTACTGCGTACAAGATAAAATGCTAATAGGTATAACTTGAACCACTAATAGCGGCACACAAAATAAACAACTCAATAACTTGAAGTATTACTACTTATGTAAATGTTTTGATTGACATATGTGACAAGATAAACAGAAACTGAAAGAAATATTCCATTCAATTACTGAATACAAACTTTGAAATTTTGACCCAGAGAATAATAAAGTTTTAAATCTCAAAGTGTTAGTAGATGTCGAAGTCGATTCCAAAACAGTACCATTTTCATTGCTTAGTTATTTATGAAAAATATTTAAAAATAATAATGCGCTCTGTAATCTTTGGTAAAAGTAATAAAAGGTGTAATGCTATTAAAGTATACCGCAACGTGATCGATAAAGACATTCAATCTATGCTTCGGCCTTTAAACATAATGCAAACTATTTGGTTTTACCCAAAATATCACATCAAGAACAATGTCATACATCCAAAGGGCCGATTTTCGAATGTAGTATCTATATGTGGGATTTTATTCTTCAACGCCGTACTTTTAACTCGTCTACTTGTATTTTTTACTTGTATTTTAATAATGATATCAGACAATACTTAAGCTTCGTTTATATTGCTGCGTATTATGATTGCTGCTTTTATTCCACTGGGTTTTTTTTGAATAGCTTCCTAGCTATTATTCATGTCCCTAGAAACATAGATTTTGTTCTGACTATTCAGGGCATTCATAGATTTTTTTAATGAGAAATGCCTTCAGTCCTACACTATCGTTAACTGGCTTTTCGTTTTGTGGATATCTGTTACTTATATTTTAATCATTCACTTCTTTTATGAGGCACTATCGCATACTTTGCTAATCTTGAGTACAATATGTTTTGATATCAATATATTTTACGCTACACAGTGCGTATTGTTTCTAAAAGAAATGCTCAATTTATGGAATAAAGAAGTTTTATGTCCTCGGTTAAAGAGGGACATGGACGTGAAAGACTACTGCAAAGCAATGTTTCAGACGTACGCTGATATACTAAAGGGCTATGATACTTTTAGATCGATCTTCAAGTACTTTGTAAGTAACTACTCTGACGCATAACGTTTAGTAAAATAAAAATCATTAGGTGGGTAATTAATCATTACGTAAGAAGCCACTTCTTCTGTCCTACTTCCTAGTTAGCAGCCAGGCCCGGTAGCGGGCTAGGTACCGCAGAAGACTCAAGCGCCGGAGATCAATAGACGATAACACGCACACATCCTTTTTTTAGTAGAGAAACCATGAGGTTTCCACACAGGAGGGGGCCACTCACAGCTGCAGGTGGCCCGAAGTATGTCGGGGTTACAGGGATTTTCTTACTAGGGTGTACCTAGTCCTCTGGCTAGTAGTGCCTGAGACGGCGTGCGGTTTTTGGTCGGTTCGAGTCCGACATAACCACCCTTCGGTGGTATCCGTGGAGATTACCGCAAAGTACAAAAAAGGGAGGTGGATAATTTACAAGCGTCTCAGTAATGAATATGTATTACTAGTTATTTTTTTAAAGCTCATCAATCAAGCTTAATATATTATTAAACCAACTGAAACCTCACCCCGAGATTCACCTATTGAGGGTCTATAATAGGAAACGTCAAAAAAGCTAGGTACTGAATCTAGACGGCTATGTGAATCTAAATAAGCAAGTGGCGAACACATGTTGTAGAGATGGGTATCAGGAATGTTGTTCTTTTTTTTAAATTAAATAAAAATTTTAACATCAAACTATTTATTTCAGATTTCCTTTTACGTACTAGATTTATTTTCTTATGCATTAATTTACGTGGAAGCGATCATTCGACTCATTAAACTGTCGAATAAAGTTGGAAAAGTAAGTGTTGAAATATTATTTACGTCTGTTACAAACCTGTTATTTTTTGGTGTGAGAATAAAAAAAGCTACTTTGCAGAATATGGTTACGCCAACTGCTGCCGTAATATGCTCTTGGCTAATGAAAACCTTGTTATTGCAAATAATATTTTGCATATATTGTGAAAAGTTTCATATAGCTTTGGAAAATAACCAAAATGCCTGCATACAAACTCGTATTTCCAAAGCAAGACGCTCAGGTACAAATTAGCCATATTTTATTCAATTTTTATTTACAAACGTTATGCACTACTTTTGCACATCGGCAGACTGAATACTCTGGGCATTTTCTTGCAGTCAACCTTCTAGTGGTGTAGAAATTATATAAAGTGGTAGGTGCACAAAGGTTAGATACATATTATTACATACATAGATGCTCAGAATATACCATATTATACGTGCAAAAATAAACGTACATAAAGGAATATGCACTAAAACAAATAGATATACACACGTACATGTATATACGCTATGAATACAGAAATATACGGTATGCTGTGAATTAGGTAATTCTACCGGCTCACTGAGAAATAAATCTTGAACTTTCTTTTTGAATGTAAATCGATTTATGAACCGCTGAGAGTAGTACCGCTTAAACAAAAAACGAACAGTTCACGAAGTCAGAGTTGTGAGAGAGACATGAAGAAAGTAGATTATTAACTGAGCTAAGATTGCTATCGTGGTTAGAGCACAGGTAACGGAAATACGGAGCAAGGTAAGTTGGTATGGACGGTGAGTTGAGAAATAAAAACATAGAGGTAAGTGCTCACTGATTGCGCCGTTGGCGCATCGGCAACCATTTTAACTGGGAACACAAAGCAGACACATGGTTATACTGCAGAATATTAAAAATATATCGAATGTAGTTATTGATAAGGCGGTTAAACTTATTAAGGAGGTCTTGAGTCAGGTCGAATTAACATACATTAACATAGCCGATTAATGGAATAATTAGGGACTACATGAGTGTAACTTTTGAGTTATATAGCAGGAAATTTTCTAGCTCACGCTAGTGACCTGAGCTCACCAATCGAGGGTCGAGTCGATAAGTAAACCCAACTCAACTTTACTGCTGGACTATATGAAATGATTAAATCATTGAAAAAAATCAGTGGTACCGAGGTGGTATTTGATCTGTTCATTGTACATTTGCTGCCTATAATGATGGTCTGACATTTGGCTGGATTTGCTAATAGTTCAAATATCTACAACCAGGATTTTATGAAATCTAGATCCCTGTCAACTTCATCAGCAACCTGCGTCACTTCCTCCACCCTTGCCTGTCATACTCACATCAAAACTGTTGAATTATGAGGTTATAGAAATTCAAAATAATACAGGAGATAAAATGCCGCCTTGTGGAACGTCAGTGTAGAGGTTGCACCAACTTGATGACAAATCATGAACACGAAAGCACAGAGTTCGCTCTGAGTATGTGTTGAGAACCAATCCAGTATCTCGGAATGAACCATGAAATATGCTAGGATGGATAACAGGATTTCGCGATTGACAGTATTAAAGGCACTAGAGAAATCAACTAAGACTAAAACTGTGACTTTCGTGTCTTCAGTGATTGTTCCTAATATGGTCAGCTACTTTATAGAGAGCGGTAACTGTGCTGTGACCGGGCTTGAAGCCTGATCATGGAAAGTTAAAGTTAATTTTTGTACACAAAATATGTGACTTGTTTAAGTATACAAGTCTCAAGTAATTTAGATAACAAGAGAAGAATGGCAGCAGCTGGAAAGTGTTCAGGCAGAGAAGGGTTACTATTTTTTGGAAGAAAAATGATATAAGCCACGTCTTGATATCTTTAGGAGACACCGGAGAAAATTGAATGAATAAAATGAATCTGTAGTGGGATGGTAAGACCAGATATTAGATTTAGTAGGTAGTAGAGCCACGCTGATTTCAGCGGGCCGGCTCGACCGGGGCAGTACTACCCTCCCACAGAAGACCGATCTAAAGCGACAGCATCCGTGTTGTGTGTGAGACCGGAGGCCCATTGATGCAGAGGTGACAGTTATCGTGGTAACTGTGTAAACCTTACACTGTCACGATGACTGTCATGCCTTTTACGTCCCCAGGCGGGGTGTAAAAAAGCATCTCACAAGGCCGGCATAGTGTGGGTCACCATACTGCATTTTCTGCAATTGCAATGACTATGGTGACCACAGCTTTTGGATTCTATTCATGCTTTCCATCAGGCAGAGTAGAGTCACTTTTGCGGGCCTTAATATAGAAAAAAAAAAGATGCAATATAGTGTTTGACACTTAGAAGATCCAGCGTAGCTGTGGATGAGAAATAACGGTTGATATCATTCAGACTAATTTTATTATTAAACACGGGATCTTATCGTTTATATATTTTATTTTGTTTTTTTACAAGTTGCAGGTTACTTTTCGTATCATACTCTCCTTAGGGGGACGCAAAACATCTCGGAAAATACAAATAACATAGCTTTTTATTATTATTGTGATTTACAATCAAATATAGATTAAAATATATTTTTCAATTGAGTAGTCTAAAACAGTGACGTTACAATTTTGTATTTAGTACATTTTTCATACAAAATTGTCGTTTGGTCAGATAATAAAAAGTAACTAATTTAACTAAGGTGTCATCTAGCCTATTTGATAATATTATATATTATTATAACAATATTTATTCATCATTTTCTTACACTGTTATCAAACTTATATGATCTTTGTACAATTATTTTCTTTCTTTCATTGTAATTACAATAAATATTTATTTACAGATTTAGAATTAAAAATGACGAAGAACGTACAACGCCTGTATCAATAATCGTTCAAGAGGATGTCAGTGTGTGGCTTGTTCTACATCGATGCTGCACTGCCTTTGACGTTAATAGGTCTCATTACCAGCTATACTGTTGTTCTGATTCAATTTGCTTTATCCGAGTAGTAAAATAGAGTAGCTTTAGGTGAATAGATTTTATTTATCAGTCTAAACAAGCAGCTTGTATGCATAATACTAAATGTTAAATATATACAATTACATCATCATCATCATCATCATCATCATCATCATCATCATCATCGTTACCAACGATAATTACATCCATGTTAGAAATAAAAATAATTATTTCTTTCACTAAACTTGTTCCTTATTATTCATTAAAACTATTCTATCTCATTTTTATAGACAAATACTAATTCATTTCATCAGTAATAAAAATTAATGAAACACAATAAAATAAGTTCAAATAAATTGTGATATTAGTTTGTTATTTTAATTAAGACATGTCATAATATCAAGTTCAAATAAAAAATATTTCATTAAATAATCAACATTTGTTTTCAGAAATTAAATTATCATTATCGTTTCAGTCACCAATTCATCATTTTCACTTACATATTGGATTATAATATACTGATACAGGTGAAGACACAGATATAAACACAGTTAAAGATACAAATAGATTTATAACTATTGTAGAGTTAACTGTAATAATACGATAACGTAATTCACTGTTAGGCTAATTAATCCCTTAGGCAGGGATGGATCAATCACGAAGGCACTGAACGCGTTCATCTTTTCAAAGTTAGTGTAATTAAACCGAAGTATATTCTTGCAAAGTCTTTTACTTCCCTCTGAAACATAGTGTATAAACAAAAATTTTGTGACAATTGTTGCAAATAAATAAATTATAAAACGAATAACAAAATAGACATATTAGAGCAATTATTAATGCTAGAGTGAGAGTAATCGGGGTAAGTGTACGAGTTTTACACTACCATGACAATTTTCAAGCCTTTTGCATCCCCAAGCGGGACTAGTGACTACAACTTTTAGGTTCTATTCATGTTTTCCATTAGGCAGAGTAACGTTACTTTGGCAGGTTCCATAAAAAAAACAACAATTTTCAAATGTACCAAATCATTCTTATCTGTTCGTCTAGTAATTAGCGATTTTAAATGCTAGGTTTTAGAGTGTGTTCGATTTCTACTCAGGGCAAGTGACGTGTGATGAACAAAATCATTCTACGTCTGGATGTAATTTATCTATGACGTGTGTATTTAAAAATATATACGTATGTTTATCAACAATTTAGCTGCCAGACCAGACCAGACGGCCATAAATGTGTAAGGCTAACGTTATTATTAATCACGTGAAAGTCGTTCACAATTATTATATTTATTTTAACGTATTATTGAGTTAGAAAAGAGAAAGCTATATTCCTTACCTAATTCTTGGTTGTTGCTTAACAAACGGTAGCAAACTTCATTCACGTCATTGATAACTTCGTAAAATTTCTCACAATGATAACTGAATATTGCAATAATTGACACTGATATTGACCCAGTAAAATGCTCCCAAACGAAAGGACGCCTAAAACAAAAACGTTAAGACTACAACGAAGAAAATATTTTCAACTAAATCTGTTGTTGATTACCAATCTTCTTATAAACTAGTATCTAAATGTCGCTGATCATGTCTCTATTTGTGCTTTCCATCAGGCAGAACAGAGTTACTTTGGTAGGTTCCTAAAAAAAAAATTATAAAAAAATACTGAGAAAGAAATAAAAAACTTACCGTTTCTTTGACTTCAATCGAGAGTATTTTATCCAGTGCTAAAAATGTTTGCACGTAAAGTAATGTATGCAAAAGTGTATCACATGTTGTAAAAAATATCTGAAACAAATTATCAAATAATTAGTTAACCACATATGCCTTAAACCTTAAGTTCGATTCAATAATTAAAGTACCCTGTACTTTATTCTACATCTTCTTTATGCCTCAAAATACAAACTTTGAGTTAAGTAGGGTTCAAACCACGCAGCTAAGTATTTTCCAGTATGCAGCAATAGTTACGTCATCAAGCGTCAAGCGAACGGTTAGGCATATTTAAAATTACAAAGTAGTACTCACTGGAACTTGAAAAACGTTTTTGAATATAGAAAATGTTTCCATTAAATCCTTATACACTTGAAACAACTGTTTCCATGGTTTATCACAATCATTATTTATAATTTGAGGTATTCGGGTGTGATACTGGATTTCCGACATCCATGCAAGTATACCACCACGCAAGAGTTTGCTTAAACAAACGCCATACGACATATATACGTCGAAATACACCAAAGAGAAATAGTAAATAGTGACTGGCACACTTAAATTGAAAAGAAGAGAAACTAAATAGATTACAAGATGCCTGAAAACGTAACTCCAATTGTCAAAAATGATATTTTTATTTTTATCAAAGTGAACGATTCTGAAAGTTCGTTGGATGATGACAATCATTCGCACATTTTTTTTGCTGGAGAATACATTATGAAAGTAAAACATGAAGTAACCTGTAATAGTAACAATAAAGCCCAAAAAAAAGTGAAGCTCAAGCGTTAACTGATTGCTAACGTTTGAGTAAAGTTATCAACGTTGACAGCATTTAGATTTAAGGCTATGTAAAACAGCACACCAAGTAGCGAAATAATATGATAAGAGATATCATTGGGCAAGATACAATTTCTTTTAATATAAAATTTTGATAAGAAAAACATGTTGTATATTGTATAATTTGTTGTATAATTTGGGTCGGTAGTAATACTTTTTGGAAACGTCTGTCTAAAAAGTTTTTACTAAATTTTACTCTTGTATCTATTACCACCATGTTGTTCTTCAGTGGTACGATTGAACAAAACAAGAAGTGAGTTACAAATTGAAATCGAAGTCATTACGTTAAAAGAATTTCATATAGTTAAAAGGTTCGATTTTTAGACATAACGTCATAAATTTATTAATTATTGTAACTAAGTTATATCTTTATCGTTTAAATAGATGGAATAATCATTTGTTTTATGAGTATTTTTAGAATAAGACCAGAAACAATGAAAACTTTCATAAATAATTTATTACTCTTACTAGTATTTACTACGCGTGCTTCGAAATTCAATTAATGATACGTGTACGTCATATATACGTCTTTCTACATACTATATAAAATGTTGCATACGAGGATTTATTTGCCGCCTGATAACATTATTTGTGCAGAATATATTAGAAGTGTAAATTTTGTCACACACATTTATTTGATGATGATGTACTCCTGGCCGATGTCAGCCACGGCGGCCCGTGTCGATGGAGACCAGCGTAGTTGACGCAGGAGATATAAGATAATGTAGACACTCTCACACTGCAACGGGGCGGCTATTTGACGTGACTGGGGTGAGATCAGGCGCAAGACCGAAGCTTTTACGTACTCTCCGAGGCGCAGAATATTTAAGGCAAACGAACAGTCTTGTCACCTGCTAGTGGGTGACTACTTCCGGCCCGTGGACATATGCTACTGGTCAGTATTAATCATTATTATCATCATCACCATCATCAACAGCTTTTAACAGTCCAATGCTAGACATAAGCTTCTTCTTCAGTAAGAACTTTTGGTCTATTATACCACGCTGGCCAGGCGGTTAGAACAGGATTTGTTCAAGTTTTGTTTCGTTTTGCAGAGATGTTGTCTTGCGTATTTTGTTCCATTGACCACCTCTTACGATATCCGTGGGATTAATAAGGGTGGTGACACTCTGTATCCTTAACCCATCACAACACTAGCTACTCAAAGGTATCGTAGCATTACCACTCTTTCAGTAACCTTGGATTTAGGGAGTTTGATTTGGATTCGATAACCTTACACACTTGTTGAAACCAATGAGAGAATTCTTAAAAACAGATTTCGGAAACCGAGATATCACTTTGTTGGATATAACCTATTTTTGCAAAGGTATGGCTCTCTGATGGTTAAATACATTCAGTAAATCCAAATACAGATGCTCTTTACAATTAATATTGTATGAGAGATTAGGCGTGTCTTGAATAATATTTAAAACAAAAACTCTTTCAATAAAACCTGTATTTGATAATAAAGAGATTGAGAAAGATAATATTTTTTTTACTTTATACACGGACTTATTTTACATTGTGTGTGAGTACTACACAATTATTGTATAATTAATAAATAGTGCGAAGATTTAAGAGTAACATTTAATTGTAAACGTTATTGTACTTTAGTCTGAGAGTCGTTTATGCACGTAGACGTCCTCGCTTATAACCTCGCAGTCGCATTATTAAAGCATATTTAGTTGAGTAAATTTTATTTTTGTACGAGATTTTATGGCACAGCAAATGATCGACCCGTTTGGTGAAAGATAGCAGTATGTTAAACGACTACCGCCGTCCATGAACAACCACAACTTCCAAGTTACAAGTGCATTGCTGTCACTTGGGTTAGTAATGTTAAACATATACAATTAAAACATCATCATCATTATCAAGGACAATTACATTAATGTTACAAATAACAATAGAAATAAAAATAATTATTTCTTTCGCAAAACTTATTCTTTATTATCCATTAAAACTATTATATGTCATTTTTATATAAATGCTAATACATTACATCAGTAATAAAAATTAAGCATTATACTAAATTTTAAATATATACAATTACGTCAGCATCATCGTTATCAACGACAATTACATCCATGTTACAAATAAAAAAAAAATTTCTTTCACTAAACCTATTCCTTATTATTCATTATAACTATTTTATATCATTTTTTATAGACAAATACTAATTAATTACATCAGTAATAAAAATTATGATTATGAAACGCAGTGAAATAAGTTCAAATAAATTTTTATATTAGTTAGTTATTTTAATTAAGACGTCATAATATCAAGCTTAAAAAAAAAAAATTTCATTAAATAATCAACATTTGTTTTTAGAAATTAAATTATCTTCATCATTTCAGTCATCAAGTCATCATTTTCACTTACATATTGGATTATAATACACAGATACTGGTGGAGACATAGATACAAACACAGTTAAAGATATAGATAGATTTATAACTATTTAACTGTAATAATACAATGATGTAATTCACTGTTAGGCTAATTAATCCCTTAGGCAGGGATGAATCAATCTCGAAGACTCTGAACGCGTTCGTCTTTTCAAAGCTAGTGTAATTAAACCGAAGTATATACTTGCAAAGTCTTTTACTTCCCTCTGAAACATAGTATACAAACAAAAACTTTGTGGCAATTGTTACAAATAAATTAGTTATAAAACGTATAACGAAGTAGACATAGCAACGCACTTATTGATGATATGATATGATTAACAGTCATCGGATTAAGTGTCGGCAGTGACTTACGGGAAAGGTGGGCTGCGCATGTTATTTTTTGTATAAATGATTGTATAAAAGTGTAAATTTTTAGTCCTTTAGAGGTAATCAAGGCAAAGGTCTATATATAGCTATCTATGCAAAAAATATTACACTCAGTGTTATTGGGAACTTCAATCTCTTTGTAGAAATGATACTGACGAGTTGAATATATATTTTTTTCTTTATAAATATAGTAAGAAACTAATTAATCATCTATATGAGGTAATATATGTCATAAAGTTGTTTGTAGTAATACACCAGATCTTCCATTCATTAAAAATATATAAAACTTGGGTTATTGACTGATGGTACTTGGCGGGACTTGCTACACTTATTGAATAAAATTACTTGTACTGTTTCACTATAACTGTATTAAATATCAGATAATTTAAAATGTTTAAAATCATAATACTCATAATGTAGGTTAATCAAAACAATGTACAGACAGCATAGAAAGAAACTACTTCTAGTACATTTGTTTTTTTATGCGCTCTTAAAAGTATATTGTACAAATTTTAAATATAATTCCGAATCCAGCAGCAAACTGTACGATTCTGTTATATTTATTGCTAGTAGGTAGTAGTAGTAGTAGTAGTAGTATCTTGAATACTATATTTAGCTGTGAATAAAATTGACAAAGTGAAGTTCATATAATAAAAAATTCTGAAAATATGTTCAGAAATATAATTGTCTCAAAAAATATTTGGGGATTATTATACAGGGTGTCCAAGAACCTGGCGTCCAACTGGATTCCCACGATGCCCCAAGTTCTAACAGTACTCAGAAAAATATTTTAAAAAATCCACCCCATGTACTTACAGAATTATACTGATTTCAAAAAAAAAGGGGAAATGAGCACCCTGTGACATACTTTTGAATGCTGTGACTGCTAATGCTGATAATTTCGATATTTCTTGGAGGTTTTGTAATCTAGGGTATTGCTGTGTCTAAATAGAATGTAAAAATAAAGTACTTTTTGTACCATTTTAAAATAAAATATTATTTTAACTAAAGGTGATATGGAAAACTATTGAATTTCGCAACTTTGACCGACTGTAGTGTAAAAAAAATGTACCAAAATAGTATGGCAAGTGACGTCAAATTTTGACGCGTTTATTCCTCTTTTTAAAAAGGTATAATACTTACACATTAATTTGAAAAAAAAAATTTTGATAATATTTTTACTCAACAACCCAATTTTTACGAAGTGCCTACCTACTAACGGTAACTGTCGGACCCTTTCTTATCTTAGAAACTGTTATGTTACTACTATTATTTACTTCGGTTCCAAGAGTGAGCAAGAAGGAAATACACACAGGTAGATGGGTTCCCAGTAGAATAAAAGCAAAGAATGTTAGTTTAAAGATATTTTATTACAATAAATGTTCAAAATGTTGACCACCCGCGGCAATACAAGCTCTCACTCTCCTTAAAAAGGACCGCTTTATGTTTCGCGAGTGACGTATCACCTGCACTGCTTGTGTTATCTTCTCACGAAGGTCAGCGATGTCATTAATGGGCTTCGCATAAACGAGCTCCTTCATAGTTCCCCAGAAAAAAAAATCCAGCGGATTTAAGTCAGGTGAGCGGGCTGGCCACGGGATTGTTCCTGATCGCCCAATCCACCTGTTCGGGTATTGCTCGTCCAAAAACTCTCTAACGGATACGCGAAAATGTGCTGGACAGCCGTCGTGTTGGAACCACATATCTGGTGGGGTCTCTTCTAGTAAGTTTGGCAAATCATTTTGAAGAAAATTTAAATATGATTCGCCAGTCAAATTCTCGGGCATCTCAAATGGACCAATAATATTCCCACAGAGAATACCGGTCCACATGTTCACTTTGAACCGGTACTGGGATCTATCTTCTCGCATCAAGTGCGGATTTTCCACATGCCACTCGTGCAAGTTGTGTAGGTTCATGTAGCCATCTTTCTTAAATGTTGATTCATCTGACCACAAAATTTTGTCGATAAAGTTTTCGTCTTCTCGATGTTTTTGCAGGATTGTTTCACAAAACGCGACTCGGCTCGGATAGTCTCGAGGTAAAAGACTTTGCACTCGCTGTACGTGGTACGGATGATATTCTTCTTTTTGGAGAATACTGTGTGCTGTGCTCTTCGGTATCCCCGTATCAGCTTCTATTCCTCGCACAGAGATGCTTGGATTTGCCGACACCGCCTCTAAAACTTCATCGCGTATGAAGTCATTTACGGGTCGTCCTTCACCAGCTACTTGATTGGGGAACCGCCCGTCACATAGTGATCTGTGCACATTAATGAAAACTCGATGGTCGGGATATCGCGTAGCCCTCGGATACCTTTCTCTGTAAAGTCTCGCTGCAGCTCGTCCATTACCTCTACATTCTCCATAAATGTAGTGCATATTTGCGTATTCTTGCGGAGTGTAGGTCGCCATGGTAGCACACACAAAACACAAACTGTCCAAACACAGGCAAAGGTCGTCGTAAAGAGTTCGTTTCAAAGTCCAGAGCACAAAGAGTAATCGAGTCCAATAAACAAAGCTTTAAATCGTAGTACGTGATCAATGGTAACAATAAGAGAGAGGTGCGTAGTAACGGCAGGAGGCAGTGACGTGTACTGACCGTACTGTTATCCTAAATAGCACGATCCCAGATAGCGTCACTATCTATCTCACTCGCACCTCTAACCTTTTTCTCCCTCACTCTTACCTGAATAATGGGGTACCATAAAGAAGAACCAGCAAATCGCAAAGATAGTTTCTGTCTTGCTCCCTCCTGTTGTAATAACGAATCACTATGGTGAGATGCATGCACATACCGTCCCTTACGGTCTAACCTGTTTTTTGAGAGGCCTGTTGTTATTTTTATGAGCATACAATAGTAATTCTTTAGAGGTTAGATTCAATTCGTCGTAAATTTTTCTTTCTAAGAATTCTGTAAGACATCGTAAAAATTGGGTTGTTGAGTAAAAATATTATCAAAATTTTTTTTTTCAAATTAATGTGTAAGTATTATACCTTTTTAAAAAGAGGAATAAACGCGTCAAAATTTGACGTCACTTGCCATACTATTTTGGTACATTTTTTTTACACTACAGTCGGTCAAAGTTGCGAAATTCAATAGTTTTCCATATCACCTTTAGTTAAAATAATATTTTATTTTAAAATGGTACAAAAAGTACTTTATTTTTACATTCTATTTAGACACAGCAATACCCTAGATTACAAAACCTCCAAGAAATATCGAAATTATCAGCATTAGCAGTCACAGCATTCAAAAGTATGTCACAGGGTGCTCATTTCCCATTTTTTTTTGAAATCAGTATAATTCTGTAAGTACATGGGGTGGATTTTTTAAAATATTTTTCTGAGTACTGTTAGAACTTGGGGCATCGTGGGAATCCAGTTGGACGCCAGGTTCTTGGACACCCTGTATATTATTATACTGCTATAATTATTTTTTAACTATAATTTGTTTTGTATGCTGTAGCACTTAGTTTACTGGCCAATAACTTACTGATCCACAATATTGTATACTATATTATTCTACGTGAAATCAATAACAACTCAATTACTCTAATTATTGTTCTACATAGTTAGAAGAATATATTTAGTAATTAATGATAATATTCATAATTTTATAGTCCTATGCCACTGTTATGCCAGCTGACCACGGTGTCTCTGTCAAGTATTGAAGGGGAAAAGGACTGCAGTAACTCGAACGGAAATGGGTACTTGAATACTCATCCAATCCAATATCAAGATCTCACAGAAAATCTGTCTTTAGCAATCCGGTCATTATGTTTACTGAGTAACGTAGTTTAATGGAGCTGAATCTATCCCCTACACTTTTAATTAAGATTACTCAAAACGTGATAACGTGCTCGTGACTCTTCAATTGCAGATACGGATACAAATTATAACATAAGTTTTCTTAAAACAGATTTATTCTGCAAGGAACATACGAAAATTGAGCCATTAAACATTTCAATACCCTGATACATGTATGCACGTTAATTTACTTTCAACAACAATTAGAAACCACAAAGTTAACAATATAACAGTACGAATTGTAAAGTAACAACAATATATGAAGTTAGAAAAATTACCAATCCTTCAAATACTACGGCCTCCACGACGTAAATACCGCAAGCGCTTAATTTCCTGAATGAAACCGGTTACAAACGCTGAATATTCTTCCACATTCTTCTTGGTTCCACTATTATATATGATGAATTTTCGATAAATTATGTTTGTATAGAATTATATTAGGCAATAAAAAGTTTCATTATTATTCTTTTTTTATCAACAGACTTTAACCTTCCATCATTGGACATAGACCGGGTTTGGTTTTGGTTTTGACCTACTGTACCACCATGGCCAGAGGGGTTGGTATGGAGTTTCTTTCTAGTTTTCCTTCTCTTTGCTCTGATATTGTCTTGCATATTCTGTTCAAAGGAACTAAAGTGACCTCTGACGACAATTATGGGAAGAATAAGGGTGGTGATACTCTGCATTTTGAATCCGTCACCACACGGAGCTTCAGAGATGGAATAAAAGTGTTGATTGAAACCTCCCAAAACACTGAATTGTGGACGCACTTGAAGTGTTCTGTCAGAAAGAATGAACTCTGGCTCAGAACTCGGGATCATGAACCTCTTAAGTAATAGGGTAGTAACAATAGTAATAAATAAATATTTCGGACATTAGCCACACAAGCTCTGCTTTGTTTCAAACTAAGCAGAGCTTATGCTATGACAATGAGACTGACTAATACAATACTTATATTTTTTTTTAAATACATATATATTATACATAGAAAACACTCAAATTTCGAAAAAAATATTTGCAGATCATACAAACACTTGGTCCGACCCGGGCATCAAACCTGAGACCTTAAGCACAGCAGTCGCATTCACTACCACTGCGCTACTCAGGCAGTTTCAATTCAGTAGTCTAATAGCAAATTTGGCAAACCAACTCACATTTATTTTCTTGTCCACTGAAACCCACCGATTGCACTATAAAAAATTGTGGAGCGCAATGGACAATTGCTCATGGCTTATGGCTGTAGTTAAATTTGTGACAGACAGCATTAAGGGATGTTCACCTGTTTACATAAAGAACATAAATAAATAAAGAAATACGTTCAAATTACAAATAATTGATTCAGAAGTATCTTGCGAAAAGTGGCATTTTTAAAAAAACTTATTCGGATTTTACAAAATTATGATAACAGATTTAGTAGCACTTGAGTATTTGATCATATGCTTGAAACGTCTTTCGGCACATGTGCTGGTTACGAGAACCACCAGAGTTTATAATTGTGTTACTCCAAAGCATAACAATTTTGTTGTGACACAAATAACTATTTAGATACAAATTTAGTGGTAGTAATTCAAGGACTACGTTTGTATCAAAACATTGCAACAAAATAATACTCCACGACAATGAAGTAGACTTATTTTTGATTACTGAAGACATTATTATGGTAATCCCATTGCATATTTTGTATTTTTTAAACTACATTTGGACAAAACGTTAACTTCTTGAATGATCATGACAAAATCACACATCATTCGTTTGAGTCATAGCAACTATTGCATTTAATAGGAACCCAACTGAATAGAAGAGTAATTTAAAAATGCATAGAATTATATCATATAGGCTCTACTATACTCGTATAGTAATAAAAGTAGCTATGGACAAAACTGCTACTAGCACCGAAATGAGGCCGGAGTGAAAGCTATTTGAAAAAGTAGAATTACTTCTAATACCACATTTAGGACAAAATATTATATTCTGTTATGATTTGGGCCACATTACACGCAGAAACGATGGACGATGGGGCCGTAAAGTTTTCGAGTGGCGACCACGTGCTGGTAAACGCAGCGTTGGTTTCCCAGTTGACAAGGTGTCCGACGACCTGGTGAAGGTCGCGGGAAGCTGCTGGATGCGGGCGCCACGGGACGGGACGGTTGTGGAGAACCTTGCGGGAGCAGTGGACGTCTTTTGGCTGAGAAGAAGAGGAAGAAGAATGTATGTACTAAGGATATATTAAGGATATTTATCAGCAGTCTGGTTGAACATTAGTTTAATCTAATTTGCAATCAGACAGTCATGTGTTAAATATGTAAATCTATATCATCATCATCATCATCATCTATCATCTTATTTCATAATCTTTAAAATTATATTGTTAATTTTAATTTTTAGAATCTTTTCTTTATCCATTACGATAAACATTTTTCTTTAGCAAAAAATAGACATTCCTGATAAAGTACTTAGCAATATTAGTATGGGTAAGTACTTTATCAGGAACGCCTAATTACTGTATTTCTTCGTGTATAAGACTTTGAGTGAAAGAGATAGTTTAAAGAACATTTAGATTTGGTTCCCACAATACCAATGATATCTTTTTTTCTAATTCAACTTAAAAAAGAAAGTTTTAAGGTGTTTTCAATAAAATTTCTATGCTTATTGTGTGATCGTCGAACACTAGATGTAGGTAACTAAAATCAATGTAAGACCGTTAAACTTAAACATTCAACAAACAACATAACTTCTAATGTTACGCATAGGGTTCCCACCAAGAATTTAGTCAACCTCACTTGCAAGTGGTTTACTTGCTAGTCACCGATCAAGACTCTGGTAAACAAAACATACCGATTGGCAGTAATATTCTCGCCACCGCCTCGCCAACGTTTGACCAAATCACTGGTGAAAAGTGAGTGTTCAATATGCCTATGTCTACCCCTCTGAGGAAACAGGCGTGATTTTCATATATGTATTTGTGTACAAATATTTATTTATTTATTTATTTATTTACAACTTTACGCACAAAAACATGCATCGGTTGACTTAATGCCTAAGGCATTTTCTGCTAGTGAACCGATTGGGTGATGCAGAGAAAAAAAGAGGTAGGTGCATTTCAGGATAAGAAGTAATACTAATCATAATTTTAAAATATTATTGTAATTTAGAATCTTAATTTGTGCAAAGGCAAACAGCCAATTGGCCAATTCCATTTACTCATTTTTGTACCCTTATTTTAAAATAAGTAGTTTCTTAGTATCTACTAAAATCTAAAATATATCAAGGGTTTACTATAAAAACCAGCCAGGTGTAGTCAACTTAGTTTGATTTGATTGATTAGGTTTAAAAAGTATACCTGTAAAAGTGCTATAATTTTCGGAGAATTTCAATAATTTACTAGTTACCGGTGAAGATATACAAGTTCTTATTTTTTCTAAATAAATGTGTAAATGAAATGTGAAATGAAAGAAAAATGTGAACGTCAGGTGCCCGATATTTTAAATATTACAATCATTTTATTGGCAACTATCTATGAGAGGATAGTTATGAATCGCACTAAAATGTATCCACGTTTTTTACTCTGAATTGTTCTGAATTATTCTGTTAATAACTTAAATTTTATTTTGAGGCGATTCACTATAATTGACTGTTCGATCTTCTACTACTGTAATATTAGACTCTTTGTTATTAAAGATTATTTTCTAGTTTTTAGTTCGATTAGCAATAAAAGTGTGTTTTTTTAATTTTTTCAAACTATTATTTATTTTTCATTTTTTAGTTTGTGACAAACTCAGAAATTGAGGAATTGAGTGAGTCCAGAACTCCAGGCATGCGCAAACTCGCACGTTAGCTCTGTCTCTCTTACTCTACTACAGAGGATCTGTAAAAAAATTTATTAATCCTGACGATCCTAATAAGGATAATGGAAAATTATTTACAAATTATCGAATTGTCATCGGTCCTTCAGACGTGTGCAAAGTTTCAAGTTGATCAGATTTTTAGAAACCGGTGAAAATTAAGCTCAAAGACACACATAGAATAGACACAGACACACAAAGACATACATACATACATAGAAACAACCCAAGCTAATAAAAGCATGTTAAAAAAATCGAGATAGGAGGCAATAATAAATATCTGGATTCCATTTTGTATTTTTGTATAAGTTTTTTTTTATATTAACAGCCTGCCAAAATTACTCTACCCTACCTGATGGAAAGCATGAGTAGAATCCAAGTGTTATGGCCACCATACTCATTGCAAATGCAGACAATGCATTGTGGTGACCCACACTACGGCGGCATAGTGAAATGCTTTTTTACGGCCTGCTTGGGGGCATTAAAGGCATGACAGTCATCGTAGCAATGTAAGGGGCTTACACAGTTGCCACGATAACTGCACTCTTGCATCAATTGACCTCCGGTCTCACACTCACCAACGAAACGCGACGGTATGGATGCTAGCGCTTTAATTTGATCTTCTGTGAGCGTGTAGTACTATTCCGGTCGAGCCGGCCCATGCGTGCTGAAGTTATCTCTCCCTCTCAATAATCCAGTGATTCGTAGTTATTAAGTCTAATCTACCTAACTAGATTTTTTTCATGCATTTCTTGAGCGATTAATTTTAGTTTAAAATTCGTTTCATTAGTATCTTAATCTAAATGATTAACGTACCATACCAATATGGATAAACTTGATAGTTTCAAGGTTTGGTTAATAATGATGCCACTTTCATGATTAGTTATACTTTCCAGACATTTTTTCACTTTTAATTTGATAAGTACTCAATTCGATAGCTTTAGATAGGTCATTTGATATGATGTACGATTGATACCTCAGTTAATACTTAGTATTACGTACAATATGGAAGTAAAGGTCGCTGAAATAAAATTTTGTGAAAATTTTTTAGACTCTAATTTCCAAAAAGTGTTACTACCTATTCAAATAATACAACATGTAGCTTTCTTATCAAAATTTAAGATAAAACGTAATTGTATTATGACTAATGGGATATTATATTACATCATATCTCTGTTAGGCATGATCTTTTATATGTTTTTGAATCTATATGCTGGCCATATTACAAGCATGGTTGAAACATGTGCAAGTAGTAAATTAATTTGTTTCATTTTTGCCACAACCTATTCAGTTTATACTATGGGTTACATTTTATTTTATTTTAATAATGTTTTCGCAGGCAATAAACATATGCGAATGATAGTAACTATTCAAAAAACTTTCAGATATATTCCTTTTAACAATTATAAGAATATCATTTTGGAAAATTGGAGTCACATTTTAGGGTATTATATACCTTACTTACTATTTATTTTTTTGGGACTTGACATATATGTCATAGTGTTTTTTTTTACTATGGTATATTTCGACGTATATGTGAGTTACAGTGTTTATTTGAGCAAACTTGTACATGGTGGTATGCTTGGATGAATTTTGGAAATTCAATATCACACTCAAGTATTTCTACGTTTAAAAAACGTGAAAGAAAAGACGTGGACGAAATTATTTGAAGTATACACGGAATTGACTGAAACTTTTTTTATCTTCAAGGATGTATTTCAGATTTTGGTAATTTTAACTTTTAAATTAATATTTTGGCTAGATTGTTGTTGTGACAGTAATGAAAGTTTGTGTAGTCTATTTAATATGACATGAAGAACACTTGACTGTCATATGAGTATAATGCGAGATGATGTTTGGTTCTTCACTACTTGGACCTGAGTCACACGAGTGACTGTCTAAGGAGTGGAAGCAACCAATACGGTACTACCAGTTTCCTGTTAGATTGCTCCCTAACTTTGCACTATTTATACCCTTGGAATGCATACGGCATAGTAGCAATCACTTACTTTAAAAGCAATCCAGTTTGCATAAATAAAGTAGTGTGATGATCATATGTAAGATTATATGGAGGCATGAAAAGGAACAAAAAATGAACTTAGAATATTATTGAATGAATATTTAATGCATCTATATGATATTCCTATTACATTTTCTCCCAAAAGATTTTACGAATACTTTTGACTCCCGATTCTACATTATTGCCCTTTCAATGAAAAGAATGTTGGGGCACTGGAGGTTATATTGTACGAGCTTATTGATCTCTTGGTTTAGGGTTCGCTACGCTAACGAAGTACAAAGTGAATTTTCGCTCCTTCGCTAATTCAAGGCTTCTATAATTTACCATCATAATTAGTCACAGTTTCTAGTTTGTATCTGTTATGATTTCAACGACAACGAATCGATTTTCCAGATTTAAATGGAACATTTCAGATCCTATCATGGTCTAAACCGCAGTTGGGTACGTTCAGCCTTAAAGTTGATATCCAGAGAGCTTTGAAAAAATCGGTAATTGTTACCGGTGTTAAACCCATTGATCACTGAGTTATCTCTGAATATGTGCCTCATATTTCATTTGTTTTACCTTCGGAGCTTCCACTACTGCTTGAAGCTAGAAGTTTGCTGCTAACTTGAAGCTTTCAGTTTGACTATTACTATTTTTCTTAGTAGTTTGATACTTACTTTAGACTGATTATTTAACAATTCGTTTCAGATATTTTTTACAACATGTTATACATTTTTGCAAACATTACTTCATTTAAAAACCTTTATAACAACACTTGAGAAAACATTTTTGAATGCAGAAGATAAGAAGGTTTGTTTTCTTATACAGCACTAACAATAAATATTTACTTTTTACTTGTTCTATTCACTTCAGATACTAGTTCATTAAGAGAAAATTTGTACCTTAAACATGAAAATTGCTTAAAATATTTTTCTTCATTGTATTTATTCTAATGTTCTTGTTTCAGATGCTTTCAACATTCCGTTTCGTAGTATTGTATTGGTTAACAAAAAATATTCTACTTATCACAGTGTTCAGTTACAATTGTGAGAAATTTTATAAAACTGTAAAAGATGTGGACGAAACTTGTTATCGCTTATTAAGTATTAACCAAGAATTAGGTAAGAAATAAATAGCTCAACGTTGATAAAACTGTTACAATACATGACTAAAATCAAAGTGTTTTTGGTTTTCGATTCTAATTTTTATAGAAACAGAAACACAAATTATCTTACAACCAGAAGATATTACTAAGTCCATTAGAGTCTTTGTGAAGTGTATTGATATTGAAGCAGACCCATCTCAAAGCGTTCTGCATTAATTCAAATGTTTGTGAAATAATTAAATAGTCAATTTTTAAGACTGTTTGATAATATTTTTTCTGGAGAATACGAGTATACTCGTACATAAAATTTTGGGAATGGGTATTATAAATGAATACCGATAAAAGTGTTCAGATGCGTATTTATTTTTAGTTAAGTAGGTACACCACAATAAAAATAGTGTGAGCTAAACAAAATTATATATTAATAGATTGAAGTTCACCTGCATTAAGTGTTTTGGTACTTGTCTAGACCTGTTTGGTCAAGTATCATACAGACCTAATAATACTGAGATAATGTATTTATTCCTAAAACATATTCCAGATGGAAGTAAAAGACTATGCAAGAATGTAATTCGTTTGAATCGTGTAAGATCACCGAAGATGAATGCATTCGGCATCTTCGACGTCGATTCATCTCTGCCGAAGAAATTAATTACTCTTATAGGGCAGTATGTTATTGTATTATTACAATTTGAATTTACATAGTTGTTGTTACGTTGTGTCCATGTATATTTGTATCCGTATCTCTATGTGGACCTGTATCTGTCTCTATATTTGCATCTGTACCTGAACTAAATGTGAATGTAATCATAAAATATTGCTTTTGGTATACTCTGGTTAAAGATAACTGAAGGGCACAGGTGAGCACAATTTTATTTTCGTTACTTCAGTACCTCTGCCATGAGACGTAACCCATACATCAGTTTTTCACTTTAATCAACTCTCTACGTGAAGCAGTTTTTATATGGAGTTTGGTCCCACCCTACAAGAGCTAGTTTCATTCAAAAACGTTCTTGTTTAGTTTACTAAACAAGACAGTTTTGTCAGCAGGTCTAGAATTCGGAGTTGGACATATGTACCTGAATTTTGGTCTCACCCAATTTAATTTAGTTTTCTATTGGTATTTTTTCTAATTGTAACATGGACCAAGACAAAATAAAAAACATTTTTCTGGTAAAAGAACTTAATTATTTCTTGAAACCGTGAATATTTGCTATTCACGGTGTGCTGCAGAAAGTTTTAGTGATGAATAATTATGTTATATTTATTAGTTCATAATACTTATCTGATGTCTTACTTTTAACAATAGAACTTTAAGGGAAAATTATAAATAAATAACTCTCCTAACTTGCAACACGTTTAAATAAAAACATTTATCAAAAGATAAATAAATAAATTATTAATAAAATGAATGACAAGAATCTTTTCATTTGTTTAATTTGTATCTATTTTGACAATTCATTTCATAATGTTGTCAGCTTCATCAAGCAATCAATCATATTGTACTTTGACTCTTAAACAATTCTAAATTATATATTAGTTGTTTGTTAAACAAGTAAATTGCTACATTATGAATGCTTCACCAGAATTTAAGATATAGAGGGTAGAGTGAATAGCAGCTTCATGCACTCTACTAAAACAGTAAAAGTGATGCTTAACGGCGATTTTTTGTGAAGCTGTCGCGTTCTAAGTTGTGACAATGTAGGTCTTCTTGGATATATATCCAACTGGAACCTCATCAGGAGTATCATAAACTTACATCTTAGGCCCTCCATTATTTACTATTTTGATCGCATATGTAAACCTAACAAGTCGGATTTAATTATTTCCAAGTATTTTTAAACAGTTTACAGGTATCAGGTATCAGTAAACAGGTATCTTGAGAGGTAGGGCATAGCGTGATATTTTCCGCTCAAAACTTGGAGCAGCCCGACTGGGGAAGGACCTCCGCCTTACAGAAGACCACAACCAAATAGCACTGCATCTTCGGCAGTGCTGTGTTCCTGTGGTGAGTAAGGTATCCAGAGCTCTAGAGAATTCGCTGTTTTGACAACGGGGAACTAGTGGTGCTTATAATACTGCTACTGGCTCGTGTGGGCGCGGGATGTGGGCGCGGCGGTCAGGAAGACCCGCTGAAACGGTTGTCCGCTGGCCGCCCGCAGGATAGATGGGTTCCCGAACCCAGGGATCACTACAACCTCCACCCTGGGAGGCTGAACCGCCAGCCTGCGAAAAATCCCTGCAGTAGTAGTCGTGCCGGAGGAGGAGACCGGAGTGGAACCCGACCGCTGCTGCAGGGGGCGAGCGGGGGCCCTTTCGTACGCCGCGCACAAATCGTACTACCCGCATCGACCATGAGTAGATTAGCACCGCCCCATTGCCCCCTTAGTTGTCAACACAGTGAATCCTCACAAACCAATTAAACCCCCCCAAAAAAATGACGAAGAAAAATAGAAAAAATGTATCTACAGCGGCATCCTCTTCCACATATATGGACTTCTGCAACATCAGGGGACTTCACTCCAACCTGAACGCAGTCCACCTTCATCTGGAGATTGCGCAGCCGACCCTCTTGTTTCTTACGGAGACGCAGATATCCTGCCCGGCCGATACATCATACCTACACTACCCCGGCTACAAACTCGAACACAAATTTCTGAGACGTGCCGGTGTATGCATGTACGTCCGGGAGGATATCTGCTGTCGCCGTCTCCATTTTTATGAAGACAGGGACCTGTCAGTAATGTGGGTGCGCGTAGACTACGGAGGTGAGACTCGAATCTATGCGTGCCTATACAGGTCTCATAGCGGTGACAGGGAGACTAAAGCACTCTTTCAGCACCTGCAGGTGACGACTGATAAAGTTCTTGAGCGGTACCCTCGTGCTGAGTTGGTGATTTTAGGGGATTTTAATGCCCACCACTGTGAGTGGCTAAATTCTCGATCCACCGACTTTGCAGGCAGGTCTACTCACGAATTTGCTCTGACCCATGGCCTCTCACAACTGGTACATTCTCCAACAAGAATACCTGATATTGAGAGCCATGCACACTCTTTGCTGGACCTTCTGCTGACGACGCGTCCGGACGACTACACTATTGCAGTGGACGCACCTCTCGGCTCGTCCGACCACTGCCTCGTCCGGACCGAAGTCCCATGCCCTCGGCATATTCCACCTCGCCCAGCCAATTTGCGCCACATGTGGCAATATAAATCAGCAGACTGGGATGGATTGCGTGAATTCTACGCATCGTACCCGTGGAGACAGCTTTGCTTCACGCCAGAAGATCCTGACTCCTGCGCAGCCGCTGTCACTGAGACGATCCTGGTGGGTATGGAGTATTTTATTCCCAACCCATCAGTAGCTGCGGGGGAAAAAAAGCGACCGTGGTTTAACCGGCTTTGCAAGGAAGCCAGGCTAGTCAAGCAGGCCGCCTATAGGGCTTGGACCACGGCCCGTACCAATAAGGATCCGAACATCTCTGATGTGAGACGCAAACTAAATGCTGCCTCGAGGTCCAGCAAAAAGACAATTGCCAGAGCCAAATTCGATTTCATCGGCAGGATTGGTGAGCGACTTACGAGCTATCCCTCTGGGAGTCGTGCGTTTTGGTCTCTTGCTAAGGCTGCCGAGGGAAATTTTTGCCAGTCGTCTTTACCACCATTGCGAAATGCCGATGGTAACTTGGCCCATAGTGCTAAAGAGAAAGCCGACCTACTTGGGCAACTCTTTGCCGCAAACTCGACTATGAAAGAGGTTGGAAGTGCGGTACCGCCTATTAACCCGCCGTGCCAACACACTTTGCCGGAAATACACATTTCGCAAAGAGAAGTGCGGCGGGAACTAAACTGTCTAGACGTTCATAAGTCGAGTGGGCCAGACGGCATACCTGCAGTGGTGCTCAAAAAGTGTGCCCCTGAGTTGTGCCCTGTACTAACGCGACTTTTCGCGATTTCCTACCGCAAAAGGCAAGTGCCGTCTTCGTGGAAGACTGCCCATGTGCATCCAGTGCCAAAAAAGGGTGATAGATCGGACCCATCGAATTACAGGCCTATAGCTATAACCTCCCTTCTCTCTAAGGTGATGGAGCGTGTAATCAACACACGGCTCCTCAGTTACCTGGAAGAGCACGATTTGATCAGCGACCGCCAGTACGGTTTCCGCCGCGGTCGCTCGACTGGTGATCTTCTAGTGTATCTCACTCACCGGTGGGCTTCAGCCATTGAGAGTCAAGGTGAGGCCTTGGCAGTTGGCCTGGATATAGCAAAGGCGTTCGATCGGGTCTGGCACAGGGGCCTTCTATCGAAGTTACCGTCCTACGGCCTGCCCGAGGGTTTGTGCAAATGGGTGGCTAGCTTTTTGTCTGGCAGACGCATAAAAGCCGTCGTCGACGGTAGCTGCTCCGAAAGCATGGACATAAACGCTGGTGTCCCGCAAGGCTCCGTGCTATCTCCAACACTATTCTTGCTGCATATCAATGATATGCTGACCATAGATAGCATTCATTGTTATGCGGATGACAGTACTGGAGATGCGTATTACACGGGCCGGGCTAACATCCCTCGTACCGCTGTAGTAGAAAGTCGCGAACAACTTGTGTCTCAAATCGAGAGCACTTTACACAGAGTCTCCGATTGGGGTCGGGATAACCTGGTCCAATTTAACCCCTCTAAGACACAAGTTTGTGCGTTTACTGCTAAAAAAACCCCGTTCACTGTAGTTCCACAATTCCAGAATACACCCCTTACCATCTCACAGAGTATTGGGATCCTCGGTGTCGACATCTCCAGTGACGTCCAATTTCGGACTCATTTGGAGAGAAAGGTGAGGCTGGCATCAAAAAAGCTTGGTGTTCTGAATAGAGCGAAGCGATACTTCACACCGGCACAAAGGCTACTACTGTACAAAGCACAAGTTCGGCCTCACATGGAGTATTGCTGTCATCTCTGGGCGGGAGCACCGAAGTACCAGCTTGAGCCTTTCGATTCAGTCCAGAGACGTGCTGTGAGAATAGTCGACGATCCTGATCTCACGGACGGTATCGAGCCACTAAGTCTTAGGAGAGACTTTGCCTCCCTGTGTGTACTCTACCGTCTCTACAATGGGTTGTGTTCAGAAGAATTGTTTGATATGATGCCCACAGCCACATTCTACCATCGCACCGCTCGCCATCGTCAGGGAGGTCATCTACATACATTGGAACCTAAATGGTCGCGCACAGTGCGGTTTCAGAGAAATTTTCTCCCGCGAACAATCCCGTTATGGAATGAGCTCCCTGCCACGGTTTTCCCTGGGAACTACAGCATGGGGTTCTTCAAGAAGGGGGTTAATAGGTTTTTGAAGGGTCGGCAACGCGCACGTGATGCCCCTGGTGTCGCAGGCGTCCATAGGCTGCGGTAGCCGCTTACCATCAGGCGGGCCGTATGCTTGTTTGCCACCGTCGTGGTATAAAAAAAAAAAAAAAAAAAAAAAAGAATATCAGATTTTATCAGAAGTTTTTTTTACTGTTTCAAAAGCCACGGCCGCTTTATGAAAATACACGATACAGCAAAACCATTGTCCTCTGACTAAGAACACCACAGTACGAGTATACTTACTGTATGGTATTATTATACCATGGATACCAATCGATAGTATTGGTATATTATTTGCCATATAAAATGACACGTTTACTTTGCATATCTGCTTTTTGGATAAGAAAATGCAAGTAGAACTGTTGGTTACCCTGATTTACTTAACAAAATACTTTTTTGCACTGAACAAAATAATTACAGAATACTTTATTTATTACAGGTCATTTATTTATTAATTTAATGATTGACAAAATATGACAATTTAGTAATTCAATTAAAATAATTGATAGATCAATTACTTCATTTTGATGAAGCGAAATGATATATGTTTCCAAGATAAGAACTGTTAAAACCAGCTCAAATTTGACTGATTTAAATTAATATTAATTCAGTCAAAGTCAAAGAGGTAGTTTATTTTACTTTATAATACACTTTTTAGTGTTTAGGTAATTTAAACTTAACAAGTTAACGTTTCATGTTGTTTGAAGTCGGTTTAATATTTTTATAATATTATATTATAAAGTAATATAAAATAATTAAGTATACATATAGAAGAATGGATAAAGATAAGTAATGATACTATTCAATTATCAGACTCTTGTTCCAGTCTTCTATTATAGTAGAAAGTTACTGGACTACCATGTTAGAAGCATACGATGAAATATTGAAGGCATACGATACCATACAAGAAAATTTTAATGGACAAGTAAGTTTTATAGGATTTAATGTTTACAGCCATTAGTTGCCATTCGTAAATTAATGTCCATTTGAAATTCCTTTTCAGATAGTTTATTACGCGATAGCAACATTTGTGCGCACTCTGTTTAACTTGTTAGTTCTGGTTTATGTAAAAACAATACCGATCACTAGTGTAACTACATATATTGAATAGTTTACAGTAGTGCTCATAAATGTTCTTTATGACTCCATATACTTTGCAGTTTTCTCTATTATTGGCAGTAAACTTGGCATGGGTAGGCAAAGACTTGTGTATACAAATATATGTCAACCAGAAGTGTGAGAACGTATATTTGACAATGAAAGATCTGAAGTCAGTATGTCTACTGCGTATGAGTGAAAGGGGAACATCAGGTAAGTGAATTAAAAAAAAACTAACTATACTCTATCCCACTTTGCCATGGTAATTGTGATAGTATGATCATATTACGTTATTTAGAATTTACAATTATTGTTACATCAATGCAACAATATATTCTTAGCCGTTGGCAACACGTGCATGTGTTTAGACAACATAAAAAGGGCGAAACTTAACGAACAGATTCTTAAGCGACTCTTGTGCAAGTATGAACAAAGGATCTATTGCACTACTCTTTACACGAATTCCTTGGAAAGGGCTCTTAACAGACCTTTTGGACTTCGGTGCCCGCGACATCTGGTATACATTTACGTGAGTGATGAATGCCTTAGAGTTTGATAGAACTGTTAACAAAAAAAGCGGTAGGAAGCGGGGCGCGGGGTGAGATAAAACGACAGGGTTTGAGGTAGTCGAGAGAGTCGTCGGTGAGGAGTGAGTGAGGGTGCAGGGTGAAGGCAGGACGTTCGTGAAAGCTGGGCATAGCCGGTCGTGTGGGTTACGATGACGTTGAGTAAGTTAGCATATATAACGCTGCAGTAGCTAGGTAAGTCCTTGTTGCCTATTATTTCGTAGGATAATGATTTATATGTATTTATATGCCGGTCTGAGTATAGTAATAATCGTTGAATAATTAGATGATATCTCTCTATTATTTCTCGCTGAGCATTACTGTTGGTTTATCGGTACCTTTGATAGAGATAATGAGTAGAACTCTTTATAAGTCGCTGCGGTGTGGGGAGTCTATTTACGATCGAATGGAGCCATCCGGTAGATCGCCGGACCGGTTCCGTTACACGATTATATCTGGGTGAACTGTCCCTGTGGTGTATTTATATTGTAGTTACAGCGTGTGTGGGTGTGTGCCGTGTGCTTGAGTTCTAGGAGTCTTAAGGGGCGGATGCACGGGGGTCAGTAGGCGGGTTAACTCATATAGCGGGTTGAGTACACAGGAAACCGATGGGTTGGAGTCCCACGTCGGGGCGGAGGCGCGAAAGCGTTTAGCTTCGGTCGTATACAGCTGAATACACCTGTCAAAGCGAGTTATAGGTTTGGACTTAGCGTTCCTGACCCCCTCGAGTTAAAGTCAGTTAATTCACCTAAATCTTAAGTGCACAACGGATGGAAGAGTGATAAGCACAACCAACAGAAATGTATTTAATTGTTTCATAATCTCTCATTTTGATTCCCTCTTATCGCGGTTTCTTATTATTTATTTGAATCGTTATAAGCCAGTGGGAGAATGTCCAGTTTGGTGTCGAGTTCTACAGTCTAACGCGGATTCTGGAGGAGCGTTAGACCTCCCTCCACATTGGAGGGTGCTGGCTTGTAGAATAATACCTCATTAAACAACCAAAAAATTGCTATACTCGCACTAGGTTTCTAGGGGGGACCATCACAGTAATGTCAAATGATAATCTGTGTCATTATCATCAACCGGAAGGCGTCCACTGCTGAACATAGGCCTCCCCCTTAGAACTGCATCCATCGGCTCCTCGCGACTCGGACTATGTCGTCGGTCCATCTAGTGAGGGGGGGGGGGGGGGGGATAATCTGTCTAATAAGTGATTTTCTTTACCTAAGACTACTACCCCATCTATGTCTATCAGCAGCTTCCTCAGTCCTAAAAGTTCTTTACAGGGAAATAAAGACCAAGGTCGTCTTTGGACATTATATATTTCACATCTTGGTCTTTTCTGTGGATTTTTAGACAGAATATTATGCATCTCGCAAATTTGACACCCAGCAACTTAGCCTAAGTACTCAGTTACTGTAAGACTCATGGCTTTTATTGTTCCTTTTTATTGGGTGATTTAAGATGACGAGTATGTTTTATTTCAACACCATCATCTAATGATGCCTATGCCTATTGCAGTCCACCACCAGACTTAGGTCTCTCTAATTTCACTCCACTTGGTTCTTGGTTTCCTTGACCCTAGGTATAGTATCGACAACAACATGATATTTTTCTATTGCCTTAGATCACATTAATGACATAACAAATCAAATCCTTCTTTCTAAGAAGAGACCTATGACCAGCAGACTATTAGAGATTGTTGATCATGATGGCAAAGTAACAAATATTAATATTTAATTATATTTTATCATGTATTCCAGTTGATTATGTGCTTACAACGTTTACATTGTGGATACCGCAGCACTTTTAAGATTTTCTCATATTCTCACTTCATATGTTATTGCTATTTTACAGTTTGCACTATTAAATTGTAACTTGGATTTGGAAAATTAAATATTAAGTATATCTAATTAAGTGTAATGTAATTAAGTGTATAAAAATCTTTATTGGCCAGTTTATTATTATTATATTTCTAATATCATAGTCTTTAGATAACGTTTGACGTTTCAATACCTAAAGCGTAACAGAAAGATAATAACTCGATGGGCTTAATTTTTCGTATACAGAGTATAATTTTGTATTAAAATGAATTGATTGCTTATCCAGGGATCGTAGAGTCAACACCAATCGAAGACATGTATTGTGTGATGTACATGATCATTTATTTTGCCTGAGTGTAACTTATCCACAATGTCAATGTATTTAGAAACATTACAATAAATTTATCAGCAGTTTAAGTGTCTTAATACAGGCTCTGCCTAATTTAGGATCAGAAGGCCTTATAGAAAATCGGTGTAATTCAATTGTGTGTGAAAAAAATTATCTGTGAGAAATAACTCAAACAAAGCATGGTCGCTCATAAATTACAGTACATCAAGATAAGCATGATTATCAACATTACAAGTTCTGTTAGCAGTAACACGTTGAAGTAATTAGTTGAAGTGCTCAAAATTAATTTAAGTAATGGAATAATAATAATAAGTAGAAAATCAATAAATACGTTAGACATCTTATCGGAGTTTACACTACTATTATTTGAATTAAAAGGACCCTTTCTTTTCAAAAAAAACGCAAAAAAAATGATGACCAGTAAATTCTCAAAAGTTGATTTTATGTCACTGTAAATAACATACAGATGCAGAGTAATTTGGTACAGAATTTAACATTTCGTCTAATATATGGCATCAAAAATCACTTTCATTTTCCCAATAACTTTTAAACAGCCCTTATTTCAATATTAGCAGCAGCTACGTATATAGGTTACATTTACTTGTGGTACTTTAAGTCTTTACTTTGATAAAAAATCATTATATATTCAGGCCAATGTTGTTTTTTTAAGCGTAAGCTTCATTAATACAATAGTCGTTGTGACTCAAATAATTAACAATATTGATTTTGTCATAATCATCCAAAAATTGACCAGTACGTTCAAAAATAATGTCAGAAAGCATGAGATCTGCAATTGAATTAGTCAAAGTCAAAGTCAAAGTCAAATTCATTTATTCATTTAGGTCACAAAAGACACTTATGAACGTCATAAAAAAAACAATAAAAGATGAAAGATGAACAATCTGTCGATTAAAATTACAGCTAGCTGGGTTCGCAGATTGTTCATGGTAGAGTGGTGAGAAAAGAACCCAGGAAAGAAACTCACCACCACTCTTTTAACTCAAAATCTTTTAAATATTAAACTAGCAGTTACATTCACAATCATAGGTCTTAAAAAAAGAGCAATTCATTTCCAAACATCTAAATCTGTGACATAGTCTGAAACTGAGTAATAAGCCTTTTTGGACAACCTCAGCTTAACAAATTTCTTAAATTTACTAATAGATAATAATACTATGTTGTTTGGTAATTTGTTATAAAATTGTATACATTGACCCACAAACGAATTCGATATTTTATGGAGCCTAGTAGTGTGCAAGGCAAGTTTATTTTTATTTCTTAAATTAAATTGATGGAGATCACTATTTTTCTTAAATTTACACAGATTTTTATGCACATACAAAAGATTCTCGTAAATGTATTGTGAGTGTAGTGTGAGAATGTTAATTTCTTTGAATCTGTTTCTTAGTGACTCACGCGGGCCCATCTTATAGATAGCCCTAATAGCTCGTTTCTGGAGCACAAAGATTGAATCAATATCAGAGGCACTGCCCCAAAGCAATAAACCATAGGACATAATGCTGTGAAAGTAACTGAATTAGACTAATCGCGCAGTATCAACATCCGTCAATTGACGAA
This sequence comes from Hypercompe scribonia, assembly GCA_949316085.1. NCBI lineage: Eukaryota > Metazoa > Arthropoda > Insecta > Lepidoptera > Erebidae > Hypercompe > Hypercompe scribonia. The sequence goes on from OX438986.1 coordinate 15,091,699, forward strand.
TCTTTCTCACAGCATAAGCTGCAGAACTAAGTCTACCAGATAACGTTTCTATATGTGGGCCCCATTGTAACCGTGAATCTAAAGTTATACCTAGGAAGACAGCCTTGTCTGTCAATTCCAGTTCCTCCCCGTTCATCAAAACACTAGTTTTTACTTGTTTAACATTCCTAGTATAAAATTTAACACATTTGGTTTTACTCCTGTTTAATAACAAGTTATTAGCGCAAAACCAAAGTACCATTTTAGAGAGAGCATTGTTTACATCGTCAATTACCGATTGCTGTCTGTTAACTTTAAATACTAAGGATGTGTCATCTGCAAACAACACTATCTCATGGTTATCCCTCACAAGATGAGGCAAGTCGTTGATGTACACAAGGAACAGAAATGGACCCAGAATAGACCCCTGGGGCACCCCCACCGCCACAGCTGATCCCTGGGATAATTTACCATTAACATCTACTCTTTGAATCCTATCACTCAAATAAGAAGTAAGAAGATCCAAAGCACTGCCTCTTATTCCATAGTGGTGTAATTTCCTGACAAGTGTTTCATGCTGCACACAATCAAATGCTTTAGATAAGTCACAAAACACCCCGTAGGCGTCACGTGACTCCTCCCAAGCCTCAAATATATACTCTAATAATTTAACCCCAGCATCACATGTTGACCGACCATGAGTGAAACCAAATTGTTTAGTATGCAGCAATTGATTTTCATTAAAATAATTAAGCAACTGAGTAAGTATCAGCTTTTCAAAAACTTTACTAAATGTTGGTAGGACCGAAATTGGTCTAAAATTTGTGGGGTCTAATGGACTACCTGATTTAAACAAAGGAGTTATCTTGCTATACTTCATCAGGTCAGGAAACACACCATAATCTATACATCTATTAAATATAATAACTAAGTCAGGTACAATAATGTCAATTATTGAGTGAACGACACTTACAGAAATTCCCCAAAGATCAGCTGTCTTTTTTATATTAATAGATTTGAAGGCAGCTAAAAATAGTATAGTGTTATCATGTACTGAGTTTTCTATGTAGTTTATATTAAGACAGACAGACAGACAAGTTATTTGTATATCACTTACTCGGATGAATTTATCAGATATACTAATTTAAAAAATAGCTCCTAGTAGCAAATTTTGCACCAGCGTGGACCTGTCTAAGGCTTAGTAGGTTTTAAGACCGATCTAATTTTTTTATTCATTTAACACAAACTCTCTTGGAGTTAGATTCAATCAACCAACTTGAAATAATTTCTGCGTCGCGGCATACTTAACAAGCATACATAAAATTGGTACAAAGAACATAAAGACTAAATAATAAAACTAATTCGTATGGAATCGTTTAAACCAATACGCTATTTGTGCTGTCAAATTGCATTGTCTCACAGATTTTCTACTCATTAGAAAATGATTACATCATTATGTGTTATATTTACAATGACTTTTTTTACTATAACTTAAAAATGTAATTCTATCTAAGATATGTGTATCTAAGATAATTTAGGACATTTTTTTTCACTTAATTGATTTATTTATGAAAAAGAATTACAATAGTGCTTGTAGTATTGATGCAATCACAATTTCAATATATTATATATATATATTACATTCTATCATTTTTATATATATATATATAATGTAATAAACATAATCTCATATAATAAACATTGTTGTTTGCAACCACAAACCCATTTGTGTCGCTTGTCACACCAACCCAATCGGTATAGTGAACTTAAACTCTTTTGCTAGGTAATGACGTATGTCCACTGTTTGACTGTTGGCTGTGGCTGTGGCTGTGGATATTTAAGAAGTAAAAGATAAATTAATACTGAATTGGAAGAAATTTAGATTTTCAGCTAACATTTATCCAAACTCAAATATTTCTCACTAAACAACACACGAGTTTTATAAAAATATACCAATTCATATCGTCATTGTAAATAATATCGATGCGAGTTATATATTTTACATTACATCAATACTGGATAACAATATTGATTAAATAAAAACTAAGTGAGTACAGCATATGATCTGGGTTGGCCTTTTGAAGGATCATAGTTTTGAGTCGGTCTATCCGTACAGATGGCATGCGAGCCCCAACCTCCCTGGCACCTAACTAGTATTAAGATAACAATAACATCAAAATTATGGACCTGAAGCGTGACAATACTGCGAGGAGGTCATTTAGACTGAAGTTTTTTAATATGAATTAATATTACAAGCCTAGATTACACTTGTAGGGGTTGGTAAACAAAAATCATCAAATTTATTAGGTAGTAGAGCCACGCTGATTTCAGCTCGAACGGGCCGACTCGACCGAGGCACTGCTAACCTTCCACAGAAAACTAACCTAAAGCGCCAGCATTTGTGCTGTCGTATTTCGTTGGTGGGTGCGAGACCGGAGGCCCATTGCTGTAGGGCCAACAGTTATCCTGATAACTGTGTGAGCCTTACACTGCTACAATGACTGTCATGCCTTTTACGTACCCAAGCGTGGCGTGAAAAAGCATCGCACTAGGCCGCCATAGTGTGGGTCACCACACTGCATTGTCTGTATTTGCAATGAGTATGGTGACCACAACTCTTTGGATTATATTCATTCTTTCCATCAGGCAGAGTAGAGTCACTTTGACAGTTTCTTCATTTAGAAAAAAAAAATAATGAAAAAATTACTAAGCTAACAGCTATAAATTTAACTTTAAGCTCACAAAAACGAATAAGAATAATAAAAATTCAAGAGATACAATTTATGAAGCTGGAAGAACAGAATAGCAGAGTAATCTTTCAGTGATCTTTATACGTATATTATATTATAATTCAACTTCTCTTTAAGAAAACAAAAACAAGCAATAATATATAAAAAATAAAAAAGCGAAATACGAAATGTAACAAAATATTAAATATTTAACACTTTTCAACACAATAAACGTAAATACAAGAGTGAAGAGCATCAATCCCTAGCAAACTTGTCATTTAAATAGTTTAAAAGTGTGTAGTAAGTGTTCCCACATAGTTTTTGTTTTATTACTGACATAAATTTATTAATACTTACTCTTGAAATTTACTTAAAATCGCAAATCTTTTATCTTTTGAGTTGAGTTAGTCATTACTTTGTCTTTATTTCCAGTGTTGATATCATGACGTTGATTTCACGTCATTTTTGATTGATGTCACGCTAAGTTTTCTGAATAAATGAATGTTTTTCTGAACAAACATTCAATTTTTGTAAATATATTGAAATAGTATTGTGGATTTCCTTAATATTATCTTTCAATGATTGTGACAGTGACATAATTGAGACTATAAATTGTGCAACACAAAGTAAATAAAACCAGAACTTTGTTTTTTCACTGTATGTCAGTTTTAACTGTAGGTGTAAAAATGAGTACGTTTAGTTTTTTCTCATTTAAAAGTAAATCATTACCACAGTAAAGAGAAGTGTCATCCGGAAAATAGCTCCTTTTTTATTTATCTTGTATAAGATTAGGTAGGTTATTCACATAACTGAGTAACAATAATGAGCAGAGCATTGAGCCCTGTGGAACTCCATAGTGACTGAAGACTCCAGGGACCTTAATCATTAGCTGGAAGCTAATGATTGAGGTCCCTGGAGTCTGTCTGAATCTTATTACTCAAATAAGAGATCCAAAACAGTATACCTAATTCCACAGTAATATAATTGCGTGACCAATGTTTCATAAAAATCGTAATCAAATGCCTTAGACAAATCACAAAAAAAAACCTAATGCACCGAGTTTATCTTCCCAGGCACTAAACACACGCCCACTAGCACACACACTAAACAAACGCCAAACCGAGACATAACTGAGTACGAGCAATGGCTCGCTCAGCTAGCCGTCGTCGTCGATGCCTGTCGACCCCTTCCGGTTCTTGTGCTCGGGGACTTCAACGCCTGGTCGGTTGTCTGGGGTTCTCGCCGCACGAATCCAAGGGGGAGGGCATTGGAGAACTGGGCCGAAAAATTCGGCCTAGTTGTCCTAAACCGGGGTGCCGTACCTACATTCGTTACGGAGAGGGGCAGCTCGATTGTTGACATTTCGTTCGCGTGCCCCGTGCTGGCACGTAATGTTCTGGACTGGCGCGTCGTTGTAGGGGAGGAGACAGGTTCGGATCACCGATACATTCGGTTTGAAGTCTCCGCTCCTACAAGTGGCGCGCCGCCCAGAGTGGCTCCACCAGAACCACGTTGGGCGCTCAAGCGCGTAGATCGTGAGCTCCTCCTGGAAGCCGCTATCTTCCAGGCCTGGGTCCCTGCACCGGACAGGCCTGTCAACGTGGAAGCGGAGGCAGAATGGTTTCGGGAGGCCATGACCCGCGTCTGCGATGCGGCGATGCCTAGGTTCCAGCCAAATGCTGTTAGGCGCCAGGTCTACTGGTGGTCGCCGGATATCGCAAGGCTGCGACAAGCTTGCATGACCGCGCGCCGCCAGTGGTCCAGGTTCCATAGAAGGCGTCGCCGCCCCGCGGACGCGGCAGCTTGGGAGGCGGAGCTGTTAACGGGATACAGGGATGCCAAAAGGACCCTTCAAGCAGCGATAAAGCGGGCCAAGAGTGAGGCCCGCCGCGAGTTGCTGGAGACCCTGGAGCGAGATCCGTGGGGGCGCCCCTATCGTATGGTCAGGGGTAAAATGCGCCCATGGGCTCCACCGCTAACCCGATGTCTTCAGCCAGAGTTGCTTGAGCGGGTTGTCGGCTCCTTATTCCCGGTGCGAGTGGTGGAGCACACTCCACCACTGATGGCTCCGTCTTCGGCGCCCGAAGCGCCTAGCGTGGATGAGGACGACGTGCCAGAGGTCGCTTGGGAAGAACTAGCGCTGGCGGTGCGACGGCTTAAAGCAAAAAGCACCGCCCCAGGACCCGATGGCATACCAGGCCGAGCTTGGGTCCTGGCTCTAAGCGACGATGCTCTCGAGCCCCGACTGAGAGAGTTCTTCAGCGCATGCCTCGAGCAGGGCCAGTTTCCAAAATTGTGGAAGACGGGGAAACTGGTTCTCATCCGAAAGGAGGGGCGTCCGGCAGACTCACCATCTGCCTACCGGCCTATAGTGTTGCTTGACGAGGTATGCAAACTCTTTGAAAGAGTAATTGCACGACGCCTCGTCAAGCACCTCTTCAGGGTGGGGCCGGATCTGGCGGAGAGCCAGTATGGTTTCCGTCAGGGGCGTTCCACCGTAGATGCGATCATGCGCGTGAAGACTCTGACGGAGGAAGCAGTTTCCCGGGGCGAAGTAGTATTGGCGGTGTCTTTGGACATTGCCAATGCGTTCAATACTTTGCCCTGGAGTTGCATCAGGGAGGCACTCGTATATCACCGAGTGCCTCTGTACCTCCGTCAAATAGTCGGGTCATATTTGTCGGAAAGAGCCGTCATCTACCCAAGTAAGACCGGTCTCGGTAGACGTGAAATGTCGTGCGGAGTTCCGCAGGGATCGGTCTTAGGACCGCTCCTGTGGAACATTGGCTACGACTGGGTGCTTCGCGGTGCTTTCTTAGATGGCGTCGTCGTCACGTGTTATGCGGACGACACACTTGTGACGGCGTGCGGCAAGGCACATCGTGAGGCAACCCTGAGGGCCACGGCCGGTGTTGCCCAAGTCGTAGAGCGAATCCGGCGGTTGGGTCCTGAGGTGGCTCTACACAAGTCCGAGGCCTTGTTCTTTCATGGGCCTCGGAACAAGCCACGAAATCGATCCAGCCTCATAGTAGGAGACACTCGCATCGGCATTGAGTCCTCCATGAGGTATCTGGGGCTCGTACTCGATAGCCGATGGGACTTCGTAACTCATTTCCGAAGTCAGGTCCCAAAGTTGGTGGGAGCAGCACGGGTGTTGGCGCGGCTGCTGCCTGACATGAGGGGACCCGATGACTCCTGCAGGAGACTCTACGCAGGAGTTGTGCGGTCAATGGCCCTTTACGGGGCCCCAGTGTGGGCGGAGACCCTCAAGGCGAGCAACGTCGCAATACTGCGATGACCACAGCGAGTGCTGGCCATCAGGGTCATAAGAGGATACCGCACAATCTCCTTTGAAGCGGCGAGTCTCCTGGCTGGAACTCCACCATGGGACCTGGAGGCGAGAGCCCTTGCGGCTCTTTATCAGTGGCGCAAGGAGGCACGGGAGTTGGGCCGGAGTCCTGAAACTCGAGAAATCGAGAATCAGAAAACCTAACTCCGCCAGATCCTTGTGGAGGAGTGGAAGGAACGACTTGGGCAACCAAGCGCCGGGCACGCCGTCATTGCGGCGGTAAGACCCCTTATGGAGGATTGGCTCGAGAGGAATCACGGGACCCTCTCATATCGGCTGACGCAGGTGATCACTGGAAAAGGATGCTTCGGAGATCACCTGTGTCTGATCCGAAAGGAGCCAACGCCTGAGTGCCACCACTGCGATGGCCGGACCGTGGACACGGCGCTCCACACGCTGGCAGAATGCCCAGCGTGGGCGGAGCTGAGGCGTGACCTTGTGACGGCCATCGGAGTGGAAACTCTCTCGCTCGGTAGCATGATCGCCGCCATGTTGCGGAGCGAGAGCGCGTGGAACTCCGCCGTCTCCTTTTGCGAGCAAGTTATGCTTGCAAAGGAGATGTCGGAGCGGGACCGGGAGAGGTTGAGAACTCTCCCGGTCCGCCAGGCCCGGGAACGTGTCCGGTATCACAGACGGCTCGGGCGCCGGAGATTGCAGAACGATCTCCGTCCTCCATAAGCGCTAGACTGAGAGTGATAGGTGAGGCCATCCGTCACCCGAGCAGAAGTACGCCGGGATAGCAGCGGGACGTGCTACGGAGCACACGCTCTTTTGGAGCAGAAAAGGGGTCATCTGCAAGCCGTAGGTAGATGACCCGAGGTACGTTGGGGTTTCAGGGATTTTCTTTCTAGGGTACACCTGATTCCCCGGCTACTGGTACCTGAGACGGCGTGCGGTTTTTGGTCGGTTCGAGTCCGACATAACCACACAGTAGGTGGTATCCGAGGGGATTTCCGCAAAGGAAAAAAAAAAAAAAAAAAAGGCACTAAACACACTTTCCAACCTTCCAAAAGTTCAATGCCAGCATCAATTATCGATTAAAGACAAAGTGTTTCCTGTGCAAAAAAAATATTTTTAATAAAGTGTGTTTGCAACTGTTTCAGATTTTTTTTAAGAATTTTGTATGTACGAGTAGGTAACGGTGAAATAGGTCTATAATTTGTAGGATCAAATATGCTAGTTATCTTAAGTAAATAAGTGAACTTACTATGCTTCAATAGGTTAGAACATAAAACACATTCAATACACGTATTGAAAACAAGGTTCATATAATATTTTCACTTTCTGCTGTTGATATGAACATCCAAATATTAAAATGCTAATACTTTAGTGATGAAATTTAGATTTTCTCAAAGATTTGAAGTTTTACATTATGAATCCAATATTATATATCCAGTTATGAAAAAGATAAACAAATGGATCGCTTGATAGTGAGTATCGTAGCCCTAGGACATCTGAAACTTAGTAGCCCAATTTTTTTTAACAACCTATCAAAGCGACTCTATTCTGACTGATGGAAAGCATGAATAGAATCCAAGAGCGGTGGTCGCCATACTCGCTGCGAAAAAGACAGTGCAGTATGGTGACCCACGCTATGGCGGTCTAGTGAGATACTTTTTACGCCTCGCTTAAAGGACCCGGGATTGTAGTGGAAGGTAAACACGTACGATGGTAATGAATTCCAGGCTTTAACTGATTTGCACAGTAAGGAAGAACTGAACCGCTTAGTTCGGGCGCGTATGTCTACCATTCTGAAACGGCGATTTCCATGGCCAGCAATGATTTGTGAACCTCTGACTGATTCTTTTTAGCATCAGTTTTGGGTAATAAATATTATAAATGTGCCAAAACTTTAACTTACTTTATGCTAAATGGTTTTATTAAAAAAAAAATTGTAGAAAATTTTGTAATCGTATTCATAAATCAATAAATAAACGCTATTTTTTAAATTCACACCATTGTTATTAACAGAGAGGAATTCCCCGAAGATATTAGTCAATATCCTCCTTGCAGTATAAGCATATGGTTTTAAACAAGCGTAATTCAAGGTTTTGTTTTTCATTCAGTTAAGAGGAAATTTTCACAAAAAAATATTGTGATTTTTATGATTTAATAATAAACTGAGTTTCAATCAATTAGAATACTAACAGGAAATTTAAATTCACTACACATATATTTGTCTGATATCAAACTAGGCAATTCTTATTTCATTATAACCAGATTGTTTATGAACACACTTTATTATATTTGTGAAAATATTTGACAGAACAAATTTTTGCTATTCTATATGTATGTATGACTTCAAAATCTACATATGTACACAGAAAGCGGTTTGACATTAGCTTGTGTAGCTTCTACTATATAGGTATTTTCGTTTGGTTGTCATTATCTCCTGTTAGTGTACAGATAATGGAAAGGACCTTGACATTTAAGAGTTAGAGGATAATTCTTGTAATAATGTTTAAGAGCTGATTTAATCGTTCTAGACATTTGTTAGGTGTTTGTATTGACTTCCAGAGATATTGCACGATAAATAACAATTTAAGTTATAAAAGACTTTGAAAAAAAAAATGTTTGTTACGCAATTAGTTGCATGTTTGTGTCTACGTCATAATTCTTTTGTTTCTAAACCGAGTAGATTTTTTTATTTTTAATTGTAATGATATTGGTCCTTTTTAGGAAGGATTGGTGGTCCAGTGGTAATCGAGTAAGTTAAAACTTTGTAGTGTTAAGCAAGGCTAGTCAAGTTTAAATACACTGGTGACTTTTCTTAATATATTGAGACCTCTCTGTGCCTCTGGAAGTACATTAAACCGTCGATTCCGGTTGCTATACGAACAACTATGCTAATTGCTACAGATACTATAAACCCTAAATAATTTTTCTACAGAACTTCGATGTTGTAGTAGTACTTTTAAACAATCAAAATTTAGCTGTGTCGCAGTAGACTAAAAGTCAACTCCAGCACAATTTGGGAAAATGATCGAAGAAATTGAATGGGCAATTCTATCCTTTGGTTTCTTTTGAATATAGAGAATAGATTTCATTCCTAACGGTAACTGATACCTTCTTTTTTAATTTATTTACAACCTACCAAAGTGACTCTATTCTGCCTGGTGGAAAGCATGAATAGAATCCAAGAGCGGTGGTTGCACTACTCACTGCGGATGAAGGCCTAATGTGATGATTTTTCACGCCCCGTTTAAAGGACCCGGGATCGCAGTGGGAGGGAAACACGTGCGCTGGTCATGAATTCCAGGCTTTAACTGGTTTGCACAGGAAGGAAGACCCGAACCGTTTACTTATTAGAAACATATCTTAAATTTACTTACACTGAAACTAAATTTATTAAAGGTTAAATAAATTTATTGGATTTGACACCACCTTCAAACTAGCTAGAAAGTATCAATTAATATTATTATGTCACCCGTTAAAGTAAGGCTTACTTTAGTTTCTTAATTAGCTTTATAACTATTTTTTAATATTTAGTTCTCCTTGTTAGTGTTGTTCGAAGTCATTTTAACCCTTTTTCCAAAAATAATTTATTTGTGTTTAAATTTATATAGTTGTAAACAAATATTTTGAAATATTATACATTAGGGTGTCCCTTATATGACAAAAAAAAAATTTTTTTCGAATTTCGAAATGCATACCCTCTATGATTTTTACTAATGCTATAAGATACTTAAATATAAAATTTTATCAGTGCCGACCGAGCTTCAAAGTTTAGTAAAAAACGTGTTTTTTCCTAAAATTTCAGTCTGCTATAATTTCACTATAAATGCAATGAATTAAGTGAATAAAATTAAATAATAAATTAGATGAACATTAATCTTTAATTAAAAACATAAAGAAATAAGAATCATTCAGGGTAACTTCTTTTTAGAGTAGTTTTTTTACAGTCTGGATACAATTTTAGATGTTCCTGGACACAGCGCAGCAAGAACTGTTTTTGTTCTTCTTCAGCCGTGATAAGTCCGTTAAAATCTTGCATTAATTTAACAGCCCTTTCAGCAGTATCATTTACAACTCTCAAATAACTTATTCTTCTTTTAGCCTCCAGAAAAGCAGCATTGTTATTGCAAGAAGATACATCTTCCTTTAGAAAACTGTCGTCGATCTGCAGTCGTGATAAAAATTGTTTGCTCTTTGCCGATACGAAATCATCCAGTGCTTTGTCTAAAAAAAAGAAAAATAAGTTAAATAACAAATAAAAATCAACAACAATTTTGAAAATAAATAAATAAGTATTGGACATTGAAATTGAAATCCAACAAAAAGTCAATTTAACTTACCAAACAACTTTTGAGTCAGTTCTTCCTTCGATGGGTCATAGCGTTTGCTAAAATCCGAGATTTTGTCCCTGTTGAAGTTGGCAATCATCTTCTTCTTAGTTTGGTTGTCAATTTCATAATCAAATAGTGATAGAATGACTGTCTCTTCACATAAATACAACAAGTGATGGCTGAACTTGCTTATAGAAGCTTTAGAAATTGTTGCGTCAACTTTTTCATACTCTTTTAACATCTTCAAGAAGCGCAAATCTTGATTAGGTGCTTTGGTCGCCACTGTAGATTCGAGCCAAGGTTTAACATACAATATTACGAGAAATAAGCAAACATCTTGTAGAGCCTTTTTGTCCTTCGCAGTTACTCTGCATTGTGACTGAAGTAAACATATTTTTAAAGAATAGATCGCTCTCGCCATCCAGCGTGCCTGATGTATAGCTCCGGGGGGCCTTAGTTTTAATTTTTCCTCTGTGTCTCCTCCTAAAAATATTACGCACAGTTCGACCAATTCGCGGTAATCATCTCTTACAAAACCTTTATCTAATTCTGCCTTATAAAATAGTAACAACGCTTGAATGTCTGTCTCGGCAACCCGTGCTTTTACGAAATTAAGAGATGGTTCAATTTTAGTACAATCAATGTTTTTCCAATTTTCTTGGAACTTTTTGAACATCGGAATATCTGGGCTACTAGTAATTTGCTTAATCTTGGTTTCAAAGACAGCTTTTAGGACCAATTCATAAACATGATGACGACAGGCGAAAAGCAACAATTCTCTTCCTAAAGTTTGCTCCAAAATAGCACAAGCTCCATTGAAACGGCCCATATTGGAAGCTGTTGTGTCGCAGCACATTATTTGCACTTTATCATAAAGGTTCCAGTCAAAGAGAGCTGCTGATACAGCCTTCGCTTGATGTTTTCCAGAAGAACTTTCTAGTTTCGGCACTGCAAGAAGCTGCTCTCTATCGTCAAATGAAGCTATAACTGGCAAGCGTTCTTCTTTTGAACTCCATACATCCAACCCCGGTAATAGTTTTCCATCCCAATGGACTGTGACTATGTCGGGTACATTGTTTTGGAAGTTAGATTTTATTGCTTCTGCCCTTGATTTTCTAGTTTCAGTACGAATTCGCTGAATTGAGGATTTGTTAATACAGAAATCATCGCTGCTCAGACGAAGCGCTTCTACCACCGCATTAAGAATGTAAACGGTATCTCTAATGCTTAACTGGCATCGATCTAAAGCTGCAACTAGTTTAGGTGTTATAAGATTCTTTCTACCTCTTTTTGAACTTTGTTCATGGCAGGGAACGTCCGGCAAGCTGAGTTCAGAATTCAAGATCTGTTCTTCGTCTGAATCTTCTACACTGTCTAAGTTATTTGTGGTGGAAGTAGATGCAACAGCTAGTGATTCTCTTTGACTTACAATCCTTTCCTCTTCTTCCAATCGTCGTTGTCTAGATCTTTGTTCTTTTTCCGCCAATTTTTTATCTACACCACCTAAGCATCCCGGTCGACCTGGCTCTCTCTGTTTCATTAAAAATAATTTATCTTCCTCTATTTTCATTCTCTCAAAAGCATCAGCATGTGCAATATCAAACAAATTATCAAGATTAATTATAAAATTGTTCTCACGACTCTTAAACGTAATCTGAGTTTTCTTACAATTTTTTTGCAACTCTCTCCAAACATGATATAAATCAATAAGTTTCTTCACGCAGTTAGGAAATGCCCTTGTTGGAATTCTTGCTTTTTCCCAATATATGATGCACTCTCTAATCACAAGATTTGCACTTTCACTAACAGTCAATTTAACCTCACGAATATTGTAAAATAGGACTGAGAGAACTTGTCGATTAGATGGTAATTTTGCACCATTTATTTGGTAGCTAGTCAATCCGATAAGAAAAATATTTTGTTTATCACTCCGTAATTCCACCGACATGTTTACGCACTAAACAATGAAGCACTAATAGTCTCAAAAATCACGTACGAAATGGCAAATAAAACATGTCGTAACAGGTCACTGGGCAGTACTTAAGCAACTTGTATCGACAAGTTTAAATAGCAAGTCGGCACGGGTTATCGTTTATATATCGAACTAATATTTTTTTCTAGACAATATAGGGTTATTACGAAACTTTTAAGAAGGTATGCGTAAAAAAATATTGAACTTGAAATTTAAGGGACACCCTATTATACATATATCCTTATTCCACATCGCACAGTCCATTTCTGGACATAAGTTTCTTCTCTGAACCTTGGCTTAGTATACCACTGAACAGCCGGTTGATACCGACTCGCCACCCTGTAAACCTGATATGGTGACAGCCTGAGGGGGTGTATACATGTTAAAAAAAGTTTTTTTTTTCAATTTGCCTGCTTTTTGCGACGACTCCCGTGAAATAGATAGGAGTGGTGACACCTTATATTCTTAATCTGTCACCATACGGATAAATATATGTACATGTTCCGAATAATATATACTCGTGCATGTTATAGATGAATTGCGATGGTACAAACAACAAATGACCCTACGTTTCACACAATTATTTAATAATAACGGGTGCTTGAACCACAGACACAAGGTTTAATTTTGATGTGAGCGTTAGGAGTTAAATTAAACTTTTAAAACTTGTTTACATTCACAAAATTTGCAATCAAGTTTACAAGCAAAGCTAAAAAAAACGTGTTAACAAAAAAAGTATAAGATATTCTTAAAAAAAAATAGTACATAAGAAATGAATACTCGGAAGCCCCTCGTGGTTTGTTTGCTGTAAACACATAACGCGAAGGCGCGAATTATATAACCAGTAAATTAATGTGATTAGCTGCAGCTGCAAACCTAACTTTATAAATACAATTTTTATCCTTATGTGAAATCAGTCTACTGCTAGACCTTGGAGCATCAACATGAAGATTACTTTCGGTACGTACTTCTAATGTAATTGGTGTTTTTTTGGTTCTTAAATGTTAATTTAGATGTAGTAGTCACAAAATTTCAAAAGAAGGTAAGTATGTCAGTGTACACTGGTTTAAGTGTCCATATTGGTTCATATAAAAATCTTATTCTTAATTTTTGTTTTATAATTGTCGATTATATAATTATCGATTTGTGTTTATAATATTAACACATAATTTGTTTCCTATTTTAGTTTAGTTTAGTTTAGTTTATATATTTTTGTTTATTAGTTTTTATTTCTACCCACGGTACTTATAACAGCCATTCTTTATATTTTTTTTCATTAAAAACAACATAAAAAAAATGTTTTATAACTCATTTTTTTACAACTGTTTTCATTTTTTTTATATTAAGAACCTGCCAAAGACTATACTCTGCCTGATGGAAAGGTATGAATAGAATGTAAGAGTTATGGTCACCATACTCGATACAAATGCAAACAATGCAGTATGATGACCAACACTATGGTAGCTTAGTGAGAGGCTTTTCACGCTCCGCTTTGAGACGTAAAAGGCATGACAGTCATCTTGACAGTGTGAGGCTCACGCAGTTACCACGATAATTGTCACCCCTTCGTACCTAATTAGTTTATTTCTTATTAATTTACTTTAAAATAAAGGGCTTTGTATTTAAAACAGTAGTTTTTTCTTACAGATTCATAGGTTCAAATTATATTGGTCTAAAAAAATTCTTAAAATAAAAAGAAACTTTCGTATTTTTTCAGTATTTACTATCTTTTTGGTGATAATAGGGGCGGTTGTTATTAACGCCCGCAGCAATTGCATATGTCCCGCTGTCTACATGCCCGTATGTGGGCAAGATGGAAGAATGTATGGAAATAGATGTCAGTAAGTATACTTGGTGGACTTTAATTTGTTTATTTATTTATTTATTTATACATCATGCACTTTATGTACATAGGCGGACTTAATGCCTAAGGCATTCTCTACCAGTCAATCTTTGAGTGATGCAGAGAAAATAGGAAGTAGGTGCGTTTCAAGTATTGAATAAAAGAAGTAGACATGTACAAACTCACCATATACTAAAATTTATATAAATACATAGATATACATACTTAAGTTGATGTAAATTTATATACATACATACATACACCAATAAATATCATAACAAGTACAAGATGATAATCATGTATTGATTGATTCTGCCAGCTGTTTCAGTAAATGTGTATGTTTGTGATGTGTTAGTGGCTCTTCTATCTATATATCTATATATATGGTCTATCTATTAGAACTTTTTCACTTTATTTCATGATAATCACTTTAATTTTCTTCCCTTTTTTTAAACACCGATGTTTTTGATAACTGTAGGATTAAAAAATATTAACACCAAGGTTGATATAATTTTGTTGTCCTTCCAGAATGGCTTGCGCAGGTGCCGAACCATCTAAAGGTGGCTTGTGTGGAGTAAATTTAAAAAAATAAAGAATTACACCTTTCGACAATAACTGTTTTGTATTTGTTGAACATTAGGATGCCCTGTGAAGTAACTTACAGAAACACTTTGTTTTACTGGTACTGGGTCTGGGAACCGTGGTCTCCTTTGCAAGCATAACACTGTTCCACATTACCGATCATAGTATAGAGTGAGAGAATTCCCACTGCTAGGGATTGGAACGCCGTGTCCACGGTCCAGCCATCGCATCCGTAATTTTTGGAAGGGAAATACGACTATATAAACGCCTGTTGAGGGTTCAAACCGTACATAGGACAACACTTTGTATGATTCACAAATTGTTGTTCTGAGTATAGGTATTCTTTATGTCAACGACCCGAGACAGGTGACACTCCGGTGCGGGCGGGAAGTGTCGTCTGGGCCGGGGTGCTGTTCTGCCTCTTACTGCGCAGGGTGGTGACAGGTGCGATAGCGTCTTGCTCCTGGGGCATAAGGTGCCCGGGATGTACCTCATTTGTGAAGTACGGTAGGGACGACTCTAGGAGACGCTAAAGCGTACGCTACCGCGGGGTTTAGTGGATAGACTGGTTTTCCGGGAGTCCCACACACACCCTTCGTCCCTCCGGAGGGTAAGGGACGAAAAGCGCGTAAAAAAAAGGTATTTTTTATGTTCTTTTCTCGTGTGTTTGTAAGGTCTCTCGTGATACAAAATACATTCTCAACGTAGGCGATGATTTAAAAAAAATAAAGCAAGAAGGAAGACAGATGTGGCACAGACCAGACAAGATGTTACACAACTTCATTAAGCTCAAATGATAGCGTTGATAGTAACGTTTCCACTCGATAAATGCATGTAGGTAAACATTACAAATGTCATGAAATAAGGAGTACTAATTTTCGTCTATGGCTTGGAATTGACTGCACATTATTACTGCGGTCCTGCAACGAGGACGTATTGACTGCTGGTGTATTTTCATACTTATATCATGTCATCATCATCAACAGGCTTAAACAGTCCACGGCTGAATATAGGCCACTCCTAAGAGAAGAGATTTTAGTCTACAATACCTCGCTAGTCAGTCTGGTTGGGATTCACTTCAAGTTGTCTTTTTCTTTGCATTAATGTTGTCTTATATAGCTTTCCCCTTAATCGCCTCTTCTGACAGCCACTGGATGAATAGAAGAGATGACACTGTATGTTTAATATGAAGGATTAAAAATACGGAGTTTTACACGGTAAATCTTGATGTTAATGAAATATCTTAACGATGACTCCCAGCTCCAAGAGTAGAAAACGAACCTTATGCATATGTATCTTAGAGTTACCCATAGAGATGTCATATTACTGAAATAAATTTTCAAAATTACAAATTATTTATACAATTTTCTCTTAATTTTAATTAAAATGAACAATTTAGTACAACCAGATAATTTTGGTAATAAGAGGTTGTCGATGTCATTGTTTTACAGTCGTCAGAAAGTCGTACAAAGTCGTCGTTTAGCACTGCACTCGAGACCCTTATGTTCGACGATGAAAAATTATTGAATGCCTAATAAATGTTTAGAATTTTTATTGATTTCAATGTTGAAAGTCGTTTAATTTACATATAGGAATAGTTATAGACCACCCTACATTCAGTGTGATGTTAAGTGTTTAAACAGATCAGTCACGTTTTGACAAGACAATCGTAAAACATTATTTCATCAAGTAAAATAATAGATTTGAACGCTGATAATGACACAATAGTTAAATTGATTTTTGATACGCATTACTGTGTGGTAAAGACTTATGAGCATGGTAGAAATGAGAATTATAAATTCACATAGAGTGGACAAAAACATCCAGATTTTATTGCATCCTTTGAATTTATCGCAAGCTACATTTCTTCAATTCAAGTATTTAATTCAAGACAATTTGATAAAATCCAATAATCTTTTATCGATTAGTCTATCAATATGTAGTATTTTTTTATTCGTGATGGTGCATTTGTATGAAGTTTATACATTGTATACTGCCGACGTTGTAAAATTTGGTTTCCTCAATTGTGTGTTTCTCTTTCAAGTCTGTTTTCATTGCAGTGCATATATTATATATTTCATTCTTAACCTTATTCTCACAGAGAAGAATATGGAATTAGTCTTAACTATTCAAGAAGTTCATAGATCAATAGATGTGAAAAAAAAATGGACTATGTTTATGATTGGAAATTGGATATCTCTCCTTTTTATTTTATTCTTGTACATTTTCATAATAATAATTGGCCATACGTTTACAAAAACTAAGATAATTGATGAAATCCGTGTTTTTATGACTGCATTTTTTGACATAAATATAATTTACGCAATCAGACTAATGGCTTTATTAAAAGAAACAATTGTTTTGTGGAATGATCACCTATTGCATCGGCCCATATATATTGAAGACAAGTATTACAAGGAAATGGTTAAAGTATATGCGCAAATATCACATTGTTATCACTTATATAGGTTATGTTACCGTCATGTGGTGAGTCTTGGTTAATTATTCTTCTTCTCTGCACGGTTGGCCTAGTGGTTTAAGCGGTCTCCACGCCGCTCTCTACTGCACTGAGTATTGTAGGTTCAAATCCCACATGCGACAATACTTTATGTGATCCACAGATTGTTGTACTGAGTTTGGGTTTTCTTTGTGTCCGTTTCTTGTACGTTTGTAAAGTTCCCCGCGACATAGGATTAATACCTAGTGCGGCCAACGTCTTTTAAAAAAAATCTCTAATAAATAATGAGGGCCTCTTTTAATATGCACAGGATAAAGAATAAAAGTTACTTATTAAGATACCTTTTCTTATTCGTCACACGCACAGAATGTCACCTACTCAGCCCATGGGTGTCGTGAGAGGTGACTAAAGAAACAAACTACGTAGAACCATGTAAAAAGAAAGGAAACTTAAACAGACTGTGTGCCTATCCGTTTAATCAGCGTGGCATAGTAGGCCAAAACCTCCTTTCAAAGGAGAGGTTTATGTCCGGCAGTGGACTGTTTAAAACTGTTGACAATTAAGACACTTAAACATACGTAAAACTGAAATTGAAGATTAATATTTTTTCCAGATATTACTCCATACTATTCAATGTTTAATTGACTCATTAATTTATGTTCAAAAATTTATAAGCACTTATAAATTTTATATATCAAATAATCAGATTAATGTGAGTTCTTATATGTTTTTACTAAACACTAGTTGGTGTCTGTGACTTCATCGTAAATAGACCATTTGGCAATGCTTTCAAAACCTCGGGAGTGTTATCAAAAGTTTGAATGCACTTTTTTTTCGATCGAGAATACTTTCCACGTGCTCCTCTCTAGCGATTGATAGCATTACAAAAAGAACAAGAAACTAGAATACATGTATTAGTAAAATTATTTGTTCGAGACAATCCAAGAAAGGATGACATGCTTTATCATTACTGTATGGACCTTGTGTGAGTCTTGAAACGAAGTCAATACTATAGCCATCCTTCTTTTATATCTGCGTTACATTTACCATCTATTGATTCCGTTCTCTGTCTATAAATAATTATTGTTTATCATCACCATTTGGTTTGTTTTAACTATTCATATTTCCAATCAAAGTTGGTATTGGTCATTCCAGAAATCTGGCTATATTGTGATTGTTAGTGACTATTCAAGAATTATTATTAGGACCACTAGTAGCATAATTAAGTCACTAAGCAAATATTTCTGTTTCCATTTGTGGAGTGGAACAACTAACGCTCATGATCAACAATTAATCATGACTTGAGTTTTCTCAGATCGAGTTTAGGATCATATCATTATGTTACTTCACTTGGTGGGTTAAAACTTTCCTATTTCAAGTCGCACTGAGCCTTTATTGTGAGAAATTCTACAAGGCGCTAGAAGACACCCAAGAATCTTGTCTTTTGATACTGAGAACACAATATTCAGGTATGTTTCAATTTTGACATTAATACTTCAATAGCTTTTAGGCCTTTAGAATAGCACACTGCTGTATACAGGCTGGTCCAAAGGCGGAGACTAAAAATTTTTTTTAGATTCCTGACATCTAGATGTACCCGAAAATACCCCATGTATGTTATGCGATTTTTGGTAGTTTTTGAGTTATGATTTTTTTTTTAATTTTGAGAATTTCAACTTGACCGAACTAAATATTTTTTTTCTCAAAAATTATACATTGTTTTCCTTATTACTTTTTTTAACTTTATTCTCATTACTTGTACTTTCTTACATATAATACCCTGCTTCCTACCATTATCGTAAGTTACAAAAATATTGATAGAAATTAACAAAATAAGTTGAAAGCGAGTCACATTTAAATTTTCAACGTTAAATTAAAAGTTAAAAATAAAAGTTTCAAAACTTTTAAGTAATTTTAAAAACTGTGCAAGGCCCTAAGCTTTAATAATAACTCATAAAAAGTGATGCTTATAGGCCTGTTTTACCCGAATGTGCCCTTCAAATGTGCAAAGGTGAAAGCTTTTTTTTGCTATTTTGTCATCCACAATATTATTCTTACAAAAATAAACATTACAATAATACCGTCTAGTAATTAAACAGTTAAAAACATCCTTTAAAAGTATGTAGTGGTAACATCAATATCATTTGATAATAGTTATTTTGGTTATTTCAAGGATAAAATAAAACAATTAAATTTATTCTACAATAAGTTTTCAAAATGTCATTCTCCCGTTTCAATACATAATAGGATATAATAGGATAATGTTACAAAAACAAATAAGAAAAAAGATGTATAATTTTTGAAAAAAAATAATTAGTTCGGTCAAGCCGAAAATTCTCGAAATTAAATGGGTATTTTCGGGTACATCTACATGTCAGGAATCTAAAAAAAATTTTAGTCTCACCTTTTGGACCACCCTGTGTAGAGCTCTCCTTAAAAAAGAAGTTTTGGCCTACTATGCTACGGTAGTTAGAGAGATTAATATTGCATTCGTGTCAAGTTTTTCTTTTACATCATCATCTCAGCCGTGAAGAAGTCAAAAAGACGTGTACTGCTGAATACATGAATATTCGATGAAAATTATTCACTTTAAAAATGCAATTATTTGTTTTAGCTCTTGAAAAGAAGTTTTGTAAAATTATTCGACGCCTACATCGATCACATTTTGGAGTAATGCGAATTTACTGCTTATTTTCCGTCGATGCCATGTTACCTTTGCAAATATCGGTGGTTTTTACTAACTACACTGTTGTGTTATTACAATTTGCTTATCTATAATTGTCATCAGTTCATTATTCATTGCTTTGTGACTAATAATTATATTATGTAACTAAAGTATTTCAACGATTTTTATTTACTCATAAATTATCATGCTTTCCAGTTCCATTCTTACAACCTGATTGAAGCAAAGAGCTTAACCAATTAAGTATGACAGACATTTATGAATACGTACTATTAGTAATTCTACGTAGGATACCTAAAGGGTTATTGTTTTAATCAACTAATTAATAGCTATTTCGTAATATACGAGGGTTGATCAATAAGTAATGATAATCGGGTGGAGTACCCGCAGGGTACACGTAAATCGAAAAAAAATTATCTTCGCTTGCTTGTACACCCGCTAGTTCAGCATAAAAAAATCATATAATTAAGAAACATTGGAAAAGTCTGCTCCTTCATTATTCCACAGTTGCACATTGAATTTAAACTGTTTCGAACATCTACTGACGTCCACGTTCCTGACCGAGAACAACGTGAAAAAATTAGAAGAAATGGTATTGATCGTATCGATCTCATATGGTAGCGTTCAAAAAATACCGGAAACGAGCACCTCACCAACGTCAAGGAAATTCAAAATGTCAAGCTCAGCGGGAAAGGTTATTGCGTCTGTTTTTTGGGACGCTGGAGGAATTATCATGGTGGAATATTTGGAAGTGGTAGCCATCATAACGCGTTCTTACTACGCAGATCAAATAAGAAGATTACTAGAGGCCACAGACGCGATAAACTGCGAGCTGAAGTACTGTTTCACCAAGACAACGCCCCGACTCGCAAAGCCGCAACTACGATGGCTGCAATTCAAGAAACGGGATTCGAACTGCTCGAACACCCTCCCTATTCGCTAGATTTGAATCCTATCTCTTTTCTCGACTCTAAGAACACCTTCGATACAAGAAGTTTGAGAACAATAGTGAAGTGATTGCCGCTGTAGAGACGTTTCTGGAGGGCTAAGATAAATATTTTTTTTTCTAAGGGAATTGTGGGTTCAGAAAAGAGATATACTCAATGTATTAATTCGTTAGGAGACTATGTTGAAAAATTAAATATATTTTTTTACTTTAATCATTGTTTCATGTATTGATTATCATTACTTATTGATTACCCCCGTAAATGCTTAATATCTCCTATATTTCTTAATATATTTCCTAATATCCTTTTTGCACCTGATTTAAAATGCTGTAGCTGCATTTAAAATACATTAAATGCTACTTTCGATTTTTTACTTAATCAGCAATTACTTCAAAGACTACATTCAATAATAACGATAGAAATGTCGAAAATAGCGGTTTCTGTATATTATGTGTGTGAGAGTTGTTTGTGTGAGTTATAGCACTTACTTGTTTTGCATAAAGTAAAATTATAAAAAAAGTAGATCGTATTTGATGATACATAACATACTATGATTGACCACTGCAGACATGGTAGGCCAATATTCCGTAAATTTTAAGTCCAACAGTGGACTATTAAAGACTGTTGATGATAATAACGACGATGACGTGTCGCATTTTAATGCGTTTAATTTGTTCATACGTTTAACCATGCCATAAATTCTTCTTTAGCTGTATTAATGAATTAAAACTACTTCAATAGTCTACTTGAGAGGACTATCTATTACACCAGCATAATAAATAAAAGTATAGACTTAGAGTTCAACAGCGTAAAAAATAAACAGTGTCCTCGGTATGAAAACATACCAATCAATATTACAACGTCATGGGAACAAATGAGTGTGTGTGCATGTGTATGAGTCACAATTATTATTTAATACAATTAACTAATGAATTTACTAAATTCAATCAATAAATACACTAATCGATAACTAGGCTGATCAATTACTTTACTACCATGTTGTTACAGAATTGTAAAATGATATCTTTCATTCTTTTGCTTCTTGACAACGGGTGAATACCTGTTTTAAGTCTTATGTTGATATCAGAAATGATAGTTGTAAATACACACAGTCATAATGGTAATGAGCTTCTAAAAAATAAAGTGGACAAAGATATCCAGTCGGTGTTGTTCCCTTTGAATTTGTCGCAAGTTTTGTTTCTTCAATTTAAGTATTTAATCAAAGAAAATTGTATACGTCCGAACACCCTTTTAACAACTAATCTATCAATATGTGGTATTCTATTGTTCATAATATTGCATTTTCATCAAGCGTATTCACTATGTGCTGGTGGCATGGCAAACTTAGGTTTTCTTCGCTTAGTAAATCATTTTGAAAGTGGTCTTCACTGCACCACGTTTATTGGATATTTCATTGTTAACCGTATTAACGCAAATAAGATAATAGAATTTGTTTTAACTATTCAAGAGGTACACAGATTTATCAATGAGAAAAAAACATCGAAAATGTTTTTAAATGGGAATTGGATCAGTATCCTTTTTGTTTTATTTCTGTATACTCTCGTAATAATATCTAAACACATGTTTGTCAAAAGGCTGGAGTTTGATGAGCCATTACGTCTATTTATGACTGCATTTATAGATATGAATATAGTTTATGCTATAAGATTAATGATAATGTTAAAAGAAAAAGTGATTTTATACAATGATCGCTTATTGAAATCTTCAAACAATAACGAAATCACGTATTACAATGAAATGTGTAAAGTGTACGCCCAAATATTACATTGTTATCAGTTGTATAGATTGTGTTTTCCTCATGTGGTGAGTTTTGACTTTTTATTAATCCGACTAAATAAGCATTGTTACCGCAATTTCAATATTCAACAGCCCTATACAGTCCACTGCTCGACATAGCCCTCTCCTTAGCAAGGAGGTCTTGTCCTACTATACCACGCTGGCCAGATGGGTTGGAATAGGGTTTGTTTCAAGTTGGCGTCTAACGTCTGGGCACGTCTTAGTGCTGGGGGACTTCAACGCAAAGTCCATTGCGTGGGGTTCCCCCAGGACGGACGCTAGGGGCGAGGCCGTAGAGGAGTGGGCGGCCTCGGTGGGCCTCTGTTTACTAAACAGAGGCTCCACCAACACGTGCGTGCGACAGCAGGGAGGGTCGATAATGGACCTTTCGTTCGCTACCCCTGCCCTCGCCGCACGAGTAAGGAACTGGCGTGTCCTGGAAGAGGTTGAGACGCTCTCGGACCATCTCTATATCCGATTTGAGCTCTCCCGGTCCCAGGACGCCAGTAGGGGTCACGCGGCGCGGCGTTCTTCTCGCTTTCCGAGGTGGGCTGTAGCCAAATTAAATAGGGACCTACTAGAGGAGGCGGCCATTATTCACTCTTGGCTGTCTCCGCAGGCCCCGACCGAGGAGGTCGACATGGGGGCTGGTCGCTTCTGCGAAGCGATTGCGCAAATCTGTGATGCGGCCATGCCCCGCATCCGAGGTTGCCGGTCTCCTCGGAAGGAGGTTTACTGGTGGTCCCAGGAGTTGGCGGACCTCCGTGTGGCCTGTACTCGTGCCCGGAGGTCCTACACCCGTAGTCGGCGGCGACACCGCGAAGAAGGCGAGGAGGACCAGCTTCATGAGGAGTACCGAGAGGCGCGGAAAACTCTGAAGCTGGCCATAAGCCGCGCCAAGGAAATTAAGAGAAAGGAGATGCTGGAGGGTCTCGATCGTGACCCCTGGGGCCGCCCTTATCGTGCGGCGCGACAAAAGCTCCGCACGTCGGGCCCCCCCCTTACAGAGACACTCCAGCCCAGCTTCCTGCAGGAAGTGGTCGAGGGCCTTTTCCCGCAGCGGGTGGAGCACACACCCCCGTCGATGGCCTTCATGGTCGGAGACGACGGGGGGAACGAGGACGATGTTCCGCCCGTCAGGGAATCGGAGGTAGGGGCGGTTGTTCTACGGATCCGCTCTAAGAACACCGCCCCCGGGCCGGACGGGATACCTGCCCGAGTGCTGGCACGAGCCCTTGAGCACATGTCGGACCGCCTCAGGAAGGTCCTGGACGGTAGCTTGGCGTCCGGACGCTTCCCTGAGTGCTGGAAAAGCGGGAAGCTGGTCCTATTGAGGAAGCCGGGACGGCCAGCCGAATCGGTAGCGGCCTATAGGCCCATCGTGTTGCTGGACGAGGCGGGTAAACTGTTTGAGAGGATACTCTCTGCCCGCATCGTCCGGTACCTCCACGAGGTAGGCCCCAATCTGTCGGACGCCCAATTTGGTTTTCGGGCGGGGCGTTCGACGGTCGATGCCGTGCTGCGCCTGAGGGCCGTTACCGAAGAGGCGGTGAGCTGTGGCGGCGTGCTGTTGGCGGTGTCGTTGGACATCGCCAACGCATTTAATAGTCTGCCATTTAGCTGCATCAGGGAAGCACTCCACTACCACGGGGTGCCAAAGTACCTGAGGCGGCTTGTGGCAGACTATCTTGAGGAGCGTACCGTCATGTACGAGGACCGAGACGGTGTTCTAAGGCGGCGGCTCATGTCGTGCGGTGTTCCACAGGGGTCTGTCCTCGGACCACTCCTGTGGAACATGGGATATGACTGGGCCCTTCGAGGTTGTCTTCCCCCCGGGCTGGGCGTAATTTGTTACGCAGATGACACATTGGTCACAGCCCGGGGGAAAAACTTTCAAGAGGCGGCGCGCCTGGCCACCACGGGTGTCTCTCTGGTGGTCGGGCGAATTGAGGCGCTGGGTTTACGGGTGGCCCTGGACAAGACGGAGGCCCTTTTGTTCCATGGGCCCCGTCGTGGTCCACCCTCCGGCGCCTCCATCGTGGTCAATTCGGTCCTCGTACCGGTTCAGGCCCAGATGAAGTATCTGGGCCTGATCCTCGACGGCAGGTGGCTCTTCGACGAGCACTTCCGACAGCTTTCTCCAAAGCTGGTCGGCGCTGCTTCTGCCCTTGGGCGACTTTTGCCCAATCTGGGTGGAGCTAGCGTCGCGACGAGACGGCTATACACGGGGGTTGTCCGGTCAATGGCGCTGTATGGTGCACCGGTGTGGGCGGCGGCTCTGACCGCCCAGAATAGGGCTCGCCTCTGGCGCCCTCAGAGGATATTGGCGGTTAGAGCCATACGCGGTTACCGCACCGTATCGACGGAGGCGGCGTGCGCCTTGGCCGGAACTCCCCCGTGGGATTTGGAGGCGGAAGTGCTCGCCGAAGTTTACCGGCGGACGGCTGACTTCCGGGCGCGTAGCAGCATACGGCCCCCGCCTGAAGAGATACGTGAGTGGCGAGAGGCCGCTCGTCGAGCCACAATGGCTCGTTGGTCGTCCCGGCTGGAGGCTCCACGTGCTGGTTTTGCTGCCGTGGAGGCTCTCCAGCCGGTCATCGCCGAGTGGGCAGGGCGGCAGCACGGGACCCTTTCCTTCCGACTGACGCAGGTCCTTTCCGGGCACGGTTGCTTCGGGAAGTATCTGCACTCGGTCGCCAGGAGGGAATTGAGTCCCGCCTGTCACCACTGCGACTGCAGTGAGGACTCGGCTCAGCACACGCTAGCGGTTTGTTCCGCCTGGGCGGCGCAGCGTGGGGTCCTCACTGCAGCTATTGGAGGAGATCTCTCGCTACCGGCCGTCATACGCTCCATGGCCGGTAGCGACAGTTGTTTTACCGCGGTCACAACCTTCTGCGAAGACGTAATTTCGCGGAAGGAGGCGGCGGAGAAGGCCCGGGAGGACGATATCCACTCGGACCCAATTCGCCGTCGGCGAGCCGGGCGACGGAGGCGCGCATACCAGCGCCTCATGCCGCCTTGAGTGTGGCCGCGGATGGACGGGACGGGTTTTCCCCTCCATCCGCTATAGTGGCCAGCCGCGAGGAGGTGACGTGTGCGTGTGCCGGACGTCGCCTAAATGGAGAGTTTATCCGCAGATGGCGCCCGCGAAAGCGGGCAGGCGCTAGGAGGGATTAGGATGTCGTAATAACAGCTTTTCCCGGATCCCTCCTCTCTCAGGCGCAGAGTGGCACACCGTGTGGTTTTAGTCGGTCCGATTCCGACACACCGCCCCGCCGTAAACCCCGGTGGGGTGACGGCCCGTGGGGGTTTCGACACGTTAAAAAAAAAAAAAAAAAAAAAAAAGTGTTTGTTTCAAGTTTACCTTCTCTTTATAATGATGTTGTCTTGCATACTTTGTTCTCTTAGTCGCCTTTTATGACACCCACGAGATGAATAGGGGTGGTAATACTATGTATTTTTAATCCGTTACCACATGGCTTATTTAATGCATCCAAGATAAAACTAAGAGTTGAATAAAAAGCGATAACCTAAAATGTAAATTTTCTATAATATATTATTTTATAAATTATTAATCTAAATAGAAGATAAATTTAAATTACGGTTCCAGATACTATTCCATACCACTGAAAGGTTACTTCACTCATTAGTTTATGTCCAGAGACTTATAACCACTTATAAATCACATAAATCGAGCAATGAGATTAATGTAAGTAAATATTTACAAATGTAATTTCATTATTTTTTTACTTTTAATTACTTAAGGTAGTACTTTAACTTTCACTAAAGAAAGTCTTTTTTTCCAAATATATTGGTACTAAGTCCAAGTATTTCACCTCGACACAGTCATATTATCAATCAACGGTTAGATATTACTACTAAAAGTATAAATATTTCGATTATAGTTACTACATGTTTTTTAAAAAGGACCCACAGTACAAAATTAAGATTGAATAACACCCTTTTCAGATCAGATTACTTGTCAAATCATGCCTTTACTTCAGTTGGTGGCTCAAAACATTTTTGTTTCAAGTTCTGCTAAGCCTTAATTGTGAGAAATTCTATAAGACGTTAGAATTAACTCAAGAATCTTGTGCCTTAAGACTGAAGTCAAATTGCTCAGTTATGTTCCATAGTTGGCCATTTCAAAATGGTTAGTTAATTTCAGAATATTTCTGATTGTCAAACATGTTTTTTTCTTGTTGTAGCTTTTGAAAAAAAGTTATGCAAAAGTGTACAGCGGCTACATCGGTCACAGTTCAGGGTGATGCGTGTTTATTGTTTATTTAACGTTGACGCTATGTTACCATTTCAAATTTTAGTTCTGTTCACTAACTACACTGTTGTGTTATTACAAATCGCTTTTCTGTAACATCATCAGATATCTTTTAAAAATACACAAATGTATCGATTTTGATGAAAAATTTATAAATTTCCTAATATCCTTTTTGCACCTGATTTAAATTGCTGTAGCTGCATTTAAAAGACATTGAATAGTAATTTTAATGTATTTGCTTAAATAGAAATTACATGGGAGACTATATCCAATAATAACGATAACAATATCGAAAATAGCGGGTTTTGTATATTATGTGTGACACAGATTTGTGTGTATTACAGCGCTTACTTGTTTTGCACAAAATAAATTCGTAAAAAACGTAGATCGTGTTTGATCGTACATGACATAGTTTGATTGACTATTGTATACACAGTAAGCCAATACCTTCCTTCCTTCTACTCTAAATAAAGTATCAAAATTAATTGTTTTCATAGTTCCATACTTAGAATACGAGTACACTGGCTTCCATATAAAAAGACATATATCGTCGTTGCTACTTTAAAATCTCCTATGTGTAAAAATGTCAACTACGAGAAAATCAATAAAAAGAGTCTACTGAAAAAAAATCAAGGATATCACTCAAAACTAAGAACTTGACTTATAATGATATATAATTATTTATTTTATTATGTTGATTTGAAGAATAAATAAATAGGGATTGTTGTATAAAAAAATGATTTTAACTTTTATTGCTCACATAGGAGATTTTGATTGAGTATTTTATATTACATGAGAGATTTTGATTTAAGATAACCTATAAAATAAATGAAATAAAATGCATGGATATTATCACTGTTTATTAAAAAAAAAGCTTTATAATCATAATTACAAGTTAAGAATATAGTACGAGTCAAATTTTCAAGGCGATTATCAAAAAAGAGCCTTATAAGTTATCCTTATTAAGTACCCGGATTGTATGTTAAAGAATCGTAAAATGGATGATAATCTCGATCAACAACCGTTTTCAATACCTGTAAATGTTTAAATTTGCTTTCAGTAATCTTTAATGGAGTCACATACAATCGGCTTGGTACTAGTATGTTTTGGTTGCTTCTTCGCTGTGGAAGTACAGTCCACTGATCGATATGTCTCAATCTATAAAATATAGACCCATCCGGCGAATATTTAAGACCTTTTATATCAACCACGACAGGGTCTCCCTTTCTTTTACCGGGTCGTATAGATTTCAGATTCGACTCCAACTGTTCATAATTCAGGAAAAAATCGAAATGAATTGATTTAACATCATAGAGCTGCTGTAGTCTAGCTTGTCTCATCCGGGCTATGTAGTCACTAGGTGAGTATATTGGGGGCTTAATGTATTTTTTAATGGTGGAATGAACACTATCAACCTCCATCATTGTATGCCCTTTTTCTAAATAAAGCTGTTCAATGTTAATATTCTTGTTTTGGACCAAATCACTGAGGGCACTAGACAAAATTCGGTTTCGGTTTTGATGTGCACATCCGTCAGAAATAATGATAATTCGTTTCGTCGAATTTGGTGAATTTTGGCAGTAATCTATTAAGCAAGATGTGAACTCGTTGGCGGTAACATTACCGTCTGCTTCATGCCAAAAATAAATTGTAACGTCTTTTGATATCGCATTAAAAATTGTGAAGTTATGGCACTGTAATTTCATTTTATAATACAATGAACTTGCTAACAGCTTCGGAGCAAGCAAAACGCTTTGCACGTCTACTGTTATAACAACAGTTTCCTCGTCTGCACTATCTATCGCATTTTTTTTCACCTCCCGAGCTTCATCTTTCTTCTTAATATGATTTTCGTAATCTTGTAGTGAAATATTACACGTTTCATAACTGCAGCAGGTATCACATTGATCCTTACGCGGTTGGTGAATTCCAATTTTTTCTTGGGCAAGTACCCTCGAAAATATCATTCGTGAGGCTGCGCTGTAGTTATTTTCAATGCACCATTCTTTGAAAACCTGATGCATGTGGAGTACAGACCGAAATGTGGATTCAACGTAGATTTTTGTGGAGGTAGAACGACAGTAATGGCTAGGTACTTTAGGTAAAATATCGAGCCAAGTTTTAACGGTTTTCTTCAGCTCCGAATTCCGCCTTGAGCGATACTTGAAGTTGCCTCAAGTTGAAGGTTGTTTTCGTTTGTATTTTCTTCAGTTATATTATCAGCATTTCTCGTCCAACGCCGAAAACAATCTTCTCCAATACAAAGAGTATTAAGAAAAAATTGTCAGCAAACTCTCACTCTTGTGCAGTTTGCATCAGATTTATTGAAGTAGATGTCATGACCGCTTTGTTTTTTAGTTAAAGAAGTTTGTTGAGATTTACGTCGTCGTCTTATGCATCTTCTCATAGCTGAAGCTTTAATAAAAGCTATCTTCTCAGCCCATGTTTTGAGCTCCCAAAACCGTTTGTGAATTATTTTTCGTTCATCATCCGACACTAGAGCACAAAGGAACGAATTTTTAGATTTAGAAGTCGTATTAGTGTGCAAGCAACGTGACTTTAAAATTCTTTCCGGCTTTTCAACACACGGTATCCACTTGTCTGACATTTTTTTGTAGCCAAGATATGGTTTACCAGCAAATCGAGCAGCTTTATTCCGTTTGACAGTGCACGGAAGTTCTCTTCGCACAGGAGCTACATTAGGTTCAGTATTTTCATCACTCTCTGAAAAATTAAAGATTCTACGTCGTCTTCTTAAAAACAAATGTTTGTTTCTGTGTAAATCTTGCACAGTAAATTGGGAAATTTTGGAACTCAGCGACCTTCGGAGAGGGTAAAGTAGTCTTCTCCGCTGTGAAATCTTGGGAGCCCAATCTGGATCATCGTCACTATCGTCACTTAAATTTTCAAAGACAGGTAAGGGCGATAACACTTGCCTTGATCTGGGCATATCCTCGATGCTTTCAGAAGGAACGAGAATGCTTACAATGTCACCGGAAGACACTACGTCATCTTCAATATTCAACTCCGAAGATATTATGCCTAAGTCTTCTGGACTAATAAGCGATATACACGGCGAATCATTATTCATGGTCTGTGTGTCTTCGGAGTATTGTAACATACCCAATTCAAAGTCCTCGGTATTTTTTTCATTAAGTAATGACTCAATCTCACTAAGATTTAGTGATTTACTCATATTGCACGTTTTAAAACTAAGAAATGTAATAAATATAGTCGAAAAAGCACGGAAATTCGTAAAAACAATCTTACGCAGGTCATGACCTGCAACGAAATAATTAAACAATAACAAACCCAATTCAGCGCATTGTAACTGCATCGATTAGCTGTGATGCTTTTGGCAATAAAAGGACCAATAATTTTAAATAAAATAGGTACTTTCCCCCGCTTGTCCCGTTTGATGGAATAAACTAAAATCTCTTATGTGTTATTCAGTGTCGCACAAACACTAAGGTCTGAGACCGCAAAAACTCTTATGTGTAGCAATAGCACATGGGATACTTTGTATAGCTATTTTTATTGAGTTGTCACACAGGACATTTTGAAACTCGTAAATAATATGCGATTTTAATACTCTAAGCACATGAGAGTTTTTGTGTACAGTGCATCTTCAAATTTCGAATCGATTGTTTTTTAAAAGTCTGTTTCATTAAAAGTGACACATAAGAGGTTTTAAAGTAGCAACGACGATATGCTTTCGTAGACTTTTGTTAAGAACTATGTAAGAAAAAAAAGCCCACTATATATTATTGTCGTGTAACTAACGATTTAAGGAATGCGTGTCACTAATTGTGCGTGTACAATAATTATCAAGCAACTTCATATTATATTTATCGTTATATTATGGTTGAATTACACAAAACCTAAACGTAAGTAATGGTATTGTGAATTTTTTTCTAAATTCATTAAAATTTTTTTTTGTTAAAAAGTATCAAACATCCATCATAAACATTTTGATTTATGATATTAAGTAGTCTGTCCCTGGATTAAGAATACAGAGTGTCACCTACTCTATTCATCACAGGGGTGGTGTAAGGCAACTAAGGGAGCAAACTATGCACAAGGAAAGTACTGTAAAGAGAAAGAAAACTTGATAAAAACCTTAACACGCTAGTCTGGCTAGCGTGCTGTAATATACCAAAAAATTTTTTGAAGAAGAGGCCTATTGTCAGCAGTGGACTATCAAATGCCGTTGATATAATATGATGACATAATTTTATATATATTAACTAATAAATAATACAAATTATAATTATAAGTTGAGAGAGATAGCAGTGGTAATATGTACGAGTATTATCATGAAGCATTGGTGGTGTACAAACCGTCAGTCAGTTATCAGACAACACATGATCTCAACAAGCAAATGTGTGTTGCCCGATTTTGACATTTTTAACCGTTTCTATTTACGTTTTTCTACTGAATCTATGGATTATTAAAGTATAATAAATTTTATATTTCATATAATAAGTAAATTTTGTATTTTAGTAAGATTTACTGAAATAATTTTCTTTAAAGCTTGTTATCAAATATTAATAAATAAATAACATTTCGAAACAAATATTTGCAGATCATACAAACATTTGATCCTACCCGTGAATCGAACCCGAGACTCAGAAGCACAGCAGTCGCATTCACTACCCCTGCGCCACCGAGGCAGTTAGATAGTGTATATGGTGTAGAATTAATTTGTATAACATGTACTTCTTAAATATAATTAATATAAATAAATTATTATTAAAACCACGGTTTTTAAATTGACATATTTAAAAACTGAAATGATCGAAGTCATTCTTTTCTTTTATTGCAGTGCATTTATATTTAATACATGATATATCTGTGTCGAAAACTTCTTTAAGAAATTAAAATACTAGAAAATAAAACAAATATTTTACAATATTTAAATAGAAACGTTAAAAATGTCTGCTACATCAATGCCTGGTTTAAGGTTTATTGATTTGAATTTATAGATTTGTTATCTATGGAATTGTAAGAATGGATTAATTTGCTTAACGATATGGTTTTGTTTCTGTTTTAAATTTAATGCGATGTCTTGTGTCAAAACAGACATTATAGAGTACCATTTCATTACCTCTTATTACGGTAAGTGCTGCCAAGGACAGAAATAGTAAGTTGTATTTTAAAGTGTACAACTGTGTAGCAAAGACCGAAAACTAAACTCAAAAAATAAATGTTATAAATACACATAGACTGAATAATACATTTTTAAAAAAACCGAGTGGATAGAGACATCCAGTCTGTGTTATTTCCTTTGAATTTGTCGCAGATTGTGTTTCTTCAATTCAAGTATTTAATCAAAGACAATTTTATAAGATCTAACACTCTTCTAATGAATGGTCTATCAATATGTAGTATTCTATCATTTGTGATCTCACATTTTTGTGAAAATTATGTGTTATGGACTCTCAGCATTGCTGATTTCAGTTATCTTGATTTCACACTTCTTTTTGAATTTTGTTTAAACTGCAGCAAATTTGTTATGTCTTTTATTGTCAACTATGTGCAAACAGAGAGAAATATAGAATTGGTTTTAACCATTCAAGAGATACACAGATTTATAAACGATAAAAGAAAATTGAAAAGATTTATCATCGGGAACTGGATTAGTGTCATTTTTCTTTACTTTATCTATACATTTGCAATAATAACTTCTCATATTCTTATCACAAGAGTGAGGTTGTGTTTATTAATTCGTGTAATTATTACAGCAATTTTGACTTGGACTTGATTTACACGATTAAGTTAATAATGTTTTTAAAAGACAAAGTTATTTTATGGAATGACTGTTTGTTAAATTCTCCGATCAGTTATGAAAACAAATTTTCCAAGAGAATGCTCAAAGTGTACGCTCAAATATCACATTGTTATCAGCTCTTTAAGTTGTGTTTCCGCCATGTAGTAAGTTTTGTTTTATTATTTACACGAATAAATGAGAGTTAATGTTAGATATAGCTAACTTTAGATTAGTTCCTTATTACTTGAGTATTACGGTGTAAACTAAATAACAGTGTGGTGGCATGTCCCTCAAAACCCTCGTCAATTACTATATATTTGTTATGTATGTATTTTTTGTATTTTAAATTATTAACCTATACTTACTTTTACCTCACCTCATTTTATTACTTTTGTAGTTATATAATGAACGTGGTCAACTGTTTAATGAACATGCTACGTCATACGACGTATTATAACATTATTTCAACTTTTAATTAATTTTATTTGTAATATTTGACTCTTTGAAATATAATACAAGTAATTATATTAAGTTTTTAGTTCTTTTTTTGAACCAATTATATGTCTTGTTGTATGAAATAAAACATATTGTCTTTCTTTCTATGTTTCCAGATACTATTCCATACTACTGAATGTCTAATTCAAGCGTTAATTAATGTCCAAAATTGTATAAGTACTTCCAAAGCACAAACAATTGGTCGGAAGCACACGAAAAATAGGTTTAAGGTAAGTACGTGTATGACGATTTCCAGATACAGTCCAACAGAAACATACTGCAGCACCGTCTACCAAAAATATTTATTAATCGTGACGATTACACTAAGAATCTTATTTTCAGATTCAATTTGCTGTCTCATTACTTCTTTATTTCGTATGGTGGCTAAAAGTCTTTTTGTTGCAAGTTGCGTTGAGTCATAACTGTGAGAAATTCTACAAGGCGCTGAAAAAATCTCAGGAATATTGTGTATTGAAGATAAAGTCCAGTTGTTCAGGTATGTTTCTAAGGTTTACAAATGACTCCCTCCCGAGTGGAAACTTCAATGGTCCCTTTTTACTCCTGAAAGGGCGTCCGGGTACCGGTAGCGCGTCGCGCTGTCGTCCCAGCCTACTTGTGCTTACGTAGAATGGAAATTGTTCTACAATCTCCTGTCCTGATATTTCTACTAGGCCTGGCCGACCGACGAAGTTCCAAATCTCTACCGATCCCTTTCTGCCATATCCTTGGCAAGCATAATTTGCTCACAGAAGAAGATGGTGCAGTTGTTTACCCTCTGGCTTCATATCACGACCAAAATCATGTTACCGAACGAGAGAATTGTATCTCCAATAGCCGCTATGAGGTCAGGCCTCTGCCCGGGCCGTAACCCTCAGGGTTACTTCTCGGAGCGTTTTGGTGCGTGCTTTCACAAGAGTATCATCGGCGTAGCACGTGATAGTAACATCTAAGAAGTCGTTATAAAGTACCCAATTATAGATGGTGTTCTACAATTATAGATGGTTCATACGGACTTCTACGAGACACCGTACGACATTTTATGTCGACCGGTTTTGCTTGAATAAACGACGGCTCTCTCCAACAAATATTCTCTGTCTATACGACAACGGTAGCAGTGTTCTTGGTGATACACGGGCACCTCCCTAATGCAACTCCAGAGTAAAGTGATGAATGCTTTGGCGATGCCTAATGATACCGCCAACACCACTTCGCCCCGGCAAACTAAGCTGCTTCCTGTACCAGAACCCTCACGCATATGAGTGCATCCACGATGGTGCACCCTTGACGGAAATTGTACTGGTTCTCCGCCAGATCCAATCCCATCCTGATGGCAGCATCTCTCCCACTTAAACAGAGAGACGCTGCCATCTTCGTCACACAAGTTGCATCACGTGAAGGTTTCAGGATCTACATCTTGCAGAAGCTGTATGTAGATGGCTCAAGGTACGTCAGAGGGCTGAGGATTTTCTTTCAAGCAAGCACCTGGTTCCCCAACTACAAATACCTAAGTTAGCGTACAGTTTTTGATCAATTCGAGTCCAACATAAGTCCGACATCCACCAGTAGGTAGGTGGTAAGGGGATTTCCACGAAGTCAAAAAATAAATATGTTGTATGTAGTCACGTTGCTGATTAGTGATTTTAAAGTAATTAACCTGATCTCTACTAGATCAAGCTGTGAAAATAAACGTACTTTAAAATTATACTTGATAAAAGCGTGTTAAAAATATATCATTTCTTGTTGTAGTCTTGGAGAAGAAACTTTGCAAAAGTGTGCAGCGAATTCATTAGTCACAGTTCAGAGTAATGCGAACTTATTGCTTATTCTCAGTCAACGGTATATTAATCTTGCAAATATTGCTTCTGTTTACTAACTACACTATTGTGTTATTGCAATTCGCTTTTCTGTAATGATAATCAAAATTCCTATGTGACAGAAAATTATAATGTGTAAGAAAAGTAATAAGTTATAAAGAGTTTCATTTAAATCGTCTCGTTTCTCGGTCTTGGGATCGAATCATTTGCAAGAACGCAACTTAAATATTCGCTAAAGTTGTGTATTAGCGGATAGTCTAAATTATGTGGTGTAACGATTTATATGTAAATACATTTATCATAAACATAGTATTAAAGGCTCAATCAATAATATAATCAAGTAGAGTCTACCGAAGATACAGCGAACCATGAGCATTTACCATGTTAATCTTGTATCATGGCATAAAAATTCTCACATCGATTAACATATGCTAATATATATTCCAAATATATACATTACAGCTGCCCATTTTTGAGATAGGTGGGATCTGAGGACATCAAAAACCCCCCTACCGCTTGCCCGCTGACGCTCATCCACCATAACCATCTGTGGGTAAAACTCTCTATTTAGGCGACATAAGGTACACGCGGAAGTTACCTCTTCGTAGTTGGCCACTGTAGGGGATGGAGTTGAAAACCCATCCCATCCATCCGCAGCCACACTCAAGGCGGCGTGAAGCGCTAGTACGTGTGCCTCTGCTGCCCGGTTCGCCGTCAGTGAGTTAGGTCCGAGTGAGGATCGTCCTCCCGAACCTTCTCTGATGTCTCCTTTCGCGAAATCACATCTTTACAGAAGGTTGTAACTGCAGTAAAACAACTTTTGCTACCAGCCATGGATCGTATGACGGCCGGTAGCAACAGATCTCCTCGAATAACGGCAGTGAGGGCTGCGCATACACGCGCTATGCCGCCGAAGCGGAACAAACTGCTAACGTGTGCTGAGCCGAGTCCATACTGCAATCACAGTGGTGACAAGCGGGACTCAGTCCCCTCCTACCAATGCCAGCACGTGGAGCCTCCAGCTGGGACGACAAACAAGCCATCGTGGCTTGACGAGTAGCCTCACGCCATTCACGTACCTCTTCGGGCACGGGTCGAAAACCACTACCCACCCAGAAGTCAGCCGTCCGACGATAAACTTCGGCTAGCACTTCTGCCTCCAAATCACACGGGGGAGTTCCAGCCAAACAACAAAATACCTAACACCTTTTCCTGTGGAGAATATTGTTTTTCCAAAAGTCAGTTTGTGCAATATCAAATAATTTTTTTCTAAATATCAGAAAGTAGGTAACACTGAAATAGATCTATACTAGTACTCATATCCTTCTCAAATTAAACGAAAAATCTACAAAAAAATTAATACTAGTAAAAACCACATGTCATCATCATGTTGATCATTTTTATCACCTATGAAGTAAGGCACTTCAGAGTAGGCTACGGTGTCATCACCGTACAACTAAAAGCGTAGTTAAACTAAAAAATAAAATATTTAGCACGAAAAATGTGTGTGTGAAAAAAATGATGTGCTGTGCATCATTTTTTTTATATTTTTTTTTTTAAAAGCCTTCTTTTTAAAAGACTTACCTTTCGAAGCTTTACCCCCAGTTTGTAATAAACTTCATGTGTATTGACACAATCGTCGGCTAATTTCAATCAAATTTGATGATTCTGTTTTCAAAAGTATTACGATGATATTGAAATTGACTTATGATTGGATTGGAATATGATTCAAAATCAAGGATGAATTCAAGATCCGTTTTATGTAATAATAATGGTTGTCCAGTAACTTATGCGAGTTATAGCCTAAATAAAGCTGAATTATATTATCCAACAATATAAATTTCTTTCTTTCTTTCTAAATGCTGGCTATAGTTTGTTCAATTATATATTACAGACTTTACTTATTTGGGAAAACCTGGCCATTACACGCCCCATGGCCGGTAGCGACAGCTGTTTTTCTGCAATTACAGCCTTCTGTGAAGATATAACTTCAGGATAGCCTATATGCTATTAGAGCTGTAAGCTGTTTTTTAAAGGCTTTTCGTCATGGGAAGGGTAGAAACCATCTTTCGAGTCATGTAGAGCTTTTGTTGTGATAAATTCTTCACGGTGCTGCAAAAAGTTCAAGTAGCTTGAGCATTGATACAGAAATCAAATCGTTCAGATATGTTTCACAAAAATATTAGTTGATTTTGGCATGACTTCTCATATGTTGATCATTACTAACAAAATATTTTACCTGATTTCCACTGTTGCACATTTTCTTTTTTTTTTTTAATATTTCGGACATTTGACACACAACGTCATCTAGTTTCAAACTAAGCAGAGCTTGTGCTATGATAACTAAACTGGCTGATAGAATACTTAAATACTTTTTTTTGTAAATACATACATATTATACATAGAAAACACCCAAACTTCGAAACGGATATTTGCAGATCATACAAACATTTGGTCCGACCCGGGAATCGAACCCGAGACCTCAAGCACAGCAGTCGCATTCACTACCGCTACGGCACCGAGGCAGTTATAATTCATAATGTTATTGTTAATGTTGTGTTTCTAATTCATAATTAAGTATAAAAATGATAATATTTTAAAACTGTATAAAATAACCGTAAAAGTAATTCCCTTTCTTTCTTAAAACTTGAATAGAAGATATTCAAAAATGTACTGTATTGCTTATTTAACATCGATGTCGTGTTACCTTTATAATGATTCTGTTTACTTACTACACTATAGTGTCATTACATTTTGCTCATCTGTGATCATCATCATTGTTGGGTTAATATAATGTGTAAGTATTTACAAAAAAAAGGTGTGTATCGTACAGAGTCAGTCAGAGCCAGCATTTAGTCAGACTTTGAAACCAGACGATATTACGTGTCACATGTCCGAAAATATTAATATTTCTTTCGTGACTAATAAATATGTTATGTCACTAAATTATTATGTATAGTTTATAAGTATTATGTAATGAAACTATTAAGAGCTTCATTGTGATGATTATTGAATTGGTATTACTTTCTAGAGAGGCTTACCAGTAAAGCGTTCCGTGAAAGACGCAAGAACATACATGAACCTATATGCAAGAACTTCACAAAAAGTAACAAAATCATTCAATGCAACTAACAAGACATAATTATTTGTATCTGGCATCTATAGTATTCTGGTATCAAATACCCACCACAGGAATCAAACAGGATGTTGACGATGAAGATTCAACAGCACATAAGCTATTTTTAATGGTTTTAATATTCTAACAGTATTTGATGCGGGCGCCACAGGATCAGCTGTTGTGGAAAACTTTGGGGGAGGCATATGTCCAGCAGTGGACGTCTTTTGGCTGAGATGATGATGATAATGATGATGATTTAATGGAGAAATAATTAAGAACTTAGTTTAGGCCAATCCATGAGGAGATACGTTTATATTAAAAATGGTCATTAATCAAGTTGAAAGCCTTACCTTGACTTATCTACAAGGTAAAATAATTGAATTTATAAATTAATGAAACTTTATTAAATGGATATACGACTTGATTAATGTGCAACACGAATTGTTTCGTGCCTGTCCTAAATTTACTGCTAAGTAATAAGTCAAAATAGACCAGTCATTTTCACACCGTTACTATAGTACTTTCTTCTATAAATTAAATTTTAAATGGTATTCTTTGGTGTATAGTTGTATAGTAAAGATCACTGCTTTTATTGGAAATGAGGGTTACAAATACACACGTACTTAAGCTTTCAAAAAATCGAGTGGATAAAGATATCCAGTCTGTATTACTTCCTTTGAATTTATCGCAGACTATATTTCTTCAATTTAAGTATTTAATCAAAGATAATTTCATAAGGTCTAATACTCTTTTAACAACTAACCTATCAATATGTAGTGTACTGTTGTTCGTTATAATGCATTTATTTGAAGCCTGCAATTTAGAAACGGACAGTGTTAATATATCTAAATTTTATTATTTTGCTTTTCTCGTTGAATCTTGTTTTAATTGCGGTGCTTTTTTTGCATATTTCATTGCTAATCATATTCAAACAGAGAAGAACATAGAATTAATATTAACAATGCAGAAGATCCATAGATTCATTGACAAGAAAGGCAAATTAAAAATGTTTCAATTTAGGAACTGGTTTTCTATTGTATTTCTTTTCTCTGTACACATACTTGTCATTATAGCAATAAAAACGTTTAACAAAAGATCGAGGTACAGTCAGCTAATGATTGTATTTCTGTATGTTTCTTTTGATATGAATATGATTTACGCAATCAAATTCATGACATTATTAGAAGATAAGGTTGTTTTATGGAATGATCGCTTATTGAATTCGTCGATTAATTACGGTAACAAGTATTACCAAGAAATGCTCAAAGTTTACACTCAAATATCACGCTGTTATAACTTGTACAAGTTGGGTTTCCGCCATGTGGTAAGTCAAATTTCATTATTTAATTGAATATAATGTGTATTTCAAGTTATTTTATTAGTGAGTGAGTTATAATGTAAACATTAACTTCTCGTTTCAATTTATTTTGAGAAAGCGATGGTGTGGATTTCAATGAGGTTATCTGTTACTCAAAACTTGTAAGTGTTGCACTCCAAGCATTTAACTTGCACCTACAGTATTGGCCCAGAACTACCACAGAGGTTAATTTATTATTTAAATTGATTGTACAAGGTAAGAAAGGTCTCGAAAAGCCCGAAGTAGTGAAGTGCTAAGAATCCCTTTGATGGAAAAAAAATACCTTCTGAAATTAGGACGTAAAATTGCACGGAGTACTGAACTGAGGTAGAAACTGGTGTTGGGGTGTTCCAGCAAAGAGTTGGCAATAGTTTTGTGTATAGTGCTGCACCTGCATCTTATAGTGAAATGTTGTCTGTACCTTTTCAGCACACCGAGTTTCATCATAACTAATTTAACCTTTTAATATAATTAGACTTCGCTTGATGCACACTTCGCTTCATACACATGAGATAACGATACTTGCTGAGGATATTAGGAACATACTCTCAAATTAATCTGTCTTGTGTTAAAAAATAAATATGTACACTTTTGATTAAAAAATATTCGATGCTATGGACGCTAATCTGAAACGTCCACTAAAAATTTTTTTATTTGAAACACAAATTTATTGCGACTCTTAACAATTTTTTTCGCAACATATTGAAGTTGTTTG
The DNA here is from genome assembly GCA_949316085.1 of Hypercompe scribonia. Classification (NCBI taxonomy): domain Eukaryota; kingdom Metazoa; phylum Arthropoda; class Insecta; order Lepidoptera; family Erebidae; genus Hypercompe; species Hypercompe scribonia. The sequence goes on from OX438986.1 coordinate 15,131,869, forward strand.
TATAAAAGACGTCTCTCGTTCAATTTTCTGCATCGAAATGGATGCTAGTGATTTACTTAGGCAAAAAGTACAGTGAGGGATAGACACTTTGTGAGACACAAACATTTTAAAATAATAATTAGAATTAGTAGCATAAAGTATCGATAATGACCTTTATGCTTCCGTCTGCATGGAAATTTAAAACTCAGCTTCACAATTTCTCAGGAAGCCTATTGTAAGTTTAAAATTAAAGTATAAACCTCGTATTTAGTCTTAATTGTTAGTATACCATATAAACGAGGCAATTTTTTGACCCGGAACGATCAGAGCGAACTCGACGACTTGTTTCTAAAAACTAATTTTAACAAAAAATAATTTTGGCACGTAACACCACTGACTATGTTACCTAGACTTTTAATTAATTTTCTATGTCAAAAGCCTACGGTTCATGATTGTAGATATATTCTGTTTTAAACCACCAGTTCTGCACCATGTCAAAGTAAATAATTTGTTTTTTTTTTTGTTTTGTGCTTTCAGATATTATTTCACACTATACAGTGTTTATTTCAAGCATTAGTAAATGTTCAAAAATGCATAATTTTTTCTACAGAATCTTCGGACATTAACACTTCCGTGAGTATTGATATATTTTAGCTAGTAATTATAAACATACATACATAAAAATCACGACTGTTTCCTGAGAGGAGTAGACAGAGGAATATTAAACACCTACTGTTCACCAGTGTTTTGGTTCAACTTAATAGGTGATAAGCCTATTGTCACTATCGAGATATTTGTTTGCCAGAGCCTCATCTGTCGATTAGCAGGTTCACCACTTGCAGAAGAGGTTGACTTGGGGCTTTAAGTTGTTGGTGGGAACCCTATACACCCTAGTACTTGCTGGATTGTGTGAAAGTAGTTGTTACTGGATCTTATAATATTTTCATACAGTTGTAGTTGGTATGAGCTAGTAGAAAAGTCACACTTAGATTTCAGTTAAGTGTCATTTAAAAATGAAAATTAATGTTTTGGGGGTTAAACATGGATACGTTCGAAAGTAGACATTGTGATGGTTGAACACGGATTACACTAGGTCAATTAAGTGAATTGAATACTAATTGCCGAAAAGAAAGTAGTTTTTCCCGAACTTAAATAGTGGCTGATTGGTCAATGATAAACAACTGCCACCACTAACTTTGACTTGTCTACTAAGATTGTTAGCACTAAGTCAGACATGGAACAACAAAAATATTTTTGGCTTATAACGATCAGATTATCTTGAATTTTTTTTTCAGCTTAGCTTGACTGTCGTAATACTACTTATGTTTCTATGGTGGTTAAAAACTTTCTATTTTCAAGTTATACTTAGCTTTCACTGTGAGAAATTCTATAAAGCGCTAGATAACACTCAAGAAACTTGTATGTTGATATTGAAAACAAATTGTTCAGGTACGTTTCACAAGTGGAAAGGTCAAAAAAATGTTTAGATTCTGGCGTGGCTTCTGACTGTTGATTATTAGTTGCAAAGTACTTCACATGATATCCACTCTTTCAAATATTATATTTTAGACTGATATTGTAATATGAAAATATTTTAAAACAGGCAAAAATTACCTTGAAAGTAATTTCTTTTTTTTTTGTTTTAGTTCTGGAAAAAAAATTTTGCAAAAATATACTGCGCCTACATCAATCACAGTTTGGAGTAATAAAAATTTACTATTTATTTTCCGTCGACGCCATGTTACCTTTGCAAATATTGATTCTATTCACTAACTACACTATTGTATTGTTGCAATTCGCTTTTTTGTAATCATCATTATTATATTATTTTTGTGATTTATAAATATATAGTGCAGTTATATTTTTATAATGATTTTTTTTTAAATACCTTAATTCTAATTTAAGTTAATCGAAACCTTACATATTATTATACTTTTCAGTGATTTAAGTAATCAGATTCATAATATTATTAGAAGATAAAGTGGTTATATGAAATGATAGCTTATTGAATTCGTCGATTAATTACGGTAATGTGTACGAGTGTGGTCTGAAAAATTTTCGACCTCAACATGAAGATAGCATCACTCGTAAATAAAAGCTAGTGAATTTAGTTGTACATCTGTTGACAATTACTCACCAAAGTTTCAACCATTTTGGACGTGCAGTTGTTATGGAACAGTCGTGTGAGTGAGTTAATGTGAGCGCTTTTTTGAAAATGGACGAAATCGAGTATCGAGCTGTCATTTAATATTTGTTTTTGAAAGGCAATACGCCTACGCAAGTCAAAGATGAGCTGGACTTTACAAAGTTCACCAAATGATGCTAGATGACTGCCAAATTAAAGTGAGAGAGATAGCAGAAGTTATGAACATGTCAATAGAACGTGTTTATCATATATAAAATCAACATTTAGGCATGAAAAAACTATCCGTGCGTTGGGTGCCGTGTTTGCTCACGTTAGACCAAAAACGTGTTCGAATTAACATTTCCATCGCCCTGTTGGCGTAGTTTAAGCGCAATAAATCCGAGTTTTGGCGTCGATTAATTGCTGTAGATGAAACTTGAATACACCATTATATGTATGCCCAAAATGAAAATACAGTCCAAACAGTGAATCGGCTCCAAAAAAAGCAAAAACCGTTTTATCGTCTGGAAAAATGATGGCGACTGTTTTTTGGGATAGTCATGGAATTTTTTTAATTGGTTATCTTCAAAAAGAAAAACCATTACAGGAGCATATTATGCATCATTACTTGACAAACTAAAGTTAAAATTTCCAAAAACCGGCCACATTTGCAGAAAAAGAAAATCCTGTTTTTATCCAGACAACCCACCGTCTCACAGTTAATCTACGAATTACGGTTTGAACTGCTTCACTATCTGTCATATTTACCAGACCCAGCCCCAAGCGACTTCTTTTTGTTCCCTCATTTAAAAATTCCGTTCGGAGGACAGACATTTTCATTTAATGAAGCGACAATCACCTCGTGAACAATTGTTTCGCAGAGAAAAACACCGAGTAATAATAACCGAAACCGAATAATTACAGAGATAAAAGCATCGCTGGGAGGAGTGTGTATAGTTACAAGGAGACTACGTTGAAAAATAAAACGATAAATTTTAAAAAAAAATCTTGTATCTTTGTTAGGTCGGAAACTTTTCAGACCACCCTCGTATTACAAAGAAATACTTAAAGTTTACACTAAAACATTACACTGTACAACACAGCTTGTATAAGTTGGGTTTCCGTAATGTTGTAAGTTAAATTTTATTATTAAACCAAATATAATGTGTCATTTACGCTATTTTATTGTATCTAAAATATAGCTAGCCGTAGAAGAAAAAATTGTATTACTTGATTTTTGTATGGAAGAGGTGACAAGTGAATAGACACATTATCTGATGGCAATGGACTATTATAAATCAATTTCAATGAGATGATCAGTTACTTCAAACTTGTAACTTGCACCTGCAACAATGATTCTGTATCACCGAAGTGGATAATTTTTAACAAAAATTTATTGTACGACGTAACAAAGGTCTCGAAAATTCATAGCAGTGAAGTATTAAATATTGGTGGAGATAAAATTTTTACCATATGGAACGAAGATACAAAATTGTGGAAAGTACTAGTCTGAGTAATTCCTCGGAACATTACCCATGATGCATACGATAAAAAAGGCGGAGCTAATGCCAAGGGGTCAAACCCTATCGATGATTTGGCCATCGACGATTTGAGTCTTGGTCCGTTGAATTTAGTACAGAGGTAGAAGCTAATACTAGGGTATCCCAGCTAGAAATCGACAGTAGTTTTCTATATATCCTTCTGGAATTGTATCTTATAGACTTAGGGACGGTGGGTTGTGACAGCGTATGCTGGCCATTAGGATTATAAGGGGGTACCGCACGATCTCCTTTGAGGCGGCGAGTCTCCTGGCCGGAACTCCACCATGGGACCTGGAGGCGAGAGCCCTTGCAGCTCTCTATCAGTGGCGCAAGCACGCGCGGGAGTTGGGTCGGAGTCCTGAAACCTGAGACATCGAAAATCAGAAATCCCAACTCCGCCAGGCCCTCGTAGAGGAGTGGAAGGAACGACTTGGGCAGCCAAGCGCTGGACATGCCGTTGTTACGGCGATAAGACCCCTTATGGAGGATTGGCTTGAGAGGCATCATGGGACCCTCTCATACCGACTGACGCAGGTGATCACTGGAAAAGGATGTTTCGGAGATTACCTGTGTCTGATCCGTAAGGAGCCAACGCCTGAGTGCCATCACTGCGATGGCCGGACCGTGGACACAGCGCTCCACACGCTGGCAGAATGCCCGGCATGGGTGGAGCAGAGGCGTGACCTCATGGCGGCCATCGAAGTGGGGACTCTCTCGCTCGGTAACATGGTTGCGGCCATGATACGGAGCGAGGGTGCGTGGAACTCCGCCGTCTCTTTCTGCGAGCAGGTTATGCTTGCGAAGGAGATGGCGGAGCGGGACCGAGAGAGGTTTAAAACTCTCCCGGTCCGCCAGGCCCGGGCAAGGGCCAGGTACCGCAGAAGGCTCAGGCGCCGGAGATCACTAGAGGATCTCCGTCCTCCATAAGTGCATGCCTGGGGGTGACAAATGAGGCCATCTGTCACCCTAGCAGAAGCAGGTTTCCAAGAAACCATGAGTTTTCCACACAGGAGGGGGCCACTGCAGCCGTAGTTGGTCCGAGGTACGTCGGGGTTCCAGGGATTTCCTTACTAGGGTGCACCTGGTCCCCTGGCTATTGGTACCTGAGACGGCGTGCGGTTTTTAGTCGGTTCGAGTCCGACATAACCATCCTGCGGTGGTATCCGTGGGGATTTCCGCACAGTACAAAAAAAAAAAAAAAAAAAAGGGACGGTGGGTTCGAGTGAAATACTGTGTGTATCATTTGTTCAGTGGATCTAGTTTCATCGAAACTAATTTAACCTCTAAAGTGTCTCCATACCTAAATTCACTGGATATGTCTGCGCATAAAATAATTATAAGCAAAAAAGTGCCTTTCAAATTCACAGTTTGGCTTTCGTTGAAACAGGTGTACCAATGACGCAGTACATGAGCTTAAAAATCATATAGTTACAAATATTGACAGCCATATTCTTAGATTTGGCCAAGGCTTTTAACACAGTCTCTGTCTCACTACTTCTTAACAAATTTGAAGAGATGAGTATGTGTGAGAAGAGTTGAAATGCTCTCAAAATAATCTTTGTTACGATGAAAATGTAAATATGTACGTTTTTTAGTTAAAATGTGTTAGATGCTGTCGATCCCAATCTGAAACGTCTACTGAAGATTTTTTAATTTCGCAAAATTTTGAGGCAGCAGGTATGAAAGATGCCTTCTGTACCTTTCTCAGCATAGCAATGGATACTGTTGATTTGTGACATGTTATGGAAACCCCTAATGTGCCAGGGGAGCGCATTTACATCAGCTCTGTTGAAAGCATCCAAATAAAATATTTAAAAAATATGTTAATTCAAAGTAAAGTATTATTGTGGAAGCAAATTTGATAATTTTATTGATATATTGAAGAAACCAACAAAGACACAATCTGAAGAAAGTTAAACGATAAACAAGCAGCAGCAACTGTGAACTTTTTTCATGTAAATTTTTCGTGTTTACTACCTTTAAGAAAACAATATGGCCAGTTTGTGTCATTTATTCAGTGCTCAGGAATGATTAAGAATTAACAATATTGTTATTAAATACATTATAGATAAAATATTTACATAACTTCTTTGTCATTCAGGAACCATGTCTTGCAAAGTCATCCAACAATATTATAAAACTAGTAACGTCGTCTGTTGTTGTTTGGGTTTGGTGACAGCGCATGGATCTAGCGCTCGCTTCAAAAATACCAAGACAAGCCACTAGAGGGTGACATATTTAGGTAAATAAACTATTATTCTAAAACTAAAATAAAAATTGATGAAATTCTAAATGCTCTTAAAAATTCCAACTGGAACTAAATGATTAAAGAAAAGAGATTCAGGAAAATGGAAAAAGGTGACTGAAAAAGTTACACAAAATATCAATAAAACACTAGAGGAAAAGTTCTCTATATTGGAAGAAAATCATGAAAAGTTAAAGGAAATAGTAGAAAACTAGGAAAAAACAACCTACTTCTTAGAAAAGCAGCCGAGACAAAGAAATTTGGTTTTCTTCGGCATTGTTCAATTGAAATTTTCATATAAATACTAGAACAACATTTTTCAATCAAACTATCCTATAGCGACCTACAAGAAGTTAAAAGGTTAGGGAAGAAAGATGATAGACCACGCCTAGTGGTGGTATCCTTTTTAAACCGGAGCATAAATACCAAAATCTTGAAACAAAAAAGAGCACTGTGAGACACAAATTACTATTTAAAAGAAGACTATCCTAAACACGTTTTAGAAAAAACAATCCAGTTACAAGAACAGCTAAAAACAGAGAGAAAAATGAAACACGACTTTTCTAAGGTATGACAAACTGGTCATACTTAAGCAAACTAATAAAAGAAAGCTTTCTTCCTCACCAACAAAATACACCGAGGACATGCCAAAGGAAAGAAAAACACAAATAAATAAGAAGAACAAATCATAACAGCATGACCCCCCGGTGAGAAGATCAAACAGCATCTTAGAAGAAATAGTTAAACTAAGTATGTTAAATTCCTTAATATATAAAAACAGTGCACTTAACCAAGAAGCCGCCAAAAACAATGCATAGCAATTAGAGACCCCTACCCGAACAGATTTAACAGAAATATTTCAACACAAAAACATAACAAATCCTCCAACCCGGCTGGTCACCGCGGAAGATCATGACCATAATCCGCCAAAGAAAACCACAATCCACAGAAGTAATAGAACCAAACAAAACCATCAACTATAACCGGCCAGCAGCAGATTAAAGAAAAAAGATGAAGTATGCCACGTAGCAATATATAACGTTAGGACGTTATCAACCAGCCACCACCTACTAGAGCCGATAGACTCTTTGAAGAATACAAAATACGATGTAATTGGTATCTTAGAAGTCCGACGTCTCGGTACATCTATCCAGGAGTATGACGTCTCGGTACATCTATCCAGAAGTACGACAGCTTCATATTTTGTTATACAGGAGAGACACACGGATCATACGGTGTGGGTTTCATCATTAAAAAGTATCTGCCCCACGCTTTTGACTCCGAATTGAATTATTCTGTTTATTACTTAAATTTTATTATAATATAATTTTATTTTGAGCCGATTCACTATGAGTGATTGTTCGATCTTCTGCTACTGTAATATTAGACTCTTTGTCATTAAAGATTATTTTCTAGTTTTTAGTTCGATTAGCAATAAAAGCGTATTTTTTTTTGTTTTTAAACTATTATTTATTTTTCAATTTTTAGTCTGTGACAAACTCATAAATTGAGCAATGGAGTAAGTCCAGAACTGCAGGCATGCGCAGGTCGCGAGTTAGCTCTGTCTCTCTTACTCTACTGCAGAGGATCTATAAAAGAATTTATTAATCCTGGCGATCCTAATAAGGATAATGGAAAACTATTATCAAATTATCGCATTGTCATTAGTCCTTGAGACGTGTGCAAAGTATTAAGTTGATCAGAGTTTTAGAAACCGGCGAAAATTAAGCTCAAAGATTCTGTTACATACACACATAGATACAACCCAAGCTAATAAAAGCGTGTTAGTAAAAACGTGTTAAAAAGTACAGCGAAGGATAAACATCTTCTGAGACACTAAAATTTACAAATTGTAATTAGAATTCGTAGCATACAGTATCTATAACGACCCTTATACTTCCGTCTGCATGGAATCTAATATCCCATTCACACCATTTCTCAGGAAACATATAGCAACTTCAAAATAACCAAATAAACCTCGTCTTTAGTCTTAATCTTCAGTAAGCCATATATCTCACAAAATTATTTTGACCCGGAGCTATCTATCCGCTGTACGGCATTGGGCCAAAAGGCCCGAGTTTGTGCAGCTAATATACCAAAGTGTCCGGTGGGTTTCGACCACGGCCGACTCGTGCACCATCGACTGGGCAGCAAAAGCTGCTGCCCACCAAAGAAGAAGAAGTTAGGAGAGGTCCTACCTCAACCCAATTTCGTTCATCCAGGACAGCCCATATGGAGTTGTAACTCGACGGGATCTGCTCGTTCAGACGGTTGCGGAGCAGTCGGTTACTCTGGTAGTTTTCGCATAGCCCTACAACATCCCAGACCACCCACGTTGGTTCGGGGCTGTTGATGGCTTAGTGGCCAAACATTGGGTGGGTGGGGCAACTTGCATTGCTCTCTACTTAAAAAAGGGTACGTGCTTTGTGACAGTCGAGTGGGGGGTAACAATGGTAATAGGCTCCTACTTCTCTCCCAATCGTGGCTTAGCTGAGTATGAGGCATACCTGCACGGGTTGGGAATCTGCATCCGCAGCTTCACCTCCCGTCTGGTATTCGTCCTGGGTAACTTCAACGTCCACTCAAGAGAGTGGGGTGACACCCAAGACGACACGAGGAGAGAGGCTATCCTGGAGTGGGCAGTTGGACTGAACCTCCGACTTCTCACGGGGTTTAGTAGGTAGACTGGTTTTCTGGGAGTCCCACACACGCCATTCGTCCCTACGGAGAATATGGCGCGAGAAGCATATTTCCCCTGTACAAAAAAAAAGGTTTCAAACAAATGCATGATTACTTACAACAGTATACTACATACTGATATTAGCCTTTTTTTTTGCTTTTCGCACCATACTCTCCGCAGGGACGAAGGGCGTGTGTGGGACTCTCAGAAAACCGGTCAACCCACTAAACCTCCGTGGTGGCCTACCTCAACAGTCGTTAGGAGCTCCAGGAACGCATTAGCGGCTTCTAGAGTCCTCCCTGCCGTACTTCACACGTGAGGTATATGCCGGGCGCCTCATACCCCAGGGTTAAGACCCTATCGCACCTCTCACCGCCTTGTGTAATAAGAGGCAAAACAGCGCCCCGCCCCTGACGACATTCACCGGCCGCACCGGAGTCTCACCTGTCTCGGGTCGTTTGCAGCAGTCACATCGCATGAAGATGTGACCGTAGCGACCCTTAGGCGGCGCTTGGGAAGCTAGCGACCTCTGCTGGGTCCCCTTCGCCACCTCCTTCGAGCCGAATCGCCAGGATCGTCGCCGCCTCATAGGGGATTGTGCGGTAGCCCCGCACGATCCGTATGGCCATCAACCGCTGCAGGCTTCTGAGTAGCGTCCGGCAGCGGGAGGTACCCGCCAGATCATTAAACCAGACGGGTGCCCCGTAGAGGACCATGGATCTAACAACGCCCATGTAGAGGCGGTGAACTTCTTCACGTGGTCCCCCGAGATTGGGTAGCAGACGATGCAGCGCACCTGCTACCCCTCGGACTCGGGGGACCAATCGCCCGAAATGCTCTTCGAAGCTCCACCGACTGTTCAGGATGAGGCCTCGGTACTTCATGTACTGGCCTACCTGGACTTCAGCGTCACTTACCCGGAGACATGAGCTGGGAGACTCCTGGCGCTTACGCAAATCATGGAAGTATATCGCCTCAGTTTTCTGAGGCGACGCCTCAGGCCCAGCTCACATATCTTTTCCACGACATTAGCCACACCCTGCTCAGCGTGCCGAAGCACCTCCTCGAAGTGTCACCCTCTAGCTAGTATTAATGTATCGTCCGCGTAGCAGATGACACTTAGACCAGAGGGCAGACTGGTGCGAAGGACAGCATCCTATGCTAGGTTCCATAATAATGGGCCCAACACTGAGCCATGGGGAACGCTGCAACATACTTGCTTTCGATTCTGCAGTCCGTTCCGTCCGATAAACTTCACCGACCTGTCGCGCAGATAGCCTTCAATAACAGTCCGCAGATAGAGCGGCACCTCGTGATATTCGAGGGCCGCCCTAATTGCCCGCAGGGGAGGGTGCCGAAAGCATTGACTATATCAAAGCTAACCGCCAACGCCATCCCCCACGATTGGACTGTCGACTCCGACGGGGATCGAACGCACCAAAAAACATCTACTGTCGAACGTCCCCGTCGGAATCTAAACTGACAGTCCGATAGGTTAGGGCTCACTCGCGACAGATGCCCGTTAACCCGGTCACAGATTATCCTCCCAAAGAGTTTCCCTGACTCGTTCAGCAGGAATACCGGTCGCAGAGAGAGAATCTGCAGCCCTTTAAAATAACTTCTTTCCAGCCGAGGGGGAAGATACCGAGGTGGATACAATCTGTGAAAATCCGCCTGAGTTTGTCCCCCAGTAACGACAGAGAACGACGACGATTACCAACGCCCGACCAGGAATACCATCGGGTCCAGACCCATGGCTTGAGCTTGCCTAGTACCATTTTGTATGGGCGCCCCCATGGATCCCTATTCAGTCCCGTGATGAGTTCTTTCCATGACCGAGCCTTGGCCTCAGCGATTGTATCGCTGAGATCCTTTACTGCAGCTCCATATTCCCACCATGCTCTGTCGATCTCCTCGACTGTAGCTCCCCATCTTCTCCGAGCTCGAAGGTACGGGCGGCGCAATCTCGCGACTGTCGTTCTCAGCAGCGAGATCTCCACGCTCCACCAGCACGCCGAGCCTGTTCCGGCAGCCATGACTCGGGGCATTGACGCATCACATATGGACGCCATAATGTTCCCAAACCAGGCAGCTAGTTCTTCTGGAGCGGATGAAACCCTTTCCTCTGACCAATTCGCGACGTGGGATGCGGCTCCGACCATATTTCGGTTGAACTGCTTAAGGGACCATCATCGTGGGTGTTCTCTCTCCTGGTGTAGTTGACCAGGGTGACGGAGCGACACATCGAATTCGATGTGTCGGTGGTCCAAGAGAGTAACTGCTTCTGCTGTCACCCTCCATCCGACCTTGATGTCGGATGGGGAGCAGCCTCCTGCTGCGGTTATTGCCTCTGCAACCTTAGAGGGGGTGATGAATTCATCTAAATCCATCACCCGTAGTGCAGCGGTCTTACACAGACGTACAAATCGCACGTGCATGTCACTCAGGACCGCACGCAAGCGTTCGAACAGAGCGTCCGCTTTGGCAGCACTATCCGTTCCGGGAACCTCCAGTACTAAGTCCCCTGTAACCGCCTTTCGCTTGCGAACTCCGCCCGTAATCCCAAGTTCCACCAGTTTTATGCGGGCCTTTGCGGTCTGCCTTACCTCCGCTAATGAGATACTAGACTCAGGAGGTACTATGATCACAATAGCAGCATTGGTAGGTGGTCGCGGTAACTGTGGCCTCTTCACCTTTGGGGTGGAAGTAACTACTGGGCTTCGTTTTGTAGCAGCAGCCTTAGCTTTTCGTCCAATAACTTGATCCAAGGTGCCCCCTTCTAGCCTCACTGTTTATTCCGGCAGGATCTCTTTTTCCGATGCCTGCCTTGAAGGCAATGCTACAGGGACTACTTGTACCGGTAGGGCTTTTCACCTACTTTTCTTTTTCTTTTTTCTCTGCTTCTTATTCTTCTCCGAAGAGGCAAAGAGAATCATGACTGCAGCATTAGGCTGCTGGGACCCTGCAGTCTGTCCCTGACCTAAAGAGGGTCTGGCACTCCTCTCTGGAAAGAACCCATCTAAAAGCCTGGTCTGGAATCTGGCAAATTCTCGTTTCATAAGACCTCAATTTGCTCCCAGTCCGGGTGCTCCGTCCTTGCAGGGCAGGCCACTACTACTGGCGCTGCCTGGCCACTTGTCGCCCTTCAGATCTCTCTCACCACGTTCATAACTGAAGAGGCAATGCCGGAGACATCGCACTTTGCATGAGCGAGGCATTCAGTCCCCTGTTGGAGAACCCTCACCTGGGCAGCCAGTTTTGATACCCGGTTTCGTGTAGACACTTATTCTTGTTCACGTTACACCACTCTATTGCAGAGCTTCTTGACACCATCTTGTAGTCTGCAAAGCCCGAAGAATGGTGCTCATTAATTCTGCCTTCGTGCAGCGAGATCTGTCTAATACCTCCTCGACATCAGAAAAACTAACCAGCCTTTGGGCGCCAACCTCTGCTGAGCTCATGTAGTTTGTGTTACTGCCTCTATGTGCCCGTTTCGACTATCCATCCATCCAAAGCATCATTCCCGCAATCCTGACTCTGCCGGCGTGTTTCTCTCTCCTAAACTACTGAGGTTGAGCTATCGCTGTCTTCGGCTCGCTCACCCCCATCTAGGGGAAGCGGAGTTGTGGGTCTGGAGAAAGGTGTTCAAAGCAGTTGCAACTGGTGTCGCAACTGCCTTTCCTCACCTTCTGTAGCCTTCTCGTCCCTAATGTTAATCAGTCCAGTTTTTGATAAACCAGTTTCGTTTGAAGATCCGTTTGTTGTTATTTTACTTTTTGAGTTCAAAAAATCCATGCTAAATCCTACGAGTATGGGGGAAACGAAGTCCATCTGGGCGATGCGCCCTGCACCCGGATAAGCCCATATACTGTGGAGGTCGGCCGGTATCCACAGGTTTTTACGACTTTGCTGTCTGGTGTTATAGAATATCTTTGTCATGAACCGGCCAATTAAGGCAAGAAGAGAGGGTGGCTAATCCTCTCTTACTGGCGGCAGCACTAATGCTCTTCAGCCCCTGCGCAAGCAGTGGGCCAACTCTACCTGGATTCCTTATGGATCCTATCTCGGCCCCTGCCATTGTTGGCCCAGTCTCTTTTGATTGAACAGAAGAGTATCGAGAGCGTTTACCCCCCCTGTCGAGTTATTCGCCAGCGACCAATACTCACCCCACAAAGGAAGTCATTGGCCTCTGCCCAGGGTGCACCGGTCCCCTGCTTCCGTTCCCCCCGACCGCAGTAGCCAGAAAGGACAAGAAATATGAGAACGCACGTGGAGTTTATCCGACCCGCACCCCCGATAGATTAGTCTGTGAAAAATTGAAAGATAATAAATACAGACTAGCTATCTTTATTCACTTGGTTTTTTTTAAATTTATGTCCGTGTGTGTTTATAGCTCTCATTTCTAATATAATCAGGAGTCTTCACTATACAACTGTACGTTGAAAAATACCATTTAACAATTCATTTAATCAAAGAAGACATCGTAATAGCGGTGTTAAAATTATTGATCTAACATATTAGGACTTGTTACTTAGTAGTGAATTTGGGGTGAGCATGAAACTATTCGTGTAGCACGTTAATCAAGTCAAATATCGATTTAATAAATTTCCATTAATTTATGAATTTAATTTAATACTTTTGGTTTATAGATAAGCCTAGATAATATTTTAAAGCAGATTAACAGCAAATTAATATTTTAATTCAGCAATAACATTGATAGTTAATGTTACTTCTTGCGAAGTTTATGTATTTATGTGTCAATTACTGTATGCATGTGTTTTTATCGGGATGCTTATCTGGTCTCACTGGGTGGGAAGTAAGACGACTTTAATTAAACCCTTAATACAGTCATTAGATAGTATCGATATATAATGTTTTAGTTACCTTGTTTCAGAGTCCAATACTGGCTCAGACTGGAACTGTATACTGAGACATAAAATTTCGTTAAAATACAATATACATATTATACGTGTAAAACACAGTTGTGCAGTAAGTATACATATATACAATCAGTATTAACAATGGCTTTTATTTTTTTTTCTAAATGAAGCGCCTGCCAAAGTGACTCTACTCTGCTTGATGGAAAGCATGAATAGAATTCAAAGAGTTGTGATCACCATACACATTGTGAATATAAACAATGCAGTGTGGTGACTTACACTATGGCGGCCTAGTGAGATGCTTTTTCATGCCTCGCTTGGGGACGTAAAAGGCATGGCAGTCATCGTGGCAGTGTACGGTTCACACAGTTATCACGATAACTATCACCCCTGCATCAATGGGCCTCCCGTCTCATACTCACCAACGAAACACGACAGCACGGATGCTGGTGTTTTAAGTTGGTCTTCTGTGAGAGGGTAGTACTGCCCCGGTCGAGCCAACCCGTTCGTGTTAAAATCAGCGTGGCTCTACTACATAATAAACGTAACACAGCATCGATGTTCAATAAGCAATAAATCTGTATTAATCCGAACTAAAACTGTAGTGCGCCTACAGAACATTTTTAAATAGCTTCTTTTCAAAAACTAAGAAACAAAAAGAATTACATTTACAGTAATTTTTTGCAGTCTTAAAATATCATTAGTTTTATATTTGATTCCGAATTAGACAATTAGATACTGTGGAAAACAGGTTAGATACTTTGTAAGTAATGATCAACAAATTAAAATCCATGCTAAAATCAACAAATAATTTTGCAAAGCGTACCTGAACGATTTGACAAAAGATTGTTGAGCTTTTTTCAGTAACTTGTAGAATGAATCACAACAAAAGCTTTATACAACTCAAAAGGTAAAATAATATATATTAATGTATAAGGTTTCGGTTAACCTAAATTGGAATAAGACACTTTAAATAAATTAATTATAATAATATAATTTCACAATTTAATCATAAATCACAAAAATAATACGTTAATTATGATTACAGAAAAGCAAATTGCAACAATACAATTATGTAGTTAGTGAACAGAACCAATATAATTTGCAAAGGTAACATGGCGTCGACGGAGAATAAATGATAAATTTGTATTACTCCAAACTGTGATTGATGTAGGCGCAGTATATTTTTGCATATTTTTTTTTTCCAAACTAGAACAAAAAGAAGAAATTATTTCACGGTATTTTTTACCTATTTTGAAACGTTTTCATAATAAAATGTCATTCAATAAAAGAAAATGTGATTGAGTGAATATCAGGTAAGATACTTTGTGACTAATGATCTACAGTAAGAAGACATGTCAGAATCTAAAAATTTTTTTTGAACTTTCCACTTGAAAAACGTACCTGAACAATTTATTTTTAATATCAACATACAAGATTCTTGTGTTTTATGTAGTGCTTTATATAATTCTTCACAGTGAAAGCTGAGTATAACTTGAAAGTAGAATGTTTTCAGCCACCAAAAGAAGAAAAGTAGTGCCATGACAGTTAAGTTTATCTGAAACAAAACTTTAGAGATAATCTGACTTCCATAATAATCTGAATTCCATAACTCAACAAATTGTTGTTCCATATCTAACTAAGTGGTCATCAGCAGTCGATTGGTACACATTTCAGAAAAAGCCATCTATTTTTTGGAAATTAGTATTCGATTCCTTATTTTGACCCAATGTTGTCCGTGTCAACCACCACCATTCCTATCCCCGAACATATTGTCCTTGTTTAACCCGCTAAACATTGACTTTTATTTTTAAATGATGCTTAACGGAGCTCTAAGTCTCTTTTTGTGACTTTTCTACTAATGCGTACCGAATGTGACTGTATAAAAGTGTAGTAGGGTCAAGTCACTATTGGTGCCTCATTAACCAGTAAATTTTAGGATGCATAAGGTTTCCACCAAGAACTTAGGGCCCCATGTCTACCTCATCTGCAAGTGGTGCACTTGTTGATGGACACAAAGCAATGGCAATGGATGGCAAACAAAGTATCCCGATAGCGGCAATGAGCTCGCTACCTATTATATTATGCGGCTCCAAAGCACTGGCTAAATGTTTGTGTTTAATATGATTAGGCGTCATTTTTATGGTACTACTAACTAAAATATATAAATACTCACGTGATGTTTAGTGTTCGACAGAGATACTGTACAAAATGTTATACATTTTTGAATATTAGCTAGTACTTGAAATAAACATTGCGTAGTGTGAAATAATATCTGAAAGCACAAAAAGAGAAAATAAATATATTTCATTTCCTTTGACATGCTGTACAAGTGGTTCCAGTAAAACACATCAGATTTATTACTGAGATTTAAAAAAGAATATCTACAATTATGAATCGTAGGCATTTGACATTATGGGACCTAAGATAAATTCTCACTGTTTTTAAAAAATGACGCAGTAGCACTCTGCGCATGGAAACTCGTACGATAACGAATCAGCTAAGTAGTACTATATGTAGCCTCAAGTTCTAGTAGATATAGTTTACCACAGTGTCAACCACGTGTTTATTTATCTGTATTGAAAATATCTACTTTTGTGTCTAATAACAAATTTATGTGGATAATTTTTTTGCACTGCTTTATTTAAAAGAAATCTGCATCTGATGCATACGGAATTGTTGTTGAAACACATTCTCTGTCGAATACAATATACAGAGACTAGTTTAGGCGCTTTAAAAACAATTACTTTGACTTTGAAGATAAAGAACGTTCTTGAGCAGCGGTGAAGTTTGAAGATGAAGAATTAGACGCATTGCTTGATGAAGATCTATGTTAGACGGAAGTAGAGCTTGGAAAAATATTGTAAATAGATGCTTCGACAGTTTCAAAACGTTTAAAAGCGTTAGAATTGATCCAGAAGCAAGGATATTGGGTGGCGTATGACTTGAAACCGAGATATGTTGAACGATGTTTTCTGAAGTATGAATTGCTGATTCAACAGCAGAAAAGAAAAGATTCTCTGCAACGTATTTATCCACGGTACGAAGCTACTACTCTGAGTTTGGTGGCATCACTAGGGTGTTATTTATTTCGAGCTGCGAAACCTAATGAAACTATTACTGGAGTTCACTGTAGACTTTAGTTGATTCGCGTAAGTCGAGCATTGAAAGAAAAGCGGCCACCATACGAGCAGAGACACGACAAAGCGATTCTGTTACGTGGCAATGCTCGGCCACGTAACTCAATAAGTCAAAACTTAGCTAGAAGCATTTCAATGGGAAGTTCTTCCTCACCCACCATATTCACCATACATAGACCCCTCAGATTACCACTTATTTCGGTTACTGACGTATGGTTTGAGTGAGCAGCGCCTGCATTCTTCCAAAGAAACCGAAAAGTGAATCGATTCATAAACTGTGTCAGAAGATAATAGGTTTTTTCAGCGTGGGGTTTAATTACTTCCAGAAAGATGGCAGAAAATGATCTCTACTAATAAACAATACTTTAAGTAAACGATTGTAGGGCTTCTGTTTTATTTTTTTTAAACAAAAAAAAACCACGAGAACTTGTTCAAGGTTCTAACACAAAATCAATCAAACTCGAGGTAGCATAGTCTGTCGTACGACATGCCAACCTTATTTTTTATCGAGATTAGTGTTTGGAAATATTGTTATTTAATTTTACAAACGACGGTACTAAGACAGTACTTAATGACTGACAATATTGCTTTCGTCGGGTTTGCTCAGATCACTCAGGGTTAAAAGAATTGTCTCGTTTGCATAGAACACTAACAATTAAGATTAAACATGAGGTTTGTGTAGTTATTTTTAACTTGGCTTCCTCAGAAATTATGTAACTGGGCTTTCAGTATTCATGCAGACAGAAGCATGAAGGTCATTATGAATACTATTTGCTACGAATTAAATTTTTATTAGTAAATTTAGGTGACTCTCAAGATATTTATCCTACATTGTGCTTTTGTCGGCGTTAATAACATATTGTAAATCAAGCTGTCACAATATTTCGCACAGAAAGATCATCGAGAGTCATAACAAGCTTGTGTTTCAAATTAAAATGTCTTTAGTAGACATGGAGATGGCAGAGTAGATACGTATTTAGTAAATTAAAACGAAAAGACATGCAGCTAGTATCATTATTTTATATGTAACCATATTGAGTTAATTGCAGTTATCTCGGCGGGAGGCGCGCCCCATAATGCAAAACGGACTGTCGCTACCGGGTAAAAAATACCACAATGGATTTATGGTAAAAATGGGGGGTTTTAATGGGTATTTTAATGAAACATTTTTTAATGGTATTTTTTATTATATTTTTAATGAAACAGTGTGTGAATGAAGTATGTTTTTATAAATGTAATGTTTTATATTTTTTAACGAAATTACAACACAAAATTAAGTATTTTTTGCATATGGCTTATAAAGAAACAAAAATTAAACTCTAAACATATCAGATAATTCAAAAAACGAGATCAATTTCATCAAATCAACATAACATATTCTTACTTATAATAATAATTGTAACATATATTCGTTTGGTGTTTTTTTGAGAAAAAAATATTCAAAGTATAACCTAAAAGTAATCACCCTCTTTATATGATATGTGAATAATGTTCTATAATACTATACTTTTTGAGCACATTCTTCACATATAGGAAAGGTATGTTCTCTACATATCTTTTTATGGCATAAATTGCAATCAGTCTTAGTTTTCCGATCTTTTTTCCAAGGACACACTGCACATCGTGATGCAGACATTTGCGAGCGCGACTGCATGGCTCTTTCTTGATGCGCGTGGCTTAGACCGTCATTTTGTTCATTACTACCGCCAAGTAAATACATTTTTTACATTTTATACCAGGAGACAGGTTTGTTATAGAAGATCTAGCTCTAATGTGTGGCATAACAAGTGACACAGCTAGCTCCTTCAAATAATCTCTTCTTGGTAAAACAGTATCGCCACAATTTTCTTTGTTTGATTTTAAGATGCAATACGCATTTATGCCACCGATGTTCTTAAGGCCGTAGAATAGAACCAAAGGCCACCTTTTAGTGACGCGTGACACTGAATAAAGTAACCCCAAAAGAGTTTTTATTTCTGTAACATCTGTAGACTTACATTCTCTCTCTCTGCCATATTTGGACCTCAAATTTTCGATGTATATATTAGTGTAGTCGACTATTTTTTGTAACATATTATAAGTAAAAAATAGACTAAAAGCCTCTGCCATGGTGGTACAGCTTTTACCTTCATGAATTGGGCGAGGTAAATGCGTAATAATATTATGTGATCGCGTCCGAACATTCTGTTCTAAATGGGGGCTCTAAAATTTGCCAATGGGTAACTTTGTCTCTTCCAGTAAATTTGCCACGTCTTAGATAAAGCAAGGGCACATCATCTAGATACTTGCGATTTTGAATATTTATAACACGTTGAGGTTCTATATCCTCTTCGCTAGATGTCGAAAAAGCTGAAGATGCCGGTATGTTTTTTCCTTCTTGCTCTGAATCACTTTTATGCTCACTAAATTCTTCATTGTCTTCAATTTCTGAAATATCTTCTTCCTCACTATTTTCTAAAAGCAGGATATCTTCTATTTGTTCTTCATTAAGAGGAAAATAAGGCACCTTGATAGTCTAAAACAACAAAAAAATAAATCTAGACTAATAAAAATAATATAACACAAACAGTCGCTACTGGGTAAAAAACACCCATACGCACCTTATACGTCCGTTGTGGCTAAATGTGGCGCGCACACTGGCCGTTTATTCAAACTGGCGAACCGTTACACGTTTCTCGGAAGGTACCTAGAGCGGCGCGGCACAAAATTAAGCAGAAAACGAAATATTCGTTGTTTTATGCACTATGTGGTAAATTTTACCCGGTAGCGCCTCCTGCCGAGTTATGGAGTCGCTTTAGAGGTTTAGATTAAATTAGTTTCTATTAAACTCGTTATGCTGAAGAAATATAGTCAACATTTCACTCGAGCCCACCACCACTAACTCTATAAAACGAAAGTCCAGCTGCATATCATATAGAAAACTACTGTCTATTTCTTACCCGGAACACCCCAGTACAAGCCTACTACCGGCTACTAAGTACTAACTCCAAATGAATGTGATTTAAATCGTTGATGGCCAAACAGTCAATAGAGTACGACCTTACTTCTGTATTATCTAGCGTAGACTGATGGACAGCGCTCCTAGTAATTTTACGTCATAGTTCCATTATGTAAAATTTTTATTCCCATCAAAGGTGTAATTTGCACTTCATACTGTGAGCCCGTTCAGAACCTTGTTACCTAGCATAATCAAATTGTATAATAAATTAATCTCTGTAGTGCTCCTGGACCAATATTGCAGATGCGAGTTAGAAGCACGAGAGCAACAGTTACAAGCTTCTAGTAACAGATCACCTCATTGCACATAGTCAATTTCCATCAGGTGACCTGTCTTTTCTCTTTCTACTGCTTTCATAAAATAAATGGAAATGAGAAGTAAATTTTTAGTTTATAGCTAGCTCTAACTTCAAAAACACAATGCGAAATATTAGTTATTAGCTAAATAACGAAATTAGACTTACCACATGGCGAAAACATAATTGATACAAGTTGTAACAGTGTGATATTTGAGTGTACACTTTTAGTATTTCCTTGTAATATTTTTTGTCGTCATAAATCGGTGAAATCAATAAGCGATCGTTCCATAAAACGACTTTATCTTTTAATAATGTTATGAATCTGATTGCATAAATCAGTAGCTGACTGAACCTGGCCGCTTTGTAAAACGTTTTCATTGTTATCATGACAAGTGTGTGCATGGAAAAAACAAATATAACACAGAACCAGTTTCCAAATAGAAACATTTTCAATTTTCCTTTCTTGTTAATGCATCTATGGATCTTCTGCATTGTTAATATTAATTCCATGTTCTTCTTTGTTTGAATATGATTAACAATGGAATATGCAAAAAACGTACTGCAATTAAAACAGGATTCAATGAGAAATGCAAAATAATGAAATGTAGATTTATCAGTATCCTCGAGATTGAATTTGTAGGCTTCAAACAAATGTACTATTACGTAAAACAGTACACTACATATTGTCAGATTAGTCGTTAGAATAGTATTTGACTTTATGAAATTATCTTTGATTAAATACTTAAATTGAAGAAATACAGTCTGCGATAAATTCAAAGGAAGTAATACAGACTGGATATCTTTATCCACTCGGTTTTCTGAAAGCTTAAGTCCGTGTGTATTTATAACTATCATTTCTAATTTAATCAGCGGTCTTTGCTATACAACTAACTGTTCATCAAAGAATACCTGTTAACAATTCATTTAATCAAAAAAGATTTTAAAATGATTGGTCTATTATTTCTTATTATTATTGGGCGGGAATGAAACTATTCGTGTAGCACGTTGATCAAGTCAAATATCGATTTAATAAAGTTCCATTAATTAATTATTATTTGAACAAAATTTTTAGTTTGTAGATAAGCCAAGATAAGGTTTTAAAGCCAATTTTTGGCAAATTAATATCCACATATCTCCTTATGGATTAATATAAAACAAGTTCTCAATTATTTCTCCATTAAATCATCATCATCTTCATCATCATCCCAGCAAAAAGACGTCCTCTGCTAGACATAGACCTCCCCGAGGTTTTCCACAACAGCCGGTCCCATGCCGCTCGCATCAAATGCTATCAAACCATGAAAATTAGTTTATGCGCTGTTGAATCTTCATCAGCAATATCTTATTTGATTCCTATGGTGAGTATTAAATACCAGAATATGATAGATGCCAGATACCAATAATTATTTATTGTTGGCTAGTTACATTGAAAATTGTTTTTGTGAAATTCTTGGAAATGGGTGTTCATGTATGTGCTTACGTTTTTCACGGGACGTTTATCTGGCCAGCCTTTCTGGAAAATAAGAAAAAAATCAATAAACCTCTTAATAGTTTCATTAAATAATACTTTAGTGACATAACATATTTATTAGTCACGAAAGGATAATTAATATTTTCGGACATTTGACACGTAACATCGTCTGGTTTCAAAGTCTGAATAAATACTGGCTCTGACTGACTCTGTATACTGGTTCACACCTCTTTTTGTAAATATATACAAGTTATACATACGAAACACAACAATGATGATGATCACAGATAAGCGAATTGTAATGACACTGTATTGTGGTCAGTAAACAGAATTAATATTCACAAAGGTAACTCGACATCCATGTTTAATAAGTAATACAGTACATTTTTGAATAGGTTCTTTTCAAGTATTAAGAAAAAAAAGGAATTAATTTTACGGTTATTTTATGTAGTTTTAAAATATCATCATTTTTGTATTTGATTCTGTATTAGAAAATGGGAAACAGTTGAAATCAGGTAAGAAACTTTGTAAGTAATGATCAAGAAATTAGAAGCATTTGATTTCTGTATCAATGTATAAGATACTTGAGCTTTTTTCAGCACCGTATTGAATTTATCACAATGATTCCTAACGACAGAGTGCAAATACTTGTCAAAGTACCGTACCGTGCACGGAAAGGGCCTGCGTCAGTCAGAAGGAAAGGGAAGGTGCTGTCGTCCTGCACACTCAACCAAAACTTCCAAGGCCACAAAACCAGCACGAGGAGTCTCCTACTGAGTCAACCAACAAGTCGAATACCACTACCTGCCCAGGACTGAGCCGTCTACTGATGATCTTCGATAAGCATTTCCGCCTCGAAATCCCACGAGGAAGTTCCAGTCAAGATCCAAGTGTTAAACGTGGTGCGGCAACCACGTATGTCTCTAACCACCAATATCCTTTTTTGTGGACGCCAGAGACGAGTCCCATTCCGAGCGATCAGAGCACACCACTGAACCGTATAGTGCCATTGAGCGGACAGTCCCCGTCCAATATTCTAGTATTAATAAACTGAAATATTCTAGTATCAAGTAGCCACTATCGGAATCAAATAAAATATCGGCGTTAAAGATTCAAAGGTGCTATAATATTATGATAGCATACGATAAGCAAACAATTAAAGATTTCGATTTTTTTGATCAATCAATGAGGAGATACGTGGTTATTGATTTACCGTTAATCAGTTTTAAAAACTTATCCATGCTTACCTATAAACTAAAAAGATTAATTTCATGAATTAATGAAAATTTATTAAATCGATTTTGTCTTAATTAATGTGCTACACGAATAGTTTCATACCCGCCCCAAATTCACTACTAAGTAATAAGTCTTAATAGACCAATCATTTTAATACCTTCTTTGATAAAATTAATTGTTAAATGGTATTCCTCAGTGTACAGTCGTATAATTTAGACCACTGATTATATTAGAATTGAGAGTTACAAATACACACGGACTTAAGTTTTCAAAAAACCAAGTAGATAAACATATTCGTCTTTTGGCTGAGATGATGATGATGATGATGGTGATGATGATTTAATAGAGAAATAATAAAGAACTTATTTTCGGCCAATCCATGAGGAGATACGTTTGTATTAATTCGTTATTAATCAAGTTGAAGGCCTTATCTTGACTTATATCCAAACTAAAATAATTAAATTCATAAATTACGTAATTGAACTTTACTAAATCGATACTCGAGTTGATTAATGTGCTACACAAATAATTAACTAATATTACTAAATAAAAAGTCAAAATAGACCAGTCATTTTAATACTATTACTATAATACTTTCTCCTGTTAAATAAATTGTTAAATGATATTCTTTTGTGTACAGTTGTATAGTAAACATCACTGCTAATATTAGAAATGAGGGCTATAAATACACACGGACTTGAGCTTTCAAAAAACCGAGTGGATAAAGATATCCAGTCTGTATTGTTTCCTTTGAATTTATCGCAGACTATATTTCTTCAATTTAAATATTTAATCAAAGATAATTTCATAAGGTCAAATACGTTTCTAACGACTAATCTATCAATATGTAGTGTACTGTTGTTCGTAATACTGCATTTGTTTGAAGCCTATAATTTGGAAATCAACAATATTAATATAACTAAATTTTATTATGTTGCATTTCACGTTGAAACCTGTTTAAATTGCAGTGCTTTTATTGCATATTTCATTATTAATCATATTCAAACAGGAAAGAATATAGAATTAATATTAACAATGCAGAAGATCCATAGATGCATTAACAAGAAAAGAAAATTGAAAATGTTTCAATTTAGGAACTGGTTCAGTATTGTACTTCTTTTTTCTATACACATACTTGTCATTATAACAATAAAAACGTTTAACAAAAGATCGAGCTACAGTCAGCTGGTGATTGCATTTCTGTATGTTTTTTTTGACATGAATATGATTTACGCAATCAGATTCATAACATTATTAGAAGATAAAGTCGTTTTATGGAATGATCAATTATTGAATTCGTCGATTAATTGCGATAACAAGTATTACAAAGAAATGCTTAAAGTTTATACTAAAATATTACACTGCTACAACTTGTATAAGTTGTGTTTCCGCCATGTGGTAAGTAACATTTCATTATTTGGTTGAATATAATGTGTATTTTAAGCTATTTTACAAAATGTAAAGCGAGTATAAAATCAAGATCTACACATTGGCCTCTTATTTCAATTTATTTTGTGAAAGCGATAGTAAGCAATTTCAATGAGGTGATCTGTTACTCAAAACTTGTAAGTGTTGCATCCAAGCATGTAACTTGCACCTGCAGTATTGGTCCAGAAACACCGCCGTGGTTAATTTGTTATTTAAATTGATTGTACAAAGTATGTGGTGCGAAGTATTTTTGTGCTTTATCTATGTGCTTTGATGGGAATAAAAATTTTACCTTGTGGAATAAGGACGTAAAATTGCACGGTGTACTGGGGTGTTTAGGCAAGGAGTTGACAATAGTTTTGTAGGTAGGTAGGCGGTGGGCTGGAGTATTAATGTAAATGTTGCCTGTACCTGTCAGCACACCGAGTTTCATCAAAACTCATTTAACTTTATCCTATAATTGGACTTCGCTTGATATGGGAACGCATAAGATAACGATACTAGCTGAGAATATTTGGGAAATAATTTCAAAATCTTTGTCGTGTTAAAAAATAAATATGTACGTTTTTGATTAAAATGTATTAGATGCTACCGACGTTAATTTGAAACCTCCACTAAAGAGTTATCAATTTGAAACACAAGCTTATTGCTACTCTCAACATTTTTTTTCGTAACAAATTGAGGCAGCGGGTATAAAAGACGTCTCTCGTTCAATTTTCTGCATAGCAACGGACGCTACTGATTTACTTAGAAAAAAAGGTGCAGTGAGGTATAGACACCTTGTGAAGCACAAACATTTTCAAATAATAATTAGAATTCGTAGCATGCAGCATCGATAGTGACCTTTATGCTGCCGTCTGCGTGCAAACTGAAAACCCAGCTACACAATTTCTCAGGAAACTTATAACAAGTTCAAAATCAACGCACAAACTTCATCTTTAGTCTTAATTGTTAATATAGCATATAAACGATAAAATTACATTGACGCGGAGCGATCAGATCGAACTTGACGAAAACCATATTGTCAATCATGGAGTACCGTCGAGTATAAAATTTAAAAACTATGTTTGTTTTTGTAAAATTTGTTTTTTTTTCTTTTTGTGCTTTCAGATATTATTTCACACTACACAGTGTTTATTTCAAGCATTATGTAATGTTCAGAAATGCATATTTTTTTCTACAGCATCTTCTTTGAACATTAACACTTCCGTGAGTATTGATATATTTTAGCTATTAGTTACAAACATACATACACAAAAATCACACTTGTTTCCCCAAAGGAGTAGGCAGAGGCGTATTAAACATCTACTGTTCGCCAGTGATTTGGTTCAACGTAATAGGTGGTGAGCCTATTGCTACTATCGAGATATTTGCTTGCCAGGGCCTCATCCGTCGATCAGCAGGTGCACCACTTGCAGAGGAAGTTGACTTGAGGCTTTAAGTTCTTGGTGAAAACCCTATACAAACTAGTACTTACTGGATTGTGTGACACTAGTTGTTACTGGATCTTATTATATTTTTATAGAGTCGCAGTTGGTACAAACTAATA
The DNA here is from genome assembly GCA_949316085.1 of Hypercompe scribonia. NCBI lineage: Eukaryota > Metazoa > Arthropoda > Insecta > Lepidoptera > Erebidae > Hypercompe > Hypercompe scribonia. The sequence continues at coordinate 15,157,439 of OX438986.1, forward strand.
GAAAAGTCACAAAAACACGCTTAGATTATCTTGTATTTTTATGGTGTGGTGGCTAAAAACCTTCTATTTTCAAGTTATATTCAGCATTAATTGCAAAAAATTTTTACGGATTACACTGGTTTACACATTACCTTTTTCCGAACTTAATAGTGGCTGATTGGTCAATGCTAAACGACTGCCACCACTTAGTTTGTCTCGCCCACTAAGTAAGATAGGGAACTACAATATTTTGTTTTATTTACACATAACCATCATCTTTAATTTTATTTTTCAGTTTGACTTAACTGTCATAATACTTCTTACATTCCCGTGGTGTCTAAAAACCTTATATTTTCAAGTTATACTCAGTTTGCACTGTGAGAAATTCTATAAAGCGCTAGATAACACTCAAGAATCTTGTATGTTGATATTGAAAACAAATTGTTCAGGTAAGTTTCACAAGTGTAAAGGTCAAAACAAATTTTTGGATTCTGGTGTGGTTTCTGACTGTTGATCATTATTTACAAAGTACCTCACATAATATCCACTCCATCAAATACTCTATTTTAGACTGATTTTTTAATATGAACATATTTTAAAATAGATAAATTATTGTGGAAGTAATTTCTTTTTTTGTCCTAGTTCTGGAAAAAAAATTGTGCAAAAATATACTGCGCCTGCATCAATCACAGTTTGGAGAAATACAAATTTACTATTTATTTTCCGTCGACGCCATGTTACCTTTGCAAATATTGGTTCTGTTCACTAACTACTCTATTGTATTGTTGCAATTTGCTTTTCTGTAATCATCATTGTCATATTATTTTTGTGATTTATGAATATATTGTGCAATTATATTGTTATAATGAGTTTCTTTAAGTGTCTTAATTAAAATTTTGGTTAACTAAAACCTTAAATATTATTATACATTGTTATACCTTTCAAGTGATTTACGCAATCAGATTCATAAAATTATTAGAAGATAAAGTTATTTTATGGAATGATAGCTTACTGAATTTGTCGAATAATTACGATAACATGCGTTACAAAGAAATGCTTAAAGTTTACACTAAAATTTTACACTGTTATAACTTGTATAAGTTGTGTTTCAGCAATGTTGTAAGTTAAATTTCATTATTAAACCGAGTGGAATGTGTTATTTACGCTACTTTATTGTATCAAGAGAAGAAGTTGTAGAAGCAAAATTGATTTGTTTGATTTTTGCATGGAAGAGATGACAAGTGAAAAGACAGATCACCTGATGCCAATGTACTATTGTAAATCAATTTCAATGAGATGATCAGTTATTCTAAAATTGTAACTTGCACCTGCAGTAATGATTCGGCAATACCGAAGAGGATAATTTTTACAAAAATTGATTGTACGAGGTTACAAAGTTCTCGAAAAGTCATAGTAGTGAAATATTAATATTAAGTAATAAGTAGTATAAAAATTTTACTCTATGGAACTAAGACGTAAAATTGTGGAAGGTTGAGGAGGTAAATAGGTCTGTGCAATTCCTCGGCACATTATCCATGATGTATACGATAAATAAGGCAGAGATAATGCCAAGGGATCAAACCCTATTGATAATTTGGTCATCGACGATTTGAGTTATGTTTCGTTGAATTTAGTACAGAGGTTGACAATAGTTTTTTATATGCTGCTGGACTTACGTCTGATAGATTTAGGGACAGTGGGTTCGAGTGAAATACTGCGTGTATCAGTTCAGTAGATCTGTTTTCATCGAAATTAACTTAACTTATATAGTGTCTCCATACCTTGATTTACTGGATATCGCTACGCACAAAATAATTATAAGCACATATGACACAGTACATGAGCTTACAAATTACGTAGTTACGAATATTGATGACAAGAAAAAGGTACTAGCCATATTCTTAGATTTGGCCAAGGCTTTTGACACAGTCTCTGTCTCACTACTTCTTAACAAATTGGAAGGGATGGGTGTTCGTGGTGTACAGTTGTGGTTTCTCGGTAGTTATCTCACAGATCGCTTACAGGGTGTACAGATTAATGGTGTACGTTGCCATGATCTACCTTTTGATATAGGTGTGTCTCAAGACAATGTCCTCGGGCCAACCTTCCTTCTAATTTTTATAAATGACCTTTGCTAATTATATGGATATACCTAATACTGACAAAGTATTCACTTTTGTAGACGACACCGCACTAATTTTTCTAGTGGATTCCTGGGAGGACACATATCAGAGTGCACAAGAGGATCTAAATCGAGTAACTTGCTGGCTTATCTGCAATCTCCTATTGTTAAATAGCGATGGATTCCAATTAAAAACTAAAAAACTAAATTTTGAAACACCTTTTTAACTTTTTTTTAACTTGCCACTTGAAAAACGTACCTGAACAATTTGTTTTTAATATCAACATACAAGATTCTTGAGTTCTATGTAGTGCTTTATAGAATTCCTCACAGTAAAAGCTGAGTTTAACTTGAAAATAGAATGTTTTTAGCCACCAGAAGAAGAAAAGTAGTGCCATGACAGGCAAGTTTATCTGAAACAAAATTTTAAAGATAATCTGATTGTCATAACCCAACAAATTGTTGTTCCATGTCTAATTTAGTGGTCATCAGCAGTCGATTGGTACATATTTCAGAAAAAACCATCTTCTTTTTGGAAATAAGTATTCGATTCCTTTTATTGATCCAGTGTTGTCCGTGTCAACCAAAACCATTAATTCCCACGAACATGTTGTACTTGTTTAAGGAACTCTAAGTCTCTTTTTGTGACTTTTCTACTAATGCCACTAGTCACTACTAGTACCTCATCAACCAGTAAATTTTAGGATGCATAGGGTTTCTACTAAGAACTTAGGGCCCCATGTCTACCTCATCTGCAAGTAGTGTACCTATTGATCGACGGACGAGGATGTGACAAACAAAGTATCTCGATGGTGACAATAGGCTCGCTGACTGTTATGCGGCTTCAAAACACTGGCTAAATGTTTATTATGTTTCGGCACAATTTTTATGTAACTACTAACTAAAATGTGTAAATACTCACGGGATTGTTAGTGTTCGACGGAGATACTGTGTAAAATGCTACACATTTTTGAACATTAGCTAGTGCTTGAAATAAACATTGTGTAGTGTGAAATAATATCTGAAAGCACAGAAAGAGAAAATAAATATATTTTATTTCCTTTGACATGCTGTGCAAGTGGTTCCAGAAAAACACATCAGATTTATTACTGAGATTTAGAAAAAACATATCTACAATTATGAATCGTAGGCATTTGACATAATCGGATCTAAGATAAATTCTCACTGTTTTTAAAAAATGACGCAGTAGCACTCTGCGTACGGAAACTCGTACGGTAACGAATCAGCTAAGTAGTACTATATGTAGCCTCAAGTTCTAGTAGATATAGTTTACCACAGTGTCAACCACGTGTTTATTTATCTGAATTGAAAATATCTACTTTTGTGTCTAATAACATGTTTATGTGGAGAATTTTATTACACCGCTTTATTCAAAGGAAATCTGCATCAGATGCATACGGAATTGTTGTTGAAACACATGCTTTGTCGAATACAATATACAGAGACTAGTTTAGGCGTTTTAAAAACAATTACTTTGACTTTGAAGATAAAGAACGTTTTTGAGCACCGCCGAAGTTTGACGATGAAGAATTAAAGGCATTGCTTGATGAAGATCTATGTTAGATACTAGTAGAGGTTGAGAAAACACTGTAAATAGATGCTTCAATAGTTTCAAAATGTTTAAAAGCGTTAGAAATGATCCGAAAGCAAGAATTGGATTGAAGGAAGGACTTGAAACCAAGAGACGTTGAACGACGTTTTCTGAAGTGTGAATTGCTGATTCAACAGCAGAAAAGAAAAGATTCTCTGCACCGTATTTGCCCACGGTTCGAAGCTTCTACTTAGTTTAGTGGAAACACCAGGGTGTTATTTATTACGAGCTGCGAAACCTAATGAAACTTTTACTGGAGTTCACTGTAGACTTTAGTTATTCGCGCAAGTCGATTTGAAAGAAAAACGGCCAATATATAAGCAGATACATGACAAAGTGATTCTGTTACGTGGCAATGCTCGATCACGTATGACAAAATCAGTCAAAACTTACCTAGAAGCGCTTCAATGGGAAGTTCTACCCCACCCGCCGTATTCACCGGACATAGACCCCTCAGATTACTACTTGTTTTGGTTACTGACGTATGGTTTGAGTGAGCAGCGCCTGCATTCTTTCAAATAAATCGAGAAATGAATCGATTCATGAATTGTGTCCAAAGATAATAGGTTTTTCCAGTGAGGGGTTTAATTACTGCCAGAAAGATGGCAGAAAGTGGTCTTTAATAATAACCGATACTTTGAATTGAACGATTGTAAGCCTTCTGTTTTTTTTAAACAAAAAAAAATACAGCGTGTAGTTATTGAAGGTTTTAACACAAAATTCATCAAATTCGAGGTAGCCGGTCGTACGACATGCCAAACTTATTTTTATGAAGATTAGTTTTTGGAAATATAGTTCTTAAATTTTACAAACGACGGTACTAAGACTTAATGACTGACGATATGGCTTTCGTCGGGTTTAGTCAGATTGCTCAGGGTCAATATAATTTTTTCGTTTGTTTGGAACACTAACAATTAAGATTAAACATGAGATTTATGCGGTTATTTTGAACTTGCTATTGGCTTCCTGAGAAATTATGTAACTGGGCATTCAGTTGCCATGCAGACAGAAGCATGATTGCTGTATGCTACGAATTCTAATTTTATTAGTAAATTTTGGAGATTCACAAGGTGTCTATCCCACACTGCACTTTTTTTGGCGTTTTAATAACATATTGTAAATCAATACTATCTATTGCTATGCAGAAAATTGCACGGGGAAAGTCTTTTATGTCTGTTGTCTCAATATTTAGCACAGTAAGATCATCGAGAGATGACTCTCGATGATTATGAAATGAGCTTGTGTTTCAAATTAAAATGTCTTTAGTAGATATGGAGATGGTAGAGTACATACGTATGTAGTAAATTTAAACCAACAAACATGCAGCTAGTATCGCTATTTTACCTGTAACCATATTAAGTTAATTCCAGTTATGGAGTCGCTTTTGAGGTTTAGATTTAATAAATTTCAATTAAACTCGGTACGCTTACGCAGATACAGGCAACATTTCACTCGAGCACACCACCTCTAACTCTATACAACGCAAATCCAGCCGTACCAGCCTCCACCTATGTACTAACTCCAACTGAATGTGATTTAAATTGTCGATGGCTAAACCGTCAATAGGGTACGACCTCATTTCTGTATTATCTATCGTAGACATTATGAACAATGCTCCTAGTAATTTAACGTGTTATCTATTTTATATCTAACAATTATGTAAAATTTTTATTTCCATCAAAGGTGTAAATAGCACTTCATACTGTGAGAATTTTGAGAACATTGTTACCTAGCACAATCGATTTGTATAATAAACTAACCTGTGCGGTATTCCTTTTTTTAACGTGTGTAAACCCCCTCGGGCCGTCACCCCACCGGAGTTTACGGCGGGGTGGTGTGTTGGAATCGAACCGACTAAAAGCACACAGTGTGCCACTCTGCGCCTGACATAGGAGGGATCCGGGAACAGCTGTTATTACGACATCCAAATCCCTCCTAGTGCCTGCACGCTAACGCGGGCACCATCTGCGGATAAACTCTCTATTTAGACGACGTACGGCACACGCGCACGTCACCTCCTCGTGGCTGGCCGCTATAGCGGACGGAGTGAAAAACTCGTCCGCCTCCGTCGATACAGTGTGGTAACCGTGTATGACTCTAACCGACAATATCTCCTGAGGGCGCCACTGGCGAGCCCTATTCTGGGCGGTTAGAGCCGCCGCCCACACCGGCGCACCATACAGTGCCATTGACCGGACAATTCCTGTGTATAGCCATCTCGTCGCGACGCTGGCTCCACTCAAATTGGGTAAAAGTCGCCGAAGGGCAGAGGCAGCGCCGACCAGTTTTGGAGGAAGCTGTCGGAAGTGCTCGTCGAAGAGCCACCTCCCGTCGAGGATCAGGCCCAGATGAAGTACCTGGTGGCTTCCTTAATAGGACGCTTCTCCAGCACTCAGGTAACCGTCTGGACACCAAACTAGCATCCAGGACCTCTCTGAGGCGGTCCGACATCTGTTCGAGGGCTCGGGCCATTAAAATGAAATTTTAATATGAAAATATTTCAAAACAAGGAAAAAATACCGTGAAAGTAATTTCTTTTTTTTTGTCCTAGTTCTGGATAAAAAATTATGCAAAAATATACTGCGCCTGCATCAATCACAGTTTGGAGTAATACAAATTTATAATTTATTCTCCGTCGACGCCATGTTACCTTTGCAAATATTGATTCTGTTCACTAACTACACTATTGTATTGTTGCAATTCGCTTTTCTGTAATCATCAGTATCGTATTATTTTTGTAATTTATGAACATGTTGTGCAATTATATTATTATAATGAGTTTTTTAAAGTGTCTTAATTCCAATTTAGGTTAACCGTAACGTTACATATTATTATACCTTATTATACCTTTCTAGTTATATAGAGCTTTTGTTTTAATAAATTCCACAAGGTGCTGGAAAATATGCGTATTGCATCACATCCTGGGAAGGTGCTGCTAATATCGTTTTGATGAAATTGGAACGTACTCAATGGGCAAATTTGAAGGTGGCGCTTTGCCTACCTTTCTTGCATCACACAGGAGACTCGTACAAGAAATTTTATGTCCATACAGTTTGTGAATTTTTTGTTTACCATTTAAATTCTAAGTCCCACTCACTTACAAACTATGATCCTTTAATTAATGCAACGAAACGTAAACATAGAATCATTCAAGATTACATAATTTATAAACCGACTGTAACTCATAGGTTCTTTTGTTTTTTAGGCCCCTACTTATAAACAAAATTAATGCTATCCTTTGCATATACTGCTTTAACAAAATTTAAATTGAAAACGGTATAAATGTCATGGCTACGAAACCTAAACTATTATGAACCAGAAAGTCTACTTGTACCACAAAGTTACTGTAATCCATGTACAAAGCATTTGGTTACACATACTCACATGTAAATATTAATTTAAGTTATATTTAGTTATTTCTTTGTTTTTCTTATCTACCTATAACGTTTGTTACAAACTGGTAGGAATAAGCTACTAGTATTGTAACTTTAATTTGTCCGGGAGGTGTGAGCCTGGTGATAATGTAGGATTTTCTACCATAGACACCAGTCTCTCACAAAGTAACGATGTAATCTGCCTAAAGTGTTTATGTACTTCATAAATTGTACCAACTTTTGTGATGAGAGAAATAAATACCATATTTTTATTATCTTTATTACAATTATAAATATAGTAATTACATTTTTAAATATATAAAGAACAAAAATACGTATTTAAAATAGAAAATTTGTAGACCACTGACATTGGTGGTAACACCGACAACGGTAGGCTTATTGGCAACAATAATCCTATCTGTGATAATAGATCGATCCCAATATAACGTAGCACGATCGTTTTCGAGAACTGGGTCGAGCACATACCTGTAGCATGCCACTTCATAATTGATAAATTGGTATTTAAAGGCAAGTTGTTGATGTATGATCCAGGCTACTTGGTTGTGTCCGCGCAAATAGTCACCGTTAGCAAGACGAGAACAACCAGAAATAATATGCCTCATAGATTCCCCAGGACGGTGGCACGCCTGACTGATGTCAACCGTACTATCTTTCAGGATATACTTCCGATAGTTATTCGTTATGATAACTTCGTCCATAATCGCACGAACAAAACCTTGGGTTTTTTCCGAAGAGATAGCCATACCGTGGCCGAGACGTCGACGTTTTAACGTTTATATCAGACCCGTGTAGGGCCCGATAAAATATACCACGAAATTTTTATTATTATTACAGTATATTCTTCGAAAACTAACCTTCCCGTGAATGGTAATATATATTTTGGCTAGTATTTAGAAACATACATACCTAAAAATCATGCCTGCTTCCCCAGAGGGGTACGCTTAGGCATATTAAACACTTACTTTTCGCCAGTGTTTTGGTTCCACGTAATAGGTGGTGAACCTATTGCCACTATTGAGATGTTCGTTTGCCAGAACCTCATCCGTCGATCAGCCGCTGCACCACTTGCAGACGAGGTTGACTTGGGGCTTTATGTTTTTAGTGAGAACCCTATATCCTAGTACTTAATGGATCGTGTGAAAATAGTAGTTACTGGATCTTATACTTTTATACAGTCGCAGTCGGTACGAACTAGTAGAAAGGTCACAAAAACACACTCAGAGTTTCATTTAATATCATTTAAAAATAAAAATCAATATTTAGAGGATTAAATATGGACAACATTTAGGGGTAGACATAGCGATGGCCGAACACGAACTACACTGGGTCAATAAAGGAAATCAAATACTAATTTCCAAAATGAAGGTGGCTATTCCCGAACTTAAATAGTGGTCGATTCGTCAATACTGAACAACTGCCACCACCTAGTATGATCAGTCTACTAAAAGTGCAACCACTAAGTTAGACATGAAACTACAAAAATTTTTTTGGTTCATAACGATCGAATTATATCTAATTTTTTCTTTTCCAGTTTAGCTTAACTGTCATAATACTACTTATATTCCTTTGGTACCTAAAAACCTTCTATTTTCAAGTTATACTTAGCTTACACTGTGAGAAATTCTATTAAGCGATAGATGACACTCACAACAACAACACACACAAGAATCTTGTATGTTGATATTGAAAACTGTTGATTTATATTGATTAATTGTAAAATAATATACCAGTAGCGCCATCTATTGGTAATTATATGCAACTTTAGTAACTCACTTGACGTTTGTTATTCGCCCTAACTTTGCTGCTACCACCGAATACAGTGTTTAGACGCGTGCACTTCTTGTGTTTTAATTTCAATAATCCATTCACTCATTTAGTAAAATAATACAGTTTTACACCAGGTTATGGGCCCAGAATTGTTTCCAAAGTAAAAAAAAAACAAGTGAATCGGACAGTAAATTCAGTGATAAAAACAGATACAAAATCTAACCTCGCAATTTTTTTTGACACGTTCCGGTATCCTTTGTTTCAGCATACATTCTGTTGAAAGTCAATTCAAAGGTGGTACAAAATGACATTACAAATATCAATGGGAACGATAGAAAAGTTGGTTGGAAGAGAAAATTATCAATCTTGGAAGTTTGCCGTGAAGAATTACTTGGAACATGAAGAGCTATGGGATGAAATAGAACCAATGTCGGGTTATGTATCAGACAGGAAGAAAAATACGAAGGCACGGTCAAAAATAATATTATTAGTAGATCCTGTAAACTATGTCCATGTTCAGGAGGCGTCTACAGCAAAATAGGTTTGGACTAAGTTAGAAAAAGTGTTCAATGACTCCGGGCTGAGTAGGAAAGTTGGTTTATTGCGTGATTTAATTACCACAACTTTAGGCAATTGTTCAAGTGTTGAGGACTACGTGAACAAGGTAATGACAAGAGCTCATAAATTAAGAAATATCAATTTTGTAGTAGGAGACGAGTGGCTTGTTACGTTGCTGCACGCTGGCCTCCCCGATTACTACAAACCGATGATAATGGCCTTAGAGAGCTCAGGTGTGTCTATTACTGCAGACTACGTAAAAACAAAGTAGTTGCAAGAGGTAAAGGTATCAGATTCAGTCGCTTACTATGCCAAGTCATCTAATAAAAGTATGTCAAAGTTATATAAAAATCCACAAGAGAAGAAACAACCTAAAGGCCCTCGGTGTTTTGTATGTAACAAATATGGGCACATAAGTAAAGATTGTTATTTTAAAAACAAGAAGAAGGGTTTTAATTCAAAGTCAGATAATTCTAAAAATGTTTATTATGCTGCTTTTCCAGTTGCTGCAGAGTTGGATGAAAACTGCTGGTATGTTGATTCCGGAGCATCTCTGCACATGTGTAGAGACAAGAGATGGATGTACAATGTTTCTCCTTCTACAATAAATGATATAAAGGTGGCAGATATAATAATAAAACGGTAGCGGTAACGTGTAAAGAGTGCAATAGATCCTTTGTCCATACTTGCACAAGGGTCGCTTACGAATCTGTTCGTTAAGTTTCGCCCTTTTTATGTTGTCTAAATACATGCACGTGTTGCCAACGGCTAAGAATATATTGTTGCATTGATGTAACAATAATTGTAAATTCTAAATAACGTAATATGATAATACTATCACAAAACGCTTCCCTGAGTGCTGGAAAAGCGGGAAGCTGGTCCTATTAAGGAAGCGGGACGGCCAGCCGAATCAGTAGCGGCCTATAGGCCTATCGTGTTGCTGGACGAGGCAGGTAAACTGTTTGAGAGGATACTCTCTGCCCGCATCGTCCGGCACCTCTGCGAGGTGGGCCCCGATCTGTCGGACGCCCAATTTGGTTTTCGGGCGGGGCGTTCGACGGTCGATGCCGTGCTGCGCCTGAGGGCCGTTACCGAAGAGGCGGTGAGCTGTGGCGGCGTGCTGTTGGCGGTGTCGTTAGACATCGTCAATGCATTTAATAGTCTGCCATTTAGCTGCATCAGGGAAGCTCTCCACTACTACGGGGTGCCAGAGTACCTGAGGCGGCTTGTGGCAGACTATCTTGAGGAGCGTACCGTCATGTACGAGGACCGAGATGGTACTCTGAGGCGGCAGCCCATGTCGTGCGGTGTTCCACAGGGGTCTGTCCTCGGACCACTCCTGTGGAACATGGGATACGACTGGGCCCTTCAAGGTCGTCTTTCCTCCGGGCTGGGCGTAATTTGTTACGCAGATGACACATTGGTCACTGCCCGGGGAGTGAACTTTCAAGAGGCGGCGCGGCTGGCCACCACGGGAGTCTCTTTGGTGGTCGGGCGTATTGAGGCGCTGGGTTTACGGGTGGCCCTAGATAAGAAGGAGGCCCTTTTGTTCCATGGGCCCCGTCGTGGTCCACCACCCGGCGCCTCTATCGTAATCAATTCGGTCCTCGTACCGGTTCAGGCCCAGATGAAGTACCTGGGCCTGATCCTTGACGGGAGGTGGCTCTTCGACGAGCACTTCCGACAGCTTTCTCCAAAGCTGGTTGGCGCTGCCTCTGCCCTCGGGCGACTTTTGCCGAATTTGGGTGGAGCCAGCGTCGCGACGAGACGGCTATACACGGGGGTTGTCCGGTCAATGGCGCTGTATGGTGTGCCGGTGTGGGCGGCGGCTCTGACCGCCCAGAATAGGGCTCGCCTCTGGCGCCCTCAGAGGATATTGGCGGTTAGAGCCATACGCGGCTACCGCACCGTATCGACGGAGGCGGCGTGCGCCTTGGCCGGAACTCCGCCGTGGGATTTGGAGGCGAAAGTGCTCGCCAAAATTTATCGGCGGACGGCTGACTTCCGGGCGGATAGCGGCATACGGCCCCCGCCCGAAGAGATACGCGAGTGGCGTGAGGCCGCTCGTCGAGCCACGATGGCTCATTGGTCGTTCCGGTTGGAGACTCCTCGTGCTGGCTTTGCCCTCGTGGAGGCTCTCCAGCCGGTCATCGCCGGGTGGGCGGGGCAGCAGCACGGGACCTTTTCCTTCCGACTGACGCAGGTCCTTTCCGGGCACGGTTGCTTCGGGAAGTATCTGCACTCGGTCGCCAGGAGGGAATTGAGTCCTGCCTGTCACCACTGCGACTGCAGTGAGGACTCGGCTCAGCACACGCTAGCGGTTTGTTTCGCCTGGGCGGCGCGGCGTGGGGTCCTTACTGTAGTTATTGGAGGAGATCTCTCGCTACCGGCCGTCATATGCTTCATGGCCGGTAGCAACAGTTGTTTTACCGCGGTCGCAACCTTCTGCGAAGACGTAATTTCGCGGAAGGAGGCGGCGGAGAAGGCCCGGGAGGACGATATCCACTCGGAGCTAATTCGCCGCCGGTGAGCCCGACGGTGGAGGCACGCATGCCAGGGCCTCATGCCGACTTGAGTGTGGCCGCGGGTGGACGTCACACCACTCCGCCGTAAACCCCGGTGGGGTGACGGCCCGAGGGGGTTTCCACATGTTAAAAAAAAAAAAAAAAAAAAAAAAAGGTGGTGGTTGGCAGGCTCTACATTGGGTTGATAAACTGAATCAATAATACTAAGACGCGACACACCTGGCCACCACGGTAGTCTCTCTATTGGTCAGACGCATTGAGGCGCTGAGTTTACGGGTGGCTCTGGATTAGACTGAGGCCCTATTGTTCCATGGGCCTCATTTTACGCCGCCCCCCAGTGCCTCCATCAATTCGATCCTCGTACCGGGTTCAGGTCCAGATGAAGTATCTGGGCCTGATCCTTGACGGGAGGTGGCTCTTCGACGGGCATTCTCGACAGCTTTCTCCGATGCTGATCGGTGCTACTTCTGGCCTTGGGTGACTTTTGCCCAAATTGGGTGGAGCCAGGGTCGTGACGAGACGGCTGCATACGGAGGTTGCCCGGTCAGCGCCATTATATGCTGCACCGGTGTAGTCGAAGGCTCTGACCGCCCAGAATAGGGCTTGCCTCTGGCGCCCTCAGAGGATATTGGTGGTTAGAGTGATACATGGTTACCGCACCGTGTCAACGGAGGTGGTTTGCACCTTGGCCGGAACTCCTCAGTATTATTTGGAGGTGGAAGTGCTTGTCGAAGTTTATCGGTGGACGACCGACTTCTGGGCAGGTAGCGGCATACGGCCGCCACCCGAATAGGTGCGCGAGTGGTGTGAGGACGCTCGTCAAGCCACAATGGATCATTGGTTCCCCCAGTTGAAGGTTCCACGTCTGGCTTTGCCACCGTGGAGGCTCTCCAGCTGGTCATTCTCGAGTGAACAGGGCGGCAGCACAGGACCCTTTCCTTCCGACTGACGTAAGTCCTTTCCGGGTACAGCTACTTCGAGAAGTATGTGCACTCAGTCGCTAGGAGGTAATTGAGTCCCGCCTATCACCACTGCGATTGCAGTGAGGACTCGGCTCAGCACACGTTGGTGGTTTGATCTCTCGCTACCGGCCGTCATACGCTTCATGGCCGGTAGTGGCAGCTGTTTTACCGTGGTCGCAACCTTCTGCGAAGACATCATTTCACGGACGGAGGCGGTGAAGACGGCTCGGGAGGACGATCACCACACGGACCCAATTCGCCGCCGACGAACCAGGCGGCGGAGGTGCGTTTACCAGCACCTCGTGCCACTTTGAGTGTCAAGAGGTGACGTCCGTATGTGCCGTACGTCACCTAAATAGAGAGTTTTACACGCAGGCGGTGTCCGCGTTAACTTGCAGGCTCTAGAGAGGATGTGAATGTCATAATCACAGTTGCTCCTGGATCCCTCCTATCTCAGGTGCTCAGGCACAGAGTGGCAGACCGTGTGGTCTTAGTTGGTCCGATCCCGACATACCATCTCACGGTAAACCCCGGTGGGGTTACAGTCCGACGGGGTAACCACACGTTAAAATACTAATTTTCAAACAGAAGATGGTTTTTACCGAAATGTGTACCAATCGACTTCTGAGGACTACTGAGTTATATATTGAACAACAATTTTCTGGTTTGTAACATTCAGATTATCCCTAAAATCTTTTTTCAGATTAACTTACCTGTAATGATACTTCTTTACTTCCTATGGTGACTAAAAACTTTCTATTTTCAAGTTATACTCAGCTTTCACTGTGAAAAATTCCATAAAGCGCTAGATAATACTCGAGAATCTTGTATGTTGATATTGAAAACAAATTGTTCAGGTACGTTTCACAAGAGATAAGTAAAAAAAAATTTTTTAGATTCTGGCGTGGCTACTGTCTGTTGATTGTTATTTACAAAGTAAGTCACATGATATCCACTCCATTACATTTTCCATTTTAGAATGAAATTTTAATATGCAAATATTTTAAAACAGACAAAAATATACCTTGAAAGTAATTTTTTTTTTTGTTCTAGTTCTGGAAAAAAAAATTTGCAAAAATATATTGCGCCTGCATCAATCACAGTTTGGAGTAATACAAATTTATTATTTATTCTCCGTCGACGCCATGTTACCTTTGCAAATATTGGTTCTGTTCACTAACTACACTATTGTATTGTTGCAATTCGCTTTTCTGTAATCATCATTATCATATTATTTTTGTGATTTATGAACATTTGTAACAAGTTTCTTTAAAGTCTCTTAATTGTAATTTAGGTTAACCGAAATCTTACATATTATTATACTTTATTGTTCTTTTCGAGTTAAGTAGAACTTTTGTTGTGATTAATTCTACAAGGTGCTGTAAAAAGCTTAAGAATCTTGTGTATGAATACTGAAGTCAAGTCGTTCAGCGACGTTTTGCAAAGCTTACCTGATTTCCACTGTTTACAATTGTCGAATTCATAATTAAATATAAAGTGATATTATTTTAAAACTGTATAAAGTTATTGTGAAACTCATTTTGTTTTCTTAGTTTTTGGAAAGAAGCCACTCAAAAATATTCTGTAGGCGAACTACAGTGTCAGTTCGGATTAATACGGATTTATTGCTCATGGAACATCGATGCTGTGTTACCTTTATGAATATTGATTCTGTTAACTTGCTGCACGATTGTATTATAAATATATTATATTATATATTATTTACAATTACAAAATATTACAAAATATATATTATATTATATTGCATATTTACAAAATATTATGTATCAATACACAGTATCAGTCTCAGCCAGTACTGAAGTTTAAAAACCTGACTAAAAGACTATGTATACTATATCAGTATTACATATATAATAAAAGTGTTAAGGGTTTAATTGAAGTCGTTTTACTTCCCAGCGAGGTTGGTCAGATAAGCGTCCTGTGAAAAATACACGCAAATATGCATTGACATATTCAAACAAAAACTTCGCATAAAGTAATGCTAGATTTCAATGTAACTTCATAGTTGGAATATTTTGGCATCAAGTAGCCATTATCGGAATCAATAATCGTATCGGTGATAAAGATTCAACAGTACATAAACAATATTTCATAGGTTTAATATTTTCGTGAAGGTAGTTGCGAAAACAAGTTGCGTATTTTTATCTCCGCTTTTAATTTTAATTTAAAAATAGTAAACATAGTTATATTTAGAATAAATTGAATGAAAAGCTACATATAGATATTCTGCCTGCCAGATTTAGTGTTCTCTTTTGTGTAGTTCACACTATTAGTGCCACTGTTTCATTCCACTTTCAGAATGAACAAAATCTCTGAATCCATTACTCGCATGAACCTTGACTTTCACAAGCGGATGGTTGAGTTCGAGGTTAAACTGCAGAAGGAGTCATGTGTACCTACCAGCATCTCCAGTTTGACAGCTAAGTTTGCAGCATTTGAACTGATAACTATGCAGTCCTTGACCAACTTGCATCAACAAGTGGAGGTAATTGCAAAGAACATTGATGCGCTTGAGATGCACGGGCGTAGGAATATCCTCCTCTTCCATGGTGTAGCTGAGGATAGGAAAGAGGACACTACCAAGGTGGTTGCCTCCCTTATCAAAGACCAGCTGGAGCAGGAGAAGTTTGATGTAAATGACATCAAGCGATGCCAAAAGTTGGGTCGTCAGACGGGTTCGCAGAGTTCTAGACCAATCTTAGTTAAGCTGCAATCTGTCTCAACTGGCGACAACATTTGGTTCAGCAAAACCAAACTGAAAGGTTCCGGTGTCGCCGTTTCAGAGTTCCTCACGAAAATACGTCACGATATCTTTATGGCTGCCAGAGAAAAATACGGTGTAAACAACTGCTGGACTAGGTAGGGTTATGTTTACATACTGGGCCCAGACGCGAAGCATCATCGTGTGTCGTCACTTATGGAGTTGAATGACGTAGGGAATAGCGGTGGGAAACCTGTGGTGGTTGCAAAGACAGTCTCCACAAAATCAAAGCGAGCTGCAGTCAAAAAGTAAATATACATCGCTATAAATATTTCATGTTTATATTGTAATGTAAAGGTCACTTTTGCGCTATGTACCGACACAGAATTTATAAAGTCCACAACCTCACATATACTATTATTTTGAGCAGTTCGCGATGGTTTAAAATTAAAAAACCAAATCAAAACACGGTACTTTGATAATATCGATGTCAATCTTGAAATATGTCAAAGGTGTCCTTTGCTGTTGTAACGTCAAGATGAACGTTCCGTTTCGCTCATAGTGTGAATGCATTGGAATGCATTCGGTTTGAAGTATGTTCCACTGTATATTTTATATTTTAGACTTGATATCATTATATATATATATAATATCAGGACCTAGGTCTTTGTACAGATATTTCGTGAATGTTAAACATAAACATTTTATGAACATGCTGGCATAGCACTGTATAACACTGGCAGATAATCAATCGAGTAAATAATTATACTGCCATATTGTTTACACCTCCTGATATATTGATCTCTGTCATTTATGCCTTATGCCTTATGTTTTTCATTTTTGCGTTTAATTGTTATTATTACTTTGTTTTTTGTTGTTGTTGTTTTTGTTTCTTTTTTTTAGATTTGTTTTGATGTACTAATACTGATTTGTTTAAAACTAGCATCCGGCAGATGGAGTTAGCCTATATTTCTTTATTTAACATATACATTTATAATAGTTTGGTATTGTAGTTATTCTATATTCACACTTATCTTTTATCTAAATATTATATTAGAATACGTAGTGTACAATTTTTTTTTGTTTCTTTCTTTTTCTTTTGTTTATTCTAATCGATTCACTTTATCGCTTCAAATATCTTTGCCTGACTGCAGTGATGACGTCACTGACTTCTTATCTGCATGTAGTAGTGTTGGTTCCCAGGATGACCCAACAATCGCTGAGACTCTCTCATTTCAGTTCTCTGACGTTCCCAAAAACTTCAACATTGTACACATGCTCCAAGTATTTCGGCTCATTTCCATGATATGCTGGCATGTTTTGACTGTATGAATTTACATGTTATACTTATCTCTGAATCGTGGCTTAAGCCCTGCGTACCCTCGTCTGCATATTCGTTACCAGGTTTCAACCTCATCAGGAACGATAGAGCTGTAGGCGGCGGGGGTGGTGTAGCTATCTAGATAGATAGCTCATTCTTCAGCTCAAATTCTTTACTCTGTCATTAGTTTATCCCCGCAGCCTCCTCCAGCGTAGGCGAACATCTTTTTCTGGAAGTTGAGCGCCTTCATTCCAAAATCCTTCTAGGTGTCTACTATTGCCCTTCCTTACGTATTGACTTCTTCTTATCGTTTGAACTGCTCCTAGATCAATTTACTTCTTCGTATAGTCATACTACAATCATGGGTGATTTCAATACTTGCCTCCTTAAAAACGATTCTCGGTCGTCTACTTTTCAATCCATAATTTAATCTGGCAATCTTACCATTCTTCCTTCCAATACAACGCATTATTTTCCACACTCTGCTGCCGTCTTTGTTAGACCTTATCATTGTTTCCTCCCCTGATCTTGCAGTTAAACACGGTCAGTGCTCTGCTGTTGAGTTTTCGTATCACGACTTGCTTTACTTATCCTATCACCTCCGACCTCCTAAACCTAAAGCGAAAACAATCCTTTAGCAAAACTTTAAGGGCATGGATATAGGGCTCTTGTTAAAGGATGCCAACAATATCGACTGGACTCCCCTCTTTAGTGCTAACTGCAATGACGATAAGATTGAACTATTTGTCACTAATTTAACGGCTCTGTACGATAAACATGCGCCAATCCAAGAAATAAGGGTCAAACGTCTTCCGTCACCGTGGCTAACTGAGCCTTAATCATGAAAAAAGTGTTAGTTAGGTCTAAATATAAAAAGAATTTTAACGACAGTAACCGTGATAAGTACGTAACCGTCATAAATCATTGCAGCACAACGCCGATACATTCACAGCTCCGTTGAAAACGGAGATCCAGCTAAAGTCTGGCAATTCTTAAAGGCACTGGGAGTAGGCAAACCTATTCATGATTCGTTTCCCAAAAATATCAACTTAAGTGCTCTTAATCAACATTTCTCTGCTTCGTCAATTTTGATAAAACGACAAAAGATGCTACAATGAAACTTTTTACTGCCGCCCCAACTCCTGACTGTTCTCCCTTTTTCTTTAGTTAATTCTCTGGTTGTGATGTTAAGAGGAGCAGAGTGTCCATCACTTCGAATGCAGTGAGTTCTGACCGTCTGAGCCGTAATATGGTCCTCCCAATCCTTGATGTAATTCTTTCTGTCATTTGTCATATCCTAAATTATTCAATTTCCCACAGTGTATTTCCAAAAGCTTGGAAGGACGCCGAAATAATACCCATTCCCAAAAAGAAAAACCCTGGATCCTTTACCGACTACCGCCCGATTTCAATTCTGCCATTTCTCTCCAAGGTCCTTGAACGTCTTGTTCATACTCAATTCTCTCATTTCCTGTCCAGAAACCTGCTACATAATTCTCTCTAATCCGGTTTTCGAACCGGTCACAGCACCACTACTACCCTTGTCCATGTTACGGAGGAGATCAGATTTGCCATGGAGAATGGTTATCTCACAGTTCTAACACTTTTGGACTTTAGTAATGCATTCAACACCGTTGACTTTGACGTTCTGCTGTGTAAACTACGCTCTTTCAACATATCTCCAACTGCGATTGACTGGTTTCGCAACTACCTGTTTGGTCGTCGACAGCGCATTTGTATTGAAAACACTTTTTCTTCTTGGTGTAACACTGCAGCCGGTGTACCACAGGGCGGCGTGCTTTCTCCCCTACTTTTTTCTGTTTTTATCAACACCATCACTAATGAACTGTCTTCTTCCTACCACTTGTATGTGGATGATCTTCAAATTTACACCAGGGCATCACCAGCTAATCTGACTGATGCTGTCAACACCACTAATGCTGACTTGGATAAAATATGTAAGTGGAGCAACACCTACGGCCTGAAGATTAACCCATCGAAGTCTCAGGTCATTATCGTTGGAAGTTCACGAATGACCTCCAAAATTGATTCGACACAATTACCACCAGTCATGTGCAACACCTAAGCACACCTATTCCGTACAGTGACAAGGTGAAAAACTTGGGGATCTATATTGATAGCACCTTATCCTGGGGCCCTCAGCTACAGGAGCTGAGTCGTAAAATGTTTGCGGCTGCAGGATCTTTACGCAGACTACGAAATTTTCTACCTACATCTACTAAGATTGCTCTTACACAATCTCTCTTTTTTCCTATCCTTGATTATGCTGATGCCACTTATCTTGATCTCACAGAAAACCAACCGAATAAGCTTGAGAGACTCCAAAATCTTTGTATACGATTCATATTTAGATTACGTAAATATGATCATGTATCCGACTATCGTTAACAGTTTAAATGGTTACCTATCCGCCTTCGCCGGAACACACATATTCTGTCTCTTTTATATAACACTCTTTTCAATCCTCTTACTCCACATTACCGTCAATCACGGTTTAACTTCCAACATGACACACATCCCAAAGTGTTGAGATCGTCAGAGAACTTAAAATTAAAAATGCCAGGGCACACTACTAAATTTCTTGATCACTCCTTTTCTGTCCAAGCGGTTCGACTGTAGAACGCTCTACCAGTTGAGATTAGACGTGCGCAAACACTGACAACCTTTAAAAGATTAGTAAAGGAACATTATCTGGGAGATATCAATGTTACATAGTGTTAACTTTGCTCCACTCGAGCAAGTAAAGATGTTCCCCTTAGATATGTATGTAATGTCTATAAGTTTCAGCTGTTTAGCTTGTATATATTTATTTATTTATAAATTCACACTACGTGTTACTGTTACTTAATATAATTTATATGCACAACTTTCATTTCCTTTTCCTGTATACTTCCAATACACCAGGCACTACCTTATACTTTCCATCTCATGCTTATGTTTCCATCCCATGGTTGCCTGTAAGAGATTGCCAATGGGCGATAAGGCCCCCACTTGTACTTCTTTAGCTTTAAGTTACTTTTGAATTTAATCTGGTGTACATTAAAGAGATATATTATCATTATTATTATATTTTGATAGTATTTGATGAAGAAACAATTTAGGATTTCTTTTCAACGAATCAATGAGGATACTTGGTTATTAATTTGTCATTAATCAACTTCTAAGCATTATTTTGGCTTATAATATAGAGTTATTTGTGTTTCCGCCATGTGGTAAGCTTAATTGCATTATTTAGCTGAATATAATGTTATTTCACGTTATCTTATTAAATCTAGAGTTAGCTAGAGATCAAAAATTGACTTCTCATTTCAATTTACTTTGTAAAAACAGTGGCAAGCAATTTGAATGAGGTGATCTGCTATTTAAAGCTTACCATTAATCAGCTTTAAGACCTTATCTTGACTTATATACAAACCATAATAAATAAATTCATAAGTTAAGTAATCACTCAAAATAGATTTGTCATTTTAACACCTCTATCATGAAACCTTCTTTTAATAAACGAGTTTTGAAATGGTATTATTCCGAATTTATCAAGATTGGTTCCGTCAATACAATCCCACAATTCTTCCAACTTGAAATAGGCTTTCACGGCGAATTTCCAAGTAGCATAATTGTCTGTTCAGACAAGTCTATCAATGTGAAATGGATTGTGACCTGCATTGTCCATTTTTTACGAGAGCTTCATAAGTTTTCACAAATCTTTTTTAACTAGCCACGTCTACAATTTCTTTATAGTTAAGCCGTAATCTTAACACGCTGGTCGGATTTTTATTTTTTCTAACTGCGTTTATACTTTAATCAACCACGCTCCGCTAACATATTGATATTTAATTTTTTTTATAATTAAACAAACTGTTTAGAACATGGAAAAAAGAGAAAAGATAAATTTCATGTATATCATATTTTACAGAGATCAGAAAGGTTTTATAACTGTCGAAAAGTAGCCAACATAATAAAATACCGACTATACAGTAATACCATCTTACAACACATAAGATTGCGTTCTTAATGACCAACAAAGTGTATATTATACATTAACAAAATATTATGTTTTAGCGTACAGTACGAGTTAGAGCCAGTGTTATACTTTTAAACCAGATGATTAAAATATTATGTATTAAAGTATTAAGGGTATAATTGAAATCACCTTAACTCCCAGCGAGGTTGGCCAGATAAGCGTCCCGTAACAAAACACGCAAACATACATTAACACATAGCACAGTTTCAATAAGTCCCGGGACTAACTATGAAAACAACATTTTATCGGCAAAATTCTTTATTATATTCATCAACATAATCTCGTTCGAGTATAATACAATCATTCCAACGCTTCTCTAGCTTTTCAATGCCATGTTTGTAGAACGATTTGTCTTTTGACTTAAATGAGCCTCAGTAGCAGCGATCACCTCCTCATTTGAGCCAAATCTTTTTCCCTGGACCATCTTTTTGAGATCCACAATGAGACAGTAGTCGCTGGCGGCCGGATCCGACGAGTACGGAGGATAAGGAAGCAGTTGGAAGCCTAATTCGTTGTCTTGATGAAAGATGACTTTCTTCTTCTTCATGTGTGGGTGTTTTTTCGCTATTTCGGCCCTCAAATGATCCAATAACACCATGTAGTAGTCGCTACTGATGGTTTTTCCTTTTTCAAAGCAGTCAATGAAAATTACACCATTCGCATCCCAGAATAAGGACGCCATCACTTTGCCGGCCGACTGTTGTATTTTTGGACGCTTCGGGCGGCTTTCGCCGGTCGTACGTCATTCAGCTGACTGCCGACTTGACTCCGTAGTCAAATGGTGAATCTTTATTTCGTCCACACGTCGTGGACACGCAAAAAATCCTGTTTATTACGAGTAAACAGTGCCAAACAGCTCTTCGAATCATTGATACGTTGTAGCTTTTATTCCATTGTGAGCAAACGCGGCACTCATTTGGGAAAATCTTTTTTATAGCCAATTTTTGGTGCAAAATAGTAATTGCACTACCATTTGATATGTTTGTTTTTAATATCTTAACTATTTCGTGCACTTTTATTTTGCAGTGACCCATCGCGATTTTCAATACTTGCTTGGTGTTTTTGGGATTTACTGCCTCATTTGGCTGACCCGAACGTTCCGCATCATTTGTATCAGCACGACCGCGTTTGAATTCAGCATACCACCGACAAATGGTTGTTTTCGACGGAGTAGAGTCCGGATAACGTTTTCAAACCATCGCTGAGCTTGAACAGTGTTTTTTCCCATTAGAAAACAATGTTTTCTCAACACACGAAACTCGTTTCGGTTCATTTTTTCACGATTGCAAAGGTAGCGTCACTTTAACCACTATAGCTTTCTTCGTTATGTTTCGAATTATATTAAATTTTGGCACATCTTATCTGAAGGTTGCTATTTCTAAACCTTGATATATAAATGGCATTATTAGCGCTATTTTTACGCTAGTCCCGGGACTTATTGAATGATGTGTTATATGCCAAAGCTTCGTAAGAAGTTTTACTAACTTACAACGCAACTACAAAATTGGAATATTCTGGCATCATGTAGCCACTATCAAAATCAAAAACATATCGATGATAAAGATTCAACAGTACATAAGCAATTTTTTATTTTTTTAATATTTTGATAGCATTTGATGAACAAACAATTAAGGATTTCTTTTCGATCAATCAATGAGGAGATACGTGGTTATTAACTTATCAATTTTACTTAGCTTAGCTAATACATATACTTAGCTTGACTAATCTACAAAGCAAAATAATTAAATTTATAAATTAATGGAACTTTATTAAATCGATATTCGACTTGCCTAATGTCTTACCCGAATAGTTTTGTTACCGATATTAATTCACTACTAAGTAATAGGTCATGACAGACCAATCATTTTAATACCGCTATAATAATACCTTCTTTGATTAATCGAATTGTATGGTATTCTCAATATTCAGTTGTAAGGTAAAGACCAATGATTATATTAGAAATGAGGGCTCTAAATACAAACGGACTTAAGTTTTCCAAAAACCCAGTGGATAAAGATTGTGATAGTATTATCATATTACGTAATTTAGAATTTACAATTATTGTTATGGTTATGCAAGAATATATTCTTAGCCGTTGGGAACACGTGCATGTGTAAAAAAAGGGTCTAGACAACAGAAAAGGACCGTCACTTAACGGACAGATTATTAAGCGACCCTTGTACTAGTAAAAACAAAATATTTATTGCACTTATAAAACGAATTCTTTGGAAAGGACTCTTAACAGACCTTTGGATATCGGTTCCAAGACATCTGTGAGAGAAATAATTGTAAACATAAAAGGCGATAGGTAGCGGGGCGCGGGTTGAAAGAAAACGACAGGGTTTGAGAGAGTCGAGATAGTCAGTGAGGGTGCAGGGCGAAGGCAGGACGTTCGTGAAAGCTGGGCATAGCCGGTCGTGTGGGTTACCATGACGTTGAGTAAGTTAGCATATATAACGCTGCAGTAGCTAGGTAAGTCCTTGTTGCCTATTATTTCGTAGGATAATGATTTATATGTATTTTTATGCCGGTCTGAGTACAGTAATAATCGTTGAATAATTAGATGATATCTCTTTATTATTTCTCGCTGAGCATTACTGTTGGTTTATCGGTACCTTTGATAGAGATAATGAGTAGAACTCTTTATAAGTCGCTGCGGTGTGGAGAGCTAAGGTATAGATCGAACAGAGCCATCCGGTTGATCGCCGGAGCGGTTCCGTTACACGATTATATCTGGGTGATCTGTCCCTGTGGTGTATTTATATTGTAGTTACAGCGTGTATGGATGTGTGCCGTGTGCTTGAGAGCTAGAGATCTTAAGGGGCGGATGCACGGGGATCAGTAGGCGGGTTAACTCATATAGCGGGTTGAGTACACAGGAAACCGATGGGCTGGAGTTCCACATCGGGGCGGAGGCGCGAAAGCGTTTAGCTTCGGTCATATACAGCTGAATACACCTGTCAAAGCGAGTTATAGGTTTGGACTTAGCGTTCCTGACCCCCTCGAGTTAAAGTCGGTTAATTCATCTAAATCTTAAGTGCACAACGGATGGAAGAGTGATAAGCACAACCAACAGAAATGTATTTAATTGTTTCATAATCTCTCATTTTGATTCCCTCTTATCGCGGTTTCTTATTATTTATTTGAATCGTTATAAGCCAGTGGGAGAATGTCCAGTCTGGTGTCGAGTTCTACAGTCTAACGCGGATTCTGGAGGAGAATTAGACCTCCCTCCATATTGGAGGGTGCTGGCTTGTAAAATAATACCTCATTAAATAACCGAAAAATTACTATACTCGCACTAGGGTTCTAAGGTGTACCATCACAAGATATCCAATCTGTGTTACTGCCTTTGAATTTTTCACAGACTATATTTCTTCAATTTAAGTATTTAATCAGAGATAATTTCATAAAGTCAAATACTCTTCTGACGACTAATCTATCAATATGTAGTGTACTGTTTTTCGTAAGCGTACATTTGTTTGAAATCTACAAATTAACTATCGACGATAGTAATATATCTAAATTTTATTATTTTGCATTTCTCGTGGAATTCTGTTTTAACTGCAGTGCTTTTATTGCATATTTTATTGCTAATCATATTCAAACACAGAAGAACATAGAATTAATGTTAACAATGCAAAAGATCCATAGATGCATTAACAAGAAAGGAAAATTGAAAATATTTATATTTGGGAACTGGTTCTGTGTTATACTTGTTCTTGCCGTACACATTACACACAACGTTAAAAACGTTTAACAAAAGGTCAAGTTTTAATCAACTAATGCGTGCACTTTTAAGCGCATTTTTTGACATGAATATGATCTATGCAATCAAATTCATAACATTATTAGACAGTAAAGTAATTTTATGGAATGATTGCTTATTGAATTCATCGATTAATTACGATAACAAATATTACAAAGAAATGTTCAAAGTTTACACTCAAATATCACGCTGTTATGACTTGTATAAGTTGTGTTTCCGCCATGTAGTAAGTTAAATTTCATTATTAAGCAGAATATAATGTGTCATTTACACTATTTTATTGTATTTAGTATTATTAATAGTAGCTATAGAATCAACAAGGATTTCTCTATTTGTAAGAAAGAGGTGACAAATGTATGGACGGATTACCTGATGGCAATTGACTGTTTTAAATTAATTTCAATGAGATGATCAGTTGCTCCAAACTTGTAACTTACACCTGCAGCATTGATCCAGAAACACTAAAGAGGATAATTTGTTACAAAAATTGATTGTGCTGTGTAACAAGGGTCTCGAAAACTCATTGTAGTGAAGTGTTAATTATCACTTCGGTGGGTATAAAAATTTTACCTTACGGACTTAGGACGCAAAATTGTGGACGATACTAGCCTAAGAAATTCCTTGGAGCACTAGCCATGGTGTACACGATAAATAAAGCAGAGATAATGGCAAGGAGTCAAATTTTATAGATGATTTGGCCATCGACGATTTCAGTCACATATCGTTGGATTTAGAACAGAGGTAGAGATTGACACTGGCGCCTCCCAGGAAGGAAGTGACTGTAGTTTTGCATATGCTCCTGGACTTGTGTCTTATAGAGTTAGTGGCTATACGTTCGTGTAAAATACTGCGTGTATCTGTTCAGCACACCGAGTTTCATCGAAAGTAATTCAACCTTACCCTCTAAAATAACTGACCCCATACCTAGGCTTCATTGGATATGGCTACGCATAAAATAACGATACTGGTTGAAACTGAAATGCTCTCAAACTAATCTTTGTTGCATGAAAATGTAAATATGTACATTTTTAATTAAAATGTGTTGGATGCTGACGACCGCAATCTGAAACATCTACTTTTTTTTTTCTTTCCGTGCGGATATCCCCCGGATACCACCTACTGGTGGTTATGTCGGACTCGAACCGACCAAAAATCACACGCTGTCTCAGGTACCAGTAGTTGGAAACCAGGTGTACCCTAGAAATGAAATCCCTGGAACCCCGACGTACCTCGGGCCATCCATCTACGGCTTGTAGATGACCCCGTTTCTACCCTAAAAGAGAGTGTGCTCCGTAGCATGTCCCGCTGCCATTCTGGCCTGTTTCTGCTAGGATGACGGATGGTCTCACCTGTCACCCCCAGATTTGCACATACGGAGGACGGAGATCATTTTGCAATCTCCGGCGTCCGAGCCGTCTGTGATATCGAACCCGTTCCCGAGCCTGGCGGACCGGGAGAGTTCTAAACAACTTGCTCGCAAAAGGAGACGGCTGAGTTCCACGCGCTCTCGCTCATGTCGCACATGGCCGCGATCATGCTACAGACCGAGAAAGTTTCCACTCTGATGGCTGCCATTAGGTCACACCTCAGTTCCACCCACGTTGGGCATTCTGCCAGCGTGTGAAACGCCGTGTCCACGGTCCGGCCATTGCAGTGGTGGCACTCAGGCGTTGGCTCCTTTCGGATCAGACACAGGTGATCTCCAAAGCATCCTGTCCCAGTGATCATCTGCGTCCGCTCATATGAGAGGGTCTAGTGTTTCCTCTCGAGCCAATCCTCCATAACGGGTCTTAACGCCGCAATGGCGGCGTGCCCGACGCTTAGTTGCCCAAGTCGTTCCTTCCACTCCTCCACAAGGACCCGGCGGAGTTGGGTTTTCTGATTCTCGGTTTCCCGAGTTTCAGGACTCCGGCCCAACTCCCTTACCTCCTTGCGCCACTGATAAAGAGCCACAAGGGCTCTCGCCTCCAGGTCTCATGGTGGAGTTCCAACCAGGAGACTCGCCGCCTCAAAGGAGATTGTTCAGTATCCTCTTATGACCCTGACGGCCAGCACTCGCTCCGGTTGTCAAGGTATCGCGATGTTGCTGGCCTTAAGGGTCTCCGCCCACACTGGAGCCCCGTAAAGTGCCATTGACCGCACAACTCCCGCGTAGAGTCTCCTGTAGGAGTCATCAGGTCCCCTCATGTTAGGCAGCAGCCGCGCCAATGCTCGCTCTGCTCTTACCAACTTTGGGACCTGGTTTCGGAAATGAGTTCCGAAGTCCCATCGGCTATCGAGTACGATCCTCAGATACCTCATGGAAGTCTCAATGCCAATACGAGTGTTTCCTACTACGAGGCTGTATCGATTTGGTGGCTTGTTCCGAGGCCCATGAAAGAACAAGGCCTCGGACTTGTGCAGAGCCACCTCAAGACCCAGCCGCCGGATTCGCTCCACGACTTGGACCACTCCGGCCGTGGCCCTCAGGGTTGCTTCACGGTATGTCTTGCACGCCGTCTCAAGCGTGTCGTCCGCATAACATGTGACGACGACGCCATCTAAGAAAGTACCGCGAAGCACCCAGTCGTAGCCAATGTTCCACAGGAACGATCATAAGACCGATCCCTGCGGAACTCCACACGATATTTCACGTCTACCAAGATCGGTCTTACTTGGGTAGATGACGGCTCTTTCCGACAAATATGTCCCGACTATTCGACGGAGGTAGAGAGGCACTCGGTGATATATGAGTGCCTCCCTGATGCAACTCCAGGGCAAACTATTGAACGCATTGGTAATGTACAAGGACACCGCCAATACTACTTCGCCCCGGATAACTGCTTCCTTCGTTAGAGTCTTCACGCACATGATCGCATCCACGGTGGTGCGGCCCTGACAGAAACCATACTGGTACCAACCCCACCCTGAAGAGATGCTTGACGAGGCGTTGTGTAATTACTCTTTCAAATAGTTTGCATACTTCGTCAAGCAACACTATGGGCCGGTAGGCAGATGGTGAGTCTGGCGGGCTACCCTCCTTTCGGATGAGTACCAGTTTCCTCGTCTTCCAAGACTGGCCCTGCTCGAAGCATGTGGTGAAAAACTCTCTTAGTCGGGGCTCGAGAGCATCATCGCTTAGAGCCAGGATCCAAGCTCAGCCTGATATATCATCGAGTCCTGTGGCGGTGCTTTTTGCTTTAAGCCTTCGCACCGCCAGCGCTAACTCTCCCCAAGCGAACTCTGGCACGTCGTCGTCTTCCACGCTAGGCGCTTCGGGTGCCAGAGGCAAAACCATCAGTGGTGAAGCGTGCTCCACCACTTGCACCTGGAACAAGGAACCGACAAACCGTTCAAGCAACTCTGCCTGAAGACACCGGGCTAGCGGTGGAGCCCACGGGCGCATCTTACCCCGGACTATACGATAAGGGTGCCCCATGGATCCCGCTCCAGCGTCTTCAGCAACTCGCGGCGGGCCTCACTCTTGGCATGCTTTCTGAAACGTCCACTAAAGATTTTTTAATTTGAAAGACAAGTTTATCACGACTCTCGACAATCTTTTTGGAACATATTTAGGTGTATAATAAGTGTAAAAGACGTCTTCCGTACAATTTTCTGGATAGCTGATTTGCAATATATCATTAAAACACACAAAAAAGTACAGTGAGGGATAGACACCTTGTGAGACACTAACATTTACAAATAATAATTAGAATTCCTGGCATACAGTATACATAATGAACTTTATGCGTTTATCAGCGAGGAAACTGAAAGTCCCGTTACAAATTTATCAGAAAGCCCATAGGAAGTTGAAAATAACCGCATAAACCTCGTCTTTAGTCTTAATTGTTTGAATACCACATAAATGAGGCAATTATTATGACCCTGACTGATTTGAGCAAACCCGACGAAAACCATATATCAGTGATTGAGTACCGTCGTGTGTAAAATTTAAAAAACTGTGTTTCCAAAAACTAATTTTTAAAAACAACAGACTGTGCTACCTCGACTTTTAATCGATTTTTTGTGACAAATGCCAACAATTCATAATTGTAGATGTATTTTTCTGAACCAGTTGTATACCACATTACAGGAAATAAAATATCTTTATTTTCTTTCTTTATGTGCTTTCAGATATTATTTCACACTACGCAATGTTTATTTCAAGCACTAATTAATGTTCAAAAATGCATAATTTTTTCTACAGGATCTTCTTCGAAAACTAACATTTCATATATTTGTATATGGTAGCTAGTTATTCTCCCGGAGGGCTAAACAGAGACCTATTAAATATCCAATTTCGCCAGCCTTTTGGTTTCACGTAATAGGCGGCGAGCCTATTGCCACTATCGAGATGCTTTGTTTTACTAGATCCTCGTCCGTTGATTAACAGGCACTCCACTTATAGGTGAGGTTGACTTGTGGTCCAAAGTTCTTGGTGAGAGCTCTATGCATCTTAGTATTTACTAGATGGCGTGAAGCTAGCAGTTACTGGATCTTATACTTTTATATAGTCGCAGTCGGTACGAACTAGTAGAAAAGTTAGATAAACACATTTAGAGTTCCGTTAACTACCATTTAAAAACGAAAATCAATGTTTTAAACATGGTTTGGTGTTAAACATGGATAGCACGTTCGGGGGTAGATGTTGTTGTGGTCTGACACGTTTTACACTGACGTAATAAAGGGAATTGTACAAAAATTTCTAAACAGATTGTGGCTTTTTTCGAACTGAAATAGTGGCCAATTGGTCAATACTACTCGACTGCTGATAATTACTAAGTTAGGTATGGAACAATAAAAATTTAATTAGCTTAAAAAAATCCGTTTATCTTTAATTTTCTTTTCAGATCAGCGTAACTGTCGTAATACTTCTTTACTTCGTATGGTGGCTAAAAACTTTCTATTTACAAGTTATACTCAGCATTAATTGCGAAAATTTTTATAAAGCACTAGATAAAACTCACGAATCTTGTATGTTGATATTGAAATCAAATTGTTCAGGTAAGGCTGTTGATTATTAGTTTCAAAGAACGTCACATGATATCTACTCGATCAAGTTTTCTATTTTAAAATGAAATTTTAATATCAAAATATTTTTTAATCTATTTTCTTTGTCATAGTTCTGGAAAAACAAGTATGCAAAAATATACTGCGCCTGCATCAATCACAGTTTGGAGTAATACAAATTTATTATTTATTCTCCGTCGACGCCATGTTACCTTTGCAAATATTGGTTCTGTTCACCAACTACACTATTGTATTGTTGCAATTCGCTTTTCTGTAATCATCATTATCATATTACTTTTGTGATTTATGAATATATTGTGCAATGACATAATATTGTTAAAATGAGTTTCTTTAAAGTATTTTAATTTCAATTTAGGTTAACAGAAATCTGACGTATTATTATTTATTTTCTTAATTTTATTTTAATAGCCTGCCAAAGTGACACTACTCTGCTTGATGGAAAGCATGAGTAGAAACCAAAAGTTGTAGTCACCATACTCATTGCGAATGCTAACAATGCTGTATAGGGACCCACACTATGGCGGCCTATTATGATTTTTTACGCTTCACTTGGGGACGTGAAAGACATGACAATCATCGTAGCATTGTATTGCACACACTTACCACGACAACTGTCACCCTTGCATCAATGGGCCTTCGGTCTCACACTCGCCAATGAAACATGACAGCACGGATGCTGTCGCTTTAGGTTGTTCTTCTGTGGGAGGGTAGTACTGCCTCGGACAAGCTGGCCCGTTCATGGTGAAATCAGCGTGGCTCTACTACCTGGTAAATTATATCTTCTTATACCTTTCGAGTTATGTAGAGCTTTTGTTGTGATAAATTCTACGAGGTCCTGGAAAATGCTCAAGAGTCTTGTGTATTAATACTGAAGTTAGGTACGTTTTGCAAGAATATTTGTTAATTTTGGCATGGCTTCTAATCTGTTAATCAGTACTTGATGTCCTCCTCGACGTCTCCGCCGACGAAGACCCTATGACATTCTCCTGATTTGTGCACGAATGTGACTCGCAAAACCAAATTTCGTCCTGAATGTGCGGTTACAGGTAACGCAGCAGAGTTGACTGCTTTCATTGTGCGTTTAGTCGTAGACAGGCCTCACCTGTGTCTTTCGCCAGTGCCTTCTCGCATCAAGCTCTTTTAGACGCTGTTGCTCATACTTGTTAGCTCCGCTCTTGATTCACTCCAGTACAAAGATGTCCTTAAATGCCTTTTAAGGACATCTTTGTACTGGAAACATTGTCCACCAACCCTACGCCTGTCCTGCTGGAACTCTGCGTAAAATATTGCTTTAGGTAGCCTATGATTTTTCATACGGACCAAATGTCCGCACCATGTTGTCCTTTAGTTAGAATGGTTTCCATGCCTGCCATGTCTGACCGCCGTAATACTTCAGAATTCGGAATTCGATGCCCCCACTCAATGTGGATAATTGTTCTTAGGCAGTTCATGTGGAAGTTGTCTAATCGTTTAATGTCCTTTTTGTAGAGAACCCATATTTCTGAGGCGTATAGCATAATTAGCAAAATGATAACTTTGTAAACAGCCATCTTAGTCTTCAGCTGTAGATTATGTGAGTGCCAAACTCTATGATTGAGGCCTCCAAAAGTAGCAGCAGCTCTTGCAATTCGTGTAGCAATCTCAGTTTCTAACCGATTATCGCTACGGATCATACATCCTAGGTATCGCAAAGATGATAGTTCTACTAATTGGTGACTGCCTAACATTAGTATATCGTTCACAGCCACGTCTCTAGCGGGTTGTTTTAGTACCTGAGTTTTTGATACACTTATCACTAGCCCAAATCTTCGACACAAGATGTTGAGGTGGTCTAAATATTACTGCAGACTTTCCATTGAGACAACCATGAGGCAAATATCATCGGCATATAAGATTTCCAGGAATTTCAGTTCCTAGTACTTTACGTTTTGCTCAAAATCGGGAAAGGTCTAACACACTCTTGTCGGAACAAACATTTAATGTGATCCGATCATTACATTTCTGCAACGTGTCATTCATCACAGCGGCAAAATAGATTGCGAAAAGTGTAGGAGCCGTCACGCATCCCTGTTTAATACCGGAATTTCACCCGTAAAATTGTTGTCGTGCTGTACGCGAGCAAAAATTCCATCATGGAATTGGCGGATGAGATCCACAAACCCCTGAGTACATCAGACTCCCCGAAGAACTTCCCACAGAGCTGCTCTTGGTATTCTGTCGAAACCTTTCTCCAAATCGACAAAACACATATAAAGGTCACGTTGTTATTCTAAACTTTTCTCTTGCAGTTGTTTTAATACAAAAATTGCACACGCTGAGCTCCTATGAGGACGAAAACCACATTGACTTTCGGGAAGGGTTCATTCATGAGGAAGAGAGTTAAAGCGCTTGTTTCTCTGTCAGAGATATGCCTCTATACGAGCCACAATCTGACAGATCTTTTTTACCTTTGTACAGTTTGCATATAGAGGCATCTTTCCAGTCCTGTGGTATTTCCCTGGATATCCAGACTCTCAAGATTAAGTCAAATAACTTTTTGTTAACATTAGGACCACCATATTTATATACTTTTACCGGAAGACCATTTGATCCAATTGTTTTATTATTTTCAATTTTAAGCACCGCTTGCATGTATTCTTGATACGACGAGGGATTCTGATGCTGTTGGCATAGTCTTCAGTGAGCTTATATAGACAAGATCTGCGTTCTGAGCATGTGGATTCAGTACTTCATTGAAGTGTTCAGCTCACCTTAGAAGGACCTTGTGGGTCCGTAAGTCGTAGCAAGCGATCCCGGGAATAAACAGGAGTTGTTAATCCCATTTTAGCTCCAAAAACAGTTCGCAGACTATCGTAAAAATCTCCAATTAGGTTTCTATCCGACAGATGTTGAAGTTCAACGGCTTTGGCAGCCCATTAACGGTTCTTAAATTCTCGTGTTTTCGCCTTAAGATCTTGACTTATGATCCTGCGAGACACAACATCAGTTGTGTTTCGCAAGGCTTGTCTAACGTTGTCAAAGAGTATTCGCAATTCTGCTTCTCCGTCATCGAACCAATCTTGGTTCTTCTTTTGCGATCTGTCGACAACTTTTTGAGCAGTATTGTGATCATTACTTACAGAGTATCTTACCTGATTGCTACTGTTTCCAATTGTCAAATTCAGAATGAAATACAAAATAATAATATTTTGAAACTGTATAAAGTTACTGTGAAAATAATTTTAGTTACTAATATCGGTGATAAAGTTTAAACAGTACGTAAGAAATTTTTATGGCTTTAATATTCTTATAGCATTTGATAAAGAAACAATTAATGGTTTATTTTCAACCAGTCAATGAGGAGGTACGTGGTTATTAATTTGTTTTTAATCAACTTCAAAACCTTATCTTGGCTTGTATACAATCTTCATAAATTAATTGAACTTTATTAAATTGATATTCGACTTGATTAATGGGCTACACGAATAGTTTCGTGCCCGCCTCAAATTTATTACTCAGTAATAAGCCATAATTTTCTTTAGTTAAATGAATTGTCAAATGATATTCTTCAATGTACAGTTATATAGTTTAGACCACTGATTAAATTGAAAATGAGAGTTACAATTACACACGAACTTACGAGTAAGTTTTCAAAAAACCGAGTGGATAAAGATATCCAGTCTGTATTTCTTCCTTTGAATTTATCGCAGACTATATTTCTTCAGTTTAAGTTTTTAATCAAAGATAATTTTATAAGGTCAAATACTCTTCTGACGACTAATCTATCAATATGTAGTGTACTGTTTTTCGTAATCGTGCATTTGTTTGAAATCTACAAATTAACTATCGACGATATTAGTTTATCTAAATTTTATTATTTTGCATTTCTCGTGGAATTCTGGTTTAATTGCAGTGCTTTTATTGCATATTTTATTGCTAATCATATTCAAACACAGAAGAACATAGAATTAATGTTAACAATGCAAAAGATCCATAGACGCATTAACAAGAAAGGAAAATGGAAAATATTTCTGTTTGGGAACTGGTTCTGTGTTATACTTGTTCTTGCCATACACATACTTATCATGACAACGTTAAAAACGTTTAACAAAAGGTCAAGTTTTAATCAACTAATGCGTGTAATTTTATGTGCATTTTTTGACATGAATATGGTCTATGCAATCAGATTCATAACATTATTAGAAAGTAAAGTAATTTTATGGAATGATTGCTTATTGAATTCATCAATTAATTGCGAAAACAAATATTACAAAGAAATGTTCAAAGTTTACACTCAAATATTACGCTGTTATGACTTGTATAAGTTGTGTTTCCGCCATGTGGTAAGTTAAATTTCATTATTAAGCAGAATATAATGTGTCATTTACACTATTTTAATGTATTTAGTATTATTAGTAGTAGCTATAGAATCAACAAGGATTTCTCTATTTGTGAGAAATAGATGAGAAATGAATAGACAGATTACCTGATGGCAATTGACTACTTTAAAGTAATTTCAATGAGATGATCAGTTGGTCCAAACTTGTAACTTGCACTTTCAGCATTGATCCGAAAACACTGAAGGGGATAATTTGTTACAAAAATTGCTTGTGCTGTGTAACAAGGGTCTCGAAAACTCATTGTAGTGAAGTGTTAATTATCACTTCGGTGGGTATAAAAATTTTACCTTACGGAATTAGGACGCAAAATTGTGGACGATACTAGCCTGAGTAATTCCTTGGAGCACTAGCCATAGTGTACACGATAAATAAAGCAGAGATAATGGCAAGAAGTTTAACTTTATCGATGATTTAACCATCGACGATTTGGGTCACGTTCCGTTGGATTTAGTATAGAGGTAGAGGCCGATACTGGGGTGTCCCAGAAAGGAGTTGACAATAGAGTTGTATATGCTCCTGGACTTGCATCTTATATTTATTTATTTATTTATTTATTTACACTTTATGCACTTTGTACAGCGGTGGACTTAATGCCCAAGGCATTCTCTTCCAGTCAACCTTAAGGTGATATAGAAATATTGTAAGGGAGGTGCACAGCGGTTATATTGACAATTAAGATATATAATACATGAGTACGTATACATACATGCACACATACAATACATACGTTATAAATACACATATAAATATACACATATATACATAAATATACACATACACACACATTTAGATTATATTCGTACACTGTGACAACTTGACTGTAAGCTGAGCCAACTATCGATAAGACGATTCTTCAATCTCGTTAAGAAGGAGATTATGTGCATTCTTTTTGAATGTAAAACGGTTTGTGGACATCCTGACTTCGAGCGGGAGCGCATTCCAGAGTAGTACTGCCTGAACAAAGAACGAAGAGTTTACGAAGTCAGAGTTGTGAGAGGGACATAAGAGAAGCAGATTATTTTCTGAGCGAAGGTTTCTGTCGTGATTAGAGGATAGATAACGGAGGTACGGAGTCAGATATGTAGGTGTAAACGGTGAGTTGAGAAATGAGAATAGGGCAGTTAGTGCTCGCAGATTGCGGCGCTGGTGAATAGGTAAACATTTTAATTGGAAACGTAAAGCAGACACATGATCATACTTTCGAAGATTAAAAATGTATCGAATGCAGCTATTGAGAAGTCGGTCTAGTTTGTTAAGAAGGTCTGCATTCAGTTCGTAATAACACACATCACCATAGTCGATTATTGGGATTATTAAGGACTGCATGAGAGTAATTTTGGTATTAGAAGGCAGAAAGTTCTTCAGACGATATAATATTCGCAGATTTCTCGTTACTTTCTGGCTGACATGAGTAACTTGAACTCGCCAATCAAGGGTAAAGTCGATGAGTAAGCCCAGATCTTTGACTACGGGGCTGAACGGTACGACTGATTCGTTAAAGATGATTAGTGAGATAGAGGCAGTATCGTGTCTGCTCATAATGCGTTTGCTGCCCACTATGATCGCTTGACACTTGGTTGGGTTAACCGTCAATCCGAAATTCGTCGACCACGAGTTTATGATCTCCAAGTCTCTGTTGACCATGTTAACAGCTTGTGTTATATCTTCCACCCTTGACTGTGTATACACTTGCAGATCGTCGGCGTATAGGTGATACGCACTCTGAAGTTGTTGAGTAATGAGATTAGTAAAAATTGAGAATAAGAGAGGAGATAGAATGCCGCCTTGAGGGACGCCAGCGAGGAGATCGCACCAGCTCGATGTCGAGTCAGCAACGTGAACACTCTGTTGTCGCCCCTGAAGATAAGTGGAAAACCATTTCAGTGCCCCAGAGGTAACCATGAGATATTTAAGGATAGATAAAAGGATTTCATGACTGACGGTATTAAAAGCATTGGAAAAGTCAACTAGTACAAGTACTGTGACTTTGGTTTCCTCCATGCCCTTCCTAATATCACCAGTCACTTTAAGGAGAGCAGTAACTGTGCTGTGACCAGCCCTAAAGCCAGATTGTAGAGGGCTTAATAGGTGGTTTCTGTGAACAAATTGGGAAAGTTGCTTATGAACACAGGCCTCGAGTACTTTAGACAGAAAGGGAAGAATAGAAATAGGACTTAAGTGTTCAGGGAGAGAAGGATTATTGTTTTTGGAAGAGGAATGATATAAGCCTTTCGCCATAGAGAGGGAAAGGTGCCGGAGTCGAGAGAGAAATTGATGATGTGAGTGATTGCTAAGAGGATACAGTCCAGGATGGTAACAATCATGCGACGACTTATGCCATCGCATCCTACAGCATTAGAATGGATAGATAGGATAATTTTTTTGATATCCTCAGGAGGCACCGGAGAAAATTCGAATGAGTCAGTAGTAGGACTGGTAAGACCAGATATGTAGTTCAGTGTTTGACACTTAGTTTGAAGATCCATCATAGTTGCAGATGAGAAATGAAGATTTAAATCATTCAAACTAATTGTATTACTGAAAGTGAGCTGTTGTGTTTTACCAATACCTAAGGTATAAAAAATTTCCAGATACTGGAAGAAGAAGAAGACTCTATGTTTTGAAGAATATGTCGGCGTTTAGCGTTGCGTATCAACTGATTGCATCGATTCCTAGCAGCCTTATATTGGTTCCATTTGTCTTCGCAACGATTTTGTTTGAACCGACAAAATGACTGATCCCGTCGCCTCATAGCTGTTCGGGCCTCCTCTGTCATCCAAGGCGCCGGTGCCCGTTTTACCTTTACAGACTTAATTGGAGCATGGAGGTCGTATAGTTTGACGATGGTGTCATTAAAAATAGAAACTTTGTTGTCTACGTCAGTAGCAGCTGCCATGTTCGTCCAGTCTATCCTCACAGCATCTGCATGTAATTTTTCAACATCCATACGTCGAAAACTGCGAGTCTACACGGTTTTAGGTGGTGATTTGGATGGTTTCAGGATATAGGAGAGGAAAATCAAGTCGTGATGGGAAAAACCAGGGGCTGGTAGTTGACTGTGGGAAGAGACAAGGTGTGGGGAAGAGGTGAGGATTAGATCAAGCCAGGTGTCCTGGTAGTCTATGTTGTGATGAGTGGCTTGAAGGGGCAGGATGTGGAGGCTGATTGCTTGTGTGATGTGAAGGAGGCTGCGTGTGCGACTTGAGTTTGAGACTAGGATATCAGTGTTAAAATCTCCCATGATGATGTGATGAGAATATTCCGACCCTCAAGATTCCAGAACTGTTTCCAGACTGGAGAAGTAGTTAACAGTTGGAGGGCAATAAACTACACCTAGAATGAAATTAGCTCCCTTGACACAAACCTGTAGGAAAATATATTCCGCAGTGGTGGTGAGATGAGAAGTAGAAGAGGCGACTATTTTATAGGGTAAGAAGCTGCGAAGGTAAATGGCAACACCGCCACCTCTTTTATCCAAACGATCATTTCGGATAAGGACAAATCCAGGGAGAGCGTATGAGGAAGAGGGTAAGTGGGGTTTGAGCCAGGTCTCCGAAATCAGGATGGCATGAATATTATCATCAGAGAAGGTCTCAGCTAAATCATTGTAATGACTGGGGACACTTTGTGCGTTTATGTGACAAACATTAAAATAAGGACGAGATTGAGTTAGTGACGGTGCTTTCGTGTAAAATACTGCTTGTATCTGTTCAGCACACCGAGTTTCATCAAAACCAATTCAACGTTAGCCTCTAATATAACTGACCACTTACCTAGATTTCACTAGACACGGCTACGTAAAAAACAACGGTACTGGTTGAGGCTGGAATGCTCTTAAACTAATTTTTGTTGCGATGAACATGTAAATATGTACGTTTTCAATTAAAATGTGTTGGATGCTGTTGATCTCAATCTGAAACGTCCACTAAAGATTTTTTAAATGGAAAGACAAATTCATCACGACTCTCGACAATTTTTTTCACAACATAAGGTAGCAGGTGTAAAAGATATCTTCCGTACAGTTTTCTGCATAGCAATTATTATTATTCCAAAAACAAATTTTGAAAACAACAGACTATGCTACCTCGACTTTCAATCATTTTTTTAGAACAAATGCCTACGATTCATAATTGTAGATATGTTTTTGATTTAATCACCTTAAGTAATCTAATGTGTTTTTCAGAACTACTTGTATACTACATTACAGGAAATAAAATATATTTATTTTCTTTCTTCATGTGCTTTCAGATATTATTTCACACTACGCAATGTTTATTTCAAGCACTAGTTAATGTTCAAAAATGCATAATTTATTCTACAGTATCTTTACCGAACACTAACAATCCCATGAGTATTTATATATTTGTTTATTTTAGCTAGTAGTTTCTCCGGAGGGGTAAACAGGGACATATTAAACTTCTACTTTTCGCCAGTGTTTTGGTTTCACGTAATAGGTGGTGATTGATTGATGACCTATTGCCACTATCGAGATGCTTTGTCTGCTAAATCCTCAACCGTCGATCAACAGGTACTCTACTCGTAGGTGAGGTTGACTTGGGGTCTAAAGTTCGGGGTGCTGGGCTAGAAAACCTCCACATGGTGCACCCTGGAAACGTTGGCGATGGTGTTGTTCATCACTGCCAACGGCTAATAATCTAGCACGAAGAGGAAGCCATTTTCTTCGGCTATTCGGCCGAGACTTGGTCCAACAGACCGGGTGTGTCTGTCGTATCCTCTGTTGGTTCTTCGCTCTTCAGAGTATTGAGGAGGAAAACCTCAGTAAAAAATCACGATGGTGGGATCCTTTCTAGGGTCGGAGTTCCTCCGCTCAGCGGTGGAAAAGGTAGGACGGGCTCGGTGTGCACTTACACTGCCTCCGAGCAGGCATCAGGAGACGCAGTCTCCCTGCCGCCGCCGACATATCGTAGTCCCGAGTTGGAGTCTCGCGACTCCATTCGGGACAAGGGTCTTGGCTTAGCCGCCCGGACTGTGAGGAAGAAAACCTCTATAAAAATTACCCCGAATCCCGTGTTCTGGTGCGTGACCAGGGGATGCATGGCTGATGGGTAGTTCAGTCGTAAGCGCACCCCCAGCCGGGGCACCTGGGGACCCCTTGGTTGGGCACAAATTTACGCTTGCCCGGGTATTGGGGGATCTCTGCCCGGGTCTACCTTTAGTTCTCCCCCACGCGTGGGAACAAGTATGGAATCTCTAAATAAAATAAATGCAACTAAAAATATAAAGAAAGGGCAGAAGGAGAAAAAGAGTACGAAGGAGAGTAATATGAGGACGGACGACCTTTCTTCTAATATTGAAGACGTGATAGTTGAAACACCTACCTCGGTGGGGCTCTCAGAAGCCATTATAGCTGCTGGGAGCCGAATGATATCGGAACGGTTACGTTCCAGATCCACTGCGCATTCTAGTGCGAGGATGGAATTGTTGGACTTTATGGAGACGGAGCTGTGTGACAGCCGGTAACGCGGACGCTCCAGAAATGAGGAGAGCGATACATCCCAAGAGATGCTTCCACCTAAGGTAGCAAGCAGCCGCAGAGGGTAGTCACGAACCCCGTTCTCGGACCCGTCAGGCTCCGTCTTCTGTAAGGCGGAATCCTATAGACGGGTCCGGGCAGATGGCAAAATCTTGGCGGAGAAGGAGATTGCTGTTCTTCTGCTAAAAATAAAGGAGCCGATGGTGGGAGATTCAGTTCCCCAAACACCATCGTCCATGCAGGAGAGAGCGAACGCGGCAGTGGCCATTATACACAAAGTGGCCACCAAGTCGAGTAATCTTAAGGGCTCTTATGTGAGGGCCCTTAAAGACTCCTCTTCCGCTATTGCGAGGGTCGTGGATACCCTCATCGGAGACGTGGCTCGTCTGCAGGCAGCCAACGATTGCCTGACGGGGCAAGTTGCTGAGCTCAGCACTCAGTTCGCCCAATTCCGGGCGCATCGTCCGGCAGAAGATCCAGCCCCGCCCCCGTCTCAGCCTGCTCCGTCTCCCAATCTCGGCGCCATCTCTGATGTCCATCTGCGCCGAATTACGGACGCAGTGTGGCGTATGATGGACGGGCGTCTCGCCGGCCTGCAGGCGAGGTTGCCTCCAACCCCCGTTGTCCGGCCACCGCTCGCGGCACATAAGCCGAAGGCTGCATTAGCACCGTCAGAGCTTCCCGTTGTGGGTGGTCGTGTGTCCCATGCGGCGGAGGCGTCGGTGTCTACTGCTCTCGCAACTCAACTGCTCCGAGGACACGACAAGCGGCGAAGGCAGCAGCCAGGACGGCTGAGCCGAGGTCAGTGCCCAAACCAGCGGCAAGGGCTGGAGCAGAGTTCCCTCCGCTTCCCACTCCAACCGCTGTATCTGGTACCTCCACATGTGCTCCCTCCACATCTGCCCCTTCCACGGATGGTTGGCAGATAGTCGGGGGGGCTAAGAAGTCCCGAAAGCGGAGTAAGAAGGCTCCACACAAAGCAGCCTCTACCCCGCAGACGCCATCGGTTGCGGTGGCTACAACGAAGAAGCCGCACAGACTGCAGGTGCCTAAAAGCGTAGCCCCAGAGGCGGCTAGTGGCGGATTATCCTATGCGCCCTTATTTAAAAAGGCCCGTGATAGTCTCGCCACCGATTTCGGGACTGAAGGGGTCAGGTTGCGCCTTGCCCAGACGGGAGCTCGAGTCCTCGAGTTCCCCGGGGCGGAAGGTACAAAGACGGCGAACAGGTTCTACAAAAAACTGACGGGAATCATTGCAGCCACGGATGGTGTAAAGATCGCCAGGCCTACCAAGTGCGCAGAGTTGCGCATTTCGGGCCTGAATAATTCCGTAACGACCGAGGATGTCCGCGTTGCAATTAGCGAGAAGACGGGCTGCAACGCGGACAACATTAGGGTAGGCACCATCCGCCCCGGTCCGGGAGAGCTTGGCGCAGTGTGAATCAGCTGTCCGGTAGCATCGGCCAAAGCTTTGGGAGACACAGGCAGAATCCTCGTCGGTTTTGTGAACGCCAGAGTCACTGTTCTGGCGGCAAGACCGATGAGGTGCTTTAAATGTCTAGCATCCGAACACACACGCGCCAACTGTGTGAGTTGTGTGGACTGCAGCGGACTATGCTTCTGCTGTGATCGACCGGGGCACAAGGTGGCAGAGTGCTCTGCCGCCCCTCACTGCCCGGCTTATGCGGTTGGTAACAAGCCCGCCAATCATCAGATTGGGCAGGGGGGCTGCAAGCCTCCCCGTGATTCTCAGTAAGCGTTGGGGGCTAGCCAATCGACCCAGGCTGCCTCCGATACCGTTCGCACGTCGACATCGTCGCCCATGGAGGAGGCTGTTGAGACGGTCCAGTAATGGCCCAAATCTCCAGCCTCCTAGTCCAGACGAACCTGAACCACTGTGCTGCGGCGCAGGACCTTTTCCTGCAAACCATGGCACAGTGGCCGATCGGTGTTGCCGTAGGAACTAGAACTTGGAAACCTCGATACGGCGGCTATCGTTTGGGCACGTCCTAGTGCTGGGGGACTTCAACGCAAAATCCATTGCGTGGAGTTCCCCCAGAACGGATGTTAAACAGAGGCTCCAACAATACGTGCATGCGACAGCAGGGGGGTCGATAGTGGACCTTTCGTTCGCTACCCCTGGCCTCGCCGCACGAGTAAGGAACTGGCGTGTCCTGGAAGAGGTTGAGACGCTCTTGGATCACCTCTATATCCGATTTGAGCTCTCCCGGACCCAGAACCTCAGTAGGGGTCACGCGGCGCGGCGTTCTTCTCGCTTTCCGCGGTGGGATGTAGCCAAATTAAATAGGGACCTACTAGATCCTCTAGAGTGAATGATGTGAGTGATCCTGTAGAGTGAAGAGCCAAGAGTGAATGATGGCCATCGCCAGGCGGCGACCATCATTAACTCTTGGCTGCCTCCACAGGCCCCAACCGAGGAGATTGACATGGGGGCTGGTCGCTTCCGCGATGCGATTACGCAGATCTGCGATGCGGCCATACCTCGCATCCGAGGTCGTCGGCCTCCACGGAAGTAGGTTTACTGGTGGTCCCAAGAGTTGGTGGACCTCCGCGCGGCCTGTACACTGCCCCTGGGCCAGATGGGATACCTGCCCGAGTGTTAGCGCGAACCCTCGACCACATGTCAAATCACCTCGGGGAAGTCCTAAACGCTAGCTTAGCGTCCGGGCGCTTTCCTGAGGGCTGGAAAAGCGGGAAGCTGGTCCTACTACGGAAGCCAGGACGGCCGGCCAATTCAGTCGCAGCCTATAGGCCCATCGTGTTGCTGGACGAGGCGGATAAACTGTTTGAGAGGATACTCTCTGCCCGCATCATCCGACACCTCTGCGAGGTCGGCCCTGATCTGTCGGAAGCCCAATACGGGTTTGGAGCCGGGCGTTCGACAGTCGATGCTGTGTTGCGCCTGAGGGCCGCGACCGAAGACGCGGTGAGCTATGGCGACGTGCTATTGGCGGTGTCGTTAGACATCGCCAACGCATTTAATAGTCTGTTATTTAGCTGCATCAGGGAAGCACTCCACTACCACGAGGTGCCAGAGTACCTGAGGCGGCTTGTGGCAGTCTATCTACAGGAGCGTACCGTCATGTACGAGGACCGAGACGGTGTTCTGAGGCGGCGGCTCATGTCGTGCGGTGTTCCACAGGGGTCTGTCCTCGGCCCACTCCTGTGGAATAGGAGATACAACTGGGCCCTTCGAGGTCGTCTGGCCCCCGGGCTGGGCGTAATTTGTTACGCAGATGACACATTGGTCACGTCCCGGGGAATGAACTTTGCAGAGGCGGCGCGACTGCACCACGGGTGTCTCTCTGGTGGTCGGGCGTATTGAGGCGCTGGGTTTGCGGGTGGCTCTGGACAAGACGGAGGCCCTTTTGTTCCATGGGCCCCGTCGTGGTCCACCCTCCGGCGCCTCCATCGTAGTCAATTCGGTCCTCGTACCGGTTCGGGTTCAGATGAAGTATCTGGGCCTGATCCTCGACGGCAGGTAGCTCTTCGACGAGCACTTCCGACAGCTTACTCCAAAGCTGGTCGGCGCTGTTTCTGCCCTTGAGCGACTTTTGGCTAATTTGGGTGGAGCCAGCGTCGCGACGAGACGGCTATACACAGGGGTTGTCCGGTCAATGGCACTGTATGGTGCGCCGGTGTGGGCGGCGGCTCTGACCGCTCAAAATAAGGCCCGCCTCTTGCGGCCTCAGAGGATATTTTCAGTTAGAGCCATACGCGGTTACCGCACCGTATCGACGGAGGCGGCGTGCGCCTTAGCCGGAAGTGCTCGCCGAAGTTTATCAGTGGACGGCTGACTTCCGGGCGGGTAGCGGCATACGGCCCCCGCCCGAAGAGATACGCGAGTGGCGTGAAGCCGCTCATCGAGCCACGATGGCTCGTTGGTCATTCCGGTTGGAGACTCCTCGTGCTGGCTTTGCCCTCGTGGAGACTCTCCAGCCGGTCATCGCCGAGTGGGCGGGGCGGCAGTACGGGACCCTTTCCTT
Organism: Hypercompe scribonia; assembly: GCA_949316085.1. Taxonomy (NCBI): domain Eukaryota; kingdom Metazoa; phylum Arthropoda; class Insecta; order Lepidoptera; family Erebidae; genus Hypercompe; species Hypercompe scribonia. Next base: position 15,201,103 of record OX438986.1, read on the forward strand.
CCGACTGACGCAGGTCCTTTCCGGGCACGGTTGCTTCGGGAAGTATCTGCACTCGGTCGCCAGGAGGGATTTAAGTCCGGCCTGTCACTGAGGACTGAGCTCAGCACACGCTAGCGGTTTGTTCCGCCAGGGTGGCACATCGTGGGTCCTCACTGTAGTTATTGGAGGAGATCTCTCGCTACCGGCCGTCGTACGCGTCATGGCCGGTAGCGACAGTTGTTTTATCGCGGTCGCAACCTTTTGCGAAGACGTAATTTCGCGGAAGGAGGCGGCGAAGAAGGCCCGGGAGGACGATCTCCACTCGGACCCAATTCGCCGCGAGCCGGGCGGCGGAGGCGCGCATACCAGCGCCTCATGCCGCCTTGAGTGTGGCCACGGGTGGACGGGACGGGTTTTCCCCTCCATCCGCTGTAGTGGCCAGCCGCGAGAAGGCGACGTCACCGTGTGCCGTTCGTCGCCTAAAATAGAGAGTTTACCCATAGATGGTGCCTGCAGTAGCGGGCAGGTGCTAGGGGGGAACTGGATGTCGTAATAGCAGCAATTGCCGGATCCCTCCTATCTCAGGCGCAGAGTGGCACACCGTGTGGTTTTAGTCGGTGCGATTCCGTCACACCACCCTGCCGTAAACCCCGGTGGGGTGACGGCCCGAGAGAGTTTATACACGTAAAAAAAAAAAAAAACAAGGGCTCCAAAGTTCTTGGTGAGAACCCTATGCATACTGATAGTCAAATAGTTCAGGTACATTTCGCGAAAATATTTGTTAATTTCGGCATGGCTTCAAATCTGTCGATCGTTACTTACAGAGTATCTTACTTGATTTCCACTGTTTCCAATTGTCAAATTCAGAATGAAATATAAAATGGTAATATTTTAAAACTGTATAAAGTTACTGCTGAAGTCATTTTTATCTTAGTTTTTGTAAAGAAACCACGTAAAACTGTTCTGGAGGCGCACTACAGTGTCAGTTTGGATTAATACGGATTTGTTGCTTATTTAACGTAGAGGCCGTAATACCTTTGTGAGTACTGATTCTGTTCACTTGATGCACAATTTTATTTTATATAAATATTACACATTTACAAAATATTATGTATCAGTACACAATTTCACTCTCAGGCAGTATTGGACTTTGAAACCAGATGACTAAAATACTATATGTATATATTATTACATATATAGTAAAAGTATATATAGTAAAAGGTTTGATTGAAGTCGTCTTACTTCCCAGCGAGGCTGGCCAGATAAGCGTCTTTTGAAAAATACATGCAAATATGCATTGACACGTTCAAACAAAAACTTCACATGAAGTAATACTATATTTCATTGTAGCTACAAAGTTGAAATATTCTGGCATCAAGTAGCCACTGTCGAGATCAAAAAAGATATCAGTGATAAAGATTCAACAGTACATAAGTATTTTTTTTTTTTAACAATTTAATAGCATTTAATAAAGAAACAATTAAGGATTTACTTTCAACCAATCAATGAGGGGGTACGTGGTTATTAATTTATTTTTAATCAACTTCAAAACCTTATCTTGGCTTGTATACAATCTTCATAAATTAATTGAACTTTATTAAATTGATATTCGACTTGATTAATGGGCTACACGAATAGTTTCGTGCCCGCCTCAAATTTATTACTCAGTAATAAGCCATAATTTTCTTTAGTTAAATGAATTGTCAAATGATATTCTTCAATGTACAGTTATATAGTTTAGACCACTGATTAAATTGAAAATGAGAGTTACAATTACACACGAACTTACGAGTAAGTTTTCAAAAAACCGAGTGGATAAAGATATCCAGTCTGTATTTCTTCCTTTGAATTTATCGCAGACTATATTTCTTCAGTTTAAGTTTTTAATCAAAGATAATTTTATAAGGTCAAATACTCTTCTGACGACTAATCTATCAATATGTAGTGTACTGTTTTTCGTAATCGTGCATTTGTTTGAAATCTACAAATTAACTATCGACGATATTAGTTTATCTAAATTTTATTATTTTGCATTTCTCGTGGAATTCTGTTTTAATTGCAGTGCTTTTATTGCATATTTTATTGCTAATCATATTCAAACACAGAAGAACATAGAATTAATGTTAACAATGCAAAAGATCCATAGACGCATTAACAAGAAAGGAAAATGGAAAATATTTCTGTTTGGGAACTGGTTCTGTGTTATACTTGTTCTTGCCGTACACATACTTATCATGACAACGTTAAAAACGTTTAACAAAAGGTCAAGTTTTAATCAACTAATGCGTGTAATTTTATGTGCATTTTTTGACATGAATATGGTCTATGCAATCAGATTCATAACATTATTAGAAAGTAAAGTAATTTTATGGAATGATTGCTTATTGAATTCATCAATTAATTGCGAAAACAAATATTACAAAGAAATGTTCAAAGTTTACACTCAAATATTACGCTGTTATGACTTGTATAAGTTGTGTTTCCGCCATGTGGTAAGTTAAATTTCATTATTAAGCAGAATATAATGTGTAATTTACACTATTTTAATGTATTTAGTATTATTAGTAGTAGCTATAGAATCAACAAGGATTTCTCTATTTGTGAGAAAGAGATGAGAAATGAATAGACAGATTACCTGATGGCAATTGACTACTTTAAATTAATTTCAATGAGATGATCAGTTGCTGCAAACTTGTAACTTACACCTGCAGCATTGATCCAGAAACACTGAACAGGATAATTTGTTACAAAAATTGATTGTGCTGTGTAACAAGGGTCTCTAAAACTCATTGTAGTGAAATGTTAATTATCACTTCGGTGGGTATAAAAATTTTACCTTACGGAATTAAGACGCAAAATTGTGGACGATACTAGCCTAAATAATCCCTTGGAGCACTAGCCATAGTGTACACGATAAATAAAGCAGAGATAATGGCAAGGAGTCAAATTTTATAGATGATTTGTCCATCGACAATTTCAGTCACATTCCGTTGGATTTAGAACAGAGGTAGAGATTGACACTGGGGCCTCCCAGGAAGGAGGTGACTGTAGTTTTGCATATGCTCCTGGACTTATGTCTTATAGAGTTAGTGGCTATACGTTCGTGTAAAATACTGCGTGTATCTGTTCAGCACACCGAGTTTCATCGAAAATAATTCAACCACCCTCTAAAATAACTGACCCCATACCTAGGCTTCATTGGATATGGCTACGCATAAAATAACGATACTGGTTGAAACTGAAATGCTCTCAAACTAATCTTTGTTACATGAAAATGTAAATATGTACATTTTTAATTAAAATGTGTTGGATGCTGACGACCGCAATCTGAAACGTCTACTTTTTTTTTCTTTCCGTGCGGATATCCCCCGGATACCACCTACTGGTGTTTATGTCGGACTCGAACCGACCAAAAATCACACGCCGTCTCAGGTACCAGTAGTCGGGAACCAGGTGTACCCTAGAAATGAAATCCCTGAAACCCCGACGTACCTCGGGCCATCCATCTATGGCTTGTAGATGACCCCGTTTCTACCCTAAAAGAGAGTGTGCTCCGTAGCACGTCCCGCTGCCATTCTGGCCTGTTTCTGCTAGGGTGACGGATGGTCTCACCTGTCACCCCCAGATTTGCGCACACGGAGGACGGAGATCATTCTGCGATCTCCGGCGTCCGAGCCGTCTGTGATATCGAACCCGTTCCCGAGCCTGGCGGACCGGGAGAGTTCTAAACATCTCCCGGTCGCGCTCTGGCATCTCCTTTGCAAGCATAACTTGCTCGCAAAAGGAGACGGCTGAGTTCCACGCGTTCTCGCTTCGCAACATGGCCACGATCATGCTACAGAGCGTGAAAATTTCCACTCTGATGGCTGCCATTAGGTCACACCTTAGTTCCACCCACGTTGGGCATTCTGCCAGCGTGTGAAGCGCCGTGTCCACGGTCCGGCCATAGCAGTGGTGGCACTCAGGCGTTGGCTCCTTTCGGATCAGACACAGGTGATCTCCAAAGCATCCTTTCCCAGTGATCACCTGCGTCCGCTCATAGAAGAGGGTCTAGTGTTTCCTCTCGAGCCAATCCTCCATAACGGGTCTTAACACCGTAATGGCAGCGTGCCCGACGCTTAGTTGCCCGAGTCGTTCCTTCCACTCCTCCACAAGGAACCGGCGGAGTTGGGTTTTCTGATTCTCGATTTTCCGAGTTTCAGGACTCCGGCCCAACTCCCTTACCTCCTTGCGCCACTGATAAAGAGCCACAAGGGCTCTCGCCTCCAGGTTCCATGGTGGAGTTCCAGCCAGGAGACTCGCCGCCTCAAAGGAGATTGTTCAGTATCCTCTTATGACCCTGACGGCCAGCACTCGCTCCGGTTGTCAAGGTATCGCGATGTTGCTGGCCTTAAGGGTCTCCGCCCACACTGGAGCCCCGTAAAGTGCCATTGACCGCACAACTCCCGCGTAGAGTCTCCTGTAGGAGTCATCAGATCCCCTCATGTTAGGCAGCAGCCGCGCCAATGCTCGCGCTGCTCTTACCAACTTTGGGACCTGGCTTCGGAAATGAGTTCCGAAGTCCCATCCACCATCGAGTACGAGCCCCAGATACCTCATGGAAGTCTCAATGCCAATACGAGTGTTTCCTGCTACGAGGCTGTATCGATTTGGTGGCTTGTTCCGAGGCCCATGAAAGAGCAAGGCCACGGACTTGTGCAGAGCCACCTCAAGACCCAGCCGCCGGATTCGCTCCACGACTTGGACCACTCCGGCCGTGGCCCTCAGGGTTGCTTCACGGTATGTCTTGCACGCCGTCTCAAGCGTGTCGTCCGCATAACATGTGACGACGACGCCATCTAAGAAAATACCGCGAAGCACCCAGTCGTAGCCAATGTTCCACATGAACGATCCTAAGACCGATCCCTGCGGAACTCCACACGATATTTCACGTCTACCAAGATCGGTCTTACTTGGGTAGATGACGGCTCTTTCCGACAAATATGTCCCGACTATTCGACGGAGGTAGAGAGGCACTCGGTGATATATGAGTGCCTCCCTGATGCAACTCCAGGGCAAACTATTGAACGCATTGGTAATGTACAAGGACACCGCCAATACTACTTCACCCCGGATAACTGCTTCCTTCGTTAGAGTCTTCACGCACATGATCGCATCCACGGTGGTGCGGCCCTGACAGAAACCATACTGGTACTAACCCCGCGGCAGGCAAGGCGTTGTGCAATTACTCTTTCAAAGAGTTTGCATACTTCGTCAAGCAACACTATGGGCCGGTAGGCAGATGGTGAGTCTGGCGGGCTACCCTCCTTTCGGATGAGTACCAGTTTCCTCGTCTTCCAAGACTGGCCCTGCTAGAAGCATGCGGTGAAAAACTTTCTCAGTCGGGGCTCGAGAGCATCATCGCTTAGAGCCAGGATCCAAGCTCAGCCTGGTATGTCATCGAGTCCTGTGGCGGTGCTTTTTGCTTTAAGCCTTCGCACCGCCAGCGCTAACTCTCCCCAAGCGACCTCTGGCACGTCGTCGTCATCCACGCTAGGCGCTTCGGGTGCCAGAGGCAAAACCATCAGTGGTGGAGCGTGCTCCACCACTTGCACCTGGAACAAGGAACTGACAAACCGTTCAAGCAACTCTGCCTGAAGACACCGGGCTAGCGGTGGAGCCCACGGGTGCATCTTACCCCGGACTATACGATAAGGGTGCCCCATGGATCCCGCTCCAGCGTCTTCAGCAACTCGCGGCGGGCCTCACTCTTGGCATGCTTTCTGAAACGTCCACTAAAGATTTTTTAATTTGAAAGACAAGTTTATCACGACTCTCGACAATCTTTTTGGAACATATTGAGGTGTATAATAAGTGTAAAAGACGTCTTCCGTACAATTTTCTGGATAGCTGATTTGCAATATATCATTAAAACACACAAAAAAGTACAGTGAGGGATAGACACCTTGTGAGACACTAACATTTACAAATAATAATTAGAATTCCTGGCATACAGTATACATAATGAACTTTATGCGTTTGTCAGCGCGGAAACTGAAAGTTCCGTTACAAATTTATCAGAAAGCCCATAGGAAGTTGAAAATAACCGCATAAACCTCGTCTTTAGTCTTAATTGTTAGAATACCACATAAATGAGGCAATTATTATGACCCTGACTGATTTGAGCAAACCCGACGAAAACCATATATCAGTGATTGAGTGCCGTCGTGTGTAAAATTTAAAAAACTGTGTTTCCAAAAACTAATTTTCAAAAACAACAGACTGTGCTACCTCGACTTTTAATCAATTTTTTGTGACAAATGCCAACAATTCATAATTGTAGATGTATTTTTCTGAACCAGTTGTATACCACATTACAGGAAATAAAATATCTTTATTTTCTTTCTTTATGTGCTTTCAGATATTATTTCACACTATGCAATGTTTGTTTCAAGCACTAATTAATGTTCAAAAATGCATAATTTTTTCTACAGAATCTTCTTCGAAAACTAACATTTCCGTGAGTATTTATATATTTGTATATGTTAGCTAGTAGTTCTCCCGGAGGGTTAAACAGAGACCTATTAAATATCCAATTTCGCCAGCCTTTTGGTTTCACGTAATAGGCGGCGAGCCTATTGCCACTATCGAGATGCTTTGTTTTACTAGATCCTCGTCCGTTGATTACCAGGCACTCCACTTATAGGTGAGGTTGACTTGTGGTCCAAAGTTCTTGGTGAGAGCTCTATGCATCTTAGTATTTACTAGATGGCGTGAAGCTAGCAGTTACTGGATCTTATACTTTTATATAGTCGCAGTCGGTACGAACTAGTAGAAAAGTTAGATAAACACATTTAGAGTTCCGTTAACTACCATTTAAAAACGGAAATCAATGTTTTAAACATGGTTTGGTGTTAAACATGGATAGCACGTTCGGGGGTAGATGTAGTTGTGGTCTGACACGTTTTACACTGACGTAATAAAGGGAATTGTATATAAATTTCTAAACAGATTGTGGCTTTTTTCGAACTGAAATAGTGGCCAATTGGCCAATACTACTCGACTGCTGATAATTACTAAGTTAGGTATGAAACAATAAAAATTTAATTGGCTTAAAAAGATCCGTTTATCTTTAATTTTCTTTTCAGATCAGCGTAACTGTCGTAATACTTCTTTACTTCGTATGGTGGCTAAAAACTTTCTATTTACAAGTTATACTCAGCATTAATTGCGAAAAATTTTATAAAGCACTAGATAAAACTCACGAATCTTGTATGTTGATATTGAAATCAAATTGTTCAGGTAAGGCTGTTGATTATTAGTTTCAAAGAACGTCACATGATATCTACTCGATCAAGTTTTCTATTTTAAAATGAAATTTTAATATCAAAATATTTTTTAATCTATTTTCTTTGTCATAGTTCTGGAAAAACAAGTATGCAAAAATATACTGCGCCTGCATCAATCACAGTTTGGAGTAATACGAATTTATTATTTAATTTCTGTCAACGCCATGTTACCTTTGCAAATATTGGTTCTGTTCACTAACTACACTATTGTATTGTTGCAATTCACTTTTCTGTAATCATCATTATTATGTTACTTTTGTGATTTATGAATATATTGTGCAATTATATAATATTGTTATATTGAGTTTCTTTAAAGTATCTTAATTTCAATTAAGATAAACAGAAACCTTACATATTATTTTTTTTTTAATTTTATTTTAACTGCCTGTCAAAGTGACTCTACTCTGTTTGATAGAAAGCATAAATAGAATCTAAAAGTTGTAGTCACCATACTCATCGCGAATGCTAACAATGCTGTATGGTGACCCACACTATGGCGGCCTATTACGATTTTTTACGCCTGACTTGGGGACATAAAGACATGTCAGTCATCGTAGCATTGTATTGCACACACTTACCACGAAATGGTCGTATGGGCCTCCGGTCTCACACTCACCAACGAAACATGACAGCACGGATGCTGTCGCTTTATGTTGGTCTTCTGTGGGAGGGTAGTACTGCCCCGGACGAGCTGCCCGTTCATGCTGAAATCAGCGTGGCTCTACTACCTGGTAAATTATACCTTATTATGCCTTTCGAATTATGTAGAGCTTTTGTTGTTATAAATTCTGATTGTAAAATACTGAAGTCAAATCGTTCAGGCACATTTCGGAAAAATATTTGTTAATTTTGGCATGACTTCTAATCTGTTGATTATTACCTACAGAGTATCTTACCTGATTTCTACTGTTTCCAATTGTCAAATTCAGAATGAAATATAAAATGATAATATTTTAAAGCTGTATGTAGTTACTGTGAAAGTATTACTTTTTCTTAGTTTCTGGAATAGCCGAAAAGCCGAAAGAAGAACAATAAACTCTCACATGAAACGCTCGCGTTAATGGCTGACCGGTTTTGAAATGAGACTACAGTCTTCAGTTGATATGTCGGCTTACGGTGAACTCAATATACGAATCTGGAAGTGCATGCGACGTGATTTGCGTGCCTATAATACTTCGCGTATTTAGGTTGCAATAGAGCGTAGCCAAGATTCCAAAGTGTTCGCAAAAAATTCGTCTATTGGCAAGCACCAAATCACAAAACTGAAGACCGACAATGGCAGTATTATTTTATCTAAGCCCGAGATTCTGAGAGAGATCAAAAACTTCTACGAACAACTTTACACTCTAACATGCAAACCCGTTACTAACAATGCTCGGGACACAAGAGCCAAGTTAGTCCGACACTACACCGATGACATCCCGGACATCAGCCTGTGCGAGATAAGAGTGGCTCTCAAACAGCTTAAAAACAACAAGGCACCAGGTGACGACGGCATTACTACAGAACTTCTGAGAGCGGGTGTTAAGCTGGTACTGGTAATCCTCCAGAAGTTATTCAATTCTGTCGTACTTCAAGGTACAACACTAGGAACCTGGCACAGGAGTGTAGTGAGCCTTTCTTTTAAAAAAGGTGATTAAACCTTATTGAAGAATTATCGACCCATTTTACTACTGAGCAATGTGTACAAACTGTTTTCGAAAGTCATTATGAACCGTCTCGCGCGCAGGTTTGATGACTTCCAGCCCCCTGAACAAGCCAGTTTCCGAAAAGGCTTAAGTACCACAAACCATTCTTACGCTACGCCAGATTATTCAGAAGACTGAGGAATATAATCAGCCGTTGTGCTTAGCGTTTGTGGACTATGAAAAAGCCTTCGATTCAATCGAGACTTGGGCAGTACTTGAATCCCTGCAGCGATGCCAAATTGGCTATAGTTATATCGAAGTCTGAAAATCTCTGTACAATAACGCCACTATGTCAGTCCAACTACAGGACCAGAGCACGGAACCAATCCAATTAAAACGCGGTGTGAGACAAGTAGACGTTATTTCTCCGAAACTGTTCACAAACACATTGGAGGACGTTTTCAAGCTCTTGGACTGGGAAGGATTTGGTATCAACATAAACGGCGAGTACATTACTTACCTTCATTTTGCCGATGATATAGTCATATTGGCGGAGTTGCTTGAGGATCTCATTACCATGCTCAACAACCTTAGCAAAGTTTCCCAGAAGGTTGGTCTTAAAATGAACATGGACAAGACGAAGATCATGTCTAACGTCCATGTCGCACCTATACCAGTAATTGTTGGGAACGATGCAGTCGAAGTTGTTGACGAGTATGTCTACCTAGGACAAGTAGTCCAGCTAGGTAGGTCCAACTTCGACAAAGAGATCGCACAAAGAATCCGACTCGGATGGGCAGCCTATGATTTTCCATACGGATCAAATGTCCGCACCATCGCAGTTGTCTTTTAGTTAGAATGGTTTTCATGCCTGCCATATCTGACCGCCGCAACACTTCAAATCCAGAGTTCGATCCCGCCATTCAATGTGGATAATTGTTCTTAGGCATTTCGTTTGGAAGCTGCCTAATCATTTAATGTCTTTTTTGTAGAGAATCCACGTTTCCGATGCGTATAGCATAATTTGCAAGGTGATAGCTTTGTAAACAGCCATCTTAGTCTTCAGCTATAGATCATGTGAGTTCTAAATTCTATGATTGAGGCCTCCGAAAGCAGCAGCAGCTCTTGCGATTCGTGTAGCAATTTCAGTTTCTAACCGGCTGTCGCTACGGATCATACATCCTAGGTATCGAAAAAATGATAGTTCTTCTAATTGGTGACTACCTAACATTAGCGGTATATCGTTCACAGGCACATCTCTAGCGGGTTGTTTTAGTACCTGAGTTTTTGATACACTTTTCACTAGCCCAAATCTTCGACACAAAATGTTAAGGTGGTCTAAATACTGCTGCAGACTTTCCATTGAAACAACCATGAGACAAATATCGTCGGCATGTAAGGTTTCCAGGAATTTCAGTTCCTAGTACTTTACGTTTTGCTCGAAATCGGGACAGGTCAAATATATCGGAACTATTGGATTATGGGATTTATCCACAAAAGACAAACGTTACTTTCAGCAATTAAACTTTATTATTAAGAGAAAACGTATCGACAAGAACACAGAGTTACAACAATAGACATTACGCCTCATGACGTGTCTGTTAGTACTAAAGTGACAGTGGCGCCAAATTTAAATTTTGTAGTTTCTTTTATTAAGTCTAATAGGAACGAACATTTAATGTGATCTGATCTTGATTTTATCACAGCCGCAAAATAGATTGCGAAAAGTGTAGGAGTCATCACGCATCCCTGCTTAACTTGGGGATTCTTGAAAATACCCTCCGAGACGTCAACGTGAACGCACGTACTTAGTTGTTTCCATATTTTAAAAATTTATGAACTATATAAGAGTGAACAAATCTCTTACTAAACAAAACAGTGTTCTTCTATTATATCCAAGTGACAATTGTGTTCGAAGTCAAAGTGATTAGTAACAATAACGCAAATATAAACAGTTCTAACAAAATTAACGAACTAATAACGGTTTAAAAAAGTGTACAATATTAGACTTTGACCTCATTAACTGTACAAACAAGGGATCAAGACCGGTTGTTTGGTGTTAAAACCACCTACACTTAACTAGTCACCAATTTAAAAACGTATATTAATTGTAAAGACAGCTCTGAGGCCTAGAACGACAAGTCTGATTAATTGATAGCTTTGAGTTCAAACCCTGACTGGGACGCGATCTACTTTTTGTAATTGAAATAACATTTATAATACCAGTACTTCTGAGGGAAACAGAAAATACACAAAATATATATACCTTTGGTGTAACAAATTTATTATTGAGTTTTATTCAGTTAGCTCAAAATGTCAAAAACGCAAAGAACACCACCTGCAACCTCCAAGGCAACTCTAAAGCAGGGACAATCCCTGTCTGAGTCGGACCTAGTGTCAGCTCCCAACTTAGATAAAGCGGTGACTGATACTTCTGTGCGCTGCAAACGCCAACGTATTGAAGATTCACCAAACAAACAAAAAGACCCGATAACTATCACAGCGCTGCATGATTTTAAGTGTGAGCTGCTGGAAATGCTGACAAAATGGAAAGCAGAGCATGACCAGTTACTAACAGCTTGGAAAGCTGAACAAACTGTCACATTATCCAAGTTAGCCAACGATGTCTCAGATCTTAAGAAACAATGTCACTCAATTCAGTTAACTAACTCGGAAATAAAACGCGGTATGATTTTCATCAACAAACAATATGAAGACATCAATGGTAAGATACAGCAAATGGAAAAGCAGAAACTAGAAAATGTGGAAAATATTACCCAGTTTCAAAAGGTAATTCAAGATCTACACTTTCAGTCTCGACAGGCTACTATAGAGATTCGTAATGTTCCAAAAAGGGAGGTAGAAACACCAGCTGAGCTCATTTCCATTGTAACAAGACTAGCCAAAACAGTTAATATGGATATTCAAGCCGATGCTCTTCGAGACATATATCGTATACCTGGTAAACCTGGGCTATGTCGACCAATTGTTGCAGAACTATGCCGCGTCAATACGCGAAATGATTTACTAATAAAAGTACGTCAATATAACAAGGAACGCCCACTGAATGAAAAAATAAATACTCAAGTTGTTGGTATTGATGGTGTTAAGCAACCTATCTATGTTAACGAACATCTACCTCCTACTGTCAAGAAACTAATGTACGAAACTCGTAAATTTGCTAAAATTCATAATTATTCCAGCTGGTATTCAAACGGACGAATCCTTCTACGCAAAAATCCAGGGGAAAAACCGATTCATATAAAAACAGAGAAATGTCTTGCCATGCTGCCGGACGAAAAATGACTATACCTGCCTTTTCAAGTTTTCACTTTTATTCAGTACGCATGCATCTATATCTTAACTATTTCTTTCATTTTACTATATGTTAGTTTTGATGGCTATTTGTGGCATGAATACTTAACCTTTTCTGTAGCTTGCTTAACACACACACACACTCACAAACACTTCCACATATACAAGCACATATTTTTTATGAACATCCAAAATATCATAGGCGATGAGTCTACAAGTCTCCCCACCCCACAAATACTAGATATTTTCTTCCTGAAACCTTTAGCAGCCGCTGCGGACTCTATATACATAACCAACAGTGATTAATCACAACGTCTCAGTATATAATGAAATCGACAATACTCATATAGCTCGCTCATATTTTTCTTCACCTGAACAATGCTCAGCTTTTGTGGAGCATCTAAATCAATATTTACAGGTCATACATATCAATATAAGAAGTCTAAAAAAGAATTTTGACCAATTTATTACAATGGTAACAACCACTAACATTGAATTTGATGTTATTCTACTCACGGAGTGCTGGCTTAGGGTCTCAGGTCCTCTACCTAATCTGTCGGGATATTCTTTTGGTGCGACCACAAACAATACAACACAAAACGATGGAGTTGTGATATACGCGAAGTCAACTCTTAAAAATACATACTTTGAGCCTTTTCTTTGTGACGCAAATTGCCTTGTTTGCCTTATTGATAATACCGCAATTGTATGTGTGTATCGTTCTCCATCATATCTTGAGCTTGAGAAGTTTTACCATGGTTTGTACAGCTTGATGGCCAGGCTAAAGCGCTTCACTAGTGTGGCCCTGATAGGCGATATTAATATCGACATAAAACCCAATAATCATGACCGTCACTCGGGCACTTACCTCACCCTTTGCGCTTCCCTAGGTTTACTACCTGCTCATACATTACCAACAAGATCAGATAACTGCCTGGACCACGTATTATTGAAAACAAAATGTCCAGCTACTGTTTTAGTTCTGGAGAGTTATATTACTGACCATTTACCAGTAATCCTGTGCTTGAAACTAAGGAAAAGAACAATTCCGCAGCCCTTCAACGCAAATCGTTACAATTACAACGAAATTAAAAACGAAATAGATAGCATGGACTTTTCCTTGGTTCTTAACGAAGCAGACTGTAACTCCGCCGCGGATCTTCTTATTTCGAGTATCCAAAAAGTGATCTTAAAACATACATACACTATACGATTGTCAAGAAAATGCCGTGTAATCAAACCATGGATGACCCCGGGTTTAGTTCGCTGTATCAGAAACCGGGATAATCTCCACAAAAAATTAAAATCTTCTCCTGATAACAATGTTCTTAAAATAACCTATATTCGATACCGTAATTATCTTAATAGTCTACTTAAAAAACTTAAACGTACACATGAAAAAAACGAGTTAATTAATGCGAAAAACAATATCAGGGCCACATGGAAGGCTATTAAGGCCATCACTAATACCAACTTTAATCCACAATCCCCTATTGTGCTTCTCCTAAATTCGTCTGACACAAAGACTTCATTAAACAAAATAAACAACTTCTTTGTCAATGTTGGTAAAGGCTTGGCTTCTAAAATTAAATCTCCATCTCCGCCTTATGCTCAATACCAAGGTAGCCCCACCCCCGAGCAACTCTCTCGTCATCATGCCAGTCGACAGCAACCAGGTGCATAGGATAATAACCGATCTCCGTAGTGACGGGGCGACTGGTTATGACAATATACCAGTTAAAGTCCTCAAGCAATCCTCTCTTGCTTTAGCAGTTCCTATAACGTACATTTGCAACCGAGCGATCAATACTGGCACGTTCCCAAACGCCTTTAAGAAAGCTGTCGTTTACCCGATCTACAAGTCTGGTGAGAGAGTTCTTGTCACAAACTACAGACCGATATCGGTACTGAGTTCCCTGTCCAAAATACTAGAAAAGATTCTTAACAACTGTCTCACCTCATATCTTGAGAAACATAAAATTATTGCAAGTAATCAATACGGATTTAGGCGAGGAATATCTGCCGAAGATGCGGTACTAGATCTCTCTAACACGATTGTTAATAAACTAGATCAAAAACTAAAATGTTTTGGCGTCTTTCTCGATTTGTCGAAGGCGTTTGACTCCGTGAGCATCCCCATACTGATAGCGAAAATGGAAAACATTGGAATCCGTGGTTTGGCACTGCAAATTTTTACGCACTATTTAGCAAATCGCTCGCAACGTATAAGAATAGATTCAATGTAGAGCGACGATATGAACACTAACTTCGGTGTTCCACAGAGTAGCATTTTGGGGCCTACCCTCTTCCTTATTTATATCGATGGTCTGTGCCGCTTACCAATACCAAATTGTGATATATTCACCTATGCAGATGACACAGCACTTATAATCTGCGATGACAGCTGGGATAAAGCTAGATGCAGAACAGAAGAGTCTCTTCGCCAAGTGACGGAATGGCTCTCAACTAACTTATTAACACTCAATACTGAGAAAACAAAAGTCGTAAGGTTTTCCAATCCCCACATAATCTCACCCCCAAAGGAAACTACTGCTGTAAGAGCACACACGTGCCTGAGCAGCTTTGATTCAAGTACTAACGCCTGCGACTGTCTAACCCTCACTATGGTCCCAAGCGTCAAATATCTCGGGGTGATTATCGACGAACACCTTAACTGGCGCCCTCATATTGATGCAGTAAGTGCACGAGTTAGAAAGCTAATTTATATATTCAAAAAACTCAGACACTCATCTGATTATGCAACCCTAAGCCTTGTGAGCCCAGAGCCTTTGTGTCTCCGTAATCACATACTGCATCCCTACTTGGGGAGGAGCTTGCAAGATCATACTAATTCAAGCTGAAAGGGCTCAGAAAGCAATCTTAAAAGTTATGCACTTCAAGCCCAGAGATTATCCCACTGCGCAACTTTATTCTGAGCTGAAAGTACTTACGGTGCGACAATTATTCATTTTAAAAGCAGTACTATGCCGACACTCTTCATTACCGCTAGATAAAAATTTCCTTAATAAACGTAAAGGTAAGGCTGCATGTCCACCTGTAAAATGTCGTACTTCTTTCGCAAACCTTCACTACACTGCACAAAGCGCACGCTTATATAACAGAATCAACCGGTTACTTGATGTATACATTTTGACTAGACACAATTTGAAAACTAAACTTACTGGTTGGTTACAAGAGTTGTCATACGACGATACTGAAAAGATTCTAGTCATTAGCTTATAGTCTCAGTAATATATAATAGTATATTTTGATAGATAAATAAAATATTATAAATACTTTCACTTAAACATACAAATACATGCATACACACACACACAAACACACATACACATAACATTTCACACTATACAACTCGCCACAAAACCTACTATTGGATGTTTGCAATTGTTATATTACCTTTGTACGTAAATGTAAGCCAGTAACTATAATACGGAGCGGAGACCTGGTGACCTATAACACGGGTTTCTACCTAGCTTAGGCACCAGTCCTCCACAATATTGTCTCGAGACATTGTATTACCTACTAAGCATAATATTTGTATACATATGTGGAATATTGTAGTGAGAAAATAAACGATTATTATTATTATTATTCTCTTTATTTCGTGATATACACATATTTGTTACATTTTTAAATATATATAAAAAACAAAAAATACACATTTAAAAATATAAAAAATAGTAGTAGACCACCGACATCGGGTACAGGGACCAAGACACCGGTGGTTAGGGCTCCAAAGACAGGAACCTCCTCACAATACGGGCCGTGTCAAGGAGGACTGCCTTCTGCATCAGACCCTTGATCCAACCTTCTAACGTGAGCCTCTTAAGGTGTTGGTCAAGGCTCTTCGCTATCAATCCATGATCAGATATGATTATCGGAACAATAATCACCGAATCCACATTCCACATGTCGGCAATCTCGTGAGACAGATCCAAATACTTCAATTGTTTTTCTTTTTCAACTTTCACGAGATTCTCGTCATGAGGAACGGCGATATCAACAATCATTGCGCGGCGCTCTAATCGATCTACTACCACAATATCAGGCTTATTGGCAACAATAGTCCTATCTGTGATAATAGATCGATCCCAATATAACGTAGCACGACCGTTCTCGAGAACTGGGTCGGGCACATACCTGTAGTAAGGTACTTCGAAATTGATAAGTTGGTATTTAAGGGCAAGTTGTTGGTGTACGATCCTGGCTACTTGGTTGTGCCTGTGCAAATACTCACCGTTAGCAAGACGAGAACAACCGGAAATAATATGCCTACTAGATTCTCCAGGACGGTGGCACGCCCGACAGATGTCAGCCGTACTATCTTTCAGGATATATTTCCGGTAGTTATTCGTCATGATAACTTCGTCCATAATTGCACAAACAAAACCTTCAGTTTCTCCGAAGAGGTCACCAAACCGTAGCCAAGAAATCGACGCTTTAAAGTCTATATCAGACCCGTGTAGGGCCCGATAAAATCGAGCATGAAGTTCTTTACCCTTCCATACTTCCTTGCGATCAGTAGTACTAAGTACTACAGGTTTGCGCCAATTCTCTTTAGCCAGAGCGAGCTATTATTATTATTATCTTTATTACATATAAATACACATATTGATTACATTTTTAAATATATAAAAAATAAAAAATACATATTTAAAAATATAAAAAATAGTAGACCACCGACATCGGGTACAGGGACCAAGACACCGGTGGTTAGGGCTCCAGAGACAGGAACCTCCTCACAATACGGGCCGTGTCAAGGAGGACTGCCTTCTGCATCAGACCCTTGATCCAACCTTCTAACGTGAGCCTCTTAAGGTGTTGGTCGAGGCTCCTCGCTATCAATCCATGAACAGATATGATTATCGGAACAATAATCACCGAATCCACATTCCACATGTCGGCAATCTCGTGAGACAGATCCAAATACTTCAATTGTTTTTCTTTTTCAACTTTCACGAGATTCTCGTCATGAGGAACGGCGATATCGATAATCATTGCGCGGCGCTCTAATCGATCTATCACCACAATATCAGGCTTATTGGCAACAATAGTCCTATCTGTGATAATAGATCGATCCCAATATAACGTAGCACGACCGTTTTCGAGAACTGGGTCGGGCACATACCTGTAGTAAGGCACTTCAAAATCGACAAGTTGGTATTTAAGGGCAAGTTGTTGGTGTACAATCCTGGCTACTTGATTGTGCCTGTGCAAATACTCACCATTAGCAAGACGAGAACAACCAGAAATAATATGCCTAATAGATTCTCCAGGACGGTGGCACGCCCGACAAATGTCAACCGTACTATCTTTCAGGATATATTTCCGGTAGTTATTCGTCATGATAACTTCGTCCATAATTGCACAAACAAAACCTTCGGTTTCTCCGAAGAGATCACCATACCGTAGCCAAGACGTCGACGCTTTAAAGTCTATATCAGACCCGTGTAGGGCCCGATAAAATCGACCATGAAGTTCTTTACCCTTCCATACTTCCTTGCGATCAGTAGTACTAAGTACTACAGGTTTGCGCCAATTCTCTTTAGCCAGAGCGAGCGGGGTAAAACCAGTATCCACTGCAACTACATTACGATGCACTCCCACATTAGTCTGTAGAAAATATTCTCTGAGATTGTATATCTCGCGATTGTGTAGAGTCTTGATATTTAATAGACCACGACCTCCAAACTTTCGCGGAATATACAATCTCATAACCGATGAACGTGGGTGGTGCATACGGAATGCAGTCAGCAATGTACGGACTCTCCTGTCAAGGGCATCTAATTCGGTCTGAGTCCATCTAAGTACACCAAAGGAATACATCAGAACCGGCATGACCCAACTGTTACAGGCTCGCACCTTGTTACCGCCTGATAAAAGACTTTTAAGTACTTTTTTTAGGCGGCCAAAGAAACGTTCCTGCAACATTTGTTTCACGCCAGATTCTGGTATTCCCAAGGACTGTGAAAAACCTAGATACTTGTAAGTTTCGGTGGCAGACAGAGATCTGAGTTTTGTTGAATCTGAAAGTTCTATTCCTTCAGATTCTACAATCACGCCCTTCTTTACATACATGACTGCACACTTGTCTACACCAAATTCCATTTTGATAGAATTACTAAAGTTTTCAGTGACCCTTAATAACGCCATCAATTGTAATTTTGTGGAGGCCAGTAATTTCAAATCATCCATATAAAGAAGGTGAGATATAACTTGATCATCTTTCTGCAACCGATAGCCTAACCCTGAACCCTCTAACAGAGTACTGAGAGGGTTCAAAGCTAGACAAAACCACAAGGGACTCAGACTGTCACCTTGAAATATACCTCGCTCTATCTTTATAAGTACGTCATTTATCGCAGCCTGCCGACATCCTGGATAGCGAAGTGTTGTTCTCCATTGACTCATACACGACTTTAAGAAAGTGCACAGAGTTGCATCAATTTTGTACAACTCTAGCACTTTCAAAAGCCATGTATGTGGAACTGAGTCATAAGCCTTCTTATAATCTATCCAACATGTTGCCAGACTCTTACGACTACGACGTACCTGTTGGCTAATGGTCCTGTCTATAATAAGGAGCTCTTTAGTGCCACGGGCCCCACTTCTACATCCATTTTGAGAAATAGAGATAACCGAATTATTATTTATGTGTGTAGTAATTTTGAGTCTCAAAATAGATGTTAGAAGTTTATATGTAGTTGGTAAACATGTTATAGGTCTAAAATTTTTGGGATCCATGGCACTACCAGATTTATAGAGTAAATGGGTTACACCGGTGGTTAAAAATTGTGGTAATGAACCAGAATCCAAAGCTGCTTGGAATTGTGATGCCAAACACGCATGTGAGCTTCGAAACCACTTAAGCCAAAAGTTGTGCAGTCCGTCTGGACCAGGTGATTTCCAATTCGGTAATGAACGGACTGCACAACTTACATCATCTTTATTAATAACAATGGGTTCCATAGCTATCATAGGCTCACACGAACGTTTGACATCCTCCAACCAATCACCCTCTGTATGAGTGACAGGCACTGACCAGATGTTACGCCAAAATGAATTTGTGGTATTTTCATCTGGAAAATGCCCATCACTCACACATGAATTCGGTTCCTCCCATTTCCGGTAAACCCATTTCTCATTCCTTTGGAACATTCGATTCTGATTATACCGATCGACTCGTTTTCTATAACGTCTTATCCTATTTGCCCATGCATAAACTTTCTGCTTTAGATAGTCTATACGCTCTGTGACACAGGACATGTACTGTTGAGGACTAATGGTAGTCCCCAAGAATGCCTGTTTCACAAAGAGCATGACTCTTGGCCGTGTATTACCACTTTTAAAACTAATTAGTTTACCGATGAGTGTCCTAGTCTCAGCAATACGACGTTCAATTCTATACTGCCAAGCTGGTACACCATTTTCGGGTCGAGTAGCACTTACACGTTCAATACATTTAACACCAGCTACTCGACAAACTGCAATGGCCGCACAGTATAGAATTGAATGTGTATCACTAAGATCTTCGCTATTATCAAAATAATCTGATAATAGCGAATCCAGGGCACTCACAAGCGCTAAATTACGTTTATGAATGGGCAAACGGCATAATCGTGGTCTAATATTATCATTTATAAATCGGTACTTTTGAATCGCATCCTCCAAAGCACTCCTTATCTTATCATTACATTGGGTACTTACGGATATAACTTCACTCTCCACTAGTTCATCAACATCTTTAATACCTAATGGCAACTGAGATGTGCTATTAGCCACCGCAGCGTGTGATGAAGAGGGGATAGTAAAGTTTTTCCTTATGTCAGAGCGTATCCTCTCAAGTACTGTATCATCCAGCAGGTGACAGCGCTGTATAGCTCGTACTTGATCCGATAATCGTTGTGCTGAAACGTTGATGGCTGGTTCAAGCTCCTGAAACAGAGAGACTAACCTAACACGGTACGCAGTAAGGTTCGTTCCCAACTCTGTAGCCCGAAAATATGCCCGCATGACACTCTCATTTATTGATTTTGTCCACTTCATGCGGCGCACATCACCACCGGTAGCGGGGACCCTGTTTGAGGTCAGTGGTCCTCGTGATCCCAAGCTGTTCGGTGGCCGGGTACTCTCCTGCCGACGTACAGGTCTTGGCGACGTGGGTGGAGAGAAAAACTCGTCGCTGGAGCTAGAGCTCGACACCTCTGCAACGGCTGGAACATCCAATGTTGCTTCCGGGGACGGCAAGGCGGAGCGGAGCGACGAGTCCAGGGATGTTGTTTGTGCTTTTAGTGTTCTAGATTTGGCTCTCGTCAGCATTTTGCTAGAATTTCTCGGTTAAATATTTCGACATGACATTTAAATGTCATGTCTCACACAGATATTGCTTTTATGTAATTATACGGTTTTTCTTGGTAAAAAAGTCTTGTTTTTATATTATTGTGCATTGTAGTTCGCTTGAAAATTGTTCCAGTTGTTTTTTTTTTATAATACAGAAAGAAAATGAAATATTTTTACAAAATACGTTTGAGAAATTCTAGCTGCTTTCAGTGTTGCGTTATTATTATTATTATTATTATTATTCTGATGCTGTTAGCATAGTCTTCAGTGAGCTTATATAGGCAAGATCTGCGTCCTGACCATGTGAATTCAGTACTTCATTGAAGTGTTCAGCCCACCTTAGAAGGACCTCTTGTGGGTCCGTAAGTCGTAGCAAGCGATGCTGGGAATAAACAGGAGCTGTTAATCCTATTTCAGGTGCAAAAACAGTTCGCAGACTTTCGTAAAAACCTTCAATTAGGTTTCTGTTCGCCAGATGTTGAAGTTCAACAGCTTTGGCAGTCCACCAACGGTTCTTAAGTTCTCATGTTTTCGCCTTAAGTTCTTAATTTATGATCCTGCGAGACACAACATCAGTCGCGTTTCGCAAGGCTTGCCTAACGTTGTCAAAGAGTATTTGCAATTCTGCTTTTCCGTCAGTGAACCAATCTTAGTTCTTCTTTTGCGATCTGTCGACAACTTTTTGAGCAGTATTGTAATCATTACTTACAGAGTATCTTACCTGATTGCCACTATTTCCAATTGTCAAATTCAGAACGAAATATAAAATAATAAACCTGTATAAAGTTACTGTAAAAATAATTTTAGTAACTGGTATCGACGATAAAGATTAAACAGTACATAAGCAATTTTTATCGCTTTAATATTCTAATAGCATTTGATAAAGAAACAATTAAGGATTTATTTTCGACCAGTCAATGAGGAGGTACGTGGTTATTCATTTGCTGTTAATCAACTTCAAAACCTTATCTTGGCTTATCTGCAATCTTTATAAATTAATTGAACTTTATTAAATCGATATTCGACTTAATTAACGTGTACATGAATAGTTTTGCGCCCGCCTCAAATTCATTGCTAAGTAATAAGCCATAATAGACGAATCATTTTAACACTGATGTCACAAAGTCTTTTATGGTTAAATGAATTGTTAAATTATATTTTTCAATATATAGTTGTATAGCTTGGACAACTAATTAAATTAAAAATGAGAGTTACAAATATATGTGGAGTTAAGTTTTCAAAAAACCGAGTGGATAAAGATATCCAGTCTGTATTACTTCCTTTGAATTTATCGCAAACTATATTTCTTCAGTTTAAGTTTTTAATCAAAGATAATTTTATAAGGTCAAATACTCTTCTAACGACTAATCTCTCAATATGTAGTGTACTGTTGTATGTAATCGTGCATTTGTTTGAAATTTATAAATTTGATCTCAACGATAGTGTTGCTTCTAAATTATATTATTGTACACTTCTCGTTGAATCCTATTTTAATTGCAGTGCTTTCTTAGCATATTTCATTGTTAATCATATTCAAACAGAAAAGAATATAAAATTAATATTAACAATGCAGAAGATCCACAGATCCATTAATAAGAAAAATAAAATAAAAATATTTCTATTTGGGAACTGGTTCTATGTTATACTTGTTCTTGCCGCACACATACTTGTCATGATAACATTAAAAACGTTTCACAAAGGGTTGAGGTTCAATCAGCTAATGCGTGAATTTCTTAGTGCATTTTTTGACATGAATATGATTTATGCAATCAGATTCATAACATGGTTAGAACATAAAGTTGTTTTATGTAATGATTGCTTATTGAATTCATCGATTAACTACGGTAACAAGTGTTACAAAGAAATGCTTAAAGTTTACACTCAAATATTACACTGCTATAACTTGTATAAGTTGTGTTTCCGCCATGTGGTAAGTTTAATTACATTATTAACCCGAATTTAATGTGTCATTTAAGCTATTTCATTGTATCTAGAATAAAGCTAGCTGTAGAATAAAAAATTGAGTTCTCTTTTTGTATGAAAGAGGTGTTAAATAAATAAACAGATCGTCTGATGTCAATTGACTACTGTACCAGTATATTTGTTTCAATGAGATGATCTGTTACTCCAAACTTGTAACTTGCCCCTGGAGAACTGTTCTGGTAATTTGTGTAATAAATTATCCTCTTCCGTATTCCGTATTCCTTTGGTGGGGATAAACATTTTACCTAATGGAACTAGGACGCAAAAATTGTGACGGTACTAGTCTATGTAATTTCTCGGAGCACTATCCATGATGTACACGATAAATAGGGCAGAAATAATGCCAAGAGGTCAAACTCTATCGACATTTTAGCCATTGATGATTGGAATCACGTTCCGTATGTTTTAGTACAGAAATAGAGCCTGGTACTGGATGTCCCAGCAAGTTGAAAATAGTTTCCTAAAAGCTCCTGGACTTGCGTTTTTAGAATTAGAGGCGGTGGGTTTGAGTGGTGATACTGTGTGTATCTGTTCAGCACACCGAGTTTCATCGAAACTACTTTAACATTACCCTCTAAAGTGACCCTATACCTGGACTTCACTGGATATGGTTACGCATAAAATAACGATACTGTCTGAGGCTATTAGAGAAATGCTTTCAAACGATCTTTGTTATGACAAAAATGTAAATGTGTACGTTTTTTATTTAATATTGAGGCAGCAGGAATAAAAGAAATCTTCTGAATAATTTTCTGCACAGCAATAAATGCTACTGCTTTGCAACGTGTTACTGGAACACAGAAAAAGGTACGGTGAGGGATAGATACCTTCTGCGATATCAACATTTACAAATAATAATTAGAATTCGTAGCATACAGTATCTACTCGTATAATAGTCTTTACCCTTTGCAGAGGGCATGGAAACTAAAAAAAAAGTAAAAACAAAAGCGAGAAAAGCTTGTCACTGAGCTTGACCGGGTCCTAGGCTGCATTTCTCAATGTAGTCTTGAGAACCTGGTCGAGTTCAATGCCAAGAAAACACAGATGTGCATGCTCTCTACCAAAAAGTCTCCATTCCTTCCCCTCTCCACTTTTCAGAACACTCAACTGTCACTGTAGGACAATCTCAGTATCCTGGGTATGAATATTGGCCGGGACCTCAATCTGCGAGAACATATTGAAAGCCTTACTAAGACGTCCTCGCGGAACATGGGTATACCGAACAGAGTGACATGGTTCCTTGCGTCTGAGCATCTGTGTCTTCTTTATAAGACCCAGGTACGCTCCTGTGTGGAGTACTGTTCTCATCTTTACGATGGATCCGCGCAGTATTTGCTGGTATTCGGTTACAGCGGTAACCGATCCAAAGCGTGCCGCTGCAAGCAGTCCGGATTTTCAATAACCCGAAAGTCACTGACTCCCTTGAGTCTCTGCAGTTGCGGAGAGATATCGTCTTTATAGCAGTCCTCTATCGCCTTTATCATGGAGAGTGTTCTGACAAGCTCTTCCAACTGATCCCATCCCATCGGTTCCTCTACAGGACAACTCGTGTTGCCTTCCAAAGACCACGGCGTCCAATATAACGACCACCAGTTGCACGCGGAATGTGGTATACGCGACTGGCACCGCTAATGTGGTTCCTGGCATGGGTAGAGTGGCTCAGAGGCCACGAGAGGGGAGACGTGACCACCGTTCGAGTTCTCGCACTAAGCGGAATAACTGACGGCGATCAATACTGAACACCAGCAAACGGACGGTACGACCCACAGACGCCAACTTATTGGGAGCGGGAGCTGCTGCTGATTTAACCTGCGTAGGAGACTAGCCAAGTGGAGAAAACTTCTATAAAAAACCACACGGGCAGGATGGTAAACGCTCTCGGCACTCTTCTGTCCAATCAGAAGAAACTAGACGAGTGACGGTGGGAGCCGAAATGGGGTTCATAGGAAATCCAAGGGCGAGTCGGTCCACTGCTCGCGCAGGGACTGACAGGCATTAGTGCTGCCGCCGGTGAAAGAGGATTAGCCACCCTTTCGCGTTCCGTAATCAACAAGTGCTCAACAACGACCCGACTAGTGGCTCCAGGAGGGTACCCTGAGAACCTGTTGACCGGAAGCCCTGCCTTGATTGGCTGGCCCATGACAAGGACAGTCCATAACACCAGAGAGCAAAGTCGTAAAAACCTGTGGATATCGGCCGATCTCCACAGTATATAGGCTTATCCGGGTGTAGGAGGCACCGCCCGGATGGACCGCATTTCCACCATACTCGTGGGATAACTAATAATCTATAAATATAAAATATAGACTCTAATGAATGCAAAATCAAAACAATAACGGATCGATATAACAACGATACTGACTTAACGAAAACTGGATTTTGAGATCAAGAGCGGGAAAGGCGGGAGAAGATGAAGAAAGACGGTTGTAGCCTCACTCACGATCGCTAAAAGTAGTCTTAAACAGATCCACTACTCCGCTTTCTGTAGATGGAAGCGGTCGAGCGGAAGAGAGACTCTAACTTTGTCCTATAAGATAGTAGAACTGACTAACCAAGTGAGGGATCTCCAACAGGACATCGAATCCCTCACCCGATTAAAGTCAGTGGCGCCATCTACGGCCGAGCTGCGAAGTGATTCGGCCACAAAGGTAACAAAAAAACCCGTTGCCTTCTATCAATATCAAACAATGCTCAACAAGCGGCTTAGCGGCCACTAGCCCCAGCAAGGGCAAACCAACCGAACTGGGAACAAATTGTTGTTATTATAAACCGCGAATTTGCCCGATTCCAGTGCGGGCTTTTAGAAAGGTTTTTTCCAGAGAGAGGTGCTAGACCCCTTTTAGATCAAGTACGGACTCCAGTGGCGAAGCAGCCGGTTGCTGCAGCCACGGTTATCTCTTCTGAGCAGAAGAGAAAAAAAAGAAGAATAAGAAAAAGCTGAATAAGCCCAATGCGCAAGTACTGATCCTCGCAAAAGGTAGGCATTGGGATCAGAGACCATACCACAAGCAGTGGTAAGGCAGGAAAGGCGAACCTGGGCTCAAGTTGTTGGGAGAAAAGCCCAGGCTACTGCTGCGAGACAGGGTGCAGTTGCTGCTTCCACCCCAAAGGTGAAGAGGCCACAGTTAACACGACCTCCCAACAACGCTGTGGCCGTGGTCATGGTACCTCCGAAATCCAGTAACTCACTTGCACAAATAATGCAAGCAGCAAAGACGGCGGAACTGGGAATTACGAGCGAGGTTTGGCAGCGTAAGGTGGTCACAGGGGACCTTATACTGGAGATCCCCGGGCCGAACAGCGCTGTCAAAGCAGATGTTTTGGCCGAACGCTTGCGTGCAGTCATGGGCATCCATGTCGGATGTGTGATTTATGCGGTCGTGCAAACGAACTACGAGTGATGGATTTAGATAAATCCATCCACTCCTACCGAAATTGCAGAGGCAATAGCTGTAGCTGGTGGCTGCTCTCCGTCCGACATCAAGGTCGGAGGAATGTGTAAAACGGCAACCCGGTTAGGAACCGTTTGGGTCCGTAGCCCACTTACGGCAATACGACAAGTCGCGGCCGCCCAACGTGTGCAGGTGGGTTGGGCGTTGGTCCGTACCTAAGCATTAGCACCGCGGCCCCTACAATGCTACCAGTACCTTGAAATGTGGCACGTCACGGTAAAATGCTCGGGCCACGCTGACAGAAGTGGGCGTTGCTTCCGCTGTGGTAAATTAGGCCATAAGGCCCGAGCCTGCGCAGTAAGCGCACTGAAGTGTCAGGTGTGTCTCGACTGTGGCCGAGCTGCCAACCATCGGCTGGGCTACAAAAATTACTGCCCACCAAAGAGGCAGAAACCGGGACAGCTTCAGCCTCATCCCACTTTTGTTCAATCGGGGCAGTCCGTGTCGAGCGGTAACCCGACGGGAGAGGCAATGGAGACTTGAAATTCTCACCATAAACAAAAATTCTCCAGGGCAACCTCAACCACTGCCGCGCAACGCAGGATCTTCTGATTTAGACGCTTGCGGAGCAGTTATTGCAGAGCCATATCTTATCCCCAACCATACGCGTTGGTTCGGGGCGGTTGATGGTTCAGTGGCCATATATTGGCCGGGTGGAGAAGGCCTCCATTGCTCTCTCTTGAGGCAGGGCACGGGTTTTGTGGCAGTAGAGTGGGGGATAATAGTAGTGGTAGGCTGTTATTTCTCACCTAATCGTGGCCTAGCCGAGTATGAGGCGTACCTGCACGGGTTGGAGATCTGCATCCGCAGCCACACCACCCGTCCAACATTCGTCTTGGGTGATTTCAACGCCCACTCAAGGGGGTAGGGAGACACCCGAGACGACGCGAGGGGAGAGGCTATCCTGGAGTGGGCGGCTGGACTGGACCTCTGACTTCTCAAGCAAATGTGTGCGTGACGGGTGGCGTAGGAAGTGGTTAGCCTCTCTGACCACCGGCACATCGTATTCGATGTGTCGCTCAGTCACCCTGGCCGCCTACACCAGGAAAGAGAAACCCCGCGATGATGGTCCCTTAAGCGGTTCGACCGGGATATGGTTGTAGCCGTATCCCATGTCGCAGATTTTTTAGAAGGAAGGGGTTTCATCCGATCCAGAGGCACTGGCTGCCTGTTTTGGGAACGTTATGGCGTCTTTACGTGACACCTCAATGCCCCGATTCATGGCGGCCAGAATGGGCTCGGTATACTGGTGGAGCGCATAGATCTCGCGGCTGAGAACGACATTGCGCTACCCGTACCTTCGATCTCGAAGAAGACGGCGAGCCACAGTCGAGGAGATCGACGGAGCACGGCTTGAATATGGAGCTACGGTAAAGGATCTCAGCGATGCAATCGCTGAGGCCAAGGCTCGGTCATGGAAAGAACTCATCGCGGGGCTGGATGGAGATCCATGGGAGCGCCCATACAAAATGGTACGAGGCAAGCTTGAGCTTGAGCCGTGGGTCCCACCGTTGATAAAAACTCTGGACTCGGAGTTTCTGGGAAGACTTTGTCTCTAGGACAGTCCTACAATTCCTAAGTCCTAATCGGTCCACCAAATCTGGTCCGACGAGTATGAGTGAGAACTTGACCGAGCCACACGATGGCTCGCTTCCTACAACACCACGCCTGGACCTAATGGCATTCTTGGTCGGGAGTTGATTATAGCTCTGTCGGTACTGTGGGATAAACCGAGGCGGATTTTCATAGATTGTTTCCGCCTCGGTATCTTCCCCCTCGGTTGGAAAGAAGCAAGACTGGTGCACTTAAAAATGGAAGGAAGGGCTGCAGATTCTCCCTCTGCGTTCCAACCGATGTGCCTGCTGAACGAGTCATGGAAACTCTTTAAGAGAATAATCTCTGACCGGATTAGCGAGCATCTGTTGCGAGTGGGCCCCGACCTACTGGACTGTTAGTTAGGATTCCGACGGGGACGTTCGACAGCAGATGCCGTTATCTGTCCGTTATCCGTTATTTGATCCCTGTCGGATCGACAGTCCGATCGGGGGTGGGTAGCATTGGCGGTTAGCCTTGATATGGTCAACGCTTTCGGCACCTTCCCCTGGCAAGCAATTAGGGTGGCCCTCGAATATCATGAGGTGCCACTCTCTCTGCGGACCGTAATTGAGGCCTATCTGCGCGACAGGACGGTGAAGTTTATCGGTCGGAACGGAGTAGACAATCGAAGAGAAGTATGTTGCGGGGTTCCCCAGGGCTCGGTATTGGGCCCATTATTATGGAACTTCGCATATGATGCTGTCCTTCGCACCAGTCTGCCCTCTGGCCTAAGTGTCGTCTGCTATGCGGACGATACATTACTGGCTAGAGCGTTACACTTCGAGGAAGTGCTTTGGCTAGCCGAGCAGGGTGTGGCTAGTGTCGTGGAAAAGATACGTGAACTGGGCCTTAGGGTGGCGCCTCAGAAAACTGAGGCAATATGGTTCCATGGTCTGCGTAAGCGCCAGGAGCTACCCAGTTTAGGTCTCCGGGTAGGTGACGCTAAAGTCTAAGTAGGCCAGTACATGAAGTACCTATCCTCATCCTGGACAGTCGGTGGAGCTTCGAAGAGCATTTCGGGCGATTAGTCCCCCGAGTGCGAAGGGCAGCAGGTGCGCTGCATCGTTTGCTGCCCAATCTCGGGGGACCACGGCAAGAAGTTCGCCACCTCTACATAGGGATTGTTAGATCCATGGTCGTCCATGGGGCACCCGTCTGCTTTAATGATCTGGCGGGTGCTCCCCGCTGCCGGGCCCTACTTAGGAGCCTGCAGCGGTTGATGGCCATACGGATCGTGTGGAGCTGCCACACAATCTCCTATGAGGCGGCGACGATCCTGGCGCGATCTCCGCCCTTCGACATTCTGGCCGACATGGATGCGATGGTCTACGACCAAATTCGTTCTGTCGGTCGGAATGCTGAAGAGGCCACACCATATCATGAGCCCGGAATGCCACTGTAGAACACATATGAGCAAGCTCTGGTAGCTTGGCAGGCACGGCTTGAAACTCAGCGCTGTGCTAGCTAACGCGCCGTCGGACCCGTTATGAAAAACTTCGAAGCGTGGATAGAGAGGATCGACTGTGTCACCTATCGATTGGCTCAAATACTCACCGGGCACGGCTGCTTCGGTGAATATCTGAATCGAGTAGCATGGGAGGCTACGCCACAATGCCACCACTGCGAGTCCGAATGGGGCTCCGCCCAGCACACGTTGGAGGACTGCTCTGCTTGGGAGTCTGAGCGTAGAGTCCGGGTCGGACGGATCGGACGAAACCTTTCACCGTCAGCATTGGTAGCGGCAATGCTGGCGAGTCCTGAGGGATAGGAAGCCGCAGTCTCCTTCTGTGAGCATGTTATGCTCCGGAAGGAGACCGCAGAGCGAGATCGGGAAAGGGCCGATCCCGCTTGAAGGAGGCGGCGAAGGGGACGCGGCAGAGGTCGCTAGCTCCCTAATCGCCACCTAAAGGTTGCTGCGGTCATATCTTGGGGCGATGTGACTGTTGCAAGCGACCCGAGATTGGTCACACTCCGGTGCGGCTGAGGAGTGTCGTCTGGGCGGGCTGTGTTCTACCTCTTACTACTCGTACAACTGGTACTGGCCTTGAAAGTGGCACCGTTTCAGAATGGTAGAAATACGCTCCCGAACTAAAACGTTCCGCTCTTTCTTCCTGTGCAAATCAATTAAAGCCTGGAATTCATTACCAGCGCTCGTGTTTCCCTCCCACTACGACCCCGGGTCCTTTAAGCGGGGCGTGAAAACGTATTTCATTAGGCCGCCATAGTGTGGGTCGCCATATTACACTGTCGTCATTCGCAGTGAGTATGGCGACCACTGCTCTTGGATTCTATTCATACTTTCCATCAGGCAGAATAGAGTCACTTTCGTGGGTTGTAAATTAAAAAAAAACTGAAATCTCAGTTACACAATTTCTCAGGAAACCCATAACTATCTCAAAGTAACCAAACAAACATCATCTTTGGTTTTAATGGTTATTGAGCCACATATACAATGCCATTATTTTGGCTCTTAGTAATCTGAGGGAACCTGACGAAAACCATGTATATTGTCAGTCATAGAGTATCGTCGTGTCTAAAATTAAAACATCAAGACATCCACAAACACAAATTTTGATAAAAATAATGTTGGCATGTGAAACAATAGACTATGCTACCTCGAATTTTAATCAATTTTACGTTTCAAATGACAACGATTCATAATTGTAGATATATTTTTTTTACTCACAATAATTAATCTGTTGTATTTTCCTAGAACCAGTACACTATTTTAAAGGAAATAAAATATATTTAATTTCTTACTTTTTGTGCTTTCAGATATTATTTCACACTACACAATATTTATTTCAAGCGCTATTTAATGTTCAAAAATGCATAATTTATTCTAAAATATTTTCTTCGAAAATTAACATTTCTGTAAGTACTTATATGTATGTATGTATGTATGTATATATTTTAGCTAGTAGTTACACACATACATACATAAAAATCACGTCTGTTTTCCCGGGGGAGTGGGCAGATGCATATTAAACACCCACTTTTCATTAGTATTTTGGTTTCACGTTATAGGCGCCAAGCTTTTGGCCACTATCGAGAGACTTTGTTTTGCCAGATCCTCGTCCGTCTATCAATAGGTGCTCCACTTGCAGAGAAGGTTGACTTGGAGCCTTATTTTTTGAACCTTCTGTGCACCCTAAATTTACTGGATGATGTGAAACTAGTAGTTATTAGATCTTATTATACTTTTACATAATCATTGTCGGTACGAACTAGTATCGACCACTAAGTTAGATATGAAACAGTAAAAATTTTTTAACTTTAGAAATTCAGATCATGTTAATTTTTTTTTCAGATTAATTTAACTTTCGCATTACTAGTTTTCTTCCAGTGGTGGCTAAAAACCTTCTGTTTTCAAGTTATACTCAGCATTTACTGTGAGAAATTTTATAAAGCTCTAGATAAAACTCAAGAATCTTGTTTGCTGATACTGAAAACAAATTGTTCAGGTACGATTAGCAAATGATAACATCAAACAAAATATTTATATTTTGGCAAGGCTTCTTATTAATGATCATTAGTTACAAAGTATCTCATATGATATCAAATGTTATGATATAAAATAAAATATTAATATGAAAATATTTTAAAACAGGAAAAATTACCCTGAAAATAATTTCTTTTTTTTTGTCCTAGTACTGGAAAAAAAATTGTGCAAAAACATGCTGCGCCTGCATCAGTCACAGTTTGAAGTAATAAAAATTTATAATTTATTCTCCGTCGACGCCATGTTACCTTTGCAAATATTGGTTCTGTTCACTAACTACACTCTTGTATTGTTGCAATTCGCTTTTCTGTAATCATCATTATTACGTTATTTTTATGATTTATAGATATATTGTTATAGTATGGTAACGAATTTCATAGTCTTAAGTCAAATTTGCGTTAACCAAAATGGAATTTGTTGTATCGATAATAGAATTAATTGATGTGGTGAATGAAAAGTTTCACTTCCACTATAATTTCACTATTAATTAATTAATTGTGGAATGAAAAGTAAAGGCCGCTAATTATACTAAAAATGACAGTTGAAAATACATAAGGACTTATTTTTTTAAAAATTTATAAAGATATCCAGTTTCTATGACCACGTTGGTCAGATGTTTTGGTGCAGGCTTCGTTTTAAGTTTTCCTTCTTTTAGCATTGATATCCTGCGTAGTTTGCTCCCTGTTCGACTTATCAATATGTAGTACCTCTCCTTCCATATCTTGCGTTTGGATGAAGCCTATCTAAATAAGCTTGATACAAACTAAATTAAATATAAAAAATAATTTTATATTTAATTTACTTTTGGCATAAACTAAATTAAATATAAAATAAATTTTATATTTACTAAACTAAGTATAAAATTAATTTTATATTTTGTTTTTAATTTAGCCTGAAATGTTATTTTGTGCTTTCACTCTATACTTATTTCTATAATTACGTAGACAATTTTGTTTTTACCTTACGGGGCTCTATTACCCATTTTTTTTTTTTTTAATGTGTGGAAGCCCCCTCGAGCCGTCACCTCACCGGGGTTTACGGCGGGGTGGTGTGTCGAACTAAAACCACACGGTGTGCCACTCTGCGCCTGAGATAGGAGGGATCCGGGAACTGCTGCTATTACGACATCCAGATCCCTTCTAGCGCCTGCCCGCTAATGCGGGCACCAACTATGGGTAAACTCTCTATTTTAGGCGACGTACGGCACACGTGGACGTCGCCTCCTCGCGGCTGGCCACTGTAGCGGATGGAGGGGAAAATGTGTCACGTCCACCCGCGGCCACACTCAAGGCGGCATGAGGCGCTGGTATGCGCGCCTCCGCCGCCCGGCTCGCCGGCGGCGAATTGGGTCCGAGTGGATATCGTTCTCCTGGGCCCTCTCCGCCGCCTCCTTCCCCGAAATTACGTCTTCGCAGAAGGTTGCGACCGCGGTAAAACAACTGTCGCTACCGGGCATGGAGCGTATGACGGCCGGTAGCGAGAGATCACCTCCGATAACTGCAGTGGGGACCCCACGCTGCGCCGCCCAAGCGGAACAAACTGCTAGCGTGTGCTGAGCCGAGTCCTAACTGCAGTCGCGCAGTGGTGACAGGCGGGACTCAATTCCCTCCTGGCGACCGAGTGCAGATACTTCCCGAAGCAACCGTGCCCGGAAAGGACCTGCGTCAGTCGTATGGAAAGGGTCCCGTGCTGCCGCCCTGTCCACTTGGCGATGACCAGCTGGAGAGCCTCCACGGCGGCAAAGCCAGCACGTGGAGCCTCCAGCCGGGACGACCAATGAGCCATCGTGGCTCGACGAGCGGCCTCTCGCCACTCGCGTATCTCTTCGGGCGGGGGCCGTATGCCGGTATCGCCCGGAAGTCAGCCGTCCGTCGATAAACTTCGGCGAGCACTTCCGCCTCCAAATCCCACGGTGGAGTTCCGGCCAAGGCGCACGCCGCCTCCGTCGATACGGTGCGGTAACCGCGTATGGCTCTAACCGCCAATATCCTCTGAGGGCGCCAGAGGCGAGCCCTATTCTGGGCGGTCAGAGCCGCCGCCCACACCGGTGCACCATACAGCGCCATTGACCGGACAACCCCCGTGTATAGCCGTCTCGTCGCGACGCTGGCTCCACCCAAATTGGGCAAAAGTCGCCCAAGGGCAGAAGCAGCGCCGACCAGCTTTGGAGTAGGCTGTCGGAAGTGCTCGTCGAAGAGCCACCTGCCGTCTAGGATCAGGCCCAGATACGTCATGAAGCTGGTTCTCCTCGCCGTCTACGCGGTGTCGCCGCCGACTACGGGTGTAGGACCTCCGGGCACGAGTACAGGCCGCGCGGAGGTCCGCCAACTCCTGGGACCACCAGTAAACCTCTTTCCGTGGAGGCCGATAGCCTCGGATGCGGGGCATGGCCGCATCGCAGATCTGCGTAATCGCATTGCGGAAACGACCAGCCCCCATGTCGACCTCCTCGGTCGGAGCCTGCGGAGACAGCCAGGAGTGAATAATGGCTGCCTCCTCTAGTAGGTCCCTATTCAGTTTGGCTATAGCCCACCGCGGAAAGCGAGAAGAACGCCGCGCCGCGTGACCCCTACTGGGGTCCTGGGTCCGGGAGAGCTCAAATTGAATGTAGAGGTGATCCGAGAGCGTCTCAACCTCTTCCAGGACACACCAGTTCCTTACTCGTGCGGCGAGGGCAGGGGTAGCGAACGAAAGGTCCACTATCGACCCTCCCTGCTGTCGCACGCACGTGTTGGTGGAGCCCCTGTTCAGGAAACAGAGGCCCACCGAGGCCGCCCACTCTTCTACGGCCTCGCCCCTGGCATCCGTCCTGGGGGAACCCCACGCAATGGACTTCGCGTTGAAGTCCCCTAGCACTAAGACGTGCCCAGACGATAGTCGCCGCAGCGAGGTTTCCAAGCTATTAAGGAAAACCTCGAAGTCGCTCAAACTCCGGTTGGGGGAGAAGTATACACCGTATACGGTGATCCCCCCCCACTCAGCAGCAACATATCCAGTGCCCTTGTCTCTTAGCGACAAGGGCGGGAAACGAGCCGCCGTGGAGCCGACGACTGCCACAGAGCCGTCCCGGTCACCCAACCAATTTGGACGGGGAGAAACATAATAAGGCTCCGCGGCTACGGCAACGCCGATCGACCACTGTGCCATGGTTTGCAGAAAGAAGTCCTGTGCCGCGGCACAGTAGTTCAGGTTCGTCTGGACAAGGAGGTTGGAGACTTGGTCCATTACTGAACCGTCTCTACAACCTCCTCCATGGGCGACGATGCTGACGTGCGGACAATTTCGGAGGCAACCTGGGTCGATTGGCTAGCCCCCGACACTTGTCGAGAATCGCGGGGAGGTTTGTACCCCACCTGCCCCATCTGGTGATTGGCGGGCTTGTTACCCACCGCACACAATGGGCAGTGAGGGGCGGCAGAACACACTGCCGCCTTGTGCCCCGGAAGCATAGTCCGCTGCAGTCAAAACAACTTACGCACTTGGCGCGTGTGTGTCCCGATACCAGACATTTAGACTACGGAAAGAGAGGGGATTGCAACCCTTGATTTTATCCCCTTATCGCATGATTTTTGTACGGCGTTGCGAAATAATGGATTAGAAACAGTATTGAAATAGTATGACACAGATGCCGTACAAAATCACATGACCAAATTTACCCCGGTAAATGTCGGAAAATAAAAAAAAAATCCGACTTTGTGGCGCACCATTTTTGTACGGCACTGCACGTTTTCTTATTATTTTTAATGGATCTATGGTTGGTAAGAATGTCGTACAAAAATATGTGACCAAAATGTACTCACTCTACCTGTACTTTAGAATTCCCACCTGCACTCAGTTGGACAGCTTACAAGGGACGGCATAGTGCTGAATCTTATTATTTTATGCTCTTATATCGTTCTAGATAGGTGACCTGGTGGTTCAAATGACCCATAACTTTTTCAGCATGGGCCTGTAGTCTATTACAATGTAAATTTTGGGTTACTCTCCGATAGACGAAGGTAACTCTAGTAATCACATTTGTTTATTTTTCAACGTTGGCCAGTTACACAGACAGGATTTCAAAAATAATGATTTTCACAATAAATACAAAATGATGGAATGTTTAGTAGTTAGCTTAGCGACATGGAATTACTTCAAATAATTATTTTATAGCTCTCTCTCACTGCACGCTACTATGATCTGATCTGATGGAATGAGAGAGGTATATGATACCATAGTATTGACTCTGCCTAGTTTAGAAGCAGATGGCTGTGTATGAATAGCGTGAGATTATTATTGTTCATTATGGATTGTGATGAAAACAGTGAGGCTGAAATCGTTAACATACCTTCACTGATGGAAATTAAACTATGTCTAAATCATAGCATTAATTATATAGCTACGAATTTGCATTTACATTTAGATTAATAGTGGTAATAATAGTTGCTAACAGTGACTAGCAATTTGATCCATTGATATAGGAGTGACAGTTATCGTGGTAAGCGTGTGAGCTTCAAGTAATGAGCTGCGGTACGGTAAGACGGTAAGTGCTACGATGACTGTCTTGCCTTTTACGTTCCCAAGCGGCACATCACATAGCATATCGCTAGACTGCCATAGTGTGAGTTACCATACTGTATTACCTGCATAATGGTGACCACAACTCTTGGATTTTTCCACTACTGAACACAGGTACAGGAATATGTTTAATATATTCTTATGACTGCTTATATATAGACAGGGAATAAAAAATAAGTATATTTTTAATATTTTTAATTGCTATGTGTAACAATAAACTTTACATTCAATGAAAATTACTGAAAATATACTCCATTGACGTACTATACTATATACTATTTAATAGTTCAAAAACACTGACAGGCAGAGAAATAAATAAACGCAGTAAAAATATGCAACAGTAAAAAAAAATTCAAGTTTACACAAAAATTAAATTAATCGAATCGAATTTTAAGATTAAAAATTTTGCTCAATTTTAATACATGACATGCATTGAAATATTACACTGGTCTTATTTCAAAGCAAATTGCAGTAACACAATGACACAATCATTAAGGAGCCTAAAGAGACTCAAAGGTAACTTAGCATCTACGTTGAAGAAGCCGCAAGCGTTCATCTTGATAAAGGAATTTCGATTTAACTGCAATACTTTTTTTAACAATATTTTCTTATGTCCTGTAAAAAAATATTATGAATTTGACAAAGTTAAATGTCATTTACATTAAAATGTTATAAAGGTATTTTATTATTTATACAGTTGTGTATTTTAAAACACAAAGATATGTTCTGTATTATGATTACTTTTACCTGAAGAGTTGTTTATATTTTTTAAACAGATGTCATTTGCTTTCTTAATAGTTGAGTAGAACACCTCACAGCCAAAACTGAAGAATACTACTAAAGTGACATCTTTGAACGGTTTCAAAATGTTAATAGTAGTAGTGGTGACAAAAGAAGGCTACAAAAAATGAGAGAAAATTATGAGAAATTTATATTTGATGAAAACTTAACTAGAGCTATCAGGTAACCGGTTAAAAGCCTTGTTGTTTAAATAAAATTAAATAATCTTATGTTGAATACTAAAAAAAACAAAAACCAAGTCACTTGATCTACTCTTAGTTATTAAATATACGATACTCACATAATCATAGCATTTGTCTAGATTCATTTCAAACTGTATTTGTATGTGAATTAAAGTTTTAAATAGCACATTAAAGGAGTGTAGAAATATCTGTGATACAAAACAAATGTTTTTAAAAGATCTAATATATCATGAAAATATCAAAACTACTAGTATTTTTGAACTTACCACTACCTGAAATACCTTTTTAAATAAGTTGTAAGCTGCTAAAATTGCTTTATAAGTGACGAACAGTTCCTCACAAATGTCTTTGTCAACTGTTTTGTTAATAATGCCTTTTACAGCATTATTCCATTCCATAAGATATTTTTTCAAAAGAATAATTATAAAGTAAGCATAAATCATATTCATATCAAACGCAATGGATAATATACTAAGTAATACGAGAACATAATCGATATCTTTGGCGGTAACATAAAACGCAATTGACATCATACCGTTCAAACTAATGATAATCAAAATATGGATCCAATTTCTGGTGACAAAGTTTAAAATATAGTTTTCATTTAAGCTGAGTTTGTAATTAATTTGTTGAATTTTCAGTAATAATTCGACATGAATTTGACTATGTACTATGTTCAAACTATAAATAACCACAAGATTTAAACAAAAAAATGAATTGAGAGTGAATAATAACACCGAGAGTGTGTGTTTTTCATTGTTGCTGATGACTGACTCCTCTTTATCGTTGAGAGATACATTAGAAATGACACAATAAATAATAAACGCTGCAACGGCTAAAAATATAACTACACGTGATTTGATCTTGACGGGCTGGATAATATTGCCGTTGATATTATACTTCGATGACAAAAATACAGCTTGCGTTAGGTACAGAGGGTAAACCATTCTTTTAAGATTTATCGCCAGCTCATCATTGGCAGGAGTTTCAATCACTTTTTTATTATATTTTACTTTCTTAGTTTTTAAGATCGTTGCTACAGTATACATCCAAGACATTGTTAGTAAAATAATATGAAACCTAAACAGGTCAAATAAACGTAATTTAATTTCAAATAGAAATTTAATCAAGCAATATAAATTTTATTGTATTATTGTATGTTATTGTAGTATGTTTGTTTCATGCCAGTTAATGATACAAATGACAAGTAAATGTATTAAAACAACACCTTGACTTGATATCTGATAGATGGATTGTGAAATTAGATGTGGAATGTAAGGATATATTATTGTTTTGACGTAGGAATCCGATAGGAAATGATTTTTCTAAAAATTCACCAAATGGTGATACACAACCCCACCGCAAGCCCTGGGTGACGACATTGAAAAAGCTTGTTTACTCTCTGTAATCGAATTATTAGCAATATGAGTTCATTTTTATTTCTAGTACTGATATCATGAACGTCGTTTAATTTTAATAGTCCAGAAGGTTTTGACGTGAGACGGCACTCGTGAAAGACCTAGCCTAAACCTATTTACACGTAATAAAAGCGGTCAATTTTGTAAGCAGATATTCAGGACAAAATTTGGTTTCGCTAGTCACATTCGTGCACACACCATAGCGTCACCATCGGTTAACATGTCGGAGAGGACTTCATCATCACCTGTCACTGAGATTATCAAAAATAAGAATCTTGCCGAAAGTACTCTGAAATTAACTTTAGAAGATATTTTTCGTGTGAAGTCTCATCAATCTTCGGTTCTGTTAATTCTAACTGATCTAGCATACCTCACCTAAAAAGATATTATAGCTGAATGGGCCACTACATCTGGTAATTTTTTGAAGTGTTATCACCCATACTTGGCACCACCTTTAACTTACCTGTTTATTTGGTACCTACCACTAGTTTCTGCCCTATAGATTTCAATCTTGCCGAAGTAACACCAATCTACTCGTATAAGAGTAGAGACAGAGGCTGTACAAACAACTATAGGCCCATCGTTATCTCATCAACTGAAAAATTTTAAAAAAGGTTACAAACAAACGTTTGATTAACTATCTAGAATCTCATAGCCTCCTTTTTGAATCTCAATTTGGATTTAGAAGTGGCATCTCAACAAGTCATGTCGTTCATGAACTAACAGACCATATTGTCGATGAATTAGATAAGAGGAAAACACTATTATTAGCAAACTCGAAAAGATGGTTATTCGTGGAGCACAACTTAACCTGTTGAAAAGTTACATTACCAGCAGATCACAACGTGTTAGAATTGATAAAGGCACCGGTGATGACCTTCACGTTGAGTGCTCATACTTCAGGGCTCTGTGATTGGGCTGACGTTCTATCTCACATTTATGTTATGACCTGTGTGACCTCCAGCTAAAAAATGTCAAGGTTGTTACCTCCGCTAATGATACCATTTTTATTTTCGGTGAGGATTTACGCAGCGAAAATTTTATACAGCGCAACTGGGCTTCAATCGAGTTTCATCATGGTTAAATGCCAATCGACTCACACTCAATGTCGAGAAGTCAAGATACATACTATTTTCAACGAGAAAATACAGCTCCTACAGAACTGAGCAACTATTAAAATTTAACCCACTCGTGATCTTTTGATCAGTATCTTTGCTCATGCAAACAGCTAACTTGTGCCTCGGTTGTTAAGTATCTTGGTGTTATGATTGATTGTAAATTGAGTTTTAAGCACCACATAGATCTACTGTCATCAAGGATCCGGCAGTTAATTTTTATTTTTACAAACCTGAGACATATTGCCGACAAAAACTTCATAAAGATGGTTTACCAAGCGCTATACGAGCTTATTCAATCATACTGTATAACTGTTTGGGGTGGTTCATGCAAAACGGCTATGATGAACCTGGTGAGAGTTTAAGAGCTGTCGTGAAGTTAGTCACTCTTTACCTTGTCTTTGCCCTACTTTAGACCTATATCGTACAGCTGATGTTCTTACAATCCACCAACTGTACGTCCTAAATGGTACTCTCAAACATCAACAACAAAAAGAATTAAAACATGCATAATTATTGTCAAAATAACACTAATCAGTGGTTTGCAGGATCACTGATTGATGTTGTTTCCTCTTTGTACGGTCTTCCTCCCGGAGGTTCTATGGTTTTCTGGATGAGTTTCTGTACAATAATAAAAAAAAACGATTTACCAACATACTCAATAAGTAGCACTTATATGTAAAAGTGTAAAAAAGGTAACATTTCGTAGTTAAAGTCTCTCAATTGCGAGGAAAACGAAGATCTTCTCTGCATGCCTTCATAAGTTCTTTCTATCTTTATTCTATTTCCTACAGTTACTTCAGTGTTTTTTATGAACACACTCAGATATATACACAAATTTATACAAAACCTACCATTTATTGTTCTAGGCAATGCAGCACCATGTTCACTGCTTCTCTTACCATCATATACTATATATTCCACTAGCCGGAGACTGGAGAAACTGGTAATTTGTGATACAGGTCATCCTAGTTCAGATGCCAGTCTCCCGCACAGATTATGTCTAAAAGAGCACTGTTTACCATATAAAGCGTATTATAAAAATTGTAAACTGTGTGTGAGAAGTAATAAATTGTTATTATTATTATTAAAAAAATAATATCCAAATATGTAACTCTTCTGCAATACAAACATATTTGGAATATCAGCAGCATTCTCGAACAATCAACTACTATATTCCTTTACACTATGAAAATAGCTAAAACACACTAGTTTAGCTGTTTCTACTTTATTAAGTGACGTATTTGGAAACCGTGTATGTCGCAGAGCTAAATCTATTCAACAATTCATCACTCTGTGGATCCCACTGTGATTCAGAGTCTAGAACTATACCCAACAAGTTGGTGGTGTGAATTTTTCAACTCTTTTTCATTTGTTAGAACACTGGTTTTAACTTGTTTGACATTAATTGTAAAAAATATAATACATTTGATATTTTTCTCATTCAAAAGGAAACGATTAACATAGACCCAGCACACGACGTCAGAGAACGTACTATTTACGTAACCAGATAAATAACTGATGGTAATCGCTTCAAATTTAAAATAAAACGAACTTTTAACCTTACTGTACCTACGCCAATTAGTGTAACAGCTATACCCGCGCACAGTCTCACGGACCGACATTTTAAAAGCCGATGGTTTGGTTTTTTTTTTCAGAAAACCTAGTATAAACTCATATGTTGTTTAAAGTTTAGGATATTATTAATTAAATAACGCAATATTTTATTCATTTTTCGTATTTACTATTGTTTTACAACCTCCAGAAAAAGCCTTTGAAAAAATCAGTAATTCTTATATACTACGATAAAGTTAACCAAAATTACAATTCTTCCAATAAAAAACATAAAATCTCCATTAATATTATAGATAATAAACATATAAATAAAAAATTCAAATCTAATTATCTTTAGATTGATTAGTATAGCAATCAGACCAAACCATAACCGCGTGTTCCAAACAAAAGTATTTTTTGCAAGTAAGAGAGTTTTAACGCGTTTTACGATTTTTTTTCGAGGAACAAAAGCTACAACGTCCATGGCCCAGATTGTTAGCAGTACCTGATGATTCAGGACCATCTATTCTGCAAATTGCAGCACATTTCTGTCATATGATTCTCGGTAAACAAGTAGTCGTCGCTCGTCTCTTTTTCAAGAAAACTCTCCTTTCAACTTTTTTGTCAGGATTATTTTGAGAGTAAATAATATATGAATTAATTCTTGCTATATTCGTTAGTCTATTAAAAACCACCATAGACCACCTATTAGTACCTCTAGCGACATTATAGGTTTCACACATTTCTTCAACTGTATCAACGCCTCCTTTCTAACATCAGTCTAATCTGTTCCTCGTTTATTATCACGTCGATAAATGAATCTAAGAAACAGAAATAACTTATACGAATTTATAAAAGTACTGAAATAAAATACTTTGATATATAGGTTACATTATAATAAAAATATATTTGAATATTAAAAAAAACTATAATAAATGAATCTACAAATATTTAGAAATATACTTATTTATAAATAAATACAATCGACATTATAAAAACTAATGAAATCGCGAAATTAAAAAAATATTACTTACCAAAAATAGTAACACGTATACCCGCGCCGGTCTCTCGCATCGAATGAGGCTTAGTTCACCTAAATATCAAGGTCGTGTCGAATTAGGCAAGTACTAGAAAACTCATTCAACTAGCATTATCCTTACTATAAATAATTACAAAAAATAAATTATTTATAGAGATCGGCCAAGGGGGCGGTTTTTAGTGGGAACACCACATACTCATGACTCCTGCACCTTACGGAGCAGGAGATCCAAAGGAATTTTCCGCCTCGTCAAAAAAAAATAAAAAAATACTATGTAAATTAGGGTGTCCCTTATATGACAATAAAAAATTTTTTTTCGAATTTCGAAATGCATACCCTCTATAATTTTTACTAATGCTATAAGATACTTAAATATAAAATTTTATCAATCTAGCATAATTGCAACCAGTACCGACCGAGCTTCAAAGTTTAGTAAAAAAAGGTGTTTTGTCCTAAAATTTCAGTCTGCTATAATTTCACTATAAATGCAATGAATTAA
This sequence comes from Hypercompe scribonia, assembly GCA_949316085.1. NCBI lineage: Eukaryota > Metazoa > Arthropoda > Insecta > Lepidoptera > Erebidae > Hypercompe > Hypercompe scribonia. The sequence goes on from OX438986.1 coordinate 15,243,412, forward strand.
GTGAATAAAATTAAATAATAAATTAGATGAACATTAATCTTTAATTAAAAACATAAAGAAATAAGAATCATTCAGGGTAACTTCTTTCTAGAGTAGTTTTTTTACAGTCTGGATACAATTTTAGATGTTCCTGGACACAGCGCAGCAAGAACTGTTTTTGTTCTTCTTAAGCCGTGATAAGTCCGTTAAAATCTTGCATTAATTTAACAGCCCTTTCAACAGTATCATTTACAACTCTCAAATAACTTATTCTTCTTTTAGCCTCCAGAAAAGCAGCATTGTTATTCCAAGAAGATACATCTTTCTTTAGAAAACTCTTTTCCGATACGAAATCATCCAGTGCTTTGTCTAAAAAGAAAAGAAAAATAAGTTAAATAACAAATAAAAATCAACAACAATTTTGAAAATAAATAAATAAGTATTGGACATTGAAATTGAAATCCAACAAAAAGTCAATTTAACTTACCAAACAACTTTTGAGTCAGTTCTTCCTTCGACGGGTCATAGCGTTTGCTAAAATCCGAGATTTTGTCCCTGTTGAAGTTGGCAATCATCTTCTTCTTAGTTTGGTTGTCAACTTCATCATCAAATAGTGATAGAATGACTGTCTCTTCACATAAATACCACAAGTGATGGCTGAACTTGCTTATAGAAGCTTTAGAAATTGTTGCGTCAACTTTTTCATACTCTTTTAACATCTTCAAGAAACGCAAATCTTGATTAGGTGCTTTGGTCGCCACTGTACATTCGAGCCAAGGTTTAACATACAATATTACGAGAAATAAGCAAACATCTTGTAGAGCCTTTTTGTCCTTCGCAGTTACTCTGCATTGTGACTGAAGTAAATATATTTTTAAAGAATAGATCGCTCTCGCCATCCAGCGTGCCTGATGTATAGCTCCGGGGGGCCTTAGTTTTAATTTTTCTTCTGTGTCTCCTCCTAAAAATATTACGCACAGTTCGACCAATTCGCGGTAATCATCTCTTACAAAACCTTTATCTAATTCTGTCTTATAAAATAGTAACAACGCTTGAATGTCTGTCTCGGCAACCCGTGCTTTTACGAAATTAAGAGATGGTTCAATTTTAGTACAATCAATGTTTTTCCAATTTTCTTGTACCTTTTTGAACATCAGAATATCTGGGCTACTAGTAATTTGCTTAATCTTGGTTTCAAAGACAGCTTTTAGGACCAATTCATAAACATGATGACGACAGGCGAAAAGCAACAATTCTCTTCCTAAAGTTTGCTCCAAAATAGCACAAGCTCCATTGAAACGGCTCATATTGGAAGCTGTTGTGTCGCAGCACATTATTTGCACTTTATCATAAAGGTTCCAGTCAAAGAGAGCTGCTGATACAGCCTTCGCTTGATGTTTTCCAGAAGAACTTTCTAGTTTCGGCACTGCAAGAAGCTGCTCTCTATCGTCAAATGAAGCTATAACAGGCAAGCGTTCTTCTTTTGAACTCCGTACATCCAACCCCGGTAATAGTTTTCCATCCCAATGGACTGTAACTATGTCGGGTACATTGTTTTGGAAGTTAGATTTTATTGCTTCTGCCCTTGATTTTCTAGTTTCAGTACGAATTCGCTGAATCGAGGATTTGTTTATACAGAAATCATCGCTGCTCAGACCAAGCGCTTCTACCACCGCATTAAGAATGTAAACGGTATCTCTAATGCTTAACTGGCATCGATCTAAAGCTGCAACTAGTTTAGGTGTTATAAGATTCTTTCTACCTCTTTTTGAACTTTGTTCATGGCAGGGAACGTCCGGCAAGCTGAGTTCAGAATTCAAGATCTGTTCTTCGTCTGAATCTTCTTCACTGTCTAAGTTATTTGTGGTGGAAGTAGATACAACAGCTAGTGATTCTCTTTGTCTTACAATCCTTTCCTCTTCTTCCAATCGTCGTTGTCTAGATCTTTGTTCTTTTTCCGCCAATTTTTTATCTACACCACCTAAGCATCCCGGTCGACCTAGCTCTCTCTGTTTCATTAAAAATAATTTATCTTCCTCTATTTTCATTCTCTCAAAAGCATCAGCATGTGCAATATTAAACAAATTATCAAGATTAATTATAAAATTGTTCTCACGACTCTTAAACGTAATCTGAGTTTTCTTACAATTTTTTGCAACTCTCTCCAAACATGATATAAATCAATAAGTTTCTTCACGCAGTTAGGAAATGCCCTTGTTGGAATTCTTGCTTTTTTCCAATATATGATGCACTCCCTGATCACAAGATTTGCTCTTTCACTAACAGTCAATTAAACCTCACGAATATTGTAAAATAGGACTGAGAGAACTTGTCGATTAGATGGTAATTTTGCACCATTTATTTGGTAGCTAGTCAATCCGATAAGAAAAATATTTTGTTTATCACTCCGTAATTCCACCGACATGTTTACGCACTAAACAATGAAGCACTAATAGTCTCAAAAATCACGTACGAAATGGCAAATAAAACATGTCGTAACAGGTCACTGGGCAGTACTTAAGCAACTTGTATCGACAAGTTTAAATAGCAAGTCGGCACGGGTTATCGTTTATATATCGAACTAATATTTTTTTCTAAACAATATAGGGTTATTACGAAACTTTTAAGAAGGTATGCGTAAAAAAATATCGAACTTGAAATTTAAGGAACACCCTAATGTAAATACACTGGAATTAATTATTTCAAGATCTCTTTAAACAATATGTACATCACACACGTCACACACATCACATCGCTTTTGAACAGCACTTTCCACAGGATAGACAATAATTGTTCATCGAGTTAGTTAAGTGAGTTGTTAAAGACTTCTCGACATATTCCTTAGTTCTGACTTCCTCTCCATAATTCCATTTTGCTATAAGCTGGTATATACATAATACGACGAGTAAAGTTAGGTTTACATATTTACTAATTCTACTAAAGTTACAATTTAATATTAACTAGTCACCCAAACAACTATACGCCTTAGCATTGAAAGTAATCTATATCCAACTGTCATTTAAAAATATTAATAAACATAAGAATTAGCACATATTATTCAATGAAACTTAGAAAATCTAGAAATATCTTGCCTTGCTACACTATTTAAGTTTAATTCCAATAAGGTGAAATTTGGTTTTTGATTTATTAAAACAAATCAATCGACACATTTTTTATAGAAATAGGTTTATTGAGTTACGAAACCCAAGTTAAAATTGAAAGTATATATATGTACATCGATACAAATATTTATAGACTGATTAAATATAGACAGGCAATGAAAAATAAGATGATTTTATTTTTTCATTCCTTTGTTTAACAATAATATTAACGTTTAATGAATGTTACTGAAAATATACTCCATTGCCGTACTATAGACTATCTATTAACACAAAAACACTGATATGTATCACTAATGACCGTGCATAAAAAAAAAACAAATCCTGCAAACATGCACAATGGTGCAAAAATTTCTAGTTTACATAAAAGGGAACTACACCATTCAAAATTTTGACAAATTATAAGACATGACATGAATTGAAATATTATACTGGTCTTATTTCAAAGCAAATTGCAGTAACACGATGATATAGTCATTAAGGAGCCTAAAGAGACTCAAAGGTAAACAAGCGCCTATGTTGAAGAACCCACAAGCATTCATCTTGATAAAGGAAATTCGATTTAACTTCAGTACTTTTTTGCATAATATTTTATTATGTCCTGTAAAACAATATTGTAAATTTGACAAAGTTAAATGTTATTTCAATTATATATACAGTTGTGTATTTAAAAACACAAAATTATATTCTGTATTATGATTACTTTTACCTGAAGAATTGTTTATATTTTTTAAACAAACGTCCTCTGTTTTTTCAATAGTTGAATAGAATACCTCACAGCCAAAACTTAAGAATGCTCCTAAAGTGACATCTTGAACGCGACCAAAATGTTAACAACAGTAGCAGTTACAAAAATATGCTACAATAAAATTGGTCACATTACTATTAGAAATTTATATTTGATGAAAACATAACTTGAGTTATCAAGTAACTCTTTGAAAATCTTGTAGTTTGAATAAAATTCAATAGGCTTACGTTGATGAGTAAAAAAATTAAAACCAAGTCACTTGATCCACTCTTAAACATACAATACTTACGTAATCATAATATTGGTCTAAATTCCTTTCCAACTGTATTTGTATGTAAAGTAAGGTTTTAAATAGTACATCAAAAGAGTGTAGAAATATCTGTGGCATAAAAAGCATTTTTTAAAGTAGTCATAAACCCTAAACATATCATAGTTACTGCTATTTTTAAACTTACCAACACTGGAAATACCTTTTTATATAAGTTGTAAGCTGCCAAAATTGTTTCATAAATGACGAACAGTTCCTCACAAATTACTTTGTCAATTTTCTTTTTACTAATACCCATTATAGCATTATTCCATTCCATAAGGTATTTTTTTAACAGAATAATTATAAAGTAAGCATAAAGCATGTTTATATCAAACCCAATTGATAAAATGTCAAGTAAGTAAAGAACATAATCAACATGTTTGGCGGTAACATAAAACGCAATTGACGTCATACCGTTCAAAGTAACTGTAACAAGAATGTGGATCCAATTCCTGGTGACAAAGTTTAGAATATCGCTTTCATTCCAGCTGAGTTTGTAATTAATTTGTTGAATTTTCATTAATAATTCGACATGGTTTTGACTATGTACCATATTCAAACTACTAACAATCACAAGGTTTAAGCAAAAAAATGAATTGAGAATGAATAATAATAAGAAAAGCGTTTTTTTTTCACTGTTGATGATGAATGATATCTCATCATCGTTGTGAGGTACATGAGAAATGACGCAATAAATAATAAATGCTGCAACGGATAAAAATACAACTACACGTGATTTGATCTTGACGGGCTGGATAATATTGCCGTTGATATTATACTTCGATGACAATAATACAGCTTGCGTTAGGTACAGAGGGTAAATCATTCTTTTAAGATTTATCTCCAGCTCGTTATTGGAAGGAGTGTCCGACACTTTTCCCTAACATTTTATTCGCTTAGTTTTTAAGATCATCACTGCAGTATACTCGTACATCCAAGACGTTGTCAGTAATACAATGTGAAACACAGACATTGTATTACTGAGGTCAAATAACTGAGGCAGAGGTTAAATAAGTATGTATAATTTAATTTCAAGTTGAAATTTAATCGAGCAATATTAATTGTATTTTGTTTATGTTTGTTTCCCGCTAGTTAATTACACTAATGACAATTATATGTATTAATACAATGCTTTAACTTAATATCAAACAGATGGATTATGAAATTAGAAGTAAAATACAATGATGTATTGCTGCTTTGAGGCAGGCTCCGATAGAAATATTGTTTTTAAAAATTCACACCACCCCACGACAAGCCAAGGAAGGAGGACATCATTCTTGATGATGTTTTCTTTAATCGCTCTTCTGCAATACAAAAATACTTTGAACGTCAGCAGCATTCCTCCACAATAAAATACTATATTTCTTAACACTATGCAAATAGCTAAAACATACTAATCTATCTGTATCTACATCGATTAATTGACGAATTTTGTAATCGGCGTATGCCACAGAGCTGAATCTATCCCACAGTCTATCAATCTGTAGATACTATTCCAATTCAGAGTCTAGGGCTGTACCCAATAACTTGATGGTGTTCACAAGATCAAACTCTTTTTCATGTTTTAGGACACTGGTTTTAGCTTGTTTGACATTAGGTGTTAAATTTAATACGCTGCTTTCCGGGAGAGATTCAGAACTCTCCCGGTCCCCCAGGCTCTGGAACGGGTCCGGTATCACAGACGGCTCGAGCACCGGAGATCGCACAACGATCTCTGTCCTCCTTAAGCACAAGTTTGGGGGTGACAGGTGAGGCCATCTGTCACCCTAGCAGAAGCAGGCCAGGATGGCAGCAGGACGTGCTACAGAGCAAACGCTCTTTTGGGACAGAAAAGGGGTCATATGCAAGCCGTAGATAGAGGGCCCGAGGTACACCAGGGTTCCAGGGATTTTCTTTTCAAGGGTACACCTGGTTCCACGGCTACTGGTACCTGAGACGGCGTACGGTTTTTGGTCGGTTCGAGTCCGACATAACCACCAGTAGGTGGTGTCCGGTGGGCATTCTGCACGGTAAAAAAAAGGTGTAAAATTAGTTTTTTTCCCTTAAAAGACAATGAATAACATAGAACCAGTTCACGAAATTGGAGAAAGTAGTTTTTAAGTCATCACTAACTGATTGTAGTCGTTTTAAGTTTGAAATAAAACGAAATGTTGTCCACCTATAGCACTGTCTACTGATTACCTTCTATCAAAATTAGATATTTAAGTAAGAGATTCCTTGCGACCTCTCCAAGTCGGTAATCCGATCAGGGGGGGTGGCGATGGTGATTAGCTTTAATATCGTTAACGCGTTCGGCACTCTCCCCTGGTAGGCAATTAGGGCGGCCCTTCAATATCACGAGGTGCCGCTCTATTTGCGGGCCGTGATTGACCCCTATTTACGCGACTGGACAGTAATGTTTATCGATCGGAACGGAGTGAAAAATCGAAGCGAGGGATGTTACAGGGTTCTCTAGGGGTCTGCGAGTATGTTGTGCCCATTGTAATGGAACCTCGCATAAGATGCGGTCCTTCATACCAGTCTGCCCTCTGGCTTAAGTGTCGTCTGCTATGTGGACGACACGCTTATACTCGCTGGAGGTGCTTCGGCTCGCCGAGCTCGGGGTGGCTTGTGTTGTGGATAAAATCTGCAAGCTGGGCCTTAGGGTGGAGCCACAGAAAACTTAGACAATATGGTGCCATAACCTCTTTAGACCTCAGGAACCACCCAGCTAATGACTTCAGGCTCCAATACGTGAGTACTTAGACCTCGTCCTGGACAGTCGATGGAGCTTTGAAGAGCATTTCGGGCGATTAGTACCCCGAGTGCTAGTGGTAGCCGTTTTGTTGCATCGTGTGCTACCCAAAATTGGAGGACCCCGGGAAGAAGTTCGCTACATGTGGGTTGTCAGATCCATGATTCTCAATGGGGCGCATGATCTGGGCAGTGCCTCACTTTCTACAGAGTGTATTGGTTATCAAATTAGTTAGTGAGATGTGTAAAACTTCTTGGCGTATTTTTTATTTTCAAAAACAATTTTAGCGACTTCCACCAACCAACCAACAATCATTGAAGAACACGAATAAAAACAAGAATTAGTACATATTATTGAATCCATCCTAGAAAATCTAGTAATATCCTACTTTGCTACTCCATTTTTATTTAATTTCAGAAATGTGAAATTTGATTTACAGTTCATTTAAATAAAACCACCGTCACATTTTTTAGAAAAACGAATTTATTAAGTTTCAAAATACGCAAGTTAAAACACGGAGTATAAATACATCCGTACAAGTATAGGTATATGCTTAATAGAATTTTATTATGCTTGTACGAGTACATAGACAAGTAATAGAAAAAATATATATTTTAGCCGAGTTGGCCCTAAAAAGGTAAGCAAGCAGATATGCTTTCTCTTGTGGCTGATGGGCCAGCGACCCGTCGGGATACTTCAGTGGTGGTAGCGAGAATTGGCAGTGATTGGACTGCACGGCTTTTGCCAATTGCCAGAACTTACGGCTACCCGTGGGGTGTGCGATAAGTTATTGGCCATTCCGTGCAATGCGCTGGGCATCCGCTCTAATGTAAACCCTCTTGCATTCCTTGGTGGCTTTGTTGTACGCTGCTTTTAGGCGATCTACGTCTGGATGGTCTTGAGCGCTAGTCCTGGCCCATGCGCGGTAGGCCGCTTGCTTGTGAGTAACAGCGTGAGCGCACTCACGATGGAACCAGGGGCGGGCTTTCGTGCTGGCGACCTTACTGTAGGGAATATAACGAGATTGAAGAATTGTCTCATCGTTAGTTGGCTCAGCCTACAATCAAGTTGTCATAGTGTACGAATATAATCTAAATATATGTGTATATTTATGTATATATGTGTATTTATGACGTATGTATTGTATGTGTTCATGTATGTATAGGCGCTCATGTATTGTATATTTTAATTGTCAATATAATCTTTGTGCACCTCCCTTACAATATTTCCTAACCACCTTAACGTTGACTGGAAGAAAATCCCTTGGGCATGAAGTCCGCCAATGTACAAAGTGCATAAAGTGTAAATAAATAAAATAAATATAATATTCCATAGCGACAGTCATCTCACCAGCAACGGCATTCGGTGTCTTTGAAGCAGCGTTGAGCCAAGGGGATGGATGCAAAATAATCTCGCATTCCATCCCAGTCTGCTGACGAGTAGTGCCATAACCGTCGTCTCGCCGCCACAGGTCGTGGCGGGGCAACAAGGGGCACCGTGGTGGACACCAGGCAGTGATCGGAGGATCCTAGAATGGAGAGAACCGATATTGTGTACTGCTCTGGGTGACTCATCAGCAGTAGGTCTAGCAAAGAGGGCGCTTGACCTGTTATGTCTGGTATCCTGGTGGGCTGGAGTACCAGTTGGGTGAGGTCATGCGTGAGCGCGAATGCGTGGGCAGTTCGACCCGCATATTCAGTTCTGGAAGACCCCAACCAGGACTCATGGTGGGCGTTAAAATCTCCAAGAAATACCAGCTCAGCGGTCGAAAACTGCTCCTGTGCCTTATCTGCTCCCTGAGTGAGATGGTCAAAGATGCGAGTTGTCTCAGAGTCACCGGAATGGGATCGATATAGGCATGCGTAGATTTGGCTTGTAGATCTGAAATCTACGTGGAACCAGAGAATAGAGAAGGATGGGTTCTCAAGGCAGCGCAAGCGGCGGTAACAAACATCCGACCTGACGAAAAGACAAGCTCCAGCCTTTGCGAGAAAGCACTCCTCAAATATGTAGTCAGGATAGTGGACATAAGCCGTGTCGTCAGGGCGGTGTATTTGTGTCTCCGTTAGAAATAGCATGGCCGGCCGTACCATCTCCAGGTGCTGATGGACGGCGCTGAGGTTTGCATGGAGTCCACGGATATTTGTGAACTCCACCTCAAGAAGCAAGTTGGTGGGAGAGGAGGAGAGTACTGCTGTTGTAACTATATTTCTCTTTTATTGCGCTGCCATAGGTATATGTTGGGAAGGGAAAACGGGACATAAAAAAGGCATGACAGTCGTCGCGGCAGTGTAGTCTGAGACTCGGAAGACTGTGGTTTCACATTACGGTGAAGCAAGACGGTGACCGAACCGTCGGACGGAAGGACCCCCGTACCCTCCCGGAAGTGGTCGCCGTGCCCCACCGTCCGGTCACCAACAGGCACGATGAGCCACTCCGCAAATTATACGCGACCTGACGGGGCAGCCTCCCAGGGTGGTTAACCATTATTGGGCCCCTCTCTATGCCGCGGGCAGCCAGCGGCGCCACCGTTTCTACGAGTCTCCCTGGCCGACGGTTCGATCCACGGTACCCCCACAGTAACCCCACGAGCACTCCACTGCTCACACACATTCTACGACAACTGTCACACCTGCATCATTGGGCCTCCGGTCTCGCACTCACCAACGAAAGACGACTGCACGAATGCTGTCGCTTTAGGTTGGTCTTCTGTGCGAGGGTAGTACCACCCCAGTCGAGCCGGCCCGTTCGTGCTGAGATCCGCGTGGCTCTACTACTATTAATAAACGAACTCGAAAAGATGGGTATACGTAAAGCACAACTTAACTTGTTTAAAAGTTACCTTACTAGCAGATCACAACGTGTTAGAATTGATAAAGTCACCGGTGCTGGCCTTTACGTTGAATAGGGCGTGCCCCAGGGCTCTGTGATTGGGCCTATGCTCTTTTTCACATTTATCAATAGCCTATGTGACCTTCAGCTAAAAAATGGCAAAGTTTTTACCTTTATTGATGATATCGATTTGATCTTCAGTGAGGATTCATAGAAGTCCAATGGGCTCACACTCAATGTCGAGAATATAAGATACACATACCATTTTCGATGAAAAATGCAGCTCCTACAGAATTGAGCAACTATTCAATTTAAGCCCATTTGTACTCTTTTGATCAGTATACGTTTGCCCAATCGTGGTATCCATTCTAGTACACTTCGGCTCCAGCGACCATCGGTCCGTCTGGAGACATGGCCGGTCCACTTCCACTTCAGCATACTTATTCCCCGTGCGATGTCCGTTACTCTAGTTCTGTATCGAATAACCGTGTTACAAATTTTATCAGCCAGAGAAACACCTAGAATCACACACTCCATCGCACGCTGAGCTACTTTAAACTTATGGACCAGTTCAATGGTGAGTGTCCACATTTTATCTCCGTATGTCATTACAGGTAAACCGCACTGGTCATTGACTGGTCATAGATAATGATTGTGGGATCGGCGACTCGAAGATATGATGAAACTTTCCGAATGCCGCCTAGCCCAGACGAATCCTCCTATCGCCCTCCCGATTGAAGTTGTGCCGGTCGAGTTAAATATTATAGTTTGCCCATAGTAGATATATTCTTGCACAACCCTGATAACAGTGCCATTCATGGTTTCGGGACTCGGGGACACAATAATGCATAGTAGGCAACTACGCATTATTTTTGTTTTTTCGATGTTCATATGTTTCGATGTTATTGCAGATCATGCAGAAATTCCACCAAGATGACTATGTCGTCTGCAAACCGCAGATGTGAGAGGTATCGGCCATTGACATTGATTCCCCGCCCGTTCTAATCGAACGTTTTTAAGACGTCTTCCAATGCATTGGTAAATAGTTTCGGAGATATAACATCTCCCTGACTTACCGCACGATACAATTGGATTAGTCTTGTGCTCTTTTCTTGTACTTGGACGGTAATTGTTGCAGATTCATAGAGGCATCTCATCACCTGAACATATCGGCAGTCGACCAGGCATCTCTGTATTGATTCCAGGGCAGCTCAGGTCTCGACGGCATTCGAAGGCTTTCTCGTAGTCTACATACGCTCGACAGAGAGGCTGGTTATATTCCTCTGTCTTTTCGATTATTTATCTTAGAGTGTGTATGTTCGTATATATATGGTACTGTAGCCTTTTCGAAACCCAACCTGCTCCACGGGTTGGAAGTCATTAAATTTTTGGGTAAGACGATTCGTAATAACACTTGAAAACAACTTATACGCATGGCTCAGGAGTGAAATTAGGGAATAGTTCTTTAGTAGAGTTTTGTCTTTTTTCTTAAAGAATAATACTACTACGCTCCTACTCCATGCCTCTGGGCTAGTGCCAGTATGAATGACGGAATTAAATAGCTTTGAGAGCTCTACTAATATAGGTAATGAACCGGCTTTTAGGAACTCTATTGTAATTCCGTCTTCATCAGGACCTTTGCTGTTGTTAAGTTGTCCGAGTGCCATTCTAATCTCGCCCAGATCGATGTCGGGAAGCTCATCTGAGAAGTGGCGAGTCAGTCTAGCACGCGGGTCATCCGTGCTATGAGTCTCGGGTGGGCGGGCTAGTTAGCTGTATAGATCCTCATAGAACTTTGCGACTTCAGCGAGAACCTCTGATTTAGAGGTGACGGTGGCGCCTTGTGCGATTTTTAGTTTAGTCAGGTGGCATGAGGTTTTTGGCTTGGTAAGAACTTTTGTGCCCTTATTTCGGACAATTGTGTTCTCAGTCGCTCGAGTGTTTGTTTCGCGAATGTCTCGTTTTACCACCCTTTTTACCTGCCTATTCAATTCCTGACGCTCAGATGGACTGGTATTTGTTGTCTTTCGCCTTTACTCATGATATCTAAGGCCTCACTTGTGAGCTTAGACTTGCGTCCAATGTTCTTTGGTCGAAAGTGGTTTAAACCCACCTCGCGGATGACACGTACCAGGTTGTTGGCGGCGTCGTTTACGTGCTGCACGGTTTCCAACATGGCGAACCGGTTCTGAAGCTCTAGCTGGAAGCTTTCACCCCCAGCCTCGACCTGCTGCAGAGTTGATCTAAGAGTCGACTTCATCAAGCGCGCCCGTTTCGTTTTGATACATAGATTTAAGGTACCTCTCACGAGTCGGTGATCACTTCTTGTATTGAACCTATTGATCACAGAGACATCCCTAAATATATGACGTTCGTTTGTGATGATGAAGTTGATCTCGTTCTTTGTAGCTCCGTCGGGGCTTAGCCAGATCCAGTTCCTTTGAGGTTTCTTCTGAAAAAAAGGAATACATCAAATAGAGCCCCTGGGCTCCGAGGAAATTTACCAGTATTTGAACCCGTCGATTTCTGTGCCCATAACCGAACGGTCCTACCCCGGTTTCGCCTTAATCATGTACTCCCGTTTTCGCATTGAAATCGCCCATGACAACTGCGAAAGAAGCGTTGGTACGAGCCAGAGCCTTAGTTATGTCTTCGTACATGGCCTGAATCTCATCGTCAGGATTTGTAGACGTGGGTGCGTACACTTGACGATACGCTGCCAACTTCTTCCACGCTGCCCTTTAACGACTTATGGATCATAAATCCGACACCGCTTTGGGATGGTTGGTCTCCCTGTCGGAAGTAGAGGAGGCGACCTGAATCTAGAGCTATCATATCCTCACCTGTCTTCAGACTTCTGATAGCCCCAAAATATGCCAATTGATATGATTTACCTCCGTTTCACCGGTACCATGGCCAGGAATAGTGCGACTGCGGGGAACTGGGGGCCGTGAAATTTGGTTGTGGTTCACGAGGGGAATTTGCCATAGTCACCACGATTGGCAGGCGGGTTGGCGACTGCAGTGGCGAGAATTATTTCTCTGATGACGCTGCTGCCTATCACCACGATTGAACTTTAGTGATTCTCGCTATGGTGTGGTTATACCGCCACGAGTCGGTCGCCAGAGCCTCGTCCGTTGTTTGTTGGGGGCATCGCGTGCAGGTGAGGTTGGCTTCACAGGGCCTGGGATGGTGGGTGGCCCCACTTGCATCCCAAGTGCTATATGAACCTATTCTATCATACTGTATAACTGTTTGGACAACTGTTTAACATGTAAAATGGCTATGATGAACCTGGTGAGAGTTTAAGAGCTATCGTGAAGGTTAGTTACTTTCTACCTTTTCTTTTCCCTACCTCAAACCTTTATCGTACAGCTGATATTCCTACAGTATGCCAACTGTACGTCCTAAATTTTACTCTCAAACATCATGCGTAAGTGATGTACGATCCTTCACACATAAATAAAAGGCTACAACATACTTTTTGTCAAAATAACATCAGTCAGCTGTGATATACAGCCTTCTCTAGGAGATTCTATGGTTTCCTGGGTGGGTTTCTGTACAATAATGAAAACAAAAAAATTCAATTTACCAACATACTCAATGCAAGTGTAAAAAAGATGTCACTTCGTGGTATAAGTCCCTCTTCAGTTTCCTCGTAATTGAGGAGTTGCGAGGCAACTGAAGATCTTCTGTGTCTGCCCTCATAATTTCTTTCTATCCTTATTCTGTTTCCTACAGTTACTTCAGTGATATTTTATGAACACATACAGATACATAGACGCATTTATACTAAACCTACCACATATCGTTTTGAGCAATGCAGCACAATATTCACTGCTCCTCTCCTCTCACCATCCTATACTTTACATTCCACTGGCTGGAGACTGGAGAAACTGGTAATTTGTAATACAGGTCATCCTAGTTGAGATGCCAGTATCCTGCATAGATTATGTATGGAAGAACAGTATTTCTCACAAATCAAAAGATCTAAAGTAATACTTCAAATTCTGCAGTGACCCAATTTCCTGACTAATGTTTAATGAAATACACAATCAAATGCCTTAGTAATATAAAAATAAAAATATCTACGCCTAGTTTTTTTCTCTAGATACTAAATACACTGGAATTAATTATTTCAAGATCTTTTTAAATAATATACACACATTGCCTTTTAACAGCACTTTCCACAGGATATACTATAATTGGTCATTGAGTTAGTAAAGTGAGTTGTTAAAGACTTCTCGGCATATTTCTTAGTTCTAAAAACTATTCAGGTGACTTCCTCTCCATAATTCCATTCTGCTATATACTGATACATACATAATATGATGAATAAAGTTAACTTTCTTATACGCGCGCGTGTGTTTGAGAGACCGACAGAATTATTTTTTGAAATTATTTATAGAAAGGTTAATGCTAGTTTAATGAGCTTTCTAGTACTTGCCTAATTCGACACGACACCTTGAAATTGGTGTGAAGTGTGACTTTGCGCGGGGGCACATTTGGATAAACTATGCCTCATTCGGTGCGAGAGACCGGTGCGGGTATACATGTTACTATTTTTGGTAAGTAATATTTCTTTTATTTTCGCGATTTCATTAGTTTTTATAATGTCGATTGCATTTATTTATATATAAGTATATTTCTAGATATTTGTAGGTTCATTTATTATTTTATTTCATTTCAGTACTTTTATGAATTCATATAAGTTATTTCTGTTTCAGAGATTCGTTTATCAGCGTGATAATGAACGAGGAACAGATTAGACTGATGTTAGAAAGGAGGCGTTGATACCGTTGACAAACTGTGTGAAACCTATAATGTCGCTAAAGGTACTAAATAATAGATGATCTATGGTGGTTTTTTATAGCCTAATGAATATAGCAGGAATTAGTACATATAATATTTATTCTCAAAATAATCCTGACAAAAAAGTTGAAAGAAGAGTTTTTCTTGAAAAATTGTCTCATGAACTCATTGATGCACAGTTGAGAAGACGGGCGGCAACAACTTGTTTACCGAGAATCATACGACAGACATGTACTGAAATTTGCAAAATAGACGGTCCTGAATCATCAGGTACCGCTAACAATCTCGTCCAAGGACGTTGTAGCTTTTGTTCCTCTGTCTGTCTGTCTTCCCCTTTGCCTTACTTGCAAAAAATACTTTTGTTTAGAACACGCGGTTATGGTTTGCTCTGATTGCTATACTAATCAATCTAAAAATTATTAGATTATAATTTTTTATTTATATGTTTATTATCTATAATATTAATGGAGATTTTTATGTTTTTTATTGGAAGAATTTTAATTTTGGTTAACTTTATCATAGCATATAAGAATTACTGATTTTTTTCAAAGGCTGTTTCTGAAGACTGTAAAACAATAGTAAATACAAAAAATTAATAAAATGTTGTTAAGTTTAATTAATAATATCCTAAACTTTAAATAACATATAAGTTTATACTAGGTTTTCTCGAAAAAAATCAAAGCTCCGGCTTTTAAAATGTCGGTCGTATAGGTTGTGCGGTACGTAGTAGTGATGCGGGTAGAGCAAGGTTATGTTCTCATATTTACTAATTCTACCATAGTTACAATGTAATATTAGCAAGTCACCCAAAAACTTATACGCCTTAGCTTTGAAAGTAATATATAACCAAGTTAAAATAAATAATAATATAAATAATAAAATCAAGTTAAAATTCAAAGTATATACACATCAATACAAGTATATGTATACTGCTTTAATACAGGCAGGCAATGAAAAAATCTGATTTTTTTTATTCTTTTGCTTTAAGAATAAACCTGAAACTCATTACCAGCGCACGTGTTTCCCTCCCTCTATCTATTTCGGGTCCTTTAAGCGGGTGTGAAAAAGTATCTTACTAGGCCGCCATAGCGTGGGTGACCATACTGCACTGTCTTCATTCGCAGTGAGTATGACGACCACCGTTCTTAGATTCTATTCCTGCTTTCCATTAGGCAGAATATAGTCACTTTGGTAGGTTTTTATATAAAAAAAAAAATTTAGGCTTAATGAATGTTGCTGAAAATATGGAGTATATTTTTGACGTACTATACTGTGTACTATTTATTAACACACAAACACTGATAGGTAAACATTCAGGTCTCACTAATGGCAGTGCATACAAATAAATAATCCCTATAAAAACAAATATTGTTTAAAAAATGTCAAGTTTACACTAACGGAACTACACCGTTCAAAATTTTGACAAATTGTAAGACATAACATGGTTTGAAATATTAAACTGGTCTTATTTCAAAGCAAATTGCAGTAATACGATGATATAATCATTGAGAAGCCCAAAGAGACTCAAAGGTAAGTTAGCGTCAACGATGAAGAAGCCCCAAGCGTTCATCTTGATAAAGGAATTTCGAGTTAAATTCAATACTTTTTTTAGCAATATTTTCTTTTGTCCTGTAAAACGATATTATGAATTTGACAAAGTTAAATGTAATACAATTAAAATCTTGTTAAGGTATTTTATTATTTATACAGTTGTGTATTTGACAACACTAATATGTGTATATTCTGTATCATGATTACTTTTATCTGAAGAATTGTTTATGTTTTTTAAACAAACGTCCTTTGTTTTTTCAATAGTTGAGTAGAACACCTCACAGCCAAAACTTAAGAATGCTCCTAAAGTGATATCTTTCAACGGGACCAAAATGTTAATAGCTGTAGCAACCACAAAAACAGGCTAAAATAAAACTGAACATATTATTATGAGAAATTTATATTCGATGGAAACATAACTAGAGTTATCAAGTAACCAGTTAAAAATCTTGTAGTTTGAATAAAATTAAAAAAGCTTACATTCACTAATAAAAAAATTAAAACCAAGTCACTTTATCCACTCTTAATTGATAAATATACAATACTTACGTAATCATAGCGTTGGTCTTAATTTCTTTTCAAACTGTGTTTGTATGTAAAGTAAGGTTTTAAATAGTACATCAAAGGAATGTAGGAATATCTGTGACATAAAACACATTTTTTTAAAAAATTCTAATAAATCCTGAAAATATCAAAACCACTACTATTTTTAAACTTACCAATACCTGAAATACCTTTTTAAATAAGTTGTAAGCTGCTAAGATCGTTTCATAAGTAACGAACAGTTCCTCACAAATTTCTTTGTCAACTGTTTTGTTAATGATGCCTAGTATAGCATTATTCCATTCCATAAGGTATTTTTTCAGTAGAATAATTATAAAGTTAGCATAAATCATGTTTATATCAAACCCAACAAAAAAAATATCAAGAAAGTAGAGAACAAAATCAACATGTTTGGTGGTAACATAAAACGCAATTGACATCATACCGTTCAAACCAATAATAACCATAATGAGAATCCAATTCCTGGTGACAAAGTTTAAAATATCGTTTTCATTTAAGCTCAGTTTGTAATTAATTTGCTGAATTTTCATTAATAATTCGACATGGTTTTGACTATGTACTATATTCAAACTATAAAGTACTACAAGGTTTAAGCAAAAAAAACAAATTAAGAGTAAATAAAAATACTGAGAGTGTGTGTTTTTCATTGTTGATGATGACTGATTTCTCATCATGGTTGAGAGATAAATGAGAAATAACACAATAAATAATAAAAGCTGCAACGGTTAAAAATATAGCTACAAGTGATTTAATCTTGACGGGCTTCATAATGCTACCGTTGATATTATAATTCGCTGACAAAAATACAGCTTGTGTTAGGTACAGAGGGTAAATTATTCTTTTAAAGTTTATCTCCAGCTCATTATTGGCAGGAGTTTCAATCACTGTTGCCTTACATTTTACTCGCTTAGTTTTTAAGACCCTTACTGTATACATCCCAGACGTTGTCAGTAAAACAATGTTAAATCCAAACAGGTCAAATAAGTATGTATAATTTAATTTCAGGTAGAAAATTTAATCAAGCAATATTAATTATATTGTGTTTGTGTTTGTTGCCCGCTAGTTAATTATACTAATAACAAGTATATGTATTAATACAATGTTTTAACTTAATATCTAACAGATGGTTTATGAAATCAGAAGTGAAATACAATGATGTATTGCTGCTTTGTCGCAGAAATCTGATAGGCATTTTTTTTTCAGAAAGTTCACCCAATGACGAGTAAAATGGAATGGCAAATGACGACGCACAACCCCACCACAAGCTGAGGAAGGAAAACATAATTGTTGATCCTTAATTGCTCTTCTACATTACAAAAATACTTTGAATGTCAGCAGCAGTCTTTCATAATAAAATATTATATTTCCTTGCACTACGAAATTAGCTTGAACTAGTCTATCTGGTTTTTTTTTTTTTTTTTTGGGGTGCTGGGCTAGAAAACCTCCACGTGGTGCACCCTGGTAACGTTGGCATCAGCGCCAACGGCTAATATTCTAGCACGAAGTGAAGGCCTTACTTCTTCGGCCATTTGATCGAGTTGTGGTCCAACAGAGAGGTTATAACTGCCGTTTCCTCTGTTGGCTCTTCGCTCCTCGGAGCAATGAGGAGGAAAACCTCATTAAAAAATCACGGAGGGGACCCTTTCATAGGTCGGAGTTTCTCCACTATCAGTGGTGGAGAAAGGAGAACGGGCTCGGTGTGTATTCACACTGCCACCGAGTAGGCATTGGGAGATTTAATCCTTCTGCCACCGTCGTCATATCGTAATCTCGAGAGGAGTGTTGTGGTTATGTCTCACAACTCTACTTGGGAGCGAGGGTCTTGGCTTTGCCGCCCGGACTGCGAGGAAGAAAACCTCTCTAAAAAAATTACCCCGAATCCTGTGTTCTGGTGTGTGGCCAGGGGATGCATGGCTGATGGGTAGTTCAGTCGTAAGCACACTCCCAGCTGAGGCACCTGCGGACCCCTCAGTTGGGCACAAATTTACGCTTGCCCGGGTATTGGGGGATCTCTGCCCGGGTCGACCACTATTTCTCCCCCAATCGTGGGATTAAGCATGGAAAATTTAAATAACAAAAACCAAACCATAGAAAGAAAGAAGGAGAAAAAGAATAGAACGGAGAAAGGTATAAGAACGGACGATCGCTCTTCAAACGAGGAGGACGTATTGGTAGGCACGCCTATCTCGGCGGGGCTCGGTAGCCGAAGAACTTCGGAACGCTTGCGTTCCAAATCCGCTATTCCGTCGGATGATAGTAGCTCCAGAACGCATATGGACGTAGTGGAGCCTATGGAGAAGAAACTTTGCGAAAGCAGGAAACGCGAACGTTCCAGGGATGAGGCGAGTGACACATCCCAAGAAATGCTACCTCCCAAAGTGGGCAGTAGCCGTAGAGGTAGGTCGCGAACATCGACCTTGGCTCCGTCTGGTTCTGTCTTTTCTAAGGCAGAAACCTATAGGCGGGTTCGAGCGGAGGGCGAAAGTGCAGCAGAGGAGGAGATTGCAGATCTCCTGCAGAAGATTCGAGAGCCGGTGGAAGGGGGTTGTGTCTCCTAAACAACTGTTTCTTTGCAGGAGACAGTAAATGCCGGGGTGGCCATCATCCAAAAGGTGGCTACCAAATCACGGAACCTTAAGAGCTCTTTCGTGAGGGCTCTTAAGGACTCCTCCTCTGCCATTGCTGGGGTTGTTGAGACCCTCGTCGGGGATGTAGCTCGCCTTCAGGCAGCTAACGAATGTCTGACGGGGCAGGTGGCAGATTTGAGTGCCCAGTTTGCCCAATTTCGGGCGCAGGTGGACATTCCAATACTGCAGGACATGGCTTCGAAGCAACCTGCCTCCACTACCGGTCCCAGTGACATCAGTGACGCACACTTGCGTCAAATTTTGGACGCAGTGTGGCATATGCTGGATGGACGTCTCGCAGGCCTGGAAGCGAGACTGCCTCCTGCCCCTATTATGCGGCCATCACTTGCTGCAGACAGGCGAAAGGCCTCATCAGCTTCGACTCCGCTGTCTGTCGCGAGTGGTCGCAAATCGTATGCGACAGCGGTGTCAGTGTCTGCACCTGCTGTTGCCACGAGGACACAACAGGCGGCCAAGTCAACAACCAAGATGGTTGCACCGGTTACAGGGAATAAGACGGCGGTAAAGAGTGGAGCAAAATTTCCTCCGCTCCCCACTCCAACACCTACACCTGATCCCTCCACATCTGCCCTCTCCAATGACGGTTGGCAATTGGTCGGAGGGGCTAAGAAGAAGTCCCGAAAGCGGGGTAAAAAGGCTGCCCAGAAAGCAGCTCCTACCCCGCAGTCGCCATCGGTGGCAATAGCCACCAAGAAGCCACGGAAGCTAAAGCCGCCAAAAACCGCGGCTATAGTGGTTACCGTATCGCCGGAGGCGGCAAGTGGCGGACTGTCCTATGCGACTTTATTCAAGAAGGCTCGGGATAGTCTCGCCACTGATTTCGGGACGGTAGGGGTCAGGTTGCGCCTCGCCCAAACGGGAGCTCGAGTCCTGGAGTTCCCCGGGGCTGAAGGCGCAAAAACAGCAGATTCGATTGCCGAGAAACTGCGAAACATGTTTGCACCCACGGATGGTGTCAAGATCGCCAGGCCTACAAAGTGCGCAGAACTGCGCATTTCGGGCCTGGACGACTCAATAACGGCCGACGATGTCCGTGTTGCAGTTCGGGAGAAGACTGGATGCAACACGGATAACATCAGGGTTGGCACCATCCGCCCCGGCCCAGGGGGCCTTGGCGCAGTGTGGTTAAGTTGTCCCGTAGCGTCAGCCAAAGTTTTGGGCGACGCTGGCAAGATACTCATCGGTTTCGTAAACGCCAAAGTCACAGTTCTGGCGGCGAGACCGATGAGGTGTTTCAAATGCCTGGGCGTGGGACACACCCGCATCAAATGCGACAGCTGTTTTGACTGCAGCGGACTTTGTTTCCGCTGCGGTCGACCGGGTCACAAGGCGGCAGATTGTTCTGCTGCCCCTCACTGCCCCGCGTGTGCGGCGGGTAACCAACCCGCCAATCACCAGATTGGGCAGGGGGGTTGCAAACCTCCCCGCAGTTCTCGGCAGGCGTCAGGGGCTAGCCAGTCGGCCCAGGCTGCTTCTGACGTCGTTCGTGCGTCTATGCCGTCGCCCATGGAGGAGGCTGTAGAGACGGTCGAGTAATGGCCCAAGTCTCCAACCTCCTTGTCCAGACTAACCTGAACCACTGTGTCGCGGCGCAGGACCTTTTCCTGCAAACCATGGCACAGTGGTCGATCAGTGTTGCCGTAGCCGCGGAACCCTACTACGTTCCTCCCCGTCCAAACTGGTTGGGTGACCGGGATGGTTCCGTGGCAGTCGTCGGCTCCACAGCGGCTCATTCCCCGCCCTTGTCGCTAAGAGACAAGGGCACTGGATATGTTGCTGCTGAGTGGGGGGAGATCACCGTATACGGTGTGTATTTCTCCCCTAACCGGAGTTTGAGCGACTTCGAGGTCTTCCTCAACAGCCTGGAGATCTCGATGCGGCGACTAATGTCTGGGCACGTCCTTGTGCTGGGGGACTTCAACGCAAAGTCCGTTGCGTGGGGTTCCCCCAGGACGGACGCCAGGGGCGAGGCCGTAGAGGAGTGGGCGGCCTCGGTGGGCCTCTGTTTACTAAACAGGGGCTCCACCAACACGTGTGTGCGACAGCAGGGAGGGTCGATAGTGGACCTTTCGTTCGCTACCCCTGCCCTCGCCGCACGAGTAAGGAACTGGCGTGTCCTGGAAGAGGTTGAGACGCTCTCGGATCATCTCTATATCCGATTTGAGCTCTCCCGCTCCCAGGAACCCAGAAGGGGTCACGTGGCGCGGCGTTCTTCTCGCTTTCCGCGGTGGGCTATAGCCAAACTGAATAGGGACCTACTAGAGGAGGCAGCCATTATTCACTCTTGGCTGTCTCCGCAGGCTCCGACCGAGGAGGTCGACATGGGGGCTGGTCGTTTCCGCGATGCGATTACGCAGATCTGCGATGCGGCCATGCCCCGCATCCGAGGTTGTCGGCCTCCACGGAAGGAAGTTTACTGGTGGTCCCAGGAGTTGGCGGACCTCCGCGCGGCCTGTACTCGTGCCCGGAGGTCCTACACCCGTGGTCGGCGGCGACACCGCGAAGAAGGCGGGGAAGACCAGCTTCATGAGGAGTACCGAGAGGCGCGGAAAACTCTGAAGCTGGCCATCAGCCGCGCCAAGGAAATTAAGCGTAAGGAGATGCTGGAGGGTCTCGATCGTGACCCCTGGGGTCGCCCTTATCGTGCGGCGCGACAAAAGCTCCGCACTTCGGGCCCCCCCCTTACAGAGACACTCCAGCCCAGCTTCCTGCGGGATGTGGTCGAGGGCCTTTTCCCGCGGCGGGTGGATCACACACCCCCGTCGATGGTCTTCATGGCCAGAGACGACGGGGGGAACGAGGACAATGTTCCGCCCGTTAGGGAATCGGAGGTGGGGGCGGTTGTTCTACGGATTCGCTCTAAGAACACCGCCCCTGGGCCAGATGGGATACCTGCCCGAGTATTGGCACGAACCCTCGATCACATGTCGGACCGCCTCAGGGAGGTCTTGGACGCTAGTTTGTCGTCCGGACGCTTCCCTGAGTGCTGGAAAAGCGGGAAGCTGGTCCTATTAAGGAAGCCGGGACGGCCTACTGATTCGGTGGCGGCCTATAGGCCCATTGTGTTGCTGGACGGGGCGGGTAAACTGTTTGAGAGGATACTCTCTGCCCGCATCGTCCGGCACCTCTGCGAGGTGGGCCCCGATCTGTCGGACGCCCAATTTGGTTTTCGGGCGGGGCGTTCGACAGTCGATGCTGTGCTGCGCCTGAGGGCCGTTACCGAAGAGGTGGTGAGCTGTGGCGGCGTGCTGTTGGCGGTGTCGTTGGACATCGCCAACGCATTTAATAGTCTGCCATTTAGCTGCATCAGGGAAGCACTCCACTACCACGGGGTGCCCGAGTACCTGAGGCGGCTTGTGGCAGACTATCTTGAGGAGCGTACCGTCGTGTACGAGGACCGAGATGGTATTCTGAGGCGGCGGCCCATGTCGTGCGGTGTTCCACAGGGGTCCGTCCTCGGACCACTCCTGTGGAATATGGGTTACGACTGGGCCCTTCGAGGTCGTCTTCCCCCCGGGCTGGGCGTAATTTGTTACGCCGATGACACATTAGTCACAGCCCGGGGGGCGAACTTTCAAGAGGCGGCGCGCCTGGCCACCGTGGGAGTCTCTTTGGTGGTCGGGCGCATTGAGGCGCTGGGTTTACGGGTGGCCCTAGATAAGACGGAAGCCCTTTTGTTTCATGGGCCCCGTCGTGGTCCACCCCCCGGTGCCTCTATCGTTGTCAATTCGGTCCTCGTACCGATTAAGGCCCAGATGAAGTATCTGGGCCTGATCCTTGACGGCAGGTGGCTCTTCGACGAGCACTTCCGACAGCTTACTCCAAAGCTGGTCGGCGCCGCTTCTGCTCTTGGGCGACTTTTGCCCAATTTGGGTGGAGCCAGCGTCGCGACGAGACGGCTATACACGGGGGTTGTTCGGTCAATGGCGCTGTATGGTGCACCGGTGTGGGCGGCGGCTCTGACCGCCCAGAATAGGGCTCGCCTCTGGCGCCCTCAGAGGATATTGGCGGTTAGAGCCATACGCGGTTACCGCACCGTATCGACGGAGGCGGCGTGCGCCCTGGCCGGAACTCCCCCGTGGGATTTGGAGGCGGAAGTGCTCGCCGAAGTTTATCGGCGGACGGCTGACTTCCGGGCGGGTAGCAGCATACGGCCCCCGCCCGAGGACATACGCGAGTGGCGTGAGGCCGCTCGTCGAGCCACGATGGCTCGTTGGTCGTCCCGGCTGGAGACTCCACGTGCTGGCTTTGCCGCCGTGGAGGCTCTCCAGCCGGTCATCGCCGAGTGGGCAGGGCGGCAGCACGGGACCCTTTCCTTCCGACTGACGCAGGTCCTTTCCGGGCACGGTTGCTTCGGGAAGTATCTGCACTCGGTCGCCAGGAGGGAATTGAGTCCCGCCTGTCACCACTGCGACTGCAGTGAGGACTCGGCTCAGCACACGCTAGCGGTTTGTTCCGCCTGGGCGGCGCAGCGTGGGGTCCTTACTGCAGTTATTGGAGGAGATCTCTCGCTACCGGCCGTCATACGCTCCATGGCCGGTAGCGACAGTTGTTTTACCGCGGTCGCAACCTTCTGCGAAGACGTAATTTCGCGGAAGGAGGCGGCGGAGAAGGCCCGGGAGGACGATATCCACTGGGACCCAATTCGCCGCCGGCGAGCCGGGCGGCGGAGGCGCGCATACCAGCGCCTCATGCCGCCTTGAGTGTGGCCGCGGGTGGACGGGACGGGTTTTCCCCTCCACCTGCTATAATGGCCAGCCGCGAGGAGGCGACGTCCGCGTGTGCCGTACTTCGCCTAAAATAGAGAGTTTATCCGCAGATGGTGCCCGAGGTACGGGCAGGCGCTAGGAGGAATCTGGATGTCGTAATAGCAGCGGTTCCCGGATCCCTCCTATCTCAGGCGCAGAGTGGCACACCGTGTGGTTTTAGTCGGTCCGATTCCGACACACCACCCTGCCGTAAACCCCGGTGGGGTGAGGGCCCGAGGGGGTTCCCACACGTTAAAAAAAAAAAAAAAAAAAAAAAAAAGTCTATCTGGTTTTCCATCGATTAATTGATGAATTTTGTAATCTGCGTATACCACAGAGCAGAGTCTATCCCACAACCTATCAATCTGTAGATACCATTCCAATTTATAGTCTAGAGTTATACCCAATTACTTGGTGGTATTCACAAGATCAAACTCTTTTTCATTTTTTCGAACACTGGTTTTAATTTGGTTGATATCAAGTGTATAATTTAATAAATTTAACATATTAAGTTTTTTTTTCACTTAATAGACAATGAATAACATAGAACCAGTTCACGACATTGGAGAAAGTAGTTTTTAAGTCATTAGTAACTGATTGGAGTCGTTTTGTTTCAAATAAAGCGAAGTGTTGTTCGTCTATAGCGCTGTCTACTGATTATCTTCTATTGGATATTTAAGTAAGAGATTCCTTTCGATCCCTCTCCAAGTCGGCAACCCAATCAGGGGTGGTGGTGATGGCGGTTAGCTTTAATATTGTTAACACGTTCGGCACTCTCCTCTGGTAGGCAATTAGGGTGGCCTTTTAATATCACGAGGTGCCGCTCTATTTGCGGGCCGTGATAGACGCCTATTTACGCGACAGGACAGTCAAGTTTATCGATCGAAACGGAGTGAAAAATCGAAGGGAGATATGTTACAGGGTTCTCTAGGGATCTACGAGCATGTTGCGCCCATTGTAATGGAACCTCGCATAAGATGCGGTCCTTCATACCAGTCTGCCCTCTGGCTTAAGTGTCGTCTGCTAAGTGAACGACACACTTATATTGCCTAGAGGTGCTTCGGTTCGCCGAGCTGGAGGTGGCTTGTGTTGTGGATAAAATCTGCAAGCTGTGCCTTAGGGTGGAGTCACAGAAAACTTAGATAATATGGTTCCATGACCTGTGTAGGCGTCAGGAACCATCCGGATTAGTAAATGAGATGTGTAAAACTTCTTGGCGTATTTTTTAATTTCAAAAAACAATTTTAGTGACTTCCACCAACCAACCAACAATCATAGAAGAACATGAATAAACACAAGAATAAGCACATATTATTGAATCCATCCTACAAAATCTAGTAATATCCAACTTTGCTTCTCCATTTTTCTTTAATACCAAAAATGTGAAATTTGATTTACAGTTCATTTAAATAAATCCATTGCCACATTTTTCAGAAAAACAATTTTATTAAGTTTCAAAATACGTAAGTTAAAACTTGGAGTATACATACATCCATACAGGTATGAGTAGACGTTTAATAGAATTTTATTATGTTTGTACGAGTACAAAGACAAGTAATAGAAAAAACAAGGTATTTTTTAATTGCTTTGTATAACAATAAACTTTATGGTTAATCATTATTACTAAAAGTATACTCCATTGACTACATATTATTTATGTACTCAAAAACACCGATAGGCAGATATTTAGATAGCATATAGATAAAAAAATCCTGCAAAAATGTACAAAAGCGCAAAAATTTCAAGTTTACACAAAATGAAACTACACCGTTCAAAATTTAGACAAATTTTAAGACATGACATACATTGAAATATTATACTGGTCTTATTTCAAAGCAAATTGCAGTAACACGATGATATAATCATTAAGGAGCCTAAAGAGACTCAAAGGTAAACAAGCGCCTACGTTGAAGAGGCCACAGGCATTCATCTTGATAAATGAATTTCGATTTAACTTCAATACTTTCTTGCACAATATTTTCTTATGTCCTATAAAACAATATTATAAATTTGACAAAATCAAATGTTACTTCAATTCAAATATTGTTAAAGTATTTCATTATTTATATATTTTTGTATTTGAAAATACTAAAATATATTCTATATCATAATTACTTTTACCTGGAGAATTGTTTACATTTTTTAAACAGACGTCATCTGTTTTTTCAATAGTTGAGTAGAACACCTCACAGCCAAAACTTAAGAATGCTCCTAAAGTGATATCTTTGAATGGGATCAAAATGTTAACAGCAGTAGCAGCTATAAAAATATGCTATAATAAAATTGGTTACATTATTATAAGAAATTTAGATTTGATAAAACCTAACTTGACTTGTCAAGTAAGTGGTTAAAAATCTTGTAGTTTGAATAAAATTCAATACATGAGCCATGTTGAATAGCAAAAAAATTAAAACCAAGTCACTTTATCCACTCTTAATTGATAAATATACGATACTCACGTAATCATAACATTGGTCTAAATTCATTTCAAACTGTATTTGTATATGAAGTAAGGTTTTAAATAGTACATCAAAGGAGTGTAGAAATATCTGTGGCATAAAAAACATTTTTTAAAATACTCATAAATCCTAAACATATCATAGTTACTGCTATTTTCAAACTTACCAATACCCGAAATACCTTTTTAAATAAGTTGTAAGCTGCTAAGATTGTTTCATAAGTGTCGAACAGTTCTTCACAAATTTCCTTGTCAACTTTCTTGTTACTAATACTCATTATAGCATTGTTCCATTCCATAAGATATTTTTTCAATAGAATAATTATAAGGTAAGCATAAATCATGTTTATATCAAACCCAATTGATAAAATGTCAAGTAAGTAAAGAACATAATCAACATGTTTGGCGGTAACATAAAACGCAATTGACATCATACCTTTCAAACTAATGATAACAATAATATGGATCCAAGTCCTGGTGACAAAGTTTAAAATATCACTTTCATTTAAACTGAGTTTGTAATGAATTTGTTGAATTTTCATTAATAATTCGACATGGTTTTGACTATGTACCATATTCAAACTACTAATAATCACAAGTTTTAAGCAAAAGAATGAATTGAGAATGAATAATAATAAGAAAAGCGTTTTTTTTTCACTGTTGATGATGAATGATATCTCATCATCGCTGTGAGGTACATGAGAAATGATGCAATAAATAATAAACGCTGTAACGGATAGAAATACAACTACACGTGATTTAATCTTGACAGGCTGGATAATATTGCCGTTGATATTATACTTCGATGACAATAATACAGCTTGTATTAGGTACAGAGGGTAAATCATTCTTTTAATATCTAACTCCAGTTTGTTATTGGCAGGAGTATTAATCACTTTTTTATTACATTTTACTCGTTTAGTTTTTAAAATTGTCACTTCAGTATACATGTAAGATGTTGTCAGTAAAACAATGTGAAACCTAAACAGGCCAAATAAATATATTTAAATTTGAAGTAGAAATTTAATCAAATAATATTAACTACGTTATGTTTATCTTTGTTTCACGCTAATTAATAATACTAATGACATATAAGTGTATTAAAACAATGCCTTAACTTAATATCGCACTATTAAAGTAGACGTGAAATATGAGGATGTATTGTTGATTTAACATAGGAATCTAATAGGGAGGGATTTTTCAGAAAAATCGTTCTATGACGGATAAAATAGGCAGTGTAAGTTTTCCATCCGATTTTGACAGGACAGCTGTCCCCATGGACGTTTAAGAGTTGAATGTAAAGCAAAATTTATTAATTAACGATGCTTAAAAATCAAAAACAATCTACACCTATTCTTGAATAATTTTGTTAAATTTCGCAAATATATATTACATTTACTTTAAATTGACGAATCTTATAGATCGTGTATGCTTCAGAGCTGAGTCTATTCGACATCGATCCATACATCAATGTTTAGGTCACATTGCAATTCAGTTTTTAATTAAATCCAAAAATTCGACGATGTCTACAAGATTCAACTCTTTTTCACTTGTTAAAACACTGGTTTTCACTCGTCTAACATTCGCATTGCTTAAAAGAAAACTATTTTTAGCAGTACTCTATCGTTTTTATTATATAGAGTGTTCTGACGAACTCTTCCAGCTGATTCCATCCTCTCCGTTCCTCTACAGGACAACTCGTGCTGGCCCTGGAAGTCACCGTTTCAGAATGGTGGTACGCTTCCGAACTAAACGGTTCGACTCTTTCTTGCTGTGCAAACTGGTTAAAGCCTGGAAATCATTACCAGCGCACATGTTTCTCTCCCACTACGATACCGGGTCCTTTAAGCGGGGCGTGAAGCAGCCACGAAAGCATCTCACTAGGCCGCCATAGCGTGGGTCGCTATACTGCACTGT
Organism: Hypercompe scribonia; assembly: GCA_949316085.1. Classification (NCBI taxonomy): domain Eukaryota; kingdom Metazoa; phylum Arthropoda; class Insecta; order Lepidoptera; family Erebidae; genus Hypercompe; species Hypercompe scribonia. Next base: position 15,271,832 of record OX438986.1, read on the forward strand.
CTTCATCCGCAGTGAGTACGGTGACCATCGCTCTTGTATTCTATTCATGCTTTCCATCAGGCAGAATAGTCACTTTGGTAGATTTCGTACATAAAAAAAAGCAGCTTACGACATTAAAGAAAGTACTATTTGCGTCATGAGTAATTGATTGTTTAAGTTTGAAACAAAGCAAAATGTGGTTCGCCAATAGCACTATCTAGTGATTATCTTCTATCAAATTAGGTAGGCCATCGATGTATACCAGAAGTAAAAATGGGCCGAGAATTGTGCCTTGCGAAACCTTCATTGTAACCAGAAACTCTAAAGACCTTTGCTTTTTACCCTGACCATTAACTTTTACCCTGTAGATCCTATTACCAAAATAGAAGATAAAAAATACAAAGCAGTATTCCTGATTGCATAATGATACAATTTCCTGACCAATGTTTAACGAACACTGCAGTTAAATGCCTTAGATAAATAAAAAAACACCAATCTTATTTAGTTTTCTTCACAGGTACTGAATATATTGGAATTATATCCAAGTCTTTTTAAACAACATGAACACATCACCTTTTTTTTTTTTTTTTTAACGCGGGGAATGCTTTTCGCACCATACCCTCCGGAGGGACGAAAGGCGTGTGTGGGACTCCCGGAAAACCGGTCTACTCACTAAACCCCGCGGCGGCCTACCTCGGCAGTTGGGAGGAGCTCTAGGAACGCATTAGCGGATTCTAGAGTCCTCCCTGCCGTACCTCACAAGTGAGGTACATCCCGGGCACCTCGTGCCCCAGGGGCAAGACGCCATCGCACCTCCCACCGCCCTGCGCAGTAAGAGGCAGAACAGCGCCCCGCCCCAGACGACACTCCCCGGCCGCACCGGAGTGTCACCTGACTCGGGTCGTTTGCAGCAGTCACAACGCCCCAAGATGTGACCGCAGCGACCCTTAGGCGGCGATTAGGGAGCTAGCGACCTCTGCCGCGTCCCCTTCGCCGCCTCCTTCGAGCGGGATCGGCCCTTTCCCGATCTCGCTCTGCAGTCTCCTTCCGGAGCATAACCTGCTCACAGAAGGAGACCGCGGCTTCCCATCCTTCACGACTCGCCAGCATTGCCGCGATCAATGCTGACGGCGAAAAGTTACGTCCGATCCGTCCGACCAGGACTCGACGCTCAGACTCCCAAGCAGGGCAGTCCTCCAGCGTGTGCTGGGCGGAGTCCCGTTTGGACTCGCAGTGGTGGCATTGTGCCGTAGCCTCCCGTCCTATTCGATTCAGATACTCACCGAAGCAGCCGTGCCCGGTGAGTATCTGGGTCAATCGATAGGTGACACAGTCGGTCCTCTCTATCCACGCTTCGAAGTTCGGCAGAACGGCTCCGACGGCGCGTTGGCTAGCACAACCCTGAGTTTCGAGCCGTGCCTGCCAAACCACCAAAGCTTGCTTATGCGCGTTCTGCCGTAGCATTCCGGGCTCATGATCTGGCGCGGCCTCTTCAGCATTCCGACCGACAGAACGAATTTGGTCGTACACCATTGCGTCCATGTCGGCCAGAATATCGAAGGGCGGAGATCGCGCCAGGATCGTCGCCGCCTCATAGGAGATTGTGCGGTAGCCCCGCACGATCCGTATGGCCATCAGCCGCTGCAGGCTCCTGAGTAGGGCCCGGCAGCGGGAGGCACCCGCTAGATCATTAAACCAGACGGGTGCCCCATAGAGGACCATGGATCTAACAACCCCCATGTAGAGGCGGCGAACTTCTTCCCGTGGTCCCCCGAGATTGGGCAGCAAACGATGCAGCGCACCTGCTACCCCTCGCACTCGGGGTACCAATCGCCCGAAATGCTCTTCGAAGCTCCACCGACTGTCTAGGATGAGGCCTAGGTACTTCATGTACTGGCCTACCTGGACTTCAGCGTCACCTACCCGGAGACATGAGCTGGGTGGCTCCTGGCGCTTACGCAGGCCATGGAACCATATCGCCTCAGTTTTATGAGGCGCCACCCTCAGGCCCAGCTCACGTATCTTTTCCACAACACTAGCCACCCCCTGCTCGGCGAGCCAAAGCACCTCCTCGAAGTGTGACCCTCTAGCCAGTATTAATGTATCGTCCGCATAGCAGACGACACTTAGGCCAGAGGGCAGACCGGTGCGAAGGACAGCATCGTATGCGAGGTTCCATAATAATGGGCCCAATACCGAGCCCTGGGGAACCCCGCAACATACTTCCTTTCGATTCTCCACTCCATTCCGAGCGATAAACTTCACCGTCCTGTCGCGCAGATAGGCCTCAATAACGGTTCGCAGATAGAGCGGCACCTCGTGATATTCGAGGGCCGCCTTAATTGCCCGCCAGGGGAGGGTGCCGAAAGCGTTGACTATATCAAGGCTAACCGCCAACGCCACCCCCCCCGATCGGACTGTCGACTCCGACAGGAATCGAACGCACCTAACAGCATCTACCGTCGAACGTCCCCGTCGGAATCCGAACTGACAGTCCGATAGGTCAGGGCCCACTCGCGACAGATGCCCGCTAATCCGGTCAGAGATTATCCTCTCAAAGAGTTTCCCTGACTCGTTCAGCAGGCATATCGGTCGGAACTCAGAGGGACAATCTGCAGCCCTTCCGTCCTTCTTTAAAAGCACCAGTCTTGCTTCTTTCCAGCCGAGGGGGAAGATAACGAGGCGGAAACAATCTGTGAAAATCTGCCTCAGTTTGTCCCCCAGTACCGACAGAGCTATCACCAACGACCGACCCGGAATGCCATCAGGTCCAGGCGCGGTGTTGCGGGAAGCGAGCCGCCGCGTGGCTCGGTCAAGTTCACCCTCCGTCACCTCATACTCCTCGGACCACATTTGGCGGACCGATTGGGACGGAGATGAACACATCACCTGTTAACAGTACTTTCCACAAAACATACAAAATTTGGTCATCAAATTAGTAAAGTGAGTTGTGTAAGACAACAGTAACCTGTCTTTCTATTACCATGTAGACTCTATGGAGTATGTGTATTAACTTAAAACGACGTTTCATCTTGGATGTATCATTTAGAGCTATTATTTACATATAGGCTCAATACCTCTTTTACATAGTTTTCTACTATTCAAAGAGAGACCTTTGCATTTAAGAGGTGATTTGTTATGCCCTAGTGCAAAAAGTGATATAGTTTAAACTCTTTAGTTATAATTTGAATATTTCTTTTGATTTTTTTATTTATTTATTTTGAAAAATTGCATAACTTGGCACTCTTCATATATTATTCAATCTTATTCAAACTAGTGCCTTTCATAAATATATAAAGTCCTTAGTCAAGTTTGACTCCTTACAAAAATCTGCTCTATCAAAAAAAAAGTTTGTTGCTATGACTAAAAGTATCATTTAACGACAAAACAAATTTATCCAATTATTATGTTTTATTATTTTTTTGAGAAAACTGATCATATTCAGGCAATGCACATACAATATCATACCGATTTAAGGTATCACTGATTTGTACATCAACTACTGATGGTCATAGGCCTCTACTTAAAAAGGAAGTTGGCCTACTATGCGACACTGACCAGATGAGTTTGTATAAGTTTTGCTTCAAGTTCTCCTACTCTTTGCAGTGATATTTTCCTGTATAGTTTGTTCCATTAGTCACCTTTTACAATTCCCATGGAATGGACCCCTAGCGACATTATGTAAATACCTTTTACGTAAATACATGACAAATGTATGACGTTATGAATGATAGTGTTGAAACTGTAATCGTATTTAACGTTATAAGTAATTATGGTTTGTGTTAAATTAAGTAACGGTATGGGTACAGTTAGAACCATAGTAACTTTAAATTATGGTGGAACAACCGAAAAAAAATCAATATAGCATTTAATGTACATATTTTTTCCTTTGTAGGCCAAAGGAATAAATATGTCCAGCTATGAACTGTCAAAGGCTGTTGATGATTGAAGATGATGATTCTTTCAAATATTTTAGTAAGTAGAGTCATGCTATTTTTCAACACGAATGGGTCGGCTCTACTGGGACAATGCTTTCCTCTTACAGAAAACCAATCTAAAGCGACAAAGTTCGTGCTGTCGTCTTTGGTTGGTGAATGCGAGACAGTTATTGTGGTGTCTTAGACTGTCACGATGACTGTCATGTCTTTTAGTCTCGTCTCTAAGTAGAGTGTGAAAACTTTCATTAAGCCGCCACAGTGTGGGTCACCATATTGCATTGTCTGCTTCCGCACTGAATGTGTTGACCAGAACTCTTGGATCTCTTCATATTTTTTATTAGGTAGAGTACAGTCAGTTTGACAGGATCTCAAATTAAAAGGAAAAGAATAATTATTGTAATTGAATTGTTATTGATTTCCCAGATAGTATTGTGTTATTGATGATGGTGCAATAATAAGTTGATTGGCTTGATGGGTGAAGGCTTTTTGAATTTTTGAAGAGTACATGACAACCTTGAACAATCAATTACGTCAAGTCAACATTTTGTCCTTGGTAATTATGGTGATGGCAGAACAGTCACAACCCTAGTAGTAGACTGTACATTATTGTATTTAAGTATGCGTATGTTCATATGTATTGTGCACGTAGTATATATTTATTTATTATTAATGTATTATTGTAATGTATTTAAATAAGCTAAATAACTTTGGACTTGTTGTTTAGGCGGATTTAATGCCATGTAACATTTTCTCCCGGTCGACCTTCAGGTGATGTAGAAATAAGATGCGGTAGGTGCAAAGAAAAAATATTGAACTCGACATACTTCATAGTACATTTGAGTAAAGTCGAATCTTGGTATAAATTAAAATACGTTTTTATAATTAGTTTTTGGTTCTAAAAATCTATTTCAGAAAGTCAGAAACGTCGACACAAAAATTTTGTATAACTCGTTTATCGCATAGCGGAATGACTGTACGTAAACTGTTTGACTTAGATGTAGCTTTCTCAATATCTGTAATGGTCAACTACACCTGGTTATTCTGTTGTAATTGAATAAATTTATATGTTTTTTTAACATACTCGTACATATATAACAATCAGTTTAATGTAATCAAAAAGTAACGTCGTAAAATATTACAAAAAAGGATACACCACATTATCGACGAAATATTGAATTCTCCTTATTGTACATTATTTAAGAAATATTTTCAAATAATAATTTTAATCATTGTCAGTATCAAATATCTTCAATAATACCACTAAAAAATAATGGAGTAAAATTAATGGAGAGTATTACTTAATTTAATTAAAAATTTATCAATATGACTTATGACAACTAAAAACGTCTATATGACAAACGTTATCTGTTCTATGGTTTTTTTTTTTACCATTAGGCTTTACAGTTAGCTCAAAAATGTCAAAAATAATTCAATTGATACAACTTAAAACTAAAAACAATGAGATTTGTTCAATAATTTTGTTGAAAAAAATATTCAAGCTGTACTGAGGCCTTTTAATCTAATGCAGACGGTATTCCTCACTGCTAAATATAAAATTTGTGATAATTTTGTCTCTTCAAATACTTTTAGATACAATATTTTTACAGTTTTAGCTTGTGTTCTATATTCGTTATTTTTTTTATTAAATGCACTTACTTTTTCCCATAGTGAAAAGACTGTCTTAAGCAATATTCTGTACTTCACTTTTGTGTTTGATTGCGTTATGTACTCTTTTGGATATATCTTAAATATATCCACTAGGGTGTCCCTTATATGACAAAAAAAAATTTTTTTTCGAATTTCGAAATGCATACCCTCTATAATTTTTACTAATGCTATAAGATACTTAAATATAAAATTTTATCTATCTAGCATAATTGCAACCAGTGCCGACCGAGCTTCAAAGTTTAGTAAAAAACGTGTTTTGTCCTAAAATTTCAGTCTGCTATAATTTCACTATAAATGCAATGAATTAAGTGAATAAAATTAAATAATAAATTAGATGAACATTATCCTTTAATTAAAAACATAAAGAAATAAGAATCATTCAGGGTAACTTCTTTTAGAGTAGTTTTTTTACAGTCTGGATACAATTTTAGATGTTCCTTGACACAGCGCAGCAAGAACTGTTTTTGTTCTTCTTCAGCCGTGATAAGTCCGTTAAAATCTTGCATTAATTTAACAGCACTTTCAGCAGTATCATTTACAACTCTCAAATAACTTATTCTTCTTTTAGCCTCCAGAAAAGTAGCATTGTTATTCCAAGAAGATACATCTTCCTTTAGAAAACTGTCGTCGATCTGCAGTCGTGATAAAAATTGTTTGCTCTTTTCCGATACGAAATCATCCAGTGCTTTGTTTAAAAAAAAAGAAAAATAAGTTAAATAACAAATAAAAATCAACAACAATTTTGAAAATAAATAAATAAGTATTGGACATTGAAATTAAAATCCAACAAAAAGTCAATTTAACTTACCAAACAACTTTTGAGTCAGTTCTTCCTTCGACGGGTCATAGCGTTTGCTAAAATCCGAGATTTTGTCCCTGTTGAAGTTGGCAATCATATTCTTCTTAGTTTAGTTGTCAACTTCATCATCAAATAGTGATAGAATGACTGTCTCTTCACATAAATACCACAAGTGATGGCTGAACTTGCTTATAGAAGCTTTAGAAATTGTTGCGTCAACTTTTTCATACTCTGTTAACATCTTCAAGAAGCGCAAATCTTGATTAGGTGCTTTGGTCGCCACTATACATTCGAGCCAAGGTTTAACATACAATATTACGAGAAATAAGCAAACATCTTGTAGAGCCTTTTTGTCCTTCGCAGTTACTCTGCATTGTGACTGAAGTAAACATATTTTTAAAGAATAGATCGCTCTCACCATCCAGCGTGCCTGATGTATAGCTCCGGGGGGCCTTAGTTTTAATTTTTCTTCTGTGTCTCCTCCTAAAAATATTACGCACAGTTCGACCAATTCGCGGTAATCATCTCTTACAAAACCTTTATCTAATTCTGTCTTATAAAATAGTAACAACGCTTGAATGTCTGTCTCGGCAACCCGTGCTTTTACGAAATTAAGAGATGGTTCAATTTTAGTACAATCAATGTTTTTCCAATTTTCTTGGAACTTTTTGAACATCAGAATATCTGGGCTACTAGTAATTTGCTTAATCTTGGTTTCAAAGACAGCTTTTAGGACCAATTCATAAACATGATGACGACAGGCGAAAAGCAACAATTCTCTTCCTAAAGATTGCTCCAAAATAGCACAAGCTCCATTGAAACGGCCCATATTGGAAGCTGTTGTGTCGCAGCACATTATTTGCACTTTATCATAAAGGTTCCAGTCAAAGAGAGCTGCTGATACAGCCTTCGCTTGATGTTTTCCAGAAGAACTTTCTAGTTTCGGCACTGCAAGAAGCTGCTCTCTATCGTCAAATGAAGCTATAACTGGCAAGCGTTCTTCTTTTGAACTCCGTACATCCAACCCCGGTAATAGTTTTCCATCCCAATGGACTGTGACTATGTCGGGTACATTGTTTTGGAAGTTAGATTTTATTGCTTCTGCCCTCGATTTTCTAGTTTCAGTACGAATTCGCTGAATCGAGGATTTGTTAATACAGAAATCATCGCTGCTCAGACCAAGCGCTTCTACCACCGCATTAAGAATGTAAACATCATCGGCATCGATCTAAAGCTGCAACTAGTTTACGTGTTATAAGATTCTTTCTACCTCTTTTTGAACTTTGTTCATGGCAGGGAACGTCCGGCAAGCTGAGTTCAGAATTCAAGATCTGTTCTTCGTCTGAATCTTCTACACTGTCTAAGTTATTTGTGGTGGAAGTAGATGCAACAGCTAGTGATTCTCTTTGTCTTACAATCCTTTCCTCTTCTTCCAATCGTCGTTGTCTAGATCTTTGTTCTTTTTCCGTCAATTTTTTATCTACACCACCTAAGCATCCCGGTCGACCTGGCTCTCTCTGTTTCATTAAAAATAATTTATTTTCCTCTATTTTCATTCTCTCAAAAGCATCAGCATGTGCAATATCAAACAAATTATCAAGATTAATTATAAAATTGTTCTCACGACTCTTAAACGTAATCTGAGTTTTCTTACAATTTTTTTGCAACTCTCTCCAAACATGATATAAATCAATAAGTTTCTTCACGCAGTTAGGAAATGCCCTTGTTGGAATTCTTGCTTTTTTCCCAATATATGATGCACTCCCTAATTACAAGATTTGCACTTTCACTAACAGTCAATTTAACCTCACGAATATTGTAAAATAGGACTGAGAGAACTTGTCGATTAGATGGTAATTTTACACCATTTATTTGGTAGCTAGTCAATCCGATAAGAAAAATATTTTGTTTATCACTACGTAATTCCACCGACATGTTTACGCACTAAACAATGAAGCACTAATAGTCTCAAAATCACGTACGAAATGGCAAATAAAACATGTCGTAGCAGGTCACTGGGCAGTACTTAAGCAACTTGTATCGACAAGTTTAAATAGCAAGTCGGCACGGGTTATCGTTTATATATCGAACTAATATTTTTTTCTAGACAATATAGGGTTATTACGAAACTTTTAAGAAGGTATGCGTAAAAAAATATCGAACTTGAAATTTAAGGGACACCCTAATATCCACAAATATATTTTACAGACAAGTTAATGTTTTAATGATTTTAAAACTGCAACATGTTCATGAAATACTGAATTTCAATAAAAACAAATTAAAAATATTACTTTTTTAAATGTGGCTGTTGTTATTGCTTTACTTACTTTTTATATTGTGTGGTTTCTGTTATTTTATATTAATAAACAGAAGCTCGATTGCAATATCATCATTATGACAATCTTAGTTATTTGTTTCGATTGTAATGATAATCTAATTTTAAATCATGTGTTTTGGCACTTTTGGCATACATATTACAGAAGGTTCCCGACTTTCAAAGTTCACTAATTGATGTACTCATTAGTGTCTTATCATCTACTTAATTTATGCTGGTAACGCACATGCTATCTATATGATCAAGTCTGGTTAATCTTAGCTCGCGTGTCAATAACATGCGAATAGAGAAATCAATTTTCGTAATAAAAATTTGTTCTAAATTCAGTTTCAATCTGCTCTAGATCGAAAGGTTGAACTTTTACATATATGTGATGACGTGACTAAAAATATCTGTGTGGTGACAAATTAAGAATCCAGACTGTCACCATTCTTATTATTCTCGTGGGTTTCGTAAGAGGTGACTAAGGCAATAAAAATATATAACTTGAAACAAATCGTTTCTGACCTGTATGGTATAGCAGGCTAGAACCTCCTTTCTACGGAAATGCCTATGTCCAACAGTGGACTGTTAAAGGCTGTAGATAAACTAAAATAAAATTTATTTTAGTATATAAGTTAATGTTGTTTTATACATATACTTGTTTCTTCAATAATTTTAATTCATACTTTAAAAGTATTGTGTTAAACACGGTATCAACAGCATCGTAAAATCTTTTATCATTTATTTCAGTTACACAAAAAAGGATTTGCAAGAATATTCAGCGCTTGCAAGCGGTTTCATTTAAGAAATTAAGCGCTTGTGGTTTTTATGTCGTGGATGGTACAGTTCCTTTACGATTAACACATCTTCTTACTTCGTACGTTGTTGTTATTATACAGTTTGCACTGTTATAAAGTTTAGGTTGTGGCTGTGACTGGATTATTTCATTCGACTGCGTTAGAAGAAAGATTATGTTTCTTGTGTATAAGTAATATATGTTTATTTCTATGATATGCATGGAGTCTCAATTCATCTTAATTTTGAGAGGGACTCTTATTAATATCAAAATTATTAAAAATTAAAGTGGCAGGTCTTAGCGACATTTTAAGTAACTTATTAGTAAAATAAAATAAAGTTTGTAATTTTTAAACAGATGTACAATTATCACACAGTCGAGTTTTTTCGGCATTTTAAAAAATACCTTATTCTTGTGCTGTGAAAATAAAATGTTATAAACATATGTGATTTTGTATAGTGATCCTTTAACAAGTAAACCTATCTTATTTACTTACTTCATATAGAGCTACTATCCCACGGTATTTTAAATGATGTTTTTTAACGTAATACTCACATGGTCTCAATATTCTATGTATAAATAGATCGTTCACCAAAATTTCATTACAAATTTTCATATTGTGATACTGATCATTTTTCTTACTTTTATATAATCGTAATGCTCTCAGGTTTGGCTCTGTATCATCTCCAATGCAGGAATGATAAAGTACGAGTATAATCAATATCCTCTTCATCCTCACTCACTCGATGAAAAACAGTGAAATAATTCCTTAATCCCGGTTTTCTGTATTACTCTCGTAGAGCTGAATCAATTATGCCAAAAGATGGATCTCTTTTGGCCAAATATTTAAAACTTTCTCTACTTCTCCGTATACATTATTCACCACTACTTACTTATTTCAAACTAACATTGAGTTTTATGGCCAAACTCTTTGGTGGATATAAATTAATTCACTTTATCTAAATATTAGATTTACATTTCTTAGAGAGTAGTTGATAAAATTGTTGGCCTAAGTAAAATATAATAAGATAAGGATATATTTGTCCAGATATAGTAAGAGGTAAGATTTGTTTTGTTACAGTAAGTATAGTTAAGATTTTTAATGTGTGAATTACAAGTTGTCATCACTTATAATACAACGACTTGTTCGCATATTAAGTGTTTGATGTCTCAAATTAAAACAATATGGGTATATTTTTAATTTTATTTACAGTCATATATACAAATGATTACGTCGATAAACGTAGATCACGCTTAATTCCAGAATCTTATACTAAAAAGGTTTCATTTTCCTTATGCATTGTTTCTGTGCTCCTTTTTACTAAACAATGGTTGTATTTCTTCAACGGTTAGGCCTTTAGTCTCTGGTAAGAAGAAATAGCAGAAGACAGCAGTTAAACAGCAAATGATTGCAAATATATAAAAGATAGGTCCCCAACCTAGACTATGAAGAATTGGGTTGAATATGAAGAGCACGACAGAGTACAAGATCCATGACATTTCGACTATCACCATGGAAAGAATACTTTTCACCTGAAATAGGATTTATATTAAATATACGTCATAGAGTGATTATTAAAATAAATTAATTTGAGTGTCCGTGTGGTAACGGATTAAGAATACGTAGTGTTACCACCCCTGTTCATCCCGTGGGTGTCGTAAAAGGTGACCAAGGGAACAAAGTACGCAAGACAACATCATTACAAAGAGAAGGAAAACTTGAAATAAACTCTATTCCAACCCGTCTGGCCAGCGTGGTATAGTAGGCCAAAACCTCTTTGCTAAGGAGAGGCCTATGTCCAGCAGTGGACTGTAAAAGGGTGTTGACGGGAGATTCTATGAACAAATAGAAAGATATTTTTTTAAAAAAATTTAAAACTGGGCGTGTTGGTAGAACAAAATGGGTCCTAATTGTCACAATAGTAATTGTAACTTCAAAATATCATTCATCATCATCTTTGTCTCAGCCGAAAGTCTACTGCTTGATATAAATGTATCCCAAAGATTCTAACAACAACCAGTCTTGTGCTGCCCACATCTAATGGCTTCAAATGATCTTGACTGTATGTCAGATTACCTTGTGGGGAGTCTGGGTGCACATTCACCACTCAAAAACCTTTTAACTTTATCGGCCATCGCTTCCTCTAACAAAGTGTCCAACTCATTGCTACTTAAATTTGACAATCCTTAATTCTCTTTAATGTATCATAATTGTTGTTTAATGTTGATTTTTTTTTAAATATTTTGACATTGAGACGAAAATGTGTTCGATGCAATTTAAACTCATTGTATCTAAAAGATTTTCATTTATATTATTAATAACATAATAGAAAAAATATCTTACCTCAGGTAAGAATAATTCAGCCAGTAAGATATTTGGCACAGTGCCTGCCCCAAAAGTGAACATTATTGGGAACGTATACAGAGAGATTAATGTGATCCAGGTGGGACCCCACTGAAATTGGATTTGTGAGCCAAGTACCAAACAGCTGATAGTAGCGCCAATGGAACCATAGAACATAAGAGGCTGAAACATAATCAATGGATAAATAAAATTCAACCTTCAAAATATTTTACATACCAAAAAATTCACTCAACAATTATTAGTTGTGATGATGTCAAAGTATTTGAACTTTGTACATCTAAATTTTGTTTTAAAACGAATAGTTTTATAAACAATTGAAGTAAACAGTAAAATAAGCTTTTATGATAAGCAATAAAGTCGACATACAAGAATAGAAAGGTTGCAGATTATAAAGGATATATATAAAGGACAATAATTTTCCTGGTTTTAAAATCAACGAGGGCTCTGGTTGTTCAATGTAACATTATAATAGTTTTATAATATAACGTTCAGCATATAATATATTCTCTCAACATAAATAAATCGTTTAATTAAGTCTTCGCCTATAGAGAACGTGGATTCGGAATTAGGGCTAAAATTGGAACGGGAAGAGGTGCAGGTGGCGAGTACTTTAAGATTCGAAGATTGGAATCATTTAGGCGGTTAATATACTACTACAATAGTTATTGTACTAAAGTACGGTACACGAGTCGCTATTTCATTTGGTCGTCTTACCCGTCTTCCAGCTAAATCAGTCAAATAAGCTGCGAGAAACGAAGTGACAACTGTTACTGCAGCCATGGCTGTGCTACAAATTTCAGGTGAATATGTAGGTAGATTTGCCACGACTAGCGGTTGTATATAGGTTTGTACGACAATTAGCCCTTGAAATACTGCTGCGATTTGTAACACAATGCTCACGTAGAATGCCCGACGGGAAGAACGAGACTTTTCTGGAAGAATCGAAAAATAGCTATTTAAATAAATAATAATTTTATTTGTTTCAACCCATGCAGGACCTAATACATGTCTAACATTATATCCATCCAGCATTTGTTGTAGATATTTTTAAAGGGAAGAGAATCAAAGCAATACATAATAATTTCTCTGAAGCTTTTGGTTTCTAAAAAAGGCTATACTTTTGTTTTGTTATTAATGTTATGTCCTAAGCAAACTCTGTCACAATTGTAACTGTGTTTATAGGTCGTTCATGAGGTTATTGATTAGCCAGACATAACAGAACTTAACTTACACTTTTAAGGTACACAAAAACACAGATTATTTGACAATGGTTTTCTGATTGGATATGTATAGTCATAGCTACCAAGGTTAAACGAGATCAACAAAATAAAAACAAATATTTTCTTTGCGCGTGTTGTTACTTGTCATGCATAAAATAATTTATTGTATGTTTGAATGGGATTTCTCTTGTATTACAAATATATAAATATGCATACCAGGAGTGTGTTATTTGTGGCAAAGTGTGGGAGATGTTTTCATTAAGAAAATATTTTTAAATTATTCTTAACTTAAAAGAATGTCAGCAGTTACTTACTCATAAATTTCCAAAAGGACAATTTTTGTTTTGGCTTCATATCCGGTTTCAATTTTTCCTCCTCAGGCGTTGTTTCTGTATAAATAATATGTAATAATAAATATTTCGGGTATTTTTATAAATCATAATATGCATTAAATCTAATTTGAGCAAAACCATTCAATGAATTCGGATCTGAACTAGATTGACGAATAAAAAGCTTGACCAACAGTGGTAACAAACTACAGTCAAATTTTCTAGTTCTATTTTAAGAGCCTGTCAAAGTGACTCTACTCTGCCTAATAGAAAGCATGAATAGAAGAGTCCAATCCAAGAGGTCACCATACTCATTGCAAATGTAGATAATGCAGTATGGTGACCCACACTATGGCGGCCTTTTGAGATGCTTTTTCACACCCCGCTTGGGGACGTAAAAAGCATGACAGTCATCGTGACAGTGTGTAAGGCTTACTCAGTTACCACGATAACTGTCACCGCTGCATCGTGTATCAAATTCATGGTTTTCTCACATGTTTACAATACAGTCTTTAGGCATGACATAGCAAACATCGTTTGCGACTATTTAAGAGAGTAATGTCTAAGTTTCCAGTGTACTATTAATTTTAATGAAATGTTTTTAAATTAATGACACCTCTGCTGTATTTCATTGATACATTATCAATATGATGAACCGACATTTCATTAAATATTGAGGTTCATATATTCATTTATTTTTAACTAGATACTTCTATTTATCTCAGTAAAGGTCAACGGAAAACAAAGTGACCCTTTAAATTTAATTTTTCTTCTTCTAAGTAACGAAATCCAAGAAACTAAGAAAAATTGTTAAAACTGGTGAATAGAAGAGGAATAGAAGTTAATAGTTTGGTATACCAAACGTATAACTCCCTGGAAGCTCTTTTTTTTATTGTTAGCACCTCAAAGTCTATAGGTACAACTGGCCACTTACCGTCTAAATCCATGTTAATGGCACGTTTTAGTACATTCACTTCATGTATAACTTCCTTATCAGTGACTGGCAATTGTCTGAAAAAGGCTATAGATTCTGCTGCTTCCTGCAAAGTTAAACTTATGATTTTTTTAAATATTATGATATAAAAACCGTCATAATCCGTCATAACCGCCATATCAGGCGTCATAATTGGGTGAATATGAAAGCTATGCAAAAGTTGAAACAAATGAAATTAATTACAAAATACATATTCACCTTCTCTTTTCCAATTGTCATCAGATACATTGGAGAATCTTTAATCAGAAACAAAGAACCTGTACTAATAATCGCCATAGTAAGTCCAATGTATAGCACCACATCATACGATAAAGTGCCAGCAACACTAAACAGCATCAGGCCCCCAATCCCATAGGAGATCATATTACCAGCTGTCAATGTTCCTCTAATAGATTCTTGAGATATTTCACTGATATAGACTGAGGCTATCAAAGCAGCTGAACTACTAACACCAGATAGACAAATGCACACTAAAACCACTTCCACCTGTTTCCAGACGACCAACATGGCCCAGATGAGCTGTAAGAAAATAGCACCATTATTAAATGTGTTTTTCTGTTGCATCCACGTCTATGTCACTTATGACATCTATGTAAATTCATAGGCTACTACAGTCACCGCTATCTTATACTCGATTCCAAAGCCATAGTCTACATCGATAGGTACAACAAGCCTTTGAGCGTCTACATAAAGCAGTTTTTCTGTTTTATATCGAATTCACTTTGTTGAATGTTTAAAAGCGCTTACAAAACAATCAAATCCTTATTATCTTGTTATAGGGGTGCAAAATACATACAGAGATTTAGCTGTTTTGCTATGAAAGTTTCTTTAAAGTGATGATTGAATTGCTTTTCATGACAATGAGATCTTGAAATAAAGTGTTGAAGAGTAAGATAGTCTAACTAGTTTTAATTAAGTAGAAGTAGTTTTTATTCATCATCAATCATCAGCACATTCCTTCAGGTGAAAAGGGCTATTCCATGATTCATTAAAGGTAGTAGAGCCACGCTCATTCCAGCACACACAGGCCGGCTACCGGCGCAGTACCTTCTCATAAAAAATCACTTAAAGCGACAGCATAGACCGGAAACTCATTGATGCAGGGGATGTCGGTTATCGTGGTTAGTATGGCAATCTTGCACTGCCACGATGACTATCACTCGGAACGCATCTTACTAGACCACCATGGTGTAGGTCACCATACTGTATTGTCTTAACTCACAATGAGAATGGTGACCACATTTCTTGGATTTTGTTCATGATTTCCATCAAAAAGAATAGAGTCACTTTACCAGGCTCTTAAATAAAGAAACAAATCACGTCTCGCAGGTTAGATATAATGAAAGTAAATAAATAATCAACTATTTGTATTATATAAACTTACCACTAAACTCAGAGAGACAGCAATGGAACAATTTCTTCTGCCAAGTTTATCCAGCAAGAAACCTGCTGTCAAAGTACTTATCAAACCTCCAACTGAAGCTAAACTATTGAGTAATGATATTTCCATTTCTGTCATTGGCCTGTTCAACGTGGTGTTCGCAGACTGGAATTGTATCATAGTGGATGCAGGCCAAGTGAATATAAACCCCAAATTAATGCCTAGTGTTGATACTGCAAACAAAGAGTCATTAAAACTATTTTTACTCATCAGAAAAACTTATATGCTCATTTTTAAAAAGTTTTATTGTGATTATGAGCAAATAAGCTAAGAAAAGTACGCATAATAATTATTATTTGTGATAATCCCATTCAATCCTTTCAAATGAGCCCCTCACCACACTCTACTCAACACGTTCACAGATTCATACTGCTAGTTCAAAACACTTGTTTCAAAATACATTGAAGGACATTCCTTATTATAATGCGAACTGATCTGGTATACATAAATTAAGTAACTATTTGACTATAAACACTAACTCATTGACAACAACTAATTATATACTGTTTGGCGGGGAAGGGGACGCGACAGAGGTCGCTAGCTCCCTAAACGCGGCCTAAGGGTCGCTGCGGTCACATCTTGGGGCAATGTGACTGCTACAAACGACCCGAGACAGGTGACATTCCGGTGCGGCCGGGGAGTGTCGTCTAGGGTGGGGCGCTGTTCTGCCTCTTACTGCGCAGGGCGGTAAGTGGTGCGATAGCGTCTTGCCCCTGTGGTATGAGGTGCCCGGGATGTACCTCACTTGTGAGGTACGGCAGGGAGGACTCTAGAAGCCGCTAATGCGTTTCTGGAGCTACTCGCGACTGCTGAGGTAAGCCGTCGCGGGGTTTAGTGGGTAGACTGGTTTTTTAGAGAGTTCCAATCACGCCCTTTGTCTCTCCGGAGGATATGGTGTGAAAAGCATTCACCGCATAAATAAAAAGGTACTGTTTGTTCGAAAAATAAACAAAGCGGCAACCGATGCATCCATCGAACTTATGACGATGTAGTGTCTTATTTGAATACCTAATTGAAAAACTCAACCCGGATTTTTGAATTATATGAATCTTGCTCGGCAATTGGTAAAATATAAACAATGAAATTAAAAAAAGTCACATTTAATTTCTTCACTTATTTTACGAGTATATCGAAATAAATATGTATCGTTATATGTATATCGGTATATCGTTTTTCCGGAGACCGTGATGACACTACAGTTAAGCTGACCTGTGTTTAATGAAGCATGGCTCTCAAACGATTACGCCAGATAGTCATATCCACAGACATTTTACACTTTCCGGAATTCACTTTCAATAGTTAAGAAGACCTCTAAATACTCAGTAATTATAATATACATATATATATATGAAGATGAAAGTAGGCAAATCATGTCTCCAGACGAACCGATGGTCGATGGAGTCGAAGTGTGCTAGAGTGGAGACCACGGTTGGGCAAACAGTATGGCACCCTGTAGTGTGATGAACTAACGACTTGAAGAAGGAAGCTGACAGCGGATGGATGCGAATTGGCTAAGACCGGGATGGTTGGCGCTCCTTTGGGGAGATTTTCGTTCAGCAGTGGACGGTGATGGCTTGCTTTGATTGTTATGAAGATGACATTTCTGACGATCAAAATTCATCAATAAAAATATAACATACTTATCACTGTCCCAATAAATTGTTTCATCACTCCCATTGTGCTGAACGTTTATCACTATTTTTAATTAAAAATAATTTCTTAGATGGCGACACTTTTCGTGTAACGATTCAACGTACTGTGGATCAAAGTTATATATTTTAACGTCTTATTACCACTATCAGTGATAATATACTTACATATCATTCTATTCAAACATTGTTTTACAGAGTAAGTATAGACAAATATTATCATTGTATTTTTTAATTTGTTTTTTTAATAAATAACTCAAACGTAGGCCTGGCAGTTAATTTATTAAACAATGCGTTTTTTGCGACATTGGGATTTCACAGACTGAATGTACGTTGCTTTTACCTAATCCTTAATATTTGCTATCTTCATTATTTTCCTGCAGAAACATAATTCAATGTTTATAATCGTCTTAAAAATATATTATTGAGATCTGGGACTTTTTATAACGATAAGTATTGAATTATTTACAGTTAAATATAAAGGGTTAGTATTTTTTTGAAAATCATGTTGTTTATTTAAACTTACCTAAAAATATAAACAAGAAGCTTTTAATGAAAATTTAAACATGATATAAAAATATTTAGTAGTGTATATTAATCGGCACTACCCAATTCCAGTGATAGCCGTTTAAATTTAACTTCAGTACCTTAAAGCGAGTTAAATTTATTATTAAATTATAAAAGTTTACATATCCTAACGTCGAACCAAACCGTTGCGCGTTCTAAATAGCTTACAACGCAATTTGTTGATAATATTACAAACAATTATAACAAGAACTATGACACATACATTTCTATATTATTAATTTTTTTTCTATCTTAAGAGACTGCCAAAGTGACTATACTCTGCCTGATGGAAAGCATGAATAGAATCCAAGAGTTGTGGTCACCATACTCATTGCAAATGCTGAGGACACAGTACGGCGACCCACACTATGGCGGCCTTTTAGATGCTTTTTCACACCCCGCTTGGGGACGTAAAAGGCATGACAGTCATTGTGACAGTGCAAGACTTGCACAGTTACCACGATAACTGTCAATCCTGCATCAATGGGCCTCCGGTCTCACACTCACCAACGAAACACGACAACACGGATGCTGGCACTTTAGGTTGGTCTTCTGTGGGAGAGTAGTACGGGCCCGGTCAAGCCGGCCCGCTCTTGCTGAAATCAGCATGGCTCTACTACCTAGAAAGCTACACCTATATGTTATAGCCGCAACAGTAGAATAGACATAAACGAAAAAGATTAACGGGCTCGCAAGAACGCGCTCGTAGACGGAAACTGTTAGGATAGCTCTGTTTGACAGTCGAGGGACGTCTTTTTTGGTCCTGCTCAAAGAAATCAGCAATAGGTTAAAAAAAAAATAAACACCGAAAATAGAATTCATCCATGAATTGATCCATTGTCATTTTCAACAGCCTTTTGTAGCCTACAACTGGACATAGCCTCTCACACATGCCTACAACATGAATAGAAATGATAACACTCCGAATTCTTAATCCATCACCATATATATTTCTACAATGGTTGGCAATATCTGCCACATTCGCAGTCCTACTTCTTCTATCTTCAACTCTAGCTACTGCTAGAGTTAAGGATAATATACTTATTATTTTTATTATTTTTCATAAAGACTTCAACGAACGTGGAATGTATCTGCTGTTGCGGGGGAATTACCGGACATGCATTAAACGCACACGAATAAACCCAGACTTAGAACAATAATTTGGGAATCACGGAAAGCCCCATCTGTAGATCACACAGACTACGCCATCTGTGCAGTAAATTAAGAAAGTTTTTAATTGTTTAATTTGCATCCTATTTTGGGTAAACATGCGTGAGTATCCTTATGTGTATACGAGTATGTATGTGTGTATGCAAAGACAGCTACGCAGGGAAAATTATATATTTAAGACTGTTGTAAAAAAAGATTTAATTCGGATTTTTAGATCTAGATATCAGACAAGATATGTAAATAAGTGAGTTTGCTGTTTACTGTTCAGTAGAACAAGTTTTAAGTGACTAGATGAAAATGTAATATGTTTTAATAGCGATCATGTTTAAGAATAATTATTTCTAGTCAATGAAATTTTAATGCAGTACCACGGTAATCTAATCATAACAAAAAAGGGGCAGGTGATATCTCACTTCTGAACTACGTATTATGACCATTTCACGCAAAATGATTAACGTATGTATATATACTGCATTAGACTGCATGGTTGGCCAAGTGGTTTAAGCGGTCGCCACAACGCTCTCTACTGTGCTGATTGTTGTGGGTTCAAATCTCACATGGGATAACACTTTGTGTGGTTCATAAATTGTTGTTCTGAGTCTGGGTGTTCTTTGTGTCTGTTTCTTGTTTGTTTGTAAAGTCCCCCGTGACACAGGATTTATTCAAAGTGTAAACGTTGTCTTTTTTAAAATAAAAAAATATATATATATTTGTCAACTTGATGGATCTTTGCCACCTTCATGTCAGTTTTATTCCTTATTGAACAACAATGCAACCGTAATATACCACAGCGAAACGTGTCTGAGTACAGTTAGCAAATAATAAAACACGCGCTAAGTCAATATTTTTTTTAAAAAAATCTGTAAAAGAATCCACATATTATTGTTCTGAGTCTGGGTGTTCTAAAATCGTTCGTTTCATGTAAGTCTGTAAAGTTCCCCGTGATACAGGAATATTCCTAGTGCGGGAGATGGTATTTAAAAAAATAGGGCAAAATATGAACATAAAAATTTAAACTAATTGAAATATTCATAAATCATAAGCAATTAAACTATAAATAAATTTGTAGAGTATAATTTTAAATTAAACATATCCGAAAAAAAAAACAGATTTTTATACTTAAAACACTATTATGAAGAATTTCAAAATAGAATAACACAAAGATATGTGTTATTTGTAAAAGTGGCATTTTCCCCCTCTATCACTAAAAGTAGATTAATTGATTGAACTATTGAAAAATCGTAATATTTCAAAGCGAAACTTATCAAATAAAATTTTTTCGATGTTTACAAAAGTAATTATTTTTATTACAGCGCCATCTATCAAAATCTTATCGAATTAAAATGACTAAAATGCCATTATGTACTCATCAAACACACGTCTTGCAAAAGTAACATAGAGTCTAAAACAATTTGAGAAAATACGACAAGAAGCATCTAAGACAAAAATGTAAATCTAAAGGAATTTAAAAACGACATTAATATGTTTCTTGCCTAAATATTTCGTTTTATTATGTAAGTTCTAGATTCAACACAATACTTTTTATTTGTGTAGAGGATACGTAGAAGCTAATACTTTAATAGTAGCTATTGAACTTATGTAAAATGTAAAATAAAACAGTTTTATGACAATAGTGTTTATATTTACAAAGTGTATTAGCTACGTAAGGTTATAGTACGCTGCGCTACTGACACGCAAGGTCATTTAATCGGACGCAAAACCGTTAATACTTTAAATATAAAAAGCAATGCATTTTTAAACAATTACTATTAATTAATTTAATAAGTTGAGAATTGTTTTAAATTTATTTATTTGGATTAGAGTAAATAAACTTCTTATGAAGGGAACATTTACGTCCAACATCCATTGGACTGTTGGCTGTTGATAATGATGACTAAATAAATATTTGTAAGTGTGTTAACATAGCTTAACAATAAAGTCCGACATACTGACTTATCTTTTTACTCCTACATTAATTGGATTTCTTGCCATGATAGAGGAGGCAAACACACAAGCGGCTTACATAATGGATGTTTTGTTTTTTTACGAGCTTGCGAAAGTGACTCTACTTGCCTGATGGCAAGCATGAATAGAATCCAAGAGTTGTGGTTACCATACTCATTGCAAATGGAGACAATGCAGTATGGTAACTCACACTATGGTGACCTACTAAGATGCTTTTTACGCCTCTTTTGGAGACGTAAAAGGCATGATTAACGTTGCTCATGAACGCCTGCAAATCAGGAGTCACAAACACGTTGCCAGCTTTTGAGAAAGGAGTATATTTTATACAAAAATGTCAATATATAAAAACTGTTGATCTTATAGTAAATAACTGCTAAACCAAAGTTCTTGGATCTAGTTCCAAAACAGACAAAATAATTGTGAAATGAACACTATTATTTCTTTTGCATCTGGACGTAATTTCGTTAATTAATGTATGTTATATTATTATATTTATCGGCAGTCTACATTGCATAGGTTTTGTGTAATTAAGGATAAGACGTCCGTTTGTGTGATACACATCTTAAATTTTATATCAATGTCATCTTAAATTCAAAAACAAATTGATGCTCAGCAGTTCCAAATAGGTATAATCACAAACTTAAAATTAGTTTAAATAATATTCAGAAACACAACAGACACAAGTAAAGCAAAAATCAAAATTAATTGCTTTAATGACAAAATTTAATGAAATCCAAACACAAAAATCAAAATTTAAATAGTCATAAGCACCAGCACAAATTTTAACACAAAACAGACAAATTACTTTTAAATGTAGCAGAACAATCAAATTTTATAGCAGCATATCAATGCAAATATTTAAAGTCAACAACAAAAATGACAATCCTGATTATATAATATGATTTATCTTCAACAAATTCATCAACTCTATAATAAATTTTGCTGACAAGAAAGTCATAAATGTTTTTTGAAAATGTTACTGTTTAAGATTTTTAATGCATCTCGCAATCCATCATACATTTTTGGTACCATGCAGTATACTTTTATGTAGTGGTGCAATGTTAAAAGTGTGTATGCTTAAATCTGTTTTTTGTGTTTTTTTTTTGTTATTTACTAAATCGAACATAGCTTCAAAAACTCCAGGATTCGACTTTAAAAAGTCACCGTTTCAAAGACGTACGGACAAGGCACCGTCTGAATTTTGTTTTGCCTAAAATTTATCTTGAATTTTAAGATTAAATATTGCTCTTATACACTTTTTCTGGACCCTGAATACTAGTTCTTCATATATTGAATTGCCCGAAAATATAGTTCTTTGTTTTTTTTCTATATTAAGAGCCTGCCAAAGTGAATCTACTCTGCCTGATGGAAAACATGAATAGAATCCAAGAGTTGTGGTCACCATACTCATTACAAATACAGACAATGCAGTGTGATGACACACACTATGGCAGCCTAGTGAGATGCTTTTTCACGCCCCGTTTGGGAAAGTAAAAGGAACGTGACAGTCATTGTGGCAGTGTAAGGCTCACACGGTTATCACGATAACTGTCACCCCTGCATTAACATCTAAGATATGAAGCAGTTGCTTCATGATAAGCTGTGAGTAAAGTATTACTATTAAGTATGGCAAGTTTAAGTAACGTATACGCTGAACTGCGGACTTTCTAATAGACTCCTTTTGTATGTGCTCTCCAATTTTAAAACAAGTCAATAGGTAATCCCAAAATTCTAGCGTATGTCCAGCAGTAGATTGTCAAAGTTTGTTGATGTGATGTTGATGTACCTCAAACTTTACCTTACTTTCTCATTCCCATTCTTCAATTTACTGAAAATAATTATATTTTCAAGGTAGATTAACATCAGATAGAAGACTGGTCTATATGTAATAGCACATAGTTTACAAAGAAGCGTAATTTATATATGTATGTGTACTCTACAAAATAGTGAAAGTCAAGCTCAAACAAATAATTAAGTAGGGCTAAGGAATTGATTTCTTTTTCACAGAGTATTGACTAAATTACATCTCATCACTTAAAATAAAAAGGACTAGAGAAATAGATGTCACGGATATAAATTTATGATGAATGTTGATGATGATGGACACGCAAGCATTACTTTGATGAGTATGTGCGCAATAAAATAATTTTGTTTATATCAAATACCTATTTTTTGTGTCAATTTCAAATGAAACCAGGTTAGAATTTTTTATGGTATAAAATACAAGCGCAGACAGGATTAAAGTTAGGATATGTAGTGAAAATGCTTTGCATTTTCTGAGATATAATTATTTTTTTAAAGGCTAGCTAGTATGATCTGTTAGTTTACTATACTTGCTATCTTACTGTTACATGAAATATACATTTATTAGTTTCGTATATGGGATGTAACAGACGAACGAGCAAGATATTATTGTGAGTAGCCAGTAGCAGGAGCCGAATGATGGAGGTGGTAGCGTAGATTTGTGCAGGCCGCACAGGCGTCTCATCACCGTGCAGTACAGCTTTGAGGCAGTTGGTACGCAACCGTGGATCAGTTAATAGTAACCATCCCCACCCACGGGCTTATGCACATCATAAGAAATAGGTGTGTCACCGCCCTTTGATTTCATCCCACTAGAATCAGGTTTAATAAACGAAACCTATCGGGTTTTAACCTCACGCAAATGCTGAAAAGAAACGGAGAAATAGCTTAAATCGATTTTCTGTGGTGATGATACGATAGCGGTCGCGGTAGCTTATAAGTGTCATGGTATGGGTCTCCCACAAAATATTATTTATGTTACAATACATTCTTCTACATGTGGGTCTTTTCAAGAAATTTTCAAATCTCTGTAAACTTTTAAGCTTTTCACGTTTTATGTTATATTCTCATTTGAGTAATTAACGATACTATTTTATGAGTCAAAGGTCATGTTTTCGTTTATCATTCCATCTAAATAATTGTGTGTTGAACATAATCATTCGTTCTGTCTCTAGATATGATTTATATTTCACCATTACAGTACAAGTTCTCTTTGATTTGGTAACAAACGATCGTGTGTAAGAAGTATCAAGTTATTGAACTGTTATTTCTACTTCAGGCACAAATCTTAAGTATTCCAAATGTTAATTCTGTGTTTTATTTTAAAACCTGAGCACATTCAATTCAGTTTACGCATTGAAATAAAATTAATGTTTAAATCTGTTGAATAATAAAAAGTTAGTTTACGTAATAAACTCAAAAAATTCTACTCCGATAGAACTCAATATTTGACACAATATACAAATCGTTTCAAAGACTTTTTCATACATATATTTTTTTGCAACCAGCGAAGCGGGGCTAGGTACAGTACTTGTAAGTACCGTGACAAGGCAACGTCCACGTATTCTGGATTTCACCTAAAATAAAGAATGTATCTGGAGGTAGTTAAAGTGCTATTGTAGATAGGCATTAAAATGGTTCCAGATGGCTTAATAATAGCAGTTATTGAATTCCTACGATTTCAAGCGCTACACCGATACTCCATCTGGCCGCAAACCACTGTAATGTGACATTCTAAGAGAGTTTTCATACATACATATATACATAAAATCACACTAGTTTCCCCGGGGTAGCAGGCAGATGCATATTAAACCGCGGGATGTTTTGTTTACCAGAGCATCACCCATCGAACAGCAAGTGCACCACTTACAGGTAGAGTTGGCTTGGGGCTCTAAGGTCTTAATGAGAATCCTATGCACCCAGGGTTTTCACACATACAAAATGATATCTCAATCTGATATAAATTTATGAAAATACTTATTCATATCCAGGGTAAAGAAATTATTGTTTCAGGGATTTCCTTTCTAGGGTACACCTGGTTCCCCAGCTACTGGTACCTGAGACGGTGCGCGGTTTTTGGTCAGTTCGTGTCTGACATAACCACCAGTAGGTGGTATCCGAGGGGATATCCGCACAAAAAAAGGGTAAAGAAATTATTATATAATATAAAATACGTAAAATACGTAAAATACGTAAGATAAATATAATTTGTTTCAAGTTGTGTTCACATGGGTATTTTGAACTTTAACTTTTCAATGCACAGGATGTCTATGTGTTTTCCCATCCTAAAACAATAAAGTGTATGCGGATAATTGATAAATGTTATCTATATTTGCAAGATTAAAAATTAAATTATTATTATATGAAACGATGTCATTGGAAATTCCAGGGTTTTTTTGGACTATTTATAACTTCGTTTATAACTTAATTTGTAGATTAAAATTGTTTATTCGAATATTAAACAGATGCGGTTTTTGCTGCGCAGTTGATTCAGGGAAGCCCGAACATTGAAAAGTGCAGGCTTAACAAAGGCAAGTGACTTCAGTCCTTCATGAAATCGCGAGTACGTAAGTACTTTAGTTGTAACTTGTGCCTAAAAGTATGAATTGTTGTTCTTGTTTTAACTAAACATTAAAAAAAATCTTGATTTTCCATTTTTATCACAGAATTTAGAATACTGAAGATAGTCGTACATAAAATAAGTGGAAAAAAGGCGCTGAAATAATGTGAAAAGACTCAGAGTAATAGAAATATTTAGCCAGAATACCTGGAACTTTGCATTCTAAAAAATAACTGCGTTAAAAAAACCGACTTCAAAACTAAAAAGTTAAAAAATAATAGAGATTTAATATTAATTATATACTACCTATTATTTATATGAGCTATTTGCTAATAGGTTTGAAGTCGGTGCCTTAAGATACGCGCGGGTAGATATCGTTGACGGGCGTCTTGAATTTATAAAATTTTTAATGTGTTTTGGCTCAATTGATAATTCTACATTAATTCACATGACCATTTAATTTTGGAATTCTGTTGAATAAATTTTCGTATTATATTTTTCATTGTTCTTCGTATTGATAGAAACTGCTAGTAATGTTAAGACTTAATTGCTCTTTAATACGTTTATTAACGTATTTTAATCTTTAAAGTAGGCATTTCATAATTCACATGACCATTTAGTGTAGGAATTCGGTTGAATACATTTTCATAATTTTGATTTTTTTTTCATTATTCGTATTGATTGAGTTGCTTATAATGTTAATATTTAATTGTTCTTTATTAGGTTTATTTACGTATCTTCATCACTAAAGTAGGCATTTCATTGTATTAATTTGTTCGTATTTATTTAAGTGATTAAAATATAATTATTAATTTAAGGCTAGGCACCGACTCCAAACCTATTAGTAAATAGCACATTTTAATAATAGGTAATATATAATTAATATTACATCTTTATTATTTTTTTACTTCTTAGTTTTGAAGTTGTTTTTTTAACGTAGTTATTTTTATTTAATTCTTTTTAGTTCATTATCAATAAGCTATGGGTAAAAAATTTAGACCTCAGGAAACAGAAACGGATAAAAGTAGAAACATAATTTCACGTTCTTGTGAGACTATTAAAGATCGTGAAAAACGTTTGTTGGCCATGAAGATATACATGAAATTAAGACTACGTCAAGAAATTCTTGAACAGCATCATTCTAGACTCGGTAAGATCCGAGAGCGTCTTGCGAATGTGTCTTTTGAGCAGAGAGAGTTAGTAGACTTGATTTAATTAATGAACGTTTAGCAAACGAGTCTGCTAAGCAGAAAGCTCGTAGAATTAGTCTCATTAACGAGAGTTTAGCCAAGGAGTCGGCTGAGCACAGGGTTCATAGATTAGAAGTGATACGAAATCGAGTCTGCTCAGGAACGTGAGAACCGGCTCGCAGCAGCACGTCAGACTTCACAAAGACTTCGTTCAATGACTGAGCGTAATTTTATAACCACCATAAATCAGTATGCTAAAGTACCATGTACAGTATGTATGAAATTATTATATCCAAAACAACAGATGTCACTAGACACATTATGTTTTGATTTCCTTCCGGAAGAGCTAATACAAAACTTGGACAAAACTTATCACGTTTTCACGTTGTTCGACTGCTATAAAAAAAAAAGAAAATTCCGTTCTTAGGCGTACTGGAACAACATGGAAGTTATGTCTTTACCTCCTGAACTGGCCGACTTTACAGACGTACAACAAAGACTTTTGGCAAGAGCAGTTCCTTTTATAAATAATTGTTAGCTATAAAATCGATTCAGTCAGAGTTAGTGTCGTGGACAAGTAATTCTGTTTGTGCAAGACGTCGTTGAAGTGGTGGAGTAATTACCGTTACCTTTAACTCAAGCAAGTATTGTGTTTATTATTGAAACACGTGAAAATTTACCAAATCACAGGCAGTTTAAGTCGACACACCAAAAAATAGACATTGGGATAGGTGAAAGTAGATAAAAAAATCTTCATAAAATAAAAACTAATGGACCTACCTGAATTAATTTTTTATGAGACCAATTCAAAGCTATTCTGCATCAACCAAAAAAAGAATTATGTAAATCGGTTCAGAAACCGCGACGAAATCGGTGTACATACATAAAAAAAAATATACGGGCCGAATTGAGAACCTCCTCCTTTTTTTTAAAGTCGGTTAAAAATAAGTCAAAACCATAATATATTAGAGCAAGAGCACCATTTCATCGACAGTCTATAAATTTTTGAGCCTAAGTAAACAGCAAATATATATATAAATATATATATATATCTATAAAATATGTATATATATGCAGTTCACTGATTAACATAGGCCTCTCGTGCGCGCTATAGTTTTCAGCCTTCCACCGTCTTGCATCTAATTTACAACAACTATATTTCATCCAGTAAAAGATCAACACTTAAGGCCTTCCCCAACCCGATAGGCCTAACTCAATTGGGAGAGAGAGACTCCTAGAGAGACGCCTCTGCTCTAGGAGACGCTTGCTCCAGTGGTCATCTAACAAATATGGCCAGCCTAATGTCACTTGACCGTGTGGTAACGGATTAAGAATACATAGTGTTACCACCCCTATTCATCTCGTGGGTGTCGTAAAAGGCGACTAAGAGAATAAAGTATGCAAGACAACATCATTACAAAGAGAAGGAAAACTTGAAACAAACCCTATTCCAAACCGTCTGGCCAGCGTGGTGTAGTAGGCCAACACCTCCTTGCTAAGGAGAGGCCTATGTCCAGTAGTGGTTAGTAGACTTCATTATTCAAAGAAACGAATATGCGCCATCCATTATAGATTTCTATTCATTATGAATTACTTTGAAGTTTGTGGTTCCTAGTCAACCAGTTTTAAAAGCTATCATCTTTTTTTTTTAAGTGTCGAAACTCCCTCGGGCCGTCCTGCCACCAGGGTTCGCGGCTGGGTAGTGTGTCAAAATAGACTTGAGGTAAGAAGGATCCGGGAACAGTTGTCTTTACGATGTCCAGAACCTTCTAGCACCTGTCTGCTAGCGTATACATCAACTCCGATTCAGCTATTCATTTATGTGACGTACGGCACTCGCGGACGTTATTTTCTCGCCGCTAGCTGCTGACCACTGTAGCAGACGAAAGAAACACCCGTCCGATGGGACGGGTGTTTCTTTCGTCTCATTCTCAGGGCGGTACGAGGCGTAAGTAAGCTCGTCTCCCTCATCCGGTTAGCCAGCGGCGAATTAGTTCCGGGTAAGAGTCATCCTACCGGATTTACTGCGTCACTTCCTTCTGCTGTATGACGTCTTTACAAAAAGTTCGAATCACAGTAAAATATTTGTCACTACTGGCCATGGGACGCATGACGGCCGGTAGTGAAATATCTCCTGCAGTGACTGCGGTGAGAGCTCGATACTGCGTCGCCCTGGCGGAGCAGACCGCCAGCAAATGCTAAGCTAAATCTACACCACAGTCGCAGTGTCTCCTAGCGACCGAGTACTTCCCGAAACAGTTCACAACCTCAGATCACTCACATATCTCTTCGGGGAGGGGGAGGCGGTTGAGCAATGTCGCTACCCGCCACTACTGTATGCCGCTATGAAACTCTGCCGTCCGCCAATTAACTTTGGTGAGCACTTCTGCTTCCAAATCTCACGGGGAGTGCCGGCTAAGGCGCATGCTACCTTCGTCGATATGGTGTGGTAACTATATATGGCTCAAACCGCTATCATCTCCACACTGGTTCCACCTAAGTTGGGCAAAAATCTAAGGGTAGAAACTGCGTCAACCAGTTTAAATCAAACTGTCAGAAATGCTCGTCGAAGAGCCATCTACCGTCATGAATCAGGCCCAGATGTTTCGTCATCATAAGTTCATGTATTATTGTACTATTGTAATAAACTAATGCTTTGAAATGATCCTAACGCATCGGTTCAACCAAAGTGATACCACGGAAGAAAAAAAACGAATTTGAGCATTTTTCTTTTAGCTTTTGTATATAGTTTAGTGAGTAAGGCTACTGAAACTTAAACCTCTTCCCCTTTATCAACTTTATCAACATATTTGTGAGTTAAATTCGTCACTGCACTGATTATCTCGGAATGATTTATCGGAGTATTAATTTAATATTTTACTTTTCTTTTAGAACCTCACGTATTCAAATTTTATAATGTAGCTAAGATAACTAGCATTACGTGCAATTTTCTACGAGTCTTACGTTTAACAGACCATCTCGTAGTAATCAGATTAGTTAAACACTGTCCTAATAAGGAAAAGATCCATTCACATGTCATTAATCTACTTTATCACATCGCATAATGATATCGTCACATTCCGTAGATAATCTTAAAGAGCAATAACAGAAGGCAATAATTTAAAAAATCGGTTCAAGTTATGCAATTTCTTCTTTGGTTTTCACTGAGTGAGTGACATAACAGGAGTCCAAACCTTCTGCTTTCTTGCTACCCTTGATTTGCAGATGTCCATGACTGATCTTAATCACTTACCATATACATATTTATTATTACAAAGACCCAGGGTAACAAAAATACGAGTCAATTAGTTGCAAGTGATGGCATTATTTATCCACCTAGATTGAAAATAACCTTAAACGTTTTCATTAAGAATATTAAGTTTTATGAATTAAAGTTTTCTTCAGACTGAGAAAGATCTAGGTAAACCTTTTTTTTTTTAATTTCTCCCTTCACCATTTGGATAATTCGACGAATGAGACGTAATACCTCTTTTAATTCGAGTAATGACACTAATCTCGTATAAATGGTGTTTGATTAGTGTAATCAATCTTTTATTGGGATGATAACATAAGATTTTTAAAATGATGCGTCAATATTTCAAATTTAGTGCCAAACGTGATCTTGAGAGGCGAAGTTCATAATTTGGATTTGGTTTAGTAAGTTGGATTATTGAAATTAACGATATGGGGGTGACATATCAACTTGCAGGTGCTATTATAAGTACGTACAAAAAAGTTATGTCTATGTTGCTTTTCATTTAATTGTTTATGATAGTTTTAAACTGAATCATCATCATCATCCCCTGGTTATAGTCCACTGCTGGACATAAGCCTCTCCCAAGGCATACCACAGAGCGTGGTCACAACATTTTGCATCCAGTCGCCATCAACTCTCTTACTCAAGTCGTTCCATGACAACATTGAAACGGCCCATTGAGGTGTTGTGTAAAGCTTTACCTATTTCTTTCTACATAGTTCATATCATCATCTAAGTGTCTGGTGGTTATATACTTATAAGACCTTAAAAATATTTTTCGGTCACTATGAGGTACGCCACCCTTGGTGATACACTGGATACTTCCACAATATTGCCAGCGAGGGTCTTATTGACATTAAATCCGACACCAGGCCGGGAAAAGCTATCTCTTTCTTGGAAACAGAGTAGATGGACTAATTCCAATGTTACTGTGTCCTCCCTCTCTTTTCGGACTTCAGATAGCCTTAGAATATGCCATCGTATTTGAATAGCTCTTCCTCTATCTCGGTTATATGTTCGTCAAGCCTTAGAGTTCGTGCATTTTACATAGCCAAACTAAATGTGTTCTCTGTATGGTCACCGTCAGTGATATGGAGATTATCAGCACATCGTGTCCCTACGACGTGTGACCACTAACGTAGGCAAGTCATGCTAGAAAATGCTGTTACCAATTTTTTCTCTGCTTCTACTGCCTCTTACATTAGTCGTATTGCACAACACCCGAAGTGTAGTGAGTTGCTGATATTCTACTCTGTCAGACACCTCATGGCATGATACTTTAACTGAATAACACTTTTAAAACGACTTGACTGATGCGATTCAATTTTCTCAATTTTATTGTTACATTGATAATTTATTATCGCTTTCATCTATCAAAGAAGCAGTTACAAATTATATTTTCTATTAAAAAATCTTTTCTTTGACATTGTAATTCTTTCAGCCCTCAACAAGAAATCCAGCCCTAAGAATGATGTTGATTTTAACTGGAGTTTTTGCTTATGCTCTTCGATACTTTCTATTGGTCCTTTATTTGTTTTAGTATGCTGTACGGTCCTAAATATAGGAGTAACATTTATGTGGCCTGCATTCACAATATTACTTTTTTCATCCGAGCACACACCACTGAACAGACCAATGACCGTAACTGAAATATCATTACTTGGAAGTCTTTCTTCCATGGGATCAATGTTGAGTACAATGACAGCTGGATTCTTGTTGGATAAACTAGGAAGAAAATAGTGTTGTATTTGTAGCGCCATGTTTGTTGTTGTAAGTATATAAATAAATAATATTATTTTATGTTCTTTGTAGTCTAGTCTACTGTTATATTTAGTTTTCTATCCCATATCCCATAGAAGTCGACTGTAATAGACTAAATTGATTCGTAAATTATAGTGGAACACAAGACGTATGTTATATTTTAACATATCTCACTATGTTTGACTCCAAATATTTTAGGATTTTCAATATTTTTATCTTTCAAATAATTTTGTTTTAAATAGAATTCATTTAAAGACATTTTTACCAATACAGATGAGTGCTATTATATTTTATATTTTTCTTTCAGTGGTTCTGGTCAGTTTTAGTCGTAAGCCGACGAGTAGAAGCCGTTTTGCTTGCAGTCTTTATATCTGGACTCAGCAATGCCGGGATTCTAATATCCTCAGTTTATATCAGTGAGTTTAGTCAAGACTCCATCCGTGGTTCTTTATGCGCTGCCATTTTGAACTTCAATAGTGTTGGTTTCGTGGTTTCTTACTTACTAGGAGGCTTTTTGGAATATAAGATGATGTTATACATTGGCCTCTCCATGTCAGTCTTTTCTATGAGTTTTCTATTTTTCTTGAAAGATTCTCCCTCTTATTTGTTGATGAGAGGAAGAGAAAAGGTAAGAAATTTCAGATTTTGTTTGATATTTGTAAGGGTAAATCTTTTTTTATTGCATAAAAAGTTTTTTTATTGTCAAACG
This sequence comes from Hypercompe scribonia, assembly GCA_949316085.1. NCBI lineage: Eukaryota > Metazoa > Arthropoda > Insecta > Lepidoptera > Erebidae > Hypercompe > Hypercompe scribonia. The sequence goes on from OX438986.1 coordinate 15,304,308, forward strand.
AGCAGACTAGTCACCCTATGGGTGTTTAAGACCGTTTACGACGAACGACTACGACTTTTTTCGAGGCAGTAAGAATTATTGAAAAGTAAAATTAACAAAACTTATTTTTGTATCAAATAATACAAAATATTTCATTCTGTTTAGAAATACTTCAAATAATACACAATATATAATAACATGATATTTCGGATATCTGGCACAAAACGCCATCTAGTTCCAAACTAAGCAGAGCTTGTACCGTATGGGTACTAGACAACTATGTTACCTAATCCTCATTATTTCAGAAATATTGATTACCATATTCATCTTCATTCATCAATCAAAAATTTTGAGAATAATAAAGGCTAAAAGCTTTTAGTATTCCTAAAATTATTTGGGGTCGGCTAGTTAAACCAGTTTTACCGGAATATTAGTTTTTCCATGGAGCGACTGGCATCAAACCTCCGCAACCCTAAAGATGAACTGGATTCGAAGGTTGAACTATTTGTCAGTTTATTTGAGGGCACTGACTTGCCAATAACAACTTCCATAGATGTTCATCACAACCAGAACCAATGGTTAAACGTATTCTCCGAAGCATGGACGTGAAACACCGCCAACTTTAAAACTTCGGGCTGTTGTTAGGGATGTCTTGTGTAGAAAAACGAATGTTATGTCACTTCAATACAAAGAGAACATTCTCCGATCATACCTGGCGGTTCGCGGCTCGCATAGTTATCTTCATTCTCATATTATAACATTTAATTTCATGCAATTAAAGTGAAGTATCGAAAAGTGTATACATTTCATGGTTTACAGGAATCTATACAAGCTTTGGCATTTTATAGAAACTTAAAAGTTGACGATAAACAAGTTGTAGACGAAATGAACATTTTAAAACGTAATATAAATCCAACTGTAGATAATGATGAACAAAATATGCAAACAGGTACGTTATTGTATCATTATATTACAAACATATTTAAAACAATATACTGAAGAATATTTTTATTGATGTCCGTCCTATTATCAAGTAAGTACATAATTCTTGGAGTCATTCCTTTGATCAGAACGATTTTTCTCTTTTTTTGACAATAACTATACTTTGAGATTATTGAAACTCTAAATCAAACTACATCTACTACGATTAACGGTTACTTTTAAAGTACATAAGAATCCATCTGTATGATTTTAAACTCTGATTTTTCCGCAGATACTTTATTATATTATAAAACACGTATTCGTCACCTAAGTTATTGTGTTGAATAGAAACCAATTTTTTTAACGTTTTATTCTCTTTTCAGAGTTAACACCTGAAATTGAAAAATTAAACCCCGATATAAAACCCGTTGAAAAGTTGTCTACGTGGCAGTTTATAAGTTAGTATACTATTTTTCATTATAAGTTTCACTACTTACACATTATTTAAATTTTAATAATAATAATAATAAGTTCATTTATTCACTCCTTCTTAGGGCTATTACAAAGTTATTAAGCTAACAATTGCAACAAATCCTTACAATCCATATTAACGTCGGCAGCCATAATAGTATGAAACTGTGTTATAGCTGCCAGCGCCTTCAATTGGGAACTAACAATTGAATCTATATACTTTATGTTATACAATACAAATATTGCAACTTAGTGATTCGATCTTTGTATTTTAGGAAAGCAACATTAAATATGTACACCAAACTAAAATCATAAAAACAATAATAATAAAAATAAGTTATGTAGAAGTACTAGAAAAACAAAATACAAATAAAATTAAAAAAAAAAAAAAATCAAACAATTTAACAGAAATAATTGGACAATCGTGTTTGCCAGGGCTATGAGTGCTTGTGTGAGACTAATTTAACTATGAGTACGAATGTGTGCGTGTGCGCGCGTGTGTGTATGTTTTAAGTGTGAGTGTGTGTGTATTTTTTTTTTGTGTATGTGTGTGTGTCTGTGAGTTTGTGTGTGAATTTAAACATAGGTATTATATTGAGTCTTTGGTATGAACTATTTTTTCTGTGTGAGAATAATCAAGGGTTAGAAGCCAGTCCCGCACGACACTTTTACATTTCTTTAATCTGTGTTGATAAATATTGATCTCCTTATTCGCAATATTATATAGGCGTGAACCAATTATTATAAAATGCCGCCCTGCTAGAGCGGTCTTATGTAGGGGTATACTGCAAACTCTGGTCTTGTTGCGTTTTAGTTGCGGAAAGTACATCAGTGTTTGATGTTTACGAAGTATCAGTATCAGTAAGAACATCCGCGATAAAGGAGGGTTGTGGAATACCTAAGGGGTTTTCTGAAAATCACCTTTATGATTGCACGCTGGGCACGCTCCAAGGAAAGTAACGTACTGGTACAAGTGCAGCCCCATGCGACTATACAATACTGTAGCAAAGATTGCACTAGTGCATGATAGACACACAGTAATGTAGGAGGATCTGCAGACTTCCTGAGTTTATAAAAGAGAGGTATTAGTTTTCTGATTCGAGCTGTTACAGATTGAATATGTAATGACCAGTTAAGATGTCTATCCAGAATTAGATCAAGGTATTTTATGCTATAGGTAGAATTAAGTTCAGGATAGTCACAAACGCTGCTTGATAAATTGAAGATATTTAATCTCTTTGTTGGTATCAATTACAAGTTATCATTTGTATTTATTCCAGAAAAATCGAAATCTACCCGTCGAGCATTGTTCATCAATCTCGTAATGTTCACGGCCGGTATTTATCAAGGACAAATCATTATTCTTTTATATATTGAACAACTTTTCATGGTTGCTCTACCTTCGATATCTCCCTCAGTTTCTAGTGTGGGGTTGGCAATAGCCAGAGTCGCAGCTGGCTTTTTGGCAGGCTATTTGTCTGATATCAGTGGAAGAAGGGTAAGTTCATATTTTAATTCTATAGCACTTTTTTACTGGAAATGTACCGACGAGTCTCATGATGGTAAGTGACTACCGCCGCCTACGAACACCTACACCTCGGTGAGTATGAAATGTATTGTTTAGAAGTCGTTCCCGCAGAATCAGGGGTCGGAGGTTACAGTGGCCCACACTCCTCTTGGTGCTGGGCTCCTGTAACCTCACTCACTCTCTTACTGACAAGATGTTTTCGGAAAAGTGCTAAACTTTCAGACACATAATGTATACTAGAGAGGCGTCACATATGCTAATGGTTACTGGTTCGGTATAAAAGAAAGCAAACATTACTAAAACTAAATTACTAACAGATATAACAAGAAATTCCAAATATACTTATCACCATCCATTTAATGTTATGTCATCTTAATATATATAAACTACGTGTCAAGGTGTTTGTCCGCGATGGACTCCTAAACTACTTAACCGATTTTAATCAAATTTCGCACTGTGTGCAGTTTGATCTAACTTGAAAGGTAGGATAGCTTACATGTCAATTTAATAGTTTACTACAATGTAATATAACAAAGAATTTAGGTACAGCAACGCGTGACCGGGTCTACTAATATTATTATGTAGACAGGCAGGCAGTTAAAACAATTGATAAAACCTTGCATTCTGAAAGGTTCCAATCATTTTTCTTTTTTTAATTCAAGCAAGTATTTGTGAAGTCGATTTTTTAATTGGTTTACATTTTAGGCAGATATAACATCACCTGGAAACTTGTTCCAAGCTCTGAAGCTTCCAAGTGCTACACGATTGACTAGAAAGTGTTTGTAAGGATTGATGCTCGAGAAGCTGGTACAAAGTTTAACATTGTGGCTTCTTAGACGAGTATTGTCACTTCGTATGAACATATGTTTTAATGTTTATATACACTTCAAATATTTATGTAAACCAACCATCAATTTATTTCCAGCAGCACAGATTTTTCCTCAGTTTGTCAGATCAGTGTTTTTAGTGATTTTCAGAGTACTTTCAATTCTTAACTACTCAAGTGACCATTACTAAATCTATTGAGTATTTTCAACGTGTTACATAAACAAGTAGAGTATCATTTGCAAGAAAATGGTTAGAGATACTGACTACTGTCATGGATCAGCAGATATGAGTTGCATTCAAGATTAATATATTTGTAAAGACCACAGCAATATATATAATTATACCAATATATTTAGTAAAATATTAGCAATCTCATAGCTAAAGACGGGTTATGCGTATATTGGATGTAGACGGCCGTATTTGAATTTTTATCAATTATTATTATTATAATACCTTTCTTTTCAGCCTCTTATGATCTACGGCTCAATAGCAGCTGCTATGAGCGCTGCGCTTTTAGGAACCCAGATGCAGTTTAACTGGGGACCAAGTTGGATTGCTGCGATGGCTATATTAACATTTAGTATTGCATTCACTATTGGTGCTGGTACAATGCCGTTAGTACTCGTCTCTGAAATGTTTTTGCCAGAGGTTAGTTTTCCTTCAGTATCGTTAATTGATTTTTTAAACATGTCTTTATTGATTTATTTCATGATTAAATATGAAAACAAATGTAACAAAACAATTTGAACTTTTAAGATTAATATATTATATTTAACAGTCCCTATTTCTGTTAATGACGTAGTTTGGATGATAGTGTTGTCATTTGACATATTGAATTCAATCTGATAATGACAATGTTAATAGTTTAAAATGCACTTTTTCTTATTTGGGGCCTACTAAAGTAAATTAACTCTGTCTGATGCATAGCATGAATATAATCCAAGAATAGTGGTCGCCATACTCACTGCGAATGCAGGAAATGCAGTATGGTGTCTCATACTGCAGCCTGGGCTCTACACTTTTCATTTTCGTTTACTCATGATTACTAAATGAGTGAACCGAATCGTAATCAATCATATGTGATTGATCAAGATAGTAAGACAAACGAGTCGAATTTAAAGTCAAATTTAACATTTTTTTATGTATAAATTACAAATAAAATAATACAGCTATGTATATAAATGGCCGGTGCAATCTAGTTGAAATATCAGGTAATTTTAAGATATGTTATTGAAAGATAATTTCTGTGCATATATCAAATACTTAGATGTCAAAACTCGTTAAATTTTAAGAGAAAGAAAAATAGCGTTAAAAGAGTAAAGTTTCGCTACCAAATTAGATTCCAAATAAAGCCATGAAACCTTTTTAAACTGTATGGAAACACTTGAATCGTTTGTGAATTGTCATATATATTTTTTATAGACATTAGAACACATGTACGGATAAAACAACAAAATTCCAAATATTGAATGAAAAAGATTTTTTTTTGCAGGTGAAAAGTATTCTCTCCATGGTGTGTTGCAATTGGATTTGGATCTGTAACTTCTCAATTCTCTTCGTCTTCAATCCTGTTTTAAAAATGATTGGCTGGGGACCTGTTTTCTATATTTTCTCATTCATATGTGTTTCAACCGCTGGTTTCTGTTTCTTCTTCCTACCTGAGACTAAGGGCTTGACAGCTGAAGAAATACAACCGTTGATATTAAAACGGGCGAATAGAAGTCAGCGCTAAAGTGTTAGGTTCATATTTTACATCAAATTATATGTTATACGAAGTATAGCTATGATGAGGATAATAAGGTTAATAAAATAGTGAAATTTTAAAACAATTACGGATTTTTTTTTCATGTAATATATAAGAACCCTCCAAAACCAAATGAGAATGAGGCATGAGAGTTTAAATATCAAAATGAAGTCTTGCCAACCGGTGTCTGTGTGGTAATAAATTAAGAATACGAAATGCCACCTCCTCTATTCATCCAGTCTGTGTCGTAAGAGGCAATTAAGAGAGCAAACTATGCAGGACAACATCGCTAAGAGAAAAAATACTTAAACAAACCCTATAATAATCCGTCTGGCCAGCGTGGTATAGTAGGCCAGAACCTCCTTTCTCAATAGAGGACATGCTATCCATACCACAGATTTTTTTTAGATACACATATCTAAAAAAAATTCGGATGTGCGTTGCATTAATTTTTTTTCTACTTTTTTAAAAAGACCACGCCCGCACTAGGAATAAATCCTGTCTCGCGAGGGACTTTACAAACTTACAAGTAACAGACACAAAGAACATCCAGATTTAGAACAGCAATTTATGGATCACACAAAGTGTTTTTCTATGTGGGGTTTAAACCCACAAGCCTCAGCGCAGTAGACAGCGGAGTAGGCCAACCGTGCAGTCAAAAGCTCCCTCCATATTCAAGAGTACAGTGGACCCTCGGTAATCAGGCCCCTGTCTAATCCGGACCCCCTGTAATCCGACATCAATCAAACAAGTTTCGCTAATGTAGATCGTGCATGATTGAACAGGTTACAACTTGTGCTCAACGCGTAGGTACTGTTTCAATTCCGATTGTTTAGTTTGAATTTGACTACGTGTGATAGCGGTGCAGATTACCTTGCGTTCGTTGTTTGCTGTTTATTCATTGTGTATTACTTATACGTACCTAGTAATGTCTTCACAAGCCCAGAAGACAACAACATATACAATCTTATCATTTGCCTGTAATTTGTCGGATTACAAGACACTCTTTTGTAAAAAAATTCAGGCTATAGGGGGTCTTAGGCAGTACTCTATAATCCGACAAATTTGATAGTCTGACACTGCCCTGCAAAACGTATGTCGAATTACCGGGGGTCCACTGTATTTTAATATCTGTATATTACATTTTAAATTATTGAAATCAGATATTCAATTAAAAAGACATTATGAATTTAAAAAGGGACGAATGATCTCCACCATCTGCTTATGGGCAGTAGTAGACTTTTAAAGGCTGTTGATTTATGATATGAATACTTCTTTACTCACTATATTTATACATATGAAAACATGTATATTTTTATAAATGCCTGGCAAGCTTTTTTGGTGTAAATAATTCTTAGAATCAAAACTTCAGACGTCAGATATTTTTTTGTTGAACAAAAATGTTTGATAATAACAAACATGTCTCACTAATCTGCTTAAGTAAGTTTCGTACGATGTATTTGTTTTCAGATTTCTCTTAATCTCTAAACACTAAAGCATTTCACTCTAATGCTGTTTGATTAGTATCATAAACTTCATAAAATGGAAAGATAACAGATTATGTGATGATGATGATGTAGACCTAGCCGATTTCAGCCACGGCGGTCAGTCTCAATGGAGATAAGCCAAGTACGCAGGCGGTGTTATAGTATACACACATATGCGTCAACACAGGTGTACTCTTTGTTCTCTCACTCTCACAATCCAACGGGACGGCCCTTCGACACAATCAGGAAGAGATTAGGCGCAAGATCGACGACTTTACGTGCTCTCCGAGGCACGGGGGTTAAGACACCAAATTCCAAAATCCAGGCTGTTATTAAACTTTTCTATAATTAGAAAAACTGACTGACCCGAGTATCGAATACGTGACCTCTTGATTAGCAATCTCACACGCCAACCGCTAGGCATCAACAAAGCAGTTCAAGAAATTATGTATCAGTAAAATGTATTATATCACATAAAATCGCAGAAATGATTCCATTGATGGCTCAAAGAAGAGAAGTATTTTTAAAATTTCACACATTATTAATTAATTATATCTAATCTTGTAAGAATTCCAATGATCCTAAGTAATAATATATATATATGTGAATGTGAGTGTGTGTATAACATACCTGTGTAACCGAACATCAAAAAAAAAATACGTAAATTTTGGCGGAGCAATAAGGATGGCGAAAGACAGGACAAGATATTCAGAATGCAAGTAAAGACGAAATTGATATGTAAATTATTGTCACTTTTCCTTTAGATTTTGAATTACGAGGTAAATAAAATTGAAATTGTTGTCATTTGAGAAACACATTATTCAGGTAGAACTCAACAATTTCTTAATTTATTAATTATTTAATGGCCGCTTCAGAAAAAAGAATTGGTAGAAATCTAACCCACCGGTTGATGAACCGATGACTGAAGAGTCACGATCACTCACCATTAGACCAATATTTCTAGCAATCTAAGCCAGGTTTATTGAGATTCTGATAATGTGAATAATGATTTTATAAAGTTTGAACTTATATAGTGTCAGACATAGAGAACAGATGGCCTTTACCTAAAATAATCTTAGTTCTGTACTGTATATATTATGGTCATGTCCTTATTTAATAGAATATTTGATTTAAGTAAGTTATTCAGATAAAGAATCTAAAGGAGAAAACAAATTACATATATGCAATCAGTACACAGTTTATCCCGCATATAAAGTTGAAATATTTCCATTAATCGATACAAGTGAAAATGAATGAATTCAGTGAGATACATATCAAGGTTTACCGTTTGCATTACCAAATAGGGTTGCGATCTTGAAATAATGTTCATGACAACCAAAAGTTAAGATAGAAAATACGATATCTAATAGCTAGTATACCTTATACTCTAGTATTCATAGTGCATATATGTAATATCATCATATGTATCATATATAATATACCTAATATTACATGTCCGTGTGGTGACAGATTAAGAATAAATAGTGTTACCACCCCTGTTCATCCCGTGGGTGTCGTAGAAGGCGACTAAGGGAACAAAGTATGCAAGACAACATCATTACATAAAAAAGGAAAACTAGAAACAAAGTCTATTCTAACCCGTCTGGTCAGCGTGGTATAGTAGGCCAAAACCTCCTTACTAAGGAGAGGCTTATGTCCAGCAGTGGACTGTTAAAGGTTGTTGATGATGTATAAGTGTACAAGTATTAATGATATATGTATCGTATGTATGTATATGTGTATGCAAATATGTTTAATTTTATGGATGTAGTAAACTGTGCATATTTTCTTGGATCACGTTATATGTTATCGATGTGTACTTACTTATTAAGATTTCTACACCACCTGTAGGTTGAATTGCCGAAGGAAATGCCCTGGGTACTAAGTCCACCGATGTACAAAACTGTAGAAAGTTTAAGGAAAACCTTTCTAATCACCTCATTTATTTCCCATGGCAAAATTCCAACTTTGTCCTCGGACGTATCTTACAATACAATATTGTCTTATACGTGGTCTATGTATATAAAGTTTAAAGAAATTTTGTAAGTTTTAAGGAGTAATACTCAAATTTAAAGACATTGACTTGCCCTTTTCGACTTTCGTAAGAGCTGCTGCCTTCGGTGGTATAGTCACGTTTTGCGGCAGTCATATAGCTACGTGGAGAACAAATATCATGCTGCCGTGAGAAGTGGAAAAAAAGACTTGAAAAGTGTATACCAGATATTCAACAGACGTAACCAGGACTAACGTTCAGATGATGATCACTCAAATTTTGAAACAATGTATAACCCCCTTCAAAGATTGTTTTTTCCTGAATTTGGGTCAGTTTTATTTCTAATTTCTCATTACTACAAAGGACATGTACTACAACAAAGCGTGTAACTAGTTATTTATAAAGAAAATGAGTAAAGGTTAAAGCTACATATTAGTAATCAATTTATAATTAACATGTAACTTAGATATAAATTAACCACTTATAATTTAATTCTATTTATTCAAAATCTGCCTCAGTTTCTTTTAAGTACTCCTTGTACCAATCGAATTTTCACAGATACTCATTAGAGTCGATCCTCACACTTCTTAATTGAATATTTTTAAGCTGTGACGAAATAAATAAGTATACCTGTATTATTGATAATATGTGTAAAATCACAGTCACAAAATTTGCGTTTTATATTAATATGGGTACATATATTGGATTTGCCAACGAAACGCCTTTTACACTTACTCGGCAATTTTACAGTTATCGTTAAGTTGCTATTAATTTTAAAGAAAATTGTTTGTTTAAAATCAAACACGACAAAATATTGAAATAAGATTTCAAAGATTTTCAAAAACTTTCAATGTACCAAAATACATAAACTCACTCAAAAATATATAACACATATAAGCAGCATTTACTCTGGTATCTAGAAGATTCAACTTGTGTCCACAGCGTATCAAGTATTGAAATATCATCGCTGTCCATGGACAGATAACTTAATAATTACAAGACCGCTGTCGTCTTTCGAGTTGTTCTCCTGCCTCCAGAAGGAGTGCAAAATTGGAGAGGTTTTGTAAATAATAAATGAATTTTTTTTTGTAAAAAAGTCTACAAAATTTTTTACAAGTCAATCTTTATAGCTAAAAGGCGCCAACATTTCCTAAGAGTCACTCTGGGAAGAAACGCCAAAATAAATCACAGAGGTGTCTTTTTTAAATTGAATAAAACTATGCGAATACAGTGTAGTATGCGGGTTGGTCTTTGAAGATGTCACCATAATTTTGAGTCGGTTTGTGTGTGAAAATGATGTGCGAACCCCAGTTGTCGTCAAACCATCATGTGTCAAGATCAGCGACAACATGACACTATCTTGAATTCTGGTAATCTCACTACTTTGGAAACAAGCAATGAACTGTGTGTAAAGAACTGTTTACTACCAGATCTCTATAAAGTTATGGTATCACTTCAGTCGACCCGCCACATTTGTGCTGAAGTATAGAGAATAGAATATTAATAATATATGTGGATTTGTATGACGCTAATGGTGTGAAACTAATCGTGTGAAACTAATCATTGCGCAGGCATGTCTCGTACTAGTTTCTTCACATTATGTTGTTTTTATGATCATCGATGAACATAGTTTAATAATTACACCAATATACCGAACTCCCTATCCACTTGCGTAAAAGATTTAAATACTAGAACACAGGTCAAAGACATGCAATTTGTAGATTTTTTATATGTAATGTTGTTTTTTTTTGTAGCTAATAACAGCATAACGCGACGCAATATTACGTATAATTTTATATTATTAAATGTCATCAGTAAGATTCGCTTGTTCAGTAACGGTTTTAACATTTATAAATCATTGGATATTTAGTTTTAATCTGATGCTATCTTAATTTACAAATTGGCTACTTAAAATTATAAATTTTAACTTTATATTTCTAAGTCAAAGGTGTTTTATTTGTCAGCTAATTTGTTTATATTTAATTTACATGAGGTAAAAGGTTATGAGAAACAAAAAATTGATGTCTTAGTTTTTTTTTACAGATTGTCTAGAGAATTATATTTGAAATGTATTAACAAATCTTTCTTTCCTTATATTAATTTTTTATATATAATAGCTGTCCTAATAACTCTACTATGCTTGATGAAACGAATGACAGTAATCAAAGGTCATTTTACTTTTCTAGCCTATAGTTGTCACAAGCATCTTTCTTCACGATATGCATATTTTTTCACAAAGTTTCTAAACTAAGGGAGAGAGTAGATCAAAGGGAATCAACGTAATTGTGACTCTTGAGTCGTCACTCACCATCAAGTGACCCGTCTCCTCATTTGTCCGCTTTTCTAGAAATATATTTTATAATAGTGGTTTATCATAAATAACTTATATATTACCCAGTAAGGTGAAATTCTCACGAGTTCTAACTCATTATCATCATTAACAACCTCCAACAATCTATTGCTGGATATTTGCGTCTCCTTAGTGAGTAGGTATTAACCACCCAGACTAGACGGGCTGATTTTAAGTTTCGTTCTCTTTACAGTGCTTTTGTCCTGCTTAGTTTGATTCCTTAATCGTATCTTACGACACTCACTGGATGAATAGGGGCGATAACATTCTTAATTTATCGCCACATGGTTCTAACTCAGTCATCAGGATCACCAACCACACCACCAACAGGCAAGTCTAATCCTACGTAAGTCGAAAGGTCCTTACTTATGCTGGAAAGTGCTAATTGAGTAGAAAGTGTTTGGAATAAAGTCATGTCGTAACTTGAGACGTAAGGTTCAGCAAGGACTCGGCAGTTACGTAAATTGAATGTTAATTCTTCCTTTAAACTTGGTAAGAGGCAAACTTTCTAATCCTATGACGATTAAGATACTAAGATTTTGCATAGTAGGTACCATGGTTTTTAAACTATCGTTTAAAGTGATAGCGTAATAAAAAGTTACATTTTTAGTAAGTCTTTTTCTTTAAAAGACAACTTTTTATTAGGATTATTCTAGGTAGTAGAGCCACGCTGATTTCAGCATGAACAGGCCGGCTCGACCGGGGCAGTACTACCCTCCCACAGAAGACCAACCTAAAGCGCCAGCATCCGTGTTGTCGTGTTTCGTTGGTGAGTGTGAGACTGGAGGCCCATTGACGCAGGTGTGACAGTTATCGTGGTAACTATGTAAGCCTTAGACTGTCACGATGACTGTCATGCCCTTTACGTCCCCAAGCAGGGTGTGAAAAAGCATCTCACAAGGCCGTCATAGTGTGGGTCGCCATACTGCGTTGTCAGCATTTGCAATGAGTATGGTGACCACAATTCTTGGATTCTATTCATGCTTTCCATCAGGCAGAGTAGAGTCACTTTGGCAGGCTCTTAAGATAGAAAAAAAAATGGAGTATATCCAGTGCTGCGGGGGACTTCAGAAACATACGTATACAGTACTCAGCGCAATAGCAAACATCACTACGCCATACCTGGAGCCAATTCAACGCTTTAGAATCTGTTAGATAAATGAAATATTTGTCATGTTTGTTTTTAGATATTAATTTCCGATATCCAATGAATTGGATGCGAGAAGCCCAAAATCAATTACAGTGGCGTGCAATGGGAGAGGCCTATTTCCCGCAGAGAACTGCGATGGGCTGATGGTGATCAGATGAATTCAATTCATCCGTGATCATTGCGTTTGTGATGTTGTGGAACATGTGGCTTTATTTTCTTTTTCTAATAAAATTATCTAGTAAAAGTAATCGTGACAATGCATTGCAATGATTTCTCGTTAGGATCTACTGCTTTGAAAATTCTAAATTTTAACGTAGGTTGACACAGCGACATGACTGGCCTGTTAATTTAGCAGTTAGCAACACGGACTGCTCAAGTCAAAGGTCGTAGGTTCGATCTTCACTTAGAACAATTAATTGTGTTTTGATCACTGTCATTTGTTTCGTATCTGCGCACTGTAGGAATTAGACAGAAATAGAAAGTATATTGAAAAGAAAGGTAGCTAATTATGAGTCAGAGATCGTGGGTTTGATTCCCACCCAAAAGGAAATAATTATTTGATGAGTGTGATTGTCACTATCATCATCATCATGATCATCATCGTGTAAATTATCTGTAATATGTACGTATTTAGTGTTAATACTGAACACATCTTATATCAAACTGGTTAGTATTTTAAATAGCTTGGCTTCGCTAAAAACTAACATACATTCTTGTAGTTTCATTGTAAAAAATTCGAGACCCACAATTTAAAGAAAGAAGAACATTTATTCTGACATTCACAAGACAGCACATGGTTTAAAAAAAAATGAATTTTGTATTTGGAATTGCATTTTGGATTGACGTATTTGGATTCGTTTCATTTTAATTTATTGACTGTATCATATCTAAGCGTTGTTTAAAGCCGAGCACTGGTTAGTATAGATATATCAAACGTAAAATTTAAATTATATAAAAGTAGTTAGTGGTTTATAAATGTTATTAATAATTGGTTTGACATTAATATTAAATTATTATCATTTTTGATGTCTCAATTTACAAGTGGTTCTAATCTTATTATCTTCTTTATATTTTTCTCCAGTAGATTCTGAAATTTTAAGTTTAAAAGTCCCCACCATAAAATCAAATTCATAATGACAGCATCGGACCATAAATAAATAAAAAATAAATATTTCAGACGTAAACACACAACGCCATCTAGTTTCAAACTAAGCAAAGCTTGTACTATGATAACTAGACTGACTGATAGAATATTTATATATTTTTTTCTGTAAATACGTACATGGAAAACACCCAAACTTCGAAACAAATATTTGCAGATCATTTGGTCCGGCCCGGAATCGAATCTGAGACTTCAAGCACAGCAGTCGCTTTTGCTACCGCTATGCCACCGAGGCAGTCAAATTAGGTTAGGTATACATTTATTACAATGAAATTAGGTTACCGGCATAGCTCAAAGAAAAAAATATTTTAAGAGACTGTTATATATGTGTAGATGGGTCATCAACTAACAAGAGCCACCCATGGCTACCTCCAGCTCAAGAAAAATAAGAAGTTTGTCGAACTTTTGGTATATCTCTTCTTATGCTTACTTGCTTCAGCCTATTGTCATCCACTGCTGAACGAAGGTTTCCCTCAAGCAGCGAAAATCATCCCAGTCTTGCGCAATCTGCATCTATCCGCTGCCAGCCACTATTCTCAAATCGTCTGCCCATCGAGCTACAGGATGCCCTACATTACGTTTTTCTAGTCGCGGTCACCATGCGGTCGTATTGTCATATTCCTTGAATTTCTGTTGTAAAATTATAGTCAAACTTTTTAATGTTTCCAATATCCTTAACGATTGCTCCAGATATTCGTATGGCAACCGGGATCAAATACTTGACGTGCCCTCCGAGGTATAAAGAGGTCTCAATGAATCATCTATCTATAGACGGACCTGGGTAGTATTGCTGAACATTGCAACGTGTTAAGCTACTCGCTTACAACTTAGGAGCAAGTCCTTTTAATAAAACAATATGTGTTTACGATCCTGATTTTATCTTTACACTTTAATGTAAATCTATCTTCCTCTACTCATGTAGTTTTTATATTTTATACAATCGTGATAGTTCAGCTTTCGTCAGATAATTGTTAAAACGGTAGTTTTGCACATTGAAGCGACAATTTTAATTTTTTTTACCTCTGATGACGATCGTTCTTTTTAATATTCAACTCTCGGAAAAAAAACCGCTTAAATTCAATTAAAGCAGAAGCAAAATGTATTATAATGTGTTAATTATAGATGTACTTAAGGCTTTTTGTCTCAAAGACTTGTGTGAGAAATTCCTGTATTTAAGATTTAAAGCATTGCCTCATTAAAAACTGTGCTCACGTGAAGTGAAGAGTAACGTTATTTTTGTAATTTATTGGACCGTTAGTCTAGTCGAGTAGTGATCCTGATTGCTGAACGGTTTCGGGTTTGACTTACGCACGGTGCAAATAATGATGTTTTGATAATCATCATCATATTTTCTTTTTAAATACTGAAATAATTTACATATATATATTTTTTTGTTATTAATGTGTTATGCAGATAAAAAGTGATAAGCGAATACGACATTAAGGCCGCCTTTAAATCAAACGTAACAAAGGCGAACTTAATGCCGTAAGCACTAAGTCTGACTTTATCACTTATCTTTAATGACGTAACTTTACTTTTAAAGAAGAATATATTTGTATAAATAATAATACTATTTTATCTTTAATGAAATAACTTTATTTTGTAATAAATCTAATTATTCTTATTACTAAAACACATAGATTAAAGTTCTTTGCGCGTGTCGTGTGATCGGAAACGGATTACGAATACAGAGCGTCGAAAGTGACTCTACTCAGCCTGGTAGAAAGCATGAGTAGAACCCAAGAATTCTGGTCGCCATGCTCATCGCGAACGCAGACAATGGCGACCCACGCTACGGCGGCGTAGGGTATCGTAAAATGTGAGTAAGGGAGCAAATTGTGCAGGATAACATCACTACAAATAGAAGAAAAACTTGACACAAATCCTGTGCCACCTCCGCTGGCCAGCGTGGCATAGTAGGTCAGAACCTCCTTTCTAACGAGAGGCCTATATCCAGCAGTAGGTTATTAAAGATTGTTGATGTGATGTCATGATATGACATATTTAACCCTTTTTTTTTCTTTTATTTGCTTTTTCGATTCATTCGTAAATTACAAAGAAAAACTCCACATTATAAGTACTTTTAAAATTATAGAAAAATAATGGTAATAAATTGAGTTTTAGAGTATTGTTATATTAAATGATAGCCAGAATGTATTCCTTAAATACTAAATATTAGTTAATACCTATTCATCTCAATCTAGATTACTGACACATATATAATTAAAAGGTTAAGTACATGACCAATCGAAAATGTTAATGTGTGTCATGACTAAATGATACCTCAAGTATTAACAATATTGACTTTAAATACTCAAGTAGAATACAGTGTCAATGATTGGCCTTGACATGAAAAGTTCAATCATTCTACAAAGATAAATAAAAAAGAAAGTCTAACAAACGTCTGTTTTTTTTTTCATTGTAAAAAAAACATTAAAGTCATCGCTCAAGTACTAGGAGTGCATAGCAACACAGAGTTCGAAGCTCAAAACCCAACAGCAGACGCGTATTCGAAAACGTGAAAAGTGGCAAGCGCGATCTCCGTCAAGCTCCTCATTAACCCAGAAAGTGGTGGCGTCGACTCGAAGCTAAACCAGTGAAAGACGATGAAAACTAGTATACGAGATATATTAGCTTGTGGTGAAGCAAATGCGGGCTCAGTCGCGACGTGTCCGTGAACGGGACCGTACGTACTTCACGCACTCCCAGATTCGATCGCGTAAGGTTCCTAATTTAAATTTTACTGGAACTTCGCTGTGTTTGTGTGTTGAAGCGGAAATTGGGAATAATATTGAGTAAGTTTAGTCTTTAATACTTGGACTTATTTTTAATTAATAAAATTAAAAAACAACTTGACAAAACGATCAAATACCAAATTTTGTAGAATACCTAATTAGACTATCCTGTATACACTTTTTCAAATGTAATTATGAGTTGGCAATTACCGTCTATATTACTTGTATAAAAAAGTGAATTAATTTGATTATAAAAAAGACCGAGTACATTTAAAAGTTTATTAAACTATGAAATCACTAAAAAAACAAAAACACTCTACACACACCTAGAAGTAGAAGGTAATAAATCCGTATCTGCTATGAATGTAAATTACCTTTTCCGTTTTAAACAGACCCATTTTTCAAGTGACAAACGTGTTTTGCATACGCACTTGTTACCTACATTTGTATTTATAGAAAGCAACGGATAAACAATGGCTTACATTAAATATTATCACTTGAGCTTCTGGTGTGAAGATTAATAGCTATTTCTTTGTCACGACTATCTTCATCTGTTTTGGTTAACTCTTAAAATCCTGCAACAAAATTATCATATTATTATATGTAGTAATCTAATGGAGTCGGTTTTAAACAAAAATATTTATTTTTACACTCAGGTGAACACACACAGCATCTTAAATGGGTTTTTTCACTTTTAATTTCTTTAGTATAGAGAAGTTTAAACACGTTGAAATACGTGCATTTTAAAATAAGTTTGTAAGTTATTTATTTTTAGACATTATTGATGTCTAAAATTTTTCAGGGCGTCTCATGTGCCAATTGTGGTTTCTTGAAACTATAGTGCCAAGACACAAAATAGACTAGTTCTTTTTCAAACTACTAAGAGCTTGTCAAACTGACTCTACTCAGCCTGATCGAAGGCATGAACAGAATCCAAGAGGTGCGGTCACCATACTCATTGCGAATGCAGGTAGTACAGTATGGTGACACACACTATGGCGTCCTAGTGAGATGCTTTTTCATACTTGGGGACGTAAAAGGCATGACAGTCATCATGGCGGTGTAAGGCTCACACTCCTAAAATAGTAACTGTCACCACTGCATCAAAAGATTTCTTTCCATACCAAATTCTATTAAGTTTTTTCAGACGTTCTGGCTGACCAGATTATAAGTATCTCTGAAAAGTTTTGCATTAATAATAGATATAAGATCTGCAGATTTCATGATATTTGTTAAATATTTAGATGTTTTCGAAGGCACTTTTAAAAGAGATAAAATAATAAAATTTATTTTTATTAAACACGAATCGCTTGATGTTTAAAAATGAACGCATGTAAATGCTTCATATAATATTTTATATATAAATACAATAGTTGTGGAAGAAACTTTACAGTGTGATATTTATATTTATAAAAAATTCTACTGTTTTTCTTCGCTCAGTTTGTATTCTATTTTAGATATATTAGCGTTATTGCATTCAGTTTGCATTATAAACTTCAGCCAAGTACTAGAAAATATTACTATGCAAATTTTGGTATACAGTGTATTTCGTGACTACTTAGGTACGCTTCAGTAGTACAATTTTGGCACTGTTACTCAACAAGGGTATGAAGGAGTACCTTCAAGTGGACTTTACAAAATTAATAGCAGAATTTATACAGTAGGTATAACCTTTAGCAAGTTCTGTATTAAAATCAGAATTAAAAGCACCGAATTAGCAAATATCAACGGCGAATTAGCATCAGAATTAGCAGATACACCTCCCAGATTAAAATTAGTTGGTTTAAACTTTACTCAACATTAAATATTATAAGTAGATAGATGCGATACAAAAAAGCCACCATGGGTATTCAGTGTTTTAAAGACAATAATTTAACTTTCATTTAAATATAAGCCCTCTAGATCACTTTTCATTAGGTTGTTAATTTTCATTGACATAACTAGTAGGTTTAGTGTCTCCTAGGGCCTCATTAAAACCAAAAATATTAATACGAGCGCAGTAAAGACTCGTGAAATAGCCACAGTTGTTTTGTTCAAGTAAAATCAGAACGTTAATTATTTATAAGTCTTCATCACTAAAGAAATAATTCATAAGCTAATTAAGTAAAACTATAATGGGTGGGAACTTGGACATTAGTTTAAGAGAACAGTTTGATGGGGCAACAAAGACAATGCATTTTTTTTTTTTTTGTTTGTTATGTGTATAAAACTTATTTAAACTTCCTGTAATTAGAATAAAAGAAAACTGTAATGTCAATATGTTTTTAAACGTGATATAGAAAATAATAGTAATTCCACACAACACGCGCAGCCGTCTGATTGCAAATTAGACAGAGCCTGTGCTATGGTGACTAGAGTGTTGATAAACATAAATATATATTTATAAATACATATAATACAAGTATTATAGATAAATTACAATTATTTGTCCTGGGTGGAGATTGAACCCATAATCTCCAGCTTAACAGTTAGTATCACAACAACTAGACCAACAAGCCCGTTAAGTATATATTAGATATTTGTTATCTAAAAATATTTACATTAAGTTTTAATTTTTTTTTGTAGCGATTAAATGATACAATGTTACATATTTCTCCCGGTGTTTGTAAGTTAAAGTCTCTGATCTCTGCCCGGTTGTTTCGGATTGCCGTCGCATCGGATTGTCGGTAGTGAGGGAATAGAGAGTGCACCTGTATTTTTGCCCACACTTTTGCACTATTATATGGCCTGCGTAGTTAGCTGGTCACCTTTTAAACTGGCCACCGTGACTGAAATCATTTAGGTGTACACCACCACCATCGTCACTCACTCTGAATTATAATGACAATGAGGAAATAAAACTACAAGAAACGTAATTATTTTCATAAAATTTGACACCAGGAAACCGGACTCAAAAGCTATACTCAAAATTAAGTATTTAGACACACACACACAACAAATACTATACAGAACTTCATACCGGAATATTAAAACTCCGTTATATTAATTTGAGGATCTATTTCCTGTTCAGATGATTCGAGCCATCAATCTTTTGTGCAAAAAAAAATTACCAGTATTGTTCAATAGATTTAGGTCAAAATCTGACTTAGTTGGAATTTGATTTTATTCTTGGGCGTAGCCATCACCCGCTGGCTTAACGGTGTGCAACTGGACTACAATTGGTACATTGTATGACTTATCAATATTATTATGATCCTTTTATTCGATAACGAAAGGTCAAGTGATGAATAACCAGTAATAATGTGACTGTCTGGTTGTGTGTCTAAGTCGGTTATAACAACGTATGGTGTCAAATTGTATCGGTAACAGTTAGTTGGAGTTACGTGTGGAAAAATATTAAAATTTCGTCTTATGTCGTCCTATTCATCCTGTCTATGACAGTCTCAAGAACAGGCTAAAGTTGCAAGCAATGCAGAAAAAAAAACTGCAAAGAAAAGGAAAACTTGAAACAATTCATTGACAAGCGGTGTAGTAGGCCAAAACCTCCTTTCTAGGTGAAGCCTATGTCCAGCAGTGGACACAGCCTTTACCTAGAAAGTGTTAAAGGCTGTTGATACAATTAAATATGATATAATTTAGAATATATAACAATAAAGAACACACCAAGGAATCGTGTCTGTTCTTCGTAAATATTGATGCAGTTAGATTGAAATTTAAAAAATAGGACATTGCAATGAAATCGGGCCTAAAAAATCTACTGTATACAGTATATATAAAACTATAAAAGTCTAATATGTAACTTGTAAAGTATAAGTTTTGGTTACTTCTTTTTAAGTCATGGAATTACCAAAATATAATACAAAATTAAAGCCTGACATAAAAGAGCCTATATTTATTTATTTTTCTTTTTGTTACGAATTCACAGATTTGAATATATTATATTTAAATATGAACAGAGGCTATAAAGGGATATAAAAAGGTTTTAAATATTTTCAGTTTTTTAAATAACCTTTCCAACCCATAGATAAATAGAAAAGGATTTATAAAAAATGCAAAGATTCAAAAACGACTAAAGAAGATAATATTACGCTTTATAAATTAAAGCCGATCATGAAATTAAGTGATAGTTTCACTGAACCATAATGTGGCGTTCTCTACTGATTGCTGTTGAAGTTGGATTTTATTAGATCCATTGCACTATACAAGAAGATTTAATAACTAAATATCTTAGTCATTATACTGATAATGTTGATAAATATTACAGCAGTCAAGATTTAGAATAAGTAAATAAAAAAAAGTGCAATAAGATAAAAATAATGAAAATAATGTAATGAGTATTGATAATAATGGTAGTGACACTACCAAGTGAAACAAAGATGACTATAGTAAATGAGATAACAATATATAAATCAAACTATCAGTAGAAGATTCCATTAAAACTAGAAAGCATGCATCATCAGCAGTATAATGTGGTGGACCAACAAGACGACTCAGATGAACACAATGTATGGCCTTAATCGCGTCATTGAGGCCTTCGGGTCACTCCCGTGTAATTTCTCGATGCTCGTTAAGAATTAATTCAACTACTTATTGATATCAATTGAATGAATGTGGAGCATGTAGTGAAAATGTGATTGGACCTTTTATTGAATTCATTTGAGTAATTCAAATTTGATTTTGTTTTTGGTTTGTTTGGGTCTGCACTTAAACGTAAGAATATGTCTATTTTATTTCTTACGGAGACAATTTTCAATGGAGTTTACATCTAATTTCTAGAAAACTAAATAACTGAGGAAAAAAGCTAACGGAAGCTATTATAACTGCTGTTAGCTGCATAAAACTTAGCATTTTTAGTAAAATCTGAAATAGTTTAACGAGGAAGAAAATATTTGGTGGTTCTTCTTTCGATGGATAAAAAACGAAGATATTAGTGGCAAACTTAAATTAAGCAACCTTCTCTAGCTAAATAATAAATTAAAACAGCCATGTAGTAGAACAAACCAATATCGAGTATAAAAAAAAATTTGAGATATAACCAAGAATTAAAAAGTGGAATTTGGAATGTATTTTTACTAGAAATATCGATAACCTGATTAAAGTTAGGCATCCGTTAGATAAAAGCTGTAGTAGCAGTCTTGAAAGAGATCTATCTTCAACATTCAATATGAAGTTGTACATTTACCTACTTTAACAATGGTTTTATTTTGTTGTCTTTAATATTTTTTTTAGGTCATCCGTGTTCGTGTAGTATAAATGAAAAAATTGTCAAAATTAATAATATTTAGTAGTCAAAATCAATATAATAAATCAATAATAACATTAAATTGTGTAAATATCGTTTGAGTTCCTAAAGAAAATTTCTCTAAGTTTACCGACTACAGTCAATGATTATAAACTCTCGTGTCTGTACTCGGCATATTATGCTATGTGAAGTACGGAGTTATTTTCATAGCTGACGGTTGCCGCTAGCATGATTGATTTCACTATTAGAAATGCAACGGTAACGTAGGTTAAAATAATGCACTACTATCGTTTGTCTGCAGATATTTCAGAATTCATTCTTTTGACGCCATATTCGCCCCATAATGCTAAATACGCCACCGTTTACATTGAAAAGAAGTTAAGTTTAAATATTGATGCAGGAGTGACAGTTATCGTGGTAACTGTGTGAACCTTACACTGCCACGATGACTGTCATGCCTTTTACGCCGTCATAGTGTAGGTCACGATTCTGCATTGTCTGCATTTGCAGTGAGTATGGTGACTACAACTTTTGGATTCTATTCATGCTTTCGATCAGGCAGAGTAGAGTAACTTTTACAAGCTCTTAAAGCTCTAAAGTTAATGCAAACTGAAGTACTAAGAGTGAGTGTGATTTAAAAAAAAATGTTCACATTAAAGTCACAGGGTTGCAGTAAGTGTGCACTGTCATTACACGCAACGGCTATTCCATATCCAATTAAATGAATCTAATCAATGACAAAACAAAAATTAAGATCTTAGTTCTAAACTAATTGAACCTGCAATTATACTTCAAAAGTACAACTTTATACAATGTATATTCCAAAATTATTTAACTCAATTATTAAAAGTTTTAAGCACGGAAAACTCAAAAGCTTGAATATAGTCAAAACTTAACGACTTTTGGTTACACAAATTAAAGCTCGAATATACAAAATTCACATGTAACTGTAATAGACGAGGCAGCTAACGGGTAAATTGCAATTTAAATACACGTACATATGTAAGATAAACAGGAAACTGCAGAGCGTTGCTTACAATAAATTGCATATTCATGAGAATATTTTTTTAAGGACTTTTTTCCTTTGAGATATTTTCCAAACTTCATCGAGGCGCAATTTGAAGTCGTCCATAACGACAACATCCGTCGATATTCGATGTTTTATGTGGAGTGGCTACCCAAGATCTATATGACCGATGTCGGATTTTTTGCGGCTCCACTTACCCGTATTGATGTTCCTAAAGTAACCAGAATCGATTGTATACCGTGATCTCTAAGGAATCTTAACGTATTAACAATGGTCACCCATCCAAAAACTAGCCTGACAATGACTGCTTAACCTTACAATAAGTTAACTTACATAAACCACTTTTTTAGACCCTCGTACTTTTATTTACATAGTACAGTCCATAAAGTATCGTAATCGAGAAATTTGTGTTCGAACTTCGTTCTTAATCATGTTAATGTTAGAAAGGAATACCGTTTTGGATTTATTGTCAGAGATCCATCTTCTTTGTCTATGGTCAAATGTTGAAACAAAGAATTATTTTTACAGTCTACGGATGTTTGGTGTGACCATAAACTTTCTCAGATTGTTTAAATTTTGTATTCATCTACCCCACAAAATTTTGTTTGGATTAACATTATTGCTGTCTTGAAATATAATTAGTTTTATGTGACAGATGACTACGTAACCGACGAAGTAACTTTTAGTTTTATATCATCTATGTTTTAATTTTTAAGTGCCAATTTTATATTTTTAATTATTTATTTGTTACAAATGAAAAACACATCTAAAATGTATATCGTAAGGTCTATAATAATACTAGTGACAATGTTATAAAGATCAAACTGAAGTTTAAGGACTATAGTAATATTTGCAGTGCTTTCTTTGCTTCCTCCCTTCAGCCCCTGTTTTTAGGGAAGGGAACTGAAAGTGCGACCACACACTTTTGACTCTTAAGTGGCAATAGTGAGTGGTGGTAGTCACGTACTGTCAAGTGACCTATCTACTCATATATCCACTCTATCATATAAAACGAATAAATTATATTGTTACCGTTCTGGACATGGAGAGCTTTTACCTGATTGTGAGGTATTTGAGTATGTAGACATATGTTTCTTTGGTATACTTTGTAGTTTTCGGCGGTTCGCTCGTTGCGTAGTAAGGCTTGGGAGGTTTAAGAGCGATACAGGATGTTTAAAAATTAGTGCTTGCTAATTTTAAGTACCTAAATCTTTGCAAGCTGTAATTATAATAATTAGCTTGTTATCTAATTCAACAACTTTTCAACAAAGTTTATTAATTGATGTACTTTGATCTTATCACTTACTTAATTGATATTGTGTTTTTTGGATACATTTATCTAGCAATTATTCCTTAGACAATGTGATTTGTTTATCAACTCTTCTATCAAACAATGAAATTAATAGTTGTACTCGGAAGGGTAATTAGAGATTATCTCAGTCCACGAATAATTTTGTATTTTTTTACTCTGTTATCCCATTCAGAATCTTTATAATTTAGTCAGACATATACTAGGTAGTCAAATTGGTCTGAGTCATTGAATTTGAAAGTCTTAGTTAAAATATCGACTTAGGTTATACTCGTCTATTTGTAAATAAGCAAAATGAAACATGTATGTAAAGCAATTTTTTGTTATCCTAGTTCAAGATGTATTTAGTGATCAAATTTTCATTTAAAACTAACTGTGCCCACGACTTTATTGACGTAGGATTTGAATTTTGAGTTTTTACCTTAGAGATGTGGTTTTTGCTGCGTAAATCCTGATCCCGCGGCAAATCCGAGATAAATTGCCCAGCAAACTCCTCTATCTCCTAAAATGAAAATCACGTTAAAATTGGTTTATTGGCTCCAGTGATTGGCCTGGACAAACATACAAACAGGCAGACAGCAAGAATTTAAAAAACGTAGTTTATGTCTTTATATCGTGTAAACAGCTATAAGCACTTGAACAAACAGTTTTTTGATCATAGATAGACACTTCAATGTAATTTATATATTTGCATTGAGCGTTGAAAGGTTTCGAAAAAATTTTTCTCAACAGTAGCTGGGTAGTTTACTGGTATTATTAAGTTATCAACTAAACACAACAAGAACTTGAGCACAACATTGGTTTTAGAATTTAAAATACATTCAAGACTAAGTAGGTAGGTAGTTAATTTAGATAATACAAAAATAGTTTAAGCACCATATGCCCTATAACTAAAACCACACAGTTACTACTCCATAATTATACCCAGAAACATGATACTCTATAAAACAATGAGAGGGTCGATGTTCTACATTAAAGGGAACTCAAGATCGTATTACAGAACATGGCTCAAGTCCCGTATAAACTATGTTTAATCATTGCTTGAACAAACATTCTTGGACTAGCTACGCGTTTCATTTACTAAAGAACCATCTTCAAACTTTGGTCAAATGAAACGTGAGGATTTTAGGAACAATGTTTTTATTACTTGAACTAGATTTCAGATTTAAAATTTCTAAGAACTTACTAAGAATTCTGCAATAACATAAGTAATAAGTACATGAACAAGTATTACTCAGCTTATTTCTATTCAAAGTTTAATGTTAAAGAACTTTTTAGGCTCGGTATTTGTCGAAAACTATTTATGAACAGTTTTCATGATCTTTTCGTCGAATATTTGAAAATATATCTAAAAATTTATTTATCATAGTCATTTTAATTCCATACATCTCAATGTGAGACAATAGGCTAGATGACACCTTAGTCAAATTAGTTACTTTTTATCATCTGTCAAAACGACAATTTTGTATGAAAAATGTACTAAATACCAAATTGTGACGTCACTGTTTTAGACTACTCAATTAGGTATATCACTGCATATTTGATTGAAATTCGTAATAATAATAAAAAACTATGTTAATTGTATTTTCCGAGATGTTTCGCGATATTAGTTTTAATGAAGTGGATATTGGTACTTATTTACGATACATTCATCTACCCAATTATAATAATACACATACTCATACTACATACTACTACATACACACAAATAATACATAACACTATAAAGAAAGTTTAATACAATTATTGTTAAAACTTATAAGTAGGAATTGTACTTTATTTGGTTAAAGTCATAAGTAAATTAATAGTTAATTAAGGTATTATTGTTTCGTAAATCACCATATGTTATTTTACTACTAGTATATTGTGTAAGTTAGTTGCGCTTGCGTTTACCCTTAAGTTAATGGATAAACAGCGTGTGTGTAATAATTCAAAGTTGGGAAAGAATGTTTAGATGCATTTGGGTAAAACTTAAACATTGCAGCATCTATATTTTGACGCGATCATTTTGGATTTAAAAGTGTAGATGATGTAGTACATAGATACAAACACCAACTACTTTTGAGAAGACATTATTTGGATATTCATACCACATCTCTGCGATGGCATCTCCCAAGATGGATATCTTTTTTAAATTTTCAATTTAAATAAATTAGTTAAAGTTTTTACCCACTATTATTTGTTTTCTCAATAATTCGTGAGGAACTGAAGAGGATATTGACTGAAGTAGGCCAGTGTGTCAGCAATTTCTTACGGGCCGCGGTAATTTAACATCATTCGTTATAGCCACTTTAGTCACCATTGTGTTCACGTTTAACACTTATTTCCAATTATAAGCAAAATGCAAGTCACAGGCTCTACATGAAATCTATATTATAATGAATACTATATAAATATTTCTTATTATAGTATCAAATAGTTCTGCGTATTGTCGATCTTATTTCGGCTGTTAAATTCTGCCCGGTGTTTATTTTTGAGTAATTTTGTTTTTGAAGTGATGGTTATTATGAAGTTGGTAATGTATCATTTCAGACGCTTATACTTCTTGAGCCATACTTCGACGTAAATCAGTTGGTTTGATTGGAATGGCACCTAATGGCACGTGGTTTTACTTGAATATCAGTTTTCCATGGAATTACTGACATCGGACCTTCGCAACCCAAAGGATAAACTGAATTCGAAGCTTGAACAAATAATCAGTATTTTTGAAGGTACTGGTTTCCCAATAACGATTGCCAAAGACGTTCATGACAGACGGGACCGATGGCTTAATGTGCTCTTCGAGGCACGGACTTAAATTATCACCAAACTTCTACACTACGGGCTGTTATTGACAATTCCTTGTAAGAAAAACTCTACAACACTTTTTAGCCCAACCCAGGAATCGAATCCAACATCTATTAATTGGTTTGGTCTCTATGAATTTGAATAAATACTAGTCTTGTCACTGGTGAAAAAAACCCCTTTCAATTATTCCCACGAATTATGTGATGCAATTGTAAGTTTTGAGTTGCAGATGTGAGTAGCGGTAGTCACCTTCAACCAGGTGATTCATCTACGCGTGTGACCGCCTATACTAATATAAGAGAACTTGGTCACCTTTTTTCAGTTCTGGTAACCTCATTCACTCGTTAAAAACCAAAAAGCAGCAAATAAACTGTCTGTGGCGCCGGCCGCACGTATATATATTGTCGCGGTAAAGAGTAGCCTATGTGTCTAGAAATTGATAAATTTCGTTGAATGATGCAGCATCGCAGCAACGATGCAACAGCTTAGCCATGAAAACGTAACAGACAGCCAGATTAGTATAGATTAGCTATTGAAATAAAAATGCAATGACGGGTAAATAGTGTCAAGATAGGACCCATTGTCATATCTACCACTGGTGTACTTCCAGAGACTGCAAGAAAGCCTCAATACACTGGAAATCCCGAAATCCAAGAGCTGTGATCACCAAGCTCATTGCGCATGCACACGATGCAGTATGGTGACACACACTATAACAGCCTATTGAGATACTTTTTACCACCCCTCTTAAGGGACCTCTTCCAGCTAATTTCTCGTTTCATGCTCAACTTAAACTTCACAACATTTTTTTTTGTTTCTGTATTGAGAGCCTGCCAAAGTGACTCTTCTCTGCCTGATGGAAAGCTAGAACAGAATCCAAGAGTTATGGTCACCATACTCATTGCAAATACAGATAATGCAGTATGGTGATCCACACTATGACAGCCTTGTGAGATGCTTTTTCACAACCCGTTTGGGGACGTAAAAGGCATGACAGTCATTGTGACAGTGTAAGGCTTACACAGTTACCACGATAACTGTCACCCCTGTATCAATGGGCCTCCGGTCTCACATTCACCAACGAAACACGACAACACGGATGCTGGCGCTTTAGGTTGGTCTTCTGTGGGAGGGTAGTACTGCTCCGGTCGAGCCGGCCCGCTCGTGCTGAAATCAGCGTGGTTCTATTACCTACAAAACTACATTCTGGTAAACTTGTGGCACATGTGCTAGGTTACACTACTCCTTTGAAATTAGGAGTCCATAAGATAAAAAGAATAATAATAATTTTCCAGACGTCACATTTAGACGACACACAACACCATTTAGATGCAAACTAAGCAGAGCTTGTGCTATGGGTACTAGACGACTAATACAAATATATATATATATTTATTTGAGTTTATATTAAAGAAACAATTTAATAATAGTTGCTGTTAACATTTATTGTAAGTACTTTGTAGATATAAATCTATATATAGTACATTAACCGTTCTCATAACTGCAGACAGCAAAGACGCAGTAGCGTCCCGCCCCGTGGATGATTACAGTTATCCCGGAATGTACCTCATTTATTGGGTACTATCGTACCCAAGGAGGACTCCAGAAGCTAAAATTTTTTTTAACACTGAGGTAGGCCGCGGCGGTGTTTAACCCCACACACGCACTCTCTGTCTGTCCAACCGAGGGTATAGTGCAAAAAGTACTCCCAATGTAAAATAAAGGGGATAGGGTGCAGTTGGTACTCATTCCTGGGTTCCATAAAACAATATAAAGAAAATCTAAATAGAAATACAAAAGAAGCACGTTGTCTTTAACAAAACCGGTAAGAAAGTCAGTAATCTTTATTAAGGAGCTTTCAAACGTAAAGATACTCGTGGTACGTTCAATATGAGCATCAACGACACGGTCGCGTGAGAAGCGCGTCCTCTATTGGTTTTCACATCTTCGTTAAATTTAACAGTAAATATAAACATTTAGTTGCTTCGTTTAATGTTAATGCTTGATAATTTAATGTCTTAGAAGCAGTTATTCAATTGAATGTGCAGGGACAACTGGCTTAAATTGAAAACTCATTGATGGTAAGGTTGTGGATTTTACAACATTGTGCTACAATCAATACGAATAAAGTGTACAAACACGAGGGAAATTTATTCTTTTCCAGAGACGTAGGCGAAAAAGTATATATCTTATTCTTGCTAAGGAGAGGCCTATGTCCAGCAGTGGGCTGTAAAAGGCTGTTGATGATGTTGATAATGATACTATAGTACTAAGTATATAAGAAAACCGCGGCCTAACGAAGGTTTATATATAAAGTTGTGTATATAGTAATAAAATGTAATAAAATCTAGAGCTCTCTACAAGCATTTGAATGTTCTATAAAAGTGAAACGTTCGATAATAAACCAACTTTCACTTTATGCAGGACCTCCACTATTCAAAACTTTTATTTTATCGTAAGTGGTGATTTGATAAACAAATATTAAAGTGTCATACAGAAGCGATGAAATACCCAGACTTTGACGAATATAATTGAGTAATAGAGAGCATACCCATTGCTGTGATTCAGACATTGATGAAAAAATAGACAGTTTATTGACAAAAAAAGTAGATGATGGGTTGTAGATAATGGATATTTTTATACGGGTGGTTTGATTATGGAGACGTACCTGTAATCTAAACTGTTTGTTGCTGAGAAGATCAAACCCTCTAATACAGTAACGATATTGTTGAACTTATTTAGCTACTCTACAATTTAGAACATTTCTGTTGTTTGTTGTTAACTTCTTCTGTTTCTCTTAAAAGTAATAAGTTCACTTCGTTTGTGTATGTGTCATAAGTCGTAACATGTTCTTTTAGGTATTATAGTCTTCCACAATCAGACTTTCTAATACTAAAAACTTTTTCAATTTGAACTGGAAGATTCTGAGATCAGCACGTTCAATCATACAATAAAAATCAGCGAAGAGATGTCGGCGATCTCGTGGTTTCTTTGCCAACGAGTACTCGAAAGTTTCGGTGCTCGCTTAGAAGAGTGCAAATGTCGAAACGGTGGTCATTTAGATGACATAATTTTTTAAAAATAATTGCATAGTTTCTAATAAATAAATATTTTTTTACACACAACTCACATTGATATTTTTGCTTGTCATATATTTTTATCTAAAAGATTAAAAGTTTATAAGCTGATCGATTGAATATTAGACACAAAAGGGCCACATAGACATTCACAAATTAAATAGACTGAAGTGTGTCAAACGATGCTAACCAAAACCACGTTAAACAAGACTACAAGCGGTTAGCGCTTTACGGTATAGATTTATCGGTTCGATAGTTTTGTTAGAATTCAATTATAGCATAGCAGTGGGTAGGTCACTGCTCTCTATGCACAGGCTTGTAGCGTTGTGTATAATCGGTAATGTATTATTTATAATAGTATTGTTCGTTTCCTAATAAACTCACGGAAGTACAAACTATTGTTTACAGAGATTTATCTCTGCGATTGTTGTGCTGAACTTGGAGATAGAGAAAACAAGTTTATTTAAATTAGAACTTTAACAGCTATGTTGTTTAAACTCACAATTGAATCATAGGTTCATATAATATATTACTTTTTTAAATTAGATAACTGATACCTAATTTGGATTAAGACTAGTAACATTGTTTAATTTACTTTCAATAATGTCGATCTGTTTCAGTTTCATGGTTAACTGTTATATAAAAAATTTGTGCATTTTATGTAGCTTGTGTTGTAGTTATAAAGATAAGACAAATCATCAATTGTCTTGATAGTGCAACATAAATATTACAAAGTAATAAAAGAAAAGTTGTAATAAACGTATATATTTACAGAAATACTTATACATATATTCAAACATCTAAATATTGTATATGTAACATGTCATCATTATCATCATCCTAACCAAAATACGTCCACTGCTGGACATAGGCATAAAATAAATACATCTTACTCATACAGGTTA
This sequence comes from Hypercompe scribonia, assembly GCA_949316085.1. NCBI lineage: Eukaryota > Metazoa > Arthropoda > Insecta > Lepidoptera > Erebidae > Hypercompe > Hypercompe scribonia. Next base: position 15,334,943 of record OX438986.1, read on the forward strand.
TGTATTCCAGATAATGAATTTGACTGACTGTCTCGGTGGTGCAATGGTAGTGTGTGCGACTGCTATACTTCGGTCTGAGGTTGGATACCCGGGTCAAACTAAATGTTTATATGATTTGCAAATATTTATTTCAGAGTTTGGATATTTTCACAAAAAAGTGTATATATATTTATATCAGTTGTCTAATAACCCACAGTACAAGCTCTGCTTAATTAGGGACTGAAATATTAAATATTATTATTCCATAGACAGATAACTTGAATAGTAAGTGATTAATAAAAGTAATTTATGGATCAAATTCATCATAATTCATCTTGTTCAAAAATATGATGACTCATAACAGAGCGTTGACAACTTGACATTATTAAATTAGACTTTCTTCTAGTGAATTGAAAAGTCGGGCATTTGGTGTCTTTACTGTGTCAAGTATTTTTCTATATTTATCAACCTAGGCACGTAATGTTGATTCTAAATACAAAGTTAGTGATAAATCCACCTCCTAAATCAATTAGAATATAAACTGAATATGTGATCGGAATAAAGTTGCATATTTGTAAGAACTTTATTCAGACCACACACTACACACTTGTCTCCAGCATAGCTCCTTGAGGCACATCACCCTAGTATTCATCAAGGACGAAGTTTGAATACCAAGTGATGCCTTTATTGTGCAGTAGTTATAGTCTGAGAATAAAATCAAAGTTAGGAAATGTTCTCACCTACAGAACAAGGTAAATAAAATGGTAAAAACCCAAATGTCAACGTTGTCGGAAGCATGTTAATGTGCAGAGACTTTTGCAGGTACTATGTGTGACTTTCTTAGCAAAAATTTCGAAATATTAAGTGGATACCAAAATCAGACCACGATGTTTGTGAAATGCTAAGTACTCAAAATGGTAATCTAGACATTCCTGAATAGATAAATAAATTAAGTTTCACCTTGTGAAATAAGAATTTATGCTGTGTAGTTGCGTACTAGTGATTGTAAGCGACTACCTCCGCCCATGGATACTACATACAAACATAAAATCACACTTGTTTCCCCACAGAGATAGGCAGAGGCATATTAAACGACCACTAATCGCCAGTGTTTTAGTCCCACGTAATAGGTGGCGAACCTGTTGCCACTTTGTTTGCCTGAGCTTCGTCCGTCGATCAACTGGTGTACCACTTGCAGGTGAGGTTGGCTTGGGACTCTGAGTTGTTAGTGAGAATTTTATATACTCCATAGATATTTGAAAATCAAAAATACCTTTTGAGTCCTTTGAACCCACACCCTGGAAATAGTGAGAGGAATTGGGCTACAGTACTAAATTTGTGTGACGTCGTGAATGCTTGAGGCTGCAAAAAACAATAAAATTAACTGTTTTTCCATTTATATAAGTCAGATTAACGTTGAGTACTCATAATATTTCAGCTTTATAATTGAATTATGTCAACAAGGTATCATTTCCATCGAGATGTTTTAAAGCTATCATACAATTAATGTCTTTATCTGCTTCAATGTAATGTATCGTAGTGCCCGTCGACCGCAACAATAGCTATTATAGATTTATAGATTTATTGTGGCCATAAAAGTTTATAGAATAGCGATTTGACATCTTATTTTCTATTATATTATAGCACCATTATTATTCTATTACAGTTTACAAGTGAATAGTTATGCTGCCAAACTGTTATTTGTGAAGAAACATTGTATTCATTATTGTTATAACAATGAATTTAAGTTTGTTTTTTATTATCGTCAAATCTTTATTAACATCTTGTAAACTCAATCAATAAATAATGTGCCATACAAAAGGCTTTTGGGTTTATGGAAAAGGACTTGAGCGTGGTGCGATGTCAGGCAGAATTCATACATTGAAAGGTTATATATAGTCGTACTATCAGATAGCAAGATGAGACGTACCGTGGCGACATGTCGCTACGCTAACAGACGCACTGACCTTTCAGATTATCGATATGATTCATTTCAGAAAGAGTGTTAGTAAGAACACACATTCACAAGAACTGCAAAAGCAACTAACAATTTTCTTGCATCTATAGGAATAGTTGTATAAATAAATCACCTGTCCAAAACTTGTCATATGATTAAACATTCGTAAAGTACTAATAGACCGTTACTTTTCAATTTCATTTTTATAGGAATAAGTCATGACACGACGTTGTTTTATCGCATCCATTTGTCGTTATAAATTAACTATATATTCTCAGGCATTAAATTCTGTACTTAAAGTGACTGTTCATGAACAGAAACTGATAGATTTATTATTATTGACACTAACGCTGTTGGTAAGCCTATGTTGATTGGAGTTAGAAGTCATATTTCATCTAATGAATAATCAAAGTTATGTTTGTTTTTTAACGTTGGACCAACAGTGGTAAGGTTCTATAGAATAGGGAAGAAAGAAAGAGATAAATGACTTGATATTAAATAAATTTCATCGGTCGTGGATTCTTGCAACCAGTTCGCAAGTGAACTGTGAACCATTGAGTCCTACACACACATACAAACATAAAATCGACCTAGCGTAGCGACCGAATCGAGTTTTTTTGGTCAGAACTTCGTCGGTGATTAGCAGAGGCACCACTTGTAGATGAAATTGGCTTGGAGCCCTAACTTCTTGATGGGAACCCAATCTACCACTCCATTCGGAATAAGGGGAAGTGGGAGCTCCAACATATAAAATTTTTGATACGTATAAAAATTATGTTTAGCATTAATAGCGATGCAGGTAATGAATTAAAAAAAAAACACATTTCGATAACCACAGTCGCACAATATGACTATTATAATAAATAAAGTAGAATAATACTGCAATACCACACTATTACTTTACTTAAACTAAAATCTAAACGGACAGTAATCTACGTACGCAAAAAAAAGAAATTAATGACAGAGTATTGTGGCGGGAGCAAAAAACAAAACAGTGGACAATGGCACAGGGCAGAGACAATGATTATTATACCAGACCGTGAACGCGCGCTTTTGGTGCGAATATTGCAGTGTATTTTTAAATAACAAGAATTATAAGAATTCCACGAAGAGGTGCGCTCATTAAAGTGTTTTTCTTTTTTTTTTAATTTTACATGCAGAGATGGAAATTGATATTCTGGGTAATTTCTTTTGAATTTTTGGCCGGTTGTAAAACATTAATTATGGCAAGTGGCTGGTAGTTGATTTCAGTTGCTATGTAATTTTAAACGAGTTTTCGTGTTTCATTTATGTTTACGGGTTAAATATATTATTGGAGCATACTTTGAATCTCTAAAAAACTTATTGCAATTGAAATAATTTAATTTTTAATTTTTAGTACCTTTAAAAATTTTTAATTTCGATTTAGTGCTTGCACTTGGGCAATAGACTTGCCCGAAAATTGATAATAAATGCTTTTTTTTCTTACCCGTGTCGACATAGAAACAGATGACGCACTTTGAACTCAAGTTTTGTTTAACATTAATATACCACATTTAAACCTTCACAGCATTAATATATTTTCAACTTATAATAACTATATACTCAAGTTTTAAATATACTATAATTATTCTTAAGTTGATTAATAACGATAAGTCAATAATTACATAATTAGTTTTTTAACTATAATTAATTAACTAACTTTATACTGCCATGCTTCGCTGTGGCATATTGTGGTTGCATTGATGAGAAATAAAAAATAAAAGTGACGCGAAATAGTTGAAGTTTGAAATAAGTTGTATTTCGTGTCAATCAGTGCCGAATTTTTTAGGTTATCGAAACACACACACACACCTACTTAATATTTTAATATCTTTTGAGTTTTGCAGATATTTATTATCGAAAGTAGTGACTTACACGCATTCACTCAATTATTTCAAAGGAAATTAAACTAAATCCTACACCGTGAACAACAAAAGTAAAAAAGTAAAGGCAAACAATTTAACACTAAGTTTACATTTTTAAAACGAATATGAACATAAAATATATATATATGAAAAAATATAATTAAATAATGTAAATAAGCGACCATTGGATATAGAAATCAAGACATTGGAGGATAAGACTCAAAAGAAGAGAAACTTCTCAATATAAGAGTCCCAATCAAATGAATTATCTTCTGCGTGAGTCTCTCCATCTAATCACCTAAACAAACCTTTTAGGGGCTTGATCAAGGTTCATTCAGTTTGTAAATAGATGTAAAGACATCAGATCCTAAACTCAGGATCACTTGTTAACTAAACCAATTCATTCATTCATCAACAATCTTTTACAGTCCACTGCTAGATATAGGCCTCTCCTTAGCAAGGAGGTTTTGACCTACTATACCACGCTGGCAAGACGGGTTGGAATAAGGTCTGTTTCAAGTTTTCCTTCCCTTTGTAATGATGTTATCTTGCATACTTTGTTCCCTTTGTCGCCTTTTACGACACCCACGGGATGAATAGGGGTGGTAACACTATGTATTTTTAATCCATCACCACACTAAACCAATAAGTCCATTAAATCTAAAACTATCGGTACAATGATCATTAAATTGACACTACACATAATGACACTCTCGTGAGACAAATGCACACATTCTGTTTATTTTTAACTTTCACTGAGTTCTTCTCGTAAAGAACAGTGATATTGACAGTCATTGCGTGCGACTCAAATCGGTCTAGCACCAATACTATCAGTTTCATTAGTAAGAATAGGTCTATTAGTCACGATGATTGATTCCAATATCTAAACGAATCGATATACTTCTGTGATCTTCGCTTTCATAAAATTGGTTTTACAATAGTGAATTTAGGTCATATATGTAGCGCTGTTTTTCACATATATGCAAGAGGAACAAACGTGGTATCACATTATCGCATCCACAACCTTTAACAGTTCACTGCTGGACATAAACCTATCTTTAAAAATTAAGTTTTGGTCTACCATACCACGCTGGCCAGACGGGTTGATATAGCGTTTGTTTCAAGTTTTCCTTCTCTTTCGTGATGTTGCCCTGGGTAGTTTGCAACCTTAGTCACATGTTACGACACCCATGGTGTAAATAGGGATAGTGATATCCTGTATTCTTAATCCGTCACCACGTGAAAACGTGGTACAAGATGGTAGTGTTTATTGGTATTATGTATTATTGTTAATATTGCCAGTAAAGGATTTGATCTATTTTTATTCATTTAACTGCAGACAACGTTGAACTGAATTGTCTAAGCAGCTTTTGTTTTTGTTTTTTGCAACACATATTTGATTGTTAATTTTACAACTAAATTATAGATTTATTTTATTTTAATTCAATGCTTTTAGTATAAGGCACACAGTCTGTCAATAGTCAGTTTTTTTTTTACAATTACAACAAATATTAGACAAAACATTCCTTTAGGTATTTTGCTTTTTCAAAAGTTCTATTATATCATGTTTAAAAGACATTATTCAGTATCATCATCATCATCAGCCTATCGCAGTCCACTGCTGGACATAGGCCTCTCTTATTGCACGTCACTCTAATCGATTTTGGGCATCTCGCATCCAGTTCGATCATAATTTATTAAAAATTAAATACCAGTAAAATTAGCTTTTTTCAGTAAATTAAGCTCCTAAAAAGGGTTCATTTCATTAGTTTGTGAGTTCCCTACAATATTTTATTCTGTTCTTTACTCACAATTTCAAAATTTGCATAAATATTAACAAAAAACAACATCTGCATTTATTTACGGCGCGCTAGCAATTCAATGCATTCACAGAAGAATGTCGAAGTGTATTTCAATACTTACGAGTCTCTGCCGACTATTTATATCAACCAGCCAACCTGTCAGACCCCAGCACTTCTTAACATTCTCATCCACCACAACTAAAGATACAAATGCGGGGAAAATGATCGGGCTCTCGATTGACTGGTCATTTCTATCTAGTTTTATACCTACCATTGTTGGAGAGGAACTTATTGGTGATATTCGAAGATAACTCCCGTCGGTTCGGAGTTAATGAAAAAAAAACTGTTTGTTTTTGTTATTTAGTACAGTGGCGTTAAATGATTGTGGTGAATAAAATTGGATGTTGGCTCCAAAGTATTTATGGATTGCTGGTACCGTTTTATTAAAAACATGTCATTTCTGCCAGTACCTAAAGAATTTAATCAAAGTTATAATAAAGTTAACAGTTCTGTTTTTATTCTATAAAAAAACAATAAATAGGTAACATATTCATTAACATATGACGTTTAACGTGTCTATTAGTATATTCGCTTAAAATTCTACACCATGCATCAGATTTTGATGCTCTTTTCGGTATAGTGAACTAGTAACAATGAAGTAAGTACCATTAAAAAGAGATTATTAATAACTAGCATATGAACACATAACAACTTTGAACAGTCCACTGCTGGACATAAACCTCTCCTACAAAAGAAGATTTTGGTCTACCATATCATGCTGGCGGGTGGGTTGGTATTATTCTGTGTAGTTTGTTCCTTTAGTCGCCCCTTAGGACACCCTTAGGATGATTAGCACTTGCAACACTCTGTATTCTTAATCCGTCACCACAAAGTAAATATTTATATAGGGTGGCCCAATAATTCGTAACATTTGAATCTAACATCCCGCGCAAAAATGTCACGGGAGTTCTTGGATTGATGCTACTAGAATTTGCTGGCTACAATCGTCAATAACATGGAGCCACTTGTCACACATCTAATGAGCCCCTGCCGGTGGGCAAAGACATGTTGCCGGAAAAGCTGATTACCAGACGATTCCATGACATTGTGACATTCCATGGCCACCCAGAAGTCCAGATCTATCCTCAGCAGACTTTTTTTATAACGATATTTGAAGAACCGTGTCTGCATCAATAAACCATATACGCTATAATAATTAAAAAAAAAACAGCGAGGAGATGTCGGCAATCTCACCGTCTCTTTGCCGATGAGTATTTGTAAACTTCGATACTCGCTTCAAAGAGTACAAACGTCCAAACGGTGGTCATTTAGACGATGTAATTTCTAAAAAATAAATTAACTTTCTTGTAAATACAAATTTTAATAATATATCAAATGGTTTTTTATACGAAATTTTCAAATGTTTACTAATTCGTGGCCCAATCTATCTATAAAAATGTATATTTAACATTTAAAATACGATAAAATAGTCGTCACAACAACTCACAAGAATCGTAAGACTTGCATACATCATAATTTAAAAGCAAATTCGTTAATGTATTTAAAAGAAATTTTACATTAAAGTGAGAGTTGAAAATTAAAGATTTCTCTTGTATAAGTTTTGTAGTTTTAGTTGTTTTAACAAATGACAATTATGAGATTATTCGTTGGACGTCACTGTCAAGTTTGCTGTAGTCTTTCACGATGAAAGTCTTATAATTAAAAGTGAATTGATTTTCGTTAATCTTATTAAAGTTCAATAATTATTTTGATCTTGAAATTGATTATAGAAGTCCAAGGAAAGTTTAAACGGTTAGAAAGTATAGAAAAATGTAAAAAAAAATTCTTTCCAAGAGACGTCGATGAAGTTGCGTGGGTTAGTTGGAAATATATTATATAACATGATATATTTCTATATATATACCCATATATTATCATCTAATAATTGATGACTAAAATACTAATTTATTTATATTCATTTTTTTTTGTTATTTAAACGACTTTATAATTCAATTTAATTACATTTTTTATACAAATAATTTCTGTAGTTACTATTTCCTTATAGTTTATGCAGTCTTTTTAAATTGAAACTAAATTTTCTTAATTTAATATATCAAACACAATTCGAAATCAAATCAATTCGATACTCGCAACAAATCGAGAAGGAAAAATCACTTCAATTGATCGAGTACTTAACAAATAGAGATGTGAAACCGAAAGTATCTACAAAAATAACAGAGTAAAAAAACCTATTCCGGAATACTACTTTCACTTATCCTATTACAATAGCTGTCAAAACAATCCAATAAGAATATGAACGGTAAAGTATGTGTTGTTAATAGTCATTTGAAGTACTAGATATAATAGATACACTAATGAAGTTAGGTGATACTTCTTAGTAACTAGTATTGAAGTATCTGGTTTTGTTATGAATGGATCCGAGTCCTCATTCTGTCAGTTTTTGATCAATGTTTGTTGGTAATGTATATCTACATTACCAACAAACCATTGATGATTTATTAGATTTCTTCTAAAGAAATCACTCTTAGCTGTTCATTAACTAATTTATTTGCTTACAAATAATACTATTGATTTTTCTCTTTTATACAGTATATTTTTTACTTCCAAATATAGTAATATACTTTTTTAAAAGCTAATGTTATATTTTGATATTATGCTTCTAATTAATGTCTTAAAACAGAAAAAAACGTAGGAATTTAATACGACCTCAAAGGAGTCATTGAGGAATTAGTTTCTATTATAAGTATACTAACAAAAACATTTGAAATTAAAGCATTTATAGTAAAAAATATTCATACATATTTTCTCGTGGGGATAGGCAGAGCTATACTACGACAAGGAATCAGGCGTCATTAAACAAATATGCAATAACGCGCCTGTGTGGAAGAGCTTTTCTTTGGATTGTGGAACGTTTATTAGTATCAATCTACCAGTGGTTTATCACTCACGAATTGAGTCGAAAGATCACAATAGTGTTTAAGTAAGTAGTGATTGATCGCTGTCACGTTCAATTAAAGTATACGTACTTTGTTTCGTACGAGTGACCCGTGGACATCTCTAAATATCTGGCAGACTACAAGTTGTTGTACAATAGTCTATAGAAATCGAATTGTAATTTTATTTTGCTTTGCAATGATCAGTAAAAAAAATAAAATATAAAAAAATCCTAATTGATTTTGCGAACACGATCACATGGTTAACTGTAATTAAACGGTAGGTTAGCGCATTGTAAATTTAAGCAATCCTAGCCAAGACATACAGATGACCATTCTTACCACACAATGAGACTCCTCCGTGCCTCAGAGAATACGTTAAGCTGTCGCTCTCGATCGCCTGTCTGTCAACAGTCTGTTTACAGAACTTCGATATTACCTTTTTTCTTGACGGGGTGGAAAATTCCTCCAGATCTCCAGCTCATCAAGGATACAGGAGTATGTGATGTGTCCACTAAAAACCACCCAGACGGCCGATCTCAAGCGTCCCGGACCGTCAGAGGACCCGGACAGACGTAACGACAGTTGCTCCACATGAAGACTCTAAAACCAGCTGTATCGTAGTAAGTCGAAAGCGGATCTCAACCTAATTTTAGAAAAAGGTTAGAATTAAAATTACTAAAAGATATAAAAGTCACTTTATTATATGTGCGTGTTCAGTTTAAAATATCGACAAAACGCTTTGTTTTTTAAATAATTCTTTCCTAGCAAATGGAAATTTTAATGTACCGTGATATAATTATCATTTAGTTCCGAATCAACTGGAGTGAGAGCGCCAGTGAAATCTAAGCTTATTTTTTTCATGTAGTTATTATTCCACACCGTCTTTTCCAATTTCTTATTCCAATTATACGTAAACGATCCTAACTGTTGAGCCTGGGGTCGTTGTTTCAACGTCCATCAAGTATGAACAATTGTCTAACGAGAATGATCATATGTTCTGTATCTCAGTGTATTTTTTACGTCATTATTATCATCATCGACAGTTTTTAATAGGCAGCTGTTGGACATAGTGGATTTGAGACGGCATATCTTTGCTCTCGCTTTCCTGTCTGAAGGAGCAATTTCATAGTAAGGGACGGCAGTATGTGAAATGAAATCGGGGAAGTGCGCGCTATTTGATTCGAACAATGAGCGCGCGGTGCTCCATTATTGTTTAGGCCGTTAAATGGAAGGTGTGATGCTAGATTTTATACATCGTTGTATACGGTTAAATAAAAATAAGGCTATTTGCAGTGTACTTATCATAGTACACTGTTTTATACATTTGAGCATGTAAATTTTTATCGTAAAAACTCTAAACTTGTATGTTGTCTAGGTGAAAATTTTATTAGTGTACACTAATATTCTTCACATATCTTCCTCGTTTCTCAACGTATCCCATTCGTTTTGGTGTTACAGTTTCGGCAAGAGAGTCACCAATGTGGTGACATAGGGGTTACTGGTATCTTTAAACTGACTTGTTTGTCTAGTAGCTAATGACCTTGACTGCTAAGCCAGAAGGCGTAGATTCTGTGGATCGTGTAATAAGCATGATCATGTTTTCTTTATCTAGGTATAATATGTATGTATTTGTTTGTATTTTTGGCCGCCTCGATGGTGCAGTCGTAGCATATACGACTACTGCGTTTGAGGTCTCGGGTTTGATAATTGGGTCGGGATAAAAGTTTGCATGATCTACAAATGTTTGTTTCGGAGTTTAGAGGTTTTCTATGTATGTATGTATTTATAAAAAAAAGTGTATATGCATTTATATCACTTGTCTGGTACGCATAGTGCAAGCTCTGCTTAGTTTGGGACTAGATGGCGTTGTGTCAAATGTCTGAAATATTTATTTATTAGTGTTATATTGAAGGTATGTAGCTTAATCAAAGACACGTCTGTTGAACACACAGTCTATTTCTCGACAGAAATACAATGCTACCTACTAACAGTATATGAACAATTATAAATTAATATGTACCTACATCACACCTCCCCACCTAAACCCCCCTACGTACATGATTTACATAACCAAATCACAGTAAGGTGTAGTACAATATTTCATCACTTAATGCTATCGAAATGTGGCCGTTTAACTTATATAATGCTAATTAATTATTCTAGTAGTATTTTATTTATTCTAAATAGTAATCTTACTTAATTTTCATACCCAAATCTGATTGGGGGTCTGCGTGTTCGCATCAGACGCCTCACCGGCGACCGCACAGGTGACTGCTGTGTCAGTTGCTTAGGGGAGCCTGGAGAGTGAGAGGTCGGTGATTGCAGACACTGAGATTGATCTCCAGCCAACGTATTAGTATCCTTTTCCTCCCTCTCAATCTCCGCCCTCTCCTCCACCAGGCCCGACTCTGGTTGTTGCTCCACGACATCCTCGAGTTCCTCCACACCTTCTTTTTCCATGTGGGGAAAAAATATTAGTGGATCTGCGTCTGATTTGGTCAATATGCCTCTTTACCAATTGACCGTCATCCCTTTCTAGTATATATCTACGTGAACCCTCTCTGTCCACAACCGCGCCTTTTACCCACTTGTCCCGGTTGTTGTACTCCCGAGCCCAGACTGCGTCCCCTTCGGAAAATATACGTTCCTGTCCCCCGCTATTGGCTACCTGGCACTGTTGCGCGCGCCGCACGCGGTCCTCGAGAGCCCCGTCGTTCCGCAGCAAGTCCAATCGTGACCGTAGCGGCCGGCGCTGGAGTAACATGGACGGACTTTCACCGGTCGTACTATGAATGCTATTTCTATAGGTTATTAAAAATGTCTGTAGTGCTGTTTCGATATCAATAGAGTCTCTGTAAGCTTTTTTTATTACCCGTTTACACAAATTCACCGCGTTTTCCGCTGCACCGTTCGATGAGGGGTGATATATCGGCGAATGTGACTGACGTATGCCATTGCTCTTTAGGAAATCTCTGAATTCGGAGCTTGTAAATGGTGGGCCCTGATCCGAAACCACTTCTAAAGGCAACCCAAAACGAGCGAAGGTCGATCTTAACACCTTAATTACACTGGAAGCAGTTGTTCGCGGCATTTCAAATACTTCTAACCATTTCGTTGTCGCATCAATTACAATAAGAAAAGTCTTCCCATAAATTGGGCCTAAAAAATCCACGTGTAACCTACTCCATGGCTGATCTAAATACGGCCAAGGCTTAGGCGTCGCTCGCGGCGGTGCTTGCGCCTCTATCGCACACGTCTCGCATCGCCGACAGGTGTCTTCCACGTCGGCGTCTATCCCCGGCCACCACACATAGCTACGAGCCAAACTTTTTGTCTTTACAATACCCATGTGGCTAATGTGGAGCTGTTCTAAGACTGAACCCCGTAACGTGGATGGTATTATTATTCTGTACCCCCACATAAGACAACCCTTTTCTATGTATAATTCCCGTCGTCTAAGAAAATAGGGTTGAAGGTCATCGTCATTGCACGAACTAGGCCAGCCGGACTGGACGTAAGCCTTCACTCTGCTCACTAAAACATCTTTCGACGTAGCTACTTTAATATCACTGTTTGTTATTGGTAAAAATTTCTCTACAAAATTAAAATATGTTACTTCGTTTTCGTCACTCGACGGGCGCGAATTGATTGCCGACTGAGGTAGTCTAGATAATGCATCTGCACAATTTTTCGTGGAGGTTACATATTCTATTTTATAATCATAACCCGATAATAGAATAGCCCATCTTTGTAATCGTGATGCCGCCATCACCGGTATACCTACTCTATCTCCGAATATGTACGTTAATGGCTTATGATCCGTTCGCAGAATAAATTTACGACCATATAAATACTGGTGGAACTTTTTGATTCCAAAAACAATAGCTAGCGCCTCCCTATCTATTTGGGCATAAGCCCGTTCGGCCGCCGTAAGTGTACGAGAGGCGTACGCGATCGGACGCTCCCCCTCCGGTGTGAGGTGAGAAATGACGGCCCCCACCCCGGCTGTGCTGGCGTCCGCTGTTAACACTAACGGTAAGTTGGTGGAGTAATGACACAACACTTCACTACTCTTCAGTACACACTTCACGGCCTCGAATGCACGCTGACATTCTATACTCCATACGTATTTATTACCTATTTTCAGTAACTTATATAGTGGCGATAATATAGTACTGACGTTTTTTATAAACTTAGCATAATACATAACTAAGCCTATAAAGGCTCTCAACTCTGACATATTTAACGGCGCCGGGGCATTCACTATCGCGTCCACCTTGTCCGGGCAAGTGTGAACTCCATCCTTACTAATTACATGGCCTAAGTAGCTAACCGACTCCGCGAAGAAGGTGCATTTTTCTTTCTTTACCTTCAACCCACGTGCTCGCAATCGTTGAAATACCTTATCTAAATTGTCTATATGTTGGACTGTATCTTTTCCCGTTATAATTATATCATCTAAGAATACCCCAACATGTGGCATATCTGCGAATAATTGTTCTAGCAGTCTCTGAAAAATCCCAGGACTCGATGCCAAGCCATAGACTAATCGTTTGTACATAAATAGCCCCTTATGCGTATTGATTACGGTGTATTTCCTCGACTCGTCCAATTCGAGTTGGGCATACGCCTGTGATAAATCTATTTTACTAAAGCGCTGCCCTCCGTGTAGTCTAACTAGTAAGTCTTCCACTTTTGGCAAGGGATAACGGTCAATATCGAGTACCTTGTTTAGCGTTAGTTTGTAATCAGCGCAGATTCTGATCGTGCCGTCCTTTTTTACGACCGGCACGATCGGCGTGGCCCAGTCTGAGCGTTCCACCGGCTCGAGGATGTCGTCGCGCACCAACTGCTCCAGCGCCCGCTCGACCGGCTCGCGCAGCGCGTACGCCAGCGGTCGCGCTTTCATATACACGGGCTGCGCGCCCTCTCGTACCCGCACCGTCACCTGGCCGCCGGTGAAGCGCCCGAGGCCGTCCGCGAACACCTCACTATACCTGGAACTGAATTCACTTAAATTAAATAACTCATTTTTCACATTATTAACATTTTCCTGATGAATTGAAATCGGTATTTTTAATTCTAACAACCACTGTCGTCCTAACAATAATGTTTTGCCATTTTTTAATACATACATATCCAATGCTTTAATCGTGTCTTTATAAATAACTCTCGGCCTTATTACTCCTAATGGGCGTACTAGTTCCCCTGTATAGTATCGTAATATTACATTACATGGATAGACTCTTAAATTTTTAAACAATTTCTGATAAAGATCCTCACTTATACATGTTATTGCACTACCTGTATCACATTCCATCGAAATATTGTGACCATTTACATTTAGCGTAATCAAGATTGGTTTGCATTGATTTAAAGATAATTTATTTATATTGATAATTACCTTGTCACCAACCTCTCCTCGTAACTCCTTGTGAGATTGAACGGGCTCGCTCACTGCACTTAAGTTATGATGCCCGGACACATATGGACACATTCGCTTGAGGTGTCCTTGCCGGTTACAAACCCGACACACGTAGGCCGCAAACCGACACGACGCTTCCTCGTGTGTAGCACCGCATACTCCGCACTGCTGTTGGTGCCGACGCTCCCGCCAACCGGCCGCGACCTGTGACCGCCCGTCGCGTCGCGCGCCGCTCGCCGACAGCCTCCCGCGGTACCCCGCCGCCGTCGCCACCGCTACCGGTGGCCGTGATGGTGTTTGCGGCGACCGCGCCGCGAATTTTTCACGGCTGTACATCGCTGGACACTCAATATGGTCAGCGGCTACGCCCGCTCGACCTTGGCATACCGTTGCTGCATCTTTTTCTGCCGCCTCTAAATTAACCGCCAACGTATAGGCCTTGTTGAAAGTCAGGTCATCCTCTGCGAACAACCGCTGTCGTATTGTGTCGCTTATGATGTTACATGCGAACTGATCCCGTAGATTTTCCTCTAAGGTAGTTTTAAAATCGCACATCGCAGATATCTTCTTTAGTGCAGCCACATAGTCAGCTATACCTTCGTTGATATATTGTTTCCTGTTACGAAATTTATATCTTTCTGCCAGTATACTGGGTTTTGGTTGTAAATGCTTTTCCAAAATTTCTTTCAATTCTTGAAAATTTTTCTCACTGGGCTTTTGTGGTGTGCATAAATTGACTAATAATTCATAGCACTCAGCTCCTATAACCGTTATCAATGTTGGTACCTGCATGTCGGCCTCGATTTTATTAACTTTAAAATATTGTTCCAGTCTTTCTGTATACAACCGCCAATTGTCGGTTCTTACGTTAAATTCACTTATTTTACCTATCGACATGATTCTAAAATAAATACTTTTTCACGCACGGTTCTAATAAACTTCGTCGCCAAATTGTTATATTGAAGGTATGTAGCTTAATCAAAGACACGTCTGTTGAACACACAGTCTATTTCTCGACAGAAATACAATGCTACCTACTAACAGTATATGAACAATTATAAATTAATATGTACCTACATCACAATTAGTAAGTTAAGTAGTAAGATGGCGGAATTAAAGACAACAGAAACTAGTTTGGAAAAAGACTCAGAGAAAGACTATGTATGTATTTAGAACTGTTTAAGTACCTTTATGAGTAGTATGGTAGACATATTACAGGTTGTAGCCAGCTTGGAATCAGTGTCCTGTGTGAGGCGTGTTAAGTTATCATTGTTCTCTTTATTTCATTTATACATACACATTAATTCCATTTTTAACATATATAAAAGAAAAACAAAAATATATATTTAAAAATTTAAAAATAGTAGATACCTACATCGAGTATAGGGACCAAGACACCGGTGGTTAGGGTTCCAAAGACAGGAACCTCCTCACTATACGGGCCGTGTCAAGGAGGATTGTCTTCTGCATCGGGCCCTTGATCCAACCGTCTAACGTGAGCTTCTTAAGGTTAATTTATTATTATTATTGATATCGGTTAGTTGACAATGATATTCCTCAAAGTTGAATTAGATCAGATTCTTAGATCTATAAATGATGATAAGTGGTCACATTGTAAATAAATAATCAATTTTAATTATGTAACTATTATAAGACGTATTACGTTTTATTTCTAAGTTTACATTTTATAATGTTTAATTTATGCAAAAAATTAACATTAAAAAGGTAAATTTATGTAAATAGTTGCGTTTCTTGGGTTTTATTTTACATAAATTAAAGCGAAATTTAGCAGTGTAAGTTTTTGACTGCTGTGTTTTTTTGCTATTAGGTTCTAGCAGCTGCTTTCAATGTAAAATTTTAAGAGATTTTTTGTATATCTAAACTTGACTAGTGATTTTAGTTTAAATTTTTATTTTATTTCTTTACCTCAACTTTTTCAATAGCAAGCCAGTAGATGAGTCACCTGTAAATAAGAAACTAAGTGCAAATAAGTGATAATTGACTACCGTCGCCCATGGACACGTATAGCCCAAGGGACACTGCGTAGCCCGCAGGAGACGCATGGGGGTGATTTGCCCCCTGAGAGAGAGGTCTCTGATTTCACTACCCCTGAAAAGGGACATTAGTGCGTTACCGCCTTTAAGTACCTATTTCTCCAAAGTGAGAAGGCAGAACTCTAGTAACTTTACTCACTGAAAAAGAACGAAATTTTGGTGTCGAAATCGATACTTGTTAGTATCGATTTCGACACCGATCGAAAAGGTTTCAAAATACCCTAATACGTAAAAACTTTTGTTAAAATTAATAAACCTATATCACCCGGGCTATTATTATGAATCTATTGACACTTAATATTAAAATTGATTCAGTAGTTTAGGTGCCACGGCGGAATCTACAAACATACATAGACAAAAGTATAACCCTTCCTTTAAGCTTCGCCTAGTCGGGTAAAAATGTAAAACCATTAAAGCTTAACAAGTTTAAACTACATATAATAGCTTAATATTCAGTTTATAATAATAAAACTTCAAAAATTATTAAAACAAATTTCTATTAATATAAATGATAACTTAATTAACTATAGAGCATAAACTAATAACTTAATTTTTTTATTACCTGTTAGGCGAATGAATATGAGCGCCAATTTATCATTTATTTGACAGCCGACACGCCCATTACATCAAAAAAGATTGTTCGAAAACACCTGTCAATTCTTGATGACATGTTTGCGAACGTTTCTTAACTTTCTTTTTCTTATAATTCGCTTTCAAATTGACAGTATTTAAATTTATGATTTAGGTTAGGATGGCAAGTGCTGTGTTGGATTTATTTCAAGAAATATTTTGATTGTTTCTTCCTAATAGGAAATATTCTAAAGCTATGTAGGCACTAACGGGCCGCATTAACTGGACTAATACTATGGTCTCACAGAAAACTCATTTGATTGTATTTTTTGAAGTTACCATAGCCTAAAACCTCTTATGTGGTTCTTTGGTGCCGTCTTCATCGACAGGCCAACTCAAAATAATGCTCTTTTCTTCAAAACGCCGTCCCTACAATGTACTCGTACAGTTGTTTTTTTTTTGAAGCATTGTTAATGGATTTAAAAAAGAAAACTTTTCATTGGTTTGTTTCTGCATTTTTTCCTAGAATAAGTCTTAGGAATTGTCAGCGGCTTCTAGTTGTAAAGTCCGTCAAGTAGAAATGTCTGTAAAAACTTACTTTCAAAATAAATACTCTGTATTGCAGAAGTCCATGAGCAGTGGTATTCAATTACATATCATCATCTAACTTGTCTCTTTGTTCAATTTCAAATTTGCAATGTAGTTGAGCCGCGCTGAATTCTGAACATACGGGCTACCTTGATCGGGGACCCTCTCACAGAAGACCAACCTGAAACGACAGCATCTGTGCTGTCGTGTTTCATTGATGAGTGCGAGACCGGAGGCCCATTAATGTAGAGGTGACAGTTATCGTGGTTAGTATGAGAGCCTTACATTACCATGATGACTGTCATGCCTTTTACGTCACCAAGCAGGATGTGAAAAAGCATCTCACTAGGAGGTCATGATGTGGGTAATCATACTGTATTGTCTGTATCGCTATGAGTACGGTGACCACAACTCTTGGATTCTATTCATGCTGTCCATCAGACATAGCAGAGTCACTGGCAGATTCTTACAACAAAAAAATTTCGTTCTTCATATATATATCCTATCAATTGCAATTAAACACTTTTAAAATATTTTTAATCAAAATACAAAGCATTTCTTCGAGGATAATACAACATCAGTACACAGAAAATAGCGTACAAATGCAATAACTTTCTAAATAACAACGATACAGTATTAAATGAAATAAAAAACTTAGGTATGAAACATTTAACCTACAAGTCTGAAATCAATTTTTAAATAAATCACATCGTTACTCAATTCTGATCAGTTCCCATACAAAATAAACCTTAATGAGTTGAACTGTAACAAAAAAGAACGGAGCAAATGTCCGTGACAATTTTACAGTCACAAAAACGCTATTGTGTCAATTAGTTTATCGTCAATAGTAGACAAGTAATTCAGAATATCATTGTAGTTGCTATTTTAACAAAAAAAAAACTAGTAAATAGAAATTATTTTTAAGTATACGTGTTTAAGTGTAATAATATTTCGGACATCTGACTCACAGCGCCATCTAGTCACAAACTAGAGCTGGTACTAGATAACTGTTATGATTTTACTCCTAGCCGATTTGGGTCACTGTGGCCAGGCTCAACAGAAGCCAGCAAACTACCCAGGAGATATCATAGTGCACAATTCTGTGCGCAAACGCAGATGCACTCTCTGTTTCTTCACTCTCGCAATCCGATACGACGGCTATCCGACCGATGGCTTTACGTGGTTGCCAAGGCACAAGGGTTAAGACCTCAACTTCCAAACTTTAGGTTGTTTTTAAACATTCTTTCATTCCAAGGTGCCGATGAGGAGGTAATATGATTTCCCTACTTGTTTGCTAACGTAACTATATCCATACTAACATTATACATTTGAAAATAACATTGTCTATCTGTCTGTTACGCTTTAACGGCTAAATTACTACACTGATTTTAATGCAATTTGGTATGAAGATACTTTGATTCTTGACATACACTACTGTTTATGCAGGCGAAGCTAGTACAAAAGCTAGTGTTGTTTTATAAATTAACTATCAAGACACCATAATATTCTTAAAGTTGTTTTTTTTTTGATATTCTATTACGAAAAGATTTTCCAAAATTTCATTTTCAATGCAGTTATTGATAAATACTAAACATTCAATGTGAAAGATAAAAATATTTGTACCGGTATAAAGCCTGTTCAAACAATACCGTTGATCCACAATACCGTTACTCGTAGTTAACCAGAAAGTTTAGCCGTAAGATTGAGGAATAGTCGTAATTAATCTATCTATTGTGAAGCGTAACGATCTCTTCAACATTTATGTTGTTCTGGTATTACGATTCAACGGGAGCACTCTAATGGAACTAACTGGTGATATTTTTTAACAATTTTAATGTCTTTGATTCAATACATTTTAGTTATGTATACACATTTGAAGTGACACCACCCTAAGCGCGTAAACTAAGCAGGACAAAACACTTCAAAGAAAAGAAAAATTTGAAACAAATCCTTTGCCAACCAACCCATCTAACTTACTTAGTAAATCAGGCGAAAACCTTCTAGAAGAAGCCCGTGTCCAACAGTGGACTGGTAAAGGCTGTTAATGATTTTCTCTACAATTAATCAAAATTTATGTAATTTGTCATACATTAACACTCAAAGAGATAGAAGCAATGGATGTTTTTTGAATTAACAAATAATTTAATCAATAAATGGTTATAATGGATAATGCCACATCTGTCTTTAATGATCTATAACCACCCGTTGCTAAATGATCTTGTAAGAAAAAACCATGTAAGAAAATCAAAATCATTTGTTTCAATTAGGTATCTTATTTTTATTGTCAGATTTAAGAACCAATCAGCCGGTCATCGAACGTAGTTCACCTTTTGATTCTGTTCGTGGAGTGCATTTTTTAATTTTACTCAAAAATAGTAATTATTTTATCGTGGCGAGCTATACGTTGGCAGAAACAGACCGGTTTGACCAGAGTGATGCCACAGATTTACAAAAAATCTCTGTTAACTAATTGTTTAGTTGCTTTTCACTGAGTAATGCTCTTATCCCAAAATAATGGGTTCATCTGCATATAAACAATGCTACAGATTTTATTAGCCCAAAGTTAGACGTAGGCCTGTCCTTAGTAAGGAGGTTTTTGCCTTCTATAACACGTTGACCAGATGAGTCGGTATAGGATTTGTTTTAAGTTTTCCTTCTCCTTGAAATAATGTTGTTTTGCATGGTCAGCAGGATGAACAGGAGTGGTGAGACTTCGTATTATTAAGACTTCACCAAAAGGATTCTAATAAGGTTTATTCTGTTATTTTATAGTTATCTGTTTATAGTATCAAGTTTTATAGTATTTCATTTCTCCTTAGTATTTCATGATTTCTTAAGTGCACCTCTTCCTTGCCTTCATTAATCAATCATACTATTATAAGTCCACTGATGAATTAATTTGTAAAATAAAGTTTAATAATTAGGCATTAAATTGAATAAAAATGAAAAATTACCATACCTTTGAAATAGCTCTTACAAGCTCACCAAAGTAAGGCATAACTATAATGCAAAAATTTATTCATCTGCTTAATTGAATTTACTCGTAACGGGCACGAGAACTTTGCACACAATTATTAAACGGAAAAGTAATTACTAGAGCTATTCTAAGACAAATTGTTACCACACTGTAAATTAATTCTTTTCCACTTCAAGCAGAGCTCGTAAAATTCCAGCTATGTCTTATATATGAGCACGTACAAATCACATTAAATTCTTCGGTGTTTGAATACATAAATGACATGCTCCTAGCCGATTTCGGCCACGGCGGCTAGTCTCAACGGAGAACAACCAACTATACAAAAGATGTTATAGTGTACGAATATATGCACAAACACAGGACACTCTCTGTTCCTTCACTCTCACAATCCGATGGGACGGCTATCCGACACGACTAAGAAAATATCAGGCGCAGGATCGACGACTTTGCATCCTCTAAAGAGTACAGAAATATGAACCTGTTAGAAGATGCTTAAATGCTTATAAAGATGTGATTATATTCTTTTAGAGGCAAAATTATTGTATAAATATCAGCCATAAACTTTAATTATGCATTATATTTCAAGTAACTCGAAGCAGTAGTTTCGGCAATTTGCACATTCAACCAAACAAACTCTTCAGCTTGAGAATGTTAGTATAGGTGACGCCATCGCAGTAAAACGCAGAATATAACTGTAAATCTTTAGTAAAATTAGCTTTTTCTAAGTACCTCATACTGTCTCTGCATCGCCTAATGCATTAACTTGTAGAGAATGTCCCAAGCATTAAGCTTAACAATGTGTAATGTGTGTATGCACGAAATTAAAATAAATATAATTTTTTTAAAGACAACTCCCTCTTTAGTAATATATCCTGTGTTGTTGTTGCAGGAGATTTACATATTTTATTTAAACGGATAAAATCAATATCCAGACTCAATACAATAATTTGTGGATCAAAAAAAATGTTGTTCCACGTCCAGAACGAACCCATACACACAACCACATGTTGTAGGTGCATGCAAATTGTGTGATAGGGTGCTAAAATAAATCTTATTTATATATATATAGTAATTAAAATTTAAAAAGAAAAAGTAAGTGTTACAATAATCACATATTACATGTTACATATCTTATTTTATTAAACTCTGAATCAACCAGATTAATTAATCAAAAAAGACGCGCTTCTCCGTATTTTTGCAACTCATAACACTCTCTTGTCATCAAAATCACTTTCTCAGATTGCAGGAGGATAAAAGCAAATCAACAAATTCAGTCTTCGAAAAGGCTTTAAAACGATGACAAGTTTATTATACTCGGCAAATATAAATCCAACACAGCAATATTTCTTTAGGACAAAATTTCACAAAACTAAGCGACACTAATCGTAATCAATTTGACACACTTCTCAACATTTTAACTCAAAAGTAAAAACCGGTTCTGACCAAAACTGAATGATGAAAAACTTTTATTACCGTTAAACAAATCTTATTTAATATATTACGGAAATTGTTACTAATTTTGAACAATACCCGTTTTTTTTAAGAAAAGTCAGAGATGAGCAAACAATATTCCTTTGTGTCCATCTGTTGGATATATAAACTTATTATAAGTAAGGTACACATAGGTGTGAGAATGTCTAAGAGGAATGAAATGGCGATGTAATTAGTATTTTTCTCAGAATTTAAATGCTACCAAAAACGCTATATACGATATTTAACTATTGTTAACTGAAAATTATAAATAGCACATTTTGTATTCAAAAATCCACCTAAAACTGAATGCTGCACTTTATATAGAATGTTAGGAATTGGATAAAAGACCTCTTTACACCATAATCCGATCACGAATGAAAGTAAGGATGAGAGATTTACCTATTAAGACCTATGTATACCCAATTACAATCTTAGTACCAAGTGTGATGTCGCCCTTTTAGTCCCCTTCTTCCAGAAACAAGGGAATCTAACTTCAACTGGTTCTAATTAGGTCTCTGATAATGCAGTGTCATATTTTGTGTAATATGCATTGATTACATGGTTGACATGATGGTTTAAACGATGATCTGGATGTCGTAATAATAGCTGTTCCCGGATCCCTCCTATATCAGGCGTAGAGTGACAAACCGTGTGGTTTTAGTCGGCCCGATTCCGATACACCACCCCACCGTAAACCCCGGTGGGATGACGGCCCGAGGGGGTTTCCACACGCTAAAAAGAAAAAAAGTGGTTTAAGCGATCGCCTCGCCGCTTCCTAATGCACCGAAGCGCTGTGGGCCCAATCCCCTCATTGGACAACACTTTGTGTGATCCACGAATAGTTGTTATAAGTATGAGTGTTCTTTGTGTCCGTTTGTTGTGTTAGTCCTAGGACGGAAGTTGTCTTATTTTTTAAAATAGTATCAATTCAGATGTGGTTGCAACCTGAACTTGGGGGATATTAAATCAGGGTCACCTTTATAGGTGTAATTGATGACAGTACAAGATATCCGGCTATTCTTTAATCTAATAGCATAATGCGGTCTGAGTACTTGGACGACCATTTTAGCACTTATTACTGTTCCTATGAATTTTTCTCTCAGGCTGCATAAATTTTTAATAATATCTTAATATTGAGTTCTAAATTCATTTTCACACATTTTTTCTTAAGCATATATTCTGTTCTGACTCTTATACACTATGCTTATGACCTGGCCGACGGGTTTTGGCCGCGCTGGTATGCCATCGGCATAATCAGGCCGTCGGCCGCATAGCACCATTTCAGTTATGACAGCCGGGTAAAACGCTAGTGTTCATCGTCATCGCATCATAGAACACAAATTGTGCTAATTTCTTAACGATGGACAGCGAAGTCTTTAACAGTTCTTCAGTTTTCTCAATTTTTGCAATGCCAAATAAACTTGTGATTACATTCAACACTTTCTTTCATTTATTTCGTTTTTTATAGGTTGTATTTCTGGTATTTCACAAAATTTCAATTTCATGATCTTTCTCAGTGAGAAGCAACACAGCGTACTCATTCTAATAAAATCGCCATTAATTTCCTTACACATCACAAAACTGTATTACTCGAACGATACGGTGGACTTACTTTAGAAACACCAGCTTCCTGCACAATCCTTATGTGTTACCCGATAACCATACCAGCGGCTAGTGTACTCGGCAAAGATGGCAGCTCGAGTATTCACTAGCTCTGCCAGTGGCAAGGCCGGCAGGAACCTTTAAAGAGCTCACTCATCTCACACACACACGCGGTCGTCTGATTCCAAAATAGGCAGAGTCTATCTGACAGCGATAGTCTGATGAATATATATATAACAGGTACATTTATGGGTAGGAATCGAACCTATAGCCTAGGGTTCACAAGTCACTAACCACTACATAAACAGGCCAGTTTCTTAGTAAGCAAGTGATAATTAAGTGCAAAGTGATGGCAGAAATAGAAGCTAAGCGCTTGGATTTGCTATCAGAGTTTAAAACTGGCTGGAGGGATAATCCACATAATCCATTAGAGTTCCATCTTAACGAGTTTTAGAAAGATCTGCAGAGAATCATCATTTAATATAAACCTTCGACAAATACCCGTCCTTGCAATGTAGACTCATGTATATTTGTTCCTTATAAGAAAGCTGTTTCTAAATTATTAAAACATGGTTTTTTCACAAAATTAATTTATCTACTTTATTTGTTTTAATTTTATTACTTCCTCTTTATTATATTTTACTATTTTATTTCATTTTCCTTTGTTTTTTTTGCTATTGGTGCATGTTGTGATATCTTAAAAAGTCGTGCATTTAAACTAGTTTTGAATAATTTACTATTTCCTATACACATACTCGTAAGATTCAACGTAACAGTTGATTCAATGTATTTGGACACCAAATAAATATATAAATGTATTTTGTTTTAACGACTACTTTAATCACATATTTCTTAATTTAGTGATGTCAATTAACGAAGTTTTTGTAGATTATTTTTATCTGAATTAAATTTGAACATAGTTTTAGTCGAATTTGTGCCGATGTTCTCTTGATATAGTCAAACAAAACATAGTTTAACATTGATGTTTGTATAACTCAATGTTTTTCAATTTATAATACACATTTTAAAAAGTCTTTAATGATACCTAATGCGTCTGCTTTAATGTTCTAAAATGTTCATAGAATATTTTACTACGGTGTAATAACGGTTTCAATAATAAACAGATTAATCATTCATCATCTTCCTACAGTAAAACTGTACCTCTTATGGTCGTAAGAGAAAAACATATATTATGTTTTGTCGAACCATACTGTCCACACGCGATCTTTTTTACAATAAATGTGTTACAAAGAAATAATAGAAACGGTACAATATAATCACAGCACACATCGCTAATATTTGTTCTTGATTGTTGTGGCAGGTCGTCATTAGCAAAATCACCATAAAAACTGATTGTTCAAATAGCCAATCATAGAGCTTAGAGCACACAAACCGTTCAAAACACGTTGAGTACCAGGCGACCAGAACTGCGAGAAAGTCTTTCAAGTATTGAACATAGTACTACTTTCGTTGCATTTTCCGGGTCAGAGGTTATGCGCACTCAAGGTTGGTTGAGCTCCGACCTCTTTGATTTTATGATGGCCTAGTACTCATAAAAAGTTGTATTGAGTGTATTTAGAAATAGCAACAATGTGTTAAACTAATAAAGAAAGAAAGCTGTCATGTCAAGTCAACATTTTTTTCTTATGAGTCAAATGTCAGTAATAATTGCATTTCGTTTTATTATTTTTTCTTTTTATGATAGTCTAGGATCAGTAAACTGGTTTGACAATAGTAGACTAAACTAACATAATTTTATGAGTCTTCGTAAATCAATAATGAAATTAAATAAACACTTAATGTATATAGTATTATATATAGCCATTTCATCTACATGGATTCAAATACATAATTCTTAAATATATTGCAATGCAATAACAGTAAATTAAACTTGACACGTCTTGGCTGCGATACCCCTGTACTTTATTACTTAAAAATTATGTGACTGATGGTAAACACCATATCAAATGCTTTTTTTTTCAATTATTTTATTCAGAGCCTGCCAAAATGATTCTACTCAGCCTGATAGCATGCAACAGCAACCAACGGAAAGCATGAATAAAATCCGAGAGTGGTGGTCTTCATACTTATTGTGAATGCAGACAATGCAGTATGATGACTCTTACTATGGCAGCGTAATGAGATGCGTTGCACGCCCCACTTAAAAGACTCGGGGTCATAGTGAGAGAGAAACACATGTGCTGGTAGTGAGTTCCAGGTTTTAACTGTTTTGCACAGCAAGGAAGATAAGCCAAGTGTCGTTGGTAGGCCAAGAATAAAAAAAAAGCCTACACTATAAAAACTAGATTTCTAAATACATATAAATTACAGATTTATTAGACAACCAAAAACAGAACAAGCAACCGTGCTTATAACAGTAATTTGTCGTGATTGTGAATCGAACTCATAACAGTCAAGATCACTAGCTTTAAGACGAACAGGCTAGCTATTTATGAACATAGTTAGAAAGAGATAGATATAGACACACCTTTATAACGTCATTAGTGTCTTGTTCACAATAGACAATGTCAAGGCCTAAAGCCGTTACCCCAGATATATTACGGCATCAGACTCTGACCTCAAATCATAACTCATTAGCTGTTTACCTTTAAACTTGGTTGTACTCATAACCGTTTTTGTTTAAGCTACTGATTCACAGCCTCCTTTCTTTTTTTCTATTGTTCCGTCTCCTTCTTTATTTTGTGAATATTTCTAAAGTTTTGATACGTGTTGTTAGTCGATTACGACATAATCGGAGCAGAATAAGTTCTGATGACTGTCGCTGCGTGTCAAAAATCGAAGTTAGGTGTTTCGTAGTAGACTTAAAGCTGATCCGAAATTAATTCGAAAAAAAAGGCTCGAAGTAAGGAAGATTAAAATAACAACGTCAAATGAATTGAAGGAAAATTCCTAAATGTAGGCAACGAAAGTCCAGTAAGATATAGGATTCAGGATAATCAGTATCCCGAGAAATATTTACAAAAGTAATCGCAATGTGAGCGTAAAATGTTATTAAATGACTTACCTGTATGTCAAGAAGCAATGTTCCCCACGCCAACGGCCAAGCATTGAACATAATAAAAATGGCCAAGCTCGAGTTGAATTCATATGAATTCAACTCAAGTCAAATGAATTCAACTCGAGCTTGGCCGGTTTTTTTATTAACATTTTTTTCTACTGTTATTTTTTGTGTCGATGTAATGTTTCCATGAGCTTTTAACTCAACAGTCAACAACATCAAACTATGTAGGTTAATTAACTTCACGGTTTTATCCCTCTTCTAATAGACACTTTTTTAATTAATACTTGTCTTAAGTGCCAAGTAAATAATTGTCGTCATTGTACTTTATCCGAGACTAACTGTCCCGTTCAACTTCGTCTGCGTCTTTCAAAAGGTATAAACTGTTTCTGCAACATTTTTATCTATGTTTTGTTGTTTATAGTAAAATGTTATACAGCCTTCTTTAGCAAGTGATTAATCCAATACTAAGATTTTTCCATTTAATTTCGGCTTCTAAGCCGATCTTCTTCTAATCTTATAATAACATCTAAAATCTATTTTAGATGTTATTATTATTATTCTCTTTATTTTACTAAAATATATCTAACTTACATTTTAAACACATCTATATGTAAATAAAAAAGTAAAAAAAAATTGTAAACCACTGACTTCAGATACAGGGACCAAGAAACCGTAGGTAAAGTTAATAAAACAGAAACCTTCTCACTATGCGGACCGTGTCAAGATAGTGCCAAGGAGAACTGCCTGCTGCGTCAGATCCTTGATCAAGCCTTCCGACGTGAACCTCTTAAGGTGTTGGACGCGGCTCTTGGCTATCAGTCAGAGCAGAGACGACTGTTATTAATGTTATTATGATTTAAGAGGCGGTATAACACTTACATATAACTCATGAGTTGGACAAACAGTTTAAGCGGTCGCCACGCCTCTCTCTACTGCGCTGAGTGTTGTGGGTTCAAACCCCACACGGGACAACACTTTATGCGATCCATAAATTGTTGTTCTGAGTCTGGGTGTTCTTTGTGTCCGTTTCATGTATGTTTGTAAAGTCCTCCGCGATACAGGGTTTATAACTAGTGCGGATGTTGCTTTTTTTTATAAAAAAAAAAGTTGTAGTTGTCCATGGGTGACAGTTACCATGACTATCAGGTGAATCGTTATTGTAAAGATATTTTTACAATAATTCATATCCATATTGACACAAAAAGTGTACAACGATATAACTCCACTTCTAACAAGATAATTTTTCTTAGAGGAATAGGTTACTTTAAGTACATTTCAAAATAGCCTGTAAAAGTAAGAGCAATAAGTTTCAAATAATTTAACAGAACTTAAGATTGTTAATACAGTTTCGCTTTGAATATGTCATCTGTAAAGTAAAGACCAACGAGCTATGGTCTACAATGCACATCCCACAGCAATATCAAAGCTTTACTAGAATAACAAAGCTGATAAGACCGGTACGTCTCAAAGGTGGGTTCTGAGAAGAAACGGTATTAAGCTGGGATTAATACAACCGACCGAGTGACACACTGACGTACATAGGGCTGCGACTGCGCATTTAAATGAGTCATGCTTTCAAATAGTAATTTTTAGTGAATTTAAAAGGTTTTTTATTTAGAATCAGTTATTTAAATACACAATGAAGATATGTATCATTCGTAATTAATGGGAAATTCTATTTTAAATGCATTTTAGTGTACTGTTTCTTTTATTCTGTTGTAAGAGATTCTACCTAATATAAGTCTTAACTTAATATTTTAACTGCACGATTGTCCTAGTGATTTAAGCGCTTTCCACTTCGCTGAGTGTTGTGAATTTAAATTCCATATGGGACAACACGTTGTGTGATGCACAAATTGTTGTTCTGACTCTGGGAGTTCTTTGTGATCCTTTCTTGCACATTTGTAAAGTCCCCCGCGACACAGGATTTATTCCTAATATGGACGTTTCCTTTGTTTTTAAAACAAAAAAAATACGATAAAGTTGGAAGTGAGTTGTTGTGCCTTCAATTCAAACTAGGTATTGGGTACTGCGTATCCTATGAGGTATTAAAACAATAAACAAGAACACGAACCACTGAAGCTATATTAATCTACCGCTACACAATAAAATGAGCTATTTGTAATTACTTCACGAATCCAAGTACGGTAAAATATCACAAAGTAATACACGTTTTATAAATCTGACACAAGCCCTTAATAGAATCATAAACATTATAACTTCTGTGTGACATTAGATGCGTTTTGTGATGCAGTTAAATTCCAAAGTCATAGAAGTTAGTGCGATATACAATTATGTTTTTAAGTGGTACTTCTCTTCAGAAAGTAAATGGTCCTATAGGTCTTTCTATGACCTTTGGGTAGCCAGAAAACATTAAGCGTCTTTGTAAGCGGGGAAAGTAAGCCAACGGTAAAGTATGAATACTTTGAAACAGTGTACTAAACGGTATTAAATGCGAAGTACGATTGCGAATTCTATGGAAAATGCATCGTGAATTACTTGAAAGTCTGTCTTTAATCTCGTTAGGTTTAAAGGTATGCATAAATATATGTTTTCAGAAACAATCTGTCGCATTAAATGTTACCAAATTGCTATATTTGCATTTATACGATTGACTGCTTACGTTAAAGAAAATATTTATGACAATGTAAAGGGAATATGAGGTTATACTATCAAGAATACATGTTTCAGATTAAAGGTAATCGAAATAGAGTTGTGTAATATATAGACGTCTTTCGGTTGAGATGAAGTTGATGATAAATATCTGGAAAAACATAGACGCATATTTTACCACAGTTATTATTATATACACATATTATATCATTTTATCTTTTATACTCATGTGTATGATGTACTAATAGCACAAGGTAGTAGAACCAGGGCCAACTTGACCGGGATGGTATTATCCTCTCACTAAAGAGCAACCTAAAGGGACAGCATTCGTGCCGTTGTTTTTCGTTGATGAATCATTGATGGATTGGAGGAGTAATGATACAGGGATGAGAGTTATTGTGATAAGTGTGTGAGCAGTAGAATATTTGCAGAGTTATTGTGGAAGACTTATAGAAACGGTAGTACTGCTGGCCGCTCACGGCATAGACATTACCAAACCACGGTTAAATACCCTGTAAGGCTGCCCCGTCATGTCACTTATACTCACGGAGTGGTTCGTCGTACCGGCACCTTGATACGTTATGATCGACTATGCATTTTCAAGCGGAGACACAAATACGCAGCACTGCCAATATTTCCACTATCTCGGTGATGGCTGATTCGGGTGGTTCGATGATCGGTGAATGCTGGGGTGTATCTTTTCTTCAGGGTGGATGTTTGTTGTCACCGTGTACGTTGCCTTGTTGATCGATTTTTGGTAGTTAGACAGCAGCTAATAACAGTACTTTACATTTGAGAATGTCCAAAAAGAGATGTCATTACAATCTCAGCAGCTAAGTAGTACATTAAAGTTCAATTACGAGAGTGATTAATGATATTTCTACTAGTGACTAGACGTGGCTCAACCTAATCGAGTTTCGCCAATAATTTATCAAGTTTAACTTATGTAGGTTGATTTTATGGCCAAGCATAACTTGAACTCTCATTGTACAGTCTTAAATTTAATTTTTATTTCATAAAAATATATATTTATTGGTGAAAACATGTGAATATCGACATGTTCTGCCACAACTAGTGTACCAATATTTACATTGATGAAGTTAGACACTCTTACAAGAAGTACTGTACTTAACAATGTTGTCCGTAGCCACATATTTCTTGTTAAAAAAGGCAACACCTGCACTAGAAATTATCCTGTGTCGCTGGGGACCTTACAAACATACAAGAAACAAACACAAAGGACACCCAGACTCAGAACAACAAATTGTTAAATCACAAAAAGTATTGTCCCGTGTTTAAACCCACTACACTCAGCGAAGTGGAGAGCATCGTGTCGACCGCTTAAGCCACAAGGCCGACCGAGCAGTCAATATTTGTTTCAATTTATTCATACATAAATTCATGAACTTTTGATTGAGAAGATCTATCATTTTTACTCATATGTTACTCAATTAGTTAACAGGTTCGCTCGTATTTGTTCTCCTATCGGTTGTAACGTAGGTTATAATCATGTTCATCACATCAATTTTATCTTTGTTTATTGTTTCCTTTGCTTCATCAAATTCTCCATACAGTTACTTAACTTAACTTTTAAGGTTTTTAAGTTACTTATCATAAAGAAAAGAGGTTTTACATCACTTTTAATTGCATTTTTTTGAAAGCATCTTAAATATAAGTCAATAGAGATTAGTAAATAATAAATAAATATTTCTGACATTTGACACACAACGTCATCAAGTCTGAAACTAAGCAGAGCTTGTGCTATGATAACTAGACTGACTGATAGAATACTTACATACTTTTCTGTAAATACATACATAGAAAACATCCAGATGTATGCGTGTTTTAAAAACATATGATTTAATTTCACCAGTTAAGTTTAAGATACAAGATTCAAAATACCAAGATCTCTAATACCTGTTTCTCGGGGAGAAATTATTATTTCTA
This sequence comes from Hypercompe scribonia, assembly GCA_949316085.1. Lineage (NCBI taxonomy): Eukaryota > Metazoa > Arthropoda > Insecta > Lepidoptera > Erebidae > Hypercompe > Hypercompe scribonia. The sequence goes on from OX438986.1 coordinate 15,365,795, forward strand.
TAGAAAACTAATTATATATTCAACAATGAAAGTTTTAGGTACATACTCAACACTTTAAACATTGTGCTTAGTGCGAAAGACGGCTGTTTGCACTTATCCTAAGCAATTTAACTTTATCAGTGAAGCAACTGTTAAGTACACACATAAGTTTATTAGACGAACTTATCTTTATGGTGGTCTTATACTCAAGTTTTAAGCTGTGGTGCCGTTATGTTGACATAGGAATTTACTAACAATCCGTTTTCTCTTAAATTTCATGCATTATTTCAGGGGACGGGGTTATACGTGAATACATATTTGAATATATTCCCTAAGACTTTTATGGACTTGGATCACCATCGACCAGCATATTAGGATATATAGCTGTGGTTGTCATTTTCCTCCGACACAAAGGGAGAATCCTCCGACCAGGCGAGGTGATCATGCCTGGCGGGCCATGGCCCAACAGTTGGACGTTAGGATGTTGTATATATGCTAATTGCCACACGAATCTCTATTTCGCGATACAGGATTAGTAGTTGCATCGTAGTTCATTACATTCATACGTTTTGGTCATACTTTGTAGTTTGATATATCTTCGCTAGATGGCGCTGTTGTGTATTTTGTTTTTGTGTTATAATATGGAAGTCATCACAATAGCCCATTGCCTATGTATATATATAATATGCCTTGTCATACCTTTTGTGTTCCCAAGCGGGACGTAAAGAATCATCTCACTTAGCCACCATAGTGTGGATCACTGTTCTGTATTGTCTGCATTCGCAATGAGTATGGTGACCACCACTATTGGATTGTATTCATGCTTTCCATCAAGCAGAGTAGAATCACTTTGGCAGATTCTTAAAAAAATACATATAAATTTAAAAGTTTTTAATGTAGTTTACATACAAATAATACACTATGAGACAATGTTATCAGTGAAACATTCATACATAAACATACACCAATTCTCAGTGCACATATAAAAATATAATACACACATATAATACACAATATGTGTTATATATAATATTATATAATTATCATTCAAAAATTAAAAAGAATGTTAATTTTATTAAATATTATATAATTACCATTTTTTTTATTTTTTCATATAAAAACTACCCATAAATTCATCTATTTGTTGTTGGACAAAGGATGGTTACAAGAAATTACTTTTTAGCGATAAAGAAGACATTTGTACAATGATATTTACTGCAAAAATAAAATGATTATATATACTATTTTGTATTGTTATTTTTCTTTTGTTATTTCAATACAAATTTGATTTTTGTCATATTTTATACACCATTCATTATTTTCTCCTTGTTACAGACTCTCAACACAATGGACGATTGACTTCAGTGCACAGTGAAAATAATACAGTTATAGTTAAAAACTTGAAGTACCAATTGTGTTAAGTGAAATATAGCAAAATGAAGACCAAGACACACATATTACCTGCTGTCGCTCTTTTAGTCATTGGTAAGTACATTTACTTTTAATTTCGTCTGTAACCGGATCCTTAACTCATTCTTTTGCATATTTTTACGTGTTCTAAGAGTATATAATAAAAATATGAATGCTCGACTAGTGTAATATGATACGACTTCGCAGAATACCTGTTTGAAGTAATGTTGTTGCTTTTCCCGGAGTGAGGTTAAGAGATTTCCAACTCCTTTTATAGTAAATATATTAGTTAGTTGTAATCGTGACGTATTCCTAGCCAATTTTGGTCACGGTGGTCAGTCTCAACGAAGACCAACCAACAAACCAGGAGACATTATAGTACACAAATGTGTGCGCAAACACAGGCGCAATCTCAGTTTCCTTACTTTCACAATTCGATAAGACAGTTATCCGACACAGCCGGAGAGGCGCAGGACGGACGGCTTTGCGTGCTCTCTTAAGCACGGGAGTTAAAACCTCAATTGCAAACCCTGTGCTGTTATTAAGTATTTCTAAAACTAAAAAAACTCAATAACACTCTTTGACTCAAACTGCGAATAGAGCTGAAGACCTCTTAAAAGGCAGCGACATACGCTAACCGCTAGACGAACAAAGCAGGTAGTTGTAATAACATGCACTTCAAAAAATACTTTTATAATATTTTTACCCATTTCACTTTCAGCTTTACTGGTCTTATTCATTATTCCGTCATTATTTATTCAACTATAACATTCTTTCGAGATTAATAAGATAAGAAATAATATCATTACTAAGGGTTTAAAAGTAAGGAATTAAGATAAAGTTTTCTCTCAATTTATCGATCTTTTTGTAAAACCTGATAAAATTATTTAATGTCAGTTTAATGTACTTGTTTTTAGATCGATCATTTTGTTTTGTGACCAAATGATTAACTTTAAAAACAAGTGTGTCCAACAATATATGTGTCCAATTCATTGCGAATTGGTCACAAATGTTTAACAAATGATTAATTAGACATTTTATGGTTTATTAATTGACAAAAATGCGATAAAATAAATAGATGTCAATAAATGTTAGGCTTAAAATGCAAATTTTATTGAAGCAATAAAGATAAGCCCAAGTCCGGCCGGTATAACATGAGAAACATTAATTAATTATGTTGTTAAATTGTGCAATCAAATTACTTTATATCAACACTAATAGCGGACATACTATAACTGTTATAATACTGTTATATTGAGATAGAAATCCATTGATTTATTAATAATTTCAAAGTAAATATCAAATTTCATTTCGAATATAATATATTATCGTATATAGTGGGTGCGATCACGGCTCTACCTTACGAGTATACATTTATATACCTATGCAGTTCTGAATCTCTATCTGACTTATTTTCTTGCTTCGTTCTTTTTAAGCTCCCTTTTTACGTAGTAGATTTTATAGTTTTTTTTTCTCCTTTTTTTAATATTATTGATACTTTTCAATTTCTTTCGATCGGTTTTTTCCACATAGTTTGCCTCATTCCAATGATTAATCTTATATTAAAATAGTTTTAAAGTATTTGTATTGTATTAATCTTAGGTTTATGAGCATTCTGTTATATCTAGTACTGACGTTTGTGTATAGACATGTAACGAATTTTTCACTTACTTTTGTCACCATATTTCACATCTTTTTTCAATCTCTTTGTAATGCTTTCTTTCTAAAGTAGAAATAGTGAATAAGTTCGTCTTTCTTGAAATTATCATTCCCAACCATGAACTCTTTTCTTTTGTATTCAAACATGAAACGGAAACACACAAAGTGTTTTCCATGCGAAATTCGAACCCACAACACTTATCGCAGTATGTCATGGCGTGGTGACCGTTTAAGCCACTCTTAAGCCACACAAGCCATAGCCGTAGTCTAGTCTTTCAGTTTCAACTTGAAATTTAATTGTAGATTGAGTGTGATTGAACTTTGTAATTACGTGATTTCATGTCTCAATCGTTATGTTAGGTCAAAGCTGATGATTACTATAAAAAAAACAGCGATAATAATCCTTCGATTCTGTGCCAAAATAAGTTATTTAATTTATCAGTGGCTCCAGGGTTTAAATCTAAAATATTGCCAAAAGTGCAATTATCTGTAAATGATTAACAAAGTACTTTGCGGATATAACCGTTCTTGAACGTACCGTAATTAGTGAGCTTTTATGGTGGAATATTTGTGCAAAGTATTTTTATTGGTATTTAATGCAATGCAGAATACTGGTTGAAAGACTCATGTTCATATATATAAAAGTTAATGGAGTTGTTTATGTTTTAATTGAGATCGAATTGCGGTTTTAAATATTCCGTAAGTTAACCAAAAACTGTATAAATTTTAATGTGATTTTAATACTTTTTTGTTAGTTAGTTAGCAGTGCGGGCAATAGCGTCTTAGTACCGGTGGGTAAGGTGACTTTCCTGGTATATCTAAATAGACAGATGAATTAAACCTCTGTCCTTAAATAAATTTAAAATAATCTAGTCCTACATCAACGCATTTAAATAAAATGCCTAATTCTGCCGCATATTTTAGCATTCGAAAGTATTTCCCGTTGACATTAAAATTTGTCAAGAATTAGGGTCATTAAGATTATATTATAAAATAGTGATTTATAAATATCAATTAAAATTTTCTTGGATTACAGTCTTACTTAAGATTATATCTGACTCAAAGTTAATCGTGAAGAGCATGAATATAAAGAGATTATTTCTGCTGCCAAGTTTCTTTAACGCTAGTGCTGTTGGTTCAGTGTTCAGTGGTCCTAACAGCTGGTTCATGAGTCATGGAATTGATTCCTATAACAATTATTTATTCGTTTTATATACAGTTGTAAATAGTACTAGATATTAATCATTGTATAAAAAACCAGTATGCAGAAAGATAGAAGTATATTTATCAGTAATATAATTAACGGTGTACCTATAGTACTGGCTTAAGCGTTCAGTTCAGTATTGTATTTGCTAAAATTTACACTATATAAAATGTATAGAATAAAAATTAATTAAATATATTATTACTTCTAACGAAATCATTTGCACCAAATCCTTAGAGCGTGTATTCCTCGCTTCTCACTGATTCAATCTTTGTAAATCAAATTTTCTTTCAAACTGAGCAACCAACTTTCTTTCTTCTTTTTAAGCAGATTAAGATTAAATATGAATTATAAGCTTACGCTTCATAATGATCACTAGCCTCATATTGTACCGAAATAATAAGTGTCTGAAGATGAGAATGACCGAAATCCAATTAAGTAACTTACAATCAAAACTAATTAAATTTCGATCAAAAGAAAGTAACAAGAAACAAAACTTTCTTTAATAGAGTTGGCCATTCTAACTTTTACACATTGGTCTCTATGTAATGTTGATGAATTAAAACCGTGACTAACTGATATAATGTCTAAATGATCGCGAATGGACTGGCTTCTATGAAAATTAATGAAATCAATCATTTTAATGGATCATAGATGAGACTTTTGTAGGTCACCATTGATACAAGAATCAACATACTAAAGTGAATCCAAAAGTATGAGCTACTTTGATGAAATATTTTCATAAGAATATTCACTCATTCTTTACCAAACAGACCCGTGCGTGTCCAAAAAGTACGTACACTTGAGTTTGGGGCATCGGTAATTTCATACTCTTGGGGAAAAAGGTAAGAATTGCTTCATCATCATCATCGCAAGCGAAGATGTCCACTGCTGGACAGAAGCATCTTTCAAGTCTCTCCACCATAAAAAATGAAAAAAAACTGTTTATAATTGGTTATTGGTGATGTTGTGGTTTCACTCTGTTTAATAACGTACTCAACCTCCTTTGGTTTCATCCAACTAAAGAGGCTAAGTGTTATCGCTTACGCTACGCTTAAGATGAGTGAAAAGGACTCATTTCAATCTAAACTTAAGATTACTAATAGTCACAGAAAAATTATAGAGGATCGCTCCAATATGTCATTATCAGAGTATTCTATTCAAAATTTGATATAAATATTAGAAGTTGGTAAAAACTAAGTTTGAAGAATATATCTGTATTTTCTTTTATTTATGTCTCTAATGCAAAAAAACCATCACATATATAACATACTATTGATACTTTTTTCCTTAAGCCTTAAATTGAAAATGCCTTGACCCGAAAGTGTCAATCAACTAGTGCAATAATAACATATTAAATGAATATTTCAAAATGTCGGCATGACAAACTGAATTAAAACATGATTAGGTTTGTTCCGCTATTGATCATGGCGCTAATGTTAGTCAATGTGTAGATCAATGATCTATAGATCGTGATCGATGACACGTGCGCGCATGTCGGTAACCGTTAACACGACACTGGTTTTGATTTATTATCCAATGGCATTTCTAACAGAAATGATCTAGAAACGTTGGAGCCAATTATGATAACTTTTATATTTAACTTCGTCAATTTATTGTTTTAAGAATTTTACAGTCTTTTTACAACAAACATCTGTTTTTAATAGATATTCGATCTCTTATATTTATTTTGTAAATGTTTAACTAAATTCAAGGTTAGGTACGGAGTTTTGTCGTTAAGCGTTAACCCCGCTGTTTGCACATTATTTTTGCTGGATATTTCAAGTTTTTAAATGTCTAATACTACCGATTTTAAGCGGCCGACATCCCACTGTGGTGGTCCGTGTGGTGACAGGTTAAGAATACAGAGTGTCATCGCCTCTATTCTCCCCTTGCGTGTCGTAAGAGACGACTAAGGGAGCAAATTATGCAAGATAAGAGCGGACAAGAAAATTTGAAACATACCCTACGAGTATATCAGACTATTTGACCAGCGTGGTATAGTAAGCTAAAATCTCCGTACTAAGTACTACTTCAGCAATGAACTGTTGTAGAAAACTGATGATCGCACCTTCTGCTCGCCATATTTAAAACTTTTGTTTTTGTAGTTATACCCAAGTCTTGTACTAGGAATACACACGAATTCTCGGGGGACTTTATAAACATTTATGAAACCGACACAAACAATACTCATTCTAAGATCAACGATTGATCAAAATGTTGTGCCATGTGGTTTTTTTCTATTTCAAAGTGAATCTTGAATAGAATCCAAGAGTTGTGGTCAGCATACTGAGTTAATGTAGTATAGTGACCAACACTAAGGCGTGCTAGTAGGTTGCTTTTTCACTTGAGGACATAAAAGTCATGACAGTCATCGTGCCAGCGTGGTGATTGAACCTACAATACTCAGTGTAGTAGGTAACGTTGAAATAAGTGCTCAGTAATAAACTCCTAATAAATAATAAACCTCCTACTCTGAACTTTTCAGAGCATGATCTCCACTATTTTCACATTATTTACTCAACAAAAATGTTCGTAACAGACGGCAATTCTTCTTAAATTGCAAGAAGATTAACTGAATAAATAAAAAAATTCAGACCTACTCATTTCCAAAATCTCTTCTTCTATTACAACTTACATACACTTTGTATTCGAATACTTAAATGTGCAGGTTTATATAGAAATAAACACGAACACATACTCACACGTCTCAGACCTGTGTTACACTGGTCTTGATTTTTTTGCAACGCGTATAAAACCTAGCGGTACATTGCTTATACAGAATGTTTTACTTGAGTTATATTTTTGTTCTAAATAATATCCATTTGTGATTTTTTGTTTATGTTCTATTTATAATATAAATGTTTGTTTTATCTCTTTCTTTTATGCATACATATTATTATATTAGAAATTTGTTTAAGTATCTTTTTTAAATAAATACCACTGATATGAAGTCAATATAAAAATAGCGCTATTTGTTTTAACATACTCGTTATTTTAGGCATTAGTTTTAATTTTACTTACTAAAAATTTGAAATACTTTCTTTTTCTTTTCTTTAAAAAGACAACACCCACATTAGGAATATATCCTGTGTCACGAGTAACTTTAAAAACATACAAGAAACGGGCACAAAGAACATCCAGACTCAGAACAACAATTTGTGGATCACACAAAGTGTGTGTGGGGTTACAACACTCGATGCAGCAAACAGAGGTGTGGTGGCCGTTAAACCACCACGCCATCCGCGCAGTCGTGATTGTCTATTTGAAATACCATGTGATATTTCAGTCAAAGTCAGCATCTAAGGTATGAAAATAGAACAAGAGTATTGTAACCAGGTCAAATACATGGTAGTACTTATAATGGTATAAAAACCTTAACCGATCGCAGAGAGTATTCAGAAATAACAAGCCAAGTTATTCGTCTTTATGTCAGCATTCTGTATACTATTTAAACTATGTAACACAACTGAAGTATATACCTGGAAGTACTAAAATATGTGTTCAAGTACTTTTATGATTTTAATCGCTCGTAAAAGTCAAGTACAAGCAGATGGTGGATTTCGTAGCATAAAATATTATCTGAAGTTTTATTAAAGTAAAAATATTTCTTGGCTTTCATTTACCAAGCAGTTAACTTTGATACGTTAATATACCAATAATTTTGTTTTAAATTACCTTATTAATATCTTTTGATGAAATTTAAGATATTTTGGTAACTAATCCTGTAGTTAGTGTCCATTAATTTTTTTAAAGACTTCTCTTCACTAACCTTTTGTAAATTGTTCAATAATTATTGTTAGCTAAATTTCTCCGGTTCGATTCACACCTTTTTTTTTCTGTGCGGAAATCCTCCCGGATAACACCGAAAGGTGGTTATGTCGGACTCAAACTGACCAAAAACCGTGCGCTGTCTCGGGTACCAGTAGTCGGGAAACCAGGTGCACCCTAGTAAAGAAATCTCTGGAACCCTAACGTACTTTGGGCCACCTTCGGCTTGTAGATGGCCGTCCCGTGTGAAAACCCCGATGTTCCCATTTCTTCCTGCTTCTGCTAGGATGAAAGATGGCCTCATCTGCCACCCCTAGGACTGCGCTTGTGGAGGACAGAGATCGCTGAACGATCTCCGGCACCTGAGCATTTGAGTTAAATAATTGTGTGAGGAATGTCATTAATTTTGGCCGGATGTAATTTATTTATAATATAAATACGGTTACCGTAATATAGACGCACTAATTTAGAATCTGACGATCTATCCGATCTGAATGTGTGATGTGTCATTTCGTTATTGTTATTTACAACTCTTATTTTGATAGAATTTTTCATCGTGTTATTTATTGCATAATATTTTGACGACAGATTAGTCTAATCCCAAATCTTCACGATTCATCACAAGTTTCCAAGTGTAAACAATTTACAAAAGTCGAGTCACGGTTTACACATCGCTTACCTGGTTGCAGAATCATTAATAATTATGAATAATGTTTCTGAACTGGAGTATTAGACTTGTTTATGTTTTTCTATATCAGCTGCCCGATTCATAACACTTAACGTTCTTCTCATGACACTAATATTTATCATGAAATCGGCCACCATGAATCGGTTTACTAGAAATCATTTCACTTTCTCACTATAAGAGATATCGTTAGATGTTGAGTAAAGTCAATTATGTCCTAAAACCGGTTTTAATCATACCAATACCGTTAATAGGCGGATGGATATATATCATTAGTTTCATAAGCTACATTAAAAGTATCGGTTATTACGGTTAATTGGTCTTGTTTGATGTTTCTACATTAAACGTTTACCGTAAAACATCAATTTCGTTCAATGAATACATTAATAGTCGAAAAAAAAAGCAACATGACGTACACTTAATTTCAAGTTTATTACAAAACTTACTTAAGTAATTGAAAACTGTTAAGCGATCGTTATAGCAGTAAGTTTAATATTTCCAGAACCATGTTTTAAATTTTTAAAGAGAATTCTCGGACTAAGGACGTATCTTGTGTTTCCATTGACTTGACAAATATTCATGAACCGGACACAATATACCTCCAAACGCAGAACAACAATTTGTAAATCACACAAATCGTTGTTCCACGTCTGGATCAAACCCACAATCAACAGTCGATACAGTAGGAAGTAGCGAGGTGAACGCGTAAGCTACGACGCTGTTTGTGCATTCACCTATTTCACTATCTTCAACTGCCACGTATTGCTACTTCGATGTTCATTTATAACTTTACATGTCAACCACCTTTTGCAACGCGTTTATCCGTCGCGACAGTTTTTTTCTTTTGTAATTTTATCCTATAAATACAGATGTGACTGCCGTAGTTACCGGAAACAATTTAATGTATCCACTAAACAGTTCCACATTTTTAAGTCAGTGCATAAACATAGACCCGTTATGTTTTATCGGCATTTAAATAAAATGAAAAAATACATCAGCCTGTATATTTAAAGGCGAACGCGCTTTACATCAGTAAACATCACAGCCCACATAGCAACTATTTTCATATGTTTTTTACCCTGACATGTGAAAGTTATAACACTTTTTTTTATTAATTGAATTACTGGAGGGCTGGCAGTGCTAACAGAACTGACAGACTTTATATCTGAGCTTTATTTCTGATATTTATGCATCACACCACATCAACAGCCTTTTATAGTCCACTGGTGGGCATAGACCTCTTCTTAGAAAGGAGGTTTTAGCCTACTATACCACACTGGTCAGACGAGTTGGAATAGGGTTTATACCAAGTTTTCCTGCTCTTCATAGTGTTGGTGTCGATAGTAGCGGGATGACAAGGGGATAATAGACGAATTGGAGTAGTGACACTTCGTACTCTAAACCCTGATGGGTTTAGAGTACGGAATACTTTCCAAAAAAATAATTATTATAATTTGACATAACAGATCCATGACCGTCTGATCCCAAATTAGACAGAGCCTGTGCTTTGCTTTCGTTTTATCATGAAGAAATCCAAGCACTTGGCTCTGATCAGATCGAATCTGTGGGAGTCTCACACGAAAATAATAATAAATTTCTGATAAATTTACTTCTACATTCAAATATTTCTAAATACGTACATGTTTTACACACCGAACAAAATAATGGTCGTCCTTATCACACACATACTTATCCTTAATGCGATTCTTATTCTCTGACTTAGAATCATGAATCCCTAGACCAACAGGCCAGGCTTCAATACGTCCACACTATTTACGAACACGGATCAGACGGTAGATGTTATCACATTTTTTATGCAACCCATTAACCTTTGTATACATACTCAAATGTAACACGGCTCTCAAGCAAGTGTTCACTGTTTTTAAGAAAAATTACATTTGGGATTCAAAGAACAGCCAGTTCTGTGATGCGATAAAATTTTAGAATCACGAAGTTAAGATATTAGAATATTTTAGAGTCTTTTATGGTACAGAGAGCAAACGAGCACTCGGATTACATGACAGTATGTGACTACAGCCTTTTAAGAGACACGTACAATTTAAAAGTACGTTGGTCATAGGTCCTCCTGCTAAAACCAAGGCTATCGGGATAGTTGGTACTTGTTTTGGGAATTTCAAGAACAGCAAATCACTTGTTATTTAACAACGATGCCGTGCCTCAGCGAGCACGTTAAGTTGCCGTTTTGTTCCGGGTCTGGTCGTGTCGGATGGCGGTCCTATTGGATTGGGTGGGATACACCTGTATTTGCGCACATATTTAACTGCCTCTGCCTGAATGCGACTACTGTGCTCGAGGTCTCAGGTTCGATTCCCGGGTCGGACGAAATGTTTGTATAATGTGCAAATATTTGTGTCCAAGTTTGGGTGTTTTCTTTGTATAATATGCGTATATTTACAAAAAAAGTATATGAATATTCTATCAGTCAGTCTAGTTATCATAGCACAAGCTCTGCTTAGTTTGAAACTAGACGACGTTGTATGTCTAATGTCCGAAATGTGTATTTAATTTAATACTTGTATGTATATCTCTTGTGTTGGCTGGCCGCCGTGTCCGAAATCATCCAGAACCAAATCATTAGCATTATTTATAAGAATGATTCCATTGAAATAGTATTTAAAAAAATGTATATTTCGTCTGCTCATATGTCCCTTTTTGTGGCTGTCTGAAGTCCGATGTACTGACTTAACAATGAACACAAAATTGTCGTTCACAGTTATGAACAAATTAGCTTACTCCACATTAACCACCAATTGTGACCAGAAAAAGTTGCTGTTGAGAGAACAGAAGTTTAACGATTTAATGGCTTTATTTACTTTAGTTGTCTAGACGTAACTGTTCAAACTATTCATTTATTACTTTAACCGCTATTAACAGTAAGTTCAATACGAAAATCATTTTGAAAGTTTTCGCTTTTCTCTTTGAAAGAAAGATATGTTTCGGCATAAAACCGATGTTAAGCAAATTTATCGTAGCTTTTCACTCATAAATCACATTCTCTAGGGCTCAAAAGACAGCAACGCAGTCTTTATTATTGTCTGTGGTGTCTATGGGCGGCGATATTCACTTACTACGTCCTGCGTTAGGTTGTTTACCGCCTAAACCATAAAAAATAACTCTAAAATGTTCTATAAACTTGTTCATTGTGATTTTGTCCCGTAAGGAGAACAGTAAACTAGGACGGGTCCCTAATTAATTCCCTTTACAATAAAAACATTTTATTACCTACTCATCCAACATACTATCAGTTACCCATCCGTGTGGTGATTCAGGTTGGGATTAAGGTTGTCACCATACCTTTTCTTCCCACGAGTGTCCTAAGAACCGACTTAAGGAGAAAGTTATGCGGACACCAGCACTGTGAGCAGAAGGAAATTAGAAACAAACAATATTCCAACCCGTCTTGCCAGCGATGTAGGCTAAAATCTCCTTTCTAACGAGAAACCTAAGTCTAAAAGTGGACTGCTAAAATCTTTTGATGATGATGCTAATGATGCTTACCTTCTTGCATACTATTGCACGTTTTGCAATGCATGTTGCAGTTTGTCATTTAAAAATACTTATCGTACAATGGTTTAGTGTAAGAACTTATTTAATCCATCACTACTACTACCTCGGTAGCTCAGCGGTAGTGTATGCGACTGGCTGTGCTTAAGGTTTCGGGTTCAATTCTCGGGTATGACCTTATGTTTGGATGATCTACAAAAATTTGTTTCAAAGTTTAGATGTTTTATATGTATTTACAAAAAAAAGTATGTAAGTATTCTATCAGTCAGTTTAGTTATCATGGTACAAGCTCTGCTTAGTTTGAAACTTGATGACGTTTTGTGTCAGATGTCCGAAATGTTTATCAGATTATTATTCATTACTTTAGGTAATGCGAAATCTAACAGTCGCTTCAAATTTATGAAATAAATCGCAAGGAGATTTGAAGGTGATAATAATAATTACTTTGTCTTATTCTTATTTGAAACTCACAAGGTTAATAGTTATATATAATCTAAGAAACAATTAAAAATGCTATGACAATACCTTTAGTTTCGGTTTTTCCGTTTAGTCATAATGTATCAATAACCGTTGGACCCCGATAGCCTGGTCAGAAGATCACGCCTTTGATGACAGACAAGGATTGTGAGTCCGACTCCCACCTAGGACAATTCTTTGTGTTCTGAACACTATCACTTGTCCTGCGTCTGGGTGTAATTTATGTACAATATATGTGCATTTAGAAATATATAAGTAGGTTTATCAGCAGTCTGATTACCATAGGTTGCCTAGTTTGGGATCAGACTGTCGTGTGGGAGACGGATAAAAATATTATTATTATTGAGGATAAATGACAATATATAAGGATACAAGATATAAGGATGATAAAATAGTATTTGTAGCAGAGCCATGCTTGGGCACAAATAAGCCGGCTCGAGAGCTGCCACGACCATACACAAAAATCGCTGGTAAGCAATTTTTTCATTAACTTTCACTAATTCAGTGAGGAAACCTGTATCCCTAGCCAAGCTTACATTTTACAAATGTAAAAGTAATTAGTAAATTAACAAATGCATGCAAACACTACTTTGTGTGATCCACGAACTGTGGTTCTAAATCTGAGTATTCTTTATGTAAGTTTCGTCTAAAATATCAAACAACGCAGGCATATTCCTGGTGCGCGAGTTGTCTAAAAAACAAGCTTAAAAAAGAAAATATAAAAATTTCTACCATTAAGATAAGTATCTCTTATCATTATCTTGAAATCCTTTTATCAACAAATGTTGTCGTCGACAAATTCAGGTTTAATAGCACTCGCATGCATACATGTTGTGTGTTGACTGTCGTAGTACTGACTGAATAAAACAAAAAAAAACTGGCAGTTACTAAACTGAACTACTACCCTCCCTCCCACTACGATCCCGGGTCCTTTAAGCGGAGCGTGAAAAAGCGTCTCACTAAGCTGCCATAGCGTGGGTCGCCATACTGCACTGTCTTCATTCGCAGTGAGTACGGCGACCACCGCTCTTTGATTCTATTCATGCTTTCCATCAGGCAGAATAGAGTCACTTTGGTATACTATACTTAAAAAAAAAACTGTGTGGGATTACCAATATGGAGTAAAACCATCCTATTCATCCCGTGGGTATCGTAAGAGCTGAATAAGAGGAAAATTTTCGCAGGACAAAACGGCACTGCAAAGAGAATTAAAACTTGAAACAAATCCTGCACTAAATCGTATCACCCAGGTGATAAAGTAAACCAAAATCTGTTTTCTAAGAAGCTTATGTCCACCAGTGAACTATTAAACGTTTTTGATAATGATGGCCACTTATACATGTTAAAGTATTAAGATACGAGTACACAATGACGTACTAACACACATCAATTAGATAATCATTTCTTTATGCTGTTTGTGACCTTTCAAACTAGCAAAAGTCGTTTTACAAATGTTATGATGACGAACACATCCATAACATATTGCACTTTATAATTTGATACCACTTCATGTTTCAATGTTTTTTTTTTATAAAAAAATTGCACCAAAGAATAAAGTACCAAATGCTTTGCATCAGGCAGAGTAAAGTCAATCTGCCTGATGGAAAACATTAGTAGAATCTAAGAGTGATGGTCGCCATAGTCATCCCGAATACAGATAAGGCTGATTGGTTTGGTTATTGATTCCTGCTAACAAGCTAGAGGTCACAGATTCGCTTAACAACCAGGGCAAAAAATTGTATAAAGAGCACTACCATTTTATTCTGTTCTAATTTATCTATAAATTATATGTAGTTAAAAATATATAAATATGTGTATCAGCAGACTGGTCTATAACTTAACCTCAAACAGTCCAATTTAGGGGTTATGTCAATTTTCAACTCAAAAATTTGGGTACTTTATGTAGTCAAAATTCCCTTAGAGCTGGATTCGTGTTGAACGACTCCATTATTAAGTACACGGTTGGCATAGTGATTTAAGTGATCACCTCGCCACTCTCTACTGCGCTGAGTGATAATGGTTTAAACCCCGCATGGGACAACAATTTGTGTAACACACAAATTGTGGTTCTGAGTGTGGTTATTCTTTGTGTTCGTTTCTTGTATGTTTTTTTTTTCTATGTTAAGAGCCTGCCAAAGTGACTCTACTCTGCCTGATGAAAAGCATGAATAGAATCCAAGAGTCGTGGTCACCATACTCATTGCAAATGCAGACAATGCAGTATGGTGACCCACACTATGGCGGCCTTGCGAGATGCTTTTTCACACCCCGCTTGAAGACGTAAAAGGCATGACAATCATCGTGACAGTGTAAGGCTTACACAGTTACCACGATAACTGTCACCCCTGCATCAATGAGCCTCCGGTCTCATACTCACCAGCGAAACACGACAACACGGATGCTGTCGCTTTAGGTTGGTTTTTTGTGGGAGGGTAGCACTGCCCAGGTCTAGCCGGCCCACTCGTGCTGAAATCCCTCGCGACACAAGATTTATTCCTAGAGCGTGAGATATCTTTAAAAAAATGGTGATTATCTCGTATTTATGCTGCCTCTGTCCAGCGTTTAGGGGTTTCAGGCATGAATTCATATTTCAACAAAGATCAAAACGTCTGAGAAGGAATAACAATTTTTAACAAGATGAACGATATGTCTGAGAAATAATTACAATAATTAAATTCAATTCACGTTGTAATCAGATTATAACGTGTTAGTATGATTAATATGTATGACGTTAACAGCAAAGAAATGAATTATTCATCAGACTCACTATTATAAAGGAAATTAGTGAATATTTTAACACGACCTATAGGTACGTTTTAAAAATTGTAAACTAATTTTCTATCAGTTCTGTGATTCTGCACTTCTAGATTGGAGTAAGTTTCAAAATAATTCTTATTAATAAGTGCTCAAAAGTGACGCTTTCTCAAGTTTGACTGCATATTAAAGAGTTTATATTAAGTGGTCTAAATTTAGAGCTAGAGGTGTGACTCAAGACTTAATTAAAATAATATTTTTGTTAAAGTTGTAGGTTGCTTAAATGATATCGCTGTGAGAATCCAATTAACACTAATTATAGAGTGGATCAAAATTATTTAGTTTATAAGGGAGCGAGAGAGCGTACGTGATTACCGCTAATCGTAAACGTGTACTGTGTTATACATTATGAGACACGAATTAGATAACATTTGAAAAATCGTAAAAAAAAATTTCTGATATGTAACAAAAAAATGTTTATTTACAAGAAAGCAAAGAAAGAATTTATATTTTAAAAATTACTTCGTCTAAATGGTCGTTTCGACGTTTGCACTGTTCTAAGCAAGCACCGAAATTTTCGAATACTCGTCGACAACGAAACCGCGAGATCGCCGACATCTATTCGTTGATTTTTCTTTTAGTTGACGTAGTGTATTTAGTTTATTGATGTAGACACGATTCTTCAATAATTTATAATAATTTGTACAGTTAGACAGTAGTTTACTCAGCTACGGTGTACGGTTACATCTTACAATTGCTGAGATAAAATTACTTGTTTTCATTAAAAAGTAACACAAAATAGTCGAGCGTTCTAGTCTAATATCACTATTTCTTATCGATTGAAAGTTTTAACTACAAATGAAACTTATTTATTTTCAATGAACATGTTTCAAGTACACATTAAAAATTAATATTGCAAACCCCGTCGTGGTACATGTTTCAAAAGCTTACCGTAAATGGCTTATTTTATTACTAATAAAATCGGCTACATTATTTCTGTCTACTAGCATTGCGGCTTGACTTTGTTTGGGTTCAGAATACATAATCTATACTTTATATATCTGAAGAGGTTGTGTATTGATCGCGTTGATTTAAGGAACTATTTATTTGATTTTTTTTATAAGTGCTGGTTAGCTCTTTTCTCGAAAAGGGCCAGGCAGGTTTTTTGTAACGGTACATTGATTATAATCAATGAACACCGTTGCAAAAAAAGGGTAAAACTTATCCTTTTGTGAGATGCAGACAATGTTGCATGGGCCCGCTAGTGTATAATATACCGTATGGCGATCTGAGTTAGAGATTTCTATTTCTATTTTTTTGAAAGACAACGTCCGCACTAGGAATAATTCCTGTGTTACGGGGAACTTTACAAACATACAAGAAACGAACATAAAGAACACCCAGACTCAGAATATTAATTTGTGGATCAAACAACAAACCCCTCATGGGACAAACAAAGTGTTGTCCCATGAGGGGTTTGATCCTCCAATACTCAGCAAAGTAGAGAGCGGCGTGGCGACCGTTTAAACCAATAGGCCAACCGTGCAGTCTCACTTATTCTGACAGTAAAGCAAGAAATCGGTTTGATTTTCACTCAGATAGTTTTGTTTTGTTAAGGAGCACTTTCATTAATTCTATGACTGAGTAATTATATACAGCGCATATTGACATCAGATTTAGATACTTATGAACATCTCAGCTTAGGCTCATATAAATCGTATCGGTAGGTACAAATGATATTTTTTATATAAATATATAAATTCAGTGGGTAGATCGAAAAATTGTTTTTTTCTTTTTAAGTTCATCATTATCAACAGGTTTTAACAGTCCACTGCTGGTCATGAACCCTCTTCTGAGCAAAGAGATTTTTTATATTGTTTAATAATGAATGAGTATTTCTATGTTCTTTGGTAGAGGTCTATGTTCAGCACTGGACTGCAATGGGTTACTGATGATGGTGGTTTCTTTTTTTGTAAAGTGTGTAAAGTCTAAAAGAGTTACACTTTTGAGTTTAAAAACTTTGTACTTTTAAATATTAAAACATTTTTTATTAACTTTTAGAATGTGTTTTTGTAGTATACTATTTTAAATAATGATGCATTGTTACCTCTTATTTTAAATACGAGATATATTAATTTGAGATTATATTAATATTTATCAGCGGTCATTTTGTTTTCACGTCTTACATTATGTGTATCATCTCACATACAGTCATCTGATCTCAAAGTAGATGGCACTTATATTATAGTAACCAAACTTCTGATGAAACATTCCTATAAAAGTCTACATACGAGTACATGCATTACTATACAAATCGTACCGAAACAAAATAAGTGATCTTTTCGTCACATATAAATCCTGTGAAGTAGTTGAACTACCTCTGGATTTGCCGCCAAAACCAACAAGCAAGTCGAAATCTCGTAATAATAACAATAATTACAACTTGTCGATTTTGAAGTGCCTTACTACAGGTATGTGCCCGACCGAGTTCTCGAAAACGGTCGTGCTACGTTATATTGGGATCGATCTATTATCACAGATAGGACTATTGTTGCCAATAAGCCTGATATTGTGGTGATAGATCGATTAGAGCGCCGCGCAATGATTGTCGATATCGCTGTTCCTCATGACGAGAATCTCGTGAAAGTTGAAAAAGAAAAACAATTGAAGTATTTGGATCTGTCTCACGAGATTGCCGACATGTGGAATGTGGATTCGGTGATTATTGTTCCGATAATCATATCTGTTCATGGATTGATAGCGAGGAGCCTCGACCAACACCTTAAGAGGCTCACGTTAGAAGGTTGGATCAAGGGTCTGATGCAGAAGGCAGTCCTCCTTGACACGGCCCGTATTGTGAGGAGGTTCCTGTCTCTGGAGCCCTAACCACCGGTATCTTGGTCCCTGTACCCGATGTCGGTGGTCTACTATTTTTTATATTTTTAAATATGTATTTTTTATTTTTTATATATTTAAAAATGTAATCAATATGTGTATTCATATGTAATAAAGACAATAATTATTTAAATTCAATATTACGAACCAACGAAACTTTATTCATCAATCTCTATACAACTTTAACTAATACACGACTATTTATCAAACTATACATCGCGTGCAAAGCAGACAAGACAGAGCAAATACTTAAATTCACATTTACTACACCCGGACATACGCGAAGTAAAGTAAATAACAAGATACCTCGTTACTCAAAATCAAAACAGGATTCTCAACCATCAATCATGGCGATCACATGGAACATGGCCAATGCACTCATTCGAACAGCTGATGAAACCAAATACCGACATTCCATATCTTTGAAGAAGAGGATAGCATTTAGTGTGACAGAGATGGAAGACTGGATATACCGTACGCTCCAGATACACGAACGTTTTCTCAGTAAAGACAATTTTGTGTAAACGTCTGTACCAGGAACGCATAAATACGAGAAGATATATGTAAGATGTTTCTGATAAGTTTCCACTGTCGCTGTATGTGATTGCTGTTTCAATTCAAAATTCATCAATTTGTTGTTGAAGCTCTGTACTCTCTGTACTAATGTACTCTGTTTAAGATTCGTCTAAGAAATTATTCAAAGTATGATCGTAATCCAGCTTTATTTCTTGTACATACATAAGTAGACGTAGTTACCCTAAAACATTGTTGTAACTGTTTGTTCAATTGATGTTTTTTGATAAATATATTGAAAATTGTGTAACTCCTACAAAGTTGCAAATTTGAGTGGTCTGTAAGTTAATCTTGTGGTTGGTGATGCTGGCTGCTAAGCTAAGGTTGAGGTTTTTATTCCCTCCTAGGCCAAATAATTGTGTGATAAAAACTATCACTTGTTCTGTCTGGGCGTAAATTTTCTCTTTAAAATATTCGTATTTAGAAATAATTAAATCTTACAGCAGTCTTATAACCAAACCGTAGGTGTTGCCTAACTTGACATCAGACTGTTTCCAATTCATTTTATTATTTGAATGAGCATATATTGTAGACTATATCTCCATGTGACACAGATTAGGAATACAGAGTATCATCAGCCCTACTCTTCTCGTGGGTGTTGTAAGATGTGACTAAGGGAACAAAATATGCAAGAAAACATCACTACAAAGAGAAGGAAAACTTGAAACAAACCCTATACTAACCCGTCTGGCCAGTGGGGTATAGTAAGCCAAAACTTTCTTTCTAAGGAGACGCCTATGTCCAGCAGTGGACTGTTAAAGGCTGTTGACGATATGTTCTAGATAAATCACACATATTCGTTCTCAACAATCAGCGCAAATAGTCTACATTTACACTGGTTTTCAATCGTATCCTACGACGACACAGTCGCGTAAGACAAGAATCTATGTACTAAAATATGGCAGTCATATGTTGTGTTTATTTTTAAGGAAAGAGTAGATTTCAGATTTAAGCGCCACAAACTACTTAAATTTGTAAATGTTTAGTAACCATACAAAGGTTGTCTGTTAGAGATTAACGTGAGCTATAAGACCGACTATTGTTATGTTCACATCATTTATAAAACATTTTCCTTATTGTTATGTGACAATAAAAAAAAATAAACAAAATAGAAGGATAAATATATGTAATACAAAAATAAATTGTTAACTTAACTATGAATTTAGTACAAGATAACAGTCTAGTTTTTGGTGATAGATGATCTAAGTATAAGTTTAAGTCAGTAACCCAGGTCATACAACTTTCAAGTTCTGCTAGAAAGCTCAGCCATCAAGTAAAAGTGAAACTTGCAAGGACAGGACATATAATTATTCACGATGCTGCCCATGGTAATTGCTAACGTGATTGTTATCTTGAAACAAGTCTGTGTGTCGCATTATGAATAGGTGGTTTCACTTGTATGATGTCTGTGGTCTTACATGATTTCTAAAATCCATTATAAATCAGTAATACAAATAAATTATACGTCACATACTTGGTTGAAAATCTTGATATGCTTACATAGTAAATATATTTCCTAGATTTTTTAATTTTGAGTGTGCGTGTTATTATGTTTGTGTTTGTGAGTGGATCTTAAAATTTCTCTTGTAGGTACAATTTTTCTGTATATACTAACTTGACTACCCGCACCCATGGATACCTATAATCAAAGTATCACAAGTGCACTGCTATCCTACAAGCCTCAATGATTCATACGAGGAGGGTTTATGTATGAGCCCTTCGGACTTACTCCTGTAACGACCGCCTTCTTGATCTTACAAGAGTGAGTCCGAAGAGTTTACTCGATGAAAAACAACGATAGAATTGCTTAACTCCAATTTTGTGAAAGCCTAACCATTTAGACTAAGACATGGTTCTCCCATGTCAAAGCCTTAAACAGATATTCAAGTATATAAGTGTGCTAAAATGTCAGAAAATCATTAAGATAATGAAATTGTGACATCGTGAAGTCTGATACTAATCGGATGTTTCTCTTACGGATAATATGTGTCCTTTTGAAGACAGTACACTTGTGACAGAAAAAAGAGATTTTAGTTGGTTTAATTCTGATATAGAACCTCATGTCTCGTTATCTAGATTAAACTAATTCAATGAGTATTATTTTGTATACAAAACCTCCTTACTTTACACATTTGTATGCATTTTTATTGTATTTTTATTATATTGGGACACAAATTCAGGAGAAACGGGGGGAATTGGGCCTTGGTTTCACATCACAAACGGCACAAACATCTTACTTACTGGGTAAAAAAAAAACAATTTGATTCGTGATTTAATGCTGGTGATGGGGATGACAGCTTTGTTGCGTGAAATGTCAGCGGCAAGTTGCAACAGGTTAATATTAGTTGCGACGTCTCGTTGCAACTTATATATCAAAAGAATAAAATTGTGGTACAGGAAAGGTAAAGTCAGTTGAGTGTTAGCTGAATTTACAGTTTTCAGACTTAGTAAGTACTCGATTTACGGGAAAGATTTATGTATTAAATATAGAATGATAAAACACATTTCAACAATGACATAACACTTAGTACCGTTACCAAAAGCGCATAATGTTCAAGATATGGCTGAATAGCGTAAATTACCATTTTTGCGGACAATGGCGGGGTCTTTCACCTTGCACGCGTGCATTACATTTAAAGCGCGCTCAGGTTTGAATTTAAGCGAAGGTTGTATTCGCCCACGGGTTGCGAGCTGCATGACGATAGGTTAGGGTTGCCACTTGTGTAAAAATTTAAGCTGATTTGAAAATTATCTATTATATATATGAATATATAGTGGGTATATAATATCGTAATAACTAAAGAGTACGATTGTGTGTGTATAAATACACTCACATGCATATAGGCACACTAACATACTCACACACACATACAAACGCATCTAAAAAATATTTTTTAACATATCTACGCAACGCACATGCGTTAAATATGTTATTAATTATTTACAACCAGACAAAACAAATAATTGTGTTCAGCACTCATCACACAGTTTTTTGTCCTATATTGCTTACAAACCCAAAACCGAGCTGAGTGATTAGGACAACTACCTACTAAGCCATGAGGTCTTTCAATGTAAGTAAAAGTTTTTATGGAAAGTAAACTAGCAGTGTGACAACCCTAGATCAAAAACATTCTAAGCGACACACTCATTATTCAGTACATTTTATCTTCTATCTGTTACTATAGCTTAAACGGGTTGTCTGTACATTCAGGTTGATAACGCTCACACCACCAGCATTAATCGCAATGGATCTAATACAATCACACGTACTTTACGCAACTAACACTGACAATTTTACAAAGACCTTCCTTGACATAATCCTTTTTAATAAAGAAGATTCAAATTATATTGGCGGCTATCTAAGTTTATAGAAAGTCCAGTGTAATAAGGTATTGGTTGAATAAAGGGTACCCAATAGGTCGAGATAAGTTTGTTTTTCTCTATGTAAGTAAAAGCATCCAATTAAATGTGATCTTAATGAAGAGAATGTAAAGGTATATTGGAAGACATTTAAATGTAAACATATAAATATAATCACTTTCTTGGTTACTAACACACGCCTTTGATACTACTGCGATAAAGATCAAATTTCATTGGCAGTGTTTAAGCTATCTAAGTGTATCCAGTGTACAATGATCTTCAATTATTTACTTTATGTTGAGAGCGAAAGGCAAAATGAATGCTTAGATTGTATTCACCACTCGAAGTAAAAGTTTAGTTAGTAATACTATTTACTTTTAGTATTAACTTTCAATGCAGCTTTTAATTTTTTTTTATGTTTTCTTCATTTATCCAAACAGAAAAAATACGTTAAGAACTTTCTTATTGCTTTTTGTCGAATAGATGAGGTTATCCGAGGTCTGAACTTTTTTTCACTTTTCTATGCGCTTTTAGACGCCATTGTGGAGGGGCCACACAAAATAAATAATAAATATGTCTAACATTCGCTACACAACGCCATCTAGTTTCAAACTAAGCAGAGCTTGTGCTGTGATAACTAGACTGACTGATAGAATACTTATATACTTTTCTTTTTGTAAATACGTACATATTATACATAGAAAACACTCAAATTTCGTAACAAATAAATGCAGATTATACAAACGTTTGGTCCGACCCGTGAATCGAACCTGAGACCTCAAGCACAGCAGTTGCATTCACCACCGCTGCACCACCGAGGCAGTTAGGCCAAAAAAGGTGACATCACACTTGGAACTCTTGAGTTGCAGGTATCTGGAGTGCAGTGATGGTTACTTTTCGTCCGGTGACTCGTTTTTACTCCCTATGCCATAAACATGAAAGTAAAATATAATTTCTCCCGTTTTTCTGAAATTCGTGGCCTTTAACAATCCACTGTTAGACATAAGCCTCTCAAAAGTATACAAGTTTAAATTTATATGACACGCCTTCCTTTACTGGGATACACGTGATATACGCATAATGTCCATTAACTTCCTTATTGTGATGGATTAAGAATACGAGCATTCTTAACCACATATGTACAAGTCCTACACTGTGCAATAAAAGGCTGTTGATGAACCTTCAGAGTAAATTAAAAATCTGTCAGCAATTTAACAGAGCAATTTAAAATACCTTTACTCGCCGTCCTGTGCAATTTGCTCCAGTACTGGGTTTTAAATGTATGAATAAAATATATATATGTAATTATTCAAAAAGAAAATTTACAAGTACCATATCCAGATTGCAGTCTGGTTTTCTGCCTAACTGTACTAACCTAAGTACATTGACACACTAAACGATTTCCGTCAGTGATGCGAGAAAGTGTGTGGTTTGGCTGAATACTAATATAGCGTATCAACAAAATGTGAGAACCAGGTCTTTTCTTAAATTTATTGGTTTTAGCACCATCATTAACCTACTTTTAGTACTACTCTTAAAGCAATTACAAATTTACGACTTGCTAATATATTTATTTACAACTGCACCTTGCTACACTTCGCTGTAATATATTTGTCATTGGTGAGAAGCTATTGTACAAAAACCAGTAGGCTTTTTAGGGTTCTATACTCTAACAAAAGACCTACCTAAAGCGACAGCATCCGTGCTTTCATGTTTCGTTGGTGAGTGCGAGACCGGAGGCCCTTTAACGCAGGAGTGATAGTTATCGTGGTAAGTGTGGGGAGCTTTACACTGCCACGATGGCTGTCATGCCTTTTACGTCCCCAAGTGGAGCGTGAAACAGCATCTCACCAAGCTGGCGTTGTGTGAATCACCATACTATATTGTCGGCATTCGCAGTAAGCGTTATGACCACAACTCTTGGATTCTATTCACGCTTTTCAACAAGCAGAGTAAAGTCACTTTTGCAGGCTCTTAAAATAGAAAAAGAATTTGTGAATTGTGTCAAAATTTTATTTCAATCGGTAAAATGTAAACAAATCAACTTGTCCTTTTTTTTATAATACGAGTATATTAGATATTCAAATTGAAACTTCTGAAAAAATTTTACGTGAACTTATGCTACAGGCATTTTCTTCTAGTAAAACTGTTGGATTTTGTGAAGCTATGTGTGGTTTAATATCTTATTAGTTCCAAATATATACCTGTTTATTAGTAGTCCCATATGGATCTGGATAGAATTTGATGGAAAAACAGAGTTAAATTTGGTGGGAGACAGAGTATACCTTACGAAGGGGATTTTACTCTTTTTTTTTTCTTTGAAATCCCCTACTTTAATTATGTTTATTGCCTCAGAACTTCAACGTTTATGAAATAATTTAGGGATTTTTTTTATATTTTTTAATCCTTGTATTTAATTTAAATTTTAAGAAAACGACAACTATGGGCAAAAAATGGTGGTTTTATTATTTTGATTTTTGTGATTGTCAAAATTGACAATTCAGTGAGTAAAGGGAAAACTTATTAAAAATAATATTGAAGGTTCTTTTTTTAAAAACAACGCCGGCACAAGGAACGAATCCTGTGTCGCGGGGGACTTTACAAACATACAAGAAACGGATACAAAGAACACTCAAACTCAGAATAACAATTTGTAGATCACACAAAATGTTGTCCTATGTGGGATTTGAACACACAACACTCAGCGATGTAGATAGAGGTGTGGCGACCGCTTCAACCACTAGTCTACAACGTCAACAATGTTTATAACAGCTTAAACTTGTAAATTAATGGTTTTATTTTTATATATTAAGAGCTTGCCAAAGCGACTCTACTCTGCCTGGTGGAAAGCATCCATCCAATCCATCCAAGAGTTGTGATCACCATACTCATTGCAAATGCAGACAATGCAGTACGGTGACCCACACTATGGCGGCCCTGCGAGATGCTTTTTCACACCCCACTTAGGGAAGTAAAAGGCATGACAGTCATCGTGACAGTGTAAGGTTTACACAGTTACCACGATAACTGTCACCCCTGCGTCAATGAGCCTCCGGTCTCGCACTCACCAACGAAAGACGACAACACGGATGCTGGCGCTTTAGGTTGGTGCTGAAATCAGCGTGGTTCTACTACCTAAATATATATATATATACATATTAATATTAAACCTCTATCATATTACATTTTTACTGATAAATAACATTCCGTCAATGAAACCCGTATTAATATTGTACTCGCTTAAGGAAAAGATTGTATATTTTCATTGAGACCAGTTCCGAGGGCTGGATACCAAGACGTCACTCGGCAGTCATTCACACTTTTATTTATAGACTTACCATTAAAATAGACTGAGCCCTCTGCAAAAAGCAGGTTTCTTGATAATGTTTTATAGTTATAACGGTAGGGTAAATGGCTCTAGATCAATGTACTGTTGAGTTATATTAGTAAGTCTAAGTATATCAAACCGTGAGCGGTGCTTAAGTTTATGTATTATATAAATTAGTTACATTTATTGATATAAGCTTTGTTTCACTTTAAAATCTATAAATGTTAGCGGAAAGATTTTATTTGAATACTAAATTTTGCCTGCAGCTCCGCCCGCGTGCTTGTCGGTTATCATGGTAAATATTTAGTAGCCTATGCGTTATTCTGATGTATAAGCTATGTTACTGTAAAGTTTCATCTAAATCCGTGCTGTAATTTTTGCGTGAAAGAGTAATAAACATTCATACTGCCTTACAAACTGTCGCATTGATAATATTTAGAATAAAAAAATATTAAAAAGTTTATCGTTACCGAAACTAGGTACTTTATTCAATATAACGACGTATACCAGAAACCGAGGATACTTTGAATAAAATGTAATTGCAGATTTTGTATCGATTTATATCTATCGGAATTTATAAAATTAAGGTTTATTAAAATACGCATAATATTGGATTTACCCACGGGAATAAAATGTTTTAACACGGTAAAAAGTACACTACATAACTCTCCAGCCTTTTAATTATCTTCAGACGTAAAAATAATATCATAAAATTGCTCTCTCACGAAGTGAAAGAAAGACAAACATTTAAACAAACCAACACACTTTCACATCACATATAAGTAAAGATGACATTAATAAACATAAAATAAGTAACTTCACATAAACATAAACTAGGTATAGCCTGTACTGTGGTTAACATACTTATATATTTTTAAATACATACATATTTCATGAATAAGTTAAACTCAAACGTAGAACAAACGATCGTACTTATGACACAATTACTTGTCCTAAGTAGGAAACAAACCCATGACCCCTGGTTGAGCAGACATGATTCTACTAGAACAACAAGCCAGTCAAATGAATATTCAAATAAAATTAAATTTTCTTTACATAATGCCTTTTGTGCCTTTAGTGTGTAAATGCCATAATACACGTTTACACACATAATAGGCAAGATAAATGAAGAAAATAAATAAATAATCAGACATCTGGCACACAACGCCATCTAGCTTCAAACTAAGCAGAACTTGTACTATGGCAGCCAGATGGACTGATAGAATATTTACATATGTTTTTTTTAGTAAATACGTACATATTATACACAGAAAACACCCAAACTCCCAAACACATATTTTTTGTGAATCGTGCAATCATTTGGTCTGACCCGTGAATCAAACCCCAAACCTCATGTACAGAAGTCTCATTCGCTACCACTGCGCCACCGATGACAAAATGATTAATTTAATAGGAAAATGTTGCAAAAATTATGAATAACATAAGAACCCAGTCAATTTAACATTTCTGACGCAATTCCAATATGGCGTCATTGACTCCAAAACTAGGTCGGAGCGATTCCCACTGAAAGATTGGCTCTTCAGATCATGGTGGATGATATATAAGCCGTTTATAAAATAAATTGGGTGGAAAAATGTTCCACTCAACCAGTATCTGTCAGCTTCATGGTTTTTATAAATCAGCCCGGTTGAATGATAATAGGCAAGGTTGATATCCGAGGCCTGTGAGTAAGTGTCGATTGTTCAAGCAGATCTGTCACCAGACTCACATATTTTATAATGATCCTACATGTATATTTCATGATGCGACTCTGACGCCAATCTGGAATGTTAGGTATCCGAAAACTGTGCTTAAGTTTGACTGCACAGATGGCGTAGTGGTTTAAGTGTCACCTCGCCGCTTTTTACTGCGCTGTTGTAGGTTCATTCCCCACATGCAACAACAGTTTGTGATTCACAAATTATTGTTCTGAGTCTGGATATTCTTTGTGTCTATTGCATGTACTTGCCTCGGTGGCGCAGCGGTCGTGAATGCGACTGCTGTGCTTGAGGTCTCGGGTAGGATTCCCGGGTCGAAGCAAATGTTTGTATGATCTGCAAGTTTTTGTTTCGGAGTTTGGGTGTTTTCTATGTATAATATGTATGTATTTACAAGAAAAAAGTATTTAAGTATTCTATCAGTCAGTTTAGTTATCATAGCAAAAGCTTTGTTTAGTTTGGAACTAGATGACGTTGTGTGTCAAATGTCCGAAATGTTTATAATTTATTTATTTATTTATGTGTTATAGAAGTCTCCTACAACTTGTTGACGAGTTGTCTTTTAAAAAAAAAACAAAGATGATTTAGGCTCTTCAATTTTTCTACTTTTGAAATATTTATGAAGTGGACGGATGGACAAACAAACTGGTCAAAGACTATAGTGTTTTGTTTTCAAGATAAAACAGTAATAAATAATAATTAGACATATCCAATTATTAAATGGTATTACTCTATTACACTAAAACTGAAATGAAAGTTAAAGAAAATAAATGAGTAATAAATAAAATATCTTCATAAAATTCTAAAATAAAATGAAAAACTATGGTTGTCTCCAACAATACTTTAATAAATTTAAATTTTAATCGTATTTCTCAGTAATAAAAACTAAAATATTTAATGTGAACCAATTAAAATACATCTGCAAAATGCACTGTTGAGTTTTTATTACCTTACAATTGCGGTAGGGCTGTGTTCATTTTTATTTACTTTTAGTATTTGAATAGTTTTTATTGCAGTGGTTACCTTTCGTTATAGGTTCTGAGTCAAACATTTATTATTGTCATAAATTTATTATTTTAAACATGTTTCATTACTTTATTATTTATCTTAAAGAAGTTTTGTTTAACTTTCACGTAGGTGTTTACTGTTATGATATAATTCTTTTGACCTGCCTGTGGGTCCAGGAGATACTGATCCTGAATTAGACGGAGATTGTGGGCTCCCAGGACAAATGATTGTGTGATGAAAACAATCAAAGTGTTCTATATCTGGTTGTAATTTATCTGTAATGTATATTTA
The DNA here is from genome assembly GCA_949316085.1 of Hypercompe scribonia. Lineage (NCBI taxonomy): Eukaryota > Metazoa > Arthropoda > Insecta > Lepidoptera > Erebidae > Hypercompe > Hypercompe scribonia. The sequence continues at coordinate 15,394,432 of OX438986.1, forward strand.
GAAGTATATACGAAAATTTTCCGCCTTTCAAATTGCAAGTTCTGCCCAATTTCATTTTAAACGACACTTGCACAAATATATATTTTACTTGTATGCAACTGCAACAACTTACAAAAAAGACAGGAACATTACAATGACAACAGAGATCAAAATAACGACAAAAAATGTGATTATCATAAATAAATTTTAATACTTTTAATATTTACATATAAATACTTAAATTTTCTATGAAACGGTAGGACAAAAACTATCTAGAATAGATTTATTACTCGTTATCGCTTTCTTTAATGACCAAATCGTTACAAAATGCATTGTTAATGATTTAAACCTAAACCACTGGCTAAAGATTTTAAAGTGAGAGATATTTAGTAGTATCTAGTGAGAACTTGACCTAAATAAGACCCTTGCAGCTGCAACTATTGCAGGATCAATAGGGATGTGGCCTAGATTGAGGTCTCAAGGGCGTTCGTGAGATGTTTTCATAATCAATAGATTATGTATAGGTTTAAAGGGACTTTATTGAGTAATATTCCCGTACAGTGTTATTGTGTACTAACGGACAGTGGAGACGGATTAAGAATAAGGAGCGTACCATTCTTATCCATCCCATGGGCGTCGTAAGGAGAGCTAAGTAAGCAAACCAAAGAGGAAAACCAAGAGAAGAAAAACTTGAAGAACCCAATACCAACATAGTTAAATAACTAATTAATAAATAACAATTATCAAAGTGTAGAAAAAGTTTAATAAAATATATTATAAAAGAAAAACTAGTGAACGTAAATCGTTAACAAGATGAAAGCTGTGAAATGTTAATAACACTGTACAAAGTCATGAATGAAATAGAAAATTTGTGAAACCTAGCCGTTAAGATCATTAGATTTTTACTGAAGCATGTTTATAATTTATACATACATACTTACATGTAACGTGATTATTAAAATATGAAATCTTTTAATTAAAAATAACGTCTTGTGAAACTATTATCGCTTATGGACACTAGCAACTCGAGAGTCATACACTTAGAGAGTTTATTAGCATTATTGATACAATAATGATGATTATGTAGACCTATTGCGCCCACTATACAGGAGATGGTATGGTGCACAAGTGTGTGAATAAACACAGGTGCTCTCTCTGTTCCTTCACTCTTACAATCCGATGGGATGGTTATCAGAGACGACCCGGAAGAAATCAGGCACAGGAAAGATGATGGTTAGGTGCTCTTCGAGGTACGGTGGTCACTTTTTGGTCTGACACGGGCATAATAATAAATAACCTCACACATCACACACACACAGCTGTCTGATTCCAAATTAGGCAGAGCCTGTGCTATGGTAACTAGTCTGCTGATAAACATACTTAAATATTTTTAAATACATATTATACGAGTAGATAAATGACACCCAAATACGGAACAAATAATCGTGCTTAGCTCACAAATATTTGACCCACATGGGAATCGAACCTATGATCTCAAGCTAAACAGTCAGAGCCACTAACAACTAGATTAACAGAACCATTATAATTATTGGCTAACGCTTGTTTGTAATGAGCCATAATAGCAATTTTACTACTTTAATATAACACAAGCAAGAACTAGATATCATAAATATCATCACCATCAACAGCCTTTAATAGTCCACTGGTGGACATCTGCCTGGCAAGGAGGTTTTAGTTTAAGTATATTTATTTACAATGAGCGTTAAATTGGTGCGTGGAACAGATCGAGACAATATTTCACTCCTGCCTAGCGCCTGCGGCTTTGTATAGAGCACGTTGGGCAACATATGGAATACGGCTCTCATATCTGTATAGGGGCGGAGGTCCAATTTGTCTTTTTGAATTGCATTCAAAGAAGAACGACTCGATTCGTCAATTTCAATTTATTTAAGATCATTGTAACTCTCTGGACGTCCAATATAGCATCACTGTGTTTTCTGCCGTTTGTTTTATGCAGGATGGCACCAAAATTACTTTAAACTTATACTAATTGCACCCTTCTACGATCATTTGAGAATAAAAAATATCCATCACCGTTACTTGGATTATTGGCGTTCAATGCGAAATTTTTTGACAAGCACAATCACCTTGGAGAATCAATTGTCTCATTCAGTACTGTCGTCTACAAATGGAATTTGAATCTTGAAAAAGGGTCTCACTGGTTTAAGGACGCACAACGTTCTTGACTATTGAGTTTCGCTAGGCGGTTGTTGTTTCTTATATCTGCACTACAAGCTACGCTAAAAAGTTAAATTTTAATATCTCAAACTGTAAAAATATGACAAGTTATAGATTTCGTAAGTGACTGATTATTTTTTTTAAACACAACGCCTGCGGTGTCGCGGGGAGCTTTACAATCATATACGAAACGGACACAAAGAACACCCAGACTTAGTACAACAATCTGTGGTTCATACAGTGTTGTCTCGTGTGGTTTTGAGCCCACAACACTCAGCGTAGTACAGAGTGGCAGGGTGACCACTTAATTCACTACGACATCAATGCAGTATTGCTCAATCTCAACTATTAATATGTCTATGAAAATGGATTCGAATACAAAACTAACGCCTTATTTTACAAAAACAAACTATCAAACGAACTAGATAATCCTTAATCCGATAGTGTTTAAAGAATGAAGCCTTCTTGAGCACTTTAATCTTCTAAAGATAACGTTGGAGTGTTGGTTCACGGTTTCTGTTAATGGATTTCTCTAGTCAGAGGCAAGCCCGAGGGCCATTCTCTCACTAAGTGTGGGCTTTTAAACTGTATTTAGGATAAGCTGATAATCTGAGAATGGGGTGGCAGGAAAAATAATACGTCTAGTACGTAGTTTCTTCGTGAATGCTATTAAAGTTATTGCTATTTTTGATGACTAAATATCTAAAAATATAGATAGTTAAGTATCAAAATTTAAGTCGATTAATTAAAGCTTAGTTTAAACTTAGAATGAAAAATTACTTATTGTATTTGAATATTTTTTAACAAAGGAAATAAAGTTTCTATAGCATTCAGCTTTACAACCCCCTAGACTGTAGTTGTCACGATTAACACAAAATTATGTTATAAGCCGTGGCTAGTTAATTAATAGAGCTTCAAATCCTAATAAGCCAGATATTCTTAGCCAAAAATCTAGTGCCCGAATACTTTATTTAATTATTTTAATATCCAAAAAAAGTATACAGAAAACCATAGAATGCAATAAAATAACAAGTAGACACATATGTTAAAGTCCACTTTTTTTCTTCTGCGGTAATACCCTCGGACACCATCTATTAGAGGTTATGTCGGACTCGAATCAACCAAAAATTGCACGCCGTCTCAGGTACCAGTAGCCGTGGAACCAATTGTAACCTAAAAAGGAAATCAGTGGAACCCTGACGTACTTCAGGCCACCTACCACCTACGACTTGCAGATGACCTCTTTTGTGGCCCCAAAAGAGCGTGCGTGCTCTGTAGCGTGTCCCGCTGCCATCCTGTCCTGCTTCTGCTAGGGTGGCAGATGGCCTCACATGTCATCCCCAGGCTTGCGCTTATAGAGGACGGAGATGGTTCTGCGACCTTCAGAGCCAGTAGTCTGCGATACCAGGCCCGGGCAAAATAGATTGATAAGCAAGTTATGATTTTTCATATTTTTCATTTTCTTTTCTTCTCCAAATTGACTACAGTTGAGATTTTATAACGTTTATCATGAATAACCAAGTGACTGAATAATCAAATTTCTAATTCAATAATCTCATCCGCTTGGCTCATAGCCCAGCTAGTAGTGCACCTTGTGTTTTATTTACAAAGGTTTATCTGCGTATTGTACTGCCGAGATTGAGTTTAGTCGTGGTATCTGTGGTATTTGAAAGCCCTCGTATTTTACTTTATCTTCCAACAACTAGTTGAAAGTTATTACTATTTTGTTCCGAACTTTGGATAGACTGTTATTTCGTTAATCCTTTTAGGAGAAGTTTAACCAAGTACTAGTATTCAACATTGTATCGCTTTAGAAACTTCAAAGAACTTCAGTACAATTCTCTTTTGTTCGAGATGTTTTGTTTGATTTAGTTAAAGTGTTAATTTGTAGAAAAAGTGAGAGAAGCTTTAATTAATTTCAAAATTCATTCATTCACCTTTATGTACCTGAATCATTATCACGCTGTTTTCTTTTGTATTTTATTTGGGATAGACGTTTCTTCTTTGAGCGTTTTTACATTTAGCCATACTTACGAAATAGCGGGATGGCCTGTTACCACCATCATCATCATCAACAGCCTTTTACAGTACACTGCTGGACATAGGCCTCTCATTAACAAGGAGGTTTTGGCCTTCTATATCACGCTGGCCAGTCGGTGGAATAGGTTTTTGTTTCAAGTTTTCCTTCTCTTTGTAATGATGTTGTCTCGCATACTTTGTTCCCTTAGTTACCTTTTACGGAATAGGGGTGGTATTATCCACTTTTAACCCGTCACCACACGGCCAACTGGGAATTAAACAGACTGCACGGTTCGCCTAGTGGTTTAAGCGTATGCCCCGCTGCTCTCAACTGCGCTGAGTGTTGTGGGTTCAAACCTCGCACGGGACAACACTTTGTATAAACCATAAATTATTGTCCTGAGTCTGGCTGTTCTTTGTGTCCGTTTCTTGTATGTTTGTAAAATCTGCCATGACATCGGATTACTCATAATGCGGGCGTTGTCTTTTTAAAAAAAGAAAAAAGAAATACGAAATTGGGGCTGAACTTAACTTGGATAAGAATGATAGAATTCCATCATACAAATGGTTTGGGGAGGGTCAGTTAGAGCAGGTTGGTGTCAAAAGATTTGAACCCTCTAATCTACGAAAATTAAGATATAATTGCAGTTCAATTAGTTAAAATAGAAGGTAACTATACGCTGTAAGTGAAAGTTATGATAAAATATCGATGAATTTTAATCTAAGTAACTACTTTACATAAAAACTAACGTCATCATAATCATTTCAGGTCTGAAAGATTGTTAAAAAAATTATTAAAATAGGTTAAGTTAGCATCAAAATCGTATTCAATTTTCTGTAATAATTATTTGCCCTCAAAACACTTTTTTGATTCTCCCATTCTCTTCAACAGCCATCTCTTTTTGTAATGGGGCTCGCGACGCTACCTGTCCCAGGATCTGTGGGCCATCTCTTCAGAGTGAACCCGTTTGTGCCACCGATGGGTACATATACCCATCGCTTTGTGAAATGAGAAAGAAAACTTGTGGGAAAGGTACGTATGTAATTGATCTAAACTGTTTTGATATTTACAGAACATATGTAACTTACCTATTAACTTCAGCTTAAAACAAAAATGTTTGTTATTTAAACGTTCCAGGTGTAAGACTAGCTCCAGATCAATCAGCTTGTTCTCGAGCTCAAGGTTCTAAATGTGACCACAGATGCACTTCAGAGAAGGACCCTGTCTGCGGTACCAATGGAAGGACTTACTTAAACAGATGCATGTTACAGGTGGAAATTTGTAGGTAAGGTACTTTTATCTATAACAAATTAAATATCCATTAATTTTATTTTTATATGGAACAAAACATCACCTATATCTTCTAGAAAAGAGTGTATTCTCTTTGATTGCTTTTGTTCAATGGAAAGTGAATACCTCCAAGTCTTTAAAAAAAATTCTTTAATTCAGGTGGTTGATAATTTCACAGAACAGTGATTCTGATAATAAAATGGGTAATATTGATCAGTTTCACCCAATAGCTGTATTAAATTTGGAGCTATTATTGAACTGCCTTTCTAAATAGCGGCATTTGTCCAGGAATATTATAGTCCGTTAATGGGATGTGTTGGAAACAATAAAAATAATGTTTGCGGTTGTCAGTATCGCGAATGGTTGAATCAATATCATGGTGATGAAAGACGTGTTTGAAGAAGATTAATAAATTAATAGTGCCATAATTTTACAGTATTAATCGTCAATCGATAATATTAGCAGGTTAAATTCTAACTTGTTTCGCTTTTTCTCACTTTTCCAGAGTTGGTATTGGTCTGTCTCACTTGGGAGCATGTAACAACATCAGCGCTCATCGTGAGAACTGCCCCGTGGATTGCTCCCAGGCGCCCCTGGATGGACCGATTTGTGGTTCTGATGGAAACGTTTATAAAAATACTTGTCAGATGAAGCTGCTGACTTGTGGGTAAGTGTTTAATTACACTGGTAAACAGTATTTTTGTTAAACAAAATCAAGTCGGTTTTTTAAACATTACTACCTACCTGCATATAAACCTCATTCTTAGTTTTGTTCAATCACCCTCAGTTTTCGTAAAACATAAACTAAATTGATAACGCGAATTTTGCTTACCGACGTATGTTTTCGATAAATTAATATTAAAGTATTGAAATTAAAATGGTTTTCTTTGTGATTGTCGTTTCTGTACATCGTAATAAGATGCCCAGAGTGTGTGTAAACCATCCCGATAACTTTTGTTACATTTACGGTCAACTTACTACTAAAAGTCAACGTCGTAATTAGTTAAAAACTGTTATTTTAATTATTTTGGCTTTCCGGTGTGAAATTTGGACAAAACCTGGACTCTTAGTGTTTGTTGTGCACAGTGTATTAGTTTATTTACATCATGGGCTAAAGGAACTCGTCACATGCCGTTTGCAGTATCAATGATATGGCCTGAACAGAAAGACCATGTATCAGATTGTTATCTCTGACAAACTTCTATCAAAGGTATTAATCACAAGTCTAGACACACCATGAACTATCCGAATTTACATTCTGCTCAAAGGCCTATCCCACACAGTGATGATCTGCCTGTTCCTCAGCCTCAAAGCTATGGACAGAAATGGAGATGGTTTTTGTTACTTGAAACAGAAATTCCCAAAAATCAGCGATGCCCAGATAAAAGAGGGATATTTGTAGGACCACAAATTAGAGATCTACTGTTTGATAAAGAATTTGAACAAAAACTTAATCCTATCAAAAAATCTGCATGGACAAGTTTCTGAAATATTATTTGTAATTTTCTTGGAAATCACTAGGCTGAAAACTATGAAGAGTTGGTTAACAACTTCTTATCAGCTTACAAGAATATGGGACGCAATATGTCGCTCAAGATACACTTTTTACACTCTCATTTGGATTTTTTCCTCAAAATTTGGGAGCCGTTAGCGATGAACACGGTGAGCGATTCCAGCAGGATATATCCAACATGGAAAAACGGTACCAAGGCAAGTGGAGTCCGAAGATATTGGATGATTACTGTTGGACACTTAAAAGAGATGTACCTGACGCTAAATATTCCCGAAAATCCTGAATAAAAGTCAAATGTCAGTTGTTTTTCTTGATTAAATTCAATTTTTAACCATATTTACTTAAAAAAAAGTGCATTGTAGTTGCAAGAAAACTGAGGGTGACTAAAACTTTTTAAAAATATAGATTATTAACAGGCTAGTTGTAAATACAAAATATCCCATTAAAATTAATTTAACTTTCATTAAGGTCATTTTTGTCTATCAGTGTTATTGGTGGTGCAGCAGTAGTAAATGCGACTGCTGTGTTTGAGGTCTCACGTTCGATGCCTGAGTCGGACCAAATGTTTGTATGATCTGCAAATATTTGTTTCGAAGTTTGAGTGTTTTCGATGTGTAATATATATATTTACAAAAAAAAAGAATATAAATATTCTATCAGTCAGTCTAGCTATCATAGCACAATTTCTACTTAGTTTGAAACTAGATGACGCTGTTTGTCAAATGCCCGAAATATTTATTATTACTATATTGCCGTGATCGGAACTATTTGTAATGTAACTGTAATAGAATTAAATTACAAATGAGATCTGTTTAAATAAGATGATTTTTCTAGTCAGGGTTTGACCTCGTATAATAGTCTCATAGTAATCTTGATTCTTCCTTGAGTGCACAGACAACGTCGTGGTTTAAGCGGTCCCTTGTGTGATTCATAAATTGTTGCTCTGAGTCCACACGTTTTTCGTTTTCATTTCATCTTACGTTTATAAAATCACCCACGATATATGATACGAGATGTGCCTGATTCGGGACTTTTCTATTAAAATAAAAGCGTAGAATGTGTTTGTGCTTGATTACTATTATACCTTTTTCCAATGTTTCATTAGACAGGGCGTAGTGCGAACAAACAAAAAACACTGTCAGACTACCAGACACTGTCGTGAATCTTGCTGGCGTGTAGCCAGACCGACGTGTGGATCTGACGGAAAGCTGTATGCCAACGCTTGCCGGATGAAGGCTAGTAACTGCGGGTGTGTATTATTTTACCTTTTTTTTTTGGTATCCCAATAAAGGTATAAGTATAACGTTAAATGTAATATAATTTATATATGATGTTAATATAATTTCACAAGCACAAATTACTACAACGGAGACCTGGTTAAGATGGTGCAAATGAAATAGTTAACGATTAATTATTTTCTATTTATCGAAGAATTTACTTTCCTCGTCTGTTTTACAGTTGTTACAAATTCTAGAGCTTTATTGTAAGGTCGTGTTTGAAATTCTATAATAGAGAATATTGTGGAGGGAACGGATGTCATATCCCTCTGACACAAAAGGAAGATCCTCCGACCAGGCGAGGTGATCATGCCTGGCGGGCCACGGTCCAACAGTTTTTATGTTGGGATGTTGTATATATGCTAACTGTCACGTGAATCTCTATTTCACGATACAGAATTAGTAGTTGCTTCGTAGTTCATTATTATACTTCGTATTTCGATGTACCTTCGCTAGATGGCGCTGTTGTATATTTTTGATTGGATGTGGAAGTCGCCACAATATGATGATATTAAATTTTACTATCTTGTTTTTCCTTCTTCATTGTCGAGTTAATTAAGATACAAACTTTCACTTTTCTAAGCAATGTATTTTTTTATAAGCTTAGTTTTAATATCTCTTTAAAATTCTTATTAATATATGTAATTTATCTTTTACAGTAAACACGTATTCGAAGTGCCAATGTCTTTCTGTGTTTCACAAGAACGGACATCAGGTGGAGAGGCGTGTCCTAAAGATTGTTTAGGGCAGAAAGATAAAGTGGTGTGTGGTTCTGATGAAATGGTCTATAGAAATGAGTGTGAGATGAAAATGTTAAATTGTGGGTGAGTGTACATAATATAACATAAATTATAAGATATAACTATAAATATAATATAGGTATTGAAAATTATATATATTATTTTTACGTAATATATAGGGAGTAAAAAAAATAAACGATAAAATTCTCGATTTTTGTGACTTTCTAATGTTTTTTATAGTAAGTTTTTTATTTAATTTTTTTTTTTTTGTTACCTTCATTAAAATAAAAATAAATAAATTCTAAGTCATGCACCTCGTAAAAACACAGGTAATAAATAAATCATTACTATTATTATTTGTACAGGAGTGTAAGTAACCGAAAGATAGTGAAGAAAGTGGACATGGAGAAGTGTCGTGGAAAGATGAACCGATGCATGAAGGTGAAGTGTCCAACAGAGTTCGATCCCGTTTGCGGTACAGATCAGAAGGTCTACAATAATCCTTGCCTTTTGAAGGTTGCTACTTGCCTGTGAGTATAGTTCATCATCATCAACAGCTTCCAGCAGACCGATTCTATTTGATTTGTTTCAAGTTTTCTTTCTTTGCAATCCTATTGTCTTGAGTAGCCTGTTCCCTCAGTTGGCTTTTACGACACACTCAGGGTGAACAGGGGTGGTGACCTAGTCTTAATCTGTCACCACACGCATTTGCAACGAAGTTCCTTATGGCGCCTTACGAAGGAGCCTAGACGGCAAAAATTCAGACGAAAAGTTGTCACGACACTTTTTGCTATAGTATAGTAAGCCGTGTGGCGTGCGCATGTTTTTTTGTCTGTCTCTCTCTCTTTCTCTCTCATAAAAGCAAGCCAATTATTTTAATAATTACTAAAATTGAACCTACTGATTAAGTTTACATTACATTACATTTGTTAATAATAAAAAAAATATATTATTTTATATCTTAAACGAAATACAAAAAAAATATTACAAATACTTCACTAATGAATCGAAAGGAACTTCGTTCCATCCGGGTGTCCCTTGACACGTCTCATTTTCTTTCATATATAGGGGTGGAAAACCTACGACCTCTAACTTGGCAGTCAGATCTCAAACTAAAAACAGATACTCAATATTTACCTAATAATTTTTATAGATAAGCAGCTTTTATATATTTGTACTTTGGAATCTTAGTTACGCTTCTGCTGTCATATTTATAACTAACTTAATCGATCACATGTAATTTTTTAGGAAAGGAATACAACTAGCTCACTTCGGTAACTGCACATTATTACCAAGATTCAAGGAAGACTGTCCTGACACATGCGAGAACGTTGTGGAGCAACCTGTCTGTGGATCCGATGGCAACGTTTATAAGTAAGTCCTTCGTGTTATAATTTGATAGTTAAGTGATACTTAACTATCTACTAGCTGTAATATTGTACCTGCTACACACATCTCTGCATCACCTAAAGGTCGACTGGAAGAAAATGCCTACGGCATTAAGTCCGTCTTATGCAATGTAACTTATTTGAAGAAAGTATAAGTAAATAAATACTTTTGGAATATTACCAAAAGCCATTGAGCTTATCATGAAAGGGAGAACCGATTGAGGCAATATTGATTGCGTACTGCTTGTATTTTAGTGAAAAGGTATAAAATGGAACCACTTCATAATTATAATCATCTCAGTCGTAAGACTTTATATAACTTTAAGTCTTTCTCAATAAATGGGCTGTCTAACACTTGAAAGATTTTTGAATTTGGACCTGCAGTTTCTGAGATCAGCACATTTAATCAAACTAATAAACTATACAGTTTATTAATATAAGCGTAAATTTGAAAAAAAAATAAAAATAATTTCAGGTCTGAATGTGAGCTCCGTCTGGCAACGTGCGGCCAACACGTGGTTCCTGTTGCAGCTGCTCACTGTCGGACCACCGCCCTCTGCCACGAAGACTGTCCTGATACTCCCGCCTTCGTTTGTGGATCTGACAATAGATTCTACAAGAACGAGTGCATAATGAAAAAGGAAAATTGCGGGTAATTTATCTTAGAATAATATAATAGTTAGTTAAACTTTATCTATGGCAGTTGACAGAGCCGCAAATAAACAATGACTAATTCTAATTGAAGGTGAAAAATCATCTCACTAGGCCGCCATAGCGTGGGTCGCATTCGCAGTAAGTACGGCGACCACTGCTCTTGGATTCTGTTCATCATGCTTTCCATCAGGCAGAATAGTCACTTTCGTAGGTTTCTACAAAAAAAAGAAAGAATGCAGCGTAAATGACTTGTTGAAAATTTTGACACAATATACAATTCGTATCAGTTTTATTCCTCATCTATGCAACTATAATGTATCACAGCGAAGCATGTACAGATGGTATCTTCAAAAACTTCCGTATAACCCAATGTTAGAGTACTTCGTCCGATTGATCGTATGACACGGGCTTTTTTATTTGATGCTTTGATATAAAAACACGACTTATCGGACTACCCAGACAGTGATTTTCGCCGAAAACGTATGGTCTGGCCAATCGGACTACGTGTACTTTTTTCCTGTTGGTGCGAGTGAAAGGACGACGTAGTTTTATCGTCTGTTGATTTCCAGTTGATGTATAAATCGGACTATGAAAAGTCGGAGCATTAAAAGTTTTTTTTTTAAATTACGGAAATCCAAAATCTATCTTCTCTATCCATTTGGTTATTTTTGTACAGACATGATGGAAGAATAAACACTCGTAAAGAAAAGAGAAGAATTATAAATTCTAATCTTTTCACTTAACATTTAGAGTTTTTAGCATTTAGAGTTTTTAGTCTAAGGTTAAGAAATATTTTATTATCTAGTGCCTGTTCTATTGTTGTAGATTTTACTTTTTAACAGCAGTTGTTCTTTTTATTTCTTACTACTTCTTCTAAAGAGATAAAAACTTTAAAAAGCGTAAATCCAGCAAACTGCTCCTTGTTACAATAGTGTCAGTTAAATAAGACGAGTGAAGAAAGAAAAAACCAATAAAAAAGTAGGAAATATATACAAGGCGATTTCAAATAAAATCAATTCATATACAAGAAAGAGATACATTAAATTATTTAACTAGATAATGCATTATAATAAAACTTTCTTTTAACGTATTAAATTCCTTTTTATGCATGCATACACACATTTTCTAATTTCTGTAAAGTTGGTGTCAATCAAGGAGCAACTCTAATTGGCCATTAAATTTTATATTATATTATTCGTTACGTACTATTTTAAATAGAATGTTTATTTTATAATAATCTTTAAAATGACATAGAAAAAAATATAAATGACAATTATCTCTTGCTTAGGTCAAAGATATCTTGATATTATTGAGTTGAAAAAATAGACTTAAATACATATTAGGTGTTTAAGTTTTTTTTGTTTGGACATGTGAAACACAACGCCATCTGGTTTCAAAATAAAGCAGAGCTTGTACCATGTAAGCTAGATTGACTGATACGAGGGTAAGTTTTTAAGTTCGCGGAATGACAGTGAAAAAGGCGGGTAAACGCGCTCTTTTGATGCCTACCGTATTCAGTGACTCATAATTAGTCTGCATAGTAAAATTTGTTGTGATTGGATCATTAGTTATTAAACTATCGTTGACTAAGTATTTTAATCGGGAACGAAGTGAAAAAAATGGAGAAAATTGAATTCCGTGCGGTGATAAAGTTCCTTACTAAGCAAGGAAAGTCTGTTCAAACCATACTCAATGAGATGTCATCGGTTTACGGGGATTCTTGCCCAGGAAAAACAATGGTTTACAAGTGGCATAGTTTATTTAAGCAAGGCAGGGAATCACTTGAAGACGACCCGAGGCCGGGGCGCTCCGTTGAGGTGACTACGCCAGAAGTTATTGCAAAAGTAGAAAAAATTGTATTGGAAGATGCTCGACTAAAAAAGAAACAACTCGCAGAAATGGTTGGAGTATCGGATACAACAATTTTTAAAATTTTACACGATCATCTTGGCATGACTAAGGTTAGCGCACGGTGGGTGCCGAGAATGCTCACGCCATTGCAAAAACAACAGCGCGTGGAATGTTCACGTGCGTTTTTGGACCTCTGCAATGAAGACAAGGATGGCGTATTGAATCAAATTGTTACTGGGGATGAAACTTGGGTTCATCATTATGAACCCGAGTCCAAACAAGACTCCATGCAGTGGCACAAAAAGGGCACAGCACCACCCAAGAAATTTAAGGTTTCACAGTCGGCTGGGAAACTCATGGCAACGATTTTTTGGGACTCAGAAGGAATATTATTGATAGATTATAAAGATAAAGGCATTTCTATAACGGGGGAATACTACGCTTCAATCTTAGAACAGTTAAAAGAAGCCATCAAAGAAAAAAGACGGGGAAAATTAACGAAAAGTGTCCTGCTATTGCATGACAATGCTCCCGTTCACAAGAGCCGAGTCGCACTGGCTGCCCTGCATAAGGTGGGCTTCGATATTTTGAATCACCCACCCTACAGTCCAGATTTGGCTCCGAGTGATTATTATCTCTTTCCAAAAATGAAAAAAGAATTACGTGGTAAGAAATTTTCAACTGATGTGGAGGTTAAGGAGGCGGTTTCTGCGTATTTTTCAGACAAAGATAAAACTTTTTTTTACGAGGGAATAAAAAAACTAATTGAAAGATCTGAAAAATGTATTCGTGTTGCAGGGGAATATATAGAAAAAGAAAAATAATTTTGTGTTTTTATTATTACTCAATACCCTCCATTCCGCGAACTTAAAAACGCCCCCTCGTAGAATACTTATTTTTTTTTTGTAAATACATACGTAATATACATGGAAAACCGCTTAAAAAAAATTGTGGATCGTAAAAACATTTGGTCCGACATGAAAATCGAGCTTGAGACCTCAGCATAGCAGTCGCATACCATCCCACTGCACCACGTTCTTTTTTAGTTATTATATATTTTTAACATTGGAATGTTTGTGTACGAGTAATATTTCTATCTATAAAAGAACCTTTGGACCATAAAAATTTGAATATTCCATGTAGTCCTACGAACAGAATCAATACGAAAAATATATGTCGCTCTACTAGTCGAGCCAACACCACAAAAATAGCCATAATACTACAAGAAAAAAAGTCCGCGTTGACCGGTCAGTCGGACGAAGTAGTCAGACCACACGGTCTTAACGAAAAACTGCTGGTTATCTAAATCCTACTCTACCTTTTAAGCATTTTATATCTTATAATAAAGTGCCATTTTGTTCGTAGTAAGCATGTGTTTGTGGTCCCGTTGAAGAGATGTTTGGCGCGCTTCCAATACTCCGGCTGCGCCCGCGTGTGCCCTCCCGAGTATGACCCTGTGTGTGGCACCGACGAAAAGACGTATTCGAATAAGTGTTTCTTGGAGATGGAGAACTGTAGATCAAGGTGAGTATTCTAAACCTAAAATAAATACTATACATTTGATGGTTACAGCAATAGAAATTTAAAGGATGTAGTGATAATATCCAACTATAAACGATAAAATAATTAAACACGACTGTCTGATCCCAAACTAGACAAAGCCTGTACTGTGGTAACCAGACTACTTTCATATTTCTAAATACATATTATAGATAAATTATACCTAGACACAGAACAAATGATCGTGTTCATCCCACAAATATTTGTCCTGGTTGGGAATCGAACCCGCGACTGTTGGCATAGCAGTCAGGATTACCGACCACTAGACCAAAGTAATTACTTACTAGTACGATAAGTAATTACTTAAGATTTACACAAAAAGGTTTTGATTGTATATAGATTATAACTAAATAATACATTAATAATAAAAATAATGCCCAACTCTCACTGTCTCTTCTATGGTGTGCCGAACAGAGTCCATAATCGCTACTTAATTAGTTTTACAAATTAACATTACGAAAGGAATAAAATAATCAATATTGAATAATGACATTATTATAGACACATACACGTAATAAATTTTAAATATACAGCAAATTAATAATAATATGAATGAAATGTAGGATGTAGAATAAATAGAAAACACTACATGATATAATTACCACCACCATAACATCTACTTAACCTAAAGAGGCGCTGATTATATTTTATAAACTTTTTTTTATTTATTTTCATTTTAATAATATTTCATTTATTTTATGTAAATATTATACAAAAATATAAAATACACGTTTTGTGCTCATCCAATTATAATCGTGGAATAGAGCTTGTATAATTGTGAATTAAAAAATAAGAAAGACAATAACTTGTATAATAAGTGAAAATTATTAGAACAAAAAAAAATAAAAAGAAATAAAAACAGTAAAAACAAAAATATTCCACATTGAATTTAAATATTTGTAGGGTCAAATTTCATTTTCTTCGTTTAAATTTCATAATAAATTTTATTTTACAGGAGCTTAGTGCAAATGAAACATCTTGGCACTTGCACGGAGCCAATCGCAGAAGAGCCGAAGAACTACCTGTATCGATAAAATAATCGAACCAACAAACACGTATCGATGTATCGCTTTCTTTCAATATTCGTACTTTTGGGAAACGGTATCCCACTTTTAGTGCCAACTTTTTATAAGTAAAAAATACTGTAAAATAATTTAAGCGACCAATTTCCGTGTCTTCCAGTAATCAATAATCTAAGTATTACTAAATACATTATTCATAGTTTGAATAGAGACTTGTTAATGAGTTTGAATGAGTAAAATGGCAAATTCTGCGGCAATTCTGCTTTAGAAGGCAATAATTGAACGAGATGGTCAGTACAAAATTTTTAATTCGTGACAAATCCTTCAGATCTTGTACTAAATCTTTTCTAGATAAATGTTAGTGATTTTAGGATAATTAACTATTGACTGTTTATTTATTCTATTTATTAACAGTGGTAGCTATAGGCTTTCTTTTTTTGTAAATAATTAGTGAATTTTCTATATTTTTATTTTTATTAGACTCGATGCATTTAGAATAAAGACTTATTATTTAAACAAATATGACAATAAGATGTTTAATTTGAAGCGCATATTACTTCACCGTCATTATTATTGAAGCAAAATTAATTCATCAGTAATTCATTTTCGTTTGACATTTGAATAAATTTCACGTAGCTGTGAAATTAATAAAATAATAGTTTTTAACTCTTAAATGTTAGACGAAAATCATAAATGGTATTACAATTTAAATTCCACTTATGCGTACTTTCTTATTTTTTTTATTTTATCAACATAAATTAAATAGCATGTATCTTAACGTTAACTAACTTAAAATAAACACAGATTACACTTACTATAATAGAAGTTTGGAATTTGTAATCAACATACATGATACGATTTAGACCTACTCTAATTATATTCCACGGTGTATTAGTGTATTTCTATTTTATTAGGTTAATAACAAACCAATAAAACGAATTTATAATTTTAGTTGTTTTTATTTAAGTGGTTTCAAGTTGAATATTTCTTTTATTTTATTTATTTTATTGCCCTTGACTCACCAGTTTTATGGTATGATTACATTGATTCAGTTTCTATATTACCTTTAAGGACCTGCAAAACAAAAATTGTATTTTAATTTATTTTAGGAGCCTACCAAAGTGACTCCACTCTGCCTTGTGGAAAGCATGAATAGAATCCAAGAGTTGTCGTCACCATACTCAGCATAGTATGGTGACCCACACTATGAGATACTTTTTCATGCTGAGGACGCACGGCATGACAATCATTGTGGCAGTGTAAGGCTTACCACGATAACTGTTACCCTTGTATCAATGGACTTTCGATCTCTCTCCAACGAAACACGTCAGCACGGATGCTGTCGTTTTTCGTTGGTGAGTGGGCTTGAGGTTATCTTCTGTGTACGAATAAAAATCTAGAACAAAACGGAGTTAAAATAGATTTTATTAAGTAATCGCAGTTGAAATCACATCATCAGCCTTTAACAACCTTCTGCAAGATCTCTATTTAGCTAAGTGGTTTTGGTCTCTTATATCACTCTGGCCGTATGTGTTGGTATAGGGTTTATTTCAAGTTTTCCTTCTCTTTGCAGAGATATTATCCTGCGTAGTTTGCACTCTTAGTTGGTTCTTACGACACCTGACAAGATAGATAGTAATGGCGACTCTGTATTCTTCATCCGTAGCCACACGGATGAGGTAATCGAGTCTCTTATACTAAAATGAAGTGTAAGGCAATTTTCAATATTTAAAATTAATTGAGATAAAATTAATAAACAAATCGAAAATAGAATATCTATTTACTTTTTTTATAAATACATATATGTTATTCATAGAAACACCCAAACTTCGAAACAAATATATGCAGATCATACAAGCATTTGGTCCGACCCGGGAATCGAACCTGACCAAAAGCACAGCAGTCCCATTCACTACCACTGCGCCACCGAGGCAGTTAATCATTGTAATGAATAAATTAAACATGAGGTGGAGATTTCTTCTGTAAAACGGATGGTGTAATTCAAGCGATCATCTTGTCGTTTTCCATCGTTCTTGTTTCGATTCCCACATGGGACAGTACTTTGTGTGATTTGCTAACTGTTATTCTGAATCCACGTGTTCTTTGTACCCGTTTCACGGTTTTAAGTACCCCATGACACATCATATATTCTTCGTGAAACTCATCTCAAAATAAATAACTTTTGCCGTATGTACGTAGATAATTTGAGATGCTATTTACGAAAATTGATCATAATCTTATGAATAATCAAGACCAGTTAATACCTTTTAAGTTTTTCCTAAATTGTCCAAATAAAAATACGTAATAACTTCTATGGGATAAATACATGGTTTAAAGGCCACCAACGACAGTTCGTCAACTAAAAACTTGAATTTCTTTACGAACTCCTTGTATGTGGCCATTTTTAATGCTTTGTTGTAATGCAGGATAGCGACTGAAATACAATTAATAAAAAATTGGATAGGTTATTTGATATAATGGCTAAATATCCTTTTCTTAACGCGGGGGAATGCCTATTAGGGCGACGAAAAGCGTGTAGGAAACCTAGCGAACCGGACTACCCACTAAACCCCGCGTTAGCCTATATCAGCAATCGCAAAGTGATCCAAAAACGCATCGAGGATCGATCAGGGATCGCTCCTTTCGCGATCCCGCTCTGCGTAATCCTTCAGGAGCATAAAGTCCCTGCAAAAGGAGACTGCGGCTTCCAATCCCTCACCACTCACGAACATTGCCGCGATCAATAGGATCTTGAATGTGTGCCTTATATTTTTCGTCATCATCAACAGCCTTTGATAGTCCACTGCTGGACATTGGTCTCTCCTTAGCAAGGAGGTTTTAGTCCACTATACTAAAGTGGCCAGACAATTTCGTATAGAGTATATTTCAAGTTTTCGTTGTCTTCGCAGTGATTTTTTACTCAGGGCAAATTAATAATTGAGCGGATTGACCAGAGGACTTAAATAGTGGCAATGTATTTGTGACTGCATTTGCATCAGTGAGGCCGTATTTCAGCTCGTTTGTCCTACTGTACCATAGTGTATAATATTTCAGCCTTATATAAAAGTAACACATAGGTGTATACCTACATGTATACATAAAAGTCAACTTTTATTTTTTTATTTCTCACATCGCTATGTGATTATAAATTATGCAGAGCCTATACTATGATAACCAAGCTGCCAATAAACAGACTAATATGTTTCTGACTTTATATACTTTTTAGTTAAATAAAAACGAAATCTATGTTTATGTAGGTCTTGATCATTCGTCGTCATTTGTTAATCAAGTATGGACCTGTATATTATTTCGATCTGAATGCAGCTCCCTGACAAGCTAACCGCCTTCTCAACAAATGCTTCAGTTCTTTTGCCATCTTTGCGAGTCGTCATTTAATTATGTAACATATGTGCGCCTCTCCACAAGATTATTACGTCACCCAAAAGTTGACTGGTAGAGAATGCCCTAGGGCTAAGGTGCGGTACGGTACGGTACGATCATTTCTTATTTAACTCGGGCGGGCTTTGAACATACGACCTTTGGCTTAGCAATCAGGATCAAAACCTACTATGGCACCAGGCCAGCTAAGTTGATTTCTGCATGAGTCAAATTTGAAAAAGTTCTTCATCAATTAAGCTCAAATTTGGCGTGATAAGTTTTGTTATTTATTTTTCACCAACTGACTGTAATAACGATTAGTAAAATTACTCTGCCGATGTCTTATTTTTTAGGTAAATTACAGAAAAATGCAATCTATGTAAACATCAATGATATTAAATATGATATCAAACTTACTAGCTTCTGCAATAAAAAGCAAAATCCACATCAAGGGCATAAAACATATTGTTGAATGTTGTTGATAGGCAAGATTGGAGCTGAAAATAGAATAACAGTAATGATTCAAATCTTAATTGGTTGTTTTAAAATTTATTAACTTGAAAAATTTGCATAAGAAAATAAATTTCGTTCAAGAAGTTGTTAAGTAATTGTTTTGTTGTTTCTCTTCGAGTGAGGTTACAGAAGATAAAACTCTGCTCTCTACTAATTTTGATTCTTCATGTAAACGGTGACAACATATTTGTATTTCTCTTGAATGATATGTGCCTACTGCTTCGTAAGACAAACCTTTAAAGTATGCGACTGGTGATCAGTCTTGGGTTCAACGCCCGGGTCGGATTTTATTTTCTGTATTAAAAGCCTGCCAAAGTGACTCTACTCTGCCTGATGGAAAGCATGAATAGAATCCAAGAGTTGTGGTCACCATACTCATTGTAAATGCAGACAATGCATTGTGGTTACCCACGCTATGGCGGCTTTGTGAGATGCTTTTTTACACCTCGCTTGGGGACGTAAAAGGCATGACAGTCATTGTGATAGTGTAAGGCTTACACAGTTACCACGATAACTGTCACCCCTGCATCAAAGGACTTAACTGTTATTGAGTGTTTCAGCCCAGAGTTCAGCAGTTGGGGCCTTATGGTGACGGCGAGGAAACGAGAGTGCACCTATGTTTGTGCACACGGTAGTGCAATATATTAACTCCAGCATTAACGGGAACCAGCCAGTTGGCTGGTTCCCGTTAAGGCTGACCACCGTGACTGAAATCGGCTAAGAGTATAACAGCATCATCGTTATAGGCAACGATAACCACCTACTGTCAAGTGACTTGTATACTCGTATACTTTATATTATATAAAAAACAATTAATCTCTTTATTCCAAGTTCTCTTAGGTAAGACTCTTCCAACTTCAATTAACGGATAGGTATATAACGAAACATTTTTCAAGCTACTGTACTCTTTGATCTACTTCTTACTAGAACCAAACAATATCCCTCTTCCCCATACCAATTTTCCTTTTTCTTTATCCCATCTGATCAATTCAGATTGGTTAGGTCATCAACAGCCTTTTACAGTCCACTGCTGGACATAGGCCTCTCCTTAGCAAGGAGGTTTTGGCCTACTATTCACGCTGGTCAGACGGGTTGGAATAGGGTTTGTTTCAAGTTTTCCTTCTCTTTGTCGTCTTTTACGACACCCACGGGATGAATAGGGGTGGTAACACTATGTATTCTTAGTCCGCCGCACGGATAAGGTTAGGTTACTAACTATAAAATACATAAAACATATTGCTCTTTCTTTTACAAATAGGAAAAAAAAAATCCTAAGTAAGGAACCTTTTGCAGCATCAGGTTATGTTTAAAATTTACTGCATATGCAACTTACCCAGTTTGGTTTTTAATACCACTAGAGAGATAGTTCATCTGAAACATAGCTTTCAGCATTCAGCATTTCATGAGAGATTCATATTATATATTATATTTTTTATGTTTCAAAATAATAACAGTTGATCGATGACAGTTGAGTAAATGTATATAAAATATAGACTATAGACATTACATCGTACAGTTAATATAATAATAAGCAAAATTACACCAAAGAGTTTGTGTAATTGTTACTTGCTTTTACACAGAACTGTTTATTTCTGATGGTGAAAACTCATCATTTTACATTTTCCAAAATTATAACTACCTAACGAACCGATTTAATTAAAACGCATAAGAAGAAGGGGAAATAAGACAACAAAACATTTGCAAAGAAATTTTCAATATACATAAGTAAAATCAAATACTGTCTCGTTCAGCACACTCACAAATATGCACACATTCAAAATATTTGTAACATTTTATTATTAGAATATCCAAAGGGAATCTACTATAAACATTTATCTACTTAAATTTTCATCATTCGTAATGAGTACGGTGACCACAACTCTTGGATTCTATTCATGCTTTCCATTAGTCACTCGACAGGCTTTAAAATAAAATCAGTACGAAAAATAGTTTTTTCTAGGTAGTAAGGCATCTGGCATTAACTATTTAATGTCAGATGGTTGATATTTTTACTAAAATTACGTAGTTACTTTGATTAAACTATTATTCATATTATTGCCATAGACAAAATGATTCAAATGAAAAACATTTCACAGTAATTTGCACTCATGTTGATGCTTCTAATCTTTTTTCTTTCTTCGTCTTCAAATCTTCGTAAATTTCCTTCAGACTTCTGGCTTTAGTTTCTGGTATAGCAATAATTGTATATACTGCAGCAAATATGCAGACTGCTCCAAAAAAGAAAAAGGCAACGTAAGGTCCAATACTGTTTATGACTTTCTTGAAAAATAACATTTGCAAGAAGTCAACCGTAGAAGCTGCTGCCATTGTCACTCCCATAATTGTACCGCGGTACTGAAATAATAAAATAAATCACTGCACTGAAAATAGTAATATTTATATTTTAAAAGTGAATAATTTTATAGACGATTATTGATGAGGTTAATAGAAAAGTAAGAAAAAACTTTGAATATGCAGTTTTTTTGTTTTATTAATAGCAAAAAAATTTAGTAAACTGCCATCTGATTTCAAACTATGCAAAACATATACAGCTATGATAATCGAACTGGTGCTAAACATACTTATATAATTTCAATTTGAAATCTGTTTTTAATTTTTTTTTCAATTAGTCTTACTAAAACTCGAGAATAGCTACACCGTTTTATCTAGTTATAGTCTTCAAATATTTTTGAAAAATTATACCTAGGCACCTACAAAAGCGCTCTCTCGTGGATATCCTATCTAACCCATTGAATTTTATCAACATTTAGTATAAGTTACTATTATGAAACAGGACATAGGGTTCGCAACAAGAACTTAGAGCCACAAGTCAACCTCATCTGCAAGTGGTGCACCTGCTAATTGATGGACAAGGTTCTGGCAAACAAAACATCCCGATTAACGGCAATAAGCTCACCACCTATTACGTAGCACCAAAACACTATCTAAAAGTGGGCGTTTAATATGCCTATGCCTACAACTTCAGGGAAACAGGCGTGATTTTTTGCATGTAGTATCAGTAACAGGCTAGGTAATAAGAAGCACAGTAATGATAATAATACTCACTTTAAATGAAAACAACTCTGCGTTTAACACCACGGATATGGGTTGCAAGCCAAACGAATCACAGAATATGCACAGACAAAGAGACACAATGGGCAGCCAAGACGGTGCGTATACACCATTCGCCCGCACCAAAAACCAAGAGGCAAGTGCACACATACTCAAGCCTGATATTAGGGCAGTTATAATCAACAGAATCTGAAATTCATAACAAAATACATATGTGAATACAATTTAAAAAAAAATTAAAACAAAAATGTAGTAAACTGCATCTCAAATATCACATATTTCTAAAAGACACAATAGAACATAACTCAGTCTTAAAAAACCACTTTTTTAGATGCTTTCAATTTGTTCGAATCGACTATTGGCAAACCAGTGAATCTACTTCAATAGTAAACTAAGTAACTAAATGAATGCAAGAAATTCTTGAACGATTTATATTCCAAAACCCAAAAAAGTCACCGTACATAATAAATATTTGAAGACGTTAATATCGCGATTCAAAAATATAATACAATGCCATTTCTCAAACACTATGAAAACTTTGTTTTTAGCTTATAACGATACTGCTGCATGATACTCAACCTACAATTTTTGTCAACTTACCTTTCTTCCAAGTTTCTCTACTAAGCCAAATGTCATTACAGATCCAATAACTTGTACTGCTCCTAGTATCATGGCCTGTTGATTAGGAGACAATACCAGGCCAGTATTTTCTGACGCTAAAGCAAAAATCTCTCCAGCAAAGTTAAGTACAGGGATGGCCCCACAGACTTCACGAGCTAAAGTAATTATTAGTGCTATTTTGAAAGCTCTAAACAGAATCTTGTCGGTAACTGAAATAGAATAATAAAATTAATTGAACCTATTATCAAAAATATGAAATTCTTTCATAACTTTGAGACTACTTTTGTTTTGCTAAATATTTCTTGGGACTTCCTCCTCCTTCAAGGACATGAAATCAAAAATCTGAGTTCATCTCAGAGCTTTTTTTTGTTAATCTTCTTCTAAATTGATGAAGAATGTGATATTTAAAAACTGTTTTTAAAGAACGATACTTATGTCACAATTTACATCAACAATAACAAAGATTTTGAGATAATAAATTTTATTACTATTATAATATACGTAATAATACATAACAACATCGTATGCATATCCATTGCTAAATAATTTCAGATATGAAAAATATCAAATAAAGGAAGTTACTACTTGTCACTGCCATAGAAAATTATGAGGCTATCGCTGAGGAAAACATCTCAAAAAATGTGTAAAAATGAGTACTAATAAATCGTATATCATTGATCGTTATTTTTATGAGATATTATACTTAGAAATTACTCGGAATATTCTTAAATTTAGGCCCAGTATCAATACAGTTTCTGTTGTAACACGGGAGTTATTCGCGATGACATTACTTAAACGTTTACGATGCTTTCTATTTCCTGACATTTCGAAAAGGTTACAGTGCTCGTGATCTCGTAGACTCATGGCAGTAGACAGCCAGACAGGAATAGAACCTATCGTAAACATTGAAATAATTTTATAACAAAAACTATATGTACGGCTGTACAATATAAACTGAAATTCGCGAAAGTCTGAAAACAGCTATCCGCCATATCTAGTGACATTACATAACGATAGAAACGTAAAACGACTAAAAATTGGAATAAAGATGACATAGAGACTAAACATATGAGCATCTATGACATTCTAAATAAGTTTTCTTTCAAATAAAAAGTACGCTGTGTGGCCGCCCATTGTTTAATAGCCGTCCGGGTGTAATTACTTTACAACTTATTATTATGTTATTATAAGCATGTTATAATTATAATTACTATTATCAAACAGTAGGAAATATTTAATTGCCTTTTAACCATATTCTTTAGAATGGTATATACTTAGTCTGGCCATAAATACTGTTACACTTAATTATAAAAAAATATTACATTTGAATTTCGAATCTGTCATTTTTATACGATTGTTCATTGTGTTTTCTCATTTTGGCGCCAATACATTGTAAAATATTTTGCGATATTAAAATGGTGTGGGGTGATAAAGAGAACCGAATCGCTGTGATAGCATTACACAAAGTAGGTATGGAGCCAAATGCAATTTTTAAAACTCTCCATACACTTGGTATTAGTAAAATGTTTGTGTACCGGGCTATTAATAGGTACAATGAGACCTCCTCTGTTTGTGACAGAAAAAGATCTGGCCGTCCACGTAGTGTTCGTACGAAAAAGGTGGTCAAAGCAGTAAGGGAAAGAATTCGAAGAAATCCTGTCCGAAAGCAAAAGATTTTATCTCGGGAAATGAAGATAGCACCTAGAACCATGTCGCGTATTTTAAAAGATGACTTAGGACTTGCAGCCTATAAGAGACGCACTGGCCATTTCTTAACTGATAATTTAAAGAAGAATAGGGTGGTAAAATCGAAACAACTACTGAAGCGGTACGCAAAGGGAGGTCACAGAAAAATTTTGTTTACGGATGAGAAAATTTTTACAATTGAGCAACATTTTAACAAACAAAATGACCGTATTTATGCTCAAAGCTCTAAGGAAGCTTCCCAATTAGTCGACAGAGTGCAACGTGGACATTATCCGACTTCAGTGATGGTTTGGTGGGGTGTTAGCTATGAAGGAGTGACTGAGCCATATTTTTGTGAAAAAGGTATCAAAACATCGGCACAAGTGTATCAAGATACCATTCTTGAGAAGGTAGTTAAGCCCCTTAACATCACCATGTTCAATAACCAAGTATGGTCCTTCCAGCAAGACTCGGCGCCGGGTCATAAAGCTCGGTCCACGCAGTCTTGGTTGGAATCGAACGTTTCGGACTTCATCAGAGCTGAAGACTGGCCGTCGTCTAGTCCCGATCTTAATCCGCTGGATTATGATTTGTGGTCAGTTTTAGAGAGTACAGCTTGCTCTAAACGCCATGATAATTTGGAGTCCCTAAAACAATCTATACGATTGGCAGTGAAGAATTTTCCCATGGAAAGAGTGCGTGCTTCTATTGATAACTGGCCTCATCGTTTAAAGGACTGTATTGCAGCCAATGGAGACCACTTCGAATAAGCTTTTTATATTTTTAATTGTTTTATATTTATGTATTAAACTGACACACTGTAAAAGTAATAAATGTTATTTGCAGTTAACAATTTTCTTTTTTCTTTATTACAATATTTATGGCAAGACTAGGTATATGACGGCACGCTGATTATGGATTACTCTTTATTATAAATTACTTTATTGTTAAATTACTATCTATTTAAATCATAACTTGATTTGCGAATTTTGGTTTTAGTAAGTTGATTCTGTGGAAGATAATATTAAAATCAGGTAATTGAAATAAGAGCGGTTTACCCCGAAGTAGAGTAGTAGATGCCGCCATGAGTAATAGCGGCTGTCAGTTGGTTTTTGAAAAAGGACCAGGCGGACAGCTGTCACGCGGTGCGCACATGCTAACCTATTGGCTCTTAAATTTTCCATTTTATTTAAAGTTTGTAGATCTATGAGATTTTCTCCCGTTGAGAAAGTATATTGAGAAAGTTTCTGTTACACCGCCCACGATGGCTAGCTACAACCAAGACCGCTATGACGCCCCCTCTTTCTGACGCTCTGACATATAAATCTTTAAAATAATATATTCTTTAGAATCTATAGTATATGTAGGTTTTAACAAAAATCAGAAGTTAGTATAATCAAGATATTCTTCCCCTGAAGTGTGTCAGTTTCTTATACTCTTTATTAGGCATTTTTGAGACGTATCAGTCATACTAGTCAGTCAGAAGTCTCCTTAACTTGTTAACTATAGTTCATATAACTGCAGTACAATAAATAATATTAAACATTTAAGTGAAATGAGTCGTCATTTATTTATTTATTTAAATGTATTACACTTGTTGTAAAAAGGTGGACTTAATACCATGAGGCATTCTCGCCCAGTCGACCTTCAGGTAACGTATAAATTTCATAAATGTAAATAATTTCAGTAAACATAATAAGATGGAAATTTGGTTGAGGTCCATGGGGAGAGTAGTAAATAGGAGTAATAGAGATAGTCACCACGCTTGGCAGGCGGATTGGTGACCGCAGTGGTGAGAATTATTTCTCTGATGGTGCTGCTGCCCGCCAACATGATTGAATTTTAGTGATTCTTGCTGTGGTGTGGTTATACCGCCACGAGTCGGTCGCCAGAACCTCGTCCGTTGTTTGGCAGAGTGCACCACGCGCAGGTTAGGTTGGTTTCACAGGTGAAGAAGGTGGCTGGCAGCGGATGGATGCAAATTGCCCAAGACCTGGATGGTTGGTGTTCTTTGGAGGAGACCTTCGTTGCGGCTTGTCCCATCTGGGCGGCGCAGCGTGGGGTCCTCACTGCAGTTATTGGAGGAGATCTCTCGCTACCGGCCGTCATATGCTCCATGGTCGGTAGCGAAAGTTGTTTTACCGCGGTCGCGACCTTCAGCGAAGACGTAATTTCGTGGAAGGAGGCGGCAGAGAGGGCCCGGAAGGACGACCTCCATTCGGACTCCATTCGTCACCGGCGTACCGGGCGGCGGAGGCGCGTATACCAGCGCCTTATGCCGCCTTGAGTGTGGTCGCCGGTGGACAGGACGGGTTTTCCCCTCCATCCGCTATAGTGGCCAGCCGCGAGGAGGCGACGTACGGCACACGTGTACGTACGTACGTAAATGGAAAGTTTATCCGCAGATGGTGCCCGATTTAGTGGGCAGGCGCTAGGAGGGATCTGGATGTCGTAATAACAGCTGTTCCCGGATCCCTCCTATGTCAGGCGCAGAGTGGCACACCGTGTGGTTTTAGTGAGTCCGATTCTGACACACCACCCTGCTGTAAACCCCGGTGGGGTGACGGCCCGAGGGGGTTACCACACGTTAAAAAGAAAAAAAGACCTTCGTTCAGTAGTGGACGGCGATAGGTTGATTGAGATTGAATAAAATGGAAATGTTATCTAGTATCAAAACTACAGTTAATGAAAGGAGTATTTATCTAAGGTAATTGGAAACAAAAAGAAAAGTGGCGCAAATTAAAGTTAAGTATTATTTAGAACAATTAAAGGTAAATACTAGCAATATCAACACACAAAGAATGTGCTTTATTACGAATATATGAACGATCAAACACATCGAACCGACATTGTCAATTTCTAATGTGTTCAAATAAATATTTGAATGAATTTAGCCTTGAATAAAAATTAGAACAACCCAAATTTAAAGCGCTGTTGTTCGACAAACCTAAATGCATTTGATTATTTATTTCTCCTATGTCAATATATAAAGTATATCATCATTTCAGTACTGTAAAAGAAGTATTATAAATGCGAAAGCTTATATGGATGTTGGTCGAAAAACTACCGGATGGATTTGAGTGAAACTTTACAATAATATAGGTTATACATCGAAATAATATATAAGCTACAATTTGTATAAGGTTTTATGTAACATTTGGTCGTAACATAGCGATACATGTCAAATAATCCGGATAAAAACCGCCTCTGATACTTATCTTGGCGTACGCTGCCTAAACCATGATTGTATGTTAAATTGGATGTATAGTATGTTAAAAAAAATTTAGTTATTTCAAATGATCTGTTAAGAAACTTAATGTGGCACACTAAATTCCACGCGAATAAAGTCGCGGGCAAAAGCTAGTAATTCTATCAATAAGTAAACATACTTACAAATAGCTTTCACAACAAATTTGCTACTTCCATCGTCTCTCAATTGCTCTCTTTTAAGTTCTTCAAGTTCATTTAAAACTATTATATCATCTTCTCTACGGCACCTGAGCCATGCCAGTGACTTTGTAGCTTTCTGAAACATTTCTCTTTTGCTATTTAACCTACCCTTTTCTCTAATTAATTTGGATATTATTATATTAATTTCTGAAGTATATTCTGACATATAAAGTATTTTGGTATAAAATCGACAGATTACTTTATTCAATATATATTATTCGATCTTATTTAACGAAGCAAATAAATTGTTGCTTATTTTGGAAAAAATTTCCCATCTCAATTCTAGTGTAGTTGAGACCCATTGATAGAGTAATGTAATATAATATTCTACAACATTCACACAACGCTACTTAGTAACAAACTAAGCAGAGCTAACAAACCAAACACATTTTATACATAGAAAACACCCATAATCCGAAACAATTATTTGCAAACCATATAAACGTTTGATCCGACTCAAGAATCGAACCCTGGACCTCAAACAGAGCAGTTGTATACGTCACCGTGACAGTTACATTCTATTTGTTTGTCATTAACTCTCAACAAATGCCATATGCTCGTGAAACCAATAGCGTAATGTGAGATCCAGGCCATTCGGTACAATAGACTAACTCGGTTTGATAATATGGTCATGACGAGATTTTCCGTTAGTGAGTTTATCGTAGCCTCAAATCTCTTGTCCTAATTGTTGGAAGGATTTCCCTCCAATAATCTCACAGTTGGAGT
Source organism: Hypercompe scribonia (assembly GCA_949316085.1). NCBI lineage: Eukaryota > Metazoa > Arthropoda > Insecta > Lepidoptera > Erebidae > Hypercompe > Hypercompe scribonia. The sequence continues at coordinate 15,423,371 of OX438986.1, forward strand.
TCCAAGGGCAGGAACGCGCTTATGACTCTTAGGTAGGTATCAATCGGCAACGGTAACCCATCATTTTCATTCATCATCATCATCATACCATCAAGTAACCCATCATTTAAACCCCTATGCCATAGATAATTCAGCATCTAACTTTCACAAGTTTGCATAAGTCTAAGACAAACTAAAGAGTTCAACTATACTGGTTTCATGCTAATAATTTTAACATTAATATTTATTTACCTCAATATAGCCTTTTTTCAACAAATAGGATGGAGACTCGGGCATCATCATAAATAGCAATACGTGAATCAAAGGTAACGAGATGCAAATCCATAGTATGGTTCGATATGTAAAAAAATCACCTATTATATACAAAAATAAATTGCCTGTAGTGTGAAACAGAATTACCTGCAAAAAATAGTTGCGCATTAACAAAATCATTTCATTATTTGTTAAGTTAAGATAACCATACATAAAATGGAAGCTCAATAACAAAATATTAAATTAAATACGCTACATATTAAGTTAAAATGCAATTTGTTGCATTATTTCCTGAATCACGAAGAAATGTTTAATAAAAATATGTACAAATAGTAATCATTAAGAAAGGATGAAAAGTAAATTTAAATTCCAAAATAATTACTTGACACAAATTAGAGTTTAAAAAAAAGTTAATTTAAAGTTGTTAAATGAAAGAAAATCAAGTCGATACATACCAGGCACCCAAGCATGCCTCTAATTGCATCTTCACTAATTTCTTTAGTGTACACAGGACAGATGACATAGGCACCTCCCATCAAGACACCGACCAGCGCACGGGCCAAAATAAAAGCCCAAGTACTCATTGATGATAATTTGATGGCCCAACCGGCCTGAAACACGACACTATATTAGTCGCATTCGAACTCTAGTATCTCAAGACTCAAAAGTTTTGGTGATCTTGGAAATCTTAGACATGAGTTTCATTTTAAGTAACAATGATATTAATAAACAACGTTAACTTTGAAATAATCCCACTAATATTATAAATTTGAAAGTTTGTGAGTTTGGATGTTTGTTACTCTTTTACGAAAAAACTACTAGACGGATTTAGATAAAACTTTACAGTAACATAGATTATACACCGGAATAACATATAGGCTGCAATTTGTAATGATTTTATGTAATTTTGATAGTAATATAACTGAAAAAATGAATGTATGAAGAAAATTTGGCCTCTGAGAATTATCTTGGTGTACGCTGCCTAAACCATTGAAGTTACACAAAGATGATGGGCCGTAAGATTGTTTATATGTTAAAAAAATATATTTATTAAAATGATTTGTTATGAAACTTAATGTGGCAGGCAGAATTCCACACGAGCGAAGCCGCGGGTAAAAGCTAGTGAGAAATAATATCAAAATACAACTGTACTTACGATACCTGTCGCTGACAATATAAATGTTGCATTTTTCCTTCCAATTTTATCTCCAATAAAGGCCATTAATACGTCTGCTGGTATACATACCAAGTACGCAGCAGATGCCATCCAAGACACCTGTCAAATTGCGTACAGTATAGGTATATGTCAAAGTGTATAAAGTATAAATTAACAAAAAAAAATAATAGGAAAACTTAAAGAAAAAGTGTATAAAAAAACAGGTCATTCAGTCAAAATGCTAAGGTGTTGTTTAATTTTTTAAATCTTATACCTTTTAAGAAGAAATTCTTGTATATACGAGTATGTGTATAATCTGAATTTCAGAAATGATTCCCACAATTTTTATGAAATTTATTATGCAGGAGATTTCGGGGGCGATAAATCGATCAAGCTAAGTTTTACTTTTAGAAAACTTTGTTTTATCCATGTTTTCAAGCAATGAAATATTTGTCTAAAAGGCCCGTTTTAACACTTATATATGTGACAAAATTAGGGATGGCAACAAAAGAAGTTGGTTACGTGCGAATCGACTATCACACAATAATACTGAACAAAACTCGGTTTCTATGTACTAAAAATAAATAAAAGGAAATATTAAGATATTAGAGACAACAACCACAGCCTATAGAATAGTCAAATCAGAATTTGTAGAAGATAATCCCACTTCATAGGTTTATATAAAAACAAGAGAAGCCCTTCAGAATATTTGTTCTCTTTTTACTAACCTCACTATCCGTCAATGGTACTCCTCTTGGGGAATCTTTTGACTGTAGCAGTAGTGTCATAGGTGACATCCATCCTATAGTAGTACCGTACACAAAAACTGGAATATTTACTGCAAAGAAAATTACTGGTATAACGGATTAAGTAATGATAGCAAAAAATTTACACACTTTTTTAATGAAAGAAATAACACTTACTTAGAATTGCACATATCACTTGGTTAATTCTACTGCCTTCATTAAATATACAATAATAAGCCTTCTTCATTTTATTATCTTTATACACTATATCATTTTGTTTTGCAAAAACCATACGATCTATATTATTATGAAGCTCAGTTTAACTATTTTTATTTCTTATTATAATGAACATTTTAATGTTTAAGTGTTTCCGGAGTTATTTTGAATGTATTTCTTAAACTTTATCTTAGCGTGACACTAACTAATGTACCAGAAGCTGCTTATTGCTTTGAGCAACTACCGCTGATCAACGTTTGTAGTGAAGTTGATTGGGTATAATTTGTTGTTTGATTGGTAACAATTATGTGTTACTGTACCACGATCTCTATCACCATAAATTGTCAAACTAGGGCCTCTTTATTTGGCACTAGCATTATTCAGCTGAAACATTGTATATAACAATAAAATTTTATTTGTATTGTTTGTCCCAGTAAAATTTTTGAAGTTATTGAAGAATGTCAATTATCTTATGCCTATCTTGAAAATAAAAGAGATAAACAGAAATACAATTATCATCGAGAATTAAAGGTCAGCTTGCTATCTTGATATTAATTGATAACTTGATGCTGGTCAAGCAAATAGTATAATTTGTATAAGATTTGTTAGACCAACAAGGCAGCCAGAAAAACCTCAATTTACTCTCTTAGAGCGATAATTTTCAAAATTTCGTGCTATTTTGGGTTTCTACATCAAAGTGATAATATATCCTGTAACTTAGATACATGTTGATCCATCTACCGCACAATCAGATAGTTCTAGAAGACGATGTTAATATATAATTGTAAAAAATGCTAAGATATTCCGATAACAACAAATTAAAGATAATAAAATAGTGTGATTATTATCGCTTAATTTTTTTACATGCTACATTTATGGGACCTGTTTGAACATTAACAAAATTTCATTTTGTTTGGTGGACAATATTTCAGAATTAAGCAACTGTAACAAGTAATTTATGAGAGAGAGCTATAATTCCGTACAAATGAAGTACCTCAACCTGAGTGATTCAGGCACGGCTTCACAGAAAACCGATTTTAACTCGGCAGGCTGAAAGTGATTCAGAGCAAGAAGGAGAAGACGTACCGGCATCTTCAGCTATTTCGACATCTAGTGAAGAGGATATAGCACCTCAATGTGTTATAAATATTCAAAATCGCAAGTATCTAGATGATGTGCCCTTGCTTTATCTAAGACATGGCAAATTTACTGGTAGAGACAAAGTTACCCATTGGCAAATTTTAAAGCCCTCAGAGAATATTCGGACGCAATTACATAATATTATTACGCATTTACCTGGCCCAATTCATGAAGGTAAAAACTGTACCACCATGGCAGAGGCTTTTAGACTATTTTTTACTGATAATATGTTACAAAAAATAGTCGACTACACTAATATATACATTGAAAATCTGAGGTCCAAATATAGCAGAGAGAGAGACTGTAAGTCTACAGACGTTACAGAAATAAAAGTTCTTTTGGGGTTACTTTATTATTGCGGAAGGCTTCGAAGCGGACACCTCAATACTAAAGACATTTGGTCTACAGACGGCACTGGTTCCGATATCTGTTTGGCGGCAATGTCACGTAAGCGGTTTCATTTCCTTTTGAGATGCTTACGTTTTGACAATATACATTCACGAGATGAAAGAAGACAAGGAGATAAACTCGCACCACTCGGGAAATATTTGAAGAATTCAACGAGAATATTAAAAAATATTTTTCACTGGGAGAACATGTCACAGTTTTTGAAAAATTAGAAAAAAAACGAGGTCGATGTCCATTTCGCCAACATCTGCCCAGTAAACCAGGGAAGTACAGGGCTTTTATTGTGTGATTCTCGTCTGTTTTACACTGCGAATATTGAAATATATGTAGCCAAAAATGAAAGAATTTACGATCAAAGCAACTCTGCGGCTGATGTGGTAAAGCGTTTAGTGGAACCGATAAAAGGCTCTAATAGAAATGTTGTGATGGACAATTGGTTTACCAGTTTTCCACTCATGTACGAGTTACTCAAGGATTATAAACTCACTGCATTAGGAACTGTGAGGAAAAATAAGCCTCAAGTGCCACCCTTCTTTATATCTACAAAAGGAAGAGAGATAAATAGTTCCGTTTTCGCGTTCCAACCTGCACTCTAGTATCGTATGTCCCAAAAAAAGGAAAAGTTGTACTTTTAGCTTCCACAATGCATCATGATGCAAAAATGATGAATCGACCAGTGACGCTAAAAAACCGAGATTATAACTGACTATAACCGACACAAATGTAGAGTTGATGTCGTTGATGAGTTGTGTGGGACATATTCAGTGTCACGCGTCACTAAAAGGTGGCCTATGGTTCTATTCTATGGCCTTATAATCATCGGTGGCATATATGCGCATCGCATCGTAAAATCAAACAAAGAAAATTCTGGCGATACTGTTTTACCAAGAAGAGATTATTTGAAGGAGCTAGCTGTGTCACTTGTTATGCCACACATTAGAGCTAGATCTTCTATAACAAACCTGTTTCCTGGTATAAAAGGTAAAATAATGTATTTACTTGGCGGTAGTAATGAACAAAATGACGGTCTAAACCGCGTACATCAAGAAAGAGCCATGCAGTCACGCTCGCAAATGTCTGCATCACGATGTGCGGTGTGTCCTTGGAAAAAAGATCGAAAAACTAAGACTGATTGCAATTTATGCTATAAAAGGATATGTAGAGAACATACCGTTCCTATAATATATGTGAAGAATGTGCTCAAAAAGTATAGTATTATAGAACATTATTCACATATCATATAAAGAGGGTGATTATTTTTAGGTTATACTTTGAATATTCTTTTCTCAAAAAAACGCCAATCGAATATATGTTACAATTATTATTATAAGTAAGAATGTGTTATGTTGATTTTATATTAATCTCGTTTTTTGAATTATCTGATATGTTTAGAGCCTAATTTTTGTTTCTTTATAAGCCATATGCAAAAAATATTTAATTTTGTGTTGTAATTTCGTTAAAAAATATAATACATCACATTTATAAAAACATACTTTATTCACACACTGTTTCGTTAAAAATATAATAAAAAATACCACTAAAAATTGTTTCATTAAAATACTCATTAAAACCCCCCATTTTTACCATAAATCCATTGTGGTATTTTTTACCCGGTAGCGACAGTCCGTGTTGACGCCGAGTTAAAAAAATCATCAGTTGCTTTTTGCCGAGCGAGGGAGATTACTGAAATTTTTTTGTAGAGACAGTAATGTTACTCCTAACAATAGTGACCAAAATAATAAAGCATTTTATATGAAATAACAGTTGCTTCTACTTTAGGCACATTGATGCAGGAATGATATTTATCGTGGTGAGTGCATAAGTCTTCCACAGCCACGATGAGTGTCATGCCTTTTACATCCTTCATGATATCATCACTGTACTGCATTATCTGTATTCACAATGAGTATGGTGATCACAAAATTTTTAGATTCTATTCATGCTTTCCATGAGGTAGAGTAATCATTGTGGCAAGCTCTTAGAATAAATATAAAAAAGGAAGAATCTCTTGACTTCTGTGAACTGATATAAAAGAAATTGAAAATCTTATGTTAGACTGAAAACCATAGATACTATCTAAAATCTTGAAACGATCGATCATCAAACGTTTCATGAAGCTCTTACACATTTTCTTCTCTTACCTATTTTATCTGGCTATAGATTATATAAACATCATCATCACATACTTACTTAAACACATACATAGCACTAACAAAGAAAAATAACACTCAAAAAAAATTGCTTAAATAAACAAAAGTAACACTTATAAACAAAATAAAAAAAAAACAAATAACACTTTGTTTCTAGTAGTTCTTAATTTAATAACTCCTTCCTTTTTTATCGACTCTAAAATAAGGAAAGAAGCCTTTCTTTTCTTCGTTTGTTAACTGGTAATGTGTTAAATTTGGGCTGATTTTAGAAATTATTTTTGTAATTGAAAGAAATTCATAATCCTGATTATACGTTTTGTAGATTTTTCGAAGAACCCCTCTTTGTACTGCCCTACTCTTAAAGTAGATAGTCATAGTCATGCAATACAGGCTCACTTCTATGCAAGATAAATTTGTAAAAATTATTACTAACGTTTCCGACAGTGTCTTTGACAGTTCGATAAATTTTTACCTTCATTCTGCAATGCAATTTGTTGTGTCTTATAGCCAAATTAACGTTATAACACGTAATTGTTCATGGTGATATTAGTTCTCTAATGAAATCTCGTAGTTCTTTTATTGAAAATTTGTATTGAGACAAAGATATACATTAGCAAAATGGACTACGTAACAATGAACTATGAGTAAATGAAATCTGAAATCTAATTTCTTTTGTTTTTAACCCCCGACGCGTGTATGTCATTCTGTCTGTGGTATCATAGCTCCCTAACGGGTGAATCGATTTGGATAATTCTTTTTTGTTAATCAGGTGACTTAATCGAGAGTGTTCTTAGCTATGTTTTATGAACATCTGTGCAGCAATTTAAACTTTATGCGTATAGCAAATTCTATAACACGATAATAACATGGTGACCTTGACCTGATGTTGCAGCCAGAATAGTCTGCGGAGTACCTAAATCCTCGACAACTAACAGCAGATATATTGTGTTTAGCCTCATTAAGCTCGATGAGTGGATAAACGTACTGTTAGTGACAAAGACCGAGGTACATAGAGACCTGATGCTGCAGCAAAAATAATCTTATACAGTTTAAAAAGAGTAAAACAAAAATTAAACTTAAAATTTAATAAACCTCCGAGACAATATAACACTTCAAAAAAGTAAACAGTAGTGCGGAGGACCGCAGTAAATAGCAAGTAAACAGCAACTTAGGTTTGTCTAAGCATGACGGGCGAGAGTAGAAGCAGTTGCATCCCCCCCCCTCCCCTCCGACGCGACGAGGGTACCTGGATGATAAAATTTTTACTAATTTAAACTATAAGGGCTAAACACGTCTTCATTGTTTACTTTTTAGAAGTGTTATATTGTGTCGGGGGTTTTTAATTTTTGATTTCAGAATATCTCTCCATTTTTGCTGCCCACCCCTCTATCGTTTAATTCTTACCTTATTTTATAAATATTTATCATGTATTTTTAAAAAATACATACATACATCGGTGACCTTAACGCCTAAGACATTCTCTGCCAGTAGACCGACTGGACGATATAGAAAAAGGATGGGGTAGGTGCATTTATGGGGATATGTATATCATAATAACAGCTGTTCTCCGATCCCCCTATCTCAAGCGAAAAATTGGCACACCCTGAGGTTTAACTCCACCCCACCATAAACCCCGATAGGTGATGACCCGAGGAGGTTTCCTCATGATAATAATTATAATTGATATAATAATATTTAATAATAATATAGATATTACAATTATACAAAAATCAATTTACATAAATAGTCAATATTATGCTAATTTGAATTGCAAAAGTACCAAAATATAGCTGGCGAAGTTAGCCAATATAGATATTGATAAAGATGCATCTAAGTCAAACAGTTCACATGCAGTCATCTTGCTATATGAAGAACGATTGTACTGTATAACATTTTTATATAGACGTTTCTGACTGCCTGAAATAGAAATATTGTTTGATATAATATATGTGAATACTTTTCATTTTACATTAGTCAAGGAGTTTACAAGTCAAAATAACTGACTGTGGACAAATCTTAGGACCCTAGAACGACAGAATCCGTGCTTTCATGTTTCTTTAAAAAGTGTGAGACCGGTGGCTTATTGATGCACGGGTGACAGTTGTAGTGGTAACTGTGTGAGCCTTACACTGCCTCGATGACTATCATGCCTTTTAAAGCCCCAAGCGGGGCGTGAAAAAGCATCTCACTGCCACAGTGTGGGTCACCATACCGCATTTTCTGCATTTACAATGAGAATGGTGATCATAGCTCTAGGATTCTATTCATGCTTTCCATCAGGCAGAGTAGAGTCACTTTGGCAGGTTCTTAAAAAAAAACACATTCTACAGCGTCATCTGGCGAAGACACATCGAACTACGGAGCAACTACGAATCCTGTATTGTGAAATAGAGATTCTCATTCTGATTAGCGTATACACGACATCCCAACGTCAAGCGTTTGGCCGTGGCTCACTAGGCATGATCACCTCACCTGGTCGGAGGACCCTCCCTTTGTGACGGAGGGACATGCTAACCAATAGATAGATTACTTCCGGACATAGATTTGTCTTTGAAAAGGAGATTTTAGCTTACTATAACACACTAGGCAGATTGGTTGGCATAGAGTTTGTTATAAGTTTGGCCCGAGCCCTTGAGCACATGTCGGACCGCCTCAGGAAGGTCCTGGACGGTAGCTTGGCGTCCGGACGCTTCCCTGAGTGCTGGAAAAGCGGGAAGCTGGTCCTATTGAGGAAGCCGGGACGGCCAGCCGAATCGGTAGCGGCCTATAGGCCCATCGTGTTGCTGGACGAGGCGGGTAAACTGTTTGAGAGGATACTCTCTGCCCGCATCGTCCGGCACCTCCGCGAGGTGGGCCCCGATCTGTCGGACGCCCAATTTGGTTTTCGGGCGGGGCGTTCGACGGTCGATGCCGTGCTGCGCCTGAGGGCCGTTACCGAAGAGGCGGTGAGCTGTGGCGGCGTGCTGTTGGCGGTGTCGTTGGACATCGCCAACGCATTTAATAGTCTGCCATTTAGCTGCATCAGGGAAGCACTCCACTACCACGGGGTGCCAAAGTACCTGAGGCGGCTTGTGGCAGACTATCTTGAGGAGCGTACCGTCATGTACGAGGACCGAGACGGTGTTCTAAGGCGGCGGCTCATGTCGTGCGGTGTTCCACAGGGGTCTGTCGTCGGACCACTCCTGTGGAACATGGGATACGACTGGGCCCTTCGAGGTCGTCTTCCCCCCGGGCTGGGCGTACTTTGTTACGCAGATGACACATTGATCACGGCCCGGGGGATGAACTTTCAAGAGGCGGCGCGCCTGGCCACCACGGGTGTCTCTCTGGTGGTCGGGCGAATTGAGGCGCTGGGTTTACGGGTGGCCCTGGACAAGACGGAGGCCCTTTTCTTCCATGGGCCTCGTCGTGGTCCACCCTCCGGCGCCTCCATCGTGGTCAATTCGGTCCGCGTACCGGTTCAGGCCCAGATGAAGTATCTGGGCCTGATCCTTGACGGCAGGTGGCTCTTCGACGAGCAATTCCGACAGCTTTCTCCAAAGCTGGTCGGCGCTGCTTCTGCCCTTGGGCGACTTTTGCCCAATCTGGGTGGAGCTAGCGTCGTGACGAGACGGCTATACACGGGGGTTGTCCGGTCAATGGCGCTGTATGGTGCACCGGTGTGGGCGGCGGCTCTGACCGCCCAGAATAGGGCTCGCCTCTGGCGCCCTCAGAGGATATTGGCGGTTAGAGCCATACGCGGTTACCGCACCATATCGACGGAGGCGGCGTGCGCCTTGGCCGGAACTCCCCCGTGGGATTTGGAGGCGGAAGTGCTCGCCGAAGTTTATCGGCGGACGGCTGACTTCCGGGCGCGTAGCGGCATACGGCCCCCGCCCGAAGAGATACGCGAGTGGCGAGAGGCCGCTCGTCGAGCCACAATGGCTCGTTGGTCGTCCCGGCTGGAGGCTCCACGTGCTGGTTTTGCCGTCGTGAAGGCTCTCCAGCCGGTCATCGCCGAGTGGGCAGGGCGGCAGCACGGGACCCTTTCCTTCCGACTGACGCAGATCCTTTCCGGGCACGGTTGCTTCGGGAAGTATCTGCACTCGGTCGCCAGGAGGGAATTGAGTTCCGCCTGTCACCACTGCGACTGCAGTGAGGACTTGGCTCAGCACACGCTAGCGGTTTGTTCCGTTTGGGCGGCGCAGCGTGGGGTCCTCACTGCAGTTATTGGAGGAGATCTCTCGCTACCGGCCGTCATACGCTCCATGGCCGGTAGCGACAGTTGTTTTACCGCGGTCGCAACCTTCTGCGAAGACGTAATTTCGCGGAAGGAGGCGGCGGGGAAGGCCCGGGAGGACGATATCCACTCGGACCCAATTCGCCGTCGGCGAGCCGGGCGACGGAGGCGCGCATACCAGCGCCTCATGCCGCCTTGAGTGTGGCCGCGGATGGACGGGACGGGTTTTCCCCTTCATCCGCTATAGTGGCCAGCCGCGAGGAGGTGACGTGTGCGTGTGCCGGACGTCGCCTAAATGGAGAGTTTATCCGCAGATGGCGCCCGCGAAAGCGGGCAGGCGCTAGGAGGGATTAGGATGTCGTAATAACAGCTGTTCCCGGATCCCTCCTCTCTCAGGCGCAGAGTGGCACACCGTGTGGTTTTAGTTGGTCCGATTTCGACACACCGCCCCGCCGTAAACCCCGGTGGGGTGACGGCCCGTGGGGGTTTCCACACGTTAAAAAAAAAAAAAAAAAAGAGTTTGTTATAAGTTCTCCTTCTCATTACAGTGTTAATCTTTCAATCATCAATCAATCATCATCATTAATCTTCTTAGGCGAATGAAGCTTCAAAATTCATAACTGTAAATAGCCAGATTATGGCAGCGACTAATAAGTTTATATTACCTGAATTTTTAACCTTCATTGATTGCTCCAAGCATGTTGATACTGCTTCTTCAACAGATATATAAAAATTTTCGCAAATCACACAAAATATCCCTTGAAATACCAAGTATTTTATTATTCGTAATATGACTATTATAACATAGCCGTTGATTTTCTGAAATGTGTAAATGATAATTACTACTCAGTAGCTTGGTTGCACTGGTCATGATCGCAAGCTGATCACCACCACCACCACTGGCTGCAATACTTACAATACAAAGAACTTTAGCTCCCGTACGTAACAAATTTTTTTATGTCACTTTTTTATTTTTTATGGGACTAAGGAACAGGCGGCCTATGCTGTCTGTAATTTTATTTATGCCTATCTAACCTCCTTTTATTGTGAGTAGGAAAGGTACTGGTAGGTTTACGCCAAGTTGGTGTGTCAGAATCGAACTGGCTAAAGGCACGCGGTGTGCCACTGCATCTGTAATAGGAGGGATTTGGGAACGGCTGTTATTGAGCCCTCTGGACCTTTCTTAGTGCCTGCCCACTTTCAGTTGCACCACCTTCGGGTGAACTCTCAATTCAATCGACATATAGTACACACGGACGTCGCTTTTCCGAGAGGCTGGCCACTTTAGCAGGTGAAAGGAAAAACTCATCCCATCCATGTGGGGCCCAACTTAGGGCGGCATGAGGTGCTGATAAACGCGCTTTTGCAGCCCAGCTCACAGGTGGCGAATTGAGCCAAAGTGAAAGTCATCCTCTAGGCCCTTCTCCGCCATCTTCTTCGGAATGACGTCTGATATTATTTATGTAGGTCTGAACGGGTACGAGGACCGATGGGTTCTATGAAATAAGCCATTGAGACCAATGCGCTCTAGGAGATTCCTATGGTGGTCAGGCGTGCTACCTTCTCAAAGTTTGAATGCCGAGCTGCGTTCAGCGTATCGTTAGCGTAAAAAATCCCACCCAGTCCTAGGGGAGACAACCTCAAAGGGCCATATCCTAGCCCATGTTTCACAGGAGTGAACCGAGGACAGAGCCCTGTGGAACACCGCTCGACATGATTTGCGAGACGATGCAGGCTGAGAGTACCCTCTCAAACGATATACCCGCCTCATTCAGCAACACGATGTGCCTGTAGGTACTATAGGGAAGGTTAAATCTTCAACAAAACCAGCTTCCCACTCTTTCAACACTCAGGGAAATATCTGGATACCAGGTTAACGTCTAACGCCTCCCTGAGGTGATCTGACATGTGGTTGAGGGATCGGACCAGACCACCTCCGAAAGGTATTCTATCTGCTTGAAAGAGACCCACCTAGACAACGTAGTATAGTAGGATAAAACATTGTTTCCGAGGAGAAGTCCAAGCCAAGCCAGTGGACTCCTGAAGTTTGTTGCTGATAATTTTTGTGAATACATGACGAATCTTCAATTTCCTTAGTCAAAAAACAAAACAAAATAGATCTAAACTATAATTTTATGTGTCAAGTACTACTTACAAAATCAATTTGCAATGCAGCCACTTCCAAAAATGATTCCATGTAACCCAAAATATGAGTGAAGTTATACAATAACCATAGTAATGTCTGAAATAATTAAAAAAATTATAACACATTATGAATTTGTTAAATACTTAACCAGAACATTGATATAGAACTTACCACTAACTGGGCAGAATCTTTAAATAATTTAAATGAATTTAAAATATTTTGATATACTTCAAACAATTCCTTACAATATTCATCATATCCAAGCTCATCACTCATTTGCCTAACGGAATTATTCCACTCTCTGAGATATTTATTTAATAAATTTAAGATACGAACATAATAAAAGTTATTGATATCTAAGCTCAAATATGCATAGGTTGTCATGATTTCCGATACAGAAAAAAAAGAAGTACCTAGGCAAGTAATGACCCATGTAGTTATACGAACAATCAAAGTTAAGTAGAAATAAAAATTTCAAAGGCTAGTACGGTCGATATATTTATTTTTACAAAATTTCTTATGAATTTTTTGTAGATTTAAGACAAGTGAGATATTAGCATGCGCTTTAGTCATGTTTTCGTAGCAAAATATAGCGATGCTAAAACAGAAGAAGAGAAAACGGCACATAAAAAGCCCACTTAGAGCACTAATCTTGATTACATGATCTTCAAAAAATACCGTATAAGTTTTCAATACAATCCCTAATCCAAAAATAAAAAGTACACTTAAATTATATTTTTTTCCAGTTGGAGTAATAAAATTGTCTCGAATAGTATATTTAGCTGCTAAAAGAACAGACAAAACGATGTTCATAGGATAAAAATTCTAACGAAATGCTTTGAAATATGGTTATCAAGAAAAAGTCTGCTGCTGGCATAATTGGATTTTCGGAATTGTTTAATTTTTAGATTTTTGCTAAAATTCTGATGAATCGCTGTTCAGTACTCTGATAAGAATGAAAAAAAAATATTGAGTCGTCAATAACTTCATCATAAGTAATACAATGTTAAATTCGTAATATCGCGTTAATTCGCAACGCAATAACGATTCAATTACTCTAATAATAATTTGAAGACATTGAAGACATTCATTAGCAGTTATATCGATCATTTGATTTTTGTGTTAACTATACCCATGGCAATAAAATATGTAATCCTAACCCTCAGTTTCAACCGTGTCACACCACACATCACACTAACAGTACTTCATTGTCCACTGCTAGATTTAGATCATGTGACAAGTTAGTTAGTCCGTGTGGTGACGGATAGTCCGTGTGGTAATGGATTAAGAATACATAGTGTTACCCCTATTCATACCGTGGGTGTCGTAAAAGGCGACTAAGGGAACCAAACATGCAAGCTAACATCATTACAAAGAGAAGGAAAACTTGAAACAAACCCTATTCCAACCCGTCTGGCCAGCGTGGTATAGTAGGCCAAAATTTCCTTGCTAAGGAGAGGCCTATGTCCAGCAGTGGACTGTAAAAGGCTGTTGATGATTAGTTCTTAGTTTACGTTTCTAATTTTTTCTAACAATTCTTGTCTTATTTTACTCCTATTGGGGTGACATTTCTAAAATTCTTTCTTGGTGGTAGCTTAACTTAGGTGACTAACAACTTACAAACTACACCGGACGAAATGATTGCAAAGAGAGGAAAAACTCGAGACAAACTACATATATACCAACCCATCTGGCCAGCGAGGTATAGTAGACCAAAACCTCCTTTCTGTGAGAGGCCTATATCTGGCAGTGGACTGTTAAAGGCTGCTGATGTGATGATGATGTGATATGTTTAACAACCTTACATAGTAATTGAGCATTTTCCAAATTTTCCCTCAATATGTTAGTTGATATTGAAAATCTCAGATATGCTTTATTTTTATTTTAAGAGCCTATCAAAGTTACTATATTGTATCCGGTGGAAAGCATAAATAAAATGCAAGATTTGTAGTCACTACGCTTATTGCGAGTGCAGACAATGCAGTATGGTGACTTACACTATAGCAGCCTCAGGTGGGACAGCGATGACAGTCACACCTGCAGGTGTGATAGTCATCGCGGCAGTGTAAGGTTTACACTCTTACCACGATAACTGTCACATCTGCAACAATAGGCCTCCAGTCTCGCACTCACCAACGAAACACGACATCACAGATGCTGTCGCTTTAAGTTGATCTCCTGTGAAACGGTAGCACTGCCTGGTCGAACCGACCCATTCTTGCTGAAATCTGTGTGGTTACCTTATTCAAAAATTAGTTTTACCTTCTGTTCGATTCGGTACCTTTTGTTACTATAATCCATATGGCATTGGATGGCCAATCTTTATGGAAAGATGAGAATTCAACATAGTCTACAACATGGTCTACAATTCGTTGATCAAATTTAGTTTTGCCATGTCGATAGTTGGTCAGCATTTGAAATCAATAAATAAATATTTCAGACATACAAAATCATCTAGTTTCAAACTAAGCAGAGCTTGTGCTATGAAAACTAGATAGACTGATATGATACTTACATATATACTTGGGGAGGGAACTCTGACAAAAAGGGAGGATCCTCCGACCAGGTGAGGTGATTATGCCTGGTGGGCCGTGACTCGAATTACTTACATGAATCGGCACATGGATGACGAGGTGAGCAATGAATATTTTGTAATTTATTTTTTGTTTATTTATTAATATTATTATTTTATTATATAACATACTGCTAGTTTTTGTGGTGAGCTTTAAGAAAAATATATCCAGCAGAAAACACCTTTTCGCTAATATGATGAAGATAAGGATTTTAAAATAATTTTATTTTACACTAAATCCTCATGGTATTTGCAATCATATCATATATCATTGCTTGCGAATGGGTCTTGATATATTACCGAATTCTTTAAAACATTTTTCTACCCATTTATTGAGGATTTTAAGATGATTTTGATAGTTGATTGTTAGATCGACATGTAAGAGTTACAGATGTGAATGTGTGATAAAATAACGTTGCACGTCAATTTTCTTCAAAACAACATCATTAATTGCTTTAGCGATGCAATTCATTTGCATGATGCAAAAAGACTGTTTAGTGAACATAATTTCAATTTCAATAATATCTAATCCGGACTGCTCACCACTGTAACCGATCCAAATCGTCCAGCAAATACTGTGTGGATCCATCGTAAAGATGAGAACAATACTCCACGCAGGAGCGTACCTGGGTCTTATAAAGAAGATACAGATGCTCAGGCACGAAGAACCGTCTTACTCTGTTCAGTATACCCAGCTTTCGCGAGGCCTGTGCTCGAGCTCAATGACAAGCTTTTGTCGCTTTTCCTCAACGTTCGCTAATTTGGCTGTAGGCAGAAGAAATAGTGTGGGTGATAGGACGGAACCTTGAGGTACACCAGCATTAACCTGCTGAAAATTGGAGGTGGTGCCGTCGCAGAGGACTCTAATCCAATCCAGCGCTCGTGCAGAAATGCGGCCACCCAGCTGCAGAGTTCGGAGGGCAGGCCGAATGACGAAAGTTTGGAGAGGAGCGAACGCTGCCCGACGCTATCGAAAGCCTTGGCCATTTCGAGGCTGATAGCCAAGGACTCCCCATCCCTATGTACAGCCTCACCCCAAAGGTGTGTGAAGAACGCTAGAAGATCACCCGTGGATCGTTCGGTCTGAAGCCGTATTGCTGATCATATAACAATAAAAATAATTAACATGTTTCGATAATATTCTCAAATTCAGAAACATGCTATTTCTTAAAACTTGTAATTAGATTTTGGGTCATTTTAATAGAATCTTGGAATATTACATAATGAAAACATTTTATAATACTATAATATTTCTTTTACAGAAAGTCAGAAAAGTTTTTTAAACCAATTGTATCGAGGCACTCTTACAATTTCAATTACTTTAATTATCTTCTAAAATCTTAAAACATAAAAAGAAATTCAAGACTTATTTATTAATTTTATACTGTCTACTACAGACTATTTTATGACAGCTATTTATAAGCACTGGATTGGTTCTCATCATATCATCGGGGACGCCAGCAGTCTGTTCATGTCGATGAATCTTCCTCGAGCTGGTGTGATCTTGATTCTGGTGTTCCTCAAGGCGGTATTCTTTCTTCTATATTATTTTCTGTGTATATTAACCTCCTATCCCTGGAACTTCTTTGTGTGTATCATCTGTATGCCGATGACCTACAGCTCTACTCACAGAGTAAAGTGGAAGATATTTCGATAGCAATACAAAAGATCAACCACGACCTAAAAACAATTAACACATGGTCTCAAAGGTTTGGTTTATCAGTAAACCCCACAAAATGTCAAGCTATCATTGTGGGAAGTCACCGTTCGATAAGCAGAGTAGACATTAAGACTCTTCCGGCTATCACTTTTGATGGGACTACCATACCTGTGAGTGGATCGGTGAAAGATCTAGGTTTGCACCTCGATTGCACACTGGCCTGGCGTGGTCAAGTTGCTAGGCAATGCCGGAGGGTTACTGGGACACTTCGAGCTCTACATCGTCTGAGAAACTTCCTGCCCGTAAAAACCAAGACTATGCTTGTGCAAACTCTTATCTTCCCCTTAATCGACTATGGTGATGTGTGCTGCTATGACCTGAATGCAGATCTTCTCGATAAATTAGACCGTCTTCTTAATAACTGCATTCGATTTGTTTATAATCTCCGTAAATATGACCATGTATCCTCTTTCCGTTCGCAGCTCAACTGGCTACCAATTCGTCTACGCCGAAAATTACGCGCGCTCTCTGTCCTATACTCTATACTCAATAACCCATCTTCGCCAACATATTTAAAATGCTATTTCCAACTCATATGTAGCAATCACGACAGAAAGCTTCGGTCCTCTAACAATCTTCTCCTTCGTTGCTCCTCCCATACATCTGAGTTTGTTGCCTCATCTTTCTTTGTGCAGTCTGTTCTTCTCTGGGATGAGCTTCGCCTCGAGGTCAGGATGGCTACCAACGCTTTTTCTTTCAAAAAAAAAGTGAAGCAGCGTTTACTGGAGCAACTGTCAGAATCCACCAATACATGATTATCATCTTATACTTGTTATGATATTTATTTGTGTATGTATGTATGTATATAGATTTATATCAACATAAGTGTGTATATGTATGTATTTATGTATTTATATAAATTTTAGTATATGGTAAGTTTGTACATGTATATGTATACTTCTGTTATTCAACATCACCTGAAACGCACCTACTTCCTATTTTCTCTGCATCACCCAAAGGTCGACTGGTAGAGAATGCCTTAGGCATTAAGTCCGCCTATGTACATAAAGTGCATGATGTGATGTATAATATAAGGCGACAGGATTTTTGATCATAGATTAATACTAAAATTAAAAAAGTCTCATTATTGAGCCCGTTTTCATCAACCCAATTCATCACGATTATACGGTTAATTCATCAGCCAAATAGTACTCGTATGACAATATAACGTTTTATATAAATAGAAATAATACTAGTAGTCAAACAAATAAATATAATTTAATTTATATTGTTTGTTTAAGTTTCTACTTGATGACGACTTATATATTTTATGTAACACAATGTCCGCTTTGTCGTAAACACAATTTCACTTTGTTCGACGGACAATGATTCGGAAGTATACTATAATTACGATCTCAAAAATTAAAGGAGTCAAGTATAAAAAGAAAATGATCGAAAGTCATGCCAACAATGTACTGGAAAATAATTTAAAAAGAATGATATACCCAATGTACCTTATACAAGTTGTATTATTATCACCGAAATATATCATCAAAGGCAATATTGTAAAACCTGTTAAAATGAAAGCACATTTTGCTGTTTTTTTGTCTATCATGGCATTCACTACTTACAGTATCACCTTCAAAGTACTATGTCACGATTATTTTAAGGGCGTCGATAGTGAAACAAATATGCTTGACACATTAAACTTCATACTCCATTTATATTTCTGTTTCAATCTAATTTTTATTTGTAGTTTAAATATAATATATAGCAAAGATCACGTCAGATTGTTAATGAAAATTCAGCAAATTCATAACAAACTCAGTTTAAATAAGAAAAGTATTTCAAGTCTTGTCAATAGGGCTTGGATCGACGTTTTGATAACAATGAGTGTCAATGGTATTATGTCAATTGCGTTTTACGTAACCGTCAAACAAGTCGATCTTTTTATGTACCTACTTGATTTGTTAACCCTTGGGTTGGATGTAAATATGATTTATGCAAATTTCATTATTATACTACTTAGAACATACCTCACTGAATGGAATAATACTATATTACGCATAGATAGTAAACAAGTAGATAAAAAAATTTTTGAAGAAATGTTTGTCACTTACGAAACAATTTTGGCAGCTTATAATTTGTTTAAAAAGGTATTCCAGTTACTGGTAAGTTTTGAAAGTACTCCATGATATTTCAAGGTTTTATTATTAATTTCTCAAGTGTTTTTTGTGCCACAGATATTCCTACACTCCTTTGATGTTTTGTTTAAAACTTTACTTCACACGCGAATACAGTTGGAAATGAACTTAAATCCGCATTTCAATTACGTAAGTATCACATATTCACGGGAAGCAACACAGATGCATTGAATAGATTCTAACCCACAAAAAAAACTGAAGTGTAAAGTTTGAATCGAAACTTAAGTGGAGTTTTCATTAAATAAGGCTTTTACTCACGATATCAGTTTTATTTCAGCATAGTTTCATAATTGTGACTATTATAAACGTTGTGGACCAGTTCAAAGATGTCACTTTAGAAGCAATCTTAAGTATAGGCTGTGAGATGTTCAACTCAACTGTTGAAAGAACAGGGGATATTTGTTTGAAACATCTAGTTGATTCTTCAGGTAGAGTTATACTTTAAGTTTTATAACAGTTTTAAGTAGCATAAATAATCATTTTTCTGCATATACTTTCACATATGAAAAAAATTACTGCAAATTAAACATTAAATCAAAATAATAATCTCAAACATCTTGCACACGGCCATCAGATACCAAACAAGGTAAAGCCTGTACTATAATAATCAGACTGCAGTTAAATGAACTTATATATTTTAAATACATACAAATTATAAATAACTTATACTCAAACACAAAACTTTTTTGTTAATTTTCTACAAATCCCCATCCATGACACAATGATTTACCATAAGTGGGAATTGTACCGATGACGTCACGATTGTAATTAAATAACATTTGTGTTTACAGAGCACGAGAAAATATTGTACAAAAAAGTAATAAAGTTAAATCGAAATTCTTTCATGAAAATGAACGCTTGCGGCTTTTTCGACATAGATGCTAAGCTACCTCTGTATCTCTTTAAGCTCGTTAATGATTATATTATCGTGTTATTGCAATTTGCTTTGAAATTAAACTAATATAACATTTAAATTTGCACACTATCTTAAAATTAATTAAGTATTTAAAGAGTTTTGTTCAATGTTGTGTGATTTTAAATTTCCTTCACCAATATGTCGACTTTTGAAATTTTTTTATATGTATGCACTAATGTTACTGATATGGGGGTACGTCCATAGTAATATTCATTGACGTTGAATTTTATTCGAAATAAATCAGCACAAGAAAATTAAACAAACTTGTTTTTATTACCCAATTGTAAATAAGTAGTCTGCTAGGCAGTAGAGCCATGCTGGTTTTAGCACGAGCGGGCCGGCTCGACCGGGGCAGTACTACCCTCCCACAGAAGACCAATCTAAATCGCCAGCATCGGTGTTGTCGTGTATCGTTGGTGAGTGTGAGACCGGAGGATGCAGGGGTGACAGTTATCGCAGTAACTGTGTAAGCCTTATACTGACGTCTGTCATGCCTTTTACGTCCCCAAGCGGGGTGTGACGAAGCATCTCACAAGGCCGCCATAGTGTGGGTCACCATACTGTATTGTCTGCATTTGCAATGAGTATGGTAACCACAACTCTTGGATTATATTCACGCTTTCCATCAGGCAGAGTTGAGTCACTTTAGCAGGCTCTTCATATAGAAAAAAAGAAAGAAGGGAACTACATATCGGACAATTTATATGTTTAATGAAACGATTCCTTTGAAAAGTCTGTCATCAGACTAATCTTTGTGTCAAAAATTATTATGGTCGACTTTAGAGCTCAATTTATGTGGGACATGAAGGACATGTTGGACATTGTTATGTGGGACAATGTGTTATAGCATAATTCCGTTCTCTATGAATCTTCTATTAATAAAATAAATCAATACAAAATCACATATCTACAAAAAAGGAGTCCTTCCATATACAACCAGTAATATTTCTACCGCTAAAGATATATTCCACATTTAACCGGTCAGTAAAATTTAACTTCGAAAGCGAAAAATAAACTCAGTTAAGAAAGTAAGAGGTATTTATAAAATAAATATATCAGCCACAGATAATCATGTCATTAATAAAAGGTAATAACAAAATAAATCTTGGTAATCATAAATAAAAGAATAATAATATAATATGTTACTAATTTATAAGTAAAAGAAACGCAAAAAATGAACTATTAACGTTACTCAAGATGTATGTCTATGCAAAATAACGAAAATTAGTATAGACATATCTTACCTTTTTTGATACTTACTATCATATTTTAATACTGGTAGAAAAAGAAGAAACTGTTTGTTGAAACTGGTTTTATGGTGTAATTGATACCAGCAGATTTTTTTTAGAAAAATATTATTCAGTAATCTTGAACTGAATGACAACCATCCTTTGTCGGATAGGGACCGGGGTGACTACGCTGACGACCAGTGTCGTTCGACATGTTTAGTAGCTTAGCCTAACCTCCTTGCTTTTGGTCCTCGGTGTAGCGGCCATTTCTTTTTTACGTGTCGTGATAATGTACACGAAATCTGTGACTTCACAAACCACATGCGATGTGCTTACAGCTGCTCGGACGTTTCACAGCTTAATATACCAAGAGCAATTTATGTTACTGCTCATGAAAATCTTAATAGGGCATTATTTTTGTATTTTTTCTCACAATCTTGGTGGATTTGTGATTGTTTTATTTGTGTGTACAGTTACGTTACAGAATTTGATTGAAAAATGTGTACATCTTAAATAATATGACAATTTTTAGGACAAAAGTATAATATCTCAAAGCATATATTTGAAATTTATAGAATACATTTGACACTTCTTCGATTATAGGATGGTTATCAGATTAGATCAGGTGTTGGAAATCGAATGAAGTACGGTACAGTACTACCCTCCCAAACAAGATCAAGTTAAAGCACCAGAATCCGTGTTGTCGTGTTTCCTTGGTGAGTGTGAGGCCGGAGGCCCATTAATGCAGGAGTGACAGTTATTGTGGTAACTGTGTAAGCCTTGCACTGCCACAATGATTGTCATGCCTTTTACGTCCCCAAGTAGGGTGTGAAAAAGTATCTCACAAGTCCATCATAGTGTGGGTCACCATACTGCATTATCTGCATTTGCAATGAGTATGGTGACCACAACTCTTGGATTCTATTCATTCTTTCCATCAGGCAGAGTAGTCACTTTGGCAAGCTAATAATATAGAAATAATATAGAATGATATTTTCTTTTTTCTTTAAAAGACAATTTCCACACTACATATCGTTTACCTTTGTTTGAACTTTACAAACATTCATTAAATTAGGATACAAAGACCACTCAGACACAACAAAAATTTGTAAATCGCACAAGGTTCAAAACTCATAACTCTGAGTCCAATAGGAAGCAGGAGACTGCTTAAACCTCCACATAGTCCGTCCTATCAAATTAAATTTCTGTATAACGCATTCTTTCTGTGTTAGGGTGCTTTTCTTGCTGATAAAATTCTTAACGAGATTATCCGGCAGAGAACTAGCCTAACATCGCACGAAGAATTAGTATGCTGAAGTTAAAGTGAGCCGGCCATGTCTCCAGATGAACTGATCGCTGGAGCCAAAGTATACTAGAATGCATACCACGATCCAGCAAACGTAGTGTAGGGCGCCCTGCGGCGCGATGGACCGACGATTTGAAGAAGGTGGCTGGCAGCGGATGGATGCGGATTGTCCAATACCGAGATGGTTGGTGTTCCTTGGGGGAGACCTTGGTTAAGCAGTGGACGGCGATAGGTTGATTGACGTTGACGTATCCTTTCAGAATCAATTCGGTCCTCGTACCGGTTCAGGCCCAGATGAAGTACCTGGGCCTGATCCTCGACGGGAGGTGGCTCTTCGACGAGCACTTCCGACAGCTTTCTCCAAAGCTGGTCGGCACTGCCTCTGCCCTCGGGCGACTTTTGCCGAATTTGGGTGGAGCCAGCGTCGCGACGAGACGGCTATACACGGGGGTTGTCCGGTCAATGGCACTGTATGGTGCACCGGTGTGGGCGGCGGCTCTGACCGCCCAGAATAGGGCTCGCCTTTGGCGCCCTCAGAGGATATTGGCGGTTAGAGCCATACGCGGTTACCGCACCGTATCGACGGAGGCGGCGTGTGCCTTGGCCGGAACTCCGCCGTGGGACTTGGAGGCGGAAGTGCTCGCCGAAGTTTATCGGCGGACAGCTGACTTCCGGGCGGGTAGCGGCATGCGGCCCCCGCCTGAAGAGATGCGCGAGTGGCGAGAGGCCGCTCGTCGAGCCACGATGGCTCGTTGGTCGTCCCGGCTGGAGGCTCCACGTGCTGGCTTTGCCGCCGTGGAGGCTCTCCAGCCGGTCATCGCTGAGTGGGCGGGGAGACAGCACGGGACCCTTTCCTTCCGACTGACGCAGATCCTTTCCGGGCACGGTTGCTTTGGGAAGTATCTGCACTCGGTCGCCAGGAAGGAATTGAGTCCCGCCTGTCACCACTGCGACTGCAGTGAGGACTCGGCTCAGCACACGCTAGCGGTTTGTTCCGCTTGGGCGGCGCAGCGTGGGGTCCTCACTGCAGTTATTGGAGGAGATCTCTCGCTACCGGCCGTCATACGCTCCATGGTCGGTAGCGATAGCTGTTTTACCGCGGTCGCAACCTTCTGCGAAGATGTAATTTCGTGGAAGGAGGCGGCGGAGAGGGCCCGGGAGGACAATCTCCACTCGGACCCAATTCGCCGCCGGCGAGCCGGGCGGCGGAGGCGTGCGTACCAGCGCCTCATGCCGCCTTGAGTGTGGCCGCGGGTGGACGGGACGGGTTTTCCCCTCCATCCGCTATATTGGCCAGCCGCGAGGAGGCGACGTCCGCGTGTGCCGTACGTCGCCTAAATGGAGAGGTTATCCGTAGAAGGTGCCCGCGGTAGCGGGCAGGCGCTAGGAGGGATCTGGATGACGTAATAGCAGCTGTTCCCGGATCCCTCCTATGTCAGGCGCAGAGTGGCACACCGTGTGGTTTTAGTCGGTCCGATTCCGACACACCACCCCGCCGTAAACCCCGGTGGGGTGACGGCTCGAGGGGGTTTCCACACGATAAAAAAAAAAAAAAAAAAAAAAAAAAAAAAAAAAAAATCCTTTCAGAAAATGAATGGTTATATAATAATTTGTCAGTAAAGAAAGCCATCGGCCTATAGGTAATTCTATTCAAACCACTAAATCGATTATTAGCGTAGTTGTATCACAGTTGGCCTTAATTTTCAACAAGTGCCTATGCACTTGTTCAGTAACCTTGTGTATTTTCTACCTAGTCTTGCCATAAATATTGTAATAAAGAAAAAAGAAAATTGTTAACTGCAAATAACATTTATTACTTTTACAGTGTGTCAGTTTAATACATAAATATAAAACAATTAAAAATATAAAAAGCTTATTCGAAGTGGTCTCCATTGGCTGCAATACAGTCCTTTAAACGATGAGGCCAGTTATCAATAGAAGCACGCACTCTTTCCATGGGAAAATTCTTCACTGCCAATCGTATAGATTGTTTTAGGGACTCCAAATTATCATGGCGTTTAGAGCAAGCTGTACTCTCTAAAACTGACCACAAATCATAATCCAGCGGATTAAGATCGGGACTAGACGACGGCCAGTCTTCAGCTCTGATGAAGTCCGAAACGTTCGATTCCAACCAAGACTGCGTGGACCGAGCTTTATGACCCGGCGCCGAGTCTTGCTGGAAGGACCATACTTGGTTATTGAACATGGTGATGTTAAGGGGCTTAACTACCTTCTCAAGAATGGTATCTTGATACACTTGTGCCGATGTTTTGATACCTTTTTCACAAAAATATGGCTCAGTCACTCCTTCATAGCTAACACCCCACCAAACCATCACTGAAGTCGGATAATGTCCACGTTGCACTCTGTCGACTAATTGGGAAGCTTCCTTAGAGCTTTGAGCATAAATACGGTCATTTTGTTTGTTAAAATGTTGCTCAATTGTAAAAATTTTCTCATCCGTAAACAAAATTTTTCTGTGACCTCCCTTTGCGTACCGCTTCAGTAGTTGTTTCGATTTTACCACCCTATTCTTCTTTAAATTATCAGTTAAGAAATGGCCAGTGCGTCTCTTATAGGCTGCAAGTCCTAAGTCATCTTTTAAAATACGCGACATGGTTCTAGGTGCTATCTTCATTTCCCGAGATAAAATCTTTTGCTTTCGGACAGGATTTCTTCGAATTCTTTCCCTTACTGCTTTGACCACCTTTTTCGTACGAACACTACGTGGACGGCCAGATCTTTTTCTGTCACAAACAGAGGAGGTCTCATTGTACCTATTAATAGCCCGGTACACAAACATTTTACTAATACCAAGTGTATGGAGAGTTTTAAAAATTGCATTTGGCTCCATACCTACTTTGTGTAATGCTATCACAGCAATTCGGTTCTCTTTATCACCCCACACCATTTTAATATCGCAAAATATTTTACAATGTATTGGCGCCAAAATGAGAAAACACAATGAACAATCGTATAAAAATGACAGATTCGAAATTCAAATGTAATATTTTTTTATAATTAAGTGTAACAGTATTTATGGCCAGACTAAGTATATGCAAATGATTATTTCAGTTTTGAAGAGAGAAAGTGAGAAAATCATACTAGACCATCTACAAAATCACTTTATTGAAAACAATGTTGGATACAGAAAACAGTTTGGCTTCAGATGAGGTCGCTCAGCAAGTGATGCTGGTGTTGCACTTTTAGAAAGTTTATTCTTATTTTTTATTTAGGTGGTAGAATCCAGAGAGCAGAAGTTAATGGTCGAAGGTCTATGGAGTCTCTGGTCAGTATGGAGATTTCACAGATCTCAATTTTCAGCCCAGTTTTATTACTCATTTACATCAATGACCTACGTAATTTGATAAAAGATAATCAGGAGATAGTGCTATTTGTGGACGATATTTTGTTTTTAATTAAACTTTAACGAGAACAAAAAAAGTAAGCAAGTGTTTTCGATGTTAGAGTGTGTGATTCTATAATAAAAGCAAATTTCAATAATTAAATATTAAGAAATTTTAGTCCTTAATACAACAAGAACTTTGGGAAAAGATTTACTATACAAGTTTGCTTCCACATATTTACCTTTGTAGTGTTTCAAAGTGATGGATAATTATTGGTGTATTTCGTGTTTTCAATTTCTTCTATATTATTATATGATTTTTGTAACATGAAACTCGAATTAAATTATAATGTATAATAATTGCAAATCTACATGTATGTAAAGGGGAGTATTGTCTAAGCTTGTAATATCAGTCCAGTATGGGTAGGTCAGCTCCAAACTATGATACTTTTCTTAATAAACCAACCCAGACCCTACACTGTCTTTGCTTAGTTTTTATTCAATTACTGTTCATGCACTTAAAAAAAGAACATCTCTGTGGTTTGCTTCGGAAGTTTTTACCAAAGTGAGTCTTAGGAAATGCCAGCGCCTTCTAACTATAAAGTCCGACGTGTAAAATATCTGTAAAAAAATTACTTGCAGAAATAAATATAGTTTCTTATTATTATTTATTATACAGCAATAGAAACAAGTACTACACACCACATACCATTTATTTTTCCTTTATCTATAATTTATAACTTTATTTCATCTTTTCGTTTTGTAATGATTGTGAAATCGCAAATTGTATTAACACAATGACGTAATTTACTGTTAGACCAGCTAATTTCTCAGGGAAGCGTGAATCAATGCTGAAGATTCAAAAAACATTCATCTTTTCAAATTTGACGCGATTCAAACGAAGCACATTCTTGCAAAGTCTTTTATTTCCATCTGAAACATGTTTTACAAACAAAGACGTAATGTCAATATTATCCAGCATCTGTGCTATTTGATACTCTGTTTGGTCTTAGATTTTATTTAATATTTGTTATCTGATCGTTTTGACTTGTTACTACATCTCGAATAAGAATGAAAATTGACAGTTGAAAATGTTTTGTTTGGTGCACTAAGACTACTTAAGGGTCTAAAGGATAATAGCCGTTTGTAAGATATTCTTCACAGTTTATGTCTGAGCTACCTATTTGTTTATCAGATTTTATCAGGCATCATCAGGCAACGCACTCCAGGTACTTCATCAGATAGCAGGTTTGTTCGTTTGCCCTTTATGCAATAAATATAAAAAACAGACTGTTTAATATTTAGTTCTTTGTTTCTTACCTATTTCTTGGTTGATGCTTAACATGCGATAGCAAATTTTATCCACGTCTTCGACAGTTTTGTAAAACTTTTCGTAATTGTAACTGAGTGTTGTGACAAGCATCATATTTTTTAACAACCAGTAAAATGTTACCAAACAGAATACTGAAAGAATCTAAAATATCGACATTAGTATCAATAGAATATCAAAAACAAAGATAAATACTAACATAAGATAAATACATTAGTAATACCCAGCGAACTCACCTTCACATCATCTTTTGTCAACGACATTGTAACAAGTACTATAAATGTTTGCAAATATAGCAACGTGTGCAAAAATGTATCACATGCAGTAAAAAATATCTGAAATAAGTGATCAAAAAATTGGCTAAAATGAAACTGTTCATAATTTTTACTAAGCTATTTTTTACCCTAGTTGTGTATATTGACTAAATTGATGTGTTTCGGTTCGGATGAATTAATAATACGAAGCAAAAGCCGACTTAGTGATGCAGGAAAACTGCATTACAAAGTGAAGAAAAATTAAACGAAATCCTGTATCAAATTATCTGGCCAGAGCAGTATAATAGACCAAATCCTCCTTTCTATGCCTACTAAAAACTGACAAAGCAAACTACTAAACAGTACCCTTTTTTTACTATGCCGAAATCCTTTCCGTCTCCGGTAGCAGTAGCCGGAGAACCAAGTGTACCCTGGAAAGGAAATCCCTGGAACCCCGACGTACCTCGGGCCATCTACCTACGGCTTGCAGATGACCCCTTTTCTGCCCCAAAAGAACGCGTGCTGCATGCTGCTGCATATTGGCCTGCTTCTGCTAGGGTGACGGATGGCCTCACTTGTCACCCCCAGGCTTGCGCTTATGGAGGACGGAAATCATTCTGCAATCTCTGGCACCCGAGTCGTCTGCGATACCGGGCCCGTCCCCGGGTCTGGCGGACCACGAGAGCTCTAAACCTCTTCCGGTCCCGTTCCGATATCTATTTACAGGCATAACTTGCTCGCAGAAGGACACGGCGGAGTTTCACGCGCTCTCGCTCCGCAACATGGCCGTTATCATGCTACCAAGCGAGAGAATGCCTACTCCGATAGCCGCCATAAGATCACGCCCCAACACCGCCTACGCTGGGCATTCTGATAGCATGTGGAGGGCCGTGTCCACGGCTGCTTTTGGATCAGACACAAGTCCTGTGTCAGCCGGTATGAGTGGGTCCCGTGATTCCTCTCAAGTCAATCCTCCATAATGGGTTATACCGCCGCAATGGCGGCATGCCCGTGAACAAACTATCCCTGAGTTTATTCTACGCAAATTTGTCGGTAAGCGATGATGTAATTAAGGTCACAACGGACCTTAATTATTGTATAAGTTAAAAAAATCATAATTACTGAAATCTGAAAGACTTCTTTAAAAATAGAAAATGCTTCCATAAAATCTGTGTATACTTGAAACAATTTAGTCCACGATTTTTCGTCTTCGTTTTTTATACTGAGTGCTATTTGAGTGTGGTGTTCAATTTCTGCAACTAGGCCTCTGTGCAGAAGTTTGATCAAAGAAATACTATAACTCACATATACATCGAAGTATACCATTGAGAAAAAGTAAACTGTGACTGCAACATTTAATTTCAAAAGAAAGAATAAAGAATAAACCAAATAATGTCTTAAAATGTAGCACCAATTTTCAAAGATGGTTTTATTGTACTTGTCAAAATTGATGTTTCTTAAAGATTTTTGAATAATGACAATCATTTGGACATGTTTATTGCTTGAGAAAACATTATGGGAATAAAACAAAATATAAGCAGTCGTACAAGCCACGTAGTTCACAGTAAAACTGAACCTTAAGAATTCATTTTTTGTAAATCTCTGAAAAATATCTGTAATATTCCCACTAATAAAATTCAAAGATATAAAAATAAGCATAGCAACAATTGAAAGTATATTATATAAGATCCCATTGGGTGTAATACAATTACTTTTTATACTAAATTTCGATAAGAAAACTACATGCTGTGTAATTTGTGTAGGCAGTAATACTTTTTGGAAATTTTTGTCTAAAAAATTTTTACTACATTTTATTCCTTTACTTCCATGTTGTTCTTGCCCACGATAAAATGAAGCACTTATCAAATGTTATTGTTAACTGAATTATGAAATAACTGAGTAATTATATTAAAAGTGAACAATTAAGTTAAAAGGTACGACTATTTCAAATGTGTCACAATATAAAATAAATGACTAATTTTGTTAAATTACATCATAAATTTCAATAGGTTTTAAAGTATGTCTGTGAATTTCGATACGCTCATTATGGAGAAAATAATAATTGATATTAGTGACTGATATTGATGACAGTGGGTAGCAATCCTGACTTCTAAACCAGAAGTCAACCAATATTTTTGACCATGGGAAAAAAAAATCGTCCATCCGTTATCTGACATCGGGATCAGGTTATGGACGGTTGAATTTCAGAAACAGAAACCTACTCGCAATGCGTACCGTATTGAGAAGCACTGTTTACCTTCGACCCTTAATCTAACTGTACTATACGAAATCATAATGGTGCTCTTGAGGTTCTTACCAATCTACTTATGGACCGATATCACGCCAAAATTATTCGAGAACTCAACTCCCATGAGTATATTGAGTGTCATCAAAGTGGAATCGTGGAAGCTAGGTGTACTGAACCTAGTGAAACGGTGCTTCTATTCGGTTCTAGTTCTAGTTCTTTCGACGGTTCTTTGGACTACTAAATAGAAGTTCGCTCCTGCGTGGAGTACTGTCTTCATCTTTGGGATGGATTCGCGCAGTATTTGCTGAGCGCTTTTTGTTGGATGCAGCAGCTAGTAGTCCACATTATCAACAATCCTAATACCACAGAGTCCCTTGAGTATCTCCAGTTGTGAAGAGATATCGCCTCTATGGCACCCCTCTATCACCTTTAACATGGGGAGTATTCTGACGAGCTTTTTCAACTGGTCCTACTTTTCTCTTCCTCTAAACGAAGATACGTGCTAGTCTTGGAAGTCACCGTTTTAGAATGGCATACATACGCTCTGGAACTAAACTATTTGGTTCTTCCTTCCAGTAGCAATAAATTAAAACCTGAAAGTCACTACCAGTGCACGGGTCGTGAAAAAACATCTAACTAGACCGCCATAACGTGGGCGATGGCGACATACTGCACTGTCTTCATTCGCAGTGAGTACGGCGACCATCGCTCTTGGATTCTATTTATGCTTTCCATCAGGCAGAATAGTCACTTTGGTAGGTTTCTATAAAAAAATAAAACTTTTAAGTGAGACATGACAAAGCGTCTTACTAGTTTGCCATACAGTAGGTCACCATGCCATATTGTTCACATTCGCAATATGGTCGGTGACAGACGAAATAGTTATTTTGGCAGCTAATATTCTGAAGAAAACAATGTAAAAACTGTTGAATCTCAATGTTTTTTTAACTTGATTACTTTTTCATCTAGTTTAATATCAAAATTTAATTGCAGTAATAATGTCATCTATTGATCACCAGTTATATTTTATTCTTCATACTTCCTTTAACGAAAGTAAACTGTTGTGTTGTCAAAGTGAATAGAGTTTTGTTGCCACAAAAATA
This sequence comes from Hypercompe scribonia, assembly GCA_949316085.1. Classification (NCBI taxonomy): domain Eukaryota; kingdom Metazoa; phylum Arthropoda; class Insecta; order Lepidoptera; family Erebidae; genus Hypercompe; species Hypercompe scribonia. The sequence continues at coordinate 15,453,975 of OX438986.1, forward strand.
TATATCTTTATTTAAACATTGACATTTCTATATCTTATTATTTGTGATGTTATCTAAATTTTTAGAAGACTTCATAATTGCGTCGATAAAAGTTTTAGGTTTTTACCTATTGATAGTTGATGATGAATCAGCCGACTAGAAGGATGATATAGCCTGCTACTACTAAGACATAAGTTAGTGGTCCCTGTTCTCTGTTCCGACTAGTATTCTGATATGCCATTACAGGAAAAGTGAAACGTTGTGGGTTTCTGCAGTCTCGTTTTCCGTTGAGGAGATTTTGGTCAAAAACATGGCGGAACGCGATGTAGAGAGGACCACCATTCTCACGTCCCGCAATAGGCGCGTTAGGTGTTTTCCAACACAAATCGATCTCTGATTTCCAAGAGTCTTTGCTTGAAAGTACTGTACATTTAATAAATTTGTACGAAAATTTGTGTAGAAAGCAGTTAGAAAAGTAGAACGGCAATCGTTTATGAAAAAGCTTTTTTCTGTTTGATCATCTATATACATATGCTAATTCAAAACTACTATACTTTACCACTACCTTTTATCTCATTGCGGACGGAATTTTTAGAACCGTTGTCTTATCGGATTCCTAAATGACGTAAATGATGCATCCTCAAATTCATCCTCAGTGCAAATCTACTACCAGAGATTTAGACTGCCATTTCCATATCTGTCACACAGTGAATAAGTCAGGACGAAGCTTTATATTAACATGGATGACACTAACATATTTAGGTAACGTCAAAGATAAACGTAATTTTGTTAAAATTAATTTGTTAAGTTTCTACTTGATCATCAATTACATTACTTTGACTTGTTGGTCGTGAACACAATTTCAATCTACTTGACAAACATTGATTGGAAGATACACTACAATTACGACCTCAAAAATTAAACAAATTTAATATAAAAATAAAATGATTGAAAAACATGTTAATAATGTACTGGGAAAGAATGTTAAAAGAATGATTTATCCTCTATATTTAATACAAATTGTATTATTATCTTCAAAATATGTCATCAACGGCAATGTTTTGGAGCCTTTTAAAATCAAATTCCATATACTATTATATTTAACTATCATATTCCTTTCAATTTATAGTATCTGCTCCCATGTGCTCTCTTACAATTCCAACCAGAGTGACAATAGTTCGAAAAATATAATTTCTTTATACTGTTTATTAATCAATTTGTATTACTGTTTCAACCTTTTCATTATTAATAGTTTGAACATAATATACAGTCAAGACCATATCAGATTGTTAATACAAATTCAGCAAATTCAACACAAATTAAACTTAAATGAAAAAGATATATCACGTTTTGTCACTCAGAATTGGGTTACCGTTTTTGTTTCATTTATCGTCAATGTTTTGATATCATTAACGTATTATTACACCCTCAAACTATTTGACATTGTTCTATACTTACTAGATTTTCTGATAACTGGTTTGGATTTTAATATGATTTATATTAATTTTATAATTATTCTGCTTAAAAAATATCTTATTGAATGGAACAAAGTTATCCTAAGCATAAATAATAAACAAGTTCACAAAGAATTTTGTGCAGAAATATTTGTCACTTATGAAAAAATCTTAACAGTTTACAATTTACTTCAAAAAGAATTCCAGATTTTGGTAAGTTGTAATCACATTGTAAGTTTTTTAAGAATTTACAATCAATTTTTATGATTTTTGTTTATGCCATAGATGTTTCTACATTCTTTTGATGCACTGTTCAAAGCTTTAATCTACATGCAATTACATTTGGAACAGAATTTAAACCAAAGCTATAATTACGTAAGTATCCCACAGTAATGGGCAGATCAATAGGGTATTTGACAAATTTTCGTAAACTACTCCAAAATATTCTAAGTCACTAAAAGAAACGCTTGACGACTGTTTTTCTTAAATTTTGAGCCACTTTAATAACCAAAAGGTAGTTTTTAACAAATACATTTCGTTTTTCCCGCTAAAACGCTAAGTCACGTGATAAGTCAGAGACGTGACGTCACGATGTAAAAAACAAACAAAACAATACGATAGGGCTACGCGTAGATAGGTATTGGTTATTCGGTTATAAATATTTATATTATTTATTTTATTATTTCATTACGTTCTTTGTTCAAGATTTATGTAAAAATTAATTCAAAGTCGTATAGAATATGTGCCGTTCCTTTGTGTCGAAACACAAGTATAAAACCTTCTAAATTGTTTATCAACTTGCCGCAATCACAAAATCTCTTAAGCTTAAACTCTTCATAAGAACGGTACCTAATCTGTGTTAGACTCATAATAACTTAGATTATAATATTTTGTTTACAACCTATACAATCTTAACAACATGTATCTGTCACATACTTATGTTAATAATAATAAAACAAAAAATAAGGCTAAGTACATAAATCAAAATGTAATTTTTTTACGAATTTAATAAATTATCGGATAGGGATAGTTTTCTCTACTTACAGTGAAGTTTTCACTTTCCTAAATTCTGCAGAACAGAAGTCCGGATTTGATGCGAAGAAATTTACAATCATAAACGAATCACTTTTTGGAAAATTCGCACTATCAGCTTTTGAGAAACCAAAATCTATATTTTCTTAGGCTAACTGCACTTGCGACACGAAATAATCAAATAAAATAATAATGAAACCTGAAAATAAACACACAAATCTCGTCATTGTATAACTGTCTGAATGACAATACATTTTGTTTATTACATCGTGACGTCACGGGCTTTGATTGGTCGTTGAAACGTTTCGTTTCAAAGATGCACAGATTAAAAAATTCTTATTTTTATTTAGGAAAATAAAAAATTTAAATAATTTTTATTAGTAATTTAAGTCAAATATTCTTAATTAGGACTTTTAATTCTATAATATTCAATAGAAAACTTATTTATTTGATAACTACGTCAAACACCCTATTGGTTTGAAAGTAAATTTTGTTAATCACTAACTTAAGTTAACTTTTTATGAAGTAGAAATTACTCACCTAATCAGTTTCATTGCAGTATACTTTTGTAATTATAACACTTGTAAATGTTTTCGATCCGATAAAAGATGTCGGATTAGAAGCAACCTTGAGTGCTAACTTAGAGATGTTCAAATTAACTCTTGAAAATACGGAGGCTACCTGTCTAAGACATTCAGTTAACTCTTCAGGTAAAGTAAAATTTAATAAAAGTTTGAAGTCAAATAAATAATTGATTCATCTGTATGTATTTTTCCGTTTATTCAGATTTTTAAAATAAGAATATATTCATGATAATTTTTTATCAGTATCAACACGATATATTTGGATTTCAATAACGAAAGATGAAGTAAATAATGATTTTCATTGATTTTCATCATCAGCTCATAAAACTCCAGTGTTGGACTTAAACCTCTCCTTAGAAAGGAGGTTTCGGTGTACACTTAAACTGCCTTGATGTACGAACTTAATGATGTATGAACGATGACTTTCATGCCTTTTACCTTCCCAAACGAGGTGTGAAAATCTATCTTACTCAGCCACCATAGTGTGGGCCACCGTACTGCATTGTATACATTCACAAGAAGTATGATGACCACCACTTTTGATTCTATTCATTTTTTCGCTTTCGCTTTTCACCAGGTAGAGTAGTAGCATTGGAAAAATATAACACTGGCCAGACGGATTTATATTGAGTTTGGTTCAAGTTTTCATTGTCTTTACAGTGCTGTTACTCCACATAGTATTTTCTCGTAGTCAACACGTACGATACCAGCAGGACGAAAATGAAGTGGTGTCACTACGTATTCTTAGTTTATCACCACACGGAAGAAACAATAATTATGCTTATAAAATTATATTATTTTCTTACAGGACACAAGAAAATATTGTATAAAAAAGTAATAAAGAGTAACCGAAACTCCTTTGTAAAGATGAATGCCTGTGGTTTTTTTGACATAGACGCTAAGTTACCTCTGAACATCTTCAGGCTTGTTACTAATTATTTTATAGTATTATTGCAATTCGCTCTGAAATAAAGTATACGTGCTCATAAAATAATTCGATACACATGACGTCCCGAAATTAATTAAAATGTGAAATAAATTTGTTTATTTTGTGTGAATTTGAATTTCTTTCAGCGTTGTGTCTATCTGAATGGTATAAATATTTCACATCACACGTCTCAGCAACAGGCCTTGATAATCCATTGCTGGAATGAGGCTTCTCCTTAGAAAGTAGATTTTTGGTCTACTATGTCATGCTAGCTTGTTTCTTGTTTTCCGTCTTTTTATGATGCTTTTGTCTTGAAATCAACATTTATTACTTTAAACATTCAGTTGGAAGCATCTTTGAATTTAGTAAAATTAAAAATTTTATCTCTTTAGTCTAGCATTTTTATATATCACTTTACTAGATAAGTATACTAACACCGTATTAGATATTTTTTCTAGCTTTAACACCCAAAATTTGCTCACAGAGTTGATCTATCCAAAAGCTCCTTAGAAATAAGTGTCCTTTGCCATAGCGTAGTTCGCCATACTGAATTATCTGTATTCGCAATGAGTATAACGACCACCACTCACGGATTCTATTCATGCTTGCCAACAGGCAGATTAGAGTCACTTTAGTAATCCTAGAATAAAGAAGGAAAAAAAGAAATTAATAAGGAAGAATTTGGCCTATTCTACCACATGGGCAAGATGGGTTGGAATAGTATTAATTTAAAATTTCTCGTCCATATAAATCTTGTAAATTGACACGACACGATGTTAACATAACACTACCAGTAGTATATTTATATATAAACTAAAATTATTGGTTGCTAAATAATAATAATAATAAATTTATTCAGAAGAAAAAAAGCCACATTATTTTGATTTATGTAACATTAATTCGACATTTCTTCCCAGAGTGAGTCTTAGGAAACTCCGGCACCTTGTAACTGGAAAGTCCAACTTAAAGACTTACTTGCAAAAATAAATAAATAATTTCATTATTATGATTAGCTTAATATTAAAATATGAATGACTGTACTAGGGTAAACCTACGCTACAGGCAATACGAGTTCTTACAAACCTACTACAATTATCCTGCTAATACGAGTACAGTGGACCCTCGGTAATCCGGGCCCTGTCTAATCCGGACTCCCTTGTAATCCGACATCAATCAAACAATTTTCGCTAACGTAGATCGTGCATGATTGAACAGGTTATAACTTGTGCTCGACACGTAGGTATTGTTTCAATTCCGGTTGCTTAGTTTGAATTTGACTACGTGTGATAGCGGTGCAGATTAACTTGCGTTCATTGTTTGCTGTTTATTCATTGTGTATTACTTATACGTACCTAGTAATGTCGTCACAAGCCCAGAAGACAACAACATATACAATTTTATCATTTGGCTGTAATTTGTCGGATTACAAGGTACTCTTTTATAAAAAAATCCGGGCCATAGAGGGTCTTAGGCAGTACTCTATAATCCGACAAATTCGATAGTCCGACGCTACCCTGCAAAACGTTTGTCGAATTACCAGGGCTCCACTGTACTATAAATGCGAATGTAAGTTTATTTGTGACGGTTTCACGCGAAAACTACTCAACCGATCATCATGAAATTTTGTACACATACATTTAGAGGTATTAAAAATAACATACACATGTTAATAAGATAAATACATATATATATTTAAAATGATCTGTTACGAAAGTCAATGTGGCAGACCAAACACAACGCGAGCGAATCCGCGGGTAAAAGCTAGTATAATATAATTAATTAATCATTACAATGTTTATGGAAAGCGCATGTTTACATACATATTCTTTTCTTAGTAGTACATAAAAATATAAAAAAGTAGTAATTCTAACTTTTATTTCACTATTTATTTATTATGGATTATAATATATAAAACATATTTGTTATTATTTCTGAATCATTTCACAGTAGAAAATACATTGTCTTATTATGTATATGTATACATCCTATCTAATGATATAGATCTTTGTTATTTGTAGCGTTATCTGTGTTCATTTAACATAAACTCTCTCTTAAATTAATGATTAGTTGGTTTTGTTTTACCGAAGCTACATATATTCTAAATTTAAATAAGCCTACATTTCCAGAATTATTTATTAGATCTAAGTTTGTTTTTAAAAATCATTTGTATTTTATACCAATATTTTATACAATACCCGATTGTGAATGAATTAAACATACACACATAAAATAAGTACTAGAGACATACTGATTTCAGCATGAATAAGCCGGCTCAACTGGGGTAGTACTACCCTCTCACAGAAGATTAACCTAAAGTAACAGCATCCATGCTGTCATGTTTCGTTGGTAAGCGCGAGACCAGAGGTTCATTCAAGTAGGGGTGATAGTTATTGTGGCAAGTGTGTGAGCCTTTCACAACCACGATAACTGTCATGCCTTTTACGTCCCCAAGCGTCTCACTAAGCCACCAAAGTGCGAGTCACCACATTACATTGTCTGCATTCGCAATGATTATGATGACCACAACTATTGGATTCTATTTATGCTTATCATCAGGTAGAAGAGTGTTACTTTGGCAATCACTTAAATAAAAAAAATAACGAAATACGCCGATTTCCCCGGAGGGGTAGGCAGAGGTATATCAAGCGCACACTTTTTGTCAGTGTTTTGCCTCATCCGTCGATCAGCAGGTACACCATTTACTGGTGAGGTTGACTTGTGGTGTAAGTTCTTGGTGGGAACCCTATATGAAAAACTAAAAAATAGTTATGATATATATATCCTCTTCCCCTGGACCTCTGAGGAGTTCAGACGTTATAAGGCAAACCGCTTCTTATTTTATTTAAATTAAAAAAATCATTTTAGTGTCGTATAAATATTAGTTAAAATAATAGGAGTGCATATACAAAAGGAGGTCGTGAACTGCGCGCCCTGTGTCAACCAACCGCAGATACATCATTGCTAACATCACTAACGCCCACTGTTGTGCTGCGACGACCTCAGGGGCGTAGCAACGTTCGAAAAATCACAAGCCATCCTGACAGAGGCGGGACACACATCAAGTGAGCGGACGGAGTATATGTATGTACGTGAGTGAAAGTTAATGAATGATCGATCAAGTGGATTAGAGATCTTCTTATGCTGGACGGAAAGTGCCATTGCATGAGAGCGTCGATAGCCACCATTTTACATTGACCTGTTCTTTGTGAGCTCCTGCGTCTAACGCTTGTTTGTTATACTTGCAAATGTTTTCTGTTGCCCTAGTACAATTAGTTCGTAAACATGCCACTTAAGAGAACACCACCGATAACGTCTCTTACCATGAATGAACAGCAGATAAGGCACAGGAGCAGTTTCCGACCGCTGAGCTGGTGTTTCTGGAAGATTTTAACGCCCACCATGAGTTCTGGTTGGGGTCCTCCAGAACTGACCATGCGGGTCGAACCGCCCGCGCAATCGCTCTCACGCATGAACTTACCCAACTGGTACTCCAGCCCACCAGGATACCAGACATAACAGGTCAAGCGCTCTCTTTACTAGACCTACTGCTGACGAGTCACCAGCGCAGTATGCAGTATCGGTTCTCTCCCCTCTGGGATCTTTCGATCACTGCCTGGTGTCCACCACGGTGCCTCTTGTTGCCCCACCACGACCTGTGGCAGCGAGACGACGGTTATGGCACTACTCGTCAGCAGACTGGGATAGAATGCAAGATTATTTTGCATCCATCCCCTGGGCTCAAAGCTGCTTCAAAGACGATCGAAGATCTTGAGACGACGAAGATCTTTCGCAAAGTGCATCTACCGTTGCTGGTGGGATCACTACAGTGATCCTACAGTGAGTTCGCCAGTACGAAGGCCCGTCCCTGGTTCGATGGTGGGTGCGCTCACGCTGTTACTCACAAGCAAGCTGCCTGCTGCGCATGGGTCAGGGGCTGCGCTCAAGACGATCCAGACTTAGATCGCCTAAAAGCAGCGTACAACAAAGCCACCAGGGAATGCAAGAGGGCTTACATGAGAGCGGATGCCCAGCGCATTGCACGGACTGGCCAAGAACTCATCGTACACCCTAAAGGTAACCGTAAGTTCTGGCAATTGGCCAAAGCCGTGCTCTCCAATCACTGCCAATCCTCGCTACCACCACTGAAATATCCCGACGGATCGCTCGCCCATCAACCGCAAGAGAAAACGAATCTCTTGCTGACCTTTTTGCGGCTAACTCGCGAATCGACGACCATGGTCTACACCCGCCCATCATTCCGACCTGTGACGTTACAATGCGGGATATTCGTATTCGGCAAAGTGACGTCCGCGCGGAGCTACGGTCACTCGACGTCCGAAGAGCCAGTGGACCAGATGGTATTCCGGCGGTGGTTCTCAAGAACTGCGCTCCAGATTTGTCTCCAACATTAACGCGCCTATACCACCTGTCGTATTCCTCCAGGATTGTTCCGGAGATCTGGAGAGAAGCGAAAGTCCAACTCATCCCCAAAAAAGGCGACCGCTCCAACCCGGCCAATTACCGACCTATAGCCATCCCCTCAAACATGTCATTAATAAACAACTAGTCCATCACCTGAAGGATCACTCGTTGATAAATGATCAGCAATACGGCTTCAGACCGAACCGATCCACGGGTGATCTTCTGGCGTTCTTTACAAACCTTTGGGGTGAGGCTGTAGATAGGCATGGGGATTCCTTGGCTATTAGCCTCGATATGGCCAAGGCTTTTGATAGGGTCTGGCACCGTTCGCTCCTCTCCAAACTTCCGTCATTCGACTTGCCCCCCAAACTCTGCAGCTGGGTGGCCGAATTTCTGCACGAGCGCCGCATTAGAGTCCTCTACGACGGCGCCACCTCCAATTTTCAGCAGGTTAATGCTGGTGTACCTCAAGATTCCATCTTGTCACCTACACTGTTTCTTCTGCATATCAATGACATGTTGACCCTTAGCGATATACATTGTTGAAGAAAAGCGACAAAAGCTTGTCACTGAGCTCGACCGGGTCTTGGGCCGCATTTCTCAATGGGGTCATGAGAATCTGGACGAGTTCAACGCCACGAAAACACAGGTGTGCGCGTTCTCTGCCAAAACGTCTCCATTCCTTCCCCTCCCCACCTTTCAGAACACTCAACTGCCACTACAGGACAATCTCAGCATCCTGGGTATGAATATTGGCTAGGACCTCAATCCGCGAGAATATATTGAAAGTGTTACTAAGGCCGCCTCGCGGAAGCTGGGTATACTGAACAGAGTGAGACGGTTCTTTGCACCTGAGCATCTATGTCTTCTTTATAAGACCCAGGTACGCTCCTGCGTGGAGCACTGTTCTCATGTTTACGATGGATCCGCGCAGTATTTGCTGGACGTTTGGGATCGGTTACAGCGGCGAGCAGTCCGGATCATCAATAACCCGAAACTCACTGAATCCCTTGAGTCTCTGCACTTGCGAAGAGATGTCGCCTCTATGGCAGTCCTCTATCGTCTTTATCATGAAGAGTGTTCTGATGAGCTCTTCCAACTGAACCCATCCTCTCCGTTCCTCTATAGGACAACTCGTGCTGGCCTTGGAAGTCACCGTTTCAGAATGGTAGACATACGCTCCCGAACTAAACGATTCGGCTCTTCCTTCCTGTGCAGATCAGTTAAAGTCTGGAATTCATTACCAGCGCACGTGTTGCCCTCCCACTTCGATCCCGGGTCCTTTAAGCGGGGCGTAAAAAAGCATCTCACTAGGCCGCCATAGTATGGGTCGTCATATTGCACTGTCGTCATTCGCAGTGAGTATGGCGACCACCGCTCTTCGATTCTATTTATGCTTTCCATCAGGCAGAATAGAGTCACTTTGGTACACAGGTAGCTTTTAACACAATGCTAACCAGCTCAGATTCCATGGCATCGGTACAAACCGTTCTGAATAGATCTGCCTCCGATTCGGATCTGGCACACGCGATCCCACAGGACTTTGTATTACAAAGAAAAAAAAGATGTAGGGCCCAAATGGAAGGTTCGTTCTCCAGTCAAATGGCATATTTCAAGGAGGAGTTGCGGCAGTTAATGACGTCTAACTTTACATTATAAGCTAATGAGCTAAAGGAACTGAACACCGCTCTTAAAGAAATAAAGCAATCTAACCACAACATTGAAAATACGGTGTCCTTTCTCGCGGCACAAAATGAGGAGCTTAGGCAGAAAATTGTGGAATTGGAGATGCAGGCGACGAAAGACAGGAATTGTATTACTATTCTAGAGAATAAAATAGAAGAAATGCAAATGTTTAGCCGGAAGTCCAGTTTTGAAATTAAAAATGTCTCAAAAACATGTACTGAAAACAAGGAAAATCTCATTGGCTTTGTCACAAGTCTTTGGGAGACCATAAACTGCACCATATTAAAATCGGATATTACTGATATTTACCGTATGAAACCAAAATCAGCTGAAAACAAAAGCGTACCTATTGTTGTGGAAACTAAGTCCACATTACTGAAGAACAACATTCTAAGATCCACTAAGTCATTTAATATTAGGAATAAAAGTAAGCTGTGCGCCAAACACCTAGGTTTTAAAGTAAATGAAGATACCCCTATATATTTATCCGAGCACTTAACCCCAAAAGCTGCGCGCTTGTATTTCTTGGCACGTGACTTAGCCAAGACACAGAACTTTAAATTTTGCTGGACTGCTTACGGAAAGGTGTATATAAGAGAAAACGAACACTCACCAATTATTATGATTACACATGAAAATCGAGTACACCAACTGATGAACGCGCAGCGTCAAAGTAAGCACACTGGCTGACTATCAGCGGCAAGGCCAATTGTCCGAGGTAATCACCCGCTGATTACTATGATCTCTTTAATGCATGTTTCTAACATATTTAGAATAATTACTATCTTAATTTTTCTTAGTCCAATATCACCCACATATCCCACACACATCCTACAAAATTTAAACATACCATTACGCATGAAATTGTGAATTTTAAGCATAGTATTGCTCATGGATTGACTTGCTTGTCTCGGACTCCCTATATGAATGGATGACGCAATTCATGCTATGAACGTAATAGACAAAGTTGAAATTGCTCAGGCAATAGCATGTAACTGTAACGAGCTCAGATCATATAAAGTTATTAGTAAAAACGACCTTACAATAGTATCACAAAATATTCGTAGTATTTATCGCAATTTTGATGATTTTTTGGTGACATTGTCTAACCTCCTCTTTATTGCGGATATCTTAATATTAAGCGAATGTAGACTAAACACCAGTAAACCTATACCACAACTTGACAATTACAATTTCTTCTGTACTACATCTCAGCTCAAGCAGAACGATGGGGTGGTTGTATATATTAAGAAAGTTCTACAAAGTAAACTAAAGGAAGTCAAGTTGGTTAAAGCGTCATGTCTTCAGCTCGAAGTTCTTTCTAACACTATATTGTGTATATACCGCTCTCCATCCAAAACTAACGTCACTGGGTTTATAGAATCACTTTCGTCTCACTTAAATACCTTAACTGGCCAGAACAATTTCATAATAGCGGGTCACATCAATATCAACCTTACACCCAAAGAAATCGAACCAACTTATGAATACTACAACAGAGTTAACTACCTAAGTGCTCTTTCTAACTATGGAATATTGGTTGACGATATTATACACACTAGACATTGCAACTGTTTAGACCACTATATGTTAAAAGTTAATAAGAATAAGTACTCAGCATTTATTGCCGTCCTACAAACCACTGTAACAGATCATTTCACCATCCTTCTCTCTATCGCTAAATCTAAGATCAACGATCCTGTAATCAAGACTAAAACGAAAATTGACTACGCAATTAGACTTAGTGTACTACAACAACAAAATATCTCGAGATTGATGTTTTGTGACGATCCTACCCTTGCCACACAAACTTTAATCGATACAATTATTGAGTTTCTAAAAGTTAGCACCACAACAAGTAACATTCCTAAAAACAAACGTACTCTAAAGCCCTGGATAACACCCAGTATTTTACGTTACGTTAGGCATAGGAACAATTTGCAGACGGCGGGACAGATACAATGAACTATTGAAGGTCACGTATAAACGTTACGGAAACTATTGCAATAACCTTATCAAAAAGCTTAAAAGAAAATATGAATAAGATCTCCTAACTAACTCGGTTAAAAATAACAAACTTCTATGACAAAACATAAAACGTATAACCTATTTTAGTGAACTACATAACGTTAACTCGGAATTGATAAACCTTAGAAACGATCCCACCGAATCCTCTAATTATATTAATGGTTACTTTGTGAACATACGGAAACATCTAGCCTGCAAAATACAAGCGAGTAGTACTACGAGTATTCGTCTAAATGATCTAACTCACAAAATAGTGCCTCAGGTTAATTCATTTGTCCTACTAGATACTGATATCGTTGAACTCGAACAAATTCTGATGGGTTTAAGATCAAATATCGCTCCTGGGTGGGACAATATACCTGTTAGTTTTCTAAAATGTGCAAAGAATGAACTAATCTCAATACTTACGCACCTTTTTAATATTTGTAAAAGTAATCATTACTCCAGTGTATAAGAGTGTTGATAGAGATGACGTAGGCAACTATAGACCAATTGCTGTACTCTCGGTTATTTTAAAGATACTTGAGGAACTTCTTAATCACAGACTAACGAGTTATCTGGCGAGATATAAGCTGTTACCCACCTCCCAGTTCAGCTTTAGACAAGGAGTGTCTACTGAAGACGCAATTTTGGCTGTAGCCCAATTGATTACTGAGCAGCTTGACAAGGAACACAAGTGTCTCTCGATATTTCTAGACCTCAAAAAAGCGTTTGACACAGTCTCTGTTCCCATTCTTATACACAAGTTGGCAAAACTTGGGCTAAGAGCTGCTGAATTGTCTCTTTTTAGCAGTTATTTGTCAGACAGAACACAAAGAGTGAGGCTCAACCAGTATACTAGTGGGGACTCCGCTGTATCATATGGTATTCCACAGGACAGTGTGCTTGGCCCTACGCTGTTTCTTATTTATATTAACGATTTGTGTAATTTAAAAATCAACAATGCACACATTTTCTCATATGCTGATGATATGGCGGTAGTCTTCAGTGGTAAAACCTGGGCTGCAGTAAGAGAAAATGCATAGGCTGGCATGAGAGTTGTTGCAGAATGGTTGAAAAATGATCTTTTAACACTTAACACATCAAAAATAAACTACATCTGTTACAGTATTCAAAATCATTTGCAACCAGAATTAGAATTCCATCTTCGAATACACTCGTGTGATGGGTTTACGAAATCAGCCACATGTGACTCCCCCACAATAGAAAAAGTAGAAGAAAACAAAATACCTGGGAGTGATAGTTGACCAACGACTGTCCTGGCACTCGCATATTGATCAGCTCACTGCTAAAGTTAGAAAATTAATATGGATTTTTAAGACCTTAAGACATGTAGTACCTTCTAACCATGTGAATACACAAGGCTCATATAGGAATATCTTAAAGGAAATATATACAGCTTTAGCATAGCCTATTATCTATTGTATCCCATGGGATACAATAAATAATAATAGACTGTGCTAATATGGGGAGGAGCTGGAAAAGCAAAAATCATGGAAATAGAACGGGTACAACGAGCATGGTTAAAGGTAATGTATTTGAAAAAAGAAGTTTCCCGACTAATAGTCTATACTCAATTAGCAACGTTCTATTAGTGCGGAAGTTATACGTACTCTATACAATATTAAAAAAACATAAAATACCATCTTCTATTTCAAGCAGCGTCACAAGGAGAAGACCACAAAATTTTACTCGCACAAAAACAAGAACGGTATTTGGAAACAGACAGTACAAAAGCCGGTCGGTACATCTATACACTAAAGTTAATAGAAACTTGGATATTTGTAGAAAAACATTAAGAGACTGTAAAACACAAGTTACTACTTTTCTGGCACCCTTAAGTTACGAAGAAATGGAGTCTTTCTTGCAACATATAATATAAAACATGGTTTACCGTTCTAGTACATACAACGAAGCAAACATAAGCTCACACACACACACACATACAAACACACACACACACAAATGTTAACATATAAGGTATTAAGATATTGGTTTCGTTTTTCTTTTTGATTTTTTTTTTATTTTATTTTTCTTTTCATTTAGTAATGTATTAACACGTTCACTGCGGCACAGATTTATCTTTACTTTCCATTACTGCGTTACGAGTAGCTTTAAACCTCGTCCAATACCCGACATTGTGGCGGCACGAGGCGTATTAAACCTCACCGCCCGAAGGAGACTAAAATCCTTTTTTTGGCGTCAAATAAGACAAAATTGACGGCTTTTTTCTTGATTATGATTAACAATGAGTTGATTAACCTTAATCTGCCGCCGCCCGTGGTTAAATTAATTAGTTTAGATTCTATGGGTAAAATAAAATGTGGGGTCTAATGCACCTCGTACCGCACTGAAAAATGGCAGTTTTTCATATTATTTAGTGATGGGAAAATAAATATCGATTTTATTTTGTGGTCTTATTTATCAAAGTTATGTACAAAATAAATACAAAAAAAGGGAAAAAATTACGTATGTTTTTCATTGAAACAAGTCAGACAATAAGATTTTTTGCAAACAGTGCATTCCGTGAGATTTTCTTTTGTTTTTTTGTCTGCCTCCCGACATGTCAAGGTTGTGCGGAGTTTTAGGTAGCATCCGACACATCTCTTCTTCTACAGACCCTTTTCAATATGATGTGCTCTTTTTGCAGTGGATTCTGAAAAGGAGGAACGAGTTGAGTGTGAAGTATGAGAATGAATAGATTAGGGTAAGAGTAAGGTAGAATTGGGTAGAGTTCGGTATAGTTGGTTAAAGTAGAGAAGAGCCGAGCAAAAGAGCTAAATTTTGATGAGCAAGACACCGTTTCCATTCAATAAACAAACATACTAATAGTTATCATTATCATTAGTCTATATGAAGAAAGTTACTTAACATGTCACATTCACGTTTTTATTAACGATATAACGATTAGTTAGGATATTTTAAAATTACCTGTATCCACATCCAAGTCTTTCTGTGTAAGAGCTTCAATAAGTTGTTCTACAAATATTCTCTTTGGCATTTTATTTCTATCAGCATTAATTGAATTGTACACAATCCAGGCGTTAATAAGGGCTGTACCAAATATTAGCTCCATTGTAACTTTTCTCCACCACTTAATTCCTTTCTTTAATGTTGTATAATACGAAGACATTTGGTCACTGTAGTCTATTCCTTTTTTTGTTTCATTGTACATTAGAACATATCCGGGTTTTTTAATGCTTTCGATAGTGCCTCTCTTCTTTTTCACAGTATCTATTAGTTTATCGTCATGGTCTTTGCACGTAGTCAACATTAAAACATTTCTTTTATCAACCCATTTCAATACTTTCACACCCTTTTTGTTCATTTTTCCAATAATCTGGCCCTTTTTTATTTTCGCATTAACAACATTCTTTGTTAATTTTACAAAATAAGCTAAGTTATTGTGTAGGTATATTAGTGTTAGTGATTCACGTCTTAAGCTTTTCACACAAAAACACCAAAAAATATAGCTTAGTTAAATTAAAAGAACCACTCCAACTTTACAGTAAGTACGTACTCACTGATCCGTTAAATACCGTCATCCGCTAGAACGCTAAAAACAAAATAAAAATTATGAACTATATTCAGCTGTCGGATATTAAAACTCAATAAATCATAAAACTTACTTAGAACACTTAATCAGAGTAGAGGTCGTAACAAATTAATAGGCCCGTTTGGACAGGTAGGTGTCAAATCCATATATTTGCATTACTCTACATTCAATAATGTTAATTTGTTTCGTGGACATAAGGAAACGTCAGAATGGGCTTCTTAATTTGTGATGCCTAAAGTAGACCTATATACTTATTCCCAATAGTAATCTTCACGTATTTTTTTTTACCTATATTAATAATGTAGCTACTTAACTTTTAATAATATTTATAATATTTGAACTATGACAGGAAACGTAATTACCTATAATGTAATTTCTTACTATACATCATACAAATATACGGCTAGCCTGCCGAGTCTCACTGCTGGGCAAAGGTGTAGGGAGCTATACATACATACACACAATATAATACACATTTTAACATTAACGTACTTTGCTGATATATATTTATTTTAACAAATAAACGTAGGTATTCTAATATACCTAGGTAACTTGGCCTAATTATTTCACCTAGACAGAGTATATTTGTGACTTACCTGTTTTTGAAATATCTTCCTGTATTTTGATTTAGGCTCAGATTGTCCAACCAGTTTTTTTTCATCTTCCTCCTTGATCAACTTTTTTCGGCAACGTCTCAACATGATAATTTTTAACTCAAAGACAGCGGTCTTAGTTCGTCGCGTGCACAGCGTCAACTGCGTTGCACAACACTAACCACGTGAAACTAGCGTGGGGTGCGGTACGAGGTGCGCGGGGGCACGAGGCGTTCGCAACCTCGTTCCGCACTGTGTTAGCATTATTATTTGTTCAGTGCGGCACGAGGTCTAACAAACCCGACATAGGGTTAATGTACCATAGAACTAGGAATCAATAGCACATCTCAAACATATAGTTATCTCTCTCCTATACCGAACCAGATGGAAGTTATGCCTCTCGCATGACAGAGAAGTTAAAGTTTTTTCTTACCGCTATAACGACCAGACACGGACGAGGTGTTTTAAGCCGCGTTCCGCAGCGAACGTGTTAAAGCATAGTTTAAATAGACGCTTGTAAAGATAACTATGTTTGGGTTGGAAAGGTCTGTTCTGGGATTGAAACAGCTACTATGGAAGAGCACAGTGACTTGTCACAGGCATTGTTTGCTTAAAAGGTCACTGTAGTCACTTTTTAAACTGTTAAAACTGGTTAATGAAAATAAAGAATTATTATTATTATTTTCTTTATGTCGTGATATACACATATTTGTTACATTTTTAAATATATATAAAAACAAACAATACACATTTAAAAATATAAAAAATAATAATAGACCACCGACATCGGGTACAGGGACCAAGACACCGGTGGTTAGGGCTCCAGAGACAGGAACCTCCTCACAATACGGGCCGTGTCAAGGAGGACTGCCTTCTGCATCAGACCCTTGATCCAACCTTCTAACTTGAGCCTCTTAAGGTGTTGGTCGAGGCTCTAGCTATCAATCCATGAACAGATATGATTATCGGAACAATAATCACCGAATCCACATTCCACATGTCGGCAATCTCGTGAGACAGATCCAAATACTTCAATTGTTTATCTTTTTCAACTTTCACGATATTCTCGTCATGAGGAACGGCGATATCGACAATCATTGCGTGGCGCTCTAATCGATCTATCACCACAATATCAGGCTTATTGGCAACAATAGTCCTATCTGTGATAATAGATCGATCCCAATATAAAGTAGCACAACCGTTCTCGAGAACTGGGTCGGGCACATACCTGTAGTAAGGTACTCCGAAATTGACAAGTTGATATTTAAGGGCAAGTTGTTGGTGTACAAATACTCACCGTTAGCAAGACGAGAACAACCGTAAATAATATGCCTAATGGATTCTCCAGGACGGTGGCACGCCCGACAGATGTCAGCCGTACTATCTTTCAGGATATATTTCCGGTAGTTATTCGTCATGATAACTTTGTCCATAATTGCACAAACAAAACTTTCAGTTTCTCCGAAGAGGTCACCAAACCGTAGCCAAGACGTCGATGCTTTAAAGTCTATATCAGACCCGTGTAGGGCCCGATAAAATCGACCATGAAGTTCTTTACCCTTCCATACTTCCTTGCGATCAGTAGTACTAAGTACTACAGGTTTGCGCCAATTCTCTTTAGCCAGAGCGAGCAGGATAAAACCAGTATCTACTGCAACTACATTGCGATGCACTCCCACATTAGTCTGTAGAAAATATTCTCTGAGTTTGTATATCTCGCGATTGTGTAGAGTCATGATATTTAATAGACCACGACCTCCAAACTTTCACGGAATATACAATCTCATAACCGATGAACGTGAGTGGTGCATGCGGAATGCAGTCAGCAATGTACGGACTCTCCTGTCAAGGGCATCTAATTCGGTCTGAGTCCATCTAAGTACACCAAAGGAATACATCAGAACCGGCATGACCCAACTGTTATAGGCTCGCACCTTGTTACCGCCTGATAAAAGACTTTTAAGTACTTTTTTTAGGCGGCCAAAGAAACGTTCCTGTAACATTTGTTTCACGCCAGGTTCTGATATTCCCAAAGACTGTGTAAAACCTAGATACTTGTAAGTTTCGGTGGCAGACAGAGATCTGAGTTTTGTTGAATTTGAAATTTCTATTCCTTCAGATTCTACAATCACGCCCTTCTTTACGTATATGACTGCACACTTGTCTACACCAAATTCCATTTTGATAGAATTACTAAAGTTTTCAGTGACCGTTAATAACGCCGTCAATTGTAATTTTGTGGAGGCGAGTAATTTCAAATCATCCATATAAAGAAGGCGAGATATAACTTGATCATCTTTCTGCAACCGATAGCCTAACCCTGAACCCTCTAACAGAGTGCTGAGAGGGTTCAAAGCTAGACAAAACCACAAGGGACTTAGACTGTCACCTGGAAATATACCTCGCTCGATCTTTATAAGTATGTCGTTTATCGCAGTCTCCCAACATCCTGGATAGCGAAGTGTTTTTCTCCATTGACTCATACATGACCTTAAGAAAGTGTACAGAGTTGCATCAATTTTGTACAACTCTAGCACTTTCAAAAGCCATGTATGTGGAACTGAGTCATAAGCCTTCTTATAAACTATCCAACATGTCGCCAGACTCTTACGATTACGACGTACCTGTTGGCTGATGGTCCTGTCTATGATAAGGAGCTCTTTAGTGCCACGGGCCCCACTTCTACATCCATTTTGAGAAATAGAGAGTACCGAATTATTAATTATATGTGTAGCAATTTTGAGTCTCAAAATAGATGTTAGAAGTTTATATGTAGTTGGTAAACAGGTAATAGGTCTAAAATTTTTAGGATCCATGGCACTACCAGATTTATAGAGTAAATGGGTTACACTAGTGGTTAAAAATTGTAGTAATGAACCAGAATCCAAAGCTGCTTGGAATTGTGATGCCAAACACGCATGTGAGCTTCGGAACCACTTAAGCCAAAAGTTGTGCAGTCCGTCTGGACCAGGTGATTTCCAATTCGGTAATGAACGGACTGCACAACTTACATCATCTTTATTAATAACAATGGGTTCCATAGCTGTTATAGACTCACACGAACGTTTGACATCCTCCAACCAATCACCCTCTGTATGAGTGACAGGCACTGACCGGACGTTACGCCAAAATGAATTAGTGATATTTTCATCTGGAAAATGCCCATCACTCACACATGAATTCGGTTCCTCGTATTTCCGGTAAACCCATTTCTCATTCCTTTGAAACATTCGATTCTGATTATACCGATCAACTCGTTTTCTATAACGTCTTATTCTATTTGCCCATGCATAAACTTTCTGCTTTAGAGAGTCTATGCGCTCTGTGACACAGGACATGTACTGTTGAGGACTAATGGAAGTTCCCAAGAATGCCTGTTTCACAAAGCGCATGACTCTTGGCCGCGTAATACCACTTTTAAAACTAATTAATTTACCGATGAGTGTCCTAGTCTCAGCGATACGACGTTCAATTCTATACTGCCAAGCTAGTACACCATTTTCGGGTCGAGTAGCACTTACACGTTCAATACATTTAACACCAGCTACTCGACAAACTGCAATGGCCGCACAGTATAGAATTGAATGTGTATCACTAAGATCTTTGCTATTATCAAAATAGTCTGATAATAGCGAATCCAGGGCATTCACAAGCGCTTAATTACGTTTATGAATGGGCAAACGGCATAACCGTGGTCTAATATTATCATTTACAAATCGATATTTTAGAATCGCATCCTCCAAAGCACTCCTTATCTTATCGTTACAGGTAATCATACATATAGAACTGAGTAAATTTTGTACAGAAATTAAAAAGTCATGTCTGGAAGACGTCGTCGTTCGAACATAGGTCGAAGTACAGTGAATACCAGAAGAGTACGTTCAGCAACAGATGAAGAATCGTCAACGGAACGTGAGGCTCGCCTCACTCAGGCTCGGGATAGATATAGAACTGAGAGAGAGAGAATCTTCAATAGAGCGTAAGGTTCGCCGCAGCCGGGATCGAGAAAGGCATACGGCTTAGAGGAACAGACAATCGTCAGTAGAGCGTGAGGCTCGACTCAGTCAGCTTCGGGCTAAATATACAGCTGAGAGAGAGAGAATCTTCAATAGAGCGTGAGGTTCGCCGCAGCCAAGATAGGGATAGACATCAAATACAGAGACCCAAAGGATCATCAGCACAAGTTACTAATTGCTGGGTAAATAAAAAAAATTCTCGGTCGTCCTTGTAAATTTCTTACAAGGACGACCGTATAGTATCAATAGGTACAACGTCAGTAGTGTGTAAACATTGCTTGGCATTGAAATTCAAGGACGAATCGAAAGGCATGTGTTGCTTACAAAGAAATGTCAAATTAGAATAAATTCTTCATCCACCGGAACCACTCCACTCTCTTCTTATAGGTGACCATCGGAAATTCAAACAAATTATGCACGATATACGTCGTTATAATAACGCATTTCAAAAGACTTCTTTTAAAAGTAATCAAGTCGTTAAGCGTGGGTTCATGCCTAGATTTATAATTCAAGGGCAAGTGTACCACTTACCTGGGAGTTTGCTACCACTTCGACCCGATGATCACAAATTTCTGCAAATATGTTTTATTGCTGATCCCGATACACAAGCATCTACGCGGTGTTCAAGTGTTGCACAACCAATTGGTAGAGATTTAATTAGATCTCTCCAAGATATGTTACATTCTCATAATTACTACATACAGTCTTTCAAAACTGCGATTGAGAGTGTTCCAGTAGATACTCCTGACTTTAATGTCGTAATATATGCAAATAAAGTTCGTGTTGGAGAACACAGAGGACGATACAATGCACTTTCCACGAGTGAAGTAGCAGTGGTGACAGCTAAACAGCAATTTGACAAAGAGATATTGTATTGCATAGTCGTGATGATAATTTGTAAAAAATTTCAGAATTACACAGATCTCATAACAGCTTACAATATCGTTTGATGCTATGTCGTGGAGAAAATGGTTATGCCATTAATGTTTCTCAAGTTGACTCAATCGGTGGTACACCTCTGCGTAAAACAGTGTCATGTATGAACCACTATTGCTACCATATAATGACAAGACGTAATAATTTCAACACTTTGCTTAGATATGGAATGTAAACAAACCAATACTTGGTAGATCAATATGCGAAAATTGATTCTGAGAGTTTAGCCTACATTCGTAATAATCAAACTAAATTGAGAGCCGAAAATTACGTTAATCTTCAGGATGCTTTACAGGTGAATGAACACCGCAACGGTATTGGGCAGTTGGTTATATTACCTTCATCATTCACAGATGGACCTCGATATTTACACGAAAAATCGAAGATGTCATGACTTCAGAAATTACGGCAAACTTGATTTATTTATAACTGCAACATGTAACCCGATTTGGCCGGAAATCACAGAAAATATTAACTCCAATTTAACTCCACAAGACAGATACGATATAGTTAACAGAGTCTTCCATTTAAAAGTAGAGAAACTCCTGAACCTCATTAACAAGTCTCATATATTTGGTCCGCCACGCTGTCACATGAACACAATAGAATGGCAGAAACGTGGCTTGCCACATGTACATCTGCTGGTGTGGTTAGTGAATAAAATTAGACCAAACAAAATTGACAGGGTGATTTCAGCTGAATTACCGGATAAAGATAAAGATCCTATCCTGTACGAAATCGTAAAGAAACATATGGTACACGGCCCTTGCGGCACTTTAAACCCGAATTCTCCATGTATGCGAGATTCTAAATGTGGCAAAAAATTTCCGAAGTCGTTCCAAACTCAAACAAGTACAAGCGATGACGGATATTCCAAATATCGTCGATAATCGCCAGAACAGGGTGGGCAAAATGCTACCGTCCGAAACCATGATCTTGATAAACGATAGATCGTTTCCTATAATCCACTCCTTTTTAAAATTTTTGATGGCCACATAAACGTAGAGTTGTACAATTCAATAAAGTCAATCCAATATGTTATTAAGTACATTAATAAAGGCAGTGGTCAAGCTACTTTCAGCATACAATCACCAAATGAAGTGGAAAAATATCAGTCTGGACGTTACATCTGCAGCTCTGAAGCTGTATGGAGGATTTTATCATTCGAAGTGCACAACCGGGCTCCCATAATTGTCCACCTTGCAGTTCATTTAGAAAATAGACAAAGAATATATTTCACTGAGAACAATATACAAGAAGTTATTAATAACCCGCGGGATACAACATTGACAGCATTCTTCAAGTTATGTGCTCAAGATGATTTCACAGAAACACTGACATATGACAGAGTTCCAAGTTACTATACATAGAACCAGAGTTCTAAAATTTTTCAACGGCGAAAACAAGGTACTGTAGTTAATGGTTTCCCCGGAGTAAAAAAAACGGATGCTCTTGGCAGAGTCTGCGTCATTCATCCCAACAACAGCGAATGCTTTTACCTGAGAATGTTACTGCATGTTGTAAAAGGCCCGACATCCTTTGCGCACCTAAGAACTGCACAAGGTGTTGTTTACAATACTTATCAAGCAGCATGCAAAGCTGTGGCGCTCTTGGAAGTCGATTCTCACTGGGAAAACACATTATCAGAAGCAGCTGTTTGTAGTTCAGCTACAACATTAAGATATTTATTTACCATCATAGTAGCGTTTCGTCAAGTAACTGATTGTGTTAATCTATAGAATAAATTTCAAGAAAATATGGCCACTGATATTCTGACTCGGCGACGGCGAGAATTAAACTCAGATAATGTACAATATGATCAAAACATATTTGACGAAGCATTATTTGAATTGAGCAAAGTAGTGCAATTACTTTCGGGTAAATCGATCAAGGATTTTGGGCTGCCGATGCCAGCTAATACTACTAACTCAGATTTAACTAACAGTACCGAATACACAAGAGAAACATCATACGATCAAACGAGACTTTTACAAAATATAGCTCAAGATGAGCCACGATTAAACATCGATCAAAAACAAGTATTCACTGCATTACTATCAACAATTGATAACAATGAAGGGAAATTCTTTTTTCTTGATGCCCCAGGAGGTACAGGAAAAACATTTTTAATCAATCTGCTTTTAAAAAAAGTGAAATCTACCGTAAAAATTGCGTTAGCTGTTGCGTCATCTGGCATTACCGCTACGCTTTTAGAAGATAGCCGAACCGCACACTCTACATTCAAGCTCCCGTTGAAAATCGCCACCGATGATAATAACAGCGTCTGTAGTGTTTCTAAACAGAGCAATACAGAAAAATTGATGCGTGACTGCTCATTAATAGTCTCTGACGAAGCTACCATGTCAAATAAGACGTCTGTGGAAGCACTGGATAGGACAATGCGCGATTTGCGCAATAAAAATTCACCTATGGGTGGATGTATAATTTTGTTTTCAGGAGATTTCCGTCAAATCCTACCAGTTGTGACTCGAGGAACACGTGCTGGCGAAATAAATGCTTCCCTAAAAAGATCTAACCTTTGGCCACATGTCAATAAATTAGAGCTTAAAACGAATATGAGGGTTTCGTCATCTTCACGTGAGAACAGGCTATTTCCAGAGATGCTGTTAAAAGTCGGCAACGGAGAGTTAACACAAAGTGAGGGAAGAATTAACCTGAAAAATCTTTGTGTTTTGATAGACAACATCCAAGAGTTAGTCAACAATGTCTATCCTGACATTGGTAACATAAGTCGTAAGATAATATTTTGGTTTAAAGGAAAAGCGATTCTGTCATCAACTAACGAACAAGTAGGTAGGGTTAATAACTTGATTCTTTCAAAAATTGATGCGCCGACGAAAATATACTACTCGGTCAATACTGTTCTCGATTTGGAAGAAGCTGTTCACTTTCCTACAGAATTTCTAAGCTCTTTGAACCCATCTGGTCTCCTTCCTCACAAAATGGTGTTGAGAGTCGGTTGTTCTGTTATTTTATTAAGAAACCTGAATCTACCTAAACTTTGCTATGGCACGCGTTTGCTGGTAAAATCACTGAAAACTTTCATAATAGAGTGCACCATACTCACAGGATGTGGTACCGCAGAAGATGTATTGATCCCCGGATCCCTTTGATACCATCGGATTTACCCTTCTAATTTAAACATTTACAGTTTCCAGTAAAGAAATCTTTTGCAATGACCATTAATAAATCGCAGGATCAAACCTTCAACGTTGCAGGCTTAGATTCGAGCGTTGCCTTATTTTCACATTGCCAACTCTATGCCGCTCCTTCAAGAATAACCTCTAGAGAAAACATGTGTGTATTGTCTAATGACAACAAAGCTGTGAACGTTGTATATAAAGACATTCTGTAATGTAATAATTATTGTAAAAATAAAATAAATAGACAAAAATGTAAAAAGTAAATAAGTAATGTAGGTATGAACTTAAATATTCCCAAGATAGCAGGAAATCTTCATGGTATAGGGAAAGAGGAATTATTTTAGTCCAAATTTAACGCGGGCCACGGGCAGTAATGAATAAATCAAAACTACTGGATCGATTTTAATATTTTTTTCAGTGAGTGACATGGGCTATATATGTTATACCCGCGCGAAGCCAGAGCGGGCCGCTATGTTTTTATATGCAACGTTCACAGTTTTTCTGTAGTGTATTTAGTATCAGCAATGCACCCGTGCGAAGCCGGGGCGAGTCGCTAGTATAATATATAAAAAATAACAATAAATATGTTTATTACCTTTTTTCCTAGGAGAGGCTTACATACAGCAGTGGAAGGTTACCAGCTGTTTTTGACTTTTATTAACTGTATAATTACTATAATAGAAGTACTGTACTATTTAATATCAGACTACAGTATATGAGATATATTTTTTTATTATTAATACTGGAATAAATTTGATTACCTCATGTGACTAATATTGACATTAATGATTAGTTAACAATAAATTTCCGTGGGTTCTGATCAGTAAAAAACAGAGCTTGTGTCAAGCTATATTTGTACTTATAATTTTAATTTAGATTAGAGAGACCTTTACAAGAGAGATCGAAACAAATAGATTTTAATTTAATTTATTCTCAAAGAAGATGGTCCAGACTCAATATTACAACAGTTCAAACTGTAAAATAACAATAATGTAAGATGTAAGAAGATACACTAATCTTAATAGTGTTGTAGCATTAACGGTGTATACGCCGCAAATACTTAATTTCTTGAATGACACCGTTTGCAGGCGCTGAATATTCTTACAAATTCTTTTTTGTGTTGCTGAAAGGAATTGCAGAAGAAAAAATGTTTTAAGATATCGTTTAAAATAAATGTATTTACAGTAAAACAAAGGTTTGATATCTCAAACTCAAAACTCAATAACATTGTCTGTAGATGTCGTATAAGAAGAAAGAGTATGCGACATCTACAGTAACATTAGTCTCTCACTCGCCTAAGACGTCATTCACCTGAGATTGTCATACATCGTCCTATAAATAACTTATTACCATTATGTACAAAGTTAACTCATAATTACATTATTAAAATATTTAATAAAAATATTTTTGGCTCATAAGTTTTAGTTTTCATGTCTTAGCTTTGATATGACTTATTGGCTGTTTCTACTGTTAATTATATACACTTACTTGATGCTCTCCTTTCATTCATTTGCAGCAGACATACTGCCTTTAGATCTTCTATTATCGAATACACATTCTCACACTTTTGAGTCAGATATAATTGGATACCTATGTTTTTACCCATCCATATCGTGGACAATACTAAATATCGTGGAAACTGGAATAAAAAAATATTTAGAAAATTTATGAATAACGTGTATTGAGATTTTTGTACTTTGTTCACTCTTAGCACCTTAATATGTAAAGAAATCAATACACCGTCCTGAGTGCGCACAAATGTCACTATCATGTGATAAAAAACCTGAAACCAACATTTTTTGAACATTAATTTACAAATGTCGGCTTATTTCTGCAAATATCAAATCTTACTAAGCATACCTGTCCTCTGAAAGTCTGTTCAATTAAATTGTACACCTTCAATATTTCAACATATGCTTCAAACATAGTAGTCCAGTAAATTTCTTCTGTCATTTCTATGGACCTTTCTGACTTTTCAATTTCCTTTATCCAAACCTTCAGAGCTGTGTGTACTAAATGCAATAGTCTACTAGCATATAAAAAATTAAAGTCAAAACAAATAACTAACATTGTCAAAGCGAAGTCTTCAAAAGAGGTTTTCCTATTAATTAAAAATAAAACAATCCACATAACATAAAAAATATATAAAAAGGTAACGATTGTCCAATTAAAGAATGCGATATTTTTAATTGTATTTCCATTGATGTTAAGTAACTTCTAAACGTGTTGAAGTCTTATAATCAAGAATACGTTTTCATGTCTATAAAGTATATTTGTATACGTATTCACGACGTACCCAGAGAAGTACATAACGAAATCAGAAGCAACAGGGTTGTGCATAATATTGATACAAAAATGTCCCCTGTTAATCGAATGAACGCACACACAGATGCGAAAAATTGTAGAACAGAGAATAGAAGCCAAAACGGTGCAAATATTGTATTTCAAAGTGTTTGAAGTGATGAAATTGTCACAAATCTGATACTTGGAATTGACGAAGATTTTTTGTGTCACGTTCAAAGGTCTCAGCATAGCTTGCATATCTTTTTCCATAAAATTGTTTAATAAAATCTCATTGTTATTAGTTCTCAGTTGTAACGATAGATTAATTTCATCGTTAAAATTTAGTTTTCTTTTGGAATAAAATGCCATTTTAGAATCAAGCGTGCATTTGACTAACGGAAAAAAATACTGTTCCATAAATATTGATCCAGTATGTGAATTTCTAATTAAAATAAGTACCTAATATATTTTAGTTCTGTTACTGAGTGGTATTGAAAATATTTAATGGTAAAAACAGTAAAAATAATTAGTTTCTAAGTGTCTCTTTAATTGATAAACTATTAAGGCAAAATTTCTAAAAGATAGAATGATACTGGATCTGATTGAAGACACGAATAGAATCCAAGAGTGGTGGACACCACTCTTATGACGAATGTAGACATTGCAGTATGATGACCCAAACTACGGTAGTCTAGTGAGACTTTTTTCACATCCCGCTTACAGGACCCGAGATCATAGTGGAAGAGACACACATAAGAAAGAACCGAACCGCTTACACAGAGTTTCAAGACTTATTATTATTTCAGATTTGTGGTGTACAAAAGGTGGACTACTTACCAAAAGAAATCTCTTTAAGACAAATATTTCTTAAACAATTACCAGTGATTGGTAGAAGTCTTGAAACTGTTTAATTGACTGGAAAGTATCTTGATACACTTCAAACAATTCCTTATAATTTTCATTGATAGAATTATTCCACTCTTTCAAATATTTCCAACTTACAATTATATATGTATATAATAATTTTATAAATGTGAAAGTGCATAAAGATGTATTCACGTTCACTTTCAGTCACTCGTTCTCTCTAACAAATATGCAAATATTTTCCATCTCTTAACCATTATTACCATCGTCTTTTACCGTTAGCAGCTGGAAATAGACCTCTTCTTAGAAAGAAACTCTTAGTCTACTATACCACTTTAACAAAACTATTTGGTCTAAGATTTTTGAACTGGGCTGTCAAATATTAATCCTTTTAATCATTTAAATTGACGATGTAAATGAACCAGTTGTTTATTTTACACTGTAACGAGTAACTTGAAATGATCGAATCCTTTAATTTAATTTCACAATTAAATAAATTAATTGTTAACACTTTTAACATAATAATTCTATACTAAATTTGTAGTTCACTAGACATTCAAAAACATCGTTTGATGCTTCACTCTAATGAGTGTTTCACTTTATATTTTGCGTTGAAGACACTATGAAAGTAAAAATCACTAAAATTAAATTTAGTGAAAATATCTTGGACAAAAGTTTCCAAAAAGTGTTACTACCTACACAAATTACACAACATGTAGTTTTCTTATCAAAATTTTGTATCAATTGTAACTGTATCATGCCCAATGGGGTCTTATACAACATAATCTCTCTAGTAGGTATGCTTTTCTTTATATACTTGAATCTAAACGATGGGCATATTAAAGACATTTTTCAAAAGTTTACAAAAAGTAAATTCTTGTGTGTCAGTTTCATTTTGAACTATATTGCTTGTGTATCTGGTTACATTTTTTTCTATTTTCATAACGTTATCTCAAGGAAGAAACATGTAAGAATGATTGTCACCATTCAAAAAATATTTAGAGTGATCAAATTTGATGCGTATAAGAATATCATTTTCGACAACTGGAGTTTCTTCTTAAGACATTACTTTATTTATATTTTGTTTATTTTTTTTAAATTAGACATATCAGTCACTATTTATTTTTTTTCATTGGTGTACTTTGACGTGTATGCGAGTTATAGCATATGTTTGAGCAAGCTTCTGACTGGTGGCATAGTTGCATGGATTTCGGAAATAGAACATCACACCCTAGTATCTCTTTTTGCTAATAATGAGGAAGAGAAAAAATGGCCGAAATTGTTTCAAGTATACGTGGATTTGTTGGAAGTTTTTTCGATTTTTAAGGACATGTTTCAGTTTCCGGTAATTATATTTTTTTATTTTAACATTAGTATCTATTTCTTAGTTTCCAGTACTTATGGTCTCAATATCTTCATACTTCATTATTAAAAAATTTACATGTAAAAACTCAATATGATGTTAAGATTAACTGTTTCAAAATTAACCGATTGTGTGATAATTTTTTACAGATATTTTTCACAACAATTGACACATTTTTTCACACATTACTTTATACTCAAACATTTATAATACTCAATGAGACGTCGTTGTTCAAGCCAGATGTGGAGGTTAGTTGCTTAGTTTTGTACTGATAATAAAAATACTAAGCTTTCACTTGTTTTCTAACCATCTTTTACTGCAATTTACATATTATGCCAACGAGATTACACTCTAAAATTGAATTTTTATTCTGTTCTATTGTATTGATTCTAATATCGTCGTTACAGATGCTTGCAACCTTCCGTTTAGTAACGTTATATTGGTTAGCAAAAAATATGGCACTAATCACAGACCTTAGTTACAATTGTGAGAAATTTTACATGACTATTAAAGAAGTTGATGAAGCTTGTTGTCGTTTGTTAAGCATTAACCAGGAATTAGGTAAGAAGTAATTGTCTTTTCCTGACTTATGTGGAGCCTGTACTATGGTATTATCGTGTGGTCGCTATCAGCTTGTTCCGCCTGGGCGGCGCAGCGTGGGGTCCTCACTG
Organism: Hypercompe scribonia; assembly: GCA_949316085.1. Lineage (NCBI taxonomy): Eukaryota > Metazoa > Arthropoda > Insecta > Lepidoptera > Erebidae > Hypercompe > Hypercompe scribonia. Next base: position 15,483,534 of record OX438986.1, read on the forward strand.
TAGTTATTGGAGAGAATTTCTCGCTACCAGCTATCATACGCTCCATGGCCGGTAGCAACAGTTGTTTTACAGTCAGCGCCTCATGCCGCCTTGAGTGTGGCTGCGGGTTGACGGGACGAGTTTTACCCTCAGTCCACTACAATGGCCAGCCGTGAGGAAGCGACGTCCGCAAGTTCCGTGCGTCGCCTACAATAAAGAGTATATCCGCAGATGGTGCCCGCGTTAGCGGGCAGAACCTAGGAGGGATCTGGATGTCGTAATAGCAGCTGTTCCTGGATCCCTCCTATGTCAGGCACAGAGTGGCACACCGTGTGGTTTTAGTAGGTTCGACTCCGATTCACCACCTCGCCGTAAGCCCCGGGGGTGTGGTGGCCCGAGGAGGTTTCCACAGGTTTATCAAAATAGTATAGTCATGTAGTGATGGATTAAGAATATGTAGTGTCACCATCCCTGTTCATCTCTTGAGTATCGTAAGAGGTGACTAAGGGAACAAACTATTCAAAAAATATCACTACAAGGACAAGGAAAACTTGAAACAAATACTATTGCAACCCGTTTGGACAGCATGGTATAACAGACCGAAACCTCCTTGCTAAAGAGAGATCTATGTCCAGCATTAGACTTTGAAATGCTGTTGATGATGATGATGTACTTTGGTAACCAGACTGCTGATAAACACACTTGTATTTATCAAAATACATCCATACTATAGATAAATTTAGCCAGACGCAGAATAATAATCGTGTTCATCACACAATATTTAACCTGGGTGGAAACCAAACCAATGACCTCCAGCTTAGCTGTCAGGGTCAGGATCAACAGGCTTGTCAAATTATTAAACTTTGAAAAGACTAATAATTACTAACTGGGAATAACTTGGCTTTAGAATAAAAAAAATTAGTAGCTAATGACACCGAATTACCAGCAAATATACCTTAAAGTGGTATAGTTTTCTAAAACCTCCTTGCAAAGAAGAGGCCTATGTCTAGGAGTAAATTGTTAAAGGCTGTGGATAATGATGATAATCCCTTAAAGCATTATAAGAATCTTCAAAAATAGAATACAAGCAAGCCTTAAGTTTAGATTCAAAAAATTGTTTCGAAAAGTTTTAATTTTATAATTTCATGCAAGTGTACAGGCATATAAAAAACTCCTTGCTAAAGAGAAGCCTATGTCCAGCAAACTGGACCTATCAAAGCTGTTAATGATTGATGATGCAAGTATATAATTATAAAATTAAAATTATTTCTGTACAGCAGTTCTCTCATAAAAAAAAACTTTGCGATAAGAAGAATTCAAATCAAGTTTATACAAGTAGAAATATAACAGACCCAAGATATAAATTTAGTTCAGTTATATTTTTGAGAATTTGCCTACAATACTTATTGTTTGAGTACCATCGATGCTAGTCTAAACTGGTATGGTGTCTTTGTTAAATCGGTGTAAAACACATTTCAGATGGAAGTAAAAGATTTTGTAAGAATATACTTCGTTTGAATCGAGTCAAATTTCAAAAGATGAATGCGTTCAGAATCTTCGACATCGATGCATCACTTCCCAAGACGTTAGCCAGTCTGACAGCACATTATGTTATTGTAATATTACAATTTGCTTTTACCTAATAACTGTTTTTCATTTGTATCTGTATCTATTTTGATACATTGCGACAGATATAGATAAAGGTGAATGGAAAGTACTTTTTATCATAAACATGGTATGGTATAGAAATGTTCAGTAAAAATTAACAAAAAAACAAAACACAAATGCTCGTGTAGTGAATTTCAACTCCTAAAATAATTTATGCTACTTTCTAATCAAAATCATTTCTTCGATCATTAGGGAGTCGATCACACGATTGAATCTATTTCCAGACTCTACCTAAAACGCCTTTGGTAAAGAACTAACTAGTAGACTTATCGATTTTTGAAGTGCGTCTTTGAACAGCATAAATTATTTTAAAACATTAATTATATCCAAACTCGTCTTTCTTTTCGTTAACAGCATTATTTAACTCTCCAAGATGCTTTGTTAATAAATTATAGTCACAGAAAGAATAAAAGTAATTGATATCAAACACTAGACATAATTGTATGAATAGGAAAATGACAATAAAATGCGATAAATGAAAAGAAGAAACCATCAAGTAAGTAGTGGCCAATAGGAGTACACGAAGGGCTGTGTCTACAAAGAACAGAAAATTCCAAAAGCCAGTTCCGTCAATATATTTATTTTTAAAAAGTCTCTCATGGGTATTGTATACTTAACACGAGTAAGATATTAGTGAGGGGTTTAGCCCTAATTAAATAGTAATTCATAATGACGCTGAAGCAGAAAAAATAAAACGAAACATGAGAATTCCACGTTCAACATACGTTCGTACAAAATACAGTACATGATTTTTTTTTATTTGAAGATCCTTTTAAAGTGACTCTTATCTGCCTGATGGAAAGCAGGAATAGAATTCAAGAGTTGTGGTCACCATACTTATTGTGTATGAGAATGAGAGAGAATGAAAGAATGTAGTATGGTGACCCACACTAAGGTGGCCTAGCGTAGTCAGCGTAAAGCTTAACGCACTTACCATGATAACTGTCACCCCTGCGTCAATAAGACTCTGGTCTCTCACTCACAAACGAAACACGATCTTCTGTGAGAGGGTTGTACTACCCCAGTAAAGCCGGCCCATTCGTGCTAAAATGAGCATGGCTCTACTACCTTTTGATACAATGCGTAATTCAGAAAGAAAGTAAACAATTATGTTATATTTGTTTTCAGTTGGTGTAATGAAATCGTTTTGAAATTAACTGAGTTTTCGATAGTGTTCAATTTCTAAACATTTGCTTAAGTTATGGAGAATTTGTCTGTAGCACCTTGAGTTGAAAAGACATAATAAGAAATATTAAACGGTCAAGAGATTATTGTTACACTCTCATAAATGAAACAAAGCTATTTGAGAAATCAATGATAATTCAATTACTAAAAATTTCACATTGAAAGTATTTTTAATATTTTTTAGTATAATCTAATTCAACTATTGCTATTCAGCTATACCTGCGGTGTCACTTGTGTCTTGTGAAATTGTGATAAATAGTTTCCACCTAGTATTTATTATTCCTAAGATTATTTGTGTTGGCTACTAATTCAATCAGTTTTATCCGAATATCGGTTGTTTTCATGGAGCAACATCAGACCTCCGTAAATTATAATGAAGGATAGGCATTTTTAAGTATGATATTCGCAGAGAAAAGTGTGTTTTCAACACTCTGCTACTAATTACCTAACTTCTGCATCAGAATCTTGATCCAGCCTTCTAACGTGAATGTCTTAAGGTGATAGTTGAGACTGTTAGCTTGTCCGTGGGCAGATACGAATATATGAACAAAGATCACCGAATTCACATTTCACATGTCGATAAACAATTTTCTTACTTTTCATTTGTCATCATAAAGAACGACGATATCGATAATAATTATACGGCGCTCTACGATATCTATAACGATATCTATCAGCACAATGTCAGGCTAATTGGTAACTCTAATCCTGTCTGTGATAATATATCGAATTTATATCTCATCTATAGTGTTCATCTGAGTAGTGATCAACCGTCTTGCAAAGAACACACGAATCGTAAAGAGCTATCGCAGGGATTCAGTTTCAGATATGGATTTTTATTTTTAAAATTAAAGACAACCCAATTCAAGTAAAGTAATTCATAGTATTTTAAATTGCAAGAGCACCACGATAAAGTTGGTGTATTTGGCCATTAATGATAACAATAGAGCTGCATCTAAATCAAATAGTCCACAAACAGACATTTTCGTATATAAGGAACAATTACACCGTACAACATGTTTATACAGACGACGACTTTCTGAAACAGAGGTATTGTCATTTTAAAAATCAAAATGTATTTATAAATATCTTGATTTGTACCAAAATATGGCTATACATTATTCGTAGAATCGACAATCACTACAAGCCAAATTTTGAGAAAAAGATCCATGAAAATGTCAACAGTCCAAGTTGAAATCTTATCTTCAGAGCTTCTGAGTCGACGATTTCGTATACCATAAACAACTTACACAAGTGATCTGACTAATTATCCCCATTACGCGTTACATCATAATCGGATATTTTCAGTAGGTATGCACTAGATATATTAATATTGCTTCAGTAGCACTTGTATATTATAGCAACATCGTTACAGAGCCTCTTGTTGATGATGTAGCAACAAATAGTGAAGAATGACCAAAGTACATTGTACCTGAACAATTGACATTCATCATGTGCTCTAGGCATGTTAGCGTTGCCTCCTCCACAGCGACATAAAATTTTTCATAGATCACACAAAGTACCACTTGGAACAGTAACGATTTTACTAACTGCACCACGGTTAATATTATATTTCCATCTACTTTCTGTAACGTATAAATAACAATTATTTCTAAGGAACTTACAAAAGTTCAAGATGAATCAATTTAAAATCAAGATTTAACAACACATTTGATGCAAAAATTAGTAGCAGCTGCTGAAATAATTTAAATCGTTGCTAGTTTGCAGTCCTATATTTCGTAACTATACGAATTGTCAAAATCAGTGCAATAGTGATAATGGGAATCAGAGAAATCACTAGATATAAATATCTCGCGTGGCATGTAGGTTGACCGGCTAATCGAAGATTTTTTCATCCAGCAGAAATCTCTTTCTTTCTAGCATTGAAGTACAAATGAGGGTTAAGAACTAATCACGTACTCTATTTGTAACCCAGCCACCGCCAGACACAATTGTATATAACTCAAGACATGAGCGAAATTGTAAAATAGCCACATTAACGTCTGAAATAATAAAAATATAAGGTTTTCCGCCACTGTGTAATCTTCAAATACGATATAATTAAAAGACTTACCCATAATTTAAAAGCGTCTTTGAATAGTTTAAATGATTGTAGAACGTTTTGATACACTTCAAAAAATTTCATGTCTAAGCACATCATTCAGCTTCTTAACTGAATGATTCCACTCTCGAAGATACGTTGTTAATAAATTTATAACGCGAATAGAATAAAGAAAATTGATATCAAAGCTTATATACAAACAAGTCAAAGTCAAATCCGATAAATAAAAATAAGAAATAAAGAAATAAGCCAAGATAATCTGCACTAGGCGAATAGCCACGACTACACATAAAAGAAAATTTCAGAAGTCGGTTCGTTCGATACGTTTATTTTTACAAACTCTCTCGTGAATTTTTTGCATATTTATTATAAGCAAGATATTAGAACGAGATTTGGTAATATTGATGAAGCAACTTATAATGGCGCTCAGGCAGAAGCAAATAAAACGAATAATAAAAATTATATATTGAACATTCGTTGTATTTAAATAACCTTCAAAATATAACCCAGAGCTTTTTAAAATAAACCATAAACCACAAGCAATGTAAACACATATATTATATTTCCTTCCAGTTAAAGTAATGAAATTGTCTCGGATGATATATTTGGCTGCAAAGAAAACAGACAAAACGAAGTTTATAGGATAAAATATTTTGACAAAATGGTCCGTAATATAGTTATCTAGATAAAAAACTTATGGTGACATGGATAAATAAGTTGGATATTCAATTGTCTTAATATCTAAATATTTGTAGCTCCTTGTTTCGAAAGAGTTGCTAAGTTAATAAAAAACTTTGAGTGTTCTTTAAGTTAGTATTACACAGTCACAAGTAATGCAATGTCTAATAATAAATCAATAATAATTCAATTATTCAAATTGTTTTCCATTGGTAAGGTTATGATGTTATAATTAAGATTGAATTGAAATGTATTTTTTTTTAACGTGTGGAAACCTTCTCGGGCCGTCACCCACCGGGGTTTACGGCGAGGTGGTGTGTCGGAATCGGACCGACTAATTATGGTGTGTTTCCTGACCTGATGAAGTATAGCAAGATAACTCCTTTCATCAGGTAGTCCATTAGACCCCACAAATTTTAGACCAATTTCGGTCCTACCAACATTTAGTAAAGTTTTTGAAAAGCTGATACTTACTCAGTTGCTTAATTATTTTAATGAAAATCAATTGCTGCATACTAAACAATTTGGTTTCACTCATGGTCGGTCAACATGTAATGCTGGGGTTAAATTATTAGAGTATATATTTGAGGCTTGGGAGGAGTCATGTGACGCCTACGGGGTGTTGTGTGATTTATCTAAAGCATTTGATTGTGTGCAGCATGAAACACTTGTCAGGAAAATACACCACTATGGAATAAGAGGCAGTACTTTGGATCTTCTTACTTCTTATTTGTATGATAGGATTCAAAGAGTAGATGTTAATGGTAAATTATCCCAGGGATCAGCTGTGGCGGTGGGGGTGCCCCTGGGGTCTATTCTGGGTCCATTTCTGTTCCTTGTGTACATCAACGACTTGCCTCATCTTGTGAGGGATAACCATGAGATAGTGTTGTTTGCAGATAACACATCCTTAGTATTTAAAGTTAACAGACAGCAATCGGTAATTGACGATGTAAACAATGCTTTCTCTAAAATGGTACTTTGGTTTTGAGGTAATAACTAGTTATTAAACAGGAGTTACAGCAAATGTACTAAATTTTATACTAACAATGTTAAACAAGTAAAAACTAGTGTTTTGATGAACAAGGAGGAGCTGGAATTGACAGACAAGGCTGGACCTAGGTATAACTTTTGATTCACGGTTACAATGGGGCCCACATATAGAAATGTTATCTGGTAGACTTAGTTCTGCAGCTTATGCTGTGAGAAAGATTCCTCAATTGACGGATGTTGATACTGCGCGATTAGTTTATTTCAGTTACTTTCACAGCATTATGTCCTATGGTTTATTGCTTTGGGGCAGTGCCTCTGATATTGATTCAATCTTTGTGCTCCAGAAACGAGCTATTAGAGCTGTCTATAAGATGGGCCCTCGGGAGTCACTAAGAAACACATTCAAAGAAATTAACATTCTCACACTACACTCACAATACATTTATGAGAATCTTTTGTATGTTCATAAAAATCCGTCTAAATTTAAGAAAAATAGTGATCTCCATCAATTTAATTTAAGAAATAAAAATAAACTTGCCGTGCACACTACTAGGCTCCATAAAATATCGAATTCGTTTGTGGGTCAATGTATACAATTTTATAACAAATTACCAAACAACATAGTATCGTCTATTAGTAATATATAGTAATATCTATTAGTAAATTTAAGAAATTTATTAAGCTTAGGTTGTCCAAAAAGGCTTATTACTCAGTTTCAGACTATGTCACAGATTTAGATGTTTGGAAACTGCTCTTTTTTTAAGACCTATGATTGTTAATAAAACTGCTGTTTTAATATTTAAAAGATTTTGAGTTAAAAGAATGGTGGTGAGTTTCTTTCTTGGGTTCTTTTCTCACCACTTTACCATGAACAATCTGCGAACTCAACTAGCTGTAATTTTCATCGACATCATGATTGTTCATCTTTTATTGTTTTTTTTTATGACGTTCATAAGTGTCTTTTTGTGACCTAAATGAATAAACAAATTTGACTTTGACTTTGACTTTGTCGGAAGTGCTCGTCGAAGAGCCACCTGCCGTCGAGGATCAAGCCCAAATACTTCATCTTTGCCTGAGCCGGTACGAGGACCGAATCAACTACGATGGATGCGCCGGAGGGTGGACCACGACGGGGCCCATGGAACAAAAGGGCCTCCGTCTTGTCTAGAGCCACCTGAAAACTCAGCGCCTTAATATGCCGACCACCAGAGAGACACCCGTGGTGGCCAGGCCTGCCGCCTCTGCAAAGTTCATCCGCGTAATAAATTACGCCCAGCCCGGGGGGCAGATGACCTCGAAGGGCCCAGTCGTATCCCATATTCCACAGGAGTGGTCCGAGGACAGACTCCTGTGGAACACCACACGACATGAGCCGAATTGAAATATATAAGCTAATATATCAATCATTTTATTTCATGAAAGTTGATCATTAGTTTTACGTGATTTGATTCAAAAGGGCATCCCTATTTTATTACAATTTCAATTGAACTTGTTAATGAATGGGACTCCTAAATATAATATGTATCTCCTATACTGTCACGTTTTAATATTGTGTACATAAGGAATCACAGTTTGAATTATGAAAACCATCTGACAAAGTTGACACAATCTGTAAATTCAAGTTCAAATACATCATAGGGTCTTTCTTTTTTTGATGGTGTGGAAAATACGACGCTCGAACCTGAAGTATGTGGTGTTTCCACAAAAACTACTCAAACTGTCGACCTCTATTCTTATCTATATATTTTCGCTAGATGATACTATAGTATGTATTTTTGTTTACACTGTATGTGGAAGTCGCCACACGTACATAATCTATTTGCGAACCAATTACTTACAAACTCAATTGAAAATAACTCAAAGAGGGACTTAAATAGTGAAATAACAACATTACGTCTGAAATTATAAACAAATTCACTGATCATACAACTATGAAATACAGAAAGAATTAAGTTGAGATAGATTTATCCATATTTGAAAAGCGTCATTAAGCAAAGCAAAATATTTTTAACTTTGCTGTACCCGCACCAATTAGCCTAACATCCGTGCACGGTCTCACGGACCGACATTTTAAAAGCCGAAGCTTTGTTTGTTTTTGAAACCTAGTATGAACACATATTTTGTTTCATGTTCAGGACATTATTAATTAAAAATAAACAATATTTGATTCATTTTTTGTATTTACTACTGTTTTACAGTCTTTAGAAACAGCCTTTGAAAAAAAATAGTAGTTTTTATATACTACGATAAAGTTAATCAAAATTAAAAATTCTTCCAAAAAAAAACATAAAAATCTCCATCAATATTACAGAAAATAAACATACAAACAAAAAATTAAAATCCACTCATTTTTAGATTGTTTAGTATAGCAATCAGAGCAAACTATAGCCGCGTGTTCCAAATAAAAGTATTTTTTGCAAATAAGACAGTTGTAACGCGTTTTACGATTTTTTCCGTGGAACAAAAGCTACAACGTCCTTGGCCGAGATTGTTAGCGGTACCTGATGATTCAGGACCATCTATTTTGCAAATTTCAGCACATCTCTATCGTATGATTCTCGGTAAACAAGTAATTGCCGCCCGTCTTCTCAACTGTGCGTCAATGAGTTCATGAGACAATTTTTCAAGAAAAACTCTTCTTTCAACTTTTTTGTCAGGATTATTTTGAGAGTAAATACTTATAATATATGAATTAATTCCTGCTATATTCAATAGGTTATAAAAAACCACCATAGGCTGTTTCTTTCAAAAACTTAGCTTCACTTTTTACACCTGGTTGTTCAGTCACTATGTTTCTCACACGTCTTCTTCCCACCGCCGATAGAGCAGTTTTATTCCACTTTGTTTGGTCCTTCCCCAGATAGCAACCTTGTTGTTCATTCTCTAGTTCACTGTCGGAGTCACTTTCTTGTTCGGTATCCATATTTTCTTCTCTTTCTTCGATGTGATCTTCCACCTCGCTGTCATTTTAATCCTCGTAATCTGAGTCCGGTCCACCTTCTTCTAACATCAGTCTAATCTGCTCCTTGTTCATTATTACGCCGATAAACAAATCTCTGAAACAGAAATAACTTATATTCATTCGTATATAACTTATATTCATACGAATAGGGTATTTGACAAATTTTCGTAAACTACTCCAAAATGTTCTAAGTCACTAAAAGAAACGCTTGACGACTGTTTTTCTTACATTTTGAGCCATTTTAATAACCAAAAGGCAGTTTTAACAAATACATTTCGTATTTCCCGCTGAAACGCTAAGTCACGTGATAAGTCAGAGGCGTGACGTCACGATGTAAAAAACAAACAAAACAATACGATAGGGCTACGTGTAGATAGGTATTGGTTATTTGGTTATAAATATTTATATTATTTATTTTATTATTTCGTTACGTTCTTTGTTCAAGATTTATGTAAAAATGAATTCAAAGTCTTATAGAATATGTGCCGTTCGTTCCTCCGTGTCGAAACACAAGTATAAAACCTCCTAAATTGTTTATCAACTTGCCGCAATCACAAAATCTCTTAAGCTTAAACTCTTCATAAGAACGGTACCTAATCTGTGTTAGACTCATAATAACTTAGATTATAATATTTTGTTTACCACCTATACAATCTACTTCTACTACCAAGCTAACAGAATATGATGAACGATGGACTTTGTGCTCAGGGCATATCTTACATTTTACTATGCACAAAGTAGTGTCACGTTTCAACTGAACGTAGCCTATAGCATCATCACCATATGCTGCCTTGATGATCTGTAAAAATAGAAATAAAGCATCACAGATAACCCCTGCATGAGAAACTCTTCATAAGAACGGTACCTTATCTGTGTTAGACTCATAATAATTTAGATTATAATATTTTGTTTATAACCTATACAATCTAAACAACATGTACCTGTCACATACTTAGGCTAATAATAATAAAGCAAAAAATAAAGCTAAATACATAAAACAAACTGCAATTTTTTTCGAATTCAATAAATTATCGGATAGGGATAGTTTTCTATTTACAGTGAAGTTTTCACGTTCCTAAATTCTGCAGAACAGAAGTCCAAATTTTGATGCGAAGAAATTTGCAATCATAAAAGAAACAATTTTTGGCCAATTCGCACTATCAGCTTTTGAGAAACCAAGATCCATATTTTCTAAGGCTAACTGGACTTGGCTAAATAAAATAATAACGAAACCTGAAAATAAACACACAAATCTTGTCGTTGTATAACTGTCTGAATAACAATACATTTAGTTTATTATATCGTGACGTCACAGGCTCTGATTGGTCGTTGAGACGTTTCGTTTCAATGATGTACAGATTAAAAAATTCTTATTTTTATTTAGGAAAATAAAATATTAAATAGTTTTTATTCGTAATTTAAGTCAAATATCCTTAATTAGGACCTTTACTTCTATAATATTCAATAGAAAACTTATTTATTTGATAACTATGTTAAATACCCTATTCATAGAAAGTACTGAAATAAAATGCTTTGAAATAAAGGTTATATTATAATGAAAATACATTAAAATAAAAAAGAAAACAATTATAAATGAATCTACAAATATACTTTTTTATAAATTAATGCAATCGACATTATAAAACTAAGGAAATTACAAAATAAAAAAAGATACTTACCAAAAATAGTATCACGCATACCCGCGCCGGTCTCTCGCACAAAACGAGGCGTAGCTCACCCAAATGCGGCCCCTGCGCAAGGTCACACTTAACACCAATTTTAAGGTCGTGTCAAATTAGGCAAGTACTAGAAAGCTCATTCAACTAGCATTACCCTTTCTATAAACAATTTCAAAAAATAATTCTGTCGGTCTCTCAGACACACGCGTGGGTATAGGAAGGTTAAACATTCGTTATTTCCAAGTTTAACTTTTTTAGCTCTCTAAGATGCTTTGCTAATAAATTTAAGACACGGAAAGAAGAAAAAGTAATTGATGTAAAAATCTAATCTAATATAAAAGTGATAATAAAATTCTATAAATAGAAAGAAGAAACCATCAAGTAAGTAGTGACCAATAGCAGTAAGTACACGAAGGGCTGTGCCTACAAAGAACAGAAAATGCTAAAAGCCGATTCTGTCGATATATTTCTTTTCAAAAATTCTCTAATGGATTTTTTGTATACTTAATACTAGCAAGATATCAGTGTGGCATTTAGACCCAATAAAACAGCAATTGATAATGACGCTGAAGAAGAAAAATTAAACAAAACATGATAATTCCCCGTTCAACATAGAACGCATTTAAATACTCTTTAAAAAATATAGCATCCGTTTTTTATTTGAAGATCCTGTCAAAGTGACTCTAACCTGCCTGATGGAAAGCACGAATAGAATCCAAGAATTGTGGTCACTATACTTATTGTTAATGCAGATAATGCAGTATGGTGACATACACTATGGTTGCCTGGTGACACGACAGCCATCGTGTCAGTGTAAGGCTTCCCGTGCTTGCCACGATAATTGTCACCCCAGCGTCAATAAGACTCTGGTCTCACACTCACCAACGAAACGTGACTGTTGGAATGCTGTCGTGTCAGGTTTACCTTCTGTGACGGGGTAGTGCTATCCCGGTGTAGTAGTAAATTAGTACTACCCTCCCGTTCGCACTAAAATCAGTGTGACTTTTTGTGTGTGACCTCTTGATGCAATGCCGAATTCACAAAAAAAAGGTTATATTTGATTCCAGTTGAAGTAATGAAATTGTCTTGAACAGATACAGTGAAGTTTAAAGGTTATCCTGTAAACTGTAATTAAAGACAGCACAAATTTGAAGCACACTCCTCGATTCCCACACAAACTATTAAGCATAACACAGGGTCAGCAATATTTTCTTAATTTAGTCAACAAAGTTTTTTCAGAAATTGGAACTAATCTTGCTCTAAAAATACAACAGACTCACTCACCAACGCTTCCACACATTACACCTATGCACTGGAAGTGTAAATGCTTCGGGGAACTCATAGGTGCTCTTAGATACAGATGAGTCTGAAGTTGATGCTATAATCACTGGCTTACGTAGTGATTCAGCGGTGGGTATTGATGGCATACCTGCAAGGGCTATAAAGGATAGAAAGCACATTCTTGTCTCCCACATAACTCTGTGTACAATGTTTGCATGAAATCTGGCATCTTCCCAAGCAGCTTAAAGAGAGCCCTAATCAGTCCCATTTATAAGGGTGAGAGTAGAGACAGTGTTACAAACTATAGACCTATTTTGGTTCTTACCACTGTTTCGAGTGTATTAGAAAAAAATTTAAATAACAACTAGTGTGTAGGAGGAGCTGGGATAAAGCCCGTTATCACGCTGAAGTTGCTCTAAAAGAGGTCATGACCTTTTTTAAATTGTAACCTACTCATCATTAATTTTGACAAAACAAAGTACCTACTTTTTCGCCTCCGACGTAATGCACTCCCTATTTCTGGCTCGTTTCACATAACGGCCCATACTTGCAAGTTTTTTTTTTGTTGACTTTGTGGAAAATCCCTTCGGATATTCGGCTCCTCAGGGACATAGGAGCCAGGAGAATGTGGTGTTTCCACTAATAACCGCCCCGGCAGCCGGTCTTAGGCACCCCACTCTGAAGGTTACTTCAGGTCCTCTCCAGGATCAACGCCATGTCTCTTCAGACCCTTTCCTGAGGGGAGCTATAAAGGTACCCCCGCTAATCTGGATGCTATAATTATAGCTGCGGCACGATCACGTTTCTACGACCAGACCGCATTGCTGTCGCCGCGGTCCCTATTTTCTGGCAGTTTGCGTTCAATAGTGGCTGGTGGGCACAGGTCTCGTCCGATTTGTCCAACTAAGACTCCGTGTTCTGACGCCCACGTGAGGAAGTCCTCCAGCGTATGCTGGGCGGAGTCCCAGTCGGCTGCGCAGTGGTGGCATTGTGCTGTTTACTCGCGTCCGATCTTATGCAGTTACTCACCGAAGCAACCATGCTCGGTGAGTATCTGTGTCAGTTGGTAGATGACACGACCTCCCTCCCTACCTATTCAGGCTTCGAGATTGGGCAGAACCGCACCGACAGCGCGTTGGCGTGCATTTTGCGGCTGTTCCAACCGCGCACGCTACTGTGCCAATACCTGTCGGTGAGCGTTCTGCCGCATTTCGAGCTTGTCCTGACCTTCCTCGTTCTCACCCCGGCGGATAGCGCAAGCTTAGTCATAAACCCTTGCGTCCATGTCCGCCAGGATATCGAAAGGCGGGAAACGTACCAGGACTGTAGCCGCCTCCGATGAGATGGTGCGGTATCCTCGTACGATCCGAATGGCTGCTACCTACTGCGCTTGATTGAGCTTGGCTCGGCAGCGAGATGAGGCCTATAGGCGTTTGGTCGCAGCACCGCACAGTAGAGGTGGCATACTTCCACTCGCGGACCCCATAAATTAGGCAAAGATCTCTGCAAGAAGCCCGCTAGACCCATATTCGTGGGATCATCCGCTCGAAATGCTTCTCGAAGCTCCAGCGGCTGTCCAGGGTGAGGCCGAGGTACTTGATGTGCCGACTGACCTCGACCTCCGTTCCACCTACTCTGATAAGCGAGATGGTGGGGACGGTACCTCCGCGTTTCCTGTGGAACCACAGGGCTTCCGTCTTATGAGGTGCAACCCGTGCAGACCCAGACCGCTGATCTTCTGAACGACACAAACCACCCCAAACTCAGCGAGCTCCAGGACTGCTTGGAAGCCATGCCCCCTAGTTAGTACTAGAGTGTCGTCCACGTAGCAAGCGACACTCACTCCAAGGGGCAAACTGGTCCTCAGGACCGCATCATACGCGAGATTCCACAGAAAGGGTCCTAAGACCAATCCCTGGGGAACCCCGCATGAGACCTCCCTTTGAAGCTTCTCACCGTTCCGACCCATATAGGATATATACCTATCGCAAAGATAGGCCCCGATGATGTCCCTCAGGTAGAGTGGCAACTGGTGATACACCAGTGCCTCTCTAATCATCCCCCACAAGAGAGAGTTAAAAGCGTTGACTATGTCAAGATTGACGACCAAGGCCACTCTCCCCTGACAGACAAGCTCCTAAGTAGTTTCTACTTAGTATTTATTATTCCCAAAATTGTTTGAGGTTAGCTACTAATTCAATCAGTTTTACCTGAATATCAGTTTTTCCGCGAAACGACGTCAGACCTACGTAAATTGTCCTGAAGCATAGGCACTATTAATTTAAAGTATGCCATTCGCAGAGAAAAGTAAGCTTTCAACACTCTAGAAATTATTTAACTAACTTCTGCATCAGAATCTTAATTCAGCCTTCTAACGTTAATGTCTTAAGGTGATAGTTGATGGTCTTGGCTTGTTCGTGAACAGGTACGACTATAGGAACAATGATTACCGAATTCACATTCCACATGTCGATAATCGAATATGTCTTATTTTTCTTTTTCGTTGTAAGGAACGACGATATCGACAATAACTACGCAGCACTTTACGATATCTATAACAATATCTATCAGAACAATATCAGGTTTATTGGTAACTCTACTCCTGTCTGTGATATTATATCGATTTAATGTGCATAAGAACAAAAATTTTATTTACAAAAACATGGAGTAGATCTCATCTCAGTATTGATCAATTGTCTCACAAGAAACACACAAATCGTAAAGGAATATCGCATACAGTCAGTTTCAGACATGAATTTTTATTTTTAAAATTAAATACAACCTAATTCAAATAACATAATTCACAGTAACTTAAATTGCAAGAGCACCACGATAAAGTTGGTGTAGTTGGCCATTAATGATAATGATAGAGCTGCATCTAAATCAAATAGTCCACATACAGACATTTTGCTATATAAGGAACGATTACACCGTACAACATTTTTATACAGACGACGACTTTCTGAAACAGAAGTATTATTTTAAAAATCAAAAAGTATTTATACATATCTTGATTTGTACTAAAATATTGCCCTATATTATTCATAGAATCGACAATCAGTAAGTACAAGCCAACTTTTGAGAAAAACATCTAGGAAAATGTTAACAGTCTAAGTTGAAATCTTGTCCTCAGAGCTTGTGAGTCGACGGCTTCTTGTACCATAAACACTTTACACAAGTGAACTGACTAATCACCCGCTATATTATAATCGGATATTTTCAGTAGGCATGCACTAGGTATATTAATATTGCTTCAGTAGCACTTGTATATTATAGCAACATCGTTAAAGAGCCTCTTGTTGTTGATATAGCAACAAATAGTGAAGAATGACCAAAAAGTACATTATACCTGAACAATTGACATTCACCGTGTGCTCTAGGCATGTCAGCGTTGCCTCCTCCACAGCGATATAAAATTTTTCGTAAATCACATAAAACACAACTTGGAACAGTAAGGACTTTAATAACCGCAACATAGTTAATATTATATTTCCATCCATTTTCTGTAACATGTAAATGATGATTATTTCTTAGAAGTTAATTAAAATTAATATTTAGCAACGCACTTTGTGCAAAAAAAGTTAAGAAACAATAAAACCGACTTCAAAAAAAAACAACATGGTATCTCCCGATTTTGAAACACTAAAAAGCGAGCAATAAATTAAATAATTTATTTATTCAAAAATGCTTGATTTTTTCTAACTATTTAAATCTAAAGTTTACTAGATAACTACAATTTAACTATTCTCAAAAAAAATCTATGTAAATGTGAACATAAAAATTATTTTACTCATTTACAATCAAGTTATTTGCGTTTATCAGTTGTTATTTCTTATATATGGACTAAGTTAGCTTGTCTAAACCTAATAACCTACAAATTTAATTAAAATATTATTATAATAACATATATACTACATAGAAAAAATCTGTATGAAGTTGGTGCCAAACCCAATAGAAAAGTATTTGGTAATTAGATTTAGACAAGAAGTATCACATAGTAATTTCGTAAATAAGCAATAATAACTGATGAAATAATTTTATATTTATGTTTATTTTGATTTTTTTTTTTGAGAATAGCTAAATTGTAGTTACCAAATTAACTTTGGATTTAAGTAATCAGAAAAGTCGTGCATTTTTGAACAAGTAAACTATTCAATTTACTTTTCCCTTTTTAGTGTTTCGAGATAAGTAGATTCCGTATGATCTTTTGTGAAGATAGTTTTGTTTTTATTGGAAATTTAATCTTTTCATTTTGAGGGTAAAGAATCTGAGGTATATAATAGTATATAATAGTAAGTGAAATTATGATAGTTTAATTTAAAGCACGTATTAAAACTGGTTATAGGCTCCAGAATTATGTTGCGACACAATATTTCTATTACTAAGGTCCTGACCGACAGAGTAACAAGTGTCGTGTACGTGATCAAAAAGAATCAGGCCAGAAGCTCGGTTTTGTCTTTAATTTGTTTTTTAAAGAGGCAAAAGCCACTGAGGTGACAGTTGTCACAGCACCTGTATTAACAACCTATCAGGCATCTGAAAGCTACAGGAATGTTGAACGGAGAATATTACCGCTACTCTTAAGATAGGTGATTTCGGTGCCTAGATTCCTGAGGGTCTAGTGTGACCTTATCTAATATCTAATCGATTATCACGGTAACCGCCTTGGGTGTTTCTAATAATACCTATTAAAATCTTTATCAATCGCAATGCCAAACGTGCTGGCTATGACCATTAAGTTTCTGCGAAACAAACACTTATCACAATATCAATCGGCCACCATGATAATCTTATATAAATAAACTCAAATACAGCCCTCAGGGCGCTATCTCTAATAAATTTGTGATTGTTTTATGTCCAAAAAATTGAAAAAACACCAAGTTTAAGCTGCATTAAGTCACGACTCAGAACCCAACAAATCGCTCAAGAAATTGCATGATCAGAAAACGTTACGCGAAAAACTACAATTAAAACTAATTGTCAACTTTTAATTAAGACCACTAAAACAAGCTGGATGTTCTAATTATAGTGTAGGTCTCAATAGTTTAACTTCAGCTTAGCATTCCTGTTCTTTCCTAAAGACTACTGATTCCTACATCGATAACTTACAGTATCATTTAACTCTTTTTTTTATGTCTGAGAACCCCCTTGGGCTTGCAGTGAGTTGTATGTCGTAATCGGCATGACTAAAATCACAGATTGGCGCCGTATGGGGTCTGAGTGGAGATCGTCGTCCCGGCCGTCTCCACTACCTCCTTTTGCAAAATAACTTCTTCGTGGAAGGATGCTTCAGCAAGTGCTTTCGCCTCCAAATCTCACGGGGGAGTCCCGGCCAAGGCACACGCTGCCTCCGTCGATACGATGCGGTCCCCATGTATTGCTCTAACCGCTAAAGACCATCATCTCCTTACCTAAACTATCAGATCACTTGACCAACTATACGTGCAAACGTGTATATTAGACTTAAAGGATCATCCTCTAACCCCTAACCATTCATAAATTTTACCTTCCAGTGACTCATGCCCGCCCATGTGACTCACATGGGCTGACACACAGTCACATGATGTGACTAACTTGAAAGAACACAAATGAAATGAAAATTATCATCCTCTAACCCCTTATTATTAAAAAAAAAAACTTTTATCATCAACTCATCTAAATAACTTGTAAGAATTCAACTAAAGGCAACATACGAGCACAAATGTATGATATTTAAAGAATTAAATTTCAACTTCTAACCGTAAAGGAGTTGTACCTTCTATCATCATCTCATTATCCTCTGATGATGAGTTTAGGACGCAAATACTTATATATATATAAATATATATTTATAAATATATATATATATAGATTAACTGGCTAATCGAAGGTTTTTTCATCCAGCAAAAATTTCTTTCTTTTTAGTATTAAAATACAAACGAGGGTTAAAAACTACTCACATAGTCTATTTGTAGCCCAACCACCTCCAGACACAATTGGATATAACTCAAGACATGAGCGAAATTGTAAAATAACCAGGTTAACGTGTGAAATAATAAAAATATAATGAATTACGCAGCTGTGTGATACTCCAACACGATATTATTAAGAAACTTACCCATAGTTGAAAAGCGTCTTTGAATAGTTTAAACGAATGTAGAATATTTTGATACATTTTAAAAAATTCGTTGCTATACTCATCATGTCTAAGCACATCATTCAGATTCTTAACTGAATGATTACACTCTCCAAGATACGTTGTCAATAAATTTATAACGTGAATAGAATAAAGGAAATTGATATCAAAACTTGTATACAAGCAGGTAAAAGCCAAATCCGACAAATAAAAATAAGAAAGATAGAAATAAGCAAAGATAAGCTGAAGTAGACGAATAGCCATGACTACACATAAAAGAAAATTCCAGAGATTGGCACTTTCGTTACATTTATTTTTACAAATTCTCTCGTGAATTTTTTGCATGTTTATTACAAGCAAGATATTAGAACGAGATTTAGTCATGTTGATGAAGCAACTTATAACGACGCTGAAGCAGAAGCAAATAAAACGAATGATAAAAATTACATATTGAACATTCGTTGTATTTAAGTAATCTTCAAAGTATAACCCAGAGCTTTTTAAAATAAACCATAAACCAGAAACAATGTAAACACAAATATTATATTTCCTTCCAGTTAAAGTAATGAAATTGTCTCGAATGATATATTTGGCTGCGAAGAAAACAGACAAGACGAAGTTTATAGGATAAAATATTTTGACAAAATGGTCCGTAATATAGTTATCAAGAAAATAAGTTGTTGGTGACATGGATGAATAAGTTGGATATTCAATTGTCTTAATTTCTAAACATTTGTTAAAATTGTGAAAAATAGATACGTAGTTCCTTGTTTGGAAAGAGTTGCTAAAGCAATAAAAACCTTTAAGTGTTCAATAACGTAGTAATAACACAGTCACAAGTAATGTAATGTTTTATAAAAATCAATAAGAATTCAATTACTCAAATTATTTTCTGTTGGTAAGATTATGATCTCATAAATAAGATGAATTTAAATGTATAAGCTTATGTATCAATCGTTTTATTCAATGAAAGTTGTTCATTATTTTTAGTAATTTAGTTTAAAAGGACATCACTATTTTATGCACTTCAATTTAAATTGAACACGTTAATGAATGGGACTCTTAAATATAATAGATATCTTATATACTCGCACGTTTGAATATTGTATACATAAGGGATCATAGTTTGATATATAAAAACCATCTCACAGCATTGCCACGATCCACAAGGGTCAAGAGAAATAGAACGAAACTACTACATATGAGATAATCTTTAAATTTCACACAAAAATAAAATTGAAATAATACACGTATCGTCTCGGATTTACTATCTTACTGTATTGTACTAATTGTCGCGGACTGTACTGTTCTGTTTGACTGAGACGAAAATAAAACATTCTGACAAAGTGGTCTGATATACAATTATTTAGAAAAAATCTAGTGAAAACATGTCTGAACGTTCATCATCATCATCATCATTATCATCATCATCATCACTTCTTTGTAGCTAATCACGCTGGCTAGACAGGTTGGTAAAGGATTTGTTTCAAGTTGTCCTTCTCCTAACAGTGATATGGTCTTACGTAGTTTGTCCCTAAGTCGTCTCTTATGACACTGTTAGCGATGGAAATGGGTACTATGGGATGAGTAAGGGTGGTGATATTTATCCGTCACCACAATGATTGATTAATGTTCAATATTTTTGCATTTATAAATATTCATTATATCATAGAAAATCAATAATTATTCAATTACTCTAATTACCCGTTTGAAAAAATGTGACATCACAAGTCATACAAATTATTTTTAATTATTACTACAATGACGACTATGCTAGCCTATTTCTATTTCTATTGAGTTTCTTACCTTTTATGTATTTTTTTATAAAATTGACTATGGTTGTCTCGATTTCTATACACTCTCGCTCGCACATGAGACTTGTTTTAATAATGCGCCTGCTATGTGTGTGTTTAATAATGTATGTGTTTAATAGTAAATAAACACCCGCCCGTAATGTGTTTAATAATGTCCTGCAATGGACGCATTGTGTTCATTGCAGGACATATTACTACATACTACTTTTAAATAACATGAAACACTTTAAAAGTTTACCATCACCTGAAATATTTTTTTAAATAACTTGTGAGCTGCCAGAATTCTTTTATAAATGACAAATACAGTAGAACCTCTATAAGTCGAACATCAAGGGAGACGCCAAAAAATCGAGTTATAGAGTTTTCAACTTATAGAGGATTTCGACTTAGGCGGATTTTGATTCGACATAAAGAGTTTGAGGTTAATTCTTGTAAATTTTGAGTTAGAGAGGTAAAATAAATAAAAATTCAACTTGCAGAGGTGACAAACATATTTTTATTTATTATAAATTAACATTATTTCAAATCATTTTAAAATAAAAAATATGGCATTAAAAAAGTCAGTAATTATTTTTTGCTTTAGATAATTTGGTTGTTCTATAGCATTGTCTAATCTATAAAGAGCAGAAAATTCTTCTTCTTCAGTTACTGGTTTGCTCTATAAAATTACGTAAGGTATTCGATGCGGTTCGCGCCTCTTTGATAGAAACCCATGGAGTGCATGTACTATTCACGTCTTCTATGTCATCTAAATCATTAGTATCGGTTTTCTGAGCTACTGAATCGATAATTTCGTCATCAAATAATGTCCCAGCAGTCATAACTCCATCCATGTAATTCATCATGAACCACTTTGTCAATTTTTTTGTTACTTATGCGTAATATAGCATTATTCCAGTCAGCAAGATATTTTTTGAGCATATTGATTATAAAAGTTGCATACGAGTAAATCATATTTATATCTAACCTAACGGTTAAAAAATCAAGTAAGTACACAATAATATCAAAATATTGGACGATATCAAAAAATAAACTTGACACAAAAATATTCATAACGATTGTCATTAAAATGTGAATCCAATTCCAGATAACAAAATACGAAATTATATTTTCATTTAAGCTGAGTTTCTTTTTATAGCAACCTACCAAAGTTACTCTATTCTGCCTAATGGAAAGCATGAATAGATTCCAAGAGCGGTGGTCGCCGTACTCACTGCGAATGAAGACAGTGCAGTATGGCGACCCACGCTATGACGCCCTAGTAACATGCTTTTTCACGCCGCTCTTAAATTACCCGGGATCGTAGTGGAATGGAAACACGTGCGCTGATAATAAATTCCAGACTTTAACTGATTTGCACAGGAAGGACGAGCCGAACCGTTTAGTTCGGGAGCGTATGTCTACCATTCTGAAACGGTGACTTCCAAAGCTATCACGAGTTGTCCTGTAGAGGAATGGAGAGGATGTGATCAGTTGGAAGAGTTCGTCAGAACACTCTCCATGATAAAGGTGATAGAGGACTGCCATAGAGGCGACATCTCTTCGCAATTGCAGAGACTCAAGCGATTCCGTGACATTCGGGTTATTGATAATCCAAGCTGCTCGCCGCTGTAACCGATCCAAAGCGTCCAGCAAATACTGCACGAATTCATCGTAAAGATGACAACAATACTCCACGCAGGATACCTGGGTCTGATAAAGAAGACACAGATGCTCAGACGCAAAAAACCGTCTCACTCTGTTCAGTATTCCCAGCTTCCGCGAGGCCGCTTTAGTAACGATAGTGAGTTTATAGTAAAGTTGAATTATTTTTAATAAACACATATGGTCTTGACTATGTGTCACATTCAAAATACAAATAATGGCAAGGTTATAATTGTTATAAAAATTAAATACTAAGAACACATAACTTTTTTTTTTAACGACGACATGTCCATCATTACTTAGAGAAAGTAATTGAGAGCTGATATTATAAATATTGAAAGCCACAATAGTCACAAAATACAGCTACATGTAATTTCATCTTGACAGGTTTAACAACATTTCCGTTGATTACAGTAACACAATTTGTATTAGATACAGAGGATAAATCATTCTTTCCCAATTTATTATCGACATGGTTTCTAATCTTTATTTTTGTATTTGATTTGTTCAGTTTTCGACATTGTTACTATAGTACACTTTCGAATCATTGTCGATCGAACAAATGAAATTGTGTTTATTGATCAAAGCTAATGAACCAAGTTTAATTAAATTACTTTTATCGGTAATATCATTCAATTTAGTTTCATCAAGCACTCGAAACTATATACATTTACTTTGTCCAAACGTACTAATATACTAATTCCAAACGTACTAATTGCTATATATATAGCTAGTGTACTTTTCCTGATGAGTTAAACTCTGGAGCCTTTAAGAGCAGAGTGAACAGGTTTCTTCTGAATGGGTGTGTACCACTTTCGTCTTTACCTACACTTTCCATCAGATGAGATGGAAGACAAACGCCTATTCCATTACAAATAAAAAAAAAGTAGCCTTAACTTTTGGTCTTACGGTTATGATCAGAAGTTCAGGTGATATCTAGGAATTCAGGGAAAAATACTGCATGTTATCTAGACTTTTAATCCTAAGAGGATAGAAAGATTTTTTTTACAAAGTGTTTGCTTGGGTAGTATTAAGTTGATAATAAAAATCAAGACGTGTATACCATGCCGTAGTAAAATTGTTGGAAGAAAATTCAGCTTAATTAATATCTTTGGTCTTCTAGAAATAAAAAATATAGAAATAACAGTTTCTGGTTTAACGTGTCTTTTATATTACTTTGTGGTTTATTGGTTTGTTGTTTTTTATGTTTTTAAAATTATTATTAGTTTGATTTGAGTGCGTTCATTGTAGTCAGAGGTGTGTTAAAAATTAATTTTCACTAGTTGACCACTGCAATTTTGTTCGCACCTTATTTTTATACTAGCGTAAACTGAATATTTTTTTAAAATAAAAAGTAAAGTAAGTTACTCTTTATAAGCTCACCTCGTCCAGCCGTTTCATAGAATAGTCGGCATAAATAGAGAAATAGATAATAATTTTAAATTGATTTTTTGATGTGAGTATACATTTTTTTTCTGTTTATTTTAAAAGCCTGCCAAGGCGGCTCTTCTATGCCTGATGGAAAGCATGAATAGAATCCAAAAGTTGTAGTCACCATACTAATTGTGAATGCTGACAATGCAGTTTGGTGACCCATACTATGGGGGCCTATTAAGAAGGTTTTTTACACTTCACTTGTTGACGTACAAAAAGGCATGACAGTCATCGTAGCATTGTATTGCAACACGACAACCATCACCCGAATTTTTATCCAAATTCATTTTTCATAGAATTTGTTCGTTTATGGAATGCCTTACCGATTTGTATCATAGTGAATCCTACCGACTGCGCCAATTACGTTAGCTGCAATCGAAGGCTCGAAAAAAAACCGTAATGATTTTAAATCTATTTAATTAATTAAAGTTACATTACGAAATTAAACCTAATGAGCGACGATTCTACTTCTAAGTAGGAATATAGAATAATTGCTCTTACAGAATGTTGCAACAAATATTACTCGCGACGTCGATTGACGTCATTGATACATCAGCAATTTGGTGTAATCAATAGGTATTGGTACATGTGTGACATCAGCGATCTCCATATATAAGCACGATGTAATTCACGTGCCCAATCTCTTACCACGTTCAAAACTGTGTTGACTGAGCATTATCTACCTGTCATAGTTGAAAATTAATGTATGTATGTAAGTTGATTAAAATGTGTATGTATATATTACTATATGTACGAGTATGTATGCCATTTAATTATTTTCTTTTATTGAAAATTTTATATGTTTATTGAATAGATTAGTAGAATTTATGGATGATAGATATAAATTATTCATAGGCTTAAACCTTATTTCTTTAAAAGCCTTATCTGTTACTCGAACTTTTACTCTTATATTGCTAGAATCAGATTAAAATGAAATTAGTCCATCAAAAGGTTACCTGGAAGAAATTATGATGTTTATGGAAGCAACAAGGCCGCCTTTTGCACATCACAATTGTTAATGATTTTATTACTGTATAATGTTTGTTAACTCTGGTGTACAAATAAACTAATATCTATCTATCTAAGCTTACACTTTCTTTACTATACGGTAAACCCATAAGTATTTATTTATCCTAATTGAAGATAACATACAAACACACTTTACTGTTTACGGTAGCTATGAGACATCTTTGTTTAGAGAAATAAAGGTTAATCTTAGTATGTTAAGTATTGATTACATCTAACTGTCATCAACAGCCTTTTCAGTCCACTACTGAACATAGGCCTCTCCTTAGCCAGGAGGTTTTGGCCTACTATACCACGCTGGCCAGACGGGTTGGAATAGGGTTTGTTTCAAGTTTTCCTTCTCTTTGTAATGATGCTGTCTTGCATACTTTGTTCCCTTAGTCGCCTTTTACGACACACACGGGATGAATAGGGGTGGTATGTATTCTTAATCCGTTACCACACGGACAATATTTAACTGTATCTTGCAAAAATAGAACAGTATTGCAACTTGCAATATTTAGATACCATATTTTCAATAAGTACTAAATGATGATTTCAAATATACAGCTCGCATCGCATCGGACAAAGCGATGCAGTGTACTTTTAGCATCGATCGTGTGTCGAGAAAGGTTCTGCGATCAAGCTGTTGAACTCGTATACAGCTTGATAATATAAACTTTACAACAGATCATTGATGTAAATCTTTGCGTTCCAATATTCTGTCGTGACAATTGTCTTCAATAATGGAAAATAAACATTACAAAAAAATCATGTTTTACTTTATATTGATTAAATAATTTTTATTTTATTCATTCATTTGTTGTATACGAGAAAGCGAATTGCAACAAAACAATGGTATAGTTAGTTATAAGTCGCATAAAATTCAAAAATAAAACACCGTCTAAATTAAATAAACCACATAAGCTGATTTTGGTAAATGAGTGATGTTTCAATCGAATAATACTTTTATGCAGTTTGTTTTCAGCATCTGCAAACAAAATAATAGTTTATGTTATATTCTTTCTACAATTTATCAAGTATAAAGTAGAATTATTACACGAACTAAAGAAGTAGCTCAAAATTTCTTATGAGAGTATCTCGTTGAGAAAAAGAGAGTTACTTGAAACACCACATACTCGTGGCTCCCGTATCTCCTAGGAGACGAAGATGACCGAAGATCTGAAGGAATTTACCACACCAGTAATAAAAAAGAAACATGTGTGTGTATTTATCATGTACGCATGTAAGAAATTATACTTCTTTGGTGTAACGAAATAAAAATCTTTCTAAAAATTTAATCCTCCACGATATCCTATGTTTATAGAGAAAACGACACTAATTATAGAAAAAAGGTGAAAACACTGTAAGAAAGATTTATTGTAATGCTTTATCGAGTTCAATAAATTTCGAGCCGAAAGACGTTTAGTTTCTAAATTAAAATGTTGAATGGCTAATTTCATGACTTCGATTTTTTGTGACGGTGTCGGTTTTTCGTGACGGTTCCCTCTCACTACGATCTCAAGTCCTTTAAGTGGGTCGTGAAAAAGGATCTCACTAGGCTGCCACAGGGACGACTGACGCAGATACTCACCGGGCATGGTTGCTTCGGTGAGTATCTGAATAAGATCGGACGCGAGGAGACGGCACACTGTCACCACTGCGCAGCCGACTGGGACCCCGCCCAGCATACGCTGGAGGACTGCCCCGCGTGGGCATCTGAACATGGAGCCCTAGTCGATGAAATAGGACGAGACCTATCACCGCCAGCAATCGTTGCTGCCATGCGGCGGGTGAGGACAGCTGAGCCACTGTTCTTGGATTCTATTCATGCTTTCCATTAGGCAGAATAGAGTCACTTTGGTAGGTTTTTAATAAAAAAAAACAAAAAAAAACAAAAATTTCCGTGCGCGTGCATTGTAAAACTTTACTTTCATAATTTTTCCCTAACTTTAAAAACTATAAAAGTTATGAATGTTAATACCTGAACGTCTCTTGTTTTTCAATTGTGTCATGCATACCGATTCAGTATCGTCAATCGCTTTGTAAAAATTTTCAGCTCGTATACATAGCCATATCAGTAATATCATTCCTTTCGTCACATACAGTATTGCTGTAAATATGTCGAATTCCTAAAATAACATTACAGATATATGTTATAGACAGAACTCTTAACGGGCCAGTAGAAGAATACATGAAAGCATGTTGAATGTGGAGAACCTTGAGAGAGGCCTATGTCCAGCAGTGTGGACGTCTTTTTGCTGAGATGATGATGAAAAAAAAACAACGATGCAAAATGGTTTTAGGAATAAAATAATATAATATGACGACGTGGAAAGTCACCTTCAACCACCGTCAATTGTTCAATTGCTTCATTTTATTTTATTTTTAGTTATAAAAATCAATTCCCATCTTTTATACCATTATTAAGTTTCTCAATCTGTTACATAACAATTAATATTTACAAATAATATATTCTCTCAAATTTTTAACGCATGGCAAAGGCTACTAAGTTGAGACAAACAATTTTATAAGACCACCTGTACACTTAGCAACCAATGACTTTGATTTTGAAAGTATTTTTCACTGACTGCATCAGATACAATCTATTATTATCGATTCTATTGGATAGGTTATAACAGAATAGTGACTGTTACCAAAATGGGACAGTCCACTTTGTTTACGACGAAGCGAGCGGATTGTGCGCTGTAGATACCAAGTGCCAGATCCTGTTAATTGTTAATGAATCATTTAGATTACATGGAGTTATAGCAGCCTGATGTTACGGTTAAAAGTACTTTTGACCAGTTAAATGTTTTGACCATAACATGTATAATATTTTCAAAAGAATAATCTTTGCAGAATACCACATGGAGGGACAAAAACCATGACTTCTCTACTTGTAATCCTACTTCAGTAGACCAGGAACTAGAAACACTAATTTTAGTATGTTTTATGGTCTCAGCAGGTGAAGAAGCAAACGGGTCACCTAATTGGTAAGTGGCTACCACTGTTTATGGACACCCACAGAGCCACAGCCACAGTTCCAGTTACTCCACTCACTCAGTTAGTTGCAACGTAAGAATTGCTTTACAGCAGTTTACTGTAAGGTCACGATGGGTATTCGTAACTGTAATTGATTGCATGCATATTGATTTAAGCGCTCATCATGCTGTTTTCTACGCCGCTGAGCATTGTGGGTTCAAACCGCACATGGAACAATACTTTATGTGATTCACAAATTGTTGTTCTGAATTTAAGTGTTCTTTGTGTCGGTTATGAAACCGGCCGGTGGACTTTACAAACATACATGAGTAAGTCCAACACGACAGCGTATATTCTTAACTATGCACATGTTAATAAAACAATAAACTCACGAACCTCGTAAGCTCCAGGATCTTGGAGAAATAAGTCCAATTGTACTTTTATATACCACAAAGAACGTAAGAAGGTGTCAGCAATAGACCAAAAAATCTGCGTATAAATCAGAATGACGTTTATTAATGAATTTTTGTTACGTTAATTAAGAGTCAAAGTTCTGCTTACATAGACTTGAAAATTTTTCTGTAGTAAATTGTAAGCTTCTAATATGTTTTGATACACCTTAATTTTCACATCATGGTCCTCTTCGCTATGATCAACTGTATTGTAAATCTCTTGAGTCCAGATAGATAGATATTTGGTAAGTAAAATAAGTAATCGAAGGAAGTTGTGTACATTGAGATCAGAACCAATAAAAAGATATATATCGATGCAAAAATCTACCATGTTATCATACTTTGAATATTTATATAATGCAAGTAACGAGAAATTGGATAAAATAACAATAAATAAAGTAAACCCATTCCAAATGATGAAATTTTTGCAATGTTGTTTATGGAAAACAATATTATTGTGAATTATTTGAAGCTTTAAAATGAGTTGAACGTGGTCATGGCTGTAAATTATGTTCAAGCCGAATAGAAGAATTGTTGAAAGATATACTAGGATAAAACCAGTAAAAGTAAGTAAATATGAAATATTGGAACTGTATTGTAGTCGACAGAATTCACTGAAGTTGGTAAAGAGGATACGATAACCGTATAAAATTAAAATAATTAAAGACATCGTGAAAGTAATAAGAATTGTTTTTTTTCTGTTATTTGTAATTAAATCGTCTCGGATATTATATTTTGGTATGAGAAATATAATTTGTGCGACGTATATTGGATATAACAAACTTTGAAGTTCACGACAAACAAAATTATTTGGTAGAATATTTACTGTTCTAATGTTTTGAAGCATTTGCACGATCATTATAAAATTACCTCGATAGCGTAACACGTAATAAAATAATTTCAATACGTTACATTAAATTACTAAGATCTAGCTAATTAAAAAACAAAAAGTCAAATACGTGAAACAGTTTTTTGATAAATTTTTGGTTTAAATCAAGAAACGATAATATTCTCCTGAGTTTACTTTATTATTTATTTTTAAAAATTTTTACATTAACAGCTCGATAGAGCAAAAGTAGTGTTAGGTAACAAGTAAAAAATAAGGATAAACGACAATGACTTACGGCGGAAGTTAATGGAAATGAGGTGAATTAAATTATTTTCTAATACCATTAAAGGTATTAGTTATTTGTTCAATGTCATTTCAATTGAAGTAGGTAATAATAAAAATAACGTTTGTATCGGATCAAAAATATGATGTCAACTTAAATACCATTAAGAATGATTAAATAAAGTTCAACTTTACTGAATACTGTATTGATGTGTTGAACGTGAAAAGCTGCTCTAATATCTGATATAATGTTATTACTGTCATCACTAATCGACAGCCTTTAATAGTCCACTGTTGGACATAGGTCTCTCCTTAGAAAGAAGGTTTTGGACTACTATACCACGCTGGCCAGACGAGTTGGTATAAAGTTTGTTTCAAGTTTTCCTTTTACGTAGTTTGTTTCCTTAGTCACCTCTTATGAACCCCGCTGAATAACAGGGGTGTTAACACCCTTTCTTCTTAATCTGTCACTATACAGTAAATTATCAATATACTAAGGATCTCTACAATCAACTGTGTATCGAGCTAAAATCCTGTCGTTTGATACTTGTACATTGTTGTATATTTAAAAAAAACTAAACATTACTGTATAGCACCCCGTATTTCGGTGGACATCGGTAATCAAACTTAGGAGTTCCAAAGTCAATAAACATATTTTTTATTATTAGTACTTAGCTAACGAGTTATGGTTTCCTGAACTCATTTACGATATGTGTGTTATTATTATTACTAAAAAAAGCTATGTTTGCTCTTATATTTATCAACATATGTTTCACGTAAAATTTATCATATGTACCCTTTCCATGTCACTATATCTTGAGAACGTTCTACTTTTCAGTTACCGTTTCGCAGTCTCTATTCTAAACCACCTTTGTTTGGGCGGCTATCGGTCCTCTGGCAAATCATAGCAGACTTAAGTAGGCTTAATCTGCAAGCTACTTGGTAACCTTAGTCCTTTGCTTATTAAATACAGGATTTAATTCCATAGTAATGAAA
Organism: Hypercompe scribonia; assembly: GCA_949316085.1. Classification (NCBI taxonomy): domain Eukaryota; kingdom Metazoa; phylum Arthropoda; class Insecta; order Lepidoptera; family Erebidae; genus Hypercompe; species Hypercompe scribonia. The sequence goes on from OX438986.1 coordinate 15,513,577, forward strand.
TGAAATAATGAATTTGTTTTGTAAGTCTTTACAGACACGGAAAATTGACACTCGTCTTATCACCTATTCCCGTGATGCCCTGTCACCTATTTATCGTAAATAAACCATGCTTCAACACTAATACGCAATAGGCAATACAGGGCAGGCTTATTACATAAGCAACAATAAAGATATAGTCGTTATGATATATGGGCGTTTTTATTTGCCTCTACTCATCTTTTCGAGATCATGCACCCAAGTGGATGAAATGAAATCATTAATTCTGTAATAAGGTTACAAAAACACTTTTATTCGTTAATTTTTTTGCGAGCCAAGATTAACTTGTCTTTTCTTAACTGAACTCTGTAAAATTGTAGGTATACATATGTATATATTTCGTAAAATCACAACTGTTTTACAAATAAAACATAAAACAATCACTGACTGTATTCAATAAATTGATGAGCATAATATTTCTGTACTTGTTATAGGATCACGATGTCAATGAGATGGTACAGACACAAATAAACTCGAGAGTGATAGATTCGGGTCACATAAAGATGTTTGAAAATCTCGAACAACAAGATAGACTTTGTAAAAAAAATGTTGGTTAATAGATAATTAAATAATTCTTAACCAAAAGTCGTAACATTGAAATGTCTCTTTGTTTAATATGTTTAAAAAATTACGCGAAGCAATAAAATGTATTTTAAACAAGAAAAAACACAACGGTTGCCTAAAACGTTACAATTTGCTCTTTTTTTTATTTTAAGAGCCTACCAAAGTGACTCTACTCTGTCTGATGGAAAACATGAATAGAATCCAAGAGAGATATTACTTAATAATACAGTATGGTGACCCACACTATGGTAGCCTAGTGAGACGCTCTTTCACGCCTCGTTTGGGGACGTAAAAAGTATTACAGTCATCATGGCTGTGAAAGGCTCACACACCACGATAACTGTCATCTCTGCATCATTAGACCTCCAGTCTCGCACTTAACAACGAAACACGTCAGCACGGATGTTATCGCTTTAAGTTGGTCTTCTGTGAAAGGATAGTACTGCTCAGGTCAAGCTGGCCTAGTCCTCAAACATAAATGGGTACTTTGTGTTATCACCACTTACTGCCATTACTGAGGCTATGCAGCTTAGAATGCTGTACAAGTTTTTTATATAATTTTAGGGAAAATTCATAAGCCTGACTGAGAAACTATCTTACTGATTCAGACATCGTTCAAACTTGCCCACGCATTCTCGACCGGGCCCAGAGAATTCCATAGAGATAATGATCAACATTCTTCAAGGCTGTTCTTTACAATCTAGCCCGGATTATTGCTCACGAGCGTAAATATTCATTGAATAAATTCATAAACACATGCATAGATGGAGTTTACAAAAGCTCTTTAGTCTTACAAATACATATTGCGTATAAGTCATGTCTCTGTACCAATGATTTATTTATCAGTCTCTTTGTGGTGAAACGAAGATTAATATAGAATAGAGTAATATTTAATCGATTAAGGAATATGTTTCAAAAAAGTGTATCAGAAATAATGTGAAAATAAGTACTTCTGAAATGTAATGAGATTTATAAATTAATCAAAAAAATGAAAAAATATTATTTTTGGTTTCGTGAAGGCAGTAAAATCAATCAAATAATATGCGCTTTACTGAGTAAGTATTTATCAATGGCTTTTTATTAATGTTTTTTTTAGACTCTCGTTTGATGGATGTATTTGCCTATTTGTGAATTATTTTTCGTTGAAATATAAATAAGCTAATATAGCTATAGTGAGTTCATTTGAAAAAGAGACGGAAACACACTTGTGACCACTGTGTTGTGATGATTAATTACTCCTAGTTGATTTTAGCCACGTCGGCTAGTTTTAACGGAGCCCAGCCATCTAACCAGAAGATATTATAGTGTACAAGTGTGTGCACAAACACAGGTGTACTGTCTGTTCCCTCACTCTCACAATCCAATGGTATGGCTGTCCGACCGGGGAGAGGTCAAGCACAGGACCAACTGCTTGGTGTACTACCCAACTTCAAACTTCGGGTTATTATTAAACATTTCTGTAATAAGAAAACTTTAATATCCAAAATCTCTAATTGGCATTCATATACACTACAATTATGAATGTGTGAGAGAGTACCAGGTGCACACTCTGTTCCCTCACTTCCATAATCCAATAGGACTGACAGCTTTCCATGCTCTCCGAGGATTAAGACATCATTTCTCATATTCAGGGCTGTTATTAAACATTTCTGTAATCAGAAAAACTCAATAACACTTTTTACCCCGTCCCAGGGATCGAACCCAAGACCTCTCGATCTGCAGTCACATACACTAGCCGCTAAACTGCTAAGCCAACGAGGGATTTACATTGTGTTATAGGTGTCTATAAGCAAGGGTAGTCACTTACCATCACGTGACTCACTCGTTTGCTGAAATCTGAACTCCATATACTAAAATATCTCTAAGCTTTGAATCAAATTTAAGGTTGAATGTTTCTTAACAATCCACAGTAAATATGCCAGTTTTTGTATATGGAGCAAGTATAGGATGGATGTCTCCAATGACATTGTTGTTACAATCAGACAAATCACCCAAAGAAACTCCATTAACGGATTTTGAGGTAAGTGTACATTTTGAATAATATTTTTTAGATTAGCATTTTCTTTTTGAGTCGTTGAGTCTTTTTTTGTATTTTATTAATATATTATGTGTATTTTATATACATAAATCTTCCCTGGAACATAAACTAAATGATGGTAAAATCACATTTAAATACATAGCGTAGTTGAAAAGACTGAAGTGAAATGAATCGACTTTATTTTACACTGGTATTCATGGTGACCTTTAGATCCCAAAAATTCTTATTATGCAATGTAAAAATAATGAATGAGGAGTAACACACACAATAAAACTAAACAGGTGTTTTGTTGGCCATGTGTAAGTATTTGAAAAGCGTAAAATTAGAATGTATTTTCTATTACTTTATACATTCATTCAATTAACCTATCGCCGTTCACTGCTGAACGAAGGTCTCCTAAGGAACGCCAACGATTCCGGTCTTGTGCAATTTGTGTCCATCCGCTGCCAGCCACCTTCTTCAAGTCGTCGGTCCATCGCGCCGCAAGGCGCCCTACTCTACGTTTGCCCAATCGTGGTATCCACTCTAGTACACTCCGGCTCCAGCGACCATCAACATAAGTATTACAATTGTACAGTGGTTGGTTTAATACCACAGGCATTTTCACCCAACCTACCTTTGAATATTGGGGATATTATAATTACCTAGATACATCAGGTCTCCCTTATTAAGATAGATAAATAATATCTCTTTTATTTAGATTATTTTATATTATCTATGTAACGTTATGCACACTTACACATCGGTGAATTTAATGTTCAAGGTATTCTCTAGGAATCAACCTTTGAGTATCATAGAAGTCTTGTAAAATAGGCACACACACTTGTTTAACAAGTAAAATACACACACACACACACACATGTACACACACACACACATGTACACTATGAACATAAGGATATTGATTTGTGTACTATCGCTTCGATTACTCTACCATATTGTTGAGGAGGAGATCATGTATGTTATTCCAGAGTAGGAGTGCTTGAACGAAGAACGAAGAGTTGATGAAGTCAGAATTTTGGGATGGATATTAGACAAGCAAATGCTTTCTGAGCGAATATTTCTGTTGTGATTGGAGGACAGGAAGCGAAATTAGGTAGCAAGGTAGATAAGTGTGAAGGGTACAATGATCGTCTGGCGTTTACAACATCAATTTCAGCTACCAAAAGTTTATGAATTCTAGGCTTTATTAACTTTGACTTTGGCCTCCACCCTTACCTGTAAATACAGATGCAGATTGTCAGCATATAGCCAAAGCATACTGAAGAAGTTCTATAATGAGATTTAAGATATTGTGATGAGAAGAAAAGATAATATACACCTTTGAGGAAAGTCAGAGTGGAGGTTGCACTAACTCGAAGATAAATTTTCAACACAAGTACATTGTTGGCGCCCTTAAAGACAGGAGGATAATCATTCCAGTGCCTCTGAAGAAATCTGGTGATGCATGATTATTTCGTGAGTAGCGGTGCCGAAGGCATAAGAGAAATCTACGAATACTAGGAATATCTTTCTTGCCCTTCCTAATATCATCAATTATATTAAAGGGGATGGTAACTCTGCTGTGGTGAAGTCTAAAGCCAGATTTTAGAGGACTTAGAAGTTTACGACTGTAAATGTATTGTGAAAGCTCTTTGTACGCACAGGCCTCTAGCAAAATAGAAATATGACGAAAGTGTTCAAATGTGAGGAGTACCTTTAAGACATCAGCCTTACGCCATTGAAAGGAGAAAGTTATGAAATCGAGAAAAAGTTAATTATGTGGGTAATTTGAAACAGGATGTTGTCCAGAATGTTTATAATCATGTTTTTTCTGCTAATGCCAACATGTTCTACACTATCAAAGCGGATACATAGGATAATGGGACAGATTTAACTCTCTTTTACTTCTCATCTGATCAGAAAATTTACCTCTTATAAGTATTTATAATAAATTTGTAGGTGTCTTGTATGGCAGCAGTGGCTTACATAGTTTCTTTTCCGGCCAACTTTGCTATGGCAGCGTTAGGAGACACAATTGGTCGAAAGAATAGCATGTATATTTTATCTACAGCTGGTTTTGTAAGTACTACTCAGTTGTTATTTTTTTTCTCCAAGGATATTACTTTTTAAGTTAGGTTTAAGTCTACTTTACTAGAGAGGCTTCATGTTGTTTATCTATGTTGCCTATGTATTACTTTTTAATTGTTTTTCTCCCTAAACTGTCGATAAACATTCTTTAATTCTATAGAGTCTAGAGGCAAATGTCTGAACAGATATGAAATCAGGTAATAGATATCTCTCAATTTTTTTTTACTTAGCTGCTAGATATTTCTGTAAAACAGTGCCAATTACTTCCTTGAATGCCGATAATAACTTTACGTAAGTCCTGGCATTTGGTTGTTTGCTACTAAAGTTTAAAAGAAAAATAAATTTCAAAATCGGTCCACAACTGACGGAGTAATCGGTGAACATATATAAAAAAAAACACGTGCCGTGAACCACAGAACCTCCTTCTTCTTTAAAGCCGGTTAAAAAAGGGAAATGTCTGAATATCTTATAAAAATACAGAACTTTATAGAAGTTTAAAATTACAGGGTTGTTGGGCGATTAAGCTACTATCTATGAAGTTCTCTGCATTTGTGTCAGCTCGAGCGTTGGTTGGTGTTTTAATGGCGGGATCTTACGTAACATGTCCTCTGTACACGAAGGAGATTAGTGAAGATAGTGTTAGAGGAATGCTCGGATCTCTGGTATGAAGTATAATACCTTTTCATTAATTTCGTTGCGGTTGCCAAGATTGTTTCATTTTTCTTGTGAATCCCCGAATGTCATAATTCGTTGTATTCATCAGTCAGCTCTCCTGGTGTATAGGCGTTATAGTAGAAGACTTTTAGTAAGGTATTAATCTTGTTACACTTAATACTACGAAGCGATAGAATATTTAAACATTGTAAATTTAACCTTCCGCCGCTATACATAATATTCGAAATTGTTGAACATGCTATTCTGACATATTTGTCAAATCAATATTTTTTTTTATTGTTTCTTAATTTATGACTCAATTTCACAGATAATAATATTTCATACCACTGGCAATCTATTCATGTACATCATCGGTGATTTCTTAAGCTATCGCACTATTTTATGGATTTGTCTTACAATACCAGCAGTGCATATGGTGCTTTTTATGATGATGCCCGAATCTCCGTCGTATCTTGTAAAGACTGGTGATATGGAGGTAAGATAACTATTCGTCTTACGTCAGTAGATTCTAGACTTAAACAATCTTTGACTAAGGTGATTATGGGCCCAAAGTCAGTACATTCTGGTCGAAATTTCTGGCAGTTCAAAAGTAGATATGTATGGTTCAAATATAATGTACCAGATAAAATATTCTTCTGTGTGCTAATTGCCTCGCCCTTAAGAAATTACTTGCTGATTTCAACCTTTTATTAACGTATGGGTGTTTAAAATATAAAAGCTTTCGTTTTAGGAAGCAGCTAGATGTCTAGCCTGGCTCAGATGTAGAAAAGAAGATGACGTTGTTATTTTGAATGAACTTATTCGAATGAAAAAGGAACAGATGAAAGATCAAGAAAGTAATAAATACGTGTTTAGAGCTATTTGTAAGTATAACACATGCATAAAGGAATAGAATATATAGCACACCAACAATCTTGAGTGAATGAATGTACAGTAAAAATATGGAAAGAATATGACCATTCCATCAAAAGCGAATGAAGAGCTACTTAAGCTGGGTGTAAAATTCACATGCAAAAGTTTTGAATAAACTCAAAATTATCCAGTTGCACTTCTTTTTAATATGTCGACTTTCTCTGGTAGCCTCGCTTACTCGGTATATTGAATATTATTATGTATCGGTTATAAATATGCCCAGAAGTGGACTGTTCAAATTCGTTGATGATAATGATAAATATTTACAGAAATACGTCAAATAATATATATTTCTAACTGTTTACATTTTCTGTGATGAGCTTTTAACTAATGTTTCATTGTCTAAACGAAGAATAATTAGAATTAATTAATTATAATTACAATCTATCAAGCTACTAAGAAATTACTCAGTCACATATCTTAACTGCGAAATAGATTTTGATCAGCATATGGACGTGGGAGAGTACGTCACATGCTTTTAGCAAGTGAGTGGAGTTGTTCAGTATTAAATTCAAACATTTTTTTTTAACTATGGGATTAAGAGTACTGAAAAGTCGACAACACACTTGAGGCTTTGTGTTTAAGGTGTATAAGAAGTAGTAGATGTCTATCTAATGCTAAATAAATAAATATATATACACATAAATTAAGTATTGTTACATATACATCTATAACTAAGTGTAAAAAAATGTAATTGTCGCACATACTCTGTAAATACTATTCGAAAGTTCCGTGATAAATTTAACCTTCTATCATTTCCACTAGCTATTCAATAATACAATTCTTTTAGTCTGTAGCAGTACGATTATTTCAATCAAGCTCGTTAATGTACATCGCTCAATCATTTAGCCTTGCACGCTAGTTTTTGTCACTAAGTTCTACGTACATAGAATTGAAAAAATAAAATCTACCTAAGTTTGCTGTCCTATTATGAGGTAGATGCTAAATATAATATTGTACCACATGAACACAACGTCACCTAGTCTCAAACCAAGCAGTTTGTACCATGTGTACTAGAAAACAGATATTAATACATGTGTACTTTTATTTAGTCCGTGAGGTGAGGGATTAAGAATACATAGTGTTACCACCCCTATTCATCCCGTGGGTGTCGTACAAGGTGACCAAGGGAACAAAGTACGCAAGACAACATCATTACAAAGATAAGCAAAATTTGAAATAAACCCTATTCTAACCCGTCTGGCCAGCATGGTATAATAGGCCAAAACCTCCTTGCTAGAGGAGGCCTATGTCCAGCAGTGGACCGTTAAAGGCTGTTATTTTATAACTACATACATATTATACATAGAAAACACCCAAATTCCGAAACAAATCATTATAGATCATACAAACATTTTAATAACCCAAAAATCGCATCCGAGAAGAGGTCAAGGACAAGATGGGTCACTTGAAAGTAATTATAGTTTTAGTTTCAGGTACTATTTAACATATATAACACCTAAAAGTAAATACCTCCTGTAGCTCAACAATTACAAGCTCATTTCTACTACTTGTGTCTTACCGTATCCTCAGGAAAAAATTCCCTTTCCCACTCTCCTTTTCCTGAAGCTTTCCAGCTTCGGTATCCTCAGTGAACCGACGATAAACAATGAAAAAATTGTGTAGTGGTGTTAAGTATTTTTGAAGTGAAAACTCCTATAGCCAGGGGAGTAAATTCATCTAACACGTTCTTCAACCAGCTGTGAATGTATAAGAATATCTGTATACACACACACATACTCGTATACACACTGGCTTGCGCACAACCTGTACACATTATATACATAGGTCGATATATTTCAATTTAAGATCAAAGAAATAATTTGAAAATTCAAAAATAGTAACTATTTGTTTTAAGTTTTCACTTCTGTTGGCAGTCCTTATGATTGTATGTGTTTTTTTTCACCGACTGAATGAGGTTACCGGAGCTAAATCTATCTACAGGGATGAGCGCATTCAAATGACGGCAATGCATTCGTATCCCTTGAGTTGTTAAGTTATATTGTGGGCAATGGTAGTCACTTAGCATCAAGTGACCTGTCTATTAGTTTGCTTGTTTTATTTAATTATTGTTTATGGTTTGCAGTTGCAGACAAACTTCTATTTCGAGCATTTAAGATTGCCCTCGTAATGGCATTGGCGAGAGAGTTCTGTGGCGCTATTCCAGTGTTGAATTTTGCTGGAGCAATATTTTCAGTTGCTTCGAAAGGAACTGGCCTAGTACTCAGTGCTAATCAACAAGCCATAGCGTTAGGAGTAGTTCAAGTCATTGGATCAATTTTCGGTTTCAGCTTGGTGGAAAGGACTGGAAGAAAGGTGAGTAATGTCTACTGCCAATTGTGTGAGCACAAAAAGTAAGCTTAATACCAGAAGTGACAAACAAATTATATGAGTCGCATTGATTATTAATACCATAGTTTTGTAGTATACGGACTACTTAACCAAGCCATGAACTTTAACGGTGCAAGTTTTCGCATAATGATTTCTTGGAACCTGCTTGTTCAGCGGGTGGGGTTCAATTGTTACGTCACTATTTTTTTAACGCAAATGGAGCCATTATATAGTTAACATTAATGGAATATTAGATCGTCAGAATTTTTCAAGCCCTACGTTGAGTACACAGCTATAAGGTGAAAAATAACACTTTGAAGTATCATATAAGCTATAAAACATTTGTTTCTAAAATTAATATTTTCTCTACTTGCAGCCTCTATTTATTGTAACCGCGCTGATATCAGGATTGAGTATGTGTGCTCTTGCGACGTGGTTTATTCTAAGAGATTATAAAGTTTGTGACGTGAACCGTGCAGCGTGGTTACCTATAGCCTCTCTCTGCTTATGCATCTTTTGCGACTCCTTCGGTCTTCAGCCGATATCCGTGATCATTGTTGGAGAAATGTTTTCCTACAAGGTAATTTGCATTTTTATTGCTCTTCAGTAATTACTATAAAAATTCTCAGCATGACTGTTGACATGTTAATAACCAACTTTAATATCGCGATATTTTTTTTATATCTTTGTCACTTATAAAAACTTCAATAATCATGGATTCATGGATGTTTAGATATCTGATATTCTTTGAAATTTGAAAAAAATATAACACCTCAGCAGGTACTATCTATGGGAAATTAAAAGGCAAATTTTCAATAAAGTTAACAGTTTACTTTTGAAATATTTGTGTATCGTCATCTTAATATTCTAGACTAATGAAATATTTCTATCGTCACTCGTTACATATTCATATTTTCTTACTTATTCTTACAGTATCGCGGCACAGTAATAGCAACGTCTAATTCATCAGGTTCACTATCTGCCTTCTTACAAATGTTGGTATACAAACCAATTGTAAACACAATTGGATTCCAAGCGACTTTTTATTGTTTTGGGACAGTTTGTCTACTCACTGCAATTTATGCAATCCTAGTAATGCCTGAAACAAAACAGAGAGGATTAGAAGAAATCTATGGAGATTTAAAAACGAAGAAGGAGAAAAAACTTGAAGCTGATAAAACTGTCGTTGAAGAAAAACTGTAATAAAATAGTGTTATGAAGAAAAACAGTATCAACGAAAGAATAAAAAGTGATTAAAATAAAAATGTCATTATTAATTATTTTAAAACACTTCAAAATCATAATACTTTACAGAATAGTTCAGATGATGATGTTTTTTTTTATATTTAAGAGCCTATCAAAGTGACTGCACGATGCTTGATGAAAAGCATGAGTAGCATCCAAATGTTGTAATGACCATACTCATTGCAAATTCAGACAATGCATTATGGTGACCAACATTATAGTAGCCTAGTGAGATGCTTTTCACCCCTTGGGAACGCCAGTGTAAGACTCGCACACTTACCATGATAACTGTCACTCCGGCATCAATGGGCCCTGGTATTGCACTCACAAAAGAAAGACGACAGCACGGATGCTGTCGTTTAAAGTTGGTCTTCAGTAAGAGGGTAGTAGTGCCGTGGTAGCGCTAACCCGTTCGTGCTATAGTCAACGTGATTCTACTTCTCATAAATAGTATAAACTTTTTACTATATGATGAATAAGTTACGATATTCTGCGCTATGACGATATCAACGAATAGATTTCTAGCAGATAAATGGCTAGTGAATTCAAATTTGATTTTAAATAGTTGAACGATTTAGTCAATACTAAAAAACAAGACCCAAGATCGTATTAAACTGTTCTTGAAACTCATCTGACCAACAACTAACAATAGAGCATTGCATATGTAACTCAGATGGTCGGTTTTTGCTACTGGTTACAGACAGTAACTGCTATGCTAGAGGTGGAAGTATTTATTCCCACACAAGTAAAACATTTGAGTGATGAGCAGGATCAATTATTCTGTCTAGATGTAATTTATCCATTATATGTACGTATTTGGAAATAAATAAGTAAGCTTATCAGCAGTCGGGTAAACATATTACATGCTCGACCTAGTTTTGGATTATGCGGTGAGATGTGAGGTTATTATTATTATTAGTGTAGTACAGATAAACGTATGTAACCTACTACGGTTGGATCATGTCATTTTCTTTGGTGTAGGTCCAGATGTATCCCTCCTGTCTGAGGCGCAGAGTGGCACGCCGTGTGGTTTTAGTCGGTCCGATTCCGACACACCACCCTACCGTAAACCTCGGTGGAGTGACGGCTTGAGGGGTTTCTACACGTTAAAAAAAAGGTCTAGATGGCTCAATAACAGCAGTTCCCGAATCTATCCCATTCCAGGCGAAGAGTGGTAGTTTTAGGTGGCCCGGATCTGACAGACCACCTCGCCGTAAACTCTGGTAGGGTGACGGCCCGTGAGAGTTTTGACACGTTTGTTTTTTAAATATCAGTTCTGGTGTACTTAGGATGGACTTAGACTGAATTAGATGACTTAACGGGAGAGTTCTTCCATTTGTGACTGCATTCTACGTGCACCACCTAGGTTCAACGATTATGAGATTGTATAGCTTTGGTGGGACTTAAAGTTTGTGGGTCGTAGACTATTAAATATTAAGATCCTACATAATTACGAAGCTTACAATATCCGAGAATATTTTCTACATATTGATGAAGGAATACCTCGCAACGTATTTTCAGCAGATATCCACTCGCTCTGGCTAAAGGGAATTGCTGCAAATCTGTAAGATTTAGTACTTATGATCGCATGAAAGTATGGTAGAGCAAAGAACTTCATGGTCGGTTTAATTGAACCGGAAATGGGTACAATATAGATTTTAAAGCTTTTACGACTTGGCTACGAAATGGTGGCAACCTCGATGGTTTCCTATTTTTATATTTTTAACAAGTAATCTCATTTTCCTTTTTTTATGTACTTTTAAATTAAGTAATATGTATATAATTGTATCGAAGTGTGAACAAAGCCCTCACTTGGCCATTTTCAAACTTACTTACTAAAATCAGATTCATCACGACGTTTTACTTTGTTTTATCTTTGGCTTACCAAAGTGCCTCTACTAAGCCTGATGGAAACCATGAAAAGAATCTAAGAGTTGTGGTCACCTTACTCATTGTAAATGCACATTATTCAGTATGGCGACCCGCACTACTGCGGCCTAGTTTCCAAGAGTTGTGGTCACCATACTCATTGCGTAATCCATTAAGTACTAGTCAAAAACAAGCATGTAAGCCAGAGATCGGTCTCTACTTTTTTTTTACAATGGTAGAGTTATGGTTTATTATGATCATATAGTGTTTTAAAAGTTAAATCCATTAGTAGATGGATTTAACTCCAAACTTGTTTTACTAAATAAACAAGGTATGTGAAGACAACCTAAAATAATAACTTATATAAAATTAATTTCATAATTTATTTTCAATTTCTTTAGGCGAATAGCTCTATGCCCAATTTTGTTTACCGAAGACAGTTTTGATATTTGAAACGAAATGAAAATCAAACTATACTGTCACGAATAAAATAAATCAATGTAATGAAGGTATATACTTAATTGTAAGAAACAAAGAGAGTTCTGAAACATCTGAAGATCATATACCATGGTTTTTTTGTTGTAATGGTCAATATTCCTGACTTCTATGTAAAAAACAAGTCGTGTTACTTGTGAGTGTTTTCTGAGCACATTTATTTGTTATAAATTTGGGTACAATTCGTTAATATCATATATTGGGATTACGCTCAGAAAGAACAATGTCTTTGGATACAAAATCAGTTTTAGAGGGGGTAAAGGCATGTTGTAAGTACAGATGCATATATTTACGTAGATATTGATTGCCAATAAAGGGTTATTTGTAAATTTAAAAGTACAAAAATGAACTCAAATGCGACATTATAAAAGTATTTCGTCGTTTCTTTATTTGGGATTAAATTTTTCAATACTAATGGTGATAAAATAATTGCAGGTAAGCAAACAGATTTAAGGACTGTAAGATAAGATAGTCTTAGATCAACACTCGTCGTAAAACGTTTAAAAAGTTGGTTTAACATCATTTATTTTCAACAACTATACATACAGTAATTAAAGTAAATAATATATATTACTTAATGTAATGAAAAGTTATCAATTGGGTCAACATAAATTGAACAGTACCTTCAATCACTCGAATGAACACCTGTTGTAACCATGGCCTTATACTTTAAAAATAATTATATTTCTTCCGATAATATTATCATACCATCACAAATAAAAACTAGTGTCAATGAGGTGTTATTGAACAATTTTGTGGAAAAAAATATACAAGCTATGCTGAGGCCCTTGAACGTGATACCGACAATTTTCATCACTGCTAAATATAAAATTTGTGACAATTTCATCACATCAAACACTGTTAATTACAATATTTGTACAGTTTCTGCTTCTCTTCTGTGTTCATTTGTTTTTTTCTTCCGTGCGTTTACCTTTCCAAGTAATATGGAATATACGTTAGGCGTTATTCTGTACTGGAGTTATATTTCTGACTGCGTTTTATATTTCACCGGATATATCTTGAATATGGCCACAAACATGTTTCATAGGCATGCTAATACGTTTATAATCATAAGATTACAACGTGTTTGCAAGTTGCTGCATATTAATGAAAAGGAAACCAAAAATATTGCTGTTTTCAATTGGTTAATTATTATTTCATTACAACTTTTTTATATTTCGGGGATCATATTATTGTGTATTACTAAACTGCGGACGACTTTGTTCGACTACCTTACCACGATAATGATTATTTGTTTTGACTGTAATGTATTGTATGCTAGTAGACTATTGCACTTGGTACAAAGTATTGTAAAATTTTGGATAAAAGATATTCAGAAATCAGAGAAGTCAGAAGAAATGGTACGAGAAAGTTATTGGACTACAATGTTTGAAGTATACGATGAAATATTGAAAGTCTATGACATAGTTGCAAAGACTTTCAAAGTACAAGTATGTGGTCTAAACATTCTTCTTCCCTCAATATCCTTACTCACAGAAGTAAAACATGATGATAAATCAATAAATTTTATTTTCAAGATTGTCTATTATTCAACAATTACGATGGTGCGATCTGTGTTTAATGTTTTGGTTCTCACGCGTTTTAATAGACTTAGGATTGACAAAGTAGGTATATAAAACAATTTAGTTTATTGCAGTTTACCTGTATATAGGTCTGTTTTAACTGTTACTCATACGAATTTTGAATAACCTTTACAGTTTCCTGTATTGTTTGTTATGTTTTCGACGTGGATTTTCAAAAACATTATCATACACATACATCTTGCCAAGGAGTGTGAAAATGTCTGTATGATAATGGAAGATCTGAAATCAATATGTTTGTTGCGTATGAATGAAGAAGGAGCTTCAGGTAAATAAGTTATACATTGTATAAATGGCTACTGTATGCAGAATCGAAATATTGATGATGATGATGATGATGGAGCTGATCATGTATGATATCATAAACGTGTAAAACTTAAAGTTTGCAAAGTATCATTGTTGTTTGAGTGACGTATATTATTAATATTTTTAAATTTTGGCCACTTTTGGCCTTCTTGCCAGAAGGACCAAATACTGGAGCATTAGTAGATTATTCAGAAATTAGGTCTTAAATGTATTTCGCTTTTTTTAACCTATGAGATATTTATCTTTCACAAAAAAACTTGTGCTACATTCAATTACTTGTGTATTTCTTTCAGTCAAATATTAATAAATTAATATTAATAATTAATAAATTATTATAATTGATTTTAATATTTCTTTTTATTATAATACAATACTTTTTTACAAATTTCTGAAGATGAGGTTTTGACAGAAACCCCAAGTTTCAAATTCGCTACGTCTAATTAACAAGTTTAAAGGATGGAACAGGCATAATGTCCATCCAACACAGTGTAACCTCCAACTTGGAGTTAACAAATAGTTGTCAAACAATTTTATGACTAAGTACTAATTTTAAACTTTCATGTAACTGTTATTCTAGAGTTTAGTAAGTGTTTTAGTTGATACTAAAGTATAATTATGCTTGTACGACGCCGCCACATCTATGTTAATTGTTTCTGAGTTTGTTGGCAGATAGTTTAACATGAGTCTCTTCGTTGGCATAAATTTTGCATATATTATTGAAGGACAATTTACAACCAAATTTTATTTTATTTTACAGTAGCACAAAGGAGAATTTGTAAGAATCTTCAGCGATTACAAGCAATTTCATTCAAAAAATTGAGCGTTTGCGGTCTTTACGCCCTAGATGCTGCAGCATTTTTACGATTAGTACAAGTTCTAACTTCGTATATAATTGTTATTTTACAGTTCACACTGTTGTAATATTGAGTCAATAATTATTTTTCCTGCACTTTGAAAATAAAGAAACACACAGACAGAAACAAGTATGTGCACAGCAAAATTTATCAACAAATTTGCCTTGAACCTTCCCTGTGAACTTTATATTTATTAAATATATACTAATAAATGCGGTAAACTTCAGTCTGTTGAACAAAACCGAGCCAGATTTATTTTCGTGTTATTATCCTGATAATATCCTGCATATTCCGAGATGTAATTATTCCCGTGCTAACGGATAATAAACTACATTAAAAGCAAATCTTCAATCAAATAACACATGTGATACATAATTATGATAATATCATCACCACGGAATGTTGTACTCAAACTAATCGCAATGATCATTTAACGCTCATTTTTACGCGCTATTGCATTGTAGGTAATAAAAATAACTTATGATATTTGCTAATAAATTTATTTCGTTAATTCGCTTTCTATATGCGACTACCATTAACCACATGAAGATCTAAAATATTGAAAGATGGTAAATCGATGGTCCCGCTGAATTTTTGGTTGATATTTCTGACTAAAAAGATTGAAGTCTGAGAAATAACAGTTTCTGGGTACTATTGTATTCTGTATCTATGTACAGAATATATAAGTACCCATAAACAGTACTGTGTCATAAAGTGCAATTTTACAGTATCATGTGTTGGAATAACGATTGCATTGAGCCCAGCCACCATTCACTTTCACTTCAGTGTTCAAATTCTGAGTGCGAGTGGGTTCTCTGACTCTAGTTCGCCGTCGAATAACTTAGTTTCAAATTGTGCCGACTAAAAAAACATCCAGCTTAACACTGAACAACTTCAAACTTATGAACCAGTTTAAAAGTCTACGTTTTGGGTACGTATGTCATTACGAATAGGGTGTACTAATTTAATGACATAGTTTTTGGTAATTACTTGATTGATGATAATTTTGATATAGTTGTTTGTTTTGACTGTACTGTGTGCTAGCAACTTGACGCGCTTAATACAAAATGCTATCAAATTCTTGGTTGACAGTATTAAATTAAAACAAACAGTAAAAGAAAATTACTGGACTGCCATTTTTGAAGTAAATGATAAAATGAGGATTTCTAAACCAAAGTATGTGGTCAAGGATTTCATCAAATCCTTTAAATCGTTGTTGACAGAAACTAAATGCGATGGCATGCATAATGATTTAATTTACCAGATTGTTTCTTGTTCATCATTTTTTTTTTGTCTTAAGAGCCTGCTAAAGTGATGGCAGAATTCTACCTGATGGAAAGCATGAATAGAATCTAAGAGCTGCGGTCAGGACACTCATTGCGAATGTAGACAATGCAATAGTACGATCCACACTACGGCGGCCTAGTACGATGCTTTTTCACGCATCGTTTGGCCATGTAAAGGGCATGACAGTCATCGTAGCATTGTATTGCAGATATTTACGACGATAATTGTCAACCCTGCATCAATGGGGCCCTGATCTGGTACTCACCAACGAAACACGACAGCACGGATTCATTAGTTCATAACGTTACAACACGCTAAATAAAATTAATTAATTCTTGTAAATTTTACTAGACGAATGAATGACGGAGTAAGTAAATAAAATAGTGTACAGTTGATAGCCAGTATCAATATAAATAATCTTGTGAATGTTAATAATACAAGCTAAATATAAATAAATAAACTTACAGACGCCAACACTGTTTTTCATGTTTATGACATAGCTAATCAAAAACACACTCAAACAAACACGAGGGGTGATTAATAAGTAATGATAATCGGGTACTTCTAGGGCACCCAAAAATCTAAAGAAAATTACGTTTGTTTGCTTGTACACCCACTAGTTCAGCATAAAAAAAATCATGTAAATTGGACAAGATTCCCGAGAGCTACATTCATTTGAATACGAACTGTCGACGAGATAACACCATAATGGAGAAAACCGAAGTTAGAGCTGTCATTAAGTGAAAACGTCTACCAAAGATATACATAGTGATTTGGAAGAAACATTGGGGAGTCTGCTTCATATTCCACAGTTACACGTTGGGCAAAGGATTTAAACTGGGCAGAACATCCACTTAAGATAAACACTGCGAGGGACGCTCATCCACGTCCCTAACCGAGAACAAAGGGGAAAAAGTAGAATTCGTATAGTCGATCGAAGAGTGACATGTTGCTGAGGTCACAGGGATCTTATATGGCAGCGTTCAAAAAATAATTGTAAATGAATTGCGTCTGACAAAAGTCAATATGCGTTGGGTGCCGAGAATGTTAACCGATGAGCAAAAAAAGAAACGACTCGACATTTCGAGGGTAAATCTCGAAAAGTTACAGGCCGCTCAAGAATTTTTTTTGAATTGTTTCGTGATCGTGGATGAGACCTGGATCCAAGATTTTGATCCTTAAACCAAACAACAATCAATGACCTGGAAACGAGCCTCCTCACCAACACCAAAGAAATTCAAGGTTTCAAGCGAGAAAGGTTATGGCGTCTGTTTTTTGGACGCTGAAGGAATTATTATGGTGGCATATTTGGAAAATGGAGCTACCATAACGGGCCCTTACCATGCATATCAAATAAGAAAATTGCGAGAGGCTATCAACTGTGGTGCTGTTTCACCAATACAACGCCCCGGCTCACAAAGCCGCAGTTACAATGGCTGCAATTCAAGGTACGGGGTTCGACTCAAAGAACACCTTCTGGGCAAGAAATTTGTGGGCAATGGTGAAGTGATGTCCGCTGTAGAGGCGTTTTTGGAGAGCTAAGACAAAGACTTTTGCTCTAAGGAAATTATGGATATAGAAAAAAGATATACTAAATGTATTAATTTGTTAGAAGACTATGTTGAAAAATAAAATATATTTTTTATCATTACTTATTGATCACCAATCGTATATCTTCGTAAAAAGTGTGAGAATGTGTATGTGATTATAAAAGTCTCTTACGTAGGAGTGAAAGAGGAGCATCGGCAAAGGAAATTATACTTATAGCTAGTTCTTGGTTCATACTCGTATAAACCAATCAATGTTTCTTAATTGCCGCTGTAGACAAAATCAAAGTTAGAAACTTAATTTAAGCTAAATGAGAACTAAGCTAAACGAAAGAGGAACCTGTGAACGCTGGAACCGACGATTTGAAAAAAAATTGGTTGGTATCGGACTCATGGATGACGGTAAACATTATTACAAGGTCTCGACCCCTCACCAGATAAGAGAATGGTCTCGATTTTATACTAACCAGGCTACTAATAAACGTACTTTTATACTACTAAATACATACGAGTACAGTGAAATGGAAGTAGGCCGGTCATGTCTCCAGACGAACCGATTGTTGCTGGAGCCGAAATTTGCCTGAGTAGAGACCATGATTAGGCAAGCGTAGTGTAGGGCACCCTGTGGCACGATGGACCGACGACTTGAAGAAAGTAGCTGGCTGCGGATGGATGCAGATTGACCAAGACCGGGATCGTTGGCGCTCCCTGAATGAGATCTTCGTTCAGCATAGGACGACCATAAGTTAATTTGTTAATACATACAATATAGTAGGTATGTTGAACCGTTATAAATTTTATATGTAGGCCAGAATATAAATTAGTCACAATATTTCATACTTACAATAATATACGTACATAATAGCAATAATTTCATTATCGAATAATTGCCATAACTTATTCAAAATAATGGACACACAATGATATTAATATTTTCATATAGTAACAGTATTATCGAGAAACAGCAGCTAACACCCGATCAAACATGTTTTGGGAACAGTCTAAAATCGTGCTCAAAAACAAACCAGCTGAATTTTTATATAGCAATAATCTCAACAAAGATGTCCAAAAAATGTTCTACCCTCTGAATTTGGTGCATAATTTATTTTTGAGCTCAAAATATACCTTGCGTGATAATTTTGTGACTCCAAATCGAAAGAAACATAGCATAGCAAAGTTTTCTATCGTGATATTTATATTGACATTTTACGTGTATCAAGCGCTTAGCTTTGATTACAAAATTGGAATAGGACTTGACGATAGCATTATTATCACGGCTTTAGTATTGTTTTTTATCTTCTTCTATTATGGAGGATTCATTTTATTATTTGTCCTTAATCTCATACACGCAAACGAAAATGTTTTTTTCATTTTGACCATCCAAGATATCTATAATGGGATTGATTATAAAAAACGAGTTCAAATTTTTAATCTTTGGAATTGGTTTTCCATTTTAAGTGCTGTTGGTGCTAATGTGTTGATGTTGCTCTTGTTCTATTCTTTTCTGGATTATTTTGACTCAATTGGATTTGTTTGTGATTTCGTATTCATCACTTTCGATATTCACTTGGTTTATGCTATTCGTATTATTATATTGTTGAAAGAATTTCTTCAAGTGTGGTGTGAAAATATTCTGGACATGAGCTATGATGAAGAAAATTATGAAAATTGTGAAATTATGTTTAATGCGTATAAAAACATTTTGCGAGCTTATAATTTATACAAAACTTTATACGAGACCTTGGTAAGAGTACTATAAAAAAATAAATAATAATTTTCTTAGGAAGTATTTATTTAGAAATCTGCTATGTAATATATATTTTTCAGGTGCTGTTTCATACGGTGGATACCTTTTTCCGTCATTTATGGTACATGCAAATACTGATACAGACTCTACAACTACCAGAAATATCCGATCCCAATGTGAGTATAATAATTTAGTTATTAATAATTAAGAAAAAGTAGTACCGCGTCTTTATTAAATTATTTCAATACCAATAGATGCTATCAGTCAAAATAGTTTTATGAATCGTTCTTGTCTTTTTAACGACTTAATACACAAGCATGACTTTGACATATTCGCTATGACTACACCGTCTATGGAAAGAGACCACACTCTTTGTCAATTTAAAATTCATTAATTTATAGTCTTACTCAGTGTATTGATTGGTCGGTACTATTTTAAAACGGATTCCGTTTCATTTTTTTTAACTTTTGAATATGAGTTTTTTCCAGATATTTGGTTTTTTTTTGTGGAGACTTGTTAATGGCGCATTGCTACCTGTTTAACCTACACAAAGTCTATTGCTGCAAGTTCCCCTAAAATTAAGAAATAAATAATTACAAAACTACATATTTAAAATTAAAGAGTTATTGGACATTCATACACCAGTTCGTATGGGCCGGCTCTATCGAAGGCCGTGGTATCGGCCCTCAAAGTACGTTACTATTCACCCAGTATGTGATACAAATCTTATAAGCTCTTTCATCTCTAGTTGTCTGCTCGGTTCCCATCCTATATCATAAAAATAAAGACATCGTAAAATCTAGACTCAACATTTTCAGTATGTCGTAATCATTTTTAATTACAGGGAAAATCACACACAAGCTTCATTGTGGCATTTTGGTTAATAAAATATGTGCTGTTGGAACTCCTACAGTGTCTTCACAGCGAGAAATTTTACATTGCTGTCGAAGAAGCAGAGATTGCGTGTATTCAGCGATTAAAAAAAACTAAGTGTCCAGGTATAACAAATAGTTAACATTGAATCATTTAGTGCCCGGCACCCACTTTAACACATACCTGCATCTAGCAAAAACAAGAGTTAATGTTCCGCCCATCAGAGAAGCGGAGGAACTGACGGTTGTTCTACGGATCCCTCCAAACACCGTCCCCGGGCCTCCACCCCGACGTGGGACTCCAACCCATCGGTTTCCTGTGTACTCAACTCGCTATATAAGTTAACCCGCCTCCTGACCCCCGTGCATCCGCCCCTTAAGCACACGACACACACCGTAATTACAACATACACGCTGTAATTACAATATAAATACACCACAGCGACAGATCGTCAAGATACAATCGTATAACGGAGCTAAACTGGTGATCTGCCGAGTAGCACCGTCTGGTCATAAATCAGCTCTCCACACAGCAGAGACTTATAAAGAGCGCTGCTGATTATCTCTATCAAAGGTACCGATAAACCAGTGTTAAGAGTACGATAAATCCTTTGTCCACATTTGCACAAGGGTCGCTTACGAATCTGTTCGTTAAGTTTTGCCCTTTTTTTGTTGTCTAAACACACGCACGTATTGCCAACGGCTAAGAATATATTATTGCATTGATGTAACAATAATTGTAAATTTCAAATAACGTAGTATGATAATACTATCACAGACGCCCAATTCAGTTTTCGAGCGGGGCGTTCGATCGGTTGAGAGTTGTAACAAATAATATGTTATTCTATATAATCATTATCATCAATAACAACATTGCTGCTGGATACAGACCTCTCTTTAAAAAGGAGATTTTGACCTGTGAAATCACGCTAACCAAACGGGTTGGTGTGAGGTTATTGTCCATTTTGCCTTCTCTACGCAGTGTTCATCTTCATATTTTCCTGCCTTCCTCCCACGGGTTGAATGGCAATGGCAACACTCCATATCTTTACTTTAGAATGGTATTCTGTTTTTACAGTAAGTCAGCAACAACTATGTGATAATGTACTACAATTTAATCGTTCATCGTTCAGTAAGATGACTGCTGGCGGTTTGTTTTTCGTGGACGCTGCGCTGCCGATGTACCTACTACAAATGATTACTAACTACGTTGTTATATTGTTACAAATTGCTTTTCTGTGATACGTGAAATATGTGAAATAGATTATTTTGTACTCGCCATACTTTCTAATCTTACAGATATCTTTTACTCATAATGCTTTTATTATTTTAAAGTTAGCTGGTAAACTCAACTGTTTGATACTCATTATCAGCTTTACGTTTTTGTTTCTACATATCAGAAAATCGTAAACAAAAGATGTTGAAAAGTAAGTTATATAGAATATTGTTAATTTTTATGTCTCTTTATAGTGATGAAATATTTACTAATAAATTAATTTAATGACAAATAAAAAAAAAATAAACTTAAATATTGTTGTAAAAGTTTATTCTTTACTAAATAGAAGGTAACATAGTTATTTAAATTCATAATTTGACTTTTACTTACATTTTACAACTAAAATCTAATACCATTCCTTATCAGTTAATTTACACACAATAATTATTATAGTCATACAACAAGTTTATTTTATATTCTTATTTTATATTTGTTTCTAAAATCGACATTATTGGTACAAAAATATTCTTGTATATAACTAATACATATCTTATTAATAAAACTGTGTCGTTAATCTAGTAGATAGCGTATATGACTGCCGATCAACAAGTCTCGGGTTCGATTCTTGGATCGAGACAAAATCTTGGATCGTGTCAGATAGCTGTCTCATCAGGTTGAGAGAGTGAGGGAACAGAGAGTGCACCCGTGTTTACGCGCACATTTGTGCACACATGTGTTACATCATCATTAACATAACTGTTACTGAAGAAAGATTTATTATTTTTCGAATACTTATCTTAGTTTTTTGTGACTTTACAATCAAATATGTGTAACTAGAGTTCTTAAAATATCTGAGAGTAATGATAGACATACTGACACATTTAAAATAAAAACGTTTACTATAAGTAACATATAATAATAGTATATCGAGATTAAATTCGAGTCTGTATTACTATATATACACCAAATATCCACATGCAAATCTCTTTTACACAAATTCACATGCAATTTTCTATTTAATGAAAATTGAATTGCTCATAAATTCACAATGCAAAGAGCACATAAAAAAGTTCATGCTTTCATTCACTCACTCAATATATCACTCACTCTTTCTCTTACATCTAAAAATACTTTACCTAAGAATATAAAATAGTTCTAAATTTGTACATGTTTACATTATTCTAATGAGACTTTATCAAGCCTTTCAAATCTGTCTAAGATCATTATCAGGAATTGGTTTCAAGCCAATTTTTTTGTGATCATCAATTCTTGACGTACCAATTTTATGAATAATAATATTTTCTAATATATGGGATACATTAAAATACTAAAAAGTTCATTTTATTTCAGCATAATTTAGACATGTTGAATTCACAATATTTTAAAAAAATTACAGTAATCAATATTCCTATCAAAACAGAATTAAATAATAGTTTTTTTTATGGTTGATCACTTTGTTTTTTCACGCAACTCAATATTTTGAAATCTCTGCCAAACATCTCTCCGTCTCCTAAAGTTTGTGGTAATGGTTGGTTTAAAGTTTCAGGTAGAAATAGGGCAGTAATACCTCCCAATACACTTAAAACGCCCATTATAGCCAACGGTAAGGCTCGTGAATAAACAGCCTGGAAAAAAGTAGATTAACGTTGCTGGGTTAAAATAAAAAGAAAATAATTGTTGCAGTTAACTTAACCTAGCTACCTCACCCTACAAATTATTATTGATATAAGCATTAGTTTTTCAAATAGTGCTGAATTCGGGCAGGTAACAGCCATTAAACAAATATGGCAGAGTTCTTTGAAGTATTCAACATTGCGTTAACTATAAGTAAAAATTAGATGAACCAGAGAAATAAGTATAAGTAAAAGAAATGGGAATACTATGACAATTATGAGGTTCCTAAAAACATGTTTACAGAGAAAGTATAACCTGGTGTTTGCTGTATTTAAATTTGCTACATATTTAATTTTTGTCTCCAGTATGTTTGCGGTTATCATCTTTGTGATTTTTATTAACATCTTTATCTGTTTTATGTTTTTATCAGCAATGCTAATAATAAAAGCCATACTTTTGTTGTGTGTACGTATATTTATAATTAACATACTAACAATCTTAACTCATCAGTTGCTTGAATACTTCGTGTATCAAAAAATCATTACACCATCATCTATTTTATTCCTAGCCCAATAGCAAAAACGAATATCTTACCAAATGTACTATATAAGGACATGCCAATAATCCTAGTCCTGATATAAAAGATGAAGCACCCATTGCTTGAGCTCTCAAAACAGTTGGTAAAATCTCTCCAATCAACACGTAAAATACTGCAAAGGATGATGCAGCAAATAGTCTACCGAACATTGACAAGCCAACTGTTATCCAAGGCCAAGCTGAAAATAGAATAGATAATGTAGTAATTGATAAGCCTATATAGTAATAGTAACAACTTTATACTTGTCGGACAGAGCCAGTGTTATAGTAAAAATACTGCTGATAGACAAACTTCAGGTAACAGAAATGATCGTGACGTTGTGAATATTTATCCTGGATGGCAAAAGGATCCATAAAAACAGTAGTGAAAAAGAGATTCAAATAATTAAAAAAAACACCTTAAAAACTTTGGTTCAAAGACATGAACCACACACAAGCATTAATAATTTGTATGTCCGTTTATTCGTTTTTCAAAGCAAGAATAGTTTGATATGAATAAATAAATTGTCACGAAATAATATATATTTAACTGTTCTATGTAAAGTCTATATGATTATTGAAGAATATATAAAACTAACTGGTTTATAGAACAAAACAATTTACTGTTGTACTTACATTCAGGTACAAGTATACAGCTTATACAGGCAATTCCACCAATGCAAGTAAAACTACAAAGCACCCAACGTCGTCCATAACGCTCCATGCAGCGCCATGCCATGAAGTATGATGGTATTTCGACTGCACCACCTGGAAATATTCAAAAATAAAATCTTGACTTCGTCTTCGCTGATGTTAATATTAAGATTTATCTAATAACTTAAATTTCTCTACGAATAGTACTTTTTTGGGTTGAAATGTAACTTTCTGTACTTCTAAGTTTTTCTGTAGTCTTGACAGGATGTATGTAGAATTGTGTATAATAATCAATTATGAGACAGCGTTATGTATATATTGATACGTGAAGCAAAAACTTTGGACCCCTTTATATGAAAATGCGCGGACTTACAGTTTATATGTAGGAGAAGTGCAAAACGCTAATATTTTTCAATAATAATGCTTATAAAGTGCATTAAATCAATAAATAAAATATTACACACACTACCATGCATTTGACCCACACAAACAAGTATTTGTTACACGCATACGTGCTCTGTGGTCACATTGTTTCTTTTGTATATCATTTTGTCTATACACATACTATAGACATTGAGTACTGACATATACATAGATTACTGTTTTACATGTTTACTGTGGTCTTACTGAATTTCGAACAGAAAAGTTTTATTTGCCCAATTCATTATAAAAAATACCACGTGAAATACCGCTCGCTTATACAAATTTATGTATTGTAAGTTGTGTTTTATTATGGTCGAATTTCGACCAATAGGCGACCACTAGTGTTATTAATTATACAAATAGGACAAAAATTCACAATTACTAACAACTAATTACATCTAAGTTTGAGAGAATTCTCAGTCACTGCAAAATCATTCGTCATTGACTATATTCCACAAATATCTTATGATCTAAGTCGGCTGATAAAGATGTGTACTATCGAACATCTACGTTGATGATGATGTTTAACATAACAAGAAAATCGGTTGACTGGCAAAAAATGCCTTAGGCATTAATTCCGCCGATGCATGTATTTGTGCATAAAATTGTAAATAAATAAATAAATAAAGTACAGTAATTGATTCAATTTTATCTTTAGACTATCACCAAATAACTAATCCTGACTAGGACTTGACTAGAAAGGATAAAAATGAAAAGAGAAGCAGAAAGGACTTCAATCATACTAGGCCAAGTGGTTGTGTGTCGAGTTATAAAGGCCTTCATTATGAGTAATGAAAACACAATAGTTCTTACCGATAAAAAACGCTAAATAATCATTAACACCTAAGTTAGGTGTATTGTAACTTAAACTGTTATACACAACGCCCAGAGCGATCCAGTCAAAAGTTAAAATGAAGAACTTCTTTCTTATATTGGGGTATCGAAATATATCTAAAAGAGAAGCTTTACAATCTCCTTCAGAATTTTGATCATCCATTATCTTCTTCTGTATAACATCATCATCGTCTTCTCCATCTTCACGTATAAATAATTTATTAATTAATTGAATAGACTTTCTTCTCAAAGTATTGCTTGGAGATTTTGCATTTTCTGTTTGTGTTGCTTTCTGGTGATAATGAGAATCTAGTTTTGTTAACTCTGTGATATTCTGTTCTTTTACATCCTCATCATCTGCTTTTATTTTTGATTTTTCATTTACAATTTCTGCTACTTCTAGAGCTATTATTTTTTCTAAGCTTTCTTTACTAGAGTTATCTATTTCTGACACATTTGTAAGATCGGGTCTAAACGTAAGCATATTACAAATTCTTCTGTCAATAGGCTCGTCTTTTCCTGGTTGTTCTGTATAACCAGAAATATGACCATTCATATTGGACAATACTGATAATTCTTCTTGAGTATTTTCTTCCTCTTTAATTGTTTTCTGGAAGAACAAACAAACAATTTATTACATAACTTACGAAATGAAAACAAAAACAGTATTTTAAAGGGATGCCCGTGAATAGATCCTTATCATGATACAAGTGTTTATAGTAAAACAGCTAAACATTGCTTCGGATTTATTGTTTGTTTATTGTTTTATTTTCTCTAAATTTGATGACTAGATTCGATGGTAGTACTTCTAGTTGCAAGAGTATCATGACGTTAGTAGATTTTGAGTATAAACAAAATTCGATACAAAAAAAAACTCACATGTATTTCTAGTAAAAATCCTTTCGGCAAATTAATGCCATTCTTCCTAGCGAGATTCCTATAAACTTTCTCAGCATCAGCAATGCGTCCTCTGCCAACGAACCATCGTGGAGACTCTGGTATTATCCAATAAAACCTATAAGCAAAAAATCTTTTAATTTTGGATTACTTGCTTTTTTCAAACAGCTTCCTTAGAAACTTGAACCTCATTTATGATAACGGGAAATAATTGTAAATTATGTGAAATCATCACTGGATTCAATAACAAAAAATCAACTTGTACTCACCCGTACAATAATATAAATGGTATACTTGTAATTAACGCTAAATGATACGAGTCTTGAACAGCATACGCCAGTAGTGATAGTATGCACATACCAGTCGCAAAAAGCATGCCCACCACGATACCTATAAAAGAGCAAGCATCTTATAGTCAAATTTATTCGGTTCAGTGGGACCTGCGTTACTACCGTTCATTCGCCTCGTCAATTCGTGTTGACGATGTTTCAACTTATCATCTTGCGAGTAATAAAACAATACTCATTAATTCACTTTAAATTTGAAAGGTAAAGTTTCAATGAACATTTTTATATTATCACACATCAACAGTCTTTAACAGTTCACTGCTGGGTGTAGCCCTCTCCTTAGAAAGAACGTTTTGGCCCTTTTTTTAACGTGTGGAAACCCCCCCAGGCCGTCACCCCACCGGGGTTTATGGCGGTGTGGTGTGTCGGCATCGGACCGACTAAAACTACACGGTGTGTCACTCTACGCCTGAGATAGGAGGGATCCGAGAACAGCTGCTATTACGACATCCAGAAGAACATTTTGGCCTACTATACAACGCTGGCTGGACGGGTTGGTATGACTCTCTCTCTCTTACTCTACTCTCTTACGACCCCCATGGGATGAATAGGGGTGGTGACACTCTGTATTCAAAATCTGTCATCACATAAAAAAAAACTTGCTTTAACTAATTAAATTTGCCGCCATTCAACCTTATATAAATAACATATCTAATGTCTTAAAATAATTTCCATACTAAAAAACGTACCAGTATTGTTCCTCTGTCCTGGTGGCATCAACTCCAGTGCTAATATAAAAGGCTGCTGGTACAAAGCCGGGAAGAACAGTCCACCAACCAAAAAAAGTCCTACATAAGTCCAGTAGGACGTAGCAAATGCTGCTGCAATCGGCAGTGGTACTTCTAAGAAGATCATCAGAAGTATAGTGGTTCGGCGACCATATCTGAAAAAAGAAAATACATATACTCACCTCTTTTATCTTTGAAAGGGTAGACACAATTTTAATCCTTATTAAGTAGAAGGGGTAAGCCTATTATCGTCTATCAAGCACATAGCTTTCTGCATAAACAGTGTGCTATACACGTGATCGTACTCATCACATAATATTTGTACTGGGTTCGAATCGCACCCACGAACATGCATGAGCATCTAATGTTCTCAAGTTTTTTTTTCAATCTTGCCAATGCCATGTTTTAAAATACAAAACACTGTTTTTTTTTTATTTCGCTTTAAATTTTCTAACCAACTTAACTGTTAATTTTTTAAACGATAAAGATTATACTGACGCAGAGCGTAAGTTACACTGATCCTGTGAATTTTTTAATCATATTCAAGTTCAGTGACCGTTTGATGAAATCGTTTCCACAAATGGTATGTATGCATGCGCCGGCGCTGGGTCGCCTTCGATTATGACTCACCATTGTCAGGGCGTTATTTGTTATTGTACTGAGATACTGTTACCTTATTTAATGTGAGAGGATTTGTTTAGAAAAGATATTAGCAATAAATAGACAGAGGAGAAAGCATTGCGCCGACGACAAGTAGTTATGGAAAAGGGTAAAAATATGATGGTGAAATGATTAATTACTCATTAGATTATTTACTCTCGAACTAAACGGTTCGGCTCTTCCTTGCTATGCTAATCAGTTAAAACCTGAAACTCACCATCAACGCACATGGTCCACTTTAGCCCCGGGTTTTTTAAACAAGGCTTGCAAAGCATCTCACTAGACCGCCATAATGAGTTGTTTGTATTTGCATGGACTATAGCGACCACAACTCTTGGATTCTATTCATGCTATTCTATCAGAGTAGAACTTTGGTAAGCCAAGAAAAAAAAATTGCGACGTGAAAAATTCTAAGTGTAATGTGATCTTTATTTTTACCGAGAGAAAGTCATTCTTTAGTATATTTGGGCTAGTTTGACGTAGTATTACAGTGGCCCCTCAGAAAACCGCTGTGAAACAAATTTATCATTGTTTTTGAGCAAACAAATTTATATTTCTCTAATTCTAGAGGAGAGGCACTCAAGGGCATGTCTAAGGGCGGTGCTGTCATTAAGATTTACGTTTACTCGTTTGCTTCTCATTAAAAACTGGATTTAAAACTAGAGCCAGAAAATTTTTAATACTCATGCTCAGGTGTAAACAAGTGCTATGTAGCACACATGTAGTATTGGATAAACGCCATAACGTAAAGGTAAGAGAAAAAAATACCTGTCCGACATCCATCCAAAGAACAAGTTCCCAAATATTGATCCAACTCAGAACAATGTGTTACTCATCCTTGGCAGCCACTCAAGATCACAAACTAGAGAAAACTGAAAAATACGTTATTATGTATCGTAAGCGCATAATTATATTTGTGAACATTGTGATAATACGAATAATCTACCATTTTTCAATAAACGCAAATCAATAGTAAATTAAGAAAACTAAATGGACGTAAATCATCAATCATCATCAACCTTTGATAGTCCAAAAGTAGAAGAAGACCAAAACTCTCTTCGAATCAACCTATCGTCGTCCACTGCTGAACGAAGATCGCCCGAAGGAGCGCCAACCATCCCGGTCTTGGGCAATTCGCACCCATCCGCGTAGAGCGTTTTGCGGCACGATGGACTGACGACTTAAAGAAGGTGGCTGGCAGCGGACGGATGTGAAACTCTCTTGTGAAATGATATTCAGTAGTGAACTATTCAAGGTCGTTGGTAATGTCAATATTTGTAAATAACTTACTTCTGTCACGTGAGTTCTTTTGTACTGCTCTCTACTGAACTTCCATCCATTTTGACATGGAGATGTTGTATTTCTTCGAACGGATAGAACAGTCTTTGAAATGTTTGTTATCTGAAATAAAGAGGATATGATTTACCATCAACCCTTCATCGATTAAGAAATCTTCCATTAAGGAACAAACGGCAAGACCTAAAAGATCACAATTTTCGATAATGTTAGCGTCATTTCATCATCATCATCATCAGCCTTTTACAGTCCACTACTGGACATCTCTCTCCTCTCTCCTCCTCTCCTCTAAGGCCTCTCCTTAGCAAGGAGGTTTTGGCCTACTATACCACGCTGGCCAGATGGATTGGAATAAAGTTTGTTTCAAGTTTTCCTTCTCTTTGTAATGATGTTGTCTTGCATACTTCGTTCCCTATAACGTCATTTAGATCTATTCATCTTGGGATGTACTCATTTAATGACATGGTTTTTGGTAATTACTTGATTGATGATAATTTTGATATAGTCGTTTGTTTTGACTGTACAGTATGCAGCAGCTTGATGCACTTAATACGAAATGCTATCAAAGTCTTGGTTGACAGTATTAAATTAAAACAAACAGTAGAAGAAAATTACTGGACTGCCATTTTTGAAGTAAATGATAGAATGAGGATTTCTAAACCAAAGTATGTGACGTATATCAAGGATTTAATAAAATCCTTTAAATCGTTGTTGACAGAAACTAAATGCGACGGCATGCATAACGATTTAATTTACCATATTTTTTCTTGTTCATCAATTGTTTTTTGTCTTAGAGCCTGTAAAATTATGGAAGAATTCTACCTGTTGGAAAGCATGAACAGAATCTAAGAGCTGTGGTTACGACACTCATTGCGAATGTAGACAATGCAATAGTGCGATCCACACTACGGTGGTCTAGTAAGATGCTTTTTCACGCATCGTTTGGGCACGTAAAGGCATGACAGTCATCGTAGCATTGTATTGCACATATTTACCACGATAGTTATCAACCCTGCATCAATGGGGTCCTGATCTGGTATTCACCAACGAAACATGACAGCACGGATTCATTAGTTCATAACATTACAACACGCTAAATAAAATTAATTAATTCTTGTAAATTTTACTAGACGAATGATTGACGGAGTAAGTAAATAAAATAGTGTACAGTTAATAGCCAGTATCAATATAAATAATCTTGTGAATGTTAATAATACAAGCTAAATATAAATAAATAAACTTACGGTCGCCAACATTGTTTTTCATGTTCATGACATAGCTAATCAAAAACACACTCAAACAAACACGAGGGGTGATTAATAAGTAATGATAATCGGGTACTTCTAGGGCGCCCAAAACTCTAAAGAAAATTACGTTTATTTGCTTGTACACCCATTAGATCAGCATAAAAAAATCATGTAAGTAGGACAAGATTCCCGGGAGAAAACCGAAATTAGAGCCGTCTTTAAGTACCTCTGCTTAAAGAAAATATCTACCAAAGACACACACAGTGATTTGGAAGAAACATTGGGGAGTCTGTTCCTCCATATTTCACAGTTACACGTTGGGCAAAGGATTTAAACTGCGAAACACTGCGAGGGACACTCATCCACGTCCCTGACCGAGAACAAAGGGGAAAAAGTAGAAGTCGTATTGGCCGATCGAAGAGTGACTGTAAGGCATGTTGCTGAGGTCACAGGGATCTTATATGGTAGCGTTCAAAAAATAATTTTAAATGAATTGCATATGAAAAAAGTCACGATGCGTTGCGTGCCGAGAATATTAACCGATGAGCAAAAAAAGAAACGACTCGACATTTCGAGGGTCAATCTCGAAAAGTTACAGGCGGCTCAAGAATTTTTTTTGAATTGTTTCGTGACCGTGGACGAGACCTGGGTTCAAGATTTTGATCCTGAAACCAAACAATCGATGACGTGGAAACGAGCCTCCTCACCAACATGAAAGAAATTCAAGGTTTCAAGCGAGAAAGGTTATGGCGTCTGTTCTTTGGACGCTGAAGGAATTATTATGGTGGCATATTTGGAAAATGGAGCTACCATAACGGGCCGTTACCATGCATATCAAATAAGCAAATTGCCAGAGGCTATCAACTGTGGTGCTGTTTCACTAATACAACGCCCCGGCTCACAAAGCCGCAGTTACGATGGCTGCAATTCAAGGTACGGGATTCGAACTGCTCGAAGGGTGCTGCTAGGTAGGGTGATCTCTATTCGCCAGATCTGGCTTCCAGTGACTTTTATCTCTTTCCTCGGCTCTAAGAACACCTTCTAGCCAAGAAATTTGAGGGCAATAGTGAAGTGATGTCCGCTGTAGAGGCATTTTTGGAGGCCCAAGACAAAGACTTTTTCTCTAAGGGAATTATGGATATAGAAAAAAGTTGTACTAAATGTATTAATTTGTTAGAAGACTATGTTGAAAAATAAAATATATTTTTTATTCTGATCATTGTTTTCTATATTTGTTATCATTACTTATTGATCACCAATCGTATATCTTGGTAAAAAGTGTGAGAATGTACATATATATGATTATAAAAGTTTCTTACGTAGGAGTGAAAGAGGAGCATCGGCAAAGGAAATTATACTTATAGCTAGTTCTTGGTTTATACTCGTATATACCAATCAATGTTTCTAAATTGCCGCTGTAGACAAAATCAAATTTAGAAACTTAATTTAAGCTAAATGAGAACTAAACCTGAGAACCTACGAACGCTGGAACCAAAATCTGCTAGAGTGGAGACCGTGATTAGACGATCGTAGTATAGGGTACCCAGCGGTGTGACACGATGAACCGACGATTTCAAAAAAAAATGGCTGGTATCGGATTGATGGATGGTGGTAAACATCATTACAAGCCACTGTGGAAAACAGGATTCCTGACCCCTCACCAGATAAGAGAATGGTCGATTTTATACTAAACAGGCTACTAATAAACGTACTTTTATACTACTAAATACATACGAGTACAGTGAAATGGAAGTAGGCCGGTCATGTCTCCAGACGAACCAATTGTTGCTGGAGCCGAAGTTTGCCTGAGTGGAGACCATGATTAGGCTAGTGTAGTGTAGGGTGCCCTGTGGCATGATGGACCGACGACTTGAAGAAAGTGGCTGGCTGCGGATGGATGCGGATTGGCCAAGACCGGGATGGTTGACGCTCCCTGGAAGACATGTTCGTTCAGCATAGGACGGCCATAAGTTAATCTGTTAATACGTACAATGTAGTAGGTATGTTGAATCGTTATAAATTTTATATGTAGGCCAGAATATAAATTAGTCACAATATTTCATACTTACAATAATATACGTACATAATAGCAATAATTTCATTATCGAATAATTGCCATAATTTGATCCAAATAATGGATACACAATGATATTAATATTTTCATATAGTAACAGTATTATCGAGAAACAGCAGCTAACACCCGATCAAACATGTTTTGGGAACAGTCTAAAATCGTGCTCAAAAACAAACCAGCTGAATTTTTATATAGCAATAATCTCAACAAAGATGTCCAAAAAATGTTCTACCCTCTGAATTTGGTGCATAATTTATTTTTGAGCTCAAAATATACCTTGCGTGATAATTTTGTGACTCCAAATCGAAAGAAACATAGCATAGCAAAGTTTTCTATCGTGATATTTATATTGACATTTTACGTGTATCAAGCGCTTAGCTTTGATTACAAAATTGGAATAGGACTTGACGATAGCATTATTATCACAGCTTTAGTATTGTTTTTTATCTTCTTCTATTATGGAGGATTCATTTTATTATTTGTCCTTAATCTCATACACGCAAACGAAAATATTTTTTTCATTTTGACCATCCAAGATATCTATAATGGGATTGATTATAAAAAACGAGTTCAAATTTTTAATCTTTGGAATTGATTTTCATTTTAAGTGCTGTTGGTGCTAATGTGTTGATGTTGCTCTTGTTCTATTCTTTTCTGGATTATTTTGACTCAATTGGATTTGTTTGTGATTTCGCATTCATCGCTTTCGATATTCACTTGGTTTATGCTATTCGTATTATTATATTGTTGAAAGAATTTCTTCAAGTGTGGTGTGAAAATATTCTGGAAATGAGCTATGATGAAGAAAATTATGAAAATTGTGAAATTATGTTTAATGCGTATAAAAACATTTTGCGAGCTTATAATTTATACAAAACTTTATACGAGACCTTGGTAAGAGTACTATAAAAAAATAATTAATAATTTTCTTAGTAAGTATTTATTTAGAAATCTGCTATGTAATATATATTTTTCAGGTGCTGTTTCATACGGTGGATACCTTTTTTCGTCATTTATGGTACATGCAAATACTAATACAGACTCTACAACTACCAGAAATATCCGATCCCAATGTGAGTATAATAATTTAGTTATTAATAATTAAGAAAAAGTAGCACCGCGTCTTTATTAAATTATTTCAATACCAATAGATACTATCAGTCAAAATAGTTTTAGGAATCGTTCTTGTATTTTTAACGACTTAATACGCAAGCATAATTTTGACATATTCGCTATGACTACACCGTCTATGGAAAGAGACCACACTCTTTGTCAATTTAAAATTCATTAATTTATAGTCATACTAAGTGTATTGATTGGTCGGTACTATTTTCAAATGGATTCCATTTCATTTTTTCTAACTTTTGAATACGGGTTTGTTCCAAATATTTGGTTTCTTTTTGTGGAGACTTGTTAATGGCGCATTGCTACCTGTTTAACCTATATAAAGTCTATTGCTGCAAGTTTTCCTAAAATTAAGAAATAAATAATTACAAAACTACGTATTTAAAGTTAAAGAGTTATTGGGCATTCATACACCAGTTCGTATGGGCCGGCTCTATCGAAGGCCGTGGTATCGGCCCTCAAAGTACGTTACTATTCACCCAGTATGTGATCCAAATCTTATAAGCTCTTTCATCTCTAGTTGTCTGCTCGGTTCCCCTCCTATATCATAAAAATAAAGACATCGTAAAAGCTAGACTCAACATTTTCAGTATGTCGTAATCATTTTTAATTACAGGGAAAATCACACGCAATCTTCATTGTGGCATTTTGGTTAATAAAATATATGCTTTTGGAACTCCTACAGTGTCTTCACAGCGAGAAATTTTACATTGCTGTCGAAGAAGCAAAGATTGCGTGTATTCAGCGATTAAAAAAACTAAGTGTCCAGGTATAACAAATAGTTAACATTAAATCATTTAGTGCCCAGCACCCACCCACTTTAACACATAACTGCATCTAGCAAAAACAAGAGTTAATGTTCCGCCCATCAGAGAAGCGGAGGAAGTGGCGGTTGTTCTACGGATCCCTCCAAACACCGTCCCCGGGCCAGACGCGATAACTACCCGAGTGTTAGTGCGAGCCTTTGACCACATACTAGACTACCTCAAGGAGGTTCTGGACGCTAGTTTGGCGTCCGGACGCTTGCCTGGTAGTTTTTCGGTTATTTAATGAGGTATTTTTCCGCAAGCCAGCACCCTCCAATGCGGAGGGAGGTCTAACGCTCCTCCAGAATCCGTGTTAGACTGTAGAACTCGACACCAGACTGGACATTCTCCCACTGGCATATAACGATTCAAATAGATAATAAGAAACCACGATAAGAGGGAATGAAAATGAGAGATTATGAAACAATTAAGTACATTTCTGTTGGTTGTGCTGATCACTCTTCCATCCGTTGTGCACTTAAGATTTAGGTGAATTAACTAACTTTAACTCGAGGGGGCCCGGAACGCTAAGTCAAAACCTATAACTCGCTTTGACAGATCTATTCAGCTGTATAAAACCGAAGCTAGCGTTTTCGCGCCTCCACCCCGACGTGGGACTCCAACCCATCGGTTTCCTGTGTACTCAACTCGCTATATAAGTTAACCCGCCTCCTGACCCCCGTGCATCCGCCCCTTAAGACTCAAACACACGACACACACCGTAAGTACAACATACACGCTGTAATTACAATATAAATACACCACAGCGACAGATCGTCAAGATACAATCGTATAACGGAGCTAAACTGGTGATCTGCCGAGTAGCACCGCCCGGTCATAAATCAGCTCTCCACACAGCAGAGACTTATAAAGAGCTCTGCTCATTATCTCTATCAAAGGTACCGATAAACCAGTGTTAAGAGTGCAATAAATCCTTTGTCCATACTTGCACAAGGGTTGTTTACGAATTTGTTCGTTAAGTTTTGCCCTTTTTTTGTTGTCTAAACACATGCACGTATTGCCAACGGCTAAGAATATATTGTTGCATTGATGTAACAATAATTATAAATTCCAAATAACGTAGTATGATAATACTATCACAGACGCCCAATTCAGTTTTCGAGCGGGGCGTTCGATCGGTTGAGAGTTGTAACAAATAATATGTTATTCTATATAATCATTATCATCAATAACAACATTGCTGCTGGATACAGACCTCTCTTTAAAAAGGAGATTTTGACCTGTGAAATCACGCTAACCAAACGGGTTGGTGTGAGGTTATTGTCCATTTTGCCTTCTCTACGCAGTGTTCATCTTCATATTTTCCTGCCTTCCTCCCACGGGTTGAATGGCAATGGCAACACTCCATATCTTTACTTTAGAATGGTATTCTGTTTTTACAGTAAGTCAGCAACAACTATGTGATAATGTACTGCAATTTAATCGTTCATCGTTCAGTAAGATGACTGCTGGCGGTTTGTTTTTCGTGGACGCTGCGCTGCCGATGTACCTACTACAAATGATTACTAACTACGTTGTTATATTGTTACAAATTGCTTTTCTGTGATACGTGAAATATGTGAAATAGATTATTTTGTACTCGCCATACTTTCTAATCTTACAGATATCTTTTACTCATAATGCTTTTACTATTTGAAAGTTAGCTGGTAAACTCAACTGTTTGATACTCATTATCAGCTTTACGCTTTTGTTTCTACATATCAGAAAATCGTAAACAAAAGATGTTGAAAAGTAAGTTATATAGAATAATGTTAATTTTTATGTCTCTTTATAGTGATGAAATATTCACTAATAAATTAATTTAATGACAAATAAAAAAAAATAAATAAACTTAAATATTGTTGTAAAAGTTTATTCTTTACTAAATAGAAGGTAACATAGTTATTTAAATTCATAATTTGACTTTTACTTACATTTTACAACTAAAATCTAATACCATTCCTTATCAGTTAATTTACACGCAATAATTATTATAGTCATACAACAAGTTTATTTTATATTCTTATTTTATATTTGTTTCTAAAATCGACATTATTGGTACAAAAATATTCTTGTATATAACTAATACATATCTTATTAATAAAACTGTGTCGTTAATCTAGTAGATAGCGTATATGACTGCCGATCAACAAGTCTCGGGTTCGATTCTTGGATCGAGATAAAATCTTGGATCGTGTCAGATAGCTGTCTCATCAGGTTGAGGGAGTGAGGGAACAGAGAGTGCACCCGTGTTTACTCGCACATTTGTGCACACATATGTTACATCATCATTAACATAACTGTTACTGAAGAAAGATTTATTATTTTTCGAATACTTATCTTAGTTCTTTGTGACTTTACAATCAAATATGTGTAACTAGAGTTCTTAAAATATCTGAGAGTAATGATAGACATACTGACACATTTAGAATAAAAACATTTACTATAAGTAACATATAATAATAGTATATCGAGATTAAATTCGAGTCTGTATTACTATATATACACCAAATACCCGCACGCAAATCTCTTTTACACAAATTCACATGCAATTTTCTATTTAATGAAAATTGAATTGCTCATAAATTCACAATGCAAAGAGCACATAAAAAAGTTCATGCTTTCATTCACTCACTCAATATATCACTCACTCTTTCTCTTACATCTAAAAATGCTTTACTTAAGAATATAAAAAAGTTCTAAATTTGTACATGTTTACATTATTCTAATGAGACTTTATCAAGCCTTTCAAATCTGTCTAAGATCATTATCAGGAATTGGTTTCAAGCCAATTTTTTTGTGATTATCAATTCTTGACGTACCAATTTCATCAATAATAATATTTTCTAATATATGGGATACATTAAAATACTAAAAAGTTCATTTTATTTCAGCATAATTTAGACATGTTGAATTCACAATATTTTAAAAAAATTACAGTAATCAATATTCCTATCAAAACAGAATTAAATAATAGTTTTTTTTTATGGTTGATCACTTTGTTTTTTCACGCAACTCAATATTTTGAAATCTCTGCCAAATATCTCTCCGTCTCCTAAAGTTTGTGGTAATGGTTGGTTTAAAGTTTCAGGTAGAAATAGGGCAGTAATACCTCCCAATACACTTAAAACGCCCATTATAGCCAACGGTAAGGCTCGTGAATAAACAGCCTGGAAAAAAGTAGATTAACGTTGCTGGGTTAAAATAAAAAGAAAATAATTGTTGCAGTTAACTTAACCTAGCTACCTCACCCTACAAATTATTATTGATATAAGCATTAGTTTTTCAAATAGTGCTGAATTCGGGCAGGTAACAGCCATTAAACAAATATGACAGAGTTCTTTGAAGTATTCAACATTGCGTTAACTATAAGTAAAAATTAGATGAACCAGAGAAATGAGTATAAGTAAAAGAAATGGGAATACTGTGACAATTATGAGGTTCCTAAAAACATGTTTACAGAGAAAGTATAACCTGGTGTTTGCTGTATTTAAATTTGCTACATATTTAATTTTTGTCTCCAGTATGTTTGCGGTTATCATCTTTGTAATTTAAATTAACATCTTTATCTGTTTTATGTTTTTATCAGCAATGCTAATAATAAAAGCCATACTTTTGTTGTGTGTACGTATATTTATAATTAACATACTAACAATCTTAACTCATCAGTTGCTTGAATACTTCGTGTATCAAAAAATCATTACACCATCATCTATTTTATTCCTAGCCCAATAGCAAAAACGAATATCTTACCAAATGTACTATATAAGGACATGCCAATAACCCTAGTCCTGATATAAAAGACGAAGCACCCATCGCTTGAGCTCTCAAAACAGTTGGTAAGATCTCTCCAATCAACACGTAAAATACTGCAAAGGATGATGCAGCAAATAGTCTACCGAACATTGACAAGCCAACTGTTATCCAAGGCCAAGCTGAAAATAGAATAGATAATGTAGTAATTGATAAGCCTATATAGTAATAGTAACAACTTTATACTTGTCAGACAGAGCCAGTGTTATAGTAAACATACTGCTGATAGACAAGTTTGAAGTAACAAAAATGATCATGACATTGTAAATATTTATTCTGGATGACAAAGGGATTCATGAAAACAAGAGTGAAAAATAGATTCAAATAATTTAAAAAAAATACCTGAAAAACTTTGGTTCAAAGATATGAACTACAGACAAACATAAATAATCTCATTCGTTCGTATTCCAAAGCAAGAACAGTTTGATGTGAATAAATAAATTGTCACGAAATAATATATATTTAACTGCTCTATGTAAAGCCTTTATGATTATTGAAGAATATATAAAACTAACTGGTTTATAGAACAAAACAATTCACTGTTATACTTACATTCAGGTACAAGTATACAGCTTATACAGGCAATTCCACCAATGCAAGTAAAACTACAAAGCACCCAACGTCGTCCATAACGCTCCATGCAGCGCCATGCCATGAAGTATGATGGTATTTCGACTGCACCACCTGGAA
The DNA here is from genome assembly GCA_949316085.1 of Hypercompe scribonia. Taxonomy (NCBI): domain Eukaryota; kingdom Metazoa; phylum Arthropoda; class Insecta; order Lepidoptera; family Erebidae; genus Hypercompe; species Hypercompe scribonia. Next base: position 15,553,026 of record OX438986.1, read on the forward strand.
ATATTCAAAAATAAAATCTTGACTTCGTCTTCGCTGATGTTCATATTAAGATTTATCTAATAACTTAAATTTTTCTACGAATAGTACTTTTTTGGGTTGGAATGTAACTTTCTGTACTTCTAAGTTTTTCTGTAGTCTTGACAGGATGTATGTAGAATTGTGTATAATAATCAATTGTACGAGAAAGCGTTATGTATATATTGATACGTGAAGCAAAAACTTTGGACCCCTTTATACGAAAATGTGCGGACTTACAGTTTATATGTAGGAGAAGTGCAAAACGCTAATATTTTTCAATAATAATGCCTATAAAGTACATTAAATCAATAAATAAAACATTACACACACTACCATGCATTTGACCCAACAAACAAGTATTTGTTACACGTATACGTGCTCTGTGGTCAAATTGTTTCTTTTGTATATCATTTTGTCTATACACATACCATAGACATTGAGTACTGACATATACATAGATTACTGTTTTACATGTTTACTGTTATCTTACTGAATTTCGAACAGAAAAGTTTTACTTGCCCAATTCATTATAAAAAATACCACGTGAAATACCGCTCGCTTATACAAATTTATGTACTGTAAGTTGTGTTTTATTATAGTCGAATTTCGACCAGTAGGTGACCACTAGTGTTATTAATTATACAAATAGGACAAAAATTCACAATCACTAACAATTAATTACATCTTAGTTTGAGAGAATTCTCAGTCACTGCAAAATCATTCGTCATTGACTATATTCCACAAATATCTTATGATCTAAGTTGGCTGATAAAGATTTGTACTATCAAACATCTACGTTGATGATGATGTTTAACATAACAAGAAAATCGGTTGACTGGCAGAAAATGCCTTAGGCATTAATTCCGCCGATGCATGTATTTGTGCATAAAATTCTAAATAAATAAATAAATAAAGTACAGTAATTGATTTAATTTTATCTTTAGATTATCATCAAATAACTAATCATGACTAGGACTTGACTAGAAAGGATATAAATGAAAAGAGAAGCAGAAAGGAATTCAATCATACTAGGCAAAGTGGTTGTGTGGCGAGTTATTAAGGCCATCATTATGAGTAATGAAAATACAATAGTTCTTACCGATAAAAAACGCCAAATAATCATTAACACCTAAGTTAGGTGTATTGTAACTTAAACTGTTATACACAACGCCCAGAGCGATCCAGTCAAAAGTTAAAATGAAGAACTTCTTTCTTATATTGGGGTATCGAAATATATCTAAAAGAGAAGCTTTACAATCTCCTTCAGAATTTTGATCATCCATTATCTTCTTCTCTATAACATCATCATCGTCTTCTCCATCTTCACGTATAAATAATTTATTAATTAATTGAATAGACTTTCTTCTCAAAGTATTGCTTGGAGATTTTGCATTTTCTGTTTGTGTTGCTTTCTGGTGATAATGAGAATCTAGTTTTGTTAACTCTGTGATATTCTGTTCTTTTACATCCTCATCATCTGCTTTTATTTTTGATTTTTCATTTACAATTTCTGCTACTTCTAGAGCTATTTTTTTTTCTAAGCTTTCTTTACTAGAGTTATCTATTTCTGACACATTTGTAAGATCGGGTCTAAACGTAAGCATATTACAAATTCTTCTGTCAATAGGCTCGTCTTTTCCTGGTTGTTCTGTATAACCAGAAATATGACCATTCATATTGGACAATACTGATAATTCTTCTTGAGTATTTTCTTCCTCTTTAATTGTTTTCTGGAAGAACAAACAAACAATTTATTACATAACTTATGTAATGAAAACAAAAACAGTATTTTAAAGGGATGCCCGTGAATAGATCCTTATCATGATACAAGTGTTTATAGTAAAACAGCTAAACATTGCTTCGGATTTATTGTTTGTTTATTGTTTTATTTTCTCAAAATTTGATGACTAGATTCGATGGTAGTACTTCTAGTTACAAGAGTATTATGACGTTAGTAGATTTTGAGTTTAGACAAAAATCGATACAAAAAAAAACTCACATGTATTTCTAGTAAAAATCCTTTCGGCAAATTAATGCCATTCTTCCTAGCGAGATTCCTATAAACTTTCTCAGCATCAGCAATGCGTCCTCTGCCAACGAACCATCGTGGAGACTCTGGTATTATCCAATAAAACCTATAAGCAAAAAAATCTTTTAATTTTCGATTACTCGCTTTTTCCAAACAGCTTCCTTAGAAACTTGAACCTCATTTATTATAACGGGAAATAATTGTAAATTATGAGAAATCATCACTGAATTCAATAACAAAAAATCAACTTGTACTCACCCGTACAATAATATAAATGGTATACTCGTAATTAACGCTAAATGATACGAGTCTTGAACAGCATACGCCAGTAGTGATAGTAGGCACATACCAGTCGCAAAAAGCATGCCTACCACGATACCTATAAAAGAACAAGCATCTTATAGTGAAATTTATTCGGTTCAGTGGTTCCTGCGTTACTACCGTTCATTCAGCTCGTCAATTTGTGTTGACGATGTTTCAACTTATCATCTTGCGAGTAATAAAACAATACTCATTAATTCACTTCAAATTTGAAAGGTATTTTACCTTTACCTTTACCTTCAATGAACATTTTTATATTATTACACATCAACAGCCTTTAACAGTTCACTGCTGGGTGTTGCCCTCTCCTTAGAAAGAACGTTTTGGCCCTTTTCTTAACGTGTGGAAACCCCCCCAGGCCGCCACCCCACCGGGGTTTACGGCGGTGTGGTGTGTCGGAATCGGACCGACTAAAACTACACGGTGTGTCACTCTACGCCTGAGATAGGAGGGATCCGGCAACCGCTGCTATTACGACATCCAGAAGAATGTTTTGGCCTACTATACAACGGTGGCTGGACGGGTTGGTATGATTCTCTTTCTCTTACTCTACTCTCTTACGACACCCATGGGATGAATAGGGGTGGTGACACTCTGTATTCAAAATCTGTCATCACATAAAAAAAAACTTGCTTTAACTAATTAAATTTGCCGCCATTCAACCTTATATAAATAACATATCTAATGTCTTAAAATAATTTCCATACTAAAAAACGTACCAGTATTGTTCCTCTGTCCTGGTGGCATCAACTCCAGTGCTAATATAAAAGGCTGCTGGTACAAAGCCGGGAAGAACAGTCCACCAACCAAAAAAAGTCCTACATAAGTCCAGTAGGACGTAGCAAATGCTGCTGCAATCGGCAGTGGTACTTCTAAGAAGATCATCAGAAGTATAGTGGTTCGGCGACCATATCTGAAAAAAGAAAATACATATACTCACCTCTTTTATCTTTGAAAGGGTAGACACAATTTTAATCCTTATTAAGTAGAAGGGGTAAGCCTATTATCGTCTATCAAGCACATAGCTTTCTGCATGAACAATGTGCTATACACGTGATCGTACTCATCACATAATATTTGTACTGGGTTCGAATCGCACCCACGAACATGCATGAGCATCTAATGTTCTCAAGTTTTTTTTTCAATCTTGCCAATGCCATGTTTTAAAATACAAAACACTGTTTTTTTTTTATTCCCCTTTAAATTTTCTAACCAACTTAACTGTTAATTTTTTTAAGAGATGAAGATTATACTGACGCAGAGCGCAAGTTACACTGATCCTGTGAATTTTTTAATCATATTCAAGTTCAGTGACCGTTTGATGAAATCGTTTCCACAAATGGTATGTATGCATGCGCCGGCGCTGGGTCGCCTTCGATTATGACTCACCATTGTCAGGGCGTTATTTGTTATTGTACTGAGATACTGTTACCTTATTTAATGTGAGAGGATTTGTTTAGAAAAGATATTAGCAATAAATAGACAGAGGAGAAAGCATTGCGCCGACGACAAGTAGTTATGGAAAAGGGTAAAAATATGATGGTGAAATGATTAATTACTCATTAGATTATTTACTCTCGAACTAAACGGTTCGGCTCTTCCTTGCTATGCAAATCAGTTAAAACCTGAAACTCACCATCAACGCACATGGTCCACTTTAGCCCCAGGTTTTTTAAACAAGGCTTGCAAAGCATCTCACTAGGCCGCCATAATGAGTTGTTTGTATTTGCATGGACTATAGCGACCACAACTCTTGGATTCTATTCATGCTATTCTATCAGAGTAGAACTTTGGTAAGCCAAGAAAAAAAAATTGCGACGTGAAAAATTCTAAGTGTAATGTGATCTTTATTTTTACCGAGAGAAAGTCATTCTTTAGTATATTTGGGATGGTTTGACGTAGTGATACAGTGGCCCCTCAGGAAACCGCTGTGAAACAAATTTATTATTGTTTTTGAGCAAACAAATTTATATTTCTTTAATTCTAGAGGAGAAGCACTCAAGGGCATGTCTATGGGCGGTGCTGTCATTAAGATTTACGTTTACTCGTTTGCTTCTCATTAAAAAACTGGATTTAAAACTAGAGCCAGAAAAATTTTAATACTCATGCTCAGGGTGTAAACAAGTGCTATGTGGCACACATGTAGTATTGGATAAATGCCATAACGTAAAGGTAAGAGAAAAAAAAATACCTGTCCGACATCCATCCAAAAAACAAGTTCCCAAATATTGATCCAACCCAGAACAACGTGTTACTCATCCTTGGCAGCCATTCAAGATCACAAACTAGAGAGAACTGAAAAATACGTTAATATATATTGTAAGTGTATAATTTATGAACATTGTGATTTACGAAAAATCTTCTATTTGACAATAAACTCAATTGAATAGTAAAGTAAGAAAACTAAACAGATGCAAATTATCAATCAACCTCAACCTTTGATAGTCCACTGCTGGACATAAGCCTCTATTTAAGAAGAAGACCAATACTCTCTTTAAATCAACCTATCGTCGTCCACTGCTGAACGAAGATCGCCCGAAGGAGCGCCAACCATCCCGGTCTTGGGCAATTCGCACCCATCCGCGTAGAGCGTTTTGCGGCACGATAGACCGATGACTTGAAGAAGGTGGCTGGCAGCGGATGGATGTGAAACTCTCTTGTGAAATGATATTCAGTAGTGAACTATTCAGGGCCGTTGGTAATGTCAATATTTGTAAATAACTTACTTCTGTTACGTGAGTTCTTTTGTACTGCTCTCTACTGAACTTCCATCCATTTTGACATGGAGATGTTGTATTTCTTCGAACAGATAGAACAGCCTTTGAAATGTTTGCTATCTGAAAGAAAGAGGATATGATTTACCATCAACCCTTCATCGATTAAAAAATCTTCCATTGAGGAACAAACGGCAAGACCTAAAAGATCACAATTTTCGATAATGTTAGCGTCATTTTATCATCATCATCATAAGCCTTTTATAATTTACTACTGGACATAGGCCTCTCCTTAGCAAGGAGGTTTTTGGCCTACTATACCACGCTGGCCAGACGGATTGGAATAAAGTTTGTTTCAAGTTTTCCTTCTCTTTGTAATGATGTTGTCTTGCATACTTCGTTCCCTATAACGTCATTTAGATCTATTCATCTTTCATCAATGAATTAATGAATTACAGTTGTGTAATTCGCCATTTCTAATTCATTCGTTTATTTATTTATTTATACATCATGCACTTTATGAACATAGGCGGACTTAATACCTAAGGCATTCTCTAGCAGTCAACCTTTGGGTGACGCAGAGAAAATAGGCAGTAGATGCGTCTCAAGTGATGTTGATTTCGAATAAATGATATACTCGTATACAAACTTAACATATACTAAAATTTACACAAATTATACATAAATGTATATATACTTAAGTTGATATAAATCTATATAAAGATTTACATACACAATAAAATACCAAAACAAGTATAAGATGATAATCATGTATTAGTTACTTCTGTCAGCTGTTTCAGTAGATACTATGCCACTTTTTTTTCTTCGTATATACTTCTTCCACTAATACATTTGCAATTTCTTTTAATTTGTAATTTTTCTTTCTGCTTTTTTACTAAACTATATACAATTATTTCCGTGTAGCGATGGATTAAGAATACCAAGTGTCACCACCCTTATTCCTCCCCCGGGTGTCGTAAGAGCAGCTAAGGAAACAAATTATTCAGGACACGCGCACTTGGAAAGACGAGGAACACTTGATACAAACCTTATACGAACCTGTCTGGCCAGCGTGGTATAGTAGGCACAAACCTCCTTTCTAAGGTCTATACCCAACAGTTCACTATCAAAGGCTGCTGTTAATGCTGTGGTATAGTACAGCTATAACGTTGATTTACTCACATATTTATTTTTATTTATGTAAGTATACCACCTTATGGGGGAGAGTATACTTAGGTGGTAGGCCCCCCAAAAGATGGTCCGATGACTTGGTGAAGGTCGTGGGAAGTTGCTGGATACAGGCGGCTATTGTAGAGTGGACTTGATGTAGGTATACTATTGGCAAAGTGATAAATTTACCACTTCTTTAGTCTTAGGACTTAAATTTAAATGTGAAGATCATCTGTTATCAATGTATCATACATTTATGTAATATTATTGTAGTAAAATGTAGTTTGTAACTTGTCAATTGTGAATCGATGACCTTGATGCACGATAAATCTCGAATGAGATTATGATAGCATCAAAACTCTAAGTACTATTGAAACTCTTTTATATATTATAAATAAATAAAAAAATCTACAAGTTAGCTGTGAAATTACTTTAAATCTTTACTCACAAGGTCCTTTGGGGTCAAATTACTGACAGATGAAAGTAGCTGATATATCTTCAAGGAACGTATGACCGTGTCTTCTTTAATAGCAACTGTGCTGCGGAGAATAAAAATATTATTGGCGTTAATAAGTGTGGCGATTCCCACATTACAACACAAACAAAAATATACAACATCGCCATCTAGCGAAGATACATGGAACTACGTAGTATGATAAACTACTAAGCAACTACTATCCTGTATCGCGTAACAGAGATTCGCGTAGCAATTAACATATGTACAATTGTACAACATCCCAACATCATCATTACCTCGCCTAGTCGGAGGATCCTCCCTTTGTGTCGGAGGGACATGATACCCGTCCCTCCACAATAAGCTATTACCAAAGATGACTAATAATTACAATATTTGGTTTTATTATAAAAAGAATGTTAATTTTGCATATGAAAATCATATTTCGGCACACGTTAGGTGGTTTGATCAAACCACGGCATACAAGACACTCGTTTTAAGAAAATCTTTCATTGCTTTTCTCCCTAGGAGATGTTACTAAATAATATATGTATAATATATTTCTAATATGTATAATAAAATTCAAGTAAACGATTTAGTCGGGTGCAACATTACTTGGGTTGACGTCACATTGAACAATGTTATTCTATATTATGGCAATCATAATAATGTCGGTGTAAATACAGCAATAAATATGAATAAGCCTAAACGAACAACTAGTCATAATAAGCCCGACTCTGTCAACGATTACATTATTACCGCTAATAAATAAATAAATAAATATTTCAGACATTTAACACGCAACGCCATCTAGTTTCAAACTAAGCAGAGCTTGTGCTATGATAACTAGACTGACTGATAGAATACTTAAATACTTTTTTTTGTAAATATGTACATTTTATACACAGAAAACACCCAAACTTTGAAACAAATATTTGCAGATCATACAAACATTTCGCCCGACCCGGGAATCCAACCCGAGACCTCAAGGTCCGCAGTCGCTTTCGCTACCACTACGCCATCGAGGCAGTCAAATAAGTCTTATTTGTCACGTTGATGACGTAAATACCTATATTCTATAAGCCTATAGAACCAATATGTAATTATGTGATAATGTACTCCTTGCTGATTCCAGCCACAGCGACTAGTCTCAACGGAGACCAAAACACTACACAGGACATATTATGGCACACAAAAGTGTGCACAAACATAGGTGCACTAACTGTTCCCTCACTCTCACAATTCGATAAGATGGTTAACCGACACGACCGAGGAGTGATAAGGTGCAGGACCGACTACTTTAAGTGCTCTCTGAGGCATGAGCATTAACTTCCAAACTCCGGGCTATTATCAAAAATTTATAGAAATGAATGAATAATCAGAACAAATAAATATCCAAAATCTCTTGATTGGCAGTCACATATGCTAAAACTATGAGCACAGAGGATGCACCTGACACTCTCTGTTCCCTCACTTCCATAATCCGATACTGCTGACGGCTTTTCGTGCTCTCCGAGGCACGGAGATTAAGGCCCACCTTCCAAATTCTGGCCGTTATTATTTCTGTGACCAGAAGAACTCAATAAGACTGTTTGACTCGACTTGGGAATTGAATCTGAGACCACTTGATCGGCAGTCACATACGATAACCACTAGATAAACGAGGTAGTCAATAATTATGTAATAATATGTTTAACAAAATTTTAGAACCAAAAGTCAAAACTATTTTGTAAGTCAGAGAAGAGAAAAGGATAGCGCTGACCTTAAATAAATTTGGGAAAAGGATGAGATGATGATTTTGAATAATATTTGTATATTCTATAAACATATATAATCAATAAAAGTCTCAATATCGAAAACTACGTGAATACAACGCAGAAAAACATAAACAACATGACATGTACCATTTGCTTTATCAAGCAATACCAATGGAGAAATAAAATATACATATTTTAAATCAATAGTGTGTTTGAATTGGTTAATAAATGAAAGCAAAACAATTTCAGAATACTCACACAATCATATGTGGCAATATCATTAGTTAATTTATCTAGAAGACTGCGTTACAATAATCCATAAAGAAATTAAGCCAGGGCATCCTAGCAGGCTAGTGTTGAGTGTGTTTGGTTGAATATGTATACACCAGGAATTACTTTCTTTTTCTATATGAAGAGCCTGCCAAAGTGACTTAACTCTGCCTGATGTAAAGCATTAATAGAATCCAAGAGTTGAGGTTACCATACTCATTGCAAATACAGATGATGCAGCATGGTGACCTAGACTATGGTGGCCTAGTGAGATGCTTTTTCACGTCCCGCTTGGTGATGTAAAAGACATGACAGTCATCGTAGCAGACCGTGACACTACACAATGTTAACTCTCTAACTTTTTAAGAGTCCACTTTGTCAATCAGAAATGAATGAACAAAATTAGTGCCAATATAACTAACTTAACAATGTAAAATTAAAGCTGGAAGTGGGTAAATGAGAATTAGGCCATAAAATTAGGCAACAGAAGAAAGTAACCATTAAACCTAAAGAAGAATGAAACAGCATTAAAGATGAAAAACTAGGAAATATAAGTTTAGCAACTCCATCTAAGCCGTTGGACTTTACTTTTATGAATTGAATAAACCTAAAAACCTGTCGTTAATTAAATATTAGACTTAATCAATTAGGGGCTTACGCAATCACTTAGATTTTTATAACCAGCTTATTGTCTGCACTTAACATACCTATTAATAAAAACAAACATACACCAATCTTATTCCGTATTATGTGTAGACTTTAAATGATTAAAAAGCCTATGGTCTAATCTCAGTTGTACAAATTCAGATCTTCTAGAATAAAATTTAGGCTATTTTTAGTTCAACAACTTCTAGAACAACCAGATCGACGGGGGAGCCTTTCTAAAGTTCTCCAGAGATAGGATCTGACCAGGCGCGGTGTTGATCCTGGAAACCTGAAATAATATGACCCGGGGTCCTTTTCAAAGTAGGACATCTGAAATTGGCCGCCGGGGTGATTTTTAGTCTAAACACCATGTACCTGGCTCCTGGATCCCTGAGAAACGGGAGATCCAAAAGGAATTTCTACTCCATCCACAAAAACAAAACTAATTTTAAGTTAGTTATTTCCATTTTTAATTTCTTCTTCCAGTGATTTTTTTTTAACTATGCTTTTGTCGCACTTCTTACCTTCTTTGTCTTTGCTATCATGTTAATTATCATCAATCTTAAAAAGGGAGTTTTGGCCTACTATACCACACTGGCCAGGCAGCCATATTTTGCTCACTTGATGACTAAGCGTGCTGACCATCCATATTTTTAACCGTCACACGTACAAGTGTCCAAATTAAAAACTATTAGCAAATATTCCAAAGTTCATATATCAATGTCAGTTTTTTATTAACATTTTGATTAATAGTTTTATAAATGGTTCGTTAAATAGATAAAAACTCTTATGATCACATGATAGAGCCATTACGCTTTGTTAAAATTAAAAAACTTTTAAATACTCCTCTGTAATTTGATATTGTTTGTCATGATAATTATGTCGCGTTAGTGGTCTTGGACTAAGTGTATACTGTTATTTATTTACTTCCACAACTATTTTGTGTGGTGACGGATTAGGAATACGGTGTCTCACCACTGCTACTCATGCCATAGGTGTCGTAAAAGGCAACTAAGGGACAAATTATGCAGAATAATAATATATATAAACGCACGCTGGATCCGTTTTTTATTTTAATCATCATTTGATTTGTTTATTTGATTCTAGTAAGTTGGTTCTGTAAGCAATAATATTAAAATAAGGTTATTTAAATAAGAGTGGTATCCTCGAATAGAGTAGTAGGTGGCGCCTCGAGTAATGGTGGCTGTCAGTTGATTTTTTGAAAAAGAATTAAGCGGACAGCTGTCACGCGGTGCGCTCATGCTAACCTATCGGCTCTTAAATTTTCCATTTTATTTAAAGTTTGTAGATCTATGAGATTTTGAATGAAATTGTATAACAATTAAATAATGGGACGTTGAATAATACAAGTGTGCCCTTATTTGCAAGTTTCTGTTACACCAACCACGATGAATAGCTACAACCAAGATCGCTATGATACCCCGTTTTCTGACGCTCTGACATATGACTATACCACGCCAATTCGTTAGGTAAGCGTGGTATAGTCGGTCAAAACTTCCTAGCTAAGGAGAAACCTATGTCCAACATGGTCAAAGAAGCATATGATAGTAAGTGTTTGCCGACACCTCGACTTTTGATTCCTTCGCAGAATCAAAAGGGATTAAGTCTCCGATTAGCTGACAGATGAAAATGATTCTCGTCTCTTTTCATCGAGTGAGTAACAGATAGATACACACAGAAAGAAGTACTAGTAGAACTACTCGTACTAGAAATTAATAATAAGTAATGTTCACACAAGTTTTTCATGAAACAGTGGTAACACTCCAGTCTGGTTGACAGTCTATGTATGCCTAATACCAAAAGATTAATATAAACTGATTAACAAATTTAATATTAACTCGAGCGAAACAGTAGTAGAAAGTTAATGTGATCCAAATAAAAATACCTCTCTTCAACAAAATCTTTCAATGCATCACGGAGCTCCTTCGGGTCGAAGTCATACGCACTGCAGCTTTCGTAAACGTCATTACGTCTAGGTATTGTAAGAGAACGCATGATGTCATTAGGAAGACCCAGGTTCTCCAACTCCTTTGGAGGGGCACACCAGTGCTCTGGAGTAGCATTTGTGAAGACCTGAAAAAAATTGAAAACTATAATAGTAGTTTATTTATCAAAAGATTTAAAATACGTTTCTAATGCTAACAAAATGATCGCAATAAATATCACTGTTATATGTGTCATCATCATATTGACAAATTATAATAAAAGGTTATAAAACAAAGTACTATGTAATTTAATTCAATTATTGTCAATATTATGTTTGTAAAAAAATAATACCCTACCCTAACTATTCTACTTTCTACTAATCCTACTATATATAGATCGACTAACCGCCTTGTTAGTGTAGCGGCTAGTGTTCACCACCGACGGTCAAGAGGAAATGGGTTCAATTCGACCGCCCCTGTCGCTAGTCGCTCGGAGCTGGACCTCCCCAGGTGTCGCCTAGGATCTCATCTGGCTCGGGCTGACCACCGTGGTGGTTTGAAAAGCGCAACAATCCCGCCTTGCAATACAACGACGATATACAATACTCCAGGACCTGCCCCTTTTCAGGGGCAGTGATATAGCCATGGTAGGGGACAAACCGCCACGATTCAGCCTCCACGTGCCCTTTGAGGAGCGATGTGAAGACTACCAAGGGGTTCGATTCTTAGGTTGGACCAAAAAGTGTAATGAAGTTTTTCTGATTATCAAAATGCTTAAGAAAAACCCGGAGTTCGGAAGTTGGGATCTTAACCCCCGTGCCTCATAGAATATGTGCACGATCGCGTCAGAGAATCAGAGAGTGCACCTGTGTGATCCATGCAATGTCGCATTATTAATTGATAAATTGTTGTTAATTATAAATTTGTTTTGATGTTTGTTACTCTTTCACGAAAAAACTACGGGACGGATTTAGATGAAACTTTACAGTAATATAGGTTACACATCGAAATCATATATAAGCTACAATTTGTAATAATTTTACGTAATTTAGGTCGTAATATAACGATACATGTCAACTAAGTCGGAAAAAAATCTGGCCTCTCGGTGTTATTTTGGCGTACGCTGTCTAAACCTTTGAAGTTACACAGAGATGATGTACGATGATGATGATGATTGGGTGATTACGAGTGGTGAAACTCTGCGTGCTTAATTAGTCACCACATTTTTTTTGTTAAAAAGACAACGCCCGCACTAGGAATAAATCCTGTGTTGCGGGGAACTTTACAAACATACAAGAAATGGACACAAAGAACGTCCAGACTCAGAGCAATCATTTTTGGATCACACAAAGTGTTGTCCCATATGAGGTTTCAACCCTCATCACTCAGCGCAGTAGAGAGCGGCGTGGCGACCGCTTAAACCATTATGCCAACCGTGCAGTCAAGTCGAGTATTATATAAATTATAAATTCGTATAACAAAGAACTATATAATACTAATACAACATTTGCAATGCTTGTTTGAAATAATGGAGTCGTGAGAAGTCGTAAATGCGACTCATCAGATGGTTGACAATAATAGGTAGAAGAATATAGAAAACCATTTGTTAACATATTTGTCTTTGACTGCAGGATATCCCTGTCTACCGTATTTTGTTTATCAATAGACACGTCTAAAGATTGATTATGAAGACGAACCTAAGAAATTAAATGAAAATTCTCAACGTTAATCAGATGCTCCATGTAAGAAGTTAATCTTTAGCAAAGTAAAAGTTCACAATCGGACACAAGTAGTCTGTGTGGTGACGGATTAAGAATAGAGAGTATCACTCCACCTACTCTGCCCATGGCTGTTGTGATACATAGTTCCAACAAGATGGAGCTACTTATCACACATCCAATGAGTCCCTGCCGGTGGTCAAAGACATGTTTGCGGAAAAGCATATTTCCCGACGAGGTGACATTCCATGGCCACCCATAGGTCCAGATCTATCCCCAGCAGACTCTTTTATTTGGTTATTTGAAGAATTGTGTCTATATTAATAAACCAAATACACTACGTCAACTAAAAGCAAAATCAGCAAAAAGGTCTCTTTGCCGACGAGAATTCGAAAATTTCGGTGCTCGCTTAGAAGAGTGCTAACGTTGAAACGGTGGTCATTTTGACGATTTAGTTAACTAAGCGTATATTTTTATCTGACTTATTTTTAACTGAATAAGTTTTGTTTTGGATCAATATTTTGTTTAAAATTGTAGTAAGTTTCAGCAATATCCTCGACAAACTTTACTGGTTCTCTTCTGGACATAGGTTTGTAATTTTAAGTAAATAATATTTATAGGCGCATATTGTGACTGCCTTTTATACCTCAACACTTAAGAGCTGTGTCATATTGTATGTTATTCCTACATGTTGCTTATTGCAGTTGCCATATTTTTAACCGACTTCAAAAAAGAAGGTTCTGTGTTCCACTTGTCTGTACTTTTTTGCTGTTGTTTGGCACCGACTTCAAATAGATTTTCCACATTTATCACATATTATAATTGTATTTTATTTAAATTACTACGTAATTAGGTTAAAACAAGAATCGTCGGTTAGTAATTTTGTAAAAACATCATAAAACTTATAAACGCAAATAGCTTGATAGCTAAGTAAAATAGTTTTATATTTATAAATATACAATAGCTAAATTGCAGTTACTAAGTAAACTTTTGATTTATATTATTAGAAAAAAGCGTGCATTTTTGAACAAATAACAAAATTCAGTTTATTTTTGAATTTTTAATGGTTTAAGGTAGGAGAGTCCGTTTGATTTTGTTTGAAGTCGGTTTAATTTTTGTAATAGTAAAATAAAATACGTTGTAGATGTATAGTGAATAAGTATATGATATTATAAAATTAGATTGAAAATATGTACTATTCTACATATGTATATTCTTATATATGGCCATTCTATTATTTCTATTTTAAAATAAGTAATTGCTACACCATTGTTGGATGGGGCTTGTCTTATTGAGCATTCAATACACGCTACCTTGTTTTGTTTCTCTGTGACACCATATGGTAATGATCAACTTTGTCAAGTATGTGTGTCAGATGAACTACGGTATTTTATGGTAACTATTTGCTTAAAGAACCATCAGTTGAAAATACATTACAAATATACTATAAAATCTTGGCGATTGTTTATTTCATCTGTGTGGTGATGGATTAAGAATACGAATTGTCATCACCACTATTCATTCTGTTTGTGTCGTAATAGACACATACAAGAGTTACACTGCAAAGAGACGAAAAACTCGACACACACACACTTTTTTCTAAGGACAGACTTACGTCCAGCAGTGGACTATTTAAGGTTGTTTATGATAAATAGATCAGAACTGATTGAGAACTTTTTGGGTGCACACACACGTACATACAAAAATATTCTCACATTTTTCAGGTCGATTTAGTTCTCAATATCGATTCGGCCAAACTCTTAAGACGCATTTTTGGTATATACACTTATAAAGGCAAATTAAATGTACATATATACATCAGTCTAATGACCGATGTCTGAGAGGCTGATAAACGTAATCTAATCACAGGTTAAAATAATATCGTTTGAAGTAGATACTGAACTTCTTAACCAATGATTGATGATAAAGTTCTTTGATTTGATCAAGGAATCAGTTTACAGCGCTATATCATCTTATGGAAAATGCCATAGAATACCGTTCATTACAATTTTTTGACGAAGTATAATGAAACAAACGTTCTATACATGAGAAAAAGAGAAGAAAGAGACAGAAATACGGATCAACGGATTAAAAAAATTGTTAGTGACATAGTAATGAGTACAAATAGCGTAGAAGAATATTTCTCAATACTTACAAAGGTGACATTTGCATAAACTTAAGTAATGTTTCTCTAAGATTTTTTATTCTAACGATAAAATAATACTAGTTTTTAGAAATGTTGATTTCTCTGTCACTGTCCAAAATCAAGCAATCTTTGTTTTTGTACAAACATTGAGAAAATTCGTCATAAAAAGTGCAGTTGATGAGCAAAAGACGAATAAAAAATAGGATTTTCTGAAAAGAGGGCAAAACGCACTTACGTACTATGGACGTTATATTTTAGAGTATAGACAGAAAGGGGGCTAAAACCGAAAGTATCATTAATCTATGTCTGCCCAAAATACAATTCGAATAAAAGTAATTTTTTAAAAGAAGAAAACTTTTCTATTGTGCTCTCTAGTGCCAATAATTTTTGACAGTACGCCTCTAGTTCCAGCAGTTAATCACCAAATCTAGAAATGAGTTATCAAACTAGCAAATAAATTGACTCACTGCATACGTGGAGGCAAGGGAACCAAGCCAAGTAAGAATAAGGAAAAAGAATTGCTCTGAGTAATGACCCTGGCCTCAATAATACATAAATTACTATGTTATTAGATTTAAATCATAATATAAGACTTAAAAATAATTTTTAATTCAAATTTTTGTGATATAAATGTATGTAAACACATAAAAGCGCTATTAAATAAAATTAATGATGACATTCACTATTATAATCTATTTTATTATGTTATTATCATATAAACTGCATATGTGTGATGATTTTGATGATTTACGTCTCAGAACTAACGCCTTCCGCTGAGATGATAAACAAAATACAAAGTTTGTTATATCTACTTAAATTATTCAGGATTTCGATCACAATTTTCACCGTGGGAGAGTTAACACACACCAAAAACCTTCCATACATGTGACTCTGACTGCCGCGGTGGCGCAGCGGTAGCGTATACGACTGTGTTTGAGGTCTCCGGTTCAATTCCCGAGATCATACTTTAAGCTCTGTTTAGTTTGAAATTAGATGGCGTTGTCGGATATCGGAAATATTATTTATTATTATTATTATAGCCCACTGCTAAACATAGACCTCTTCTTAGAGAGACAGACGGAATGGGAAAAATAAGATTTGATATCGGATATTTTGGATCCTAAATCCCATCGCCCCCTGCATCTGAGAGGGCTTAAAAAGTTACAACGCACTTACGACTCAAGAAACTTCAGTAACCTGACTCGCTCGGTGAAAAATGACAAAAGGATTGCCTGACATCGCGCCCCCTACAAAGTAGTTCGCGGACCTGGTAAAAATCGCGGGCAACCGTTGGAGGCAGCAGAGGAGCGGCCGTTGTGAAGAACTATGGCAGAGGCCTATGACTAGCAGTGGACGTTTTCTGCTGAGATGATGATAAAACTGCCTCAGCAATGTTCAATATTATTCTCCTATGGTTACACCTAAATACGAGAAAAAGTTTCCATGCGCACAAAAGGTTTTATTTTTATTAAAGAGTTTAACTTTTAAACTCATAAATATTATAAAGGCGAAAGTTTATGACTGTGCGTGCATGTTTGTTATATCTTTACACTCAAACGGCTGGACTAATTTTGATAAAATTTGGTATGGATGTGACTGACACTTACGTTATACATACGCTACTTTTTATCCCGAAATAATATTGTGTTTCTGTGGGATGATAAACTGCGGGTAATCCATCTTTAGTTTTTCTTATTTGTTACATAAATTTTGAACCCATTAATGTTGTTTTATTGTTTTATATCTACGAGTAAGTGGATCGCTATTATCTATGTTGTTATTTGAAGAGTCATGTGTACTCGTATCTACTATCTAAGCAAACATATTGATTTAAAGATTTATATTTATAACTTCGCATAGAAATCTTATCTTTTCAGACTATCTTTAGACGCATTTTATATGTCACTAGTTGACCTGCGCGACTTCGTCTGCACCTCTCAAAGGAAATAGTTTTTGCTCGTTTTCGCAACATTTGTCCATAATCCCAAAATCTTCTTCGATATATCTATCCTATCCAACACTTCAACAGTTTTCCAACTTAACGTAGGTCGCCATATTGCACTGTCGGCATTCGCAGTGAGTATGGCGACCACTGCTTCTAGATTCTATTCATGCTTTCCATCAGGCAAAATAGAGTCACTTTGGTAGGTTCAATATTTAAAAAAAAAAAACTTATACCAGTAAATTCTGAGATTAGTGTCGTTCAGCACGCAAACAAACTCTTCAGCCTTATATATTTATTTTAGATATATTTTCTAAAGTACGCAGTTAAATCACCTTTAGCCTATGGACGTTGGAAAATGTTAAGAAAAAATTAATTTAAGATCTTGAAATATGTATTGTATACATGAATGAATTTGTTTAAGCTTGTTTCTATATATCTATACGGCTCTGCATATAATACTCGTAACTACTTGTCTAGCGGTTAGTGTATATGACTCAGGTCAGATCAAAAATATTAATGAGTTTTTCTGGTTACGGAAATACTTAAAAACAGTCCGAACTTTGGAAGTTAGGGTCTTAACTTCCGTGCCTTGGAAAGCACGTAAAGCCGTCGACCTGATCTCTCCTCGGTCATGTTGGATAACCATTCCATCGGATTGTGAGAGTGAACCAACAAAGAGTGCACCTGCGTTTGCGCACACACTTGTGCATAATAATATCTCCTCCTTAGTGGGCTGGTCTTCATTGGAACTGGCAACTGTGGCCGAAATCGGCTAGAAGTACATCATAATACTTCGCCTCGTTGTGATCTAGTCGCAAACACACATTTTTCTCTGTTAAACAGTTTGTGACTTTCCTAATTTCACGTTTTTATTTTCAATCTATATCCACAAATTTATCATCATTATCAACGATCTATACAAGCCCACTTCTGGACATAAACTTCGCCTTAAGAGGTGTGGTCTGCTTGGTAATATTACACAGGCTAAGGCGGTTTAGTTTTAAATTTGTTTCAAGTTTTTCATTACAGAGTGGTTTTCTCCACTTTCAAGATGAATAGAAGTGGTGACACTGCTTATTTATTTGAAATGGAAGAAGTTGATTTTTTTATGGGTCGTTCCTTGCCTAACGTTAAGCATCTCTTTGAATTATTAGTTGGGACTCCTTGGATGAGATTTTGGTTCAGCAGTGGACGGCAATAGATTGATGCATATAAGAATGAGATATGTGCATCGGCAACCCGAAAACCGATAAAGAGAGTAAGGGTAACTAAAACAGAAAGTCTTGGTTGGATGATAAAAAATATCCTCACACATCTCACACACAGACTAAAGAGAGCCTGTATTGTCGTAACTAGCCGCCTGAAATAATTATCATACCATGTTTTGTGGAAATTAAACTCACGATCCCATGCTTAGCAGCCAGGGTCAGGTAGAATCACTAGATTAACGGTACTGTCATGTCAGCTGTCCGATGGCGATCAGTACGTCGATGAAGCTAGGGTCACGAATGTACGTTGGGTAATTGCAAAGGCCAGTAGGACAGGGACATTAACTGGTATAACTGCTTAAGGTATGAACGAACAGTGATATCAAGGAATTATAAGCTAATAAGAATTTGACTGTATGTAAAAATATGACTAGATATTTACTTAAAAATTACGAACAGTGTTTGTGGTGGTGGATTTAAAATGTGGAATATCGCCACCCTAGTTCATAATGTGGATGGCTAAAGAGTCGACTAAGAGGGCAATCCATCTAGAGCATTGCAAAGAGGAAGGTCACTGAGTTGACCAGCATGGTATAGTAAAACAAAGCCTTCTTTACAAGGATAGGCTTATGTCCAGCGGTGGACATTAGTCCTTTTCACAGTTAAGATAAATATAACTGTACTTCAAAAATAAAAATCCATCAAACTGTATAGATTGCAGAGCGTGCCAAAAATACATACAAACACACATAAATACACTCGAAAAACATAAATCTCCTTTTGATGGAGTCAGAGTCATGGTCATCACCAGCCTTTAATAGTTTCTCAGAAAAGAGGTTTTGGGCTACGTTACCGTTGATCAGACAGGTTGGTAACCTCGCCGCAAACACCGGTTGGATGACAGCTCGTGGGGTTTCCACACATTAAAGAAAACACTGCTGTTGTCCAGCGTGGTTCACGTTGTGTTGGAGTCGCGATAGAAATGACAAATTACAAACCTGGGCAAAAACGAGGAATGAGGTAGGAATGGCTGCCAAGCCGCACAGCAAGTAGAACAACACCACATGCCAGTACCCACTCCTGGTGGCAAGCACCGCAGCTTCGTCCAACTCCCTAGTCCACGTCATTGTCACCTCAACACAACTTTTAATAACACGAACTTAATCATAAAACTGGATAAATTAATCATTTTGTGGGTGAAGTTTATTTTCTTGTTTGAATTAAATTTTAAAATATTTCGAAATAAACAACTTTTGTTTTTTGTTTGAGTTCGTAGAAAAGTCCGTTTTTTTTGGAGTTTTTATTGTTTGTTAACGTCAAATTTAAAGATAAAAACTATAGTGTATTATGTAATATTTTAAATAAAACTAAAGGAATTTAAAACTCTAACAATTTAGTTTTTATCTAAATAGTTTTCCGATGAATTCAATAAAATAAAAGAAACGTAAACACGTCCACTTCATAAGAAATCATAACAGAACTAAATCTACGTGCCTCGAACACATTCACTAAAGGTATACATCGACCAATTGAAATAGCCATTTGTTTCTCAACTCTTGTAAATACATATTAGCAGGCTCTATTTTGTCGTGTTATACCGATAAGCTTGTAAACTTCCCATACTCTTGTTAAAGATCTCATTTATAACTCGAAAATATAATTTTGTGAATCGCTGCTAAAGTGGGGAATCTATTATATTTTTATTTTATGAGTACATTATTATGTTTTCTCATATTGTAATTTATTTTTTGGCTACCTACATAACTACGTTTTAATTCTATTTTTTTATTATTAAGTTTCCTGACATAAAAAAAAAGGGTGGATCAATTTTTAGTAATACTGTGATAAAACGCGTTCACGCTATCTGTGGTCTTCCAGTATACATAATTTTACTTCTTTGCATATTTTATTGAATTTTCATATTATCTATTTTCACTACATTATATATGATATAAACATTGAATGTCAGTACGGCAAAAACAAAACTATGCCTTGTAAATTCTTTTAATCCTTTTTTTTATGTTTTGTATTATAACTTATTATAATGTGCGTTTTATCTAATTTACGGAAACAAACTTCAACCAAAGTTTACCATCTTTCTTCTTCATCGGCATCAATCAATGAGATTAAAGACGCATCAGGTATTAAGCTTTCTAAAGTGGATTTATTGTGAGTTCCTATAGTTATGGTCATGACAAGCATATAAGGGTGTGGTGCGACCGACAGCGAGTTGATCAAGTTCCTATAGTTATAGTCATGACAAGTATATAAGGGTGTGGTGCGACCGACAGCGAGTTGATCAACTGTCAACAACGCAACATTAGTTTTGTTTGTTCAAACTCTCACGAATAATAGGAGGTCACGATTTAATTTGAATAATTTATTCATTATATTCAACGTGCTAATACGAGCTTGTATTTTTTCTTAATACCACTTTTTATGGACATTTATTTAAGAATTAAGCAATTGACGTTGATTTATGATAATGTATTGTTTACTTACTACTATATAAAGGTCTAAAAGTTAACACATATATACTCTACACATATAATTATAACATACTAGTTGCGCTCTGCGGTGCTGCCCACGGTTGCTTTCGTTCCTTGCTCATCCCATGAGAACACTACATCTTTTTGGGACAAAAAGTAACCTAAGTGTGTATTCCCTGTTATAATCTATCTCTATGCTAAATTTCATCTAGATCTGTTCAGTTTTTTAACGTGAAAGTTTCGTTTAGTACACATTCTGGTACTTCTGTTGCTACTTTCCTGCCACATTTGAAGAAGATTGTGTATTTTTCTTGAATGTTAAGCAGTTATTGGAAATATTGATTTCAACCACGCATTCGGGTCTGTTCCACTAGTCCCATGGTGTTGTCATGATAATCAAATTAACACTTTTTCGTTCCCATAGTCCCATGCTACAAGTGACATCAGTATTTCAGTCTCAGAAGTCTCATTAGCGTCAACCCCATGAGTGGAATGCACCCGTGCATTCCTTGCAGTGATATGCTTAAACCTCATATGAAATCGGTGCTAAGGCATTATTTTATGATTTTTCACCAAACGAGGCTGTTTCCAAACTCACTCTGATATATGAGCAGTGGTAGGCACTTGACACTAAGTGAACCATGAGCTCATTGGACCGGCTGTACTATTAAAAATAATAAATATCTAAAATACCGACTGATTAACCACAGGGCCTCTTTCTCGATGTTTCATGCACAGGGAATCTTGCATTGTCATGAAACGTGGCAATACTGCCAGACTGGTAAGGACGCAATCAGTTGACGATGATATGTTTAAATTTTATAATAGCTTTACTTTTATTTCTTATTTTTTTTACAGACAGCGGTCGCACTAGGCATAAATCCTGTGCCGCGGGGGACTTTACAAACATACAAGAAACGGACAAAAACAATTTATGGATCACGCAAAGTGTTGTCCCGTGTGAGGTTTGAACCCACAACACTCAGCGTAGTACAGGGCGGCGTGGCGACCGCTTGAACTAACCAACCGTGCAGTCAGATTAGTCAATGTAATCTATGTTTCTGTTTAAGAAAGTTGTTTTTTTAATGTATATTTATGTTATGAAAAAATAATATTTACCAAATACTCTCAATTTTATGAATTACCTTCGCCCGTCGAATAATACATCTGTTGGTCCAGTGATTAATAATTCTGACAAGTAACCAGAGGTTATGAGTTCGTTTCCTACTTGAGACTAATAATTGTGTAAGGACTACGATCCTTCATTATTACGTCTGGATGTATTTTATCTATAATACGTATTCATTTCTAAGTTTTTTTCTTTTAGAAAAGACAACTCTCACACTAGGAATATTCCTATGTCACGGGGACTTAATAAACATACATGAAACGGACACAAAAAACACCAAGACATCCAGATTCAAAATAACAATTTGCAGATCACGCAAAGTGTTCTACTTTGTGGAATTTGAACCCACAACACTCAGCACAGTAGAAAGCGGCGAGGTAACTGCTTGAACCACCACGCCATCTGTGTAGTCAAATATATAAGATTGGTTACTTTTAAACTAGCTTTTGTACATCGTAGGGACCTAACAGGTGGATCTGAGAAGTGTGACACTGACAATAGCCATAACAGCCGTCTAGATACCAAAGTATAATCAATACTTATTGATTACTCACACACTCACGCACTAACCGCGATAACTGCCGCTCTTGGACAGTTATTTTGGTAAGTTTATGGGTCTCACACTGCCACGTTGACTAACCACGATTATGGTGCCACTGCTCTTAGATTCATGCTTTCCACGAGAGTAGAGTCACTTTGGCAGGTTCTGAAAATAAAAAAACCCAGATTGGTTTTAGTCGGCCGTGTGTGAGATGCGTGTGATTATTACCTTCTAGTTATCTACGCAACAAGTATTGAAGTCATAATTTTTTTGTCAGTGACACCTAATGCGCACTAAGACTTAATATATAATTAGTAAAAAACTTGTGTACCACTACGAGATTATTTAGTAAATTGAAAGTGATCAGCTATATTATGGCAAAATATCATGGACAGTGTCAAGTTGACAGCCAAGGTGATCACGCTGTTTTTTAAACTGACTTAGTATAAAAAATGTTAACACTTGAAACACTCCAACTATGTGTGAAAATATATCATAATATACACTTAAAATTACACAGCACATAGGTCTCTCCTTAGAAAGGTTTTTTTCTGTTTATATTAAGAGCCTGCCAAAGTGACTCTACTCTACCTGATGGAAAGCGTGAATAGAATCCAAGAGTTGTGGTCACCATACTCATTGCAAATGCAGACAATGCAGTATGGTGACCCACACTATGGTGGCCTTGTGAGATGCTTTTTCACACCCCGCTTGGGTACGTAAAAGGCATGACAGTCATCGTGATAATGTAAGGCTTACACAGTTACCACGATAACTGTCACCCCTGCATCAATAGGCCTCCGGTCTTTTTTAATTTACTAAGGTCACAACATACCACACTGGCCCAATGGGTTAGTATAGGATTTAGTTTCAATTCAAGAGGCGGCGCGCCTGGCCACCACGGGTGTCTCTCTGGTGGTCGGGCGAATTGAGGCGCTGGGTTTGCGGGTGGCCCTGGACAAGACGGAGGCCCTTTTGTTCCATGGGCCCCGTCGTGGTCCACCCTCCGGCGCCTCCATCGTGGTCAATTCGGTCCTCGTACCGGTTCAGGCCCAGATGAAGTATCTGGGCCTGATCCTCGACGGCAGGTGGCTCTTCGACGAGCACTTCCGACAGCTTTCTCCAAAGCTGGTCGGCACTGCTTCTGCCCTTGGGCGACTTTTGCCCAATCTGGGTGGAGCTAGCGTCGCGACGAGACGGCTATACACGGGGGTTGTCCGGTCAATGGCACTGTATGGTGCACCGGTGTGGGCGGCGGCTCTGACCGCCCAGAATAGGGCTCGCCTCTGGCGCCCTCAGAGGATATTGGTGGTTAGAGCCATACGCGGTTACCGCACCGTATCGACGGAGGCGGCGTGCGCCTTGGCCGGAACTCCCCCGTGGGATTTGGAGGCGGAAGTGCTCGCCGAAGTTTATCGGCGGACGGTTGATTTCCGGGCGGGTAGCAGCATACGGCCCCCGCCCGAAGAGATACGCGAGTGGCGAGAGGCCGCTCGTCGAGCCACGATGGCTCGTTGGTCGTCCCAGCTGGAGGCTCCACGTGCTGGCTTTGCCGCCGTAGAGGCTCTCCAGCCGGTCATCGCCGAGTGGGCAGGGCGGCAGCACGGGACCCTTTCCTTCCGACTGACGCAGGTCCTTTCCGGGCACGGTTGCTTCGGGAAGTATCTGCACTCGGTCGCCAGGAGGGAATTGAGTCCCGCCTGTCACCACTGCGACTGCAGTGAGGACTCGGCTCAGCACACGCTAGCGGTTTGTTCCGCCTGGGCGGCGCAGCGTGGGGTCCTCACTGCAGTTATTGGAGGAGATCTCTCGCTACCGGCCGTAATACGCTCCATGGCCGGTAGCGACAGTTATTTTACCGCGGTCGCAACCTTCTGTGAAGACGTAATTTCGCGGAAGGAGGCGGCGGAGAAGGCCCGGGAGGACGATATCCACTCGGACCCAATTCGCCGCCGGCGAGCCGGGCGGCGGAGGTGCGCATACCAGCGCCTCATGCCGCCTTGAGTGTGGCCGCGGGTGGACGGGACGGGTTTTCCCCTCCATCCGCTACAATGGCCAGCCGCGAGGAGGCGACGTCCGCGTGTGCCGCACGTCGCCTAAAATAGAGAGTTTATCCGCAGATGGTGCCCGAGGTAGCGGGCAGGCGCTAGGAGGGATCTGGATGTCGTAATAGCAGCGGTTCCCGGGTCCTTCCTATCTCAGGCGCAGAGTGGCACACCGTGTGGTTTTAGTCGGTCCGATTCCGACACACCGCCCCGCCGTAAACCCCGGTGGGGTGACGGCCCGTGGGGGTTTCCACACGTTAAAAAAAAAAAAAAAAAAAAAAAAAGGATTTAGTTTCAAGTTTTCCTTTTTTTTTACAGAACTGTTGTCCTGTCGAGTTATTTCTCTTCGACGGCTCTTACGAATCCCATAAATAAGAGTGATGACACTCAGTATTTTAACTGTCTCGGTGGCGCGGTGGTGGCGTGTGCGACTGCTGTGCTCGATTACCGGGTCGGACCAAACGTTTGTATGATCTGCAAATATTAATTTCGGAGTTTGGGTGTTTTCTATGTATAATATATATAGGTATAATAATATAATATTTATATCAGTTATCTAGTACCCATAGCACAAGTTCTGCTTAGTTTGGGACTAGATGGCGTTGTGTCAAATGTCTGAAATATTTATTGATTTACTTGTTATTAAGCATTCTTAATCCATCACCACATGGATGAATGTTACTTTAGCGATTTCGTGTATTCCGATGGAAGTGAGTTTTATTACCTATTATTGATAATAATTCAATTAATAATGATAATAGAGTTTAATTACTATTATCGTTCGACTGAAGCTGAAATTACGACGATAGTGTTGTCACCACATCAAGAACTCACCGCCTCAACTATAATATTTATGTAATATAATCCCCTGAAATCAGGAGAATAGGTGGGAGGTTTGGACCCCGGTAATACCAGTGAAAAGCAAGAATAGAGATACTTGACACCAGTTTTCAGTGAGTTGCCGTGACGTCACTCTGGTGACTTTTTGAGCTGAAACATTGCTCGCCCATAGACTTTTCTGTAGAATACGAATATCCTACACCTGCTTTACATTCAAGAAAAAAGAAAGCGCTTTTCTTCTAAATGAGTTGATATGAGGGTCACAACACTATCTGACTTTATTTTGATATTTATATTTAAATTGATAAATTTGTGTATATTTCTAGATATCTGTATATATATGGATATTTATTTTCAGGGGTGCATCTACAACCTGCAAATGCACCTGCTTGCACCACAAATGTATATATGTAAAATACGAATACAGTAATCTATTTATATATATAATTTTGCCTGATGATTCCACCCACAGGTATATCTGTTTAGCCGCATTTCGCATACATATTAATAGTTGCGTTGCATAGACGGCCCATCTGCCCCTGTGCAGTTCCCTCATAATAAGCGCTTAGTTGTCCGCGTGATGACGGATTAAGAATACGTAGTGTTACCACCCCTATTCATCCCGCGGGTGTCATAAAAGGCGACTAAGGGAACAAAGTATGCAAGACAACATCATTGCAAAGAGAAGAAAAACTGAAAACAATCCCTTTTTTTTTTTTTTTTTTAACGTGTGGAAACCCCCTCGGGCCGTCACCCCACCGGGGTTGACGGCGGGGTGGTGTGTCGGAATCGGACCGACTAAAACCACACGGTGTGCCACTCTGCGCCTGAGATAGGAGGGATCCAGGAACCGCTGCTATTACGACATCCAGATCCCTCCTAGCGCCTGCCCGCTACCTCGGGCACCATCTGCGGATAAACTCTCTATTTTAGGCGACGTACGGCACACGCGGACGTCGCCTCCTCGCGGCTGGCCGTTGTAGCGGATGGAGGGGAAAACCCATCCCGTCCACCCGCGGCCACACTCAAGGCGGCATGAGGCGCTGGTATGCGCGCCTCCGACGCCCGGCTCGCCGGCGGCGAATTGGGTCCGAGTAGATATCGTCCTCCCGGGCCTTCTCCGCCGTCTCCTTCCGCGAAATTACGTCTTCGCAGAAGGTTGCGACCGCGGTAAAACAACTGTCGCTACCGGTCATGGAGCGTATGACGGCCGGTAGCGAGAGGTCTCCTCCAATAACTGCAGTGAGGACCCCACGCTGCGCCGCCCAGGCGGAACAAACCGCTAGCGTGTGTTGAGCCGAGTCCTCACTGCAGTCGCAGTGGTGACAGGCGGGACTCAATTCCCTCCTGGCGACCGAGTGCAGATACTTCCCGAAGCAACCGTGCCCGGAAAGGACCTGCGTCAGTCGGAAGGAAAGGGTCCCGTGCTGCCGCCCCGCCCACTCGGCGATGACCGGCTGGAGAGCCTCCACGGCGGCAAAGCCAGCACGTGGAGCCTCCAGCCGGGACGACCAACGAGCCATCGTGGCTCGACGAGCGGCCTCTCGCCACTCGCGTATCTCTTCGGGTGGGGGCCGTATGCCGCTACCCGCCCGGAAGTCAGCTGTCCGCCGATAAACTTCGGCGAGCACTTCCGCCTCCAAATCCCACGGGGGAGTTCCGGCCAAGGCGCACGCCGCCTCCGTCGATACGGTGCGGTAACCGCGTATGGCTCTAACCGCCAATATCCTCTGAGGGCGCCAGAGGCGAGCCCTATTCTGGGCGGTCAGAGCCGCCGCCCACACCGGTGCACCATACAGCGCCATTGACCGGACAACCCCCGTGTATAGCCGTCTCGTCGCCACGCTAGCTCCACCCAGATTGGGCAAAAGTCGCCCAAGGGCAGAAGCAGCGCCGACCAGCTTTGGAGAAAGCTGTCGGAAGTGCTCGTCGAAGAGCCACCTGCCGTCGAGGATCAGGCCCAGATACTTCATCTGGGCCTGAACCGGTACGAGGACCGAATTGACCACGATGGAGGATGGACGTGGACGATGGATGGAAGGACCATGGAACAAAAGGGCCTCCGTCATGTCCAGGGCCACCCGCAAACCCAGTGCCTCAATTCGCCCGACCACCAGAGAGACACCCGTGGTGGCCAGGCGCGCCGCCTCTTGAAAGTTTGCTCCCCGGGCCGTGACCAATGTGTCATCTGCGTAACAAATTACGCCCAGCCCGGGGGGAAGACTACCTCGAAGGGCCCAGTCGTATCCCATGTTCCACAGGAGTGGTCCGAGGACAGACCCCTGTGGAACACCGCACGACATGAGCCGCCGCCTCAGAACACCGTCTCGGTCCTCGTACATGACGGTACGCTCCTCAAGATAGTCTGCCACAAGCCGCCTCAGGTACTTTGGCACCCCATGGTAGTGAAGTGCTTCCCTGATGCAGCTAAATGGCAGACTATTAAATGCGTTGGCGATGTCCAACGACACCGCCAACAGCACGCCGCCACAGCTCACCGCCTCTTCGGTAACGGCCCTCAGGCGCAGCACGGCATCGACCGTCGAACGCCCCGCCCGAAAACCAAATTGGGCGTCCGACAGATCGGGGCCCACCTCGCAGAGGTGCCGGACGATGCGGGCAGAGAGTATCCTCTCAAACAGTTTACCCGCCTCGTCCAGCAACACGATGGGCCTATAGGCCGCTACCGATTCGGCTGGCCGTCCCGGCTTCCTCAATAGGACCAGCTTCCCGCTTTTCCAGCACTCAGGGAAGCGTCCAGACGCCAAGCTAACCCCCAGGACCTCCCTGAGATGGTCCGACATGTGTTCTTGGGCTCGGGCCAGCACTCGGGCAGGTATCCCGTCTGGCCCGGGGGCGGTGTTTTTAGAGCGGATCCGTAGAACAACCGCCCCTACCTCCGATTCCCTGACGGGCGGAACACTGTCCTCGCTCGCCCCGTCGTCTCCGACCGTGAAGGCCATCGACGGGGGTGTGTGCTCCACCCGTTGCGGGAAAAGGCCCTCGACCACTTCCCGCAGGAAGCTGGGCTGGAGGGTCTCTGTAAGGGGGGGGCCCGATGTGCGGAGCTTTTGTCGCGCCGCACGATAAGGGCGACCCCAGGGGTCACGATCGAGACCCTCCAGCATTTCCTTTCGCTTAATTTCTTTGGCGCGGCTGATGGCCAGCTTCAGAGTTTTCCGCGCCTCTCGGTACTCCTCATGAAGCTGATCCTCCTCACCATCTTCACGGTGTCGCCGCCGACTACGGGTGTAGGACCTCCGGGCACGAGTACAGGCCGCGCGGAGGTCCGCCAACTCCTGGGACCACCAGTAAATCTCCTTCCGTGGAGGCCGACAACCTCGGATGCGGGGCATGGCCGCATCGCAAATCTGCGTAATCGCATCGCGGAAACGACCAGCCCCCATGTCGACCTCCTCGGCCGGAGCCTGCGGAGACAGCCATGAGTGAATTATGGCTGCCTCCTCTAGTAGGTCCCTATTCAGTTTGGCTACAGCCCACCGTGGAAAGAGAGAAGAACGCCGCGCCGCGTGACCCCTACTGGGGTCCTGGGTCCGGGAGAGCTCAAATCGAATGTAGAGGTGATCCGAGAGCGTCTCAACCTCTTCCAGGACACACCAGTTCTTTACTCGTGCGGCGAGGGCAGGGGTAGCGAACGAAAGGTCCACTATCGACCCTCCCTGCTGTCGCACGCACGTGTTGGTGGAGCCCCTGTTCAATAAACAGAGGCCCACCGAGGCCGCCCACTCCTCTACGGCCTCGCCCCTGGCGTCCGTCCTGGGGGCTGAAAACAATCCCTATGCCAACGCGTCTGGCCAGCGTGGTATAGTAAGCCTAACCCTCCTTGCTAAGGAGAGGCCTATGTCCAGTAGTGGACTGGAAAAGGCTGTTGATGATGATGAAGCGCGTAGTAGCATTTCATTCAGGACAATCTTATCGTGATAACTTTTAAATATAAAGAACTAAATGTAAACGACACAGTTAATCTAAATTAAATACTGAAAGCAAGAAAAGTGTCAAATTTGATAAGAATTTAGTAAATACTCTAAAATATGCATTATTAAAAAAGTATCCAATTTAATTAGGTAGTAGAGCCATGCTTATTTCAGCACGACGGGCCGGCTCGACTGGGGCAGTACTACCCTCTCACAGAAGACCAACCTAAGTACCAGCATCCGCGCTATCGTGTTTCGTTGATGAGTGCGAGTTACAGTTATCGTGCTGACAGTGTGAGCTTTACACTACCATGATGACTGTCATACCTTTTACGTCCCCAAGCGTAGCGAATAAAAGCATCTCACTAGGTCGCCATAGTGTGGATCTCCACACTGCATTGTCTGCATTTACAATGAGTACGGTGACTACAACACTTTGGATTCTATTCATGCTATCCATCAGGCAGTGTAGTCACTTTGGCAGACTCTTCATATAGAAAAAAAAATCGTTTATGGCTCACTATTTGGCATACCGATTTCCACAGAAAAACTAGGCTGTAATGGATTTTTATTTAAAACTATTTAAGACAAACAATCCCACTATATATTATTGCCGTGTAACATGTACTTATATGTATTGTCTGACTGGATATTTATTGTTATACTATGTTATTACAACATCTTACTAAATTAAAACCTATGTGTTATCTAGATGTATAAGCTATATTATGTATATATAATATATCATTTCATCTAAAACCGTTTTTTAGGTAATTTTAGCGTGAAACAGTAATAAACATTCATCCTCACAAACGTTCGCACTTATGACATTATAAACAATAATTAAAGAAGACAAAATTCAAGCAAATAGATTAACTCACACAAAATCTGTCGTGAAATACGATCTCTTATCAAAGTAGATTCAATTCCCACGCCTAATTCTTGAAGTAAATCAGTTGGTCGCGTTGAAACTTGGACAAGACGATAAATAATACAATTCGTGAAGTAGCGACCCTCCGTAGGAACTTAGCAATTGGTCCATCGCACTAAATTGTACTATCTCCGTCACTCCGGCTGCTCACTCACTACTGACCTGGTTCAAGGTACGTATCAGTCTATTGTCTATACCATAATCATTTATCATAATCAAGTTCAATAGTGAGATGTATTTATTTGATTTCTTGCCACTGTTCAGGTTTACGTGTGAAGATGGATCCATAATACACAGTATCACCACTTCTGTTCATTCAGCACTGCAAGGAAAAGCAAAACTAGATATAAACCCTTTATCAATCCACCTGGCCAGCATGGTATAGTAGGCCAAAATCTTTCTTCTAAGGGAGGCCTATGTGCAGCAGGAGGCTGTTAAAGATTATTGATGTAATGATGTTTAAGTTTATAAAGAAACACCAAATTCAATATACATGATAATTTATAGTTTATAAGAAGCATACGAACAAAGGGATTATCTGTCGGTAAGTGAATACCACCGGTAAACTCTTCCAGCAAAGAGTCTCAAAGTACATTGCCAGCCGAAATCGAAACTTTCGTTCAGCCACCAGAAATGTGTCCTATGACACTGGAAATTTTAGGTTTTTATTATGGGCACCAAGTACATTTACACTCAGAACAACCATTTGTGGATTATACGTAGTGTTATTGAACTCAATACTCGGTGTAGTTCGAAACGTTGAGGTGAGCGCTTAAACCAATATGATACAGTGCAGTCAACTGTTGGTTGATCTCATGGACTTTCATTTAACAAGTTTTGTTCGATATCTTAATTACTTATTTATAATGTTTTTATGCCAGATATCATAGAAACCTCAAGGTTAGAGAAAATTGGGACTCTG
The DNA here is from genome assembly GCA_949316085.1 of Hypercompe scribonia. Lineage (NCBI taxonomy): Eukaryota > Metazoa > Arthropoda > Insecta > Lepidoptera > Erebidae > Hypercompe > Hypercompe scribonia. Next base: position 15,584,199 of record OX438986.1, read on the forward strand.
GTAAGCTCACATGATGAACACAGGGAAAAAATTACTTATCACCGCTTGTCTGTAAGTTCGTGAAATGACTACGATTCGTGCCGAAACTCTCTCTCTCTCTCTATATATTCATTTATTTATTTTCCATTCTTAGATTTAGCACTTTTTCTTAACAACTAACTTGAACTTTTTAATCGATTCGTTCCAATTAATTTGTTCCATAAAGTATTATTTCATGAGCACCATATTTATTTTGGATCTGACTGTACTTGATCTATATTAATATGTAAATATGGAAACTAATATATAAAAAAAAATACAGTAGAACATAGAACCTCATTTTTGAGGTCGGTTAAAAATTACTACCAATTGATTTGATGCTGATTCTGTCTCAGGCGAAGATTTTCGATAATTTTCACATTCATCATTCGACGTGAAAAATAAGTAAGCGAGACAGTGTTACTTTTGCCTCAATAGTGTTAAATAGGAGATTGTATACAAATAGAATTAAATTGCAAACCTAATCTTTTTGTAAGTAAATGTACAATAATTGCAGATAATAAAGCAGGCCTAAGACATTCCTAAAGGCGATTAAAATAACACAACGAGTGTGTTTTTAATCCCCTTATCTCTCTTGATAAGAACACAACATCAACTATCTAAGTATTGTTTGCGCTATTGCAATAAATAAAATAGCATTTATGCCCTTTTACATCACTTGTGAAATATGGAATGATGGCGCAGTGATCAAGATACTATATATATTTTTCTATATTAGAACCTGCCAAAGTGACTCTACTCTGCCTGATAAAAAGCATGAATAGAATCCAAGAGTTGTGGTCACTATACTCATTAATGACAATGCAGTATGGTGATATACTATAGCGGCCTAGTGAGATACCTTTTCACGCCCCGCTTGGGGACGTAAAAGGCATGACAGTCATCGTAGCAGTGAGAGGCTTACACAGTTACCACGATAACTGTCACCGCTGCATCTAGGTACACATGGATTGCCTTCCTATTATAGTAAGTAAGTATATTCTTATCCAAGTCCATTACGATGTAACTCTTTTCAAACTGATTGAACCATCTCCATTCCTTTAGTGGACTACTAGCCGTAGGCAAAAGTTTCATCCATACGTTGTTGACATACCCAAAAGTCGAACTAAATGGTTTGACAGTTCGTTTTGGTGGGAGTCGCCAAGATTTAGAACGACCTGTCCGGGTCTATTTTTTCTGATGAATTGAACTCTGGAGCCTTTAAGAGTAGAATCAACAGGTTTTTTCTGGATGGGTATGTACCACCTTCGTCTCCATCTGCACTTTCCATCAGGTGAGATGGAAGACAAACGCCTATTCTATTACAAACATATAAAAAAAAACTTGTGAGCTTGTAATCAACCACCATGTTATTTTAGCGAATACATTTTGACATACTGATAAGCCTATTTAAAGTTTAATTCATGGTCATTTGTACTGGATTTCCGTAAAATTGGAATATATAGTCGAATATATATGTATGTAATACAGTAGAATATATATTAGTATAGTATAAAGTTTTGGTACTAATTATGTATATACTCGTACATATTGTATATATATTTAGTTTTTGTTTTGAAAAGGCAACGCTCGCACTAGGACTAAATCGTGTGTCGCGGGGGACTTTACAAACATACAAGAAATGGACACAAAAAACACCCAGACTCAGAAAAACAATTTATGGATCACACAAAGTGTTGTCCCATGCGGGGTTTGGATCCACAACACTCAGCGCAGTAGAGAGCAACGTGGCGACTGCTTAAACCACTGGGGCAACCGTGCAGTCAAAAATCAGGGTACAAAAATCACTTGATACTACGTATATTTTTTAATTATGTACCTTGTATATACCCCTGTATGATTTAAATATCTTTGTGTAATAAATATAATATAAAGTTGTGGAGTAGCGACCGAGTACTGGGAAACGTGGCGTTGGTAGGGACCCCACAAGGTGGTCCGACGACCTGATAAAGGTCGCGGGAAAATGCTGGATGCAGGTTGCACGGGACTGGCTGTTGTGGAGAACCTTGGGGGATGCCTATGTCCTCAGAATGGTCTAACAAGAAGAAGAAATTGAAACTGTTAGACGTATTTACTATAGTTTATCATTTATGCTGAAAAAGTGTTAAGTATTACAGTTATGGCGTAAGTTAATAACTCACACCGGAAATATCATTACTATCCTCCTTTGCATGACTAGACCTATAAATATTTACTTATCGGTATATCACCGATATGAAAACATTATTTGATAAGTTCACTAAAGCTACAAGGCAATAGCCACGTATGCTGAAGAACTGAGGGTTATTGGACCAAACTAAATCTTAAACTAGAAACTGGGCATGTCAAATGTGAGTAAAGTAAAGAACATGAATGATGAAGAACCTGAAAATGGAGACTAGAATAGCTTGCATAGGAAAAGAGAGGGACTCGATACTTTAAAATTAGTTACCTATGCTTATGTCTACCATTCAAAGGGGTGACTTACTTGGCCACCAGAGGAGCCTCTTTGTTAGATAAGACAGAGGCCCTCTGGTTGCATGGGCCCCGTGGTGGTCCACCTTTCTGCACCTTCATCGTGATCAATTTAGTCTTCGTACCGGTTCAGGCTGACTAATGTTCAGCACACCAGCACTGCCGATAGCTCCCTCAAAAGCTGGTCGGCCTTCTGCCTTTAGGCGATTTTTCCCAAACTTGAATAGAGCCGGCATCGCCAAATGAGTGCTTCTACACAGAGGTTGTCCGATCAATGATACTGTAGGATTTTTGTGTGTTGGTGTTGGTTATCGTCTAGAATAGGGCCCGCCTCTGATTCTAACAAAAAAAAAAGGTTTGTCTATAACAGTAGACTACACTAACTGAATAAAGCGCTGGCCGGATGGTCCGAGAGGGTTACCACACGCAAAAAAAAGGCCTTCGCTAAGTAGTGGATGTGAAGTGTGTCCAAGGAATGTGCATATATACGTATTTACATTAAAAAAACATAATTGACTCACGGCGCAGTCCGGTAAAGAGTATAGATAAGTTAACGTATCCTAATTTCACAAACGGATCTTAATTTATTGACGTCACTTACGATAGTTTTCATTACAAATGATAACATTTGATTTAGATACTTTGTACCTAACGCCACATAATTACGTTCCTATGTGATCAAGATTAGCCAAAATACGTATGTTTATATAATAATACTATCTTGAGAGACCCAAACTTCGACATAAATGGACGGATTGGACCTGTTTTTTTTGTTTTATCGTGTGGAAACCGCCTCGGGTCGTCCACACACCACCCCACCGGGGCTTACGGCGGGGTGATGTGTCGCAATCGGACCGACTAAAACCACACGCTGTGCCAGTCTGCGCCTGAGATAGGAGGGATCCGGGAACCACTGCTGTTACGACATCCAGATCAGGATGGACTGGACTTCTGTTATACCATGTTTCCGCAAAATGTCGATGTTAAGCCACTCTGTCCTTGCTTTTCGACGACTCAGTCGTCGAAACAAGGAGGTAACCGGAGTCCAAACTTTTGACGGATTAACCCAAAGGCTAAAATATTCTTCTAACTCTAGAGTTACAGAGGTGGTAGTTACTTAATGGGTTCTGGAGACAGAAAATTCAACGAATAACTATAAAATTTTGTATTAACGATATCAGGAACGCAGAAATGAATAGTTTTGTTCTAGGCAAAAGCGCACTATTGCCGAATAGGAAATTTTTCGAAAGTAAAGCAAATAAAACTTGAAATCATGCATATAATAATAATGCGTCAACAATTAATTAGATCTCCCAAACGTTATCAACTAGCACACACATATAATACTTACTTCATGCGTAGAATTTCGATAAAATTTCTTACCTCATTTATTTGATAACAATACGACATAAAACTTTTGCCCACTGATTTACGAAAGACGGAATTTCTACAAGAAATACAAGTGTTTGTCGTGTTCAAAGATGTAAATCTTTAGCACTATATTCCGTTTGACTCGTCTAAAATCTAATTAATTAAGGGTTTGTATCAAGTTTTCTCCTTATTTCTTAACAAATTCAACTTCACAACATCGATATCAACCCGACAGGAGTGATCATCTTGCTTTTTCGATGGACCCTCCTTGGTGTTAGAGACACATACGGGTATGTAACACTCATTCCTGTAAATTTTGACTGAATTTTTTACTTATTGTTATATATTAGGTAGTAGAGCCACGCTGATTTCAGCACAAGCGGGCGGGCTCGACCGGGGCATTACTACCCTCCCGCAGAAGACCAACCTAAAGCGCCAGCGTCCGTGTGTGTGAGTGTGAGACCAGAGGCCTATTGATGCAGTGGTGATAGTTATCGTGGTAACTGTGGAAGCCTTACACTATCACGATGACTGTCATGCCTTTTATGTCCCCAAGCGTGGTGTGAAAAAGCATCTCACAAGCCCGCCATAGTGTGGGTCATACTGCATTATCTGCAATTGCAATGAGTATGGTGACCACAACTCTTGGATTCTATTCATGCTTTCCATTAGGCAGAGTACAGTCACTTTGGTAAGCTCTTAATATAGAAAAAAAAATCCAACAATAAATCATTCTCAACTTATTCTACGAAAGTGATACTTACGTGAGAAATACAGATTGCCCTGGACGCAAAACTTATTTAATTTGATTCACACGTGTGTAATATCAACCAATAGAACGTCATGCTCGAAGAGTTACACAAAGGTCTTGAACGCTCCATCGCACAACTATTCAAATCAATATAAATATATATGTAACATACACATATACATATATATATATACAATTACAACCTTTTATAGGAAATTATTTCTTTTTAGCATGCAAACAGCTGCCTGGCTTCCACACGTAATAAAAAATAAATATATAAAAATCAGTCTGTTAATACTATCTTCTTATATATTTTTAAACTAATATTTCAATGTAAGTCCAGAAATTTTCAATTTAATATAGTAAAACCCTAATTCTGAATGAAAAATACTGAATATACTGCAAAATAGTTACCTCAAAAATCGTTATAGGAACAATTTAAAGCACCACTTTAATTTGTCAGAAAACTTACCCGTTGATTAGTGGTTAGCATATGCAACTGCCAATCAAGAGGTCTCAGGTCTGCATCCCGGGTCATCAACAGCCTTTTACAGTCCATTACTGGACATAGGCCTCTCCTTAGCAAGGAGGTTTTGGCCTACTATACCACGCTGGCCAGACGGGTTGGAATAGAGTTTGTTTCAAGTTTGCCTTCTCTTTGTAATGATGTTGTCTTGCATACTTCGATCCCTTAGTCGCCTTTTACAGCACCCACGGGATAAATAGGGGTGGTAACACTATGTATTCTTAATCTGTCACCATACGGACAGATTCCCGGGTCAGGCTAGAGAAATGTTATTGAATTTTTATGATTATAGGAATGCTTAACAACCGCCTGGAGCTTAGAAGCTGGGTTCTTAACCCCCTTGCCTCGGAGAACACACAAAATCGTCGGTCTTGCGCCTACTGGTCGTGTCGGATAGCCTTCCCACTGGATCGTGAGAGTGAGAGAACAAAGAGTGCACACTTGTGCACTCATTTGTGCACTATAATATTACCTGTGTAGTTAGATGGTCTCCGTTTGCTTGGACAACATCATCGTTATTATTTATCAAGCGAAACCTACTGTTCTTGTCACAGTTAACCTCGTAACCTACTGTACTGCAAATGTGGCTTCTGACAGGGTCACCTTAGACCTTAATAAATAGGCATTGGCTCAGTGTACCACGATGGGTAAAAAGGCACTTGTTGCTATCGTAAATACCTGAGGAATGTTACTTACCGTCAAGTGAACTATTTACTCCTTTGCCCACATATCAGAAAAGAAAACTATATTGATTACGAATGCTACTGAAACAAATAGTACCTCGTATCGATACTAATTAAACTTACAATCGCGAAGTATTTATGCTTATCAGCTAATCGTATTTGATTACTCCAACGTTGGTTGTAAATCGTAATAATTTATCGAGATCTATTTATACTCACGGGTGAGTAATTATCAAACTATTTTTAAATACATGTCTGACTAGTTCTCGCTCAGTCTGTGTTCCTGGTATTTTGGTACCTACAATCTTCTTAATCGTATGCTAATATATATTTAATTATTGAGTTTTTTATGGTGTGGACGGCTAGTTCTTTATGTCATAAACAGAATAATCCAGATATCAATAGAGATAACCAAGCGTGGTTTTTTCAAATTTGACTAATGATAACTACGAGAGTTTGTAAATTAATTTTTCCATATCTTTGTGTAATGCTATTCTAGTATTTCTTTGAATCAATTATTGAAATAGACTCGAGCACTTTCATTTGGAACAAAACTTTGTGAGATGATTCTTGTTAAGGGATAAAGTACTTACGTAGAGGGAGTTAATTACCTATTGATCTTTTTATCATACAATACAATACAATAGTCTTCATCCTGAACTTTAATAGTTGTGAAGATATGTTTCCTCTGTTAGAGGACATCTCTAAGTACAGTGTGTCTTTTGGCAAAGGCCTCCTCCAACAATTTCAATTGAGTTTGAACTCTGGCCACCCTTCTCCAAACAGGGCCTGTTGTTAGTTTCAGTTCGTCCTCCCATCTCTTGGGTTATCTTCCCCTTTTCCTTTTTCCATCTCTGAGGTACCAGTCTGTTACAATTTTACTCCACTTTTCCTGAATGCTCCTTAGCATATGGCCTGTTCATCTCCATCTTCTCTTTATCATATTAAGTGTCAAATAAGCAGACAGATACCTGATAAATAAGTGATTCCTTACAATTCTTTGTTTCTCTCCCCTCTAATTGCCCTGCAAGCCATGAAATCTGTGTGTAAAATGTGTATTTGATTTGTAAGTAGATCACAGAGAGAAGGAAAACTTGAAACAAACCCTATTCCAACCCGTCTGACCAGCGTGTAATAGTAGGCCAAACCCTCCTTGCTAAGGAGAGGCCTATGTCGAGTAGTGGACTGTAAAGGCTGTTGATGATGATGATGATGAAGCGCTTAGTAGCATTTTAATGTGATGATTGATGATGATCTGTAAGTCTTAGTGACAGATGTCCATGAGCGTTGTGTGAAAATGTTAGAATATTATACTATACTATATTTATTATACAGAATTTACATATGTTTTATCCGACGCGGCGATGTTGCCAAAGAAAGCTCTTAGTGCCACAAATGGCATTTAAGAATTAGCGCATATATTAAACAAACATTTATCATTATTTATCGACTTGTTATTCTAGGTATTGCATGTCAAGTGTCTACGCTATACGACGCTTTTAAATGTAGGTATTTTAGTAAATTTGTGATCATTGATCTAAGTTTAACTAAAAATAGCAAGAAATTAAATGTACTTGCATTTAATTTCTTGCTTTTTATGCTTGCTTGAACTAATAATAGCAAGAAATTAAATGCAAGTACATTTAATTTCTTGCTATTATTAGTTCATTGATTTGTTACGTTTAGATATCTTTCATAACATACGTATCTAAATATGTAAATAGTCCGTTTGGTGACAGATTAAGAATACCAGTATCAATACACCTTTTGATCCAGTAGGTGTCATAAGAACCAACTTCTTATTTGTCTTTATGACACCCACTTCCTTAAGTAAAGTATACAGGACGAAAAAATATCGCCAAGAGAAGGAAAACTTGAAACAAGTCCTATACGGGTTGGCCGTACAGCTACAGTGGTATGATAGGCCAAAACTTCCTCTCTAGGGAGAGATCTAAGCTCAGCAGTGGACACAGGTATGGACAAAGAGATTTTAAAATAAAACTACAACAGTTACAATTCGAGCTGTAGAATAGTACAAACGAGGACATGTTTCATTATCGTTTGCGCTACTAATCACAACAAGAGACACTAAGCGCATAAGAGGCAATCAAGCCGAAGAATCACCTGATGGTAACTGACCACTGTCACTACCTCCGACTCAAAACATAAGTGTGTTGCCACCACAGGACAGAATGTTTTGTTGTTATCATCGTCTAAGCAAGCTGAGGGGGGGAAATCAGGGGGTGAGTCCTCGGTAATTTCACTTAAGGAAGAAAACTGAAGAACCTATATTCACATTATTAAGCAGAAGAGATGGTTTGTTTCTTTAGTTGAACGCGCTAACTTCTCAACTACTGGTTCAAATTGAAATATAAGTTAAACTAGACTTTATAACATCACGCTACGATCACTAGGAACCGAGTGTCAATTATAAATGTTTCTGAGACTCAAACGATATTGCAGTGGTCAGCTGGCATAGAATGTAGGGAGTCATTAAGTAGTTGTTTTTCAAAAAGGTAATGTTTAGATGGTGTTCATGCTTCTGTCTTGGAAACGCCCGACTAACAACAACAACCGTGAAAGAAATAAGCTTTTTCCTTTTAATAAACTTGCAGTAATAAAATAAGAAACAGATGTAAAAGTAGAACATTTAAAAAAAAGAGACCCTCTCGCGTTAGGAATTTATAATGTGTCGAGGCGACTTTACAAACATACGTAAAACGGATACAAATTATCCAGACTCAGAACAGTAATTTGTAGATCATACAAATTGTCGTATGTGGGGTTTAAAAACAACAATCAGTGAAGTAGAAAACGGCGTGGCGACTGCTTAAGCATCTACGCCATCTGTGCAGTCGAGTAACTACGTCTAAATAACTCTAATGAAGTTTTAGACACATGCTAATGTGAGGGAACCAATCATGTTCCGGTAGAAATGTGCCGGTTTGAGCTCATAGAAAACTGATGTTAAGCAAATTAAGCGATGTTACTGGGGCTCAAACCTACTCGCCTTATAATTCTCTAATAGACGACTACTATCTTGTGTGTGTGATGTCCATTTGACATTTACCATGACACATCGTTTGCCCTAATACCATAAAAAATACATAACCTCCATATTTCCAAGGTATATTAAGCACGTGACTGGTGAAATTCACTAGGAGCGCAGAACGCGGCAAGCGGTCAATTGTTCCGCACACATCGATTAGCTAATAAGTAATAAATTGCGACTAATTGCTAACTACCTATTTGCTTGTTGTTGTACAGTCGAGTGCAAAAACGTTTGAAGTACGGAGCAAAATAGGGTTCACACTTATCTTTGAAAAGTACCGCAATTCGATTCTGTAGCGCTAACAAACAATTAAACACGAAGCTGTCGATATTGAGACAAATTATTAACCATTTTAAAGAGTGGAAGTTAGATACTGACACCCTCACTGATTCGGGTAAAAGCAATAAAAATTGATCTGCAACTGTTTTGTGAGACCCTGGCATCACTTTTGTCGAGCTCTACCTTAAGTGCCGAAGCGTAGCTCTTTTTTTTTTTTTTTTCTTTTTTTTTTAAAAAGAGAACGCCCGCATTAGGAATAAATCATGTGTCGCGGGGGACTTTACAAACATACAAGAAACGAACACAAAGAACACCCAGACTCAGAACAACAATTTGTGGATCACACAAAGTGTTGCCCTATGTAGGATTTGAACCCACAACACTCAGCGAAGTGGAGAGCGGCGTGGCGACCGCTTAAACCACTAGGCCAATCGTGCAGTCGTTGTTCTTTTGCCATTGTTTTTATTAGACACAAATCTTCATATGTATGTGACGTCAATAGTGCAGTGGTTGTAAACTTGTGCGTCCGTAATCTTAGACAACGAAGTATGACGTAGATGTTACATAAACTAAGATTATTATATCATGACGTTTATCCGGATATATTACGAGCAGAAACGACGTAGTCGACCGTTGGTCTGGCAGTTAGCGTGTCCGACTGCAAAACAAGAGATTTCGGATATTGAGTTCATCTGATTATAGACATGCTTAATAACAGCCCGGAGTTCGGAAATTAAGATTTTGAGCCCCGTGCCTTAGAGAGCACGTAAAGCAGTCGGTCCTGCACCTGATTTCATCTCGGTCGTGTCGGATAGCCTTCCCATCAGATTGTGAGAGTGAGAGAACAGAGATTGTACTTGTTTTTGTATACGCACTTGTGCACTATAATATTGCCTGTGTAATTGACTGTTTTTTTTGTTGAAATTAGCCGTCGTAGCCAGCTAGGAGAACAGTATCTGATACGCCTAATGAATCTTGGTAACGTTAGGAGTCATCTCGATTGGAGTGAGAGCACAGTAGCAACAGCAGTGATGTTAACGAAAGCACATCCAAGCCTCTTCGTTTCAGACTTGGACAAGGCATTTTGAAAAGAACTGTGTACTCATAACCCAGGGAAGCAAGTATCCATTGACGGCTAAAACCATTTGCTATTGAGAGACTTCTTCACCTCCAAAACTCTCCTCCAAAAAAAATTACTTCCTCGTTTTTAACGTTACTAATAGGTTAGTACTTTAATTTCTATATATCCCAGGCAGGTACTATGTATAAACGAATTAACTACTTTTAACCTTTGACTATTAAGTTCTTACAAATAGTCAAATAATGATTAAATCACTTATTAGGGATTAGTAGGGTGAAAAATTCACCGAACGGCGAACTATAAATTGCACTTAACAATTTGCTTGTTTAAGCTATCACTGCTGCCATCTATGTATCAGTACAAATACTATTTTGAGTAGGTTACAAGATAACAGGAGATGGCAGCACTAGTTCATGAATCCATAAATAAAATTAAGTGCGCAAATTCTTGTACCATAAAAATGTGTGACTTATAATACATTATTAACTAATATAAAACAGAATTATACTAGTTTCTTACATATGAAATCGACTTTTTATGCAATAATTTAAGAATATGTGTTCTTCTATCTATTTTGTTTAGTTATTTATTGTTTTTGTTGGGATCTCTCATACAAAATAAACAGCCAGATTAACTCCACGCTGTGTACTTTACTGCCAAAGTTTTTATATACCTAGGTTTAAGTACTGTTGTGTAAATTTTATTCATATTTTTTTATCGATGTTGCCGTACGAACATCTGTGGCAATCTTTACGGGTAGTTAAAACCCGAGAAGGTCTCACACCAGTCTTTTTAGAGAACTTCGACAACACCTAGTAACAGTACTTACTTGGTTTGTGAAGGTTTGATGGCTGTTGTTCCACGTGAAAAAACAAAGTTCAGCCGTGTCTTAATTGACTTACACTAAATATTATTTTATTGAAGTTTAATCTTTATTATGGAACAGGTCATCGTCACCGAACATTTTCCATGAGCTATATGCATATTGTGTATATTAGACGCAGCTCGTTATACATCGCGCTATCTGTATGGATGCTTGGTTGAGGCACGTGTGCCTGAGAGGCAATGTATGCGATGTAGGGCGCTACGGTCTCAGAGGCATCAAAAGTTTTATGGTGTGAGGTGACTATTGTTGTTCATACTTGATGCCTTTAGTCGGAGTTCTGTCTATCATGAGATGCTCAAAATACAGTTTTCAGTTTGCACTTCTGTCGTCAGTCCTAATGACGTCACCGATTTTTTTTGTTTTTATGTTTTTAAAAGACATAGGCTTAAATACTGGTAGAATGAGAATCGAGTGGGAAATACCAATTACAAGCTCCCACATTTGTAATATGATTAAACCACTTATACTTAAAACTTTTAATAAAATTTATCGTTTTCCTTCCTTTAAAACAACAAAAAGAAAAAAATATTTAAAGTCGGGAAATTTCAATCTAACATTCTTTTTAGTTGCAACTAATAGATGTAAAATGTACTTAGTGATTTTAACTTCATACCCATCGGTTTCCGTGGTGTAGCGGTTATCACATCTGCCTAACACGCAGAAGGCCCCCGGTTCGATCCCGGGCGGAAACATAGCTTTTTGACATTTAATGTTCACTTCATGTGTTTGCACCATGATTTATATTTAACCTATATATATAATTTATGTTTATCATAACCTTTAAATATTATTTATTTTGGACTATGATATTACTTTAAAATATATATTTCTTTAATTTTCTGCCAATCGTGAAAAGATCTGTTTCAGAGAAACAAACTTAAAAAATATTTAAAATAAAGTTAAACGTGTTTTTAGGGTTCCGTAGGCAAATGGCAAAAAATGGAACCCTTACAGATTCGGCTAGTCTGTCTGTCTGTCTGTCTGTCCGTCCGTATATCACAACTACTTTTTTCCGAAACTGTAAGAGCTATACTGTTGAAACTTGATAAGTAGATGTATACTGTGCATTAATATTTTCACAAAAATATACAAAAAAAAAATTTTAGAGTCTCTCATCTTACAACTGAAACTGATTTTTTTTATTAATCCCATACGTGTTGGATATCTATGAACAGGTCTTCAAAAATATTAGTGAGGTTTCTAATGTTATTTTTTTCTCAACTGTATAATTTGCATGAGAGACACTTCCAAACTAGTAAAATGTGTTATGTAACGTCTAAAACAAGAAAATGATGAAACTAAAAAGAATACATGATGTACATTACAATGTACAAGTAAACTTCTACCAAAAATTGATTTGAACGACATCTAGTAAGTAGTTTCTTTTTAATACGTCATAAATCACTGTTACGGAACCCTCCATGAGCGAGTCCAACTCGCGCTTGACCACTTTTATTTTGTTCTCACCGAATATGAATGATAATTCTAGATTACATAGCCCTCCCTCTAGTGTAAAATAGCAACATTACTTTGAAAATGACATTTATTTTAGTACATCTACTCGCCACTAGGTGTCACTAACAATGAACTTTTGTGATTGTTTTCTGAATAACCCATATCGTTTCCAATCTGTCGTAAATGATGCACTTCTCCCACTTGTAAACTTAAGTTCATGGTGTTGAATGTTTTACTCAAACACTCGACAAATACTTTTCAAAATTAGACTGGAATAAGAGAACAAGATCGTAGTGGGAGGAAAACAATGCGCTGGTAATGAGTTCTAGTCTTTAACTGTGTTTTTTTTTATATTTAACCTACCAAAGTGACTCTATTCTGCCGATGGAAAGCATGAATAGAATCCAAGAACGGTGGTCGCCATACTCACTGCGAATGACGACGGTCCAATATGGCGACCCACGCTATGGCGGCCTAATAAGATGCTTTTTCACGCCCCGCTTAAAGGACTTGGGATCGTAGTGGGAGGGAAACACGTTTACACAGGAAGGAAGAGCCGAACCGTTTAGTTCGGGAGCGTATGCCTACCATTCTGAAACGGTGATTCCCAAGGCCAGCTCGAGTTGTCCTGTAAAGGAACGGAGAGGATAGGATCAATTGGAATAGTTCATCAAACACTCCTTGATAAAGGTGATAGAGGACTGCCATAGAAGCGACATACTCGGACACCGAACAAAAGATCGCACTTGTCACATAAATTTTGTCCTAGATGGGAATCAAACCTACTACCTACTATCCAATACTTAAAGATTCTTTTATTAGCTTGTTTAACCAAACAAACAAACTCTTTAGCTTCCTAATATTAATATAGCTGTCAACGCATCCGTTACTAAAACAACAGTGGCGCTATCTTGTGTAGCTGTGGACAGTCGCTGTTTGGTAAGACAGCAATAAATACAAAGCCTTCGTCTTCGAGGGGCTATGGAAAATTATTTCTTTTAGATATTGAAATTGTAACTAGTGTTATCAGTTGCTAAACACAAATGAGATTAACAAACAATCCGTGTGGTGACGGTTTAAGAATACAGTGTCATCAGCCTTATTTATCCCATGGATGTCGTAAGCGGCGACTAAGAGGGTAAATTACGCAGGAAAACATCACTACTAAGAGAAGGAAGACGTGATAGAAACCCTTTTTTTATCGTATGGAAACCGCCTCGGGCCGTCACCCCACCGGGGTTTACGGCGGGGTGGTGTGTCGGAATCGGACCGACTAAAACCACACGATGTGCCACTCAGCGCCTGACATATAGAGATCCAGGAACAGCTGTTATTACAACATCCAGATCCCTCCTAGCGCCTACCCACACCCTTGTTTTTACACCGTGTGGCAACCGCCACGGGCCGTCGGGATACGACGCTTCTGCCTTGGAAAAGACAGAGTCTGATGGGACCGAGATCAAGGTGCCCACCCCTACGGCTGTTACCGACTTTAGACGGTAACATCTCCTGGAACGAGTCAGTCTTTTCGTCCTTGGAGTCTCCACATTTTCTGCTTACGCGCAAGTCCATCTGTGTCGACTCCAGTGCATCCATAACCACACTGGAGTTACCTTCGACGGAATAGCTTTAAGAAAAAACTTTTTTACTAATCTATGCTGCCTTGGTTGCATCAACTAACTACCTGCAGATTATGTTGCCCTAGTAGACTGTATAGGAAGCGATCAGTGTACGCCATTACTGTAACATAAAAACAAATCCTCAAAAACGTTAAATAATCCACTACTGCGCATAAGCATTTCCTTAGAAAGGAGATTTTTGACTATGGGTTTTGGCTTACTATTCCATTTTGTATAGATAGTTATATTGATTGTTTCAAGTTTTCGTTCTATTTGTAGCGTTGCTATCCTGCGTAGATTACTTCCTTAGTCTTTTATGACACCTACAAAATAAATTGGGGTAGTGATACTCTGTGTTCTTAATCCGTCAGCACACGGACAGTAAGGCTTAGCACCCACTGTAATTAAACGGTAACGGTTTAGGAATAACTGGAAACGTAAAATCACCTATTTCCAAACGTGTCGTGTTTCGTTGGTGAGTGCGAGATCGGAGGCCCATTGATGCAGGGGTGACAGTTATCGTGATAACTTTGTAAGGCTTACTCTGCCACGATGACTGTCATGCATTTTACGTCCCCAAACGTGGCACAAAAAAGCATCTCACTAGGCCGTCATAGTGAGAGTCATTACACTGCATTGTCTGCATTTGCAATGAGCATGGTAACCACAACTCTTTGGATTCTATTCATGCTTTCCATCAGGCAGAGTAGAGTCACTTCGGCAAGCTCTTCATACAGATAAAAAACACATAGACCGCCACTGTAACTAGCATTTTGCTTAATATAGAATGGCGTGTGTTGTAGCTTTGGGTATCGTATCAAGAAATAGAAGCAGTGCCTAACGCCACCGAGGTACACACCGGGTACATCCACTAACATATCAGATTTTTCTTCTATACCTCTGATAAGCTTGCCCACTGCCTACACCCATTTCGATAAGCCTCCTACCAAAACTGGGTCTTAGTATTTCTGTCTCTGTATTGATTGAACGATCTGTCATACAGCGAAGACCTTTTTTCCTCTTCAGTTATAATATTTTCAGATACATTATCAGAGTCCACAGACGTTGTTTCTTAGTCGGGCGACATACGATATGCTTTTATATTTGCAAAGCTAAATAGGGACGCTTTTTTTTTAATTTTGCCTGCCAAAGTGACTCTACTCTGACCCGATCGAGCCGGCCCGGTCGAGCCGGCCCCTTCATGCTGAAATCAGCGTGGGTTTACTACCTGTGGGATAATCACGCATTTACAAATTGTAACTCAATTGTAGCAAGTTATGTTTTTTAAAATAAGGCACTAAAAAGTGGCTAATGCACACACTTATATAGAAGCCTTGTGTTACATTTTTTTGCGGTTTCAGACCAACGATTGAACACGATCGTTTAATAACAGTTTTTTTTTTATAAAAAGACAACGCCCGCATTAGGAATAAGTCCTGTGTCGCGGGGGACTTTACAAACACGGGGGACAAACACACAAGAAACGGACACAAAGAACACCCAGACTCAGGACAACAATTTGTGGATCACGCAAAGCGTTGTAGGATTTGAACCAACAACACTCAGCGAAGTGAAGTACAGCATGGCGACCGCTTAAACCACTTGGCCAATCGTGCAGTCAAACAGTGGGTGCTAAACCTAAGCAGTATAGGGTGTGATAACTATTTAACTTATTATCGCAATATAAAAATATAGATGTATAGGTAATCCTTTATCCATTCAGAGTAATAACCTGAACCTGTGATAACTGCTGCAATTTTTATCAACCGTTGCATTTTTATCGTGCAACGATCTCAGGAACTTTTTTTTCTGAAAATGCATAATACGATAAGCAATGTTTGTTAGGAAAACATCAGGTCAGTGAACAGTGATTTGTTTCAAGATATTTTTGCGCAACGAATGTGAAGATTAGTAAGTAGGGAAACAGTGCCTTAGCCATTGCAAACCTCCGGGCAGATAGATCTAGCCGATAGAATTAGTTTTAATAACAATCAAACGTAAAAGTATACGCTGACATTCGACACTAGGATCCTACAAAATGACAAACTAAATGAAACTCGGGAGTTCTCCGTTTTTGTGCGAGTGCACGAGGTCCGTGCATGATCAAAGCTCCCAGGCGATTGTCCTGCTCACCACCCCTAAAGGCCACCTCTGTAGAAAAAGGACCTAATTACATTAGTTTTTGTGGCTGGTTTACCAGATCTAAATAAGCATTTATTACTATTTTTTTTTCTTTTGTTTTATTCAAAACAATATGTAATGATGCACAGTAGAACTCTATACAGTTTATGGTCGGACTTTTGTGTCAATCCTCCGTAAAACAAATAAAAAAGGAAATTTTACACAAGTTTCTTTAACTTATGTTTATCAAGATATTTACAGTTACTGTGGAGTATGATTTTATGTATATATATTTCTTTACTATACTACAGTATCACTTTTACCTAAATCACCCATTTTTGTCATCGTATTTCCAATTGCTGATTTCAACGTGAACGGACCGACTCGACCCAGGTAGTACTACCCTTTCACAGTAGGCCAACCTAAACTGACAGCATCTGTATTGTCGTCTTTCGTTTGTGAGTGCGAGTTAAACGGAGTGATGTGAGGACGGTGTGGATGGAACCGTCAGCCAGGAAGATCCAGATTAGCGGGGGTACCTCTACGGCATCCCCAAGGATAGGGTCTCACCAGGCGCGACGTTAATCGTGGAGAGACCTGAAATAATATGACCTGGTTCCCCTTCAGAGTAGCACAACGCCATCTAGCTTCAAACTAAGCAGAGTTTACTCTATGACAGCTGGATTACTTAGATATTTTTTCTTTGTAAATACATATATGTACGTAGAAAACACCCAAACTCCAAAACAAACATTTGAAGATCATACAATCATTGATCAGCCCCGGAAATGGAAACCGAAACCTCAAGCACAGCATTCAAATTCATCACCACCAACGCAGTCTAGAAATATTGTAAATGCTATTTATAACAACACATCATCTAACTATATCAGTAGGGTGATGATCAGTGATGATTCAGAGTCTTATAAGTTGGATGTGATAATATCGGTCACTCACCCAGTTATTGACCGCACAAGAGTGTAAGTACCGTCGTATTTTAACCTGGAGTCCTTTAAAAGGATTTTATGCAAATGCGTTATCTCTGTTATACGAATAGATTAGCCTACGATAGTTATTTTTAAATGCTTACCTACTCTAGGTTCATGTAGCCCTGGTATTGAAACTAGCTGTTCCATTTTTTATGGTTCAGGAAGAAAATAAGTAGCAAGTTGTACATAAGGCATCACGTGAGTAGAGATCTTAAATCATACGTACATTCTTGCTTTTTGATATCACCCTTCCCCCTCCCCTTTGCAAAATCAATGCCAAATGGAAGGAGATATTTATACCTTTGCTTTTTAATTTCATGAGGTAATTGGGTTTCAGTTAAAAATCAGGGCCCTGGCTGCCATCGGAACCACAGAACAGAGGAATAAACATTAGAAGTGCGATCAGTTGTAAATCCCAAGAGATTCTTTGTCGCCTAAACGCACACATAAACAATTAATAATATTATACACACATAACGAAGTCTATGCTAATTAAATTTAATGAATATTAATCCTAAACGCCATATTACAAAATACGGTTTTATGTCTTTTAAATTCATACGTTTCCCTTGCATATTCGTGCTCTAGGGGTGGTACGGCACTTTACCAAATGTTGTTGTGGAATATCCCGAAATATTTCTGCATAAAATGCAGTTCGTTGTGTGCACTCGTTGAAGTAATGTAGTTAGTACTCAAAGTTAATGCGTAATGTATGATTATTTTTATAGATTAGGTCATAATGCTTCAAGTGTGATCGTTTTCAAAGATGGAAAGAAGTATCACGATCGCGCTCAAACTGACGCGTGCTGGTACGTTTACATTACTGTTCTATTTCATTCTCTGTTCTGTGTTGAGGACCATAGCATAGGCTGAACTGTGGCCTTTTAATCACAAAATTAGATTATTTTATTGTTACATATTTTATTTTAATACTTGTTTAATTGTTTGGTCTTCAAGAAGGTGGCTGGCAGCGGATGGATGCGAATTGGCCAAGACTGCGGTCGTTGGCGTTCCTAGGTTGATTGATTGATTGTTTGGTCTAGTCAAACTTTTTTTTATTTTGTGTTGTACTTCTTGTAGAGATCTACAAACAAACCAAGGTTACCGACATGGCTAAGGGATTTTTGAATTTGAGTAGTAATGGACGAGGCACATTGCTCGCAGACACTGATTTGACTTAAGTAGGTAACTGAGTGGTTTAAGTGGTCGCCACGCTGTTCTATACTATGCCGAGTGTTGTGAATTCTAACAGGCGACAACACTTTGTGTGATCTACAAATAGTTCTTCTGAGTCTGGGTGTTCTTTGTGTCCGTTTCTTGTATGTATGTAAAGTCCCCCGTGACACAGGATTTATATCAAGTGCGGCCGTTTAAAAAAAATAAGACAAGACAATCATTTCAGTTTTATTTATTTGTATAAGACAAATTATGTAACAGCCCTCAGTAAATAAGGTGATTCATCATTTTCAATAGACACACAGCCACACAGGCCACTGCTCAACATAGAGACTCCCAAAATGAGTTTGAGTGAGTACCACATGAACGATTAGCATAGGATTTGCTTCAAGTTATCCTTCTCTTTGCAGCACTGCCCATGAACACTTGCAACTCAGAAGTCACAACAGCATTACTGGGAGAGGCAATTTTGATAGGTTTCAGTCATATCTCCTCAGGAACATTGCTGATGATAAAATTTTGCCTTAACCTATGGCTGCTTCATCCAAGTTCTCCCCACAACACATGATATTTTTCGTCAATGTGGATGAATGGGTGCGCTGTTCCTCCAAGGTAAAGAAAGAATCCGCCGACCAGGTGAGGTGATCAGGCCTAGACCGCAACAGCGGTCAATATTGGGTAGTTGTACATATGTTACGATAATAATAAACGGCTTAAGAATTTATATATCGCGATACAGAACAAAAAGTTACTCTGTAGTTCATTACTCCGTAGTTCAGTGTATCGTCGATAGATGGCGTTGTAGTTTATTTTTTGTTTTGGCGCTGTAAGTGAAAATCGGCATATCACTCTATTTGTATAGAAAAACCTGTGTCCTGTGAAGTTTAATATTACCTATTTATTGTTCGAAAAACCAACTGAAAATAATAAATACATAAAGTTATATAATTATAAAGTTATAATGTAACGTTATATCACTTAGGGTTTAACCATTTATCTGAATAACTGGTACGTGTGTTAACGATAACGGTTTTCTAAAAAAAATGGTTTTTTTTGTTAGTTATTTGGGTCACTATGACATAAGACGAGGAAGCGATCACAATGGCGCAGTTCTTCTCATTTTGCACGCCGTTGCGTAAAACTGGTTGCAATTTTAAGATTTTATATACAGGCTGGGGTGGTTTAATTATCACAAATTTCGCAATAATTGAAAAAAAAGAAACCCTGGTCAATTTTTTTTTGGACAATTCACTCAGTGATATAAACATCTAAATTAAACTAGAAATAGAAATAATTATGTTAAAAGTACATTTGTTATAATTGTAAAAATAGATGAGCTAAAATAAAAGAGGTCAACATATTCAAAAATTTTTTTTTTGTTTTTTAAAGGCAACACACGCACTAGAAATATATCTTGCGTCGCGGGGGACTTTATGAACATTTATGAAACGGGCGAGATAAACACCTAGACCAAAAATAACAAAAAAATATAATAAATACTTAAAATGTTAACTTTTAAGACATATTTTAATAATATAGTGTACTGACATTGTGTAAATATAATTTATATAATATTATAAGCATTTCTTCGTAATTTATTTCCATGGTAATTGCTAGTATACAAATCTATAAATATTACTAATTTAAGATACTTGTGAACTTGCATAATTTCCATACACTATACGTATCAACATCTCTATAACATAAAGTAAAAGTGAAACAAGCTGTACATCAAGTCGTTCCGGTCTACTTGCCCAGTTGTCGGCGAGTTGCCGGTTATGTAACACCCTGTAGCAACACTTTTATTGGTTCAGCGCCATCTGTGCAACTAATTTAGCCAGTAATGTAAACAACTTGCAGTTATCTTATGCGCTCCTGGTAGCTCGAGCAAATTTTAGTATGGAGTAACAGCTGTTTCTTGTATACAGTAAAAACTTAGTACATAGTAAGTGACTAAATAATTCCTCCTAATTCCTTGGTGGGGCAAAGGAATGTAAGTGCCTATGGGTCGCGGTAATCACTTACCCATAGGTATCCCGTCTGCTTATCTATCGTCTTGAACTACACTTTAAGACTGCATAATTTTCTTATATAATATAACCCAATTGCCCATAAAATACCTCTCAACAAGTATATACATTTCTTTATTCAAACAATAAATTATCCGTACTCATCACAAAATTATTTGTCCTACTTGAGAATCGAACCTACGGCCTCTAACCTAATTGCAACTGCGTATAATATTTTCCTATACACAATAGATACTTGAATTTTTATTAACCTACATTATATTCAACTCAATCAGCATTTAATATGGCGATTATTTCAAATAATAATGAATGAAACGTTCATATGTCAGCGAATGTGTGTTGTCAGCGAAATGTCGACCACCTTGCTGACAGCATGTGTACAACAATTGTTTTGTTCTTAGAAGTAAATTGTACTAAGTAAGTTTATTTGTTTGTTTCGTTGTAAATTAGTCATTGTCACCTGCGTTTGTGGTATTTATTTGTGGAATTAATTTGATATTTTAGGATTAACGATCGATACATCGTCAAATCTTTAGTAATCACGAAACTATTGTATGGTTTATTCATGTAATTCTTTGTTCAGGTACTTTAGACCCATAAAAATTAATAAAAAAAATTCAATTCCAAAGTCTATTCAATTAAAAATAGTAATTTTTTTTGTGAGCCTGCCAAAGTGACTTTTGTCTGCCTGATGAAAACCATGAATAGAATCTAAGAGTTGGGGTCTATATAATGCATGCATGCCCTGCTTGGGAACGTAAAAGGCAAGACAGCCATCGTGGCAGTCAGTGTAAGGCTCTTACACTTACCAGGATAACTGTCATTCCTACATCAATGGGCCTCCAGTCTCGCACTTACCAATGTCACTGATGATGCTGTCGCTTTAGGGCAGTACAGCCCCGGTCGGGTCGATAAAATGTTGTTTGAATGAAAAAAACGAATTGGGAGTTTTCTTTTAGTCTAGACGGTAAACAGATTGCTCACCTGAAGTTAAGTAACTGTTTTCGCCCATAGGTGCCTACAACTTAAAAGAGTGTACAACGCTCCCGCTCGAAGTCAGGATGTCCAAAAACCGTTTTACATTCAAAAAGAATGTACATAGTCTCCTTCTTAACGAGATTGAAGAATCGTCGTATCGATAGTTGGCTCAGCTTACAGTCAAGTTGTCATAGTGTACGAATATAATTTGAATGTATGTGTATATTTATGTAGATATGTGTATTTATGACGTATGTATTGTATGTGTTCATGTATGTATACGCACTCATGTATTGTATATTTTAATTGTCAATATAACCTCTGTGCACCTCCCTTACAATGAGAGAGATTGAGAGATATTGTCTATTCTTGGAGGATCCTCAGAAAAAACAACTAAATAAATAAATAGGCATAGAAAAGTAGGCAGTGATATCACTCTGGTAGAGTCGGCCTATTTGTGCCGAAACATGGCTTTCCCGTGACGGATTAAGAATACAAAGAGGTGCCGCCTCTATTCGTTCCATAGGCAACACAACTACAGAGAGAAAGAAACTTGAAAATAAACCTACACCAACTTCCTTATTTAGGAGAGGCCTATGTCCAGCATTGAACTATTAAAGGTGATGTGATGATGATTAGATGTGTATATGGATTTCCTACGGCAAGACACAAATTTTTGAAATGTGTTTACAGGATTAACATCCCCTTGATTCTATGGGAAGCAAGTGGCACCGTACTTTTGACTTTTGACTAGCAGCTACCCATGAGCTTGTATTTATTAAACATAAGATAACCTGTCTGCACGTTTGTCACTCCTATACATTAAAAAATTTTACTTAATTTCATGAATCATAATTTTCCTGCCGTGCCCCTAACCAAGTTGATATTCTGCAAACGTATACGATATTGGAAACCAAGTTAAATGTATGGGAATGACGTCATCACAACGTTAAGACGTAATATAAGGAAATCGTCTAGATGTACTGTTTCTGAATTTATTTGGAGTTGAGAAAAAGCGGTTTTAGACATTGAAAGTGTGATATGTTACATAGCGAACAGTTTTACCTGGTTTTTTTTACAGAACTCCTGGTTCCAACACTCTTTTATACGTGAGAGAGTCATTATGTGACGACCAGCTCGACCAGAGTTATAACTGCGGCCACACATTTCTTTCCACGCTTTAACCTGATGAATGGGCGTTTTTTTTTATTTTAAGAGCATGCCAAAGTGACTCTACTCTGCCTGATGGAAAGCACGAATAGAATCCAAGAGTTGTAGTTACCATACTCATTGCGAATGCAGACAGTGCAGTAAGATAACCCACAACACGGCGGCCCAGTAAAGTGTTGGTTCACGCCTCGCTTGGGACGTAAAACGCATGTGTGTGGTGATGGATTAAGAATACACAGCGTCACTACCCCTATTCATCCATTGGGTGTCGTAAGAGGCGGCTAAAGAAGCAAATTACGCGGGACAACATCACGTCAAAGAGAAGGAAAACTTGAAACATACCCCATACAAACCCGTCAAACCAGCGTGGTGTAGTAGGCCAAAACATTCTAAAGAAAGGCATATGTCCAGCAGTGGACTATAATATGCTGTTGATGATGAATTTTCTTCCCTTGATTATAGGGAGAACTCAAAAGGTGGTAATGCACTTTTGATTTTGAGTCGGAAGTATATTTAGGTGCCTGTAGTAACTTACCATCTGCTTATTAGACTTTTAAGCCATTAAAAAAACTACAATTAGTTTCAGATAGGACAAGGAAAGAAGATTTTGTGTAATAAAAATCGAGGAGGGAGAAGGATCTTGAAGTTCTTAGATGAGTAGAGTGAGACTTCTGCAGTCCGAAAAGTTGAGGTAGAGTATTTGTTTTTTTTTATTTATTTTTTTAACGTGTGGAAACCCCCTCGGGCCGTCACTCTACCGGGATTTACGGCGGGGTGGTGTGTCAGAATCGGACCGACTAAAACCACACGGTGTGCTACTCTGCGCCTGACATAGGAGGGATCCGGAAACAGCTGTTAATACGACATCCAGATCGAGGTAGAGTACCTCTATGACAACCATTCCTCAATCAATCGTTCCGTGCGACACAGTGGCGAGTTTTCCACGGAGCGGTAGTACGGAGGCTGCGCAGGAGTCGGTCGGCGACCCGCCGCGCGTCGGCCTTGCACGTGTGCGTTGTACACATGAAAGACAATATGGAGTTATTTATCTTAAAAATTTGAGTGACACAAGGCGTTTTTGCGATGACAGTGAGTGACAATACGTTGAATGAACTTGAGTGGTATAATAGTAAGCGAAAAGATTTTTTCTAAGAAGATGCCTGTGTCCAGCACTGAACTGTGTTTAAAACCATCGATGAAATGGTGGTGATGACTTTTTTACCTTTGCTTTAGTTCTTATACTCGAAAAAAAAAATATCATAGATTTAAATGGCTATCGCGATCACCATTCTTGTACTCCATTCATACTTTCCATAAAGCAGAGTAGAGTCACTTTGGTAAGCCTAGAATAAAAAAAAACAATCTTTATCTATTTTCAAAACAGTTTCTTCGATATTTAAGTATGTGGTTGTGGGTAAAAACTAAAATACTTCTTATGTTTTGTCTTATTTATAAGTTTGTAGGTTCAATTTACGAAATATTATTCCTATCTAAGAGTACTTATGACGTTTTTAAAGTATCAACCACGTTGCATTAACCATGAAGCAGCAGAACGCACTTCTATCATCTTAGTGATACAAATATCAATATTACAGCTAGTATTAACCAAAAAAACAAGAAATGATTGTCTTATGATTGCCTCGGTGGCGCAGTGGTAGTGTATGTGACTGTTCTACTGAGGTTTCAGGATCAATTCCTGGGTCAGACCAAATGCTTGTATGATCGGAAAATATTTGTTTCGGAGTTTAGGTGTTTTCCACGTATAATATGAATATATTACAAACAAAAGTATATATGTATTTATATCACTTGTCTAGTACCCATAGTACAAGTTCTGCATGGTTTGAGACAAGATGACGTTGTGTGCCTGATATCCGAAATATTATTAATAAAAAAAAACATTACACGCACCAATGAAAAAAGCAAGTGTTTTCACTTTCATCAGTAAATCAGTATCTTCAATGTCGTTCCGGTGTACAGGTGCGTGCGTCGACCGGAGCATTGACACTTGTCTATGCAGTTTTGGTAATAAGCCATGCGCTTTACTTACCGAACTTTACCGAACTTTACCGAACTTTACCGAATGTTTATTAAATATAATATTATGACGCATTCACTTGAAAGAAAGAGAGAGGTATATTGTTTATTTAAAAGACAAACTTCCATGCATCGTAACCTCCCTTATTTTACTCTCTTCAGAATGATAAGAGCATAAATAAATAAATAAATATTTCGGATATTTGACACACAACGTCATCTAGTTTCAAACTAAGCAGAGCTTGCGCTATGATAACTAGACTGACTAATAGAATACTTACATACTTCTTTTTTCGTAAATACATACATATTATACATAGAAAAACACCCAAACTTCGAAACAAATATCTACAGATCATACAAACATTTGATCCGACCCGAGAATAGAAACCCGAGACCTCAAACACAGCAGTCGCATTCACTACCGCTGCACCACCGAGGCAGTTATCGTAAAACCTCATTCAAAAATGTCAAGTTTGTAGCCCTTAGGATCTACCCTGATGAGTATATCAGTGAGGGCATATACACATATATGTATATACACACAAAATTTGCCAGAGATTTTGCTCAAATAAAAGTTTTTTTTTTAATTAAAAAGGACTCTAGATTTTGTGCCCGATTTCGACCACAGCGGCCTGTTTCAACGGAATCCATCCAACTATACAAGAGATATAGAGCTCAAGTATGTGCTCAAACACAGGTGCACTCTCCATTCCCTCACTGTCACAATCGGCCTGCACGGAGGCCCATTGATGCAGGGGTGACAGTTATCCTGGTAACTGTGTGAGCCTGTCACGATGACTGTCATGCCTTTTACGTCCCCAAGCGGGGCGTGAAAAAGCATCTCACAAGGCCGCCATAGTGTGAGTCACCACACTGCATTGTTTGCATTTACAACGAGTATGGTGACCAGAATTCTTGGATTCTATTCATGCTTTCCATCAGGCAGAGTAGAGTCACTTTCGCAGGCTCTTAATCTGGAAAAAAAATTTTGATTCGATAGGATGGTCATTCCATACACCGGGAAGACATCAAACTCAGCACCCACAGCCTTACATGCTTTCCGAGGCACGTGGGTTAAGACCTCAACTTCCATACTCCAGGTTACTGAAAACAAGAAAAACTTAGTAACAGTTTATGTCACGACCTGGATCGAACTCGAGACCTCTTAATCGGTAGTCGCTGGACAAACGTGGCAGTATACCTAGTCTTGCCATAAATATTGTAATAAAGAAAAAAGAAAATTGTTAACTGCAAATAACATTTATTACTTTTACAGTGTGTCAGTTTAATACATAAATATAAAACAATTAAAAATATAAAAAGCTTATTCGAAGTGGTCTCCATTGGCTGCAATACAGTCCTTTAAACGATGAGGCCAGTTATCAATAGAAGCACGCACTCTTTCCATGGGAAAATTCTTCACTGCCAATCGTATAGATTGTTTTAGGGACTCCAAATTATCATGGCGTTTAGAGCAAGCTGTACTCTCTAAAACTGACCACAAATCATAATCCAGCGGATTAAGATCGGGACTAGACGACGGCCAGTCTTCAGCTCTGATGAAGTCCGAAACGTTCGATTCCAACCAAGACTGCGTGGACCGAGCTTTATGACCCGGCGCCGAGTCTTGCTGGAAGGACCATACTTGGTTATTGAACATGGTGATGTTAAGGGGCTTAACTACCTTCTCAAGAATGGTATCTTGATACACTTGTGCCGATGTTTTGATACCTTTTTCACAAAAATATGGCTCAGTCACTCCTTCATAGCTAACACCCCACCAAACCATCACTGAAGTCGGATAATGTCCACGTTGCACTCTGTCGACTAATTGGGAAGCTTCCTTAGAGCTTTGAGCATAAATACGGTCATTTTGTTTGTTAAAATGTTGCTCAATTGTAAAAATTTTCTCATCCGTAAACAAAATTTTTCTGTGACCTCCCTTTGCGTACCGCTTCAGTAGTTGTTTCGATTTTACCACCCTATTCTTCTTTAAATTATCAGTTAAGAAATGGCCAGTGCGTCTCTTATAGGCTGCAAGTCCTAAGTCATCTTTTAAAATACGCGACATGGTTCTAGGTGCTATCTTCATTTCCCGAGATAAAATCTTTTGCTTTCGGACAGGATTTCTTCGAATTCTTTCCCTTACTGCTTTGACCACCTTTTTCGTACGAACACTACGTGGACGGCCAGATCTTTTTCTGTCACAAACAGAGGAGGTCTCATTGTACCTATTAATAGCCCGGTACACAAACATTTTACTAATACCAAGTGTATGGAGAGTTTTAAAAATTGCATTTGGCTCCATACCTACTTTGTGTAATGCTATCACAGCGATTCGGTTCTCTTTATCACCCCACACCATTTTAATATCGCAAAATATTTTACAATGTATTGGCGCCAAAATGAGAAAACACAATGAACAATCGTATAAAAATGACAGATTCGAAATTCAAATGTAATATTTTTTTATAATTAAGTGTAACAGTATTTATGGCCAGACTAAGTATATACTCGTATATAGTGACACACAAGGTCATACTACAGTAGATTTCACATATATTGTACATAACGTCCTAAATTTCGTGGTACGTCCTATAGTAATACCTTCATAGGGTATTCTTTATGTGCAGATAACAGCGATGGCCCAGGGCTCAGGGCCAAGGGCCTCTGGTAAGGCGTTCACCCCGGTGAAAGTTCGGCCTTAGAGTTTGAGACCATCTCGTTTATTTAGTTCATTCACTCTGGAGATAACTAAAACTATGGAGAGGATAGGCAACACATCTAATTTTTTTTTTTTTAAAAAACATAATAGAAGATAGATGGATATATCCTGTGTCGCGTATTAAACAGTTGGTGTAAACGAATTAAGAAGCGATGAGGTGACTGTTTCTTACACTACTACGCCATCCACGTGATGATTTTCGTCGTCATTGAGGATAATTTGGTAGATAAACAATGCTTAGTGTACAAATATAAAATAATCCACATGTACTATCGAAACTATGTTTTTTTTAATTAACCTATGTAATTTGTAGTACCATAAATGCTGATTTTGCTGCTTTTTAGAACATAAAAATCCGCTCCAACGGAATCAGTGTGAAGAGAGAGATATGTATAATTTAAATATACTTTTATTAGAGAAATATAACATATATGTGTGTATGTATAAATATATGTTTTTAAATAGCATTTTGTGAGTACGAGACTGAAGACCCATTGACCCAGGGGTGACAGTTATCGTAGTAGGTGTGTGAATCTTACACTGTCTTGATGGCTGTCATGTCTTTTACGCCTCTAAACAGGGCGTGAAAAGCATCTCACTTATCTATTATGAATATGGGGACCACAAGCCTTAGATTCTATTCATGTTTTCCATCAGGTAGAGTAAAGTCACTTTGACAGGCTCCTAAAATAAAATATAAAAGTAAAAAACACTATTTTGCACAATCATTTTTAAATACAAATTGCAACATTTGTATTACCACATCGAATTGCAACACCTAATCGATGTTAACTAAAAAATAAACAAACGCAATCCTCTCTAGGGATGTAGCTGTGCCCAATTTTCAAGGCTGTTGTAGACGGAAGAAAGCTCGAAAAGCGACAGTGGAATGCTCCACGGCGCTAACGCAGTTCCCCTCCCCCTCACCGCTCGAAAACGACAAGAGTGCAACGGCTTTGAAGCACTTTTTATATAGCAATATATTTATAACAACTTTGTATGTATATACGTACGTACATACATTTGTGTGGTTAGATTTTTTGAAGTTATACTCTACAAGTAAGAGTTTTAAATATTCATAATTCTAGGATGCAAGCAGCACAGGACCAGCTGTTGTGGAGAACCTTTGGGGAGGCCTACGTCCAGCAGTGCATTGGCACGGTTAGTGTAGTGGTTTAAGCGGTCGCTACACCGCTCTCTACTGCACTGTGCGTTGTGGATTCAAACGCCACATGGAACAACACTTTGTGTGATCCACAAATTGTTGTTCTGAGTCTAACTGTTCTCTATGTCCGTTTCTTGTATGTTTGTAAAGTCCTCCACGACACAGGATTCGTTCCTAGTGCGGGTGTTATCCTTTTAAAAAAAAAAGTGGTCGAATTATAGGATTAGGAGAACACTTTTTTTCTTTCTCTTAAAAGACAACGCCCGCACTAGGAATAAATCCTGTGCTGCGGGGACTTTACAAACATACAAGAAACGGACACAACGAACTCAGAACAACAATTTGTGAATCACACAAAGTGTTGTCCCATGTGGGGTTTGAAGCCACAACATTCAGGTCTGTAGAGAGCGATGTGGGAACCGCTTATACCACTAGGCCAACCGTGCAGTCGAAACCGTCGGTCCTCGTTATTATGAACATCGATGGCAATGGTTATTGGGAAGTCAGTACCCTCAAATACATCGACAGCTAGTTCACCCTTTGAATTCAGTTCGCTTTCAGGGTTGCGGAGGTCCGATGTCACTCCGTAAAAAGGGATATTCATTTAAAATCGTTTGACTTCGAAATATTTGGGCAATAATAAAGGGTAGGAAGATAAAGTTAGATGGAGTGTTTATCAAAGGAATAGAATATTAATTTGTACTGTCCGTGTGGTGTCACCACCCATTAATTCTATGGGTGTTGGGAGAGGCGATTAAGGACGTAAACTACGTAAGATAACACCATCGCAAAGATAAGGCAAACTATAAACAAACTCTTAACCTACCAGCCACAAAATCTTCTTTCTAAAGAGAAATTATGTCCAGCAGTGAACCGTTAAAGGCCGTTATGAAATATTGGGTGGGCCACGAATTAGTTAACATTTGAAAAAAATTGTATAAAAAAATCATTTGATGTATTATAAAAATTGTTTGTTTACAAGAAAGTTAATTAGTTGGTATTTATTTTTTAAAAATTACATCGTCTAAATGACCACCGTTTCGACATTTACCACTCCCGTAACATGTTTGCGCGGGATCTTAGATTCAAATGTTAACGAATTGTTGACCTAGTCTATATATATATATGATCTGGATGTCGTAATAGCAGCGGTTCCCGGATCCCTCCTATATCAGGCGCAGAGTGGCACACCGTGTGGTTTTAGTCGGTCCGATTCCGACACACCACCCCGCCGTAAACCCCGGTGGGGTGACGGCTCGAGAGGGTTTCCACACGTTAAAAAAAAAAAAAAAAGTCTATATATATGATATTATACTCACATGTGATAGATTTAACTCCTTTTAACGTTTTTAATAAATATTCGTTTATTTGTACATACATACTAACAATTGAAAGTTAAAAAGTTTGTTCGTTTCTTTTTTTTTTTTGGTTAAACAGACTAATCTGAAGAACCGCTGAATCGAAATGAAAAATTCTTTTATTGTCGGATAACTCATTCATAGAGAAGACGATAGGTTGTATAACATCACGCTGTGGCTAAAAGGGGCCGAGTATCTATTAAAAATGTTGCAAAAAATGATGAAAATGTATTTTCTTTAAGAGACTCAGACGAAGTTGGGCGTTGTTAGATATATCATTGTTTGTTTACCTACAAGTTACTATAGATTGCATTTACGACAGGAAATGCAGAGAGGAAACCGGAGGAGAGTCCTGCTTCTCTTTTTCTGTAAGACACTAGTGATATAACGGCAAGACAACAAATCTGAACGATGACAATCTCAAATAAATTTTGTGAGATATGTTTAGAACACAAAATACTTTAAAACTTTTAAAACTGCTATAGCAAAGGTCTACAAAAAAAATCATATGAGTCTGATGCAGAAGGCAGTTCTCCTTGACACGACCCGTATTGTGAGGAGGTTGGAGCCCCAACCACCGGTGTCTTGGTCTCTGTACCCGATGTCGGTGGTCTACTATTTTTATGTTTTTAAATATGTATCTTTTTATTTTTTATATATTTAAAAATGTAATAAATATGCGTATATCATGAAATAACTAGAAAAATAAAAAAAAAAATGTAATTACTGGCAACTGGTTAATAACTTTCATTTTAACGCACTGTGGTATTTGAGACGAGGAAATGTCCTCCGGTTGAGATGATAATAACATTTATAGGACGCCATGGGTACTAGAAAACCGATATTTTTATACATTAGTTTTTATAAATACATACACATTGCACAGAGACCGAATCGAACCCGCAACTTTTCAAGTAGCAATCTATTTTACAAACCACCATGCGGCCTTGAAGATATTGGAAAACAATTATTGTAGGGAAATCTTATTTTATAGTGTATTATGTTACTAATGAGATAATTATAATTAACAAATGAAGAAAATCGTCCAACTTCCTTGTTTCTGATACAGCTACGTTAAATGATGAAATATTGATGAATGTTCCTTCTTCCTCATCAGCTATTTGTTAAGTATTTTTTATATATATAAAAGACAACACTCGCACTAGGAACTGTGTCACAGGGGACTTTACAAACACAACGGACACAAAGAACACCCAGACTCAGAACAACAATTTGTAGATCACACAAAGTGTTGTCCTATGTGAGGTTTGAACCCACAACACTCAGTGCAGTAGAGAGCGGTGTGGTGACCGCTTAAATTACTAGACCAAAAGTCTAGATCTAATCTTTGTCATGATGTACTTCCTTGCCGATTTCTGCCACCACGGCCAGTTTCATCGGAGACCAGCCCGCTACGCAGAAGATATCACAGTGCACAAATATGTACGGAAACACAGGAGCACTCTCCGGTCGCTCGTCCATCTGGTCTCATAATGGGACGGCTATTCGATATGACTGAGAAAAAATCAGGTGTAGGATCGATGGTTTTACGTGCTCACTGCGGCATGGGGGTTAAGACTCAACTTCCAAACTCCTGGCTGTTATAAAGTATTTCTAAAATCAGAAAAACAGAATAAACTTTTTGTTTGACCTCTGATTTGAACCCGAAATCTCTTGATCGGCAGTCGCATACGTTAACCGCTACACCAACGAGGCAGTCAAAAGTCCTGTATGGAATAGGAAAGCAAACGAGAGTATTACCTGATAGTTCTTTTTAAATTTGTCATGGAATAGGCGTTTGTCTTCTATCTCACCTGATGGTAAGTGTAGAGGAAGACGAAGGTAGTACCCGCCCATCCAGAAGAAACCTGTTTAATCTACTCTTAAAGGCTCCAGGTAAGTGGCAACTGCCGCCCGAGGACAGCAGCTGCAGCACAAGATTCACATGTACGATAAGGTTTAATATCCTACAGAATTTGTAGATATTTTTAGGTCATCATATCACTCTGATTAAACAAAGTGTGCCTTGTTTAGGACCTGCTCTGACCTGTAAAATGAAAAACATTACACCCATACACAGAATTATTGATCGTGTTTGTTACACAATTGTTTACCGTGGGTGGAAATCGAAGCGACGACCTTCAGTTAAGTATTCAGAGATTATTTGCCGATTTTTGTATCATAACTTGTTTTCAAAATTGAAATTGCAGATCTAAAGTTTCGAGAAACCTGCACATTCGTGAAAAGAGATGTCGCGTCTAAGGCAATCCTCTATCGTATCATGGAGAGTATTTTGACGAGCTCTTCGATCTGGTCCCATCTTTTTCTTTCCTCTACATGACGAAAAAAATCAAAATGAACCACAAAGAACAGATTTCTGAGGTAATAAATAGAAAAAAAATATGTTTAAAAACAAAACAAGAAAAAAAAATAGTTCTTACGTGAACACAAGTAATCATTTACGTTTGACATAATTTTGAAGATCTGTACAGACTATGCAATGTGACCTATCCTTCACAACTGGTCTAATTCCATAGAAATGAGACAAAAATCACGGCGCCAAACCACTTCACCTCTTAAAGAGAAAGAATTAAGGTCTTTTTTGCTTCTTATAGTTGTAGTATTGCCCCATGCTATCGCCGTAGCGTCGATCTCGTGGGATAGTTCCCAGAAGATAATTGTAATAGAATTTTTGTACTCCTATTGAATTATGCTATCCTGGTACTTAGGTTTGGATAATAATGTGATTTTGTCACAATTTTAATTAATTTTTGAACTGATTTCTTCGTATTAGCTTAGGGATCTTTCAAATTACTAAGATATGGATTTTTTTTTAATTTTTTTTACAGACATTGATGATGATGATGTGCACTTAGCCTATTTCGGACACGACGGCCAGCCTACTACGCTGGCGGTATTACTGTATATCTCATAATCCGATGGGAGGGCTATTTGACACGACCGAGCAGAGATCAGACGCAGGGCTAACAGTTTTACTTACTTTCCGAGGCACGGGGTTAAACCTCAACTTCCAAACTTCGGGATATTACACTTTTTTAACCCGACCCGGGAATTAAACCCGAGATCTCTTGATCCACAGTCGCATACGTTACACCAACGCGGCCGTAAAATATATATGTGATATTGAAGAGAGTAATATGAATTTATTGAAGTCATAAATACGAATAATTTAATAAAATTAATATAAAATAAATTAATAAAGTTATGTTTTTTTGAAGACACATGAGTAGTAAAAATAATTACTATTATAAGGATAGATAAGACCATATTTTTTCGACGTATTTTTACCGGTCGTGCATTTTATGAGAAACCCGTAAAAATGTGTCGTAAAAATCTACTCTTCATCGTTTAATTATATAAATAGAAATTGTTTAACAATGTGAAGAAGCATGCCTCACAAGTAGTTTAAATAATAGTAGAAAATAGTAGAATTATTAACAATTTTCTACTAAAATATGTCAAGGAAGTAGCAATGCGGTTAGTTCAGAGTTACAATTTACTTTCTTTAAAACATATTATACACAGAATTCGATGGTAACGTATTATCTTTCAGTAATGACTGCAAGAATTCATGCTTCTTAAGTACAACTTGGGAAGAGCGTAGTAAAATGCATTTCTCAAGTTGTACTCTAGAAGTATAGGCTAGTTTTAGTAAATTCATCATACAACTAGTGGCCTCGGAGCTTAGTGAAATTCAAATAGGTTGACATATTACAAAAATTAAACAATCCTAACGAGGTCACTCTTTGAATGGGTGACCATTCTTAATATAGTAAAGGGTGGGACCAGAATTCGTTAACATCCCTCACAAACATGTTACAGGAGCTCTCGTGACCGAAGCCACTGGAATTTAGTGGCTACAATCGTAACACACGGATTCAACAAAATGGAGCCTCCTGTCACACATCCAATGAATCCCTACCGGTGGTCAAAGATATGTTTCCGAAAAAGTTGATTTGCAGGCGAAGTGACACTCCATGGCCACCCAGAAGTCCAGATCTATCCCCAACTAACTTCTTTTTATGAGGTTATTCGAGGAATCGTATCTACGTCAATGAACCAAATACTACGTAAACTAATTTGCTAAGAAAAAATTTGCGAAGAGATGTCGGCGATCTCGCGTTCTCTTTGCTGACGCGTATATGAAAATTTCGGTGCTCGCTTAGAAGAGTGCAAACGTCGAAACGGTGGTCATTTAGACGATGTAATTTTAAAAAATAAATTCTATTCAATTAGCCGCTTTCTTGTTAATAAGCAATTTTTCTTCATTTGATTTTTGAAATTTTTCAAATGTTATCTAATTATAATTCATGACCCACCCCATATTAAGGTACCTTTTGGTCCGAATACATTCTTTCTTTAGAACTTCAATGTCGCATAATACTTGGGTTGCGGATGTGGTGGTGTATTGTTTTTATCTTTGAGATGTCAGCCCACATTATCGACAGTCCCGAAGCCACCGAGACCCTTGAACCTCTGCAGTTATGAAGAGATGTCACCTCTACGGCAGTCCTATATCCCCTTTAACTTGGAGTGTTCTGAAAAGCTTTTGCAATTCATGCCACCTTCTCCCTTTCTCTACACGACAACATGTCCTGGCCTGGTAAGTTACCGTTTTAGAGCGGTAGACATACACTCTAGAACTAAACGGTCCAGCGTTAAAAATAAAATGTAACATAACAGAATCTTAATCTATTTCTACTGATCTAGTCAATAAGGATGAAATTAGAAAAACAGCATGTTTCTAATTTTAAGATATTAAACAAATCCGAATGAAGTTCTCTTCGAAAAATAGAACCAGCAAGGTAGGCGATGAGATAGATTCATTCATTATTTCCCTAAGGCTACTAGCCTTAAGTAATTACCTTAGTGAATCACCACTGCCTACGTGCTGTGTAGCGTATACTCGTACATAAAGTTGAGATAGAAATATCTCTTATCATTTATGTACTCCTGGTAGTTTCAATTGAAAATAGTCGTGTAGTTGTAAAACTAATTATTGTTATTAAGGGCAACTCAAATTATTCAACCCCAAAGTGTTTGCGTGTATGTGTGTGTGTGTGTGTATTTATTCCTTAATTCTCTTTTCCTTATAGATTAAGCCTTGAGCGAAACTAGACAGAAATATGCAACCAAAGCATGTGTGATTTTTATATCAAATCACATCATATCAGCAGCCTTTTATAGTCCACAGCTGGACATAGGTCTCTCCTTATAAAGGAAGTTATGGCCTACTATACCACGCTGGCCAGAAGAGTTGGTATAGAGTTTGTTTCCAATTTGCCTTCTCATTTCAGTGATGTTGTCTTGCATACTTTGTTCCCTTAGTTACCTCTTACGATACCCATGGGAATAATAGAGGTGGTAACACTCTGTACTCTTAATCCATCACCACACGGTAAATTGTTGATGTATCGTACCTACTCGTGGTTTTAGGCAGTCCGACACACCACCCCGCCGCAAACCCCGGTGAGGTGACAACCGGAGGAGGATTCCACATATTAAAAAAATATGATTTCAAAAATTCCTAATCACTGTTGTTATTTTGTATAATCTGCTCATCTAGTCGTCTCAGAAGATGAATCAAACACTTATAAATGTGATAGTAATTATATTCAAACACACAAATTCTGAACTATTTCAACGATAATTTAATATAATGTAGATTTCCACGTTGAGTGTTAAAACTTATTGATTGATTGGTTATGAAGCGGTAGTTATTTGGTTGAACACGCTAATCTCAGGAGCCACTGTTTCGAATTGGATAATTGCTTTAATGTTGGATATCTCATTTAATGAGACAGCTCCTATTGGTGCTAGCATATATAAATATACACACCACCATCAATAGGAGCAGGGCATCAATAAAAAAAAAAAAAAAACGGCAAAGTTTTATATTTACAGCTGACGCAGACAAAGTGGGACGATCCAGTTAGTTTAAAATTAAATTATCAAGTTCGTTCCGGGGAATCATTTTTTTACAATATTAATTTTATTATTATAAATTAAATAACAACACATAGTTAACAGACTTTTTTTAAGTATTTCCAAATACTTCTGTTAATGAGTATTCCGAATTTAGCAGATAATGAATAAAACACCAATTTTTTATTATCGTTTCCAAACCCCCTCGGGCTGTCATCCCACCGGGGTTTACGGCGGGGTAGTGTGTCGGAATCGGACCGACTAAAACCACACGGTGTGCCACTCTGCGCCTGGGATAGGAGGGATCCGGGAACAGCTATTATTACGACATCCGGACTCCTCTTAATGCCTGCCCGCTAGCGCTGGCACCATCTTCGGGTAAAACTCTCTATTTAGGCGACGTACGGCACACGCGGACGTCGCCTCCTCGCGGCTGGCCACTGTAGCGGATGGAGGGGAAAACCAGTCCCGTCCACCCGCGGCCACACTCAGGGTGGCATGACTACCACCGCCCGGTACGCCGGCGGTGAATTGGGTTCGAGTGGAAATCGTCCTCCTGGGCCTTCTCCGCCGCCTTCTTCTGTGAAATGACATCTTCACAGAAGGTTATGGCCGTGGTAAAACAGATGTCGCTACTGGCCATGGAGTGTATGAGGGCCGGTAGCGAGAGATCTCCTCCAATAACTGCAGTGAGGATTCCACGCTGCGCCGCCCAAGCGTAACAGACCACAAGCGCGTGCTGAGCCGAGTCCTCACTGCAGTCACAATAGTGACAGGCGGGACTAAATTCACTCCTAGCAACTGAGTGCAGATTATTCCCGAAGCAACCGTACCGTCGCGAAGCAATCGCTCTGCCCACTCGGCGATGACCGGTTGCAGAGGCTCCACGGCGGCAAAGCCGGCACGTGGAGCCTCCAGCCGGGACGACCAACTAGCCATCGTGGTTCGTGGAGCGGCGTCACGCCACTCATCATCTCTCGTCATCAGATTTTAATACACAGGACATAGGTCTCTCCTTAGCAAGGAGGTTTTGACCTGCTATACCACGCTGGTAAGACAGATAAAAGGATTTATGTCAAGTTTTTCTTCTCTTGTCTGTGTTTTAGTCCTGAATAGTTTGCTCCTTAAGTCGGATCTTGCGATACCCGCATGATGAATAGCGGTGGTGATTCTCCATATTCTTAATATGTCACCATATTTGTAATTATTTTGGAAGGTTCATATTTTTATTTTTTTACTGCCTTGGCGGACCGGTAGTGAATACGACTGCTGTGCTTGATTCCCGGGTCGGACCAAGTGTTTGTATAATTTGCAAACATTTGTTTCGAAGTTTGTGTGTTTTCTATGTATAATATGTATGTATTTACAAAAGAAAGTATCTAAGTATTCTATCAGTCAATCTAGTTATCATAGCGCAAGCTCTGCTTAGTTTAAAACTAGATGACTTTGTGTGTCAAATGTCCGATATATTTATTTATTTTTTGTCATGTAACAGAGGAACTCCAGAGGCTATAAGGCTATAACTAATATGGCATTTTTATGCATACGTAATGGCGTTGACAGTTTCTTTTGTAGTCGGCCTGACGGTAACACGTCTTGGAGATCTTTATCTTCTATTACTATTTTCAAACAAGTCAGAGAAAAAGAGATGAGGTAAGAGTACTAAAGTAAGGATACCGAGGGTCTCTGATGAGGAAATGAGACTATGATACCGCAGATACAATAGAACTGGGGTATGATTTTATCCTTATATGATATATATAATTATGTGTAAAATGTAAATGTAAAAATATTAAAATATGAACGCCGATTGATATATTTATATATTTTGTAAGTCATTACTTCTTTTATTTTGTTTTATGTACACAATGAAGAGTAATAAATAAAAAAAATGTACTCCTAGCCGATTTCCACCATGACGGTCAAACTCAACGGACACCAGCCAAATACGTCAGAGATATTATAGCGCACAGATGTGTGCTGTGCTAACACAGGTGCACTCTCTGTTCCCTCACTCCCACAATCTGACGAATCGGCTATCCGACTCGAACCGGGAGTGATCACGTGCAGTATCGACGGCTTCACGTGTACACGAGACACGGGGGTTAAGATCCCAACTGCCAAACTTATTAAACATTTCTGCAGTCAGAAAAACTCAGTAAGTCTTTTTTGGACCTACTCGAGTATCGAACCTGAACCTTCTTGATCGGCAGTCGCATACGCTAACCGCTAGACCATTGAGGCACTCAGTATATAATATACTCGTACAGATACACAAGTGGACGATTTACGAGATGGAAAGTAACCTACGCTGCCCATTATAACTTATAATATCTCCCTTCAGAATGCAGAGGAGAGGGAGACTTTGGGCTCTTAATTGGTGTAGAACAAACGAAAAAATTTCTTTGCATCGATTTTCTACGAGGCTTTGGTATCGCTCCGGTCGAGTCTGCCACATATGTGGTCAGGCACAGTAGTTTCACCAGTGACAAAGGCCAGTCAAACCTAAGCCTGTCAAGTAAGATAACATTTTGTCAGATACCTTGATAATTTATTACCTCAACCTAATCTGGACACTTTCATCTGTATACCCAAAAATAGTAGTAAATATGGTTGTAGGTAGATACGTGATGTGCTTCATCAAACCCAAATCCGCATTGAAATTCGACGCGTGCGCCGCATCCCCTCTTCTACGCTCCGCCTGACAAACTTTCACTTTCATTTCTAGGGCATGCGGTTTATTGTGACAGAGTTCTATAGAACATACACCTGACAAGCTAAAAAGAACCTTTTCACCTTTGATATTCAGTTAGGTTTAGTTAAACTGATAAATATTATTTGAAATCTTATTGCACTATGATATTCAAACGATAAAAGCCGAAAGTGGTTATCCATGTTACGATTGAAAAGAAATTTTGTTGGTAACATTTTTAGGTTCAGTTTTGTCTAAAAGACAAGTGTGTGTAGGATATTTTAAAAGGCATTCGAGCCAGTTCCGATATACAGAGCCTTTGACGGATCCACGTTTTGTGTTATGAAATAGAGTTAACACGGGGCTTTTGTATTATTTCTCTCTAAACATATTTTTTTCTTCTATGAATCAAGTCTTGCATCATTTACATCTACAAGACATCCCTTAAGCTGAGATATTTTACTCAAGGTTTAAAATAATAGGGTAGTCTAGGATATGGCCCAATTTTTTAGAGGAACTCGATTAACTATCGTATTTTACACTCAAAAACATTGTGTAAGAACAATATTTAGTCTAAAATATATAATGTAACTTAACAAAATAGCCAAAGTTTTAGGATAAAAACTGTTTATTTGTTCTTGCCTGAAATAAGACATATAAAATTCTCTTGACAATCTTATGCAAACAACACAGTTGATAGCGAAAGGAACTTCCAAAAGAGAAATTTTCAGTTCTCATGTCGACCATTTTCTTTCTTGTAACTGTCTTTTGGTTCCTCCATAAATTATGGACCGATTTTTTTTTGTAATCGTACGGTTAACTCCCTAGGTAGCCCTATTATTATGTTATCATAGTTATTTTCGATATTTTCCTAGCATTATACATATAGACGTATCAGTTATCCAAGTTTTCTTTGAATGAGGAATTGAGTTAACATTTTGTTTACTGAATCAAGACCAGGCACCGACGCAGGACATATTAAAGCACACAAGTGTGTACCCAAAGACAAGTGCACTCTCTGTTACCTCACAATCTACACAGACACGATCATGGAGGGGTCAGGCGCAGGATCGACGGCTTTAAGTGCTCGTTAAAGCAGATGAGTTAAGACCCCCAACTACAAACTCCGGGCAAGCATTTCTATTTTCAGAAAAGTTCAACAACATTTTTTGCTCCAACCGAGGAGTTGCATCCAAGACTTCTTAATCAGTAGTCACACACACTAACCGCTATACCAACAAGGTGGTCATTTTATTTACTGATATTTGTACATATGTCGGGTCGTGTAATAGTTATACAACAGCCAATGTCGATTCTCGTTATGACATATTGTTTTGTTTCAAATAGAGTAACTAAGTTTTTAAAAAGGTTGGTTGTGCAATCTGGATAGGACGTTCTATTCTGTTGTCTCTGGTCAACTAGAGAGTGGTTCTCTAAAACAGAATAGGACGTCTGAAGGGAGGAACTTCATTTTTGTCTGGATCCTAGAACTGTGTCAAGACAGTTCGTTAACATAGATAGCCTCGTGAGTCTTGCGATGATACAAATTCTACTGACATGGAACAAAGTACCTCTAAGTAACTCAGACCTCTGGTTATCGCAGTCACTTGGTAAAATACAAGGAAAGAATCTACATAGGGGTCTAATTAGAAAAGTACCACATTCTCAAAGAAAATCTGAATTAAATAACTCTTAACTATCCGACACCCCCTCTCATTGTTTTACAGAAGCACTCAAAGGCCGGGAACACTTTTGTCATCAACAGCCTTTTACAGTGCACTGCTGGACATAGGCCTCTCCTTAGCAAGGAGGTTTTGGCCTGCTATACCACGCTGGCCAGACCGGTTGGAATAGGGTTTGTTTCAAGTTTTTCACCGAAGAGGCGGAGAGCTGTGGCGGCGTGCTGTTGGCGGTGTCGTTAGACATCGCCAACGCATTTAATAGTCTGCCATTTAGCTGCATCAGGGAAGCACTCCACTACCATGGGGTGCCAGAGTACCTGAGGCGGATTGTGGCAGACTATTTAGAAGAGCGTACCGTCATGTACGAGGACCGAGACGGTGTTCTGAGGCGGCGGCCCATGTCGTACGGTGTTCCACAGGGGTCTGTCCTCGGACCACTCCTGTGGAATATGGGATGCGACTGGGCCCTTCGAGGCCGTCTTCCCCCCGGGCTCGGCGTAATTTGTTACGCTGGCCTATGAAAATACTTCTATAGGTCGTCATCAACATCATCAACAGCCTTTAACAGTTCACTGCTGGACATAGGCCTCTCCTTAGCAAGGAGGTTTTGACCTGCTATACCACGCTGGCCAGATCGGTTAGAATAGGGTTTGTTTCAAGTTTACCCTCTCTTTGTAATGATGTTGTCTTGCACATTTGGTTCCCTTAGTCGCCTTTTACAACACCCACGGGATGAATAGGGGTGGTAACACTATGTATTCTTAATCTGTCAGCATCCGTCACTTTTGTACCGCCAACTAATACCATTTAAAACTTCAGCCAATAAAATGAAACTGCAACGAAATAACTCCTGAGCCAGTATTTGATTCCAGAACTCACATATCTTCGTTAAACACCACAATTAATTATAATACACGACCATAATTCCATATTCTTGAAAATATATTTTACAAAAAAGGTGTCATATGATACGCATTTAAAGTTAATTTTGAACGGAATCAAAGATGGCCCACTTTCTGAGGGTGAGTCAGAAAAAAACCCGTTATAACTTGGTCACCTATCACACTGTTACAAACATGTTTGCAATCTGTTAAATAGTATAGTCACAATGCCAATCAAACAATATTACTCGTCAAGTTACGCTTGTGATAAGACTCCGTCGCTTACCATAAATGGATCGATTAGCGGGGAGTAACTTACAGTTTTCCTGTGGATAAGGCGGACCTAAACCCCAGAGTATGGCGTTTGATTTCGACCGTTTGCGTGGTTTTTAGTGAAAACACAACAGCAAACATTCAAAGTTTTGCCTTTATGACACTAATAGAATATTTCTTGTAAAAGTCGTTAGTAAAAACAAAATAAACAACAATTGAAACGTATTTTGATACATTATTATAAGTTACACAATGGTGTGATACGCGACCATGCGTGTGCGCAGTTTTGCGGATGTGTACCGGATTCAGAATCACACACTCTTACTTTCATTTGGACATTAAATATTTTTACCTTGACATCCATTGGTGAGCTCGTTAGACTCTTTTTCTGTCTTTCAGAAGAAGTTTAGATAGATTATTTTTGAAGGAAAATGTGTTTTGTAACTTAAATACTGAAATATGACTGACTTAATTATTAACAACTCACTAAAGAATGGCTTAAGGAAGACTAGTTCGTGTATTAATGCAACCCCCTTTTTGAAGCTTTCATATTAATATGGAATCTATCCAATGAATAAATTAAATAGGCCTATAAACAGAATACTAATATGAATATTACATTACATATGTAATCAAGGCAATTGTTATAAAATTATTATGTACGAGTTTCGGTACCTCGAAATCCCATTCAATTCTTAGAACACAACAAATGTAACATTGCACTAAAATGACATAAAACACAAAAACTATTTCTAAACTTGAGCATAGACAAAAATAACGGCAAGTGAGGACAGAGTATTAACAAATTGTGCAACATCACGCAAATATAACAAAATAAGTCAAATATTTTTTTTCATTAAAAACTGTTGATGATGATTGTCATGATTTTTCCTTAATTGAATACGCAAAAGCCCTCTAAAACACAATTTAATGAGGCAATAAAACGAATGATTTAGTCGAGTATCAAACGATTATTCATCTTCAATAACCTTATCGGGGTCAGTTTCACGATGATCAAACTGCAGTCATATTTGCCGAGTTCCATTTTTAAATACATCCGCGTATTAAAAAGAAAACAGTATTCCACATTCAAAAATGTGAAACTGTCATCGGACACGTCATTTTATAAACAGATAGAATATCGGTTATAAATAGATTTATTCGAAAATGAGTTTAAGGGCTTAATACTTTTAAAGCTGAATTTAATTTTAGCGAAAATATATCTAAGTGCTATAGTTCTATTGAAAATTGTTGTTTTTCAATCATTACGGTTGCCGGATAGGTATTACTTGTAGAATAAATAAATACACCTTTTGTGCGAGTACATACGTATCAATTTTGTGTAACGCAATATTTGAAGTCTGTCTATTAAAGGTCTACTCTATTTTGCTCTAGGACTTTTATATCAAAAATGGTGTTTACTTTGTGTACGGTAGAAAATGTATGTTTCTACCTATCTTTTGAGTCACATACATGTTTCCAAGACAGTTTAACTTTCCCTAAGACTCATTAATGGTTCTCGGTGATATTTCGTGAATTTGAAAATAATGTGAAATCGTTGTCGACTATGGTATAACACAAATAGGAAAAAACCCGATCAAGAATGTGTCACCAAATCTAATCAAACATTATCAAAACAACTTAAGAGCTAAAAACTTTTACTCCTTTTCTCTGTAGTCACATCATGGATTAATTTTAAAAAAAGAACATTTAAAAAGATATTTGAAGACATGCTTGTTCTAAAAATAAAAAAAAAACAAACATTCGAACTTCGAAATTCAACGACACGACGGTAATTTGTACCGCCAAAAAAGTTCACGTACAGAACGCAACATTATTCTGCCTACTTAAAAAGCGGTTAATCGACTTCCTCTCATTAGTAAAGGGGTGGCATAAAAAGACAATCGGTTACGTAACAGCGCAAATCGCTGAATGTCGGTCAGCAGTTGCGCAAGAGTGAAAGGTTGCATAAGCTGGGTTAGGCGAGATGAGGCTCTTGCGCCATACTCGACTTGTGCAGAACCGACGTAAGTCTGATATTTCAGTAGTTTTTTATATATTTACTAAATTATACACCATGGCCTGGACTCGACTAGATTATCTTTCTTAAGGTTCATGTGCTTACGCTTATAAATGACGACCATCTAGA
This sequence comes from Hypercompe scribonia, assembly GCA_949316085.1. Taxonomy (NCBI): domain Eukaryota; kingdom Metazoa; phylum Arthropoda; class Insecta; order Lepidoptera; family Erebidae; genus Hypercompe; species Hypercompe scribonia. Next base: position 15,627,770 of record OX438986.1, read on the forward strand.
TGTTAATGATGGGAGGAAAGGAGACGTGGCAAGTAGAGGATTGATCTCCCAGCGCTGAATAAACTCTGTGACTAGCTAGAGGTACGATTTTTTCTTTTCAAAGTCAGAACTTGGTCTTTTGTCAAAATAGTCTTTATTAGTTACTAGACTACTAACACTAGTAATTGGAAAAAAAAAATTGTATATAAGGCGAAAAGGCAGACGGAATTAATGGTAAGTAACCGCTAATCAAGGACATCTGTAAATCAAGAGATACAATTAGATGGCTACCCTTTGAGTAATTCCCCTTCTGCTAAATTCCAGGAAAGTGAAACCACAGGCTACAATACTCACTCGGTGAAAAGCTTAACATCAATTCTTCAGGAGCCCCTGGCATCCGTCCGAGCTGGCCTGTGAACATACTTCTATAGGTCACCATCATCATCATCAACAGCCTTTAACAGTCCACTGCTGGACATAGGTCTCTCCTAAGCTCGGAGGTTTTGGCCTACTATACCACGCTGGCCAGACGGGTTGGAATAGGGTTTGTTTCAAGCTTTCCTTCTCTATATAATGATGTTGTCTTGCATACTTTGTTTCTTTAGTCGCCTTTTACGACACCCACGGGATGAAAAGGGGTAGTGACACTATGTGTTCTTAATCCGTCACCACACGGACAGGTCTATAGGTACCACACTTCTATAGGTTTCCTTTAAATACTTTGTAGTAGAAACTAATTCTTATTAGCATCTGTTTTAGTAAAAACACGTTTAGTATTACACAATAATAAGCTAGTCCGTGCATTATCTTTGTGATGAAACCATATTTTATCTATAATTACGCAGGTAAAGAAATGTCGATAAAACATGAAACTTATAATAAACCTTGTGATGCAATTATTTTAGATAAGGAGTACATGAGTAAAGTTTGGATACTTGTAGCAGTAAAGCGACCTTCAGTGATATCAGTAGCGTATATATGTGTAGATAGGTTTATTGAAGCAGATTCCCTCGGTTAGGAGTAGTGGTCATGCCTGGCCTGGTGGTTCACTGTGTAGTATTCATATCGGGGATGCGTGGAGGCTAGATCGGGGCGGTTTGCCCCCTTGCCAGCACTCTCTAATTTTGCTACACCTGAAAAGGGTAGCTCCTGGGGCAGTGTTGGTCGTCTTGTGGTTCGAGGGGACTGTTGTGCTCTTCACGCCACACTGGCAGTCTGCCCGAGCCAAATGAGACCACAAGCGACACCTGGGAAGGTCCAGTATATAGGTGGCAGGGGTCACGGGTTACGTGCAGTCCTCCTTGCTATCCTGTCCGAGAAATTGGAGCGAGAACTTTCATTGTGATATAGAGGATAAGTTACTAAAATACTGATGGTAAAAGGAAGATAATAATTGTAAGGTTTGATGAAAAAGTTGTGTATGGGGCGAAAAGGTAGACAGAGTTGATGGTAAGGGACTACAGCCACCCAAGCACATCTGTATTCACAGTTACTCTACAGTTTGGTGTCTTTGTCGTTGTATGTGGATGTCGCCACGAACGTTGCTGGAGACCTCATTTTCCACTATATACACATACATTTCGCTGTATAACAATGTCTATGTCCTGGAATATTTTATAGTTTCTGATAGTTATTCTTATTTGATAGACTATGTTTTTATGTCAAAATATATTCAAATTTTGTGTTTATCAAGAGATTCACGTATCAAGACTTAGAAACATCGTTTTAAGACGAAAATACAGTGTTCTCAACATATTCTCATTGTCAACGTTCTACATACATGCATAACATATGTTAGGAATAACTAAAACATATAAACTTACACCTTAGTTGAGGGGTAAACAGGAGTGATCTGGATGTCGTAATACCAGCTGTTCCCGGATCTCTCCTATGTCAGGCGCAGAGTAGCTCACCGTGTGGTTTTAGTCGGTCCGATTTCGACACACCATCCGCTGTAAATCCCGGTGGGGTGACGGCCCGAGGGAGCTTCCACACAATAAAAAAAAGGGAAACAGGAGTACATCTATAAGTCATTGATCTAAAAATCGTGTGAAGTACTAGGTCATCATAACAACGTATCTAGATATAATGCAATCCTCAAGGAAGCAATTTATATTTTTACCAAGTGTCGAATCTGCGCTCCGTGTACAATCTTAAGATCGAAAGTGGGGATGTATGTACACTGAGCTGGTCTTTGTATCCCCCCCCCCCAATTTGTGACAATGTGCAAACCGCGTTGGTTTACTATTTTCTTAAACGCACACTTTAATAATTACAATTTTATGCCTAATTCAAATGCAAATGCTCCGATTTGAAACTCCGAATTGCATGAAATCGGAGTTTATTAAAGAAATTTTATTTCACAAATTAATTTCTGAATTAGATTATGGAGAGATATTCGTTTTTGGTATACTCTGTTATTTAAGGAGATAATTTTGAGAAACATTTCCAGATAAAAATAATAAAGTATTTAAAAAGGGTCTTTTCGCGTAGACCTTCACATAAGCGAAAATAAAACTAAATATCTATGTAAAAGAAGGTACATTTCCATACTTGTATTATCATTTGTCTACTTGACAGAAACCAGCAGTTTTCTTTTATACAAATGATACATAGGATTCCCACAAAGAGCTTATGATCCCAAACCAACTGTACCTTCAAGTGGTGGACCTACTGATCGACGGAAGAGGCTCTGGCAAACAAAACATCCTGATTAGCGGCAATCATTGCCACCACTGACCACCAAAACACTGGCGAAAATGGACGTTTAATATGGCACTACCTACCCTCCAGGTAAACAGCAATGATTTTTTTTATTCTGCGCGTGATTCTACTCTGAAAGCATGAATAGAATCCAAGAGTGGTGGTCGTTAGACTCATTGCGAATGCATACAATTCAGTATGGCGACCCACGCTATGGCGGCCTAGATATACGTATGTATAAAAATATTATTAAGCTTAAATTATTTCAGTTTGTCACAGTTACTGTCTGCAGCATATTCATGTGATAGTTAAATGTCCGTGTGGTGACGGATTAAGAATACATAGTGTTACCAACCCCATCCCGAGGGTGTCGTAAAAGGCGGCTAAGGGACCAAGTATACAAGACAACATCATTACAAAGAGAAGGAAAACTTGAAACAAACCCTATTCCAACCCGTCTGGCCAGCGTGGAACAGTAGGCCAAAACCTCCTTGCTAAGGAGAGGCCTATGTCCAGCAGTGGACTGTAAAAAACTGTTGATGATGATGAGTTAAAGGATAAAGTTATCTGTATACCTATATACATTTTATTTTACTTGTGCACACACTCATGCAGTATAATATCTCCGATGTAATTGGTCGTTCTCCGTTGAGACTGGCCACCGTGGCCGGCATCATCTAGGAGTATATCATCTGAAACATAATACAGTCTGAAACATAATACAGTACAATCAATAAAGAAACATCTTTGTATGAAGTGATTTTATTATTATTTACTACAGTTTTGAATTTAATCAGTAATTAATTAATGACTTTTACGGTTTTAGGACCGTCTCCTTATCGCCAAAATATCCATTCTTTCTCCAACTAGTAGAACCACGATGATTTCAGCACGAACGAGCCGCCTCGACTGAGGTAGTATTACCCTCTCACAGAAGACCAACCTAAAGCGACAGCATCCGTGCGGTCGTGTTTCGTTTGTGAGTGTGAGACCGGAGGCCCATAGGTGCAGGGGAGACAGTTATCGTGGTAAGTGTATGAGCCTTACACTGCCATGATGACTATCATGCCTTTTATTTTCCCAAGCGGAGCGTGAAAAAGCATCTCACTTAACCACCATAGTGTGGCTCACCGTACTACATTGTCTAATTTTACAATGAGTATGATTACCATAACTCTTGGATTCTATTCATACTTTCCATTAGGCAGAACAGAGTCACTTTGGTAGGCTTTTAAAAAAAAAATCTGAACCAAAGAGAAGAGTTCCAAAAAAAAACAAAACAGTACATAAGGCTTTACAACCGGATTTAAATAAAGAATTCAGCTCATTCCATGTACTGACAATAACAAATCCATACGAGTTCCGTCCAAACCGAGTGGTTCTCGTGTGAACAAAAAACTTATATAAAATATAATATAATTTAATGTGTTACGTCATAGATCAATGATACGGTGATACGTACCAGTGTGTCAGTGGGTGAGAGAGGTTGCACAATTGTTGCTATAATTATAATACTGATACAGTTTATAATTGCCGCGTTGTGTAACATGCTTGTTTCCACGTTCGTTGCTTTCAGATTTTTGTTCTCGTTTTTTCTTTTGTTTTCATGTGTTACTCGAAGTTCCAAACGCTGGGCTATTAAGCATAATCAATCAACCTATCGCCGCCCACTACTGAACGAAGCTCTCTCCCAAAGAACGCCAACGATCCCGGTCTTGGGCAATTCGCATCCATCCGCTGCCAGCCACCTTCTTCAAGTCGTGGGTCCATCGCGCCGCAGGGCACCCTACACTACGTTTGCCCAATCGTGGTATCCACTCTAGTACACTTCGGCGATCATGGGTTCGTCTGGAGACATGGTCGGCCCACTTCCACTTCAGCATACTGATTCTCAATAAGCATACCTATTTTAAAAAAACTCAAGCACACATTTTGACCAGACTAAGGCATCGAACTTAAGACCGTTCGGTAGATATTCTATTTTCTTTTTGATTGTTAGAATGGAGCTATCGGTAAAAGTATGTGTGCCTGTCCTCAATAAGCTTCGGAGACTTTCATTTTCCATTTATTATTGCTCATATAAATAACATATAATAAATAACCTCACACATCTCACACACGGCTGTGTGACTCCAAATAAGGTAGACCCTGTGCTATGGTAACCAGGCTGCTGATAAACATAAATAAATATTTCGAAATACATACATATTATAGATAAATTACACAAAGATACTGAACAAATAATCGTTCTGACATAAATATTTGTTCTGGGTGTTGATCGAACCCACGACCTCCGAAGGAGCAGTCAGCACCTCTAACCACTAGACCAACAGGTCTGTTATTCTAATAGTGCAGGAGCCATGTAAGGTGGCTTCTTCAGAGTATCACAATTCAAGCAAATCGAAGGTTATCGAAGGTGAAAGATTCTAAGCGCAGCTACACACTTGAGAATCTTCAGTTGTGAGTGTTTAAGGATGGTGGTCGTTGCTTATCGTCATGTAATTTGTAGTTCTTTTGTGCCTTATACAATTAAGAGATATTTATTTTCCATCCAATATATGTCGACTGATTTCTTCTTTATGACAATATAATTTTAAGTTATACTGACTTTTTGCAATTTCGAATTAAAAGCTTTTCACTACATGCGTATGTAAGTATATAAGGTACTTGCATCAAAAAATCAATCATGGGTTTTTTGTACGTTTGTTTGTATATTCCACTTTATCTCTGAAACGGCTTGATCGATTTTGACGGGACTTTTACTGGCAGATAGCTGATGCTATAAGAAGTAACTTAGGCTACTTTAGAAAAAAATAGGTTTACTTGCAAACAAAATGGAAACAAATGAAACAATGGATAGCTAGTGTTTAATATCCTTCATCACACCGTGTTTGCTGATTAGCCCGTGTGGACTGATCACTCGAATAGACTGGATGACGCTTTTGAGTATAAGTAATGGTTGAAGGTAGTTCCCTGGATCTGGATACTCTACTAGTAAAGGTAAATATTTAAAAGAAAATTTTCAACAATTTGAATAACAATGCTCTTCATGTTAAAATCTTCAAACTAAAGGAATTATTCAAACCCCTAAAGAACTAAGTTTATGGTAATTTTACTTTTTTGTATTAAAAAATTAAAACAATCTAATTAAAAAAAAACATTCATTTCCAACTGAACCATCCTTATTTGATCTATTCAAACATTTTCTTTTAAAAGTCCACTAAAATGTCTACGTCACTAGGAAACAAGATATTCAAGAAGTTCTATAGAGGGCGTTGGCCGCAGTGAAATTCGGCGTTATACTACACCGAGCGGCCTTCACACCGCGCACCGCTTTCCATTGTACGCCTTCGGTTTCTGTGAGCCTGGTACCACAGCTTACTTAGTATGCACAAAAAATGTGGTTCGGTCGGTTTTTGTTTACATTGTAATAAAGTACTTGGAAAGTAAGTGTACTGGAGAATACACTATAAATCGTATATGGAAGTATATCAATGTTTCAGGTACTTAAAAGTTAGATTTTTTGGTATCTTAAAAAAGTGTACTACCGAGTGGTATCATGGCTTCACAGTAAATCATTGTGTACACATTTTTTTTTCTATATAAAGAGCCTGCCAAAGTGACTCTACTCTGCCTGATGACAAGCATGAATAGAATCCAAGAATTCTGGTCACCATACTCGTTGTAAATGCAGACTATGCAGTGTGGTGACTCACACTATGGCGGCCTTGTAAAATGATTTTTCACACCCCGCTTGAGGACGTAACAGGCATGACAGTCATCGTGACAGTGTAAGGCTTACACAGTTACCACGATAACTGTCAACCCTGCATCAATGGGCCTCCGGTCTCACACTCACTAACGAAACACGACAACACGGATGCTGGCGCTTTAGATTGGTCTTCTGTGGGAGAGTAATACTGCCCCGGTCGAGCCGGCCTGCTCGTGCTGACATAAGCGTGGCTCTACTACCTAGTCATATATTCGTTAAGCAATAAAGTGAGGTTACCGGAGGACTACTCTTCACTCTCGCTATTTTTGAAGGTAGGGAAGGAAGCAAAGGGCAGTATCAGGTCTAAGTTGACGGTTCGGTTTCTTCAAAGCTTCTAATTTGCTTCTCGTTTTTATTTATTTAATTTTATTTCCAATCACATCATTACACCAACAGCCTTTAACACTTTACTGCTGGACATAGGCCTCTCTTCAGAAAGAAGGTTTTGGCCTACCATACCACGCTGGCTAAAAGAGGTTGGTTTCAAGTTTTCCTTCTATTTGTAGTGATGTTGTATTGTGTAGTTCCCCTTAGTCGTCTTTTACCACATCCATGAGATGATAAGGAGTTTTTTTTTTTTTATATTTAACCTGCCAAACGACTCTATTCTGCCTGAAGGAAGGCATGAATAGAATCCAAGAGCGGTGATCGCCATACTCACTGCGAATGACGACAGTGTAATATGGCGACCCACGCTATGGCGGCCGGAGTGATGACACTCTGTATTCTTTATTCGTCTCCATACATTGGTATTTGTAACATCATTAATACTTACATGAATTATAATCGTTAGTTGTACATAAACTCTTACGCCTGGCCTTCTATTCTTCACTAGTAAGTATCCACTCTCGCTTTCCCCCTTTAGGCTTCCATCTTCTTCGTAGGTATAAATGATCTTGTACCCGGATAGCATAATTATTTAAGTACGCATCAACTTGGAGTGTATGTGGTTCGATGTCTACGTGAGACTAACATTCGTAAAAAAAATATGTGCAGTGGACCCCCGGTTACTCGACAAACGTTTTGCAGGACAGTGTCGGACTATCGAATTTGTCGGATTATAGAGTACTGCCTAAGAACCCCTATAGGATTTTTTTACAAAAGAGTACCTAGTAATCCGACAAATTACAGACAAATGATAAAATTCTATATGTTGTCTTCTGGGCTTGTGGCGACATTACTAGGTATGTATACGTAATGCACAATGAATAAACGCTAAGCTGCACTGCTATCACACATAGTCAAATTCAAACTAAGCAATCTGAATTGAAACAGTACCTACGCGTCGAGCGCAAGGTGTAACCTGTTCAATCATGCACGATCTACATTAGCAAAAATTGTTTGATTGATGTCGGATTACTAGGGGGTCCGGATTAGGCAGGGGACGCATTACCGCGGGTCCACTGTGTTCAGATTATTTTCGTTCTTTGTTTTTTTTTTAAATGTTTGTAAGAATCCTAGTGATCATTTTTAATGCGGTTTTGTATTAAATAAATCTATGTAAGGGGATTATTTTATAGACGAATCCCTTGATGTTAAGTGGTTACCGTCTCCTATTTAGAACAAAAAAATTACTGAACACAAGTTTTTCTCTGTAACTGGGATCCTATTTGTTTTCTTTTTCTATAAGATGACCAGAGAAGAACTTTACAGATAATATATGGAGGGGGGTGCTGCGTTGTTTGTATTGTTATATATTTGTATTCTTTAATAACATTGTGAGGTGCACACGAGCGTGTTGCCATTTCGAGGGCGCTATCTGAAAATCAGCGCTGTACAGACACGGTGCAGCATTCAGTTGAAATGGCACAGGTTCTGGTCCACATTTTTATACAGATCCATTTATATTGTTTTTTAATATTTATCTTGTTGGTCTAGCAGTTACTGTATGTTATTGCCTTTTAAAAAGTCTTGGGTTTGATATTCAGGTCGGGCGAAAAAGTGTTGAGTTTTTCTGATAGTAAAAATGTTTAACTTCAAGGTCAAAAATCTTGGCTTTAGTTACCATCAGGTAAGCCATACGGCTGTCCTTTACACAATAAACCAAATAAAACTGCTTGACATATATCAAACACTGCTGTCAGATTCTAAGATACGCAGAGCTTATACAATGAGAACCAACCGGCTGATAAACATACCTTAATATCGCTAAACACATAATATGTGAATGTTCTGACGAACTCTTCCAACTGATCTCATCCTCTCTGTTCCTCTACAAAACAACTCGTGCTGGCCTTGAAAGTCACCGTTACAGAATAGTAGACATACGCTCCCGAACTAAACCGTTCGGCTCTTTCTTTCTGTGCAAATCAGTTCAAGCCTGGAATACATTACCAGCGCACGTGTTTCCCTCCCACTACGATCTCGGGTCCTGTAAGCGGGGCGTGAAAAAGCATCTCACTAGGCCGCCATAGCGTGGGTCGCCATACTGCACTGTCTTCATTCGCAGTAAGTACGGCGACCACCGCTCTTGGATTCTATTCATGCTTTCCATCAGGCAGAATAGAGTCACTTTGGTAGGTTACTATAAAAAAAATATCTACAGAACTGTGCGGTGATGAGGATACAGAGTGTCACCTCTCCTATGCAACCCATGGGTGTGGTAAGAGGCGACTGAGGGTGCAAACTAAGCAGAAAACATCTCTGTAAAGGGAAGGAAAACTTGAAACAAAACCCGATATTAACCCGTCTGGGCAGCGTGGTATAGTAGGCCAAAACCTCTTTACTAAGGCGAGCCTGTGTCCAGCAGTGTTGATAAGATTGCAGGCGGGTGTATGTATATGTACAAGTGTGTAAATAACTTGGACCTAGATATAAAATAAATCATAACGTTCATCTCACAAACAGTTCCTGGTAACTGAACCCACGACATGTGGCTTGACTGTCAATATCAATAACCACTAGAACAACGTCAATTGTACACAAATAAAAAAAATGAAAATTGTTATTAATATTAACATATTATCTCTTAATATTATAAATTTAAATAAAATATAAATAAACAAAGCTTTTCCTGAACACATTATTAATATGAGAAAACTCAATTTTCCGGTCCGAGGAGGAGGGGCCGGGACGAAGGGCGGGACGGGTGAACGCTCTCCATTCCACGCTATCGTCCGCGATGCGCCCGCGCCGGAGACTTTATTACTGTGCTCGAAGGGCCCGGGAGAAAATAATACGTCATATGTATTTTGGCAACATTTTATAATGTACTTGACTAGAGCTAGTTAGTTAGAGCTGTTGGTCTAGTAATATATAATCTGACTAGAAGTCATGGGTTCGGCATTAATCCATATGAGCCTAACCTTGGTAAAGCCTGTAGCAGGATAACCAGACTGCTGATAGTATACTTATGTTTCTACAAATATACATATTATAGTTGAAATGTACAAAACAAATTCAGCAGTGAATTAGTTGATGACTAATTCACTGCTGAATTCACACCAGACCCGTCTCACAATTGTTTGTTAGTAGTCTAGACTAGGGTACTAAGACCAACAGGTCGATCTAAAGCATCTTATTTTTGGACCAGGATGCGCTGAAAATTAAAAAGTCCTTTGAAATTAAGAACTCGCTAAATCGAAAAGTTTTTTAAATCCATTACCTCTTGTGTTTGGGCAAAAGTTATTTTCATGACATTGCTTATAAACATACATAATGAAGATGTTTTACTATTTCAATTAAAATAAGATATGCATACATAATTAATTAAAGCAATGGTAACTTACTTTATAACTAATTAGTGTAACATGTAAAATAGTCGCGCAAATTTTATCTATTTTTTATTCAAACATTTTACATTCTTAATGAAACAATTAATCATTTAACATTTTCACTATTTTATTTCAAAAACCTTTTTTTCCTTTTACCGTAACTTTCTATTTTGTTACTAGTAAAAAAATAGGAAAGCACATTAATAAAGTCCCGGCCCTCTAACACGTGTCCCTCCTATCTCTGTGACCCACTTACACACACATACTCAAACTTACGTTTGTGTGTGTGCGTGGGTTGTTAACTTACATTGGTAATGCATTAGTATGCATTCATCGACTGTATAATGTGTAAGTGTGAGAGAAATTTGGAATAAACAGTGTAAATGTGTGTGTTTATCTAGGATTATGGGCCTTGTGCGTCTGCTACGTTATTATGTTTTTCAAGAAAATCTTGATAAAACTAACATAAAACAAGAAAAACTGGTTTTTTGTCGTAAATATTTCCCTGGACTCTTCAGTTACTAAATTCTTGAGGTCATCATCACCAAGAGCATCTAACAGCCCACTGCTATAGATAGATCTCTCCTTAGAAGGTTTTGATCTGCTATATCGCTTTAGTATAGGGAGGCCAGAGGGGTCAGTATAGCGTGTGTGTTAAATTTTCCTTCTCTTTACCACTCTAAAGAGTAGGCAAACTGTTGTCCACCATAGTTTGATCTCTTAGTCGACTCTGTCGACGCCCTCGGAATAAATAGGAGTGGTAACACTCAGTATTCGTCATCATACGGACGTAATCATAATTGTTAGTAATCTTCTTTCATCGATAACAGCCCCCATCACCTTCAGATTTATTTTTTTTAACACTTCCTGCATTACATTTGCATGAGGCGGACTTAATGCAATATGACATTCTCTACCAGTCAACCTTTAGGTGGTTCAGTAACTGACATGGCAGGTGCACGTGTGTCCTTAAGAGAAGCAATGAGTTGGTAGTTGGAAGCAATCATTTACAATGAACTTCGTACCATAAGACTATTTTTTTTTCAACTTTTCTGCCCGGCTGATTTCTGAATCTAAACCATCTAGGACGCCACCCAAACGCATACAAAAAAAAATCACTCAAATCGGTCCAGTAGTTTGGGAGTTCAGTAACATATGTACATACATACAGTAGATTTATATACATAAAGATAGATAGGAAAATGTAGAGCAATAGATACGTCCCCATAGTAGAATTCTACGAACAGTTGCATGTTGTCAGAATTGGAGTATGATTCATTAGTTACATCATATACATACTATAATATTTGAACATGTTCATTTATATACATTTTCTTTTGCAGAACTTTAGCACTTGAACTTATGGGTTTTTGACACACTTCTTTTTCTTTTTTTTGAAGAGCTTGCTACAGTGCCACTCTGCCTGGTGAAAAGTACGAATAGCATCCAAGAGGTCACCATATTCATTGCGAGCGTAGACAATGCAGTATGGTGATACACTACGGCGGCCTAGTGAAATGTTTTTCACCCCATACTCGGGGACGTAAAAGACATGACAGTCATAGTCGCAAGGCTCACACACTTACCCAGTAACTGTCACCCCTGCGTCAATAGCTTGGTACATATCTATCTTCATCTCACTAGGTCACCGTAGGTCACCATACTGCATTATCTACGTTCGCATATAGTGACCATGCACAGTTCAAAATCAATCTATCGTTTTGAATGGGGTGAAAATCAGATCACCTTCACTTGGCGTCCATAGCGTAATGCAAATCAGATTGTCACCCAATTCAAATCGATAGATTGATTTTAAATTGTACATGCTTAATAAGGACCGATGACATGTAATAATTTACATATATTATCATCATCATCCTTACCAATATCAAAATATCTTATAGTTTGATTTTTAGAATATCTTATAGGTAAAAACTTTCTTCGTTGAGTTGCAATTTTCACCGAGTCAAGTGAGGCCCATATTTTTTAACGTGTAGAAACCCCTACAGGCCATCAACACACCGGAGTTTGCGGCGGAGTGGTGTGTCGAAATCGGAACGACTAAAACCACACGACGTGCTGTTCTCCTGAGTGTTCTCGGAACAGCTGTTCTTACATCATCCTGTCTCCTCCTCGCGGTTGGCTACTACAGCGGATGGATGGCAAAATCTGCCCTGTCCATCCGCGGTCACACTCAGGGCGGAACTCAACCTTACTTAACTTGACTAGGGGCTCAAAAAAATGCACAAATGGTGTATCCAGTGATTTAAGCGTTTACTTCGCCGCTTCCTGTGTGTGGGTCTGATGCCCACATGGGACAATGTTTTGTGGAGTCTACAAATTTTTGTTTCGGGTCTGGATGTTCTTTGTGTCCGTTTGATGTATGTTTGTAAAGTCTCCCGCGACATAGTAATTATACCTAGTGCGGGAGTTGCTTTCTAAAAAGATCGCCAATTTTATTTTTTTCTTTTTTTTGAAGACACTTTTGAGCAGAGTTCATACCAGTTACACCTTAAACTGTCCGCACGGTGACGGATTAAGAATACATAGTGTTACCACCACTATTCATCCCGTGGGTGTCGTAAAAGGCGACTAAGAAACCAAGTATACAAGACAACATCATTACAAAGAGAAGGAAAACTTGAAACAATTCCTATTCCAACCCGTCTGGCCAGCGTGGAATAGTAGTCCAAAACCTCCTTGATAAGAGTTGACCTATGTCCAGCAGTGGATTGTAAAAAGCTGTTGATGACACCTTAAACTAATCTTATAAACATTTAACAAAAAGAGCAACAAATACGATAACAACATTGTTATACGAACATTATCATTTACTTAAGCCTTGATAAAATGCTAGTTAATACCACGATTTCTGACTGATTAGTCAACATCACTAACTACTAGACCGACTGACCAGTCAAAAGAAGTCCACCTGTCCTACTCTAAAGGAGTCGTGATAATCCACTTATGACTTGTGGTACTATCAGGTGAGCTATCTGTTCGTTCGCTTATGTCGTAAAGAAGCAGTTACCGGGACAGTCTCAGTGCCTTCAAATGCTCAATGCTTTTTCGTTTTATAATTGAAAGAAGTTTTGGCACTGGGAACCCTATAATGTTGTAACAAACATAAGTAGAGACTTATGACTACCAGTAGCGCAGTGATAGCGTATACGATTGCTATGCTTGAGGTCTCGGGTTAAATTGACGGGTCGGACTAAATGTTTGTACCTATAATCTGCAAATATTTAATTCGGAGGTTGAGTGTAATATGTAAGTATTTACAAAAAAATAAATATGTATATATATCAGTTGACTAGGTGCGTTGTGGTTCAGATGTTCGAAATATTACAATTTTTCTACCACAGTGTATTGTAAAAGTCGCCCTGTCGCTTTGTAAAAGATTTAAACTGTACGAAATTAAATGGACGCCATACTAAGAGCCACCACGGTGGTTTTATATAACCAATCCGTGGGTAAATGAATAATATCCAGTGCGTTTATATAATGTAAAATTAAAACACGCACTCGTAATTGCCAAAGTTCTTAATGACTTTAATGCATGTTATCTTAATCATCATCAACTGCCTTCAACAGTCCACTGCTCGACTGTTGGATAGATCTCTCCTCTTACTGCTTATCTAACTGCCTTGTTAGTCTTGGTTTCCTTTCCAGGTCGAGCAAAAAATGTTTTTGAGTTTTTCTGATTACAGAAATGCTCAATACCAGTTTGGCAGTCGGAGTCTTAAACCCCGAGCCTCGGAGAGCATGTAAAACTGTCGGTCTTACGTCCGATCTCTCCCCGGTCGTGTCAGATAACCGTCCAATCGAATTTTGAGGGTATGCAAATACTTGTTCACTATAATATTGGCTGCTTAGTTGGCTTGTTTCCTTTGAGACTCGGCTAAGGTACATGAGCATCAATCATCTTTCTAGCCTTTGATATTTCTAAGATTATTCGGGTCCGTGTTCTATCAGTTTTACCTGAACATTAGTTTATCCACGGAGCGACTGACATCGGGCCGCCGCAACTTTGAGAGCGAACTGAAATTGAACTAGTTGTCCTCAAATATACTATATTTGAGGACACTGACTTCCCAATATCAATTGCCATTGATGTTTATGCTAACTGTGGCTGAAAATCACTGGCGATATCGGGTCCCTAAATCGTGAGCCCGCTCGGAGCGATTAAGGGACGATAAAAATCGAGTAGGATTTGCCTACATACGAGGCGATTTATGATACGATCTAGGGTCCTCCCACCACTGTCCTGATATTGCCAGTGATTTTAGGGTCGTGTGTAGCCGCTTTTAACGTGCCCTCCGAAGTGCAGGCGTAAAACAGCGTCAAACTTCCATACTTCGGGCTGTTAATAATGATTTCTTGTAAGAAAAACCCAACAAATGTTTTTGGCTCGACTAAGAAATGGCGCACAAGACTTCTTGTTTGATACTTGCAGATGCAGACCGCTAGACCACCAAACGAAGCAGACACTTATGTATGTTTTACCATTAAATTATTTTTTTCAGTGACGAGGTCTAAAATATCTTCGTATCTCCGGATGGAAGACGTCATCTTCATGCAGGAGCCAGGAGTATCAAGACAGCCGGATTTTGTTGTGACTTCAAAGTCCTCCTGAAACAACACCGCGTCGAACCAGACAAATTCCGATACATCCTTAGCATCTTCTGCCACTGTAGAATATTGTGAACAATGTTGTTAAATATTGAAGATATAAGAAGTAATAATTCTTCCTTTCAACTGCAGAAGTAGAACTATTACCAAGAAAACCAGAAGAAAGTAAGTAAATAAAAGAATACCTACTGATGCAAAAATGATGATTTCTGATCTAAGATTTAAAAAGCAGCCGTGGTAAACAATTTAATTATCTTTGAATAATTACTATATATTGTATGCGTATTCGCTGGGGTAGAAGTGTACTACATTGGATACCACGATTGGGCAAACATAGTGTAGGATGCTCTACGGCGCGATGGACCGACGAATTAAAGAAGGTGGCTGGCAGCAGATGGATGCAATTTGCCCAAGACCGGGATGGTTGGCGTTCCTTGGGGGAAACCTTCGTTCAGCAGTGGATGGTGATAGGTTGAATAGTAGTATGCGTATTACACATATTTTGTTCAAGCCATTTACTAGGACAGCATAAGCATCAGTAAATAAACTCGATACAGTGATATGCAAGTAAAAATACAATAAACATATAGCGATAAAAGTACGATTAATCTATACTTGTTTTATTTGTTTTTACTTTCTGTTCACCTGTGAAGTGAACCAATTTATTTTATCGCTACCAACTTATTTATTGGTTACTATTTGTAATGAGGTTTACAACGACTACACAGATACTAGTATTGTGTATGTATGGAGGTGGATTAAAAATACGGAGTACCATCACCCTTATAGTAGGCCAAAACCTCCTTGCTAAGGAGAGGCCTATGTCCAGCAGTGGACTGTAAAAGGTTGTTCATTCTGAGAGTAAACTACACACGCCAACAATATTACAAAAAGAAGTAAAACTATACTCACATAAACAGCAGCATAACTCACTACCAGCACATGTGTCCCTCCCATTATGATCCCGGGTCCTTTAAGCGGGGCGTGAAAAGCATCTGACTAGGCCGCCATAGTGTGGGTCACCATTCTGCATTGTCTGCATTCGCAATGAGTACGGTGATCTTAGATTCTATTCATACTTTCCATCAGGCAGAGTAGAGTCATTTAGGCAAAATATATAATAAGTCATACAAATATGCAAGTAAATTTCAAATTGAGACAGTAACTTGAACCTCCGAGAGCCTCGCTCTTCTCGTTTTCTATAAGTTCGACGTATTACTCTCATTTGTATCCAAGTATACATATTCATGAACTGTAATATAGTATATATGTACAAGTTTAACAGAGAATAAATATTAGTATACTCATTATTTAAATAATAGAAACATTAAAACCCCTAATGAAGAATAATCAGTGAGTAACAAACTCATTTTATTTTGCTGCATGACATTACTCACATTTGAATTCTTCTATATTATACAGTGACCACCCAAAGGTATCAATACATCCTTAACCATTATGTATCCCTGGTATATCTATCTGTACAAGAAACAGCAAATTTCCGTCTAACCGAACGTTGTCTACAAGTGGGCCAGTTAAAAATAACGACTAACATTCCCGGCTGTAGTTCGAACGCTTTTGCCAAATGGTTAACCCTGATTAGTTAAGAATAAGGCTATGACTGTTAAGAGGTCAAATTAAAAAAAAAGCATATATACTCATTCTTATATACTCACTCACATATACACTCACACTTGTTATATTTATGTAGGAGTGTATCAAAGACACACTGAGATAATTTTGTCTCAATAATCTTTGAACTTTGTCAATATCTTTGGCACTTTGGGAAGTAAAAAATAGGCAATTTGGGAATACACGGCAAGGGAAAAGTGGACAAAGTACATTGCTTAAATTACTGAATTTCGTGCTTTTATCAAACGCTTTAGGAAGTCAACTGCAACTCTCTGAGTAAATTCCAATACTGTTATTAAAATCAGAGGTTACACATCGTAGCGTCGCAACCACATAATATCAATCGAGAAACAAACTCTCGCCTTCCGTTTATGAAAATAGGTCTTCGCTTCGCTTTGATGATTTATCTCAATATTTAATGCTATTTTTTTCTATAATAAGAACCTACCAAAGTGACTCTACTCTTCCTGATCGAAAGCATGAATAGAATTCAAGAGTTGTGGTCACCATACTCATTGCAAATGCAAATAATACAGTATGGTAACCCACACTATGACAGCAAAGGGAGATGCTTTTTCACACCCCGTTCGGGGAAAAACAGGACAGTCATTGGGGCAGTGTAAAGCTCACACAGTTACCACGATAACTGTCACCTCTGCACCAATGGGCCACCGATCTCATACGCACCAATGAAACACGACGTACGGATGCAGTCACTTCAGGTTGGTCTTCTGTAAGAAGGTAATACTGCCACGGCCCGTTTGTGCTGAAATCAGCATGGCTCTACTTACTACTAAAAAAGGGTTCAATAACGGCAAATATTTTAATTGTGGTTGGTTAACTTAAAGTGATTTTATTACAAAAAATGCAGTCGAAATGAGAACAAGTCGTATTCATTGCTACGTCCACACGTCGAAGACACCTAAAACACTGCAGTCATGTTCCAGACTAGACAAAGAGGTAACTGGTTTGCTGACAAACATACCTATTACAGAACAGAAGATCATACTCATCATACAATTATTAGTCCTGAGTGAGAATCTAACCCACAACCTCAGCAATCAGGATCACTCAGCACCAGACGAACAGACTAGTAAATGTAACTTGTACTTGTCTGTATAACCTCAATAAAGTTAATGCCGTACTTAGTATGGACTTTTAAACTTCTCCGTACTTGTGAGAGATTTTCTGATAAATATTTGTATGTCAATAAATATAATGAAGCTGTTAAAACTGTGTTACGATCTCGGCATGGTTGCCGTACGCGTAACGTCCGGTCCACTCGCTAGGGTTGACACACGGAGAACTGTTACACTGAAAACATTTATTACTGCGTCATTTATTGTGTCAATAACGCAGTGATAATCGATCAACTCTGCTGCGTTACCTGTAATCGCACATTCAGAACGAAATTTGGTTTTGCCAGTCACATCCGTGCACACGCCAGGAGAATGCCATAGGGTCGCCGTCGGCGGATACGTCGAGGAGGACATCATCAGTTTTTTTTTCAGTTTATTGTGTGGGAACTTATGTTTTTGGTTATTCATGAATGGTTTATTAAACGAAAGTATTTTGAGATAACCTTGTAATAATTGATATTTATTTTATATAAAATCACTTTTTTAATTGTAACTGCAAGAATAATGTAGTGGTTTAAAGGATCGCCACGCCGCTCTCTACTGTACTGAATGTTTTGGGTTCAAACTGCGCATGGGACAACACTTTATGTGATCCACAAATATATGTTCGGAATAGACGTTCTTTGTGTTCGTTTCGTCCGTGTTTGTAAGAACTCACACGACACAGGACATGTTCCTAACGTGAGGGTTATACTAATAAAAATATATATTAAATATATTATAATAATGAACTCTTAAACAGTAATAATGTTCAGATTCTAAGTAAAAATTTTGTATGACCCATTTTTTGTATGCTTGAGTGTAAACATATTGGTCGTACGCAGAAATCAACTGCATACTTTATTGCTAAACAATGCAACGACAACCCTACGGTACGCGACGGTGCAAGTGCAGTGCGTATTTATAATCGGCCCAAATTCTAAAGTGGGATGCGTTTGTGGGCCAGCCCTGCGTCCCTCGGCAAAACACCTCCGTGCGACTATGTACTCCTGGTACTTACGAAAGATTTATCAATGCTTTTTGATTGAAGTCTTATTTAAACCTCAAACATACTACTACGAAATTTTAACTTCACACTCAAGATCTGGTTCATCTAGTTCTAGAAAAACAATATGTAATACATATCATCATCACATCATAATGTTATAAAAAATATTTATTCTTTTATGGACAGCTCTCTGCCTGACACGTACATGTTTTGGAAATGTTGAATATAGAAAATGGGTGGACTAGCCTGTTGACTTGTGTGTTGTGTGTTGAAATAATTGTATGATGAGAATGAAGTTATATTCTCTATTTAGATGAAATTTATCTATAAAATATATGTATTTAAAACACGAGATAGCCACACTCGGTAGTACCTGCACAGCTATGCAACATAGACGCTCCGGTTCACCTGTAAAGATCAACTATACAGGAAAAACTGTCAGGCATACTCTAACGAGTATGGCTACTGAACTGAACTTTACTGAAAGATTGAATTATCGATATCTTAAAACAGAAATCGAATACATACTTTTTATAGTGAAGTACTGTATTAATAACATGCGTACGCAAATACTCGTACATTCGAATACTGAGCCTTAGTTTTCCTGACAAAAATACTGGCTGTCAGAATATGAATTATTAAAAAAAATGTACTTTAGAGGAAAACATCTGCACAGTATCACAACCTTTACGTTTGCCATTGCGTGATAAAGTCAGGAAAAATTACAGATAGTTCTATTGTTTTACACCCGTCAATAAATTATATGGTGCTATTATTGGACGGGTAGAAGGCTGGCCAACCTTCCGGGTGCATCATGTTTCCTGTCAACAGATTCTACTGAATTTTCTTGATATTTTCTCGAGTACAGAACGACCACTGTATAACATAGACTTCTGCTTTCAATTGGAATATAAATTTGTCATTGTCATCTACAGTCCACTGTTAGAATTAGGAAGATGGTTTTGGTCTACCATATTATGTTAACCAGGTGGGTTGGCATAGTTTGGTTCAAGTTTTCCTAGGCGGTTCTCTTTCATAATTTGCTCAATTAGTTGACTCTGACACCCACGGGACAAATGAGGGTGATGACTCTCCGTATTCTTTAATAATTTTACCACCATGACCTCATTGTCATTCATATTCCAATATCCAGACCCTATACTGTACTCGCTTTATTTTTATTGAATCTATGTTCACGGACTTAAAAAAGTACATCTATGTGGTTTGTTTCAGTATTTTCTATCAAAGTGAGTCTTAGAAAATGTCGGGGCCTTCTAATTGTAAAGTCCGACGTGTAAAAATAACTGTAAAAGATTTATAAATATTACTTATCATTATCGTTTACGTTTAAGTCCGTGTGGTGACGGATTAAGAATACATAGTGTTACCACTCCTATTCATCTCGTGGGTGTCGTAAAAGGCGACTAAGGGAAGCTAATATACAAGACAACATCATTACAAAGAGAAGGAAAACTTGAAACAAACCCTATTCCAACCCGTCTGGCCAGCGTGGTATAGTAGGCCAAAACCTCCTTGCTAAGGAGAGGCCTATGTCCAGCAGTGGACTGTAAAAGGCTGTTGATGATGATGATGATTATCGTTTACGATTAATTAAATAAATCGTAAATTTAACTTAATAAAAATGCTTATATTGTATGAATAACTTGACTTTAGTTCTGATATAAGAGACGACAGTAGAATGTCTCAAATGTAATATTACCTAGATTCAATACAACATGTAAATTTATACAAACACGTGACGTGTCATATTATTTTACTAAATGGCTTAAATTTAATAATATACTTGCGTAAACGATTTATTTGTTGACGAATGCAATGCCTGTTAAAGAAGTCGTTTTATAAGACTTTATATAGGTATTTATTTGTTTATATTCTTTACTTAACTTGTGAGTTTCCACGTCAACCTAACTTAAATAATTTTAGTGAGTAGCCTTTGTTACAAAGTACTTTTAAACGTGTTAAAAGATTAAAGATTAAAACAGCAAAGAGGATGTCATTAATAACTTAATTGAAGGTGCATAGGAACTGTAGCTGAAGGAAGAATATGAGAATCTAATCCTATATTAAGAGCCTGCCAAAGTGACTCTACTCTGCCTGATGGAAAGCATGAATAGAATCCAAGAGTTGTGGTCACCATTCTTATTACGAATGCATATAATGCAGTGTGGTGACATACACTATGGCGGCCTAGTGAGATGCTTTTTCACGCCCGGCTTAGGAACGTAAACGGCATGACAGTCATCCTGGCAGTCACAGGCTCACACAGTTATCATGATAACTGTCACCCCTGCATCAATGCAACAATACCACTTTTAGATTTATAAACATTTAGATTTTTTAAAGCGATTTAGCTTGCACTGTAACTGAATGGTAAGTACAATTATGTTTATAAAAGCTAACTAACTAAGTACATGTTATCCTGGCAGCCTGATTTATTTGTCCATAAGTTATCGTAAATAGAACGATAAAAACGATAATTTATGTGCTTAAAAAATAATAATTTTACAACGTAAAAATACATCTGCGTGAAATAAGAATGCTGTAAGCTCAGCATAATGTCACTTAAATAGAATAGTATGCGACTGACAAATTGTGAGCTATTGTCTATGCAGGTATAGTCTTATCTGTCATTAGATGTTCATGTGTACAAGTCACCGGAAACAATGTCTGCAATCAATAATTGCATTCGAAAGTAAATTAAACACAAAATGGTAGCGATATATAAATAAAAGACAGTCAAGGTGACCAGAGAGACAATGCAGGTATTTTGGGAGTGGTCTCTCGCCAATAGCTGTCGCCAGGTGCGGGTATTGGAACCAATATTGTATAATAGCATGGACGCTACTTGTAAGCTAAGAAATGAAACTAGTGGATATTCATGGTATGACCTGGTGGCAATTCACTGACGACGACCCTTTAGTCCTTATCTCCAAATCAGAGAGAAGAGTTTTGCCTTTGATAACTTTACTCATATGGTACAAAGTACTCGTGTCG
Organism: Hypercompe scribonia; assembly: GCA_949316085.1. Taxonomy (NCBI): domain Eukaryota; kingdom Metazoa; phylum Arthropoda; class Insecta; order Lepidoptera; family Erebidae; genus Hypercompe; species Hypercompe scribonia. Next base: position 15,649,343 of record OX438986.1, read on the forward strand.
AGATAGCTCATTTGTGCTGAAGCATGACTCTTCCACGTGTAAAGCAGTCGAAGTATGAGCATACATAAAAAATAATCTATATTAAGAGCCTCCCAAAGTGACTCTACTCTACCTGATGGAAAGCATGACTAGAATCCAAGAGTTGTGGTCACCATACTCGTTGCAGACAATGCAGTATGGTGACCCACACTATGGCGGTCTTGTGAGATGCTTTTTCACACCTCACTTGGGGACGTAACAGACATGACAGTCATCGGGACAGTGTAAGGCTTACACAGTTATCACGACAACTGTCACCCCTGCATCAATGGGCCTCCAGTCTCACACTCATCAACGAAACACGACAACACGGATGCTGGCGCTTTAGGTTGATCTTCTGTGGGAGGGTAGAACTGCCCCGGTCGAGCCGGCCCACGCGTGCTGTAATCAGCGTGGCTCTAGTACCTAAATTCCTCTCCCAAACTATTCCAGTCTGTGAAGCAACACAGACGTATATCTGTGTGTCTTTACGCCAATTTAAAGCCAACCACTTGCCTGACGCCTCAAGGCGTATGTAATCGAATTCTTTCGCAATATGTGTGATGACCACCATTTTTGAATTTTATTCATATTTCTATTACAGTGTTGTCAGGTAGGTAAATGAAACCGATAACCAGTATCAAAGAATCTGTTGCTCTAGTGGTCGAAGGTTCGAACCTCACCTATTACAAATAGTTAGGCGATGATCACTATCATTCGTTCTGTCTGTATGTTATTTACTTATATCTAAAATATTTTTATTTAGTAACATTTATGTATATTGTTCAGTTATTGGATTGAAATAGAACAGGCCCTGTCTGATTTGGGATCAGGGTGCAGTGTGTAAGATTTTTTTTTCTTTATTAAGAGCCTGCTAAAGTGACTATACTCTGCCTAACGCAAAGCATGAATAGAATCCAAGAGTTGTGGTCACCAGATGAGTTAAATTGAATTATTATTATCATATGATGTACTTCTAATTGATTTCGGTCACGGCGGCCGGCACAAGTGTGTGTACAAATACAGGTGCACTCTCTGTTCCCTCACTCTCACAATCCGATTGAATAGCTATCCGATACGACCAGTAAGCGATTAGGTGTAGGACCATCATTTACGTGCACTCCGAGAAACGGAGGTTAAGGCGGTTAAGTATTTCTATAATCAGAAAACTTAATAACACTTTTCTGGTCCGACGCGAGAATTGAACCCGAGATCTCTTGATCAGCAGTTGCATATGCCGGCCGCTAGGCCAACGAGGCAACGAGCATTCTTATGTAATAGGCTACCTGTTTTTATTTTACAAATATATTTATACTTATTAGCCAAGCATTTGTGCAAGGTTTGCTAACTTAATATTAGGGTAAGGAAATGTTAAAACAATTTTCTTTCTCAGCCCTCTCTGGTACACTCCTCCACACAACTTTCCTAAATCTTCATAGCCTTTCTACTTGTGGCCTTGGTCATCCTGAGCTCCTCTATCTACTTTTAATGAACCGAAGTATACTGAAGTCATGAGAATAAACTGCATTTTACACAACTAACAGTCACATCAATAATAATGTTAAGAAAAAAAAAATATAAAAATAAATGACGTAAGCAGTACTCATAAATGATTAGTTTACAGTAATTTTTTTTTAACGTTATCCTCTTATAATCCTTCGCTAAATGATCCAAAGGCTGCGTGACCGCGTCATAATCTAGGCAACATCTTATATTATATCTTGTTTAGATTTCCATTCCTCGAAAAGAAACAAGAACCAGCATGCCAACACCACCAATAAATTTGATCCAACATTTGTCATTTGGTGTTTAGCGCAGACGTATTTATTGGCACCGGATGTAGAAAGAAACACACCTACAGACTGATTGCTCATGAAACTGATACATATATGTGTGTTCTAAAACAACATTGTGTATATAATTGTTTGTTATTTAACCAAAATAAGAATTTTAATTTGTGTAGATTACAAGCTTTAGTTATTGGAGAATCAAGCTACATACTAACCCGTCTAGCCAGCGTGGTATAGGACGCTTAGTGTTCAGCACACACACCACATCAACAGCGTTTAACAGTCCACTGCTCCAGCGCCAAAACCTCTTTTCTAAGAAGGGGCCTATTTCCACAGGCCTCTTTTTAGAAAAGAGGTTTTGGCCTATTTTAATATGTTACTTTTGTCCTAAATTATTGGTCACAGAGTACTTCAAATAAAGAACTCTAGTCAAAGTAAAAATTTAAACCTTGATAGGGTTGTCAAAAGAAAACAATGGATTTTTTTATTAAATAGGTATATATTAAATTTAATTGCACCTATAACATCGAAATGACGCGGTTGTAGTAACTACCACTAACATTATTGTCAGAGAAGATCAGCAAGGCCTCATACTTTCTAAATAGGACTATTTCAGCAAACATATATTCGTTATAATCAAAACTATATAATCAAAATATATAACATAATTTCATCATTTTTACAAAATAATTCCAAAACCACGCAAATTGTTGTTGAGAGATAACAACAGACATAGCGCTATTGCGATGTTTTTTTATGTTGTTTTTATTTTATTAAAAATATTTTTTTAATGTCTATCGATACATTTCAACACATTCACGTTTAATAACAAAGTCAAGAAGAAAAAAAATAGTCTTTGGCTCAGAAGTATAGAAAGATTTGATCTTGTAGCACCATCTGGACGAGACGTAGAAAAAGAATAAAAATAATAAAACAACAAATTATATATCGTAATTAAAACAAAACAAATATAAGAATTTTTCAAAACAAAATATGAAAAACAATAGTTGGATGAAGTAATAATATTGCTGTTTTTTGTTTGCAAAATTTCGAATGTTGCATACCAGCATTTCTATCTTGCGTGTCGTTTTTTTTTTCGATTCGACGAATTGAAGCCAAAATAGTTTTTTTTTTGTTACTTTTTTATTGTCTAAGAACTTAATTTATGTATAATCTTTAAATAAGAACAGCTATGAACGGGACGGAGTAAAGTGACGTCTACACACTAGGTGTTTCATAAAATATTTTAGGTGATGTATAATTTCTATATAAACATTTTGTAAGGTATAGTATACAAAAATAATTTATATAAAATATATCTTTTTTATATATTTATTAAATGTTATGTAAAGTTTAAAAAATGTTATGTATATATCATCAGAAATTATTTTATCTTTTCAGTGTGTAGAAGACAATTTTCTTACATTCAATATTACATTGTAGGATTCAATCTGGTAACTATATGTTTCATGACCCGTTTGACAATGATTGCCAACCCTAAAACATTTTGCTTAAAACTTGATTCAAAAATATTTTTTTGTCGTCAGTATCATTAGGGTTGGGTATCATAGTTGATGTGCATTTTTATAATAGTAATATATGATTGTTTTAAGCAGCCTAAAACCCGTGCTTGTAGCTACTTTAAAACAAAATTAAGTAGCATAATATAACATTTATATCAATAAGTATTTTTAACATAAATAACTCCTTGTACTTCCATCTGGCGGCCATATTAGATGGCCGTATTTAGATCATGATTTTATCATATTTAATAGTAAAAAATCACTTAATCGTAAAATAAGTAAGAAACATATCTAACAAAAAGAAAGTTAAAGGTACTTTAATAGGAATAAAAATTTTAGACTCAACAAAATAATTATAATAACCCAAAGGAAACATTAACCTATTCGCTTAGCGCTAGTCTAAAGTAGAAACTATTTACATATTAAATATAAAAGAAAAAAAATAGATGTTTTTCTCAACAATTGATAAAATTTCTTACACCAGAATAGGCAAATACAACAGACGTATATTTTGTAAGGAGTAAGCTTCCTTTTAATATATATTTTTAACCTTTTCCGTGCTAAGTTCAAGGAGTTCCACAAACAATTACCTACATTTTAATCTAACACATTTTTATGTTCAAAATTATATACAACCAATTTACATCAAAGTAACTAACTTAATCTATATATTACAATACATTAACATATATTAACAAAAAGTAAACCAATAGTTATAGATTATTGTCTTCTTCGCAAAAATGTGATCAGTCGTTAAATGAGTTTTTTGATGAGCGCAAAGTCATGATCTATGATTAAGAATATATTGACCGTTGAATTTAACTCTACCTGTCAAAGGTTGTTTGCAAAAATAAAAAATATCTATCAAGCTATTTAAAAATATATGCCATATTTTTTCTTAATTTAGTAGACAAGATTGTTACTCAAACGTCGTAATTTCGGCCGTAAAATTATTCCCCACTATAATAGGATTTTCTTGTAAAATTTTGAAAAGACGATAAACGAGTAGCCATATTATGATGTCGATGAAAAATTATGAAGTACCGTGATCGAATGAACAGCGATATAATATATACAGCTTTTCTTAAACTTAGACTTTACTGTCATCATTTTAGAGTACATTTTCGAGACAACAATGGCAGTGATCGTGTGAGCTGAGCGGATCCCCGCCTTCGTTTGAGATCACTTCTTTACGGCTAGGATTCGCTTTTAACATCAGATGATAGGTATTGATGCGTAAGACTATTAAAAACACGTAATCAGATACATACATTTTTCACTTTAATAAATAATAATTATTTTAAATGGCAGCCCTACTAGCAAACTAGTGATGGGGATACCTTGTATCGAGTTAAAAAAAAATTGGATTTTTCTAAGTTATATTTGGGAGAGTAATGTAATTAAATATTTGTTTTGTTCCACTGAGCAACGATTACGTATTCCGTTGCCCAACAGAAATATAACTGGTTTAATCGTATGCATCTGTGTTTAGTTACGTGTTCTCAATATTACGTCACGTTGCTTAAAATCTAAACTATTCATGTATATTTATATAAAAGTAAACTGTAAAAATCACATAGTAATTCCGCTAACTAAACTTACGTCATATAGGCGTCAGATATTTTTTTTTGTTAAGTTTAGTTAATGCACAATTATCACACGAGCTCCCGAGCGCCGATATTTACTCCATCTGTAAGAAATAAAAAGAAAATATTATAAAATGTTAGTGAATCATGTCATTTTTAAAAAAAAATATTCTTAAACCAATGGAGAGTTGTAGAAATGATTCCAATGTGGAATGGTGTACATTAATAACAAGTCTGTTCAATCATACAAAAGCGTATAGTATAAAATTTGACAGTCTCATTACTCACGAAGATCTCTTCCAAAAATGTTTTACCTGGATGAGATTTGTGACACATGTCTTGAAGAAATGTCTCTATTTTGAGTATTTTTGACAATTCTCCTGTCTGGGCTTTGTTTTGTTCCGAGCGCGAGTCGGTGCAATGCGATCGGAAGCTCGGCTTAACAAAAAGGTATTATTTCCTATAAAAATAACATCACAAGTCTCATTAATCTAATTATGTACGAAAAACTAAAATATTTATTGCTTTTTTCAGTTTAAAAAATAATTTACAATTACAGAAATAATATTTGTCTTATACAAAAACTACTAACAATGCTCACACGATTGACCGAATATAAAAAAATGTTAACACTAAAAATGGTTTCATGGTCCCACAAGTGTGCCGGCTTGAGAAGTCGTTGCATAACCGCGGAAGCTTGCGACCGACTTTCACAGGTTATGCAACGCCAAAATTTTGTTTACGTAATGCCCTCAAGACCCAATGTCCCACTGAATTACATCACTAGTAATTTTGAAGTTGAATGTTAGTAGAAAGTGGGACGTGCGAAATGTCAACACTAATAAGTCGTCTATTCACTGACACGGTTTGATTTGAGCTCATTTTTCTTGGAAATATCGATACGTTTGACAACCCTAGGTTTTCTAGCATTGATTTCAAAAGTATTGTAGATCCTGTACCACTAATAATATGTAATTATATTAACAAAACCACTCTAATGGATGGTTATGAGATTTATACCCTGATTATTTTCATGCAATTATTACATTTTAGAAATTTGCTTAAATAATTTCAATTCTACTTACAGAGGTTGTTACAAATGCAATAACAAAACGCATGCCTATATTTTGTACACTTGACATGTTTAAAATTTTCTTAGATGAAAACTAGGTGACGATGTGTGTCAGGATGTCCGAAAATATTCTTATGTTAGTATAAAACATAAATTACATTTTCATCACATCACATCAACAGCCTCTAATGGTCTACTGCTGGACATAGGCCTCTCCGCAGAAAGGAGGTTTTGGTCTACTATACATATTGTTTTGTTTCACGTTTTCCTTCTCTTTGCAATGTTGTCCGTGTATTTTCCAACGGGATGAATCGGAGTGGTATCGCTTTGTATTTTAATCACTATACGCAAACTAAACTACACAAAAACGAAATAATATTAAAATCGACACGCAGCAACATTTTATTGATGAATCAAGAAAATCATACACGCTTTTGACTTTAAAAATATGGTACAACGCCATCTCTTTGTCAACAATCACAACTCATTTGTATGAGCGGTGATAGGCAGCTGTCATTGTCATGTATGTCGACTTTAGTACAGCCTATGCACATTCTGAACTACAAATTGAAATAATTTTTTAACGCAAAGTTCTAAAAATCTGGGAATTCAAAATGTTATTGTCGATGATATTACCAGTCAAATAAATACAAAAATAATCCCTACCGTGAGATACGCAAGGCGGTACTAAAAGTCCCACACATGCCTGCCATTGTCTTTTAGAAATGTAATTGGTTAACATTTTTTTAAATTCCAACGCCAAAAATTTAAACTGGGAGTCAATAAAAATCTCTCATGGTTTTAAAGGAAATTACAGATTTAGGATTCTAGGTTGCCAAGCTATTGGCGATAAAGCAATGTTTTAACAAAAAAATTAAGTAAAGTGGTCGTGCTGAAGCTAAAAAAGTTCACAAAGACTTTTACCATCATCTAAAATGTCTCTTAAAATATTTTAAAGTAAACACATTAGGCATGTGTTCGATAAAACTGTCAAAACTATCTGAATACAAAATAGTATGAACGATAACTCACACATCCATTGACGCCATACTTGTATATGTATAATATGTCTTTAGTGAGTGTGCTTACGTATGTGGGTATGTGTATAGGGGCTTTGGTTTCCTATATCGATAACAATATGTATAATTAGAAATTAATATATCAAATTTAATCTTAAATCTGGTTAGGTTTTCTTATAAAGCTTAGGAATAATAACGCGAAAAGCGTGATTATTTTATTCCCAGGCAGTTTATTCCTTTGTAAGCGTAATTTTACTACCTATTTACTGACCTAGGGGCCATTTCTATGAATAATAGGTTTTCAAAACATGTATATATATGTATATCGTAGCATCACGTTATGTTCGCGTTTGTCGCTTACAACCCTGTGTAATAATTATATCCCAGGTTATTATAATTGTGATTATTGTATAAAAGTATATTTACAGTCATATTTCGACGCCATTGTTAAATAAATTCCTAATTATCATAAAAAAAATATGTATCAATCTCGTGGTCCTATTGTTTAAAATGTAAGTTAAATTGCCTGGAAAAATTGATGTAAAAATATGGATTTAAAAAAAAAATCCAGTATGACACTCCAAGTTACCAGGTATTCATAAAAGACAGAAAGTCATTCGATCGTAAAAAGATTAAAGCAAGAGTCGTCCCACCATCGGATCCCGCGGGCGATTCGAGTGCATTACCCGATGCGTTTCGGGTCCAGGTCGTTGACCCTCGCTGTGTGATTTTTTTATGATAGCTTGGTAGTGTGACCTCGGAAGTAGATTGTAGAAACTTTTTTGTTGTTAGAAGGTTGATGCACTTTGAGTAATGTTTTTTTTTCAGATGATTGTTAATAGGCCAACGCTTGTGTTTGTAGTTAGATGCTGAGCTTTGATTTATGAAGAGTGAACTATACTTTTTCTTTATGTGTTTCGTAATTATCTCTAACGTGACATCAAGTGAGTAAAAAATGAATTTAATAGACTTTTTAAAAAAAGAAAAAATTGTCTATTTGGTTATATTCTTTGTTTATTGTTACTACCTCAGAACTCAGTCATTTGTGGACCGATTTGAAACAAATTTTTTTGTTTGAAATATTTTCTTCCCGTTCACTTCAAGAAATAATAATTAATCTTTCTAACTTAATTAAGTTTAATTAAAATTTAGTTTTTACGACGAAATTATAGTTATATGCAAGTATCCAGGTACCAGGCTCATCTATGTACTAGGATGGCATGAATAAACAAGAGGTCTGACTCACTCATTACAAAATGTTTGGAAGGAAAAAAATTTTTCTTTAAAAAATATCTTTAAAATACAGTTCAGAAAGTACATGTTCGTTTAACCTTTGTATTACAAGTAACTTTTAAGTAAATTATATGACCCAAGTTCGATAACACTTGATATTGTTCATAATAAGAGTTCATATTCTGTATACAAATATGAATAAAATTAACAAATTAAACAAAAATCTATAAAACGAGCAGTCGGATTATCTGATGGTAAGTGATTATCGCTGTCCATAGACACTTGGAGTATCTCAATCACCCTAGACTAAAACAGACCAGGAAAAGCTTAAAAAAATGACTTTACATCAATTTTCCATGATACCTTTTCATTATTATTGTCCAACTGGCCCATCATCATCTTCCAGGCTTATTATCTCAAGTTTATTTAAGGCCGGCTACTAAGACGCCCGGCTATGGCTTAATATCAGTATTTCGACAGACTGACTGGTATTGGACCTCCATAAACCTGATGGTGAACTGACTTCGCGGTTAAACTAGTGTTCAGTACAGGTGAGGGTACTGCCTTCCCAATAACGATTGCTATTGATGCTTATGACGTCACAACCGACTGCTTTCCGTACTCTCCCAAGCACATGTACTCCTGGTTGTCATTAAGAATTTCTTGTGAGAGAAGTACTTTTTAGTCCGACCTGAAAATCAAACCCGTGATCGGTCGACAGTCGCATACACTAATCGCTAGGTCAACGAGATATTCCAGTCCATCTGGCCCATACGTATTGAAATATGGTTCTCTAAGTTTGACTTACGGTCATGATTATCCGTCCGTCTGTCTCCAGGATGTCATGAACCAAAATGTTATTTAAGGTTCAGATACTCGATTTAAAAGAATCCCAGTGGTGGCTTACTGCTGACTTTTCTCGTAGCCAGAAGGTAGCCCTTTATATCGCACAGAGAATTAGCGTTGTCATTCAACGTAACAATACTGCCTACCTTCTCGAAAGATAACCAAGTATCAGCGTTGATAAAGGTCATGAAGGAATGTAAGACGCACATGTACTAGGATAACATACTCTTTGTTAGCTCTATGTGTGTCTCTGAACAAAAGGAAAGCAAACCCACCAGGATTCCACGTGCGAAAATCTCAAAATAATCAGCCAAGGTCTATATATAGCTGCCTCCTCTCCAAGCTTTGCACCCATTTAGCCTTAAGCTGTCAATATCTCGAGAAACAGAAATAGCATGATAATCTACAATTTATGTTTACGGGAAATAAGTACCTTAGAAATGGCTGAAGTTTCGATAATGTTGCATTGGCTATGGTCACATATACAAAGTGATGGTTCAAAAGACATACTAATCTATTTTTCAGTATATCTCGCTAATGAAAAGTAGGCGAAATGCAGGCAACTACAATCTACAAAAACTATTTAATTTGTTTTAATAAAAAGATCTCGTATTTACTCTGCGCCTTTCGTTATATAACAAAATAATATTCTACTAACAAAACTAGTCTAAATAATAGTATGAGTGGATTGCACAATGTGCGCATACGCATCATTTTCGATGTCAATGCATTCAACTAGCACAATGAGGTAAAACTCACAACTACAAATAGAAAAAGAGGGCATTACTGAAAAGCATTATAATGTGGTGAAAAGGTACATTATACTATCTGTCCTTCTGTTCTGGGTTTATGTCATGATAAAAGGTACCAGGGTCGCATAAAGCTATAGTATATGTATGGAAGAATGTGTATTGGGAATTCTTTTGGACTTGATTTGAAAAGAAGTGAATCTTATTATGAGCGCGTTTAAGTTTTGACTGCCTCGGTGGCGCAGCGGTAGCGAATGAGACTGCTTAAGGTATCGGGTTTGATTCCCGGGTCGGACTAAATGTTTGTATGATCGGCAAATTTGTTTCAGAGTTCGAGTGTTTTATATATTTATGAAAAAAAGTATTTAAGTATTCTATCAGTTAATCTAGCTACCATAGAGTAAACTCTGCTTAGTTTAAAACTAGATCGCGTTATGTGTCAAATGTCTGACATATTTATTATTTATTGATATAATATTTTATTATTTTTACGTTTTCTTTATTGGTTAAAACGCGCCATTAAAAAGTGAAATAACATTTGGACATACGAGTATTAACTATAAATTGAGATTTACCTACCGTCATAAAATACTTCAGATAATCCTAAGTTTCTAACAAGGTAGATGTTTTCTTTTTATTTAAAAACTCAATTCAGACTGTTATTCACATAATAAAACAAGAAAATATGTCAAATATAATGTAGTAAGTTGATAAATTTGCTATTTTCAGTAACAATATTAGTGGTGTATAGACAGAAAACTACCAGGGTATCATGAAACTTTGAGATGTCTCAACACACATACTAAAAGTTTCGTATTAAAACTTAACCCTTAAATTTGTTATTTCTTTGAGTTTATATATCTCTGACGCATCATTAATAACGTAACTTGTAAACATGGAACTGTCTCCGAAGCAAGATCGGTTGTCCTTAGACAGCAAGTAATTCTTCAAACAAATCTAATCAAATATATATGATACTTTTTTTTTTATCGTGTGGAAACCCCCTCGGGCCCTCACCACACCGGGGTTTACGGCGAGGTGGTGTGTCGGAATCGGACCGACTAAAACCACACGGTGTGCCACTCTGCGCCTGACATAGGAGGGATTCGGGAACAGCTGTTATTACGACATCCAGATCATATATATATGATAGTAGCTGACCCCCGCAACATCATCTTTGTCTCTCAAAAGTAATAATTTTCATCGATGTTATATAGCCTTATATCCTTCATCGATAAATGAACTATCCAATACTAAATTATTTTTCAATTCAAACTAGCAGTTCCTGAGATTAGCGCTTCAACCAAGAAAACAAACTCGTCAGCTGTATAATATTACTAAAAATTAAAAACTTGATTGTCAAAGAATCAGAGTAATAAAAAGTCAGAAGATTACCTAATAAGTGACTTTCATACTACGTTACAGTGACTTTGACTATGATATAAAAATTACACCAGCATTATACAACAGTGACATTGGCATCGCGTGACGCTTCCTATATCCAGTTCGATGCAAGTGCGGTGCACGCTCTGACGTAACAGAATCCAAAATGTAGGCCAAATTAATAAAAAAAAAAACAGCCGCGCCCACGACAGTAGCTCACGCACACGAACGCGCAGTGAAAGTGCGTTGAGCGGCGCCTGCGCACTTCAAAGTGAGCCGATTGTCATTTTGAATATGGCCGCTGAATCGAATGGTTGTATCGGGAGATTGTTTGACAATAAAAATAATATTCTTTAATAAAAGGTATTGCAAAGGATTTTATGATTTTTTCTGTACTTATGAGTACATTAAAAATTATTTCTTTTTATATATAATGATTCACGCAGATTCTCTCCCATTAGGAGTTATTCGACTTTGTCAAAAAAAACCTTTCCAAAAAGTAACCATATACTATTCCATTAGCCGTATTTTATAATCTATCTCTGTGCTTAATTTCATCTACATCTGTTCAGTCGCAGAGCAAACATCATTCATCTCTAACGAACTTTTGCTTTATAATAAATCGATACATCAATATCGATGTTCAATTATCGATTAATTCTGTTTAAAACGGAGACTTAAATACCAGGAGTACAGCCGATAAAAGAGCTGGTTTAATATAATCCAATACTACTTAAGTGCTGTTGACATTTTAAAAGACATGCACGCATTCGGTTAATCATGAATGAAAAATTTTTACACGTGTTTACCGAAATAGAACTTTATATGTGTGAATCATTACAGATAAGAAAATATTTTGCCATGTCTGTGTAGTAAAACGTGTAATTATCGGATACGAATCGGATGCAAAACACACTGCTGATAATAGTAATCTGATAAGAATTTTCTTTTTATTCATATGTCGTTTTCATGTGACCTTTATATAATTAGAGGACTTTTACTTCAACTGATTCATATTACCACAGTAAACGTCCATCTTCAAATACGGCTGAACTCCTGGTCTAAATAATGTTTTGAACAAGCGAACTATGTTTGATCAAAAATGGCATATACAGAAAGAAATACATTTTTGACATACAAAATGACAGAGGGTCGGTTATAGTGCACAAACGTGCACGCACAAAGGTGCACGCTCTGTTCCTTCTCTCTCACAATCTGATGGGACGGTTACCCGACACGACCGAGGTGATATCAGGCGCAAGACCGACGGCTTTACGCGCTCTCCGAGGCACGAGGGCTAAGATCCCAACTTCCAAACTCCAAGATTAAAAACTTAAGCATTTCTATAATCAGAAAAATTCAATACCACATTTTTGACCGTACCCGGGAATCGAAACCGAGATTTCTTGATCTGTAATCCTATGCACTAACCGCTAGAGATTATAGTTCGGAATAGCACATCCCCTACTATATATACGCAAGATAATCCGTGGGTAAGCAATTAAAACAGTTTTTCTATATATATAAAATGCCTCGAGATATAATATATTTAACTACAGTGGACCCTCGCTAATCCGGACCCCCCCGTAATCCGACATCAATCAAACAATTTTCGCTAATGTAGATCGTGCATGATTGAACAGGTTACAACTTGTACTCGACGCGTAGGTACTGTTTCAACTCCGATTGCTTAGTTTGAATTTGACTACGTGTGATAGCGGTGCAGCTTAGCGTTTATTTATTGTGTATTACGTATACATACCTAGTAATGTCGTCACAAGTCCAGAAGACAACATATAGAATTTTATCATTTGTCGGATTACAAGGTACTCTTTTGTAAAAAACATCCGGACTATAGGGGGTCTTAGGCAGTACTCTATAATCCGACAAATTCGATGGTCTGACACTGCCCTGCAAAACGTTTGTCGAATTACCGGGGGTCCACTGTATATCTAAGTTGTTTTTGAGGATGAAAAGTTGCACAAGGCCTTCAGAGTTACGATTACAAGTGTTTTGTAAACAAACAGCTTGATATATTAAAAAAATAAAGTAGGTATAAGTAGATAGATATGTATTCCACAATCTTATTGATAAACTGATAAAATTACGGTGAGTAACTCTTTTCTCATGGAATGCGGTTGATAGTGGAGACAATTGATTACTTGCGCGTAACCGATTGTATTGAATGTACTATATTGTAACTTGCTTTTGGCTGTGGCTTCGTTCGTGTAATAATTTCTAACTGTGAAAATAATGAATGTCTATAGAACTCTGGGGGTGAAATTTATTAATCGGTTTGTGTCTATAATATATATAATATCACCTGCAAAATTTTTAAAGTTTTAACCCAAGGGGTTTCGGCCCTGTCCTATTGGCTCCGGATGGCTTCATAACAGTTGTTCCCGGAACCCTCCATTATAGGCCCATAGTGACACATCGTGTGGTGTTAGTCGGTCCGCTTACGACACACCACCCCGCCGTAAATCCCAATGCGGTGGCGGCTTGTGGGGATTGTCACATGTTAAAAAAAAGGCTACTCTGTTGCTATTGCCAACGACTTAATTCAATGTTGATTTTCTTACATTACGTGATAACCCAGACAATTATCTATATCTATTTCAAATTTGATCATGATTCGTTCAGCCGTTTTGACATAATTGATAACAAAAACATTCCACATCGTCTAAAAAAACTAATTATGAGATGGTAAGTGTAAAAAATCATAAAGACAAGAAAATACGGGTACAGCCGGAACTTAGACTCTTAGCATAATATCATAAAATTTAAGTACTTTCATATTATATACGAGTATGTTAATAAGTGCTTTTCTTACTACCTTAAATTATATTTTCTATTCATCATACTACGAACTTCTGCCAAGCTGAAAATTAAAAACAAATTTCAATATAAAACCATGTTTATTTTCTATTCTTTAACTGTTAAATCTTTGTTTTAACTTTATGCATCTCGGATCATATTATACGAGTGCACAGCATAGTGGTAAGTTCTGAGGTAGCTCCGGATACGCTCCAAACCCCACATGGAACTGTTCTGAGTCTCGGTGTTGTATCCGTTTCTTTTATGTTTGTAAAATTCCCCGTGATACAGGATATATTCCTAATGCGAGCGTTGTCGTTAAAAACAAAAAGAAGGCTCGGTCCAGGACAACTCGAACGAACTGGCAACATACCCTCACGAAAACTTTTCACTTGTAAACATCAACCGGTTACCGGACTTCTTAGCGAGGAAGTTTTGGCCTACTATACCACGCTCACCAAACAAGTTGGTATAGGATTTTTTTCAAGTATTTAGTTATATCTCTTAGTCGCCTTTTACGATACCATTGGGAAGGTGACACTCTGTACTCTAAATTCGTCACTACACGGGCAGATTTGTCTCAGACCAAATTGTGGCAACGTAATCATAACTCTCGAGTTGAAGATGTCTATAGGCGGCAGTAGTCACTTACCATCGGGTGACTACCCTGTTCATTTTATTCAAAAAAAAAACTGTATAACAAAAAGGGTCCTTACCATAAAAATCATATTTTTATAAAAACGGAACCCAAAAATATCTACCAATGATCTATCAGATATAATGTTTATTTGTTTGTTCATCGTTTTGATAAGAATGTATGTCATTATTATCACTTGTTGCCCTAAATACTGAACGGAACTGGTACGCACTTCAATTTGTACTTCGTTACTACGAGTGTTGTTTTATGAACTAGTATAAGAGCAAGTATTATAGAGCTTTGATTCAAACGGTTGTGTGGTGATAGATTAAGAATCTGTTCATCCCTTGGGTGGCGTCAGAGCCGATTAAGGACCAAACTACACAGCGCAACGGCTCTGCAAGGAGATGGATAAAAGCTTGAAACGAATCTTACACCAACCCGTCACGCCAGCGTATCCTGGACTTTTGAATGCTGTTGAAGACGATTGATTCCTCCCTTAGCTACTTTGACTCTGCTCCGACTCACCCCAACCCTCTAGTGGTTGCGGCTGTAAATTACACACCGAGCAAAATATCTAAAATACGTCGACCCAAACACGCGTTAGGGGAGCTAGACGACGACATTACACGCGCTCAACGCAGAGCGAACACATTAATTACGAACCGTCCGCGTTTTCGCCCCCGCCGGCGGGGGCGGAACACGCGCCGCGTAAACCGTCAACAAAACACAGGCCGCCCCAGTGTTTCAGCAACACCCCAAGCCGAGGTTCGTACCCCGCAGGGGGTGCCCTTGGGCAATGTTGCTTAATAAAGGCCGGTTGAGAGCCCTCAGCGCTCACCGTAACTAAACCGGGTAAAGTTGTAGAGGCCGTCTGAGGCCAACAGATAAATATCATTAAAAAAAAAAAAAAAAAAAAAAAAAAAAAAAAAAAAAAAAAGATTGATTCGAACTATCGTGATAATTTTCACTTGATACATTATTAGAAACCTGATATTAACCATGTGGATTTGAGTTTATCCGTGATCATAGCGCTTGCAACAGTGCCAAATATCGGAAACTAATGAATTTCCAACATAAATATGGTAAAATCCTGATTATGATGATGCACTATTAGCCGGCCATGGCAGCCAGTCTCAACAGAGACTAACCAACGACGCAGGAACACAGTGCCCAAGTGTGTGTGCAAACACAGGTGCACTCTCGGTTCCCTTACTTTCCCAATCCGCAGAGACGGTTATTCGACACGACCGGAGAGAGTTTAAAACCTCAACCTCGTTAACTCCAGGCTGTTGTTAACTATTTCTATAACCAGAAATATTGAATAACACTTTTCTGGCACGACTCGGAAATTGAACCAAAGACCTCTTGAACGGCAGTCGTATACGCTAACCACTGGACCAATAAGGAATAATTAAGTAATCCATACAGTTCTAGAACAACATAGGTTTTTCTGACTAAGCCAGGTGGGGAACTTTAATTGCGCGATTTAGAATCGGTAGTCATTAATAATTAAATTAAATTAATCGATATTTAAAAAAAATTGAGTTTTTTATTATTAAAAAGAAAACACCCGCACTAGAAATAAATCCTGTGTCGCTGGGGACTTTACAAATTTACAAGGAACGAACACAAAAAACGCCCAGCCGAACAACAATTTGTGGATCAACAGTGTTGTCCCATGTGGGATTTGAACTCATAACACTCAGCGCAGTAGAAAGCGGCGTGGCGACCGCTGAAACCACTACGCCATTCATGCATTCGATTACATGTACAACAGTTTTTTTGTCACTATATACATATATAGGACAAAAAAACTGTTAACTAACAAACTTAACTTGTATATATATATTTTAAAGTTAAAAGTTCGATTCAGTAGATATGTCGACTTTATGGTAAGGAAAGCCTTAACGAAGTCCACTAAAACAAACCAGAATATTCAAAATTTAACTAATTTAGATCAGACCCCGACCAGGCAAACGAAGTGAGGCACAAAACGAACTCACTCTGTATATTGTCCTAGTTAGAACAGACCTTGAGCGAAAGTTAGTAATGTTTAAACTAATGAAGAGCGATAATGGATATCATTTGTGAACCAGCCCACGTGTGACAGGCGCACAAAGAAAACGAAAGTGACGACCAATTATTCGCGAGCCCTACTCATGTACCAGGGACACGACAAAAGAGAGTTATAAGCAAGTAGAATTAATCGATATTTCTTAACTTGACTCATTTCACATAAGGCCTTCTGATCCTAAGCTAGGCAGAACCTGGTATAACCAGACTACAAATTGACATACAATTAATTTCTCCCAGATATCGAACTAATCTGCTCATTACACAATTATTTGTCGTAGGTGGGAATCGAACTCACTAGATCAATACGCCCACCAGAAATTAAACCCATGACCTTCGGCTTAGCATTCACTCGCCTACCACTTTTGTTTTAAACGCGTGGAAACCTCCGCGGGCCGTCGCCCCACCGGGGTTTACGGCGGGGTGGTGTGTCGGAATCAGACCGACTAAACCCACACGGTGTGCCACTCTGCGCCTACTTGTGGGACACCCTGCGGCGCGATGGACCGACGACCTGAAGAAGGTAGTGGCAGCGGATGGATGCGAATTGCCCAAGACCAGGATCGCTTTCGTTCCTTGGGGGAGAGCTTCGTTCAGCAGTGGACGACGATAGGTTGATTGATTGATTGATTGTATTTAATTGTATGTAAAAGTCGTACTACTCGTATGATATTCTGAAAAACTGTTAGTTATCGAGGCTGGACGAATTTCGTAGTGGTTTAAATGGTCGCTGACTATAACTGTATATTGTTTATATATATCGACTGACTGCTGGTGATCAAGAGGTGATTGATTACGGGTCGGGCCAAAAAAGTGTCCATAGATTTTTGTGATTATATAATTGCTAACACCCCGGAGTTTGGAAGCTGGAGTCTTAATCCTCGGGCATCAAAGAGCACGTAAAGGCGTCGCTTGTGCGCCTGATCTGTCCCCAGGCGTGTCGCATAGCCATCCCATTGGATTGTGAGAGTGAGGGAACAGAGTGCACCCGTATATGCGACCAAATCCCAATGACCAAAATCCCAAAATCGACCAAGAGTCGCATCATCACTACTGTAAGTATATGACTGCGCTGAGTGTTGTAAGAGATCGCCACACGGGAATACATTTTGTCAGTAAGTCTGAGTGTTCTTTATGTACGTTTTATGTATGTTTGTAAAGTCCTCCGCGACGAAAAACAAGAAAATATATGTTATAAGTTTGAACAGAAATGGACGGTTCGTCGAGCAACGTGTTCAGTAAATACTTGCGTCCACGTGACATTGAATGTAATACAAAAATTATGTTAATTTACGGGAACACTCAAATATTTACAAAGAAAAACTCTCTAGGTCTTCGGGAGTTTCAAAGTTACATTTCGAAATTGTTTCCGCATGCTGGTGACGAAGCCAGTTAATTTAGGGATGTTACATTAAATCGTTATTTAATTTCGACGTACTTGTTATTATTAAGTCAATAAAATAACTAGCTTTTGTTAGGTAATAATTAATAACGAGAAAAAGCCAACGAAAATGTCTTTTGTAGCAAAAATGAGTTCACTACCTAGACCTTTTTTTAAAAACCTCTACCATTCATCATAATCCTTTTTTAAAAAAAAATGACAACGCCCGCACTAGGAATAAACCCTGTGTCGCGGGGGACTTGACAAACATACATGAAATGGACACAAAGAACACCCAGACACAGAACAGAAATTTGTGAATCACACAAAGTATTGTTGCATGTGGGGTTTGAATCCACAACACTCAGCACAGTAGAGAGCGGCATGGCGACCGCTTAAACCACTAAGCCAATCTTACAGTCAATGAATGGTATAAAACCTCGCTAGAAAGTCATAGTTCAAAAGCAATGTTAAAATTATTTTTTTTTCCTCTGGCCAGTCACAATCGTTACTAAGGAATGGGTTGGCAACACAACTGCCAGAATGTTCCAAAGGCACGCAAACTCTTAACGATCATACGCTCCTAGTACTTATTTCCCAAATTTATTTGTGTTAAAACAAAAACTCTATAGTTACTTATTGTTGAAACAAAAATATACCCGATTGTGATCTAAACCTACTTAAAATTAATAACTAGATGATTCTAAATCACTCTCACAAAGAAAATCAATCTAACCACATCTTAAAAACAAAATCCATGAAGCCGCCTCCAAGTTTCAGACTGAACGTGCCAAAGAAATACGCAAACACTACCCTTTCTGGTGTTGTTAAGTAAAAACACATATTTTTTTTGTGTTTTTTGTTTTTAGAGTAGAAGTTAAATGACACGTGTTTCCGAGCATTGACTACCACGCCGTGAGGCGCGTGACCCCGAACTTTCCTTACGTCCCTCTGCCTTTGGCACTGTTTACAACTGCCGAAGTTTATTCGAATGCGACATGGCAAACACGTGCCCATGTTTTTGAAATTTCACAATGTTTTTTCGCAATCGGATTTTCTTGTTATTTTCATATTTAGTTCACATGGAAAACCAGAACAAGAATTCTTCGAAAGGATTTTATTGATATTTATGAATCTGTATGTAATTCATAACGTATTTTTATCAGTTCTCTTTGCTTTATTAGCTTAACATAACAAAAAATCTCATTCAAAATTCATAAAAACATAAATAAGCTTCTCCTTAGAAAGGAGATATTAGCTTACTGATGATGTACTCACAGCTGATTTCGGCCCCCGCGACCAGTCTCAACAGAGGCTAGCCAACTATCCAGCCGATATTATGGTGCACCAGTGAGTGCACAAACACAGGTGTATTTTCTGTTCCTTCACTCTCAATATCCGATGGGACATCTATGACATGACCGGGAAAAGATTAAGTACAGGACCGACGGTCTTGGCATGGGACATGGGGGTTAACACCTCAACTTCCAGACTCTGGGCTGTAATTAAGCATTTCCATGACCCAACAACAATAACAATTTTGGCCCGACCCAGGAATCGAATCTAAGACCTAAAGACTAAGACTTAAGAGATTGGTACTCGCGTATACTTAAAGGGGCAGTCTACTTTGTGTGTATTACTACAAGTTACAGTCAATGGCTAAATACCTCGGCCAATGTGAACAGAGTGATATCTCGTTCTTACAGAAAACTAGCATTAAGCAATTTTTTCGATAAGTGCGTTTTATGGAGTCCCAAATCCTCTCCTCTTTATTCTAGGCTGGCAACTCAAAGAGTGGCAACACACTTGCAACTCTTCATTTACAGGTTTTTATAAACGGCGGTGGTCACCGTCAGAAGACTTTTGATAAGAGTGAATCTTATGGGTTCCCATCAGCAACCTGCTCATAATTAAGGTAAATCTGTAGCTATATTAACAAACTGCCAAAGTGACTACTCTTATGGAAAGCATGAACAGAATCCAGGAGTTGTGGTCACCATACTCATTGCAAATATAAACAATGCAGTATAGTGATCCACACTATGGCGGCCTAGTGAGATGCATTTTCACGCCCGCTTGGGGATGTGAAAGACATGAGTTATGGTGGCAGTGTAAGGCTCACACGGTTCGATTGCTGTCACCCCTGCAATGGGCCTCCGGTCTCGCACTCACCAACAAAACACGACAGCACGGATGCTGTCGCTTTAGGTTGGTCTTCTGTGAGAGGGTCGTACTGTTCCGGTCGGAAATTTCGAAATACAGTTTTCATTTCTGTCGTCAGTAACATTTTTCTGCCTCTATTTTTTTTTTAATTTTATTGAAAATTGTGTCTCTGACCACGTTTTTCTCAGAAATGCATTGACCAGAAGGTGGTTCAGTTAAAGTTTGGCCAGATGTGGGACAATTTAACCCTGAAATACATAAGTTTTAACCTATTTTTAATAATATGCCATTGAACAATTAAGTACAATTATTATCAGTTCCTGTGCTTATCAAATAGTTAAACGACAATTACAACCAGAGTATTGTTAGTTTGAATTTCATTCATTCATTCAATCATTGAAATTGTTATGGAGGAATGTAGGATAGAGACTCGGTCTAGGATAAGCCAAGATATGTCTATACGGTCAGAAAAATGATGGAAGATCGCCTTCTAAAATAGGTTTAAAATATATTTTTTCGTGTGGTAATGTAGGCATTATTTAAATATTGCAATAAATCTTTCTTTTGACTTTGCCTAAGTTAAATAAAACAATTCAAAAACGGAACACGGAAAATAGGAAATTGACAGTCCAATTTTTATTTTGTTTCTAGGTTTGTTGCTTTCCTCTTTTGTTATTCTATCTCTGTGACAAATTTCATCCAGAACCGTTCAGCCGTTCTTGCATAATTGAGTAACGAATATCCACACATCCTCACAAACTTTCGCCTTTGCATCCTAAGTAACTTAAGTGAGTATATTCAAAGCATTTGTTGTCATTTTCATTTGTGAACCTCGCGCTCGGTACCAGGCGAGCAGAGGACAAAAGATATACACAAACAACGCGAGCGTCACAGATTTCCCCGGACACTGCCGAAAACTTTCGAACCGCGCCGCTCCTGTGCCACCGGCTTTATGCAATAACTGAACCACGACTGAACATTATAGCGTCATTTTTTTTGGGAACTGACAGTAACAAAAAGAACTGAAATCATTTTGACAGCGTGAAAGTTTTACTCAGTTACTTCACTTGTTTAAGGGTTTTTAATGTGAAACATCTGACGAGGGTGGTGTGGTACGAATATACGTAACGTGTAATGCAGTGTGGCATTACAATAAATAAGTATTGAATAATATCTTTGTTTTACGCCACGTGTCCTCATGTCTCTAATTATTTTTAAAGTGATTCAGTGTATCAAACTTGCTTGAAATAATGTTGCTTTAAGATTAAACTGTTGCTCATTAGGATTACAGTATAAATCTTTCACTATTCAATGTGTATTAACAAATTTTTGGAGCTTGTTTGTAATTTAAATAATTTAAAAATGTCAGAATTTACGCATATTGACTAATAAATAATAATTTCAAATAGTTGAAGCTTGTGTTAAATTATTATCTGAATTTACTGCATTTGTAACCAGATGGGTTTACTATCCACAAAGATTTAAAAGGTTTTAATTACATAGTTTTTTATCGTTTCATATCACGTAAAACAATCAAAACAAAACAAATAGAATCCACACATTCACTAGCATGACATAAGTCGTCCGTCGATCGTTTGACACACATTCTGAAGCGTTGCGCAAACGGTGGCGCGCGGCGGCGTCTGGCACCGAGTGCCGGCCCTGCGCGTTCTGCTTAGCAAGTTTTGTAAGTAATCGGATGTTTAATAGATTCTACAATATAAATTAGCTGTAAAATTAAAGTTGATTGTCCGATTACAAATTAAATGCAAGTGTTCAATGTTCTTGTATTTTATTGCAGACATCGATAAAATTTCTTCATATTTGAAAAAAAAAATTACCGAAATATAACTTCAGTATAAACCAAATGCCACAAAAATAATAAATGGGACGGTTATATATTTTATTGAAGCTTTTTAGATATTATGAACTCTTAGTGCATAATATCATCCAAACACACAAGGCATATTAACGAAAAAAGTGAAAGTCGGATTGAGGCTCACGCACAGATGCATGGAAACGCCTACTGGCGCACGTATACGCACAGGCTGTCAATCTTTCAAATCAGGGATCGTAAACATTTTTAAATAAGTATTAAATCCCCTTATTTTGTAACAGTGCCTGATATGTGACAAATACGTTGTAGTTTCTTGATAGAAAAAACAATAATTTTTGACTTTACTAACTCAATGAAACCCTATGCTTCAGCTCTCACTCGTTTTTATTTAATTATGAAAAATGTTCTGAATTAAGCCACAGTTAAAATAGAAGCCATTGAAATATCTGAATAACCTATTTTTCATTTTAATTAAGACCAGGTGTCATACATGAAATGATAGATGTCGTTGTATAACGTATAAATCGTGTTAAATGTCAAAAACTATGTAATTCGTTCGTCCCTTTCTAATTTTACTATATTATGTGTTCTGTTTCATTCGCACGCTTTTGAAACAAGTCAAAATATATGTTTACATATCTTATTACTTTGAGATACTTCAGTTATATTTCTAAAAATAGAATTTTTAAACCAAGTATTTATAAGAAAGTTTATATATTACTTTTGGTCTAGCGGTTAGTGGTTCTGACTGTTAAACTAGAGGCACGACCCCTGCCTCGGCAGCCGGGATTGGTTCGATTAACAATCTAAATTTTTTTTTAAATTTACCGAATGTACTGGTTGTAAAATGGTTCAATATAATTTCTGAAACAAATGGCGTCATGTCCTGAGACACAGTTCTTACCTAATTCAGCAGTGACTTATAAACTTCTACTAATACAATTATTATTCCCAAATAACCTCATTTAATCCTTGAAGTATTGAAGTGGTTCGTAAACACACTTTGTTTCAATCCTATATTTGAAAAGTTGATGATCCCTGCCATACTTGATTCATCGAGTGTAGGCTGTTTAAGTACACATCGATATGTAAATGTGACTAAATTTGTACGGCTAATAAAGATTACGTGAGAAATCGATTAAAAATCGAATAGGATCTGAGTAAAATCTATGGAATCGATTATAATTGTGGAGCACAAAAAACTCATATTTGGTATAGTTTTATAATAGAAATGTACTGAAGTTTTTTTATAGTGAATCGATTTAGTATCGATTGAAAATTGACAAGTGACTTTTTTACAATATTTGAAACCCAAATTTGGCAGAACTTGACTTGACAGAAAGAGAAACTGTCTTTTAGTGTAGTCAAATTCACTAACTACTATCCAAATTTATGTATATAAAAAAGAATGTTTGTGTGTCTGTCTGTCTGTCTGTATGTCCTTTATATAGTCGTAAATGCTATGCATTTGATCATGTGATTATCTTTAGCAGAGTTGTTATGCATAAGTCCACGAAGGTTTCTGAGTTGAGACGAAATATATATTTTTATATATAAAATATTACTAAATAATATAATATATGTACTTGTAAATGGACTGGACTGGACTTGTTTTGGCCTTAGTAGGCCTTACACTAGTCAGAGGGGTTGTTACAGGGGTTTTCACATGGTATTATTGCACCCATAATCGCCTCTCACGGCACCCACAGGACTCTAGAAGCCGCTAATGCGTTCCTGGAGCTCCTCTCGACTGCCGAGGTAGGCCGCCGCGGGGTTTAGTGGGTAGACCGGTTTCCCGGGAGTCCTATACACGCCCTTCGTCCCTTCGGAGGGTATGGCGCGAAAAGCATTCCCCGCAAAAAAAAAGTGGTGATACTCCATATTTCTAATCCGTTCCCTCACTAAATAATACATTTGACTCCGCGGTTGACCTAGTGGTTAAGCTGCTCTCTACAGCGCTAAGTGTTGTGGGTTCACTAATTGTTGTTCCGAGTCTAGGTGTCCTTTCTGTCCATTTCTTGTAAGTTTATAGTACACCTCGCCACAGGATTTATACCCAGTGCGGGCGTTGTCTTTTTTTTTAAACAAAATATAGCAATAATTAGTCAATTTGTAAAAGCGAAACCAGTAATAAATTATAGTTGAGTATCGCGAAAGTAAACCCCGTTATTATTTTGAACGCCCACGCGTCGTTTGTGAGTCACTTTGAAGCGCGATCTCAATATGACCTACCACAACATTTTATTTGACTAACTTGAATTTTTAAATAATTTGCCTATGTGTGGCGACGGATTAAGAATAGATAGAGATAGAGTCAACACCCCTATTCATCCCATGAGTGTCGTAAAAGGCGACTAAGGGAACAAAATATGCAAGACAAACCAACCCTTCTGGCCAGTAGGCCAAAATATCCTTTCTAAATAGAAGCCTAAGTCCAACAGTGGACTGTTACAGGCTGTTGATGATTGATGTTAACATAGCTCACGCTTACATACCTAAAGAGGTAGGCAGACGAATATTAAACCTCTATAATTTCCTGGCTTTTTGTTGCCTGCTACATCTATAGGAATTGAGGGTATCACATCACATCAACAGCCTATCATAGTGCACTGTTGGACATAGGCCTTTCCTTAGAGTAGAGAGTATAATTGAAAGGTATTGAGAGGAAAATGAATTTCAACAAACACTTTGCCCAGCTGTGATATCTAGCATGCCAAAACGTTCTTGCTAAGGAGAGGTTTATGTCCAGCAGTGGTCTGTTAAAAGCTGTTGATGATGATAATGAGGATCTAGCATATTGTAGCCATATGGCTAAAGAAAGAACAATATTCAAGTTCTCTGATTTTAAATTTTTTTTTGGGTACATATCTTCTGAGGTACTAGGAGACCATAAACGAAAAAGAATTAGGCTAGAAAATGTATAATTTACTTACATGTTTAGTACAATAATAAGATTACAGCATTTTTCTTGATATACTTTTGGCTTTTAAAAATTATATGATACGACAGACTTCTAGCTTTCTGAATCAAAAAGAATTGTCGCTTTATACATTTCTCAATCTAGACGTTTGGGCAGGACAAGTTTCTTCTGTGGCCGCGGGTGGATGGGACGGGTTTTCCACTCCACCTGCTATAATGGCCAGCCGCGAGGAGGCGACGTCTGCGTGTGCCGTACGTCGCTTAAAATAGAGAGTTTATCCGCAGATGGTGCCCGTGGTAGCGGGCAGGCGCTAAGAGGGATCTGGATGTCGTAATAGCAGCTGTTCCCGGATCCTTCCTATGTCAGGCGCAGAGTGGCACACCGTGTGGTTTTAGTCGGTCCGATTCCGACACACCACCCCGCCGCAAACCCCGGTGGGGTGACGGCCCGAGGGGGTTTCCACACGTTAAAAAAAAAAAATAAAGGACAAGTTTCTTCTAGCTAGAAAAAAACGACTAGGAGCGCAGAATGTTAAAGAGATCGCGTATCCGTACAGGGTGACTCTAGCTATCCGTAGGACAGACAACATTTGATCATTGCCTTAAAATAAAATCTAGCTGAATCTACAGTTCTGAACCTTGTATACAATTGTCCTATAAACGTGTTAACATAAAATAGTTAAAATCAACAAGTCAAACCAACGGAAGTCAATAAGTAGGGCACGAGCAGCGAAAATTTTAACTTTGACACACCAAAAAGTGACTTAAGTTAATAATAACAAGGTAGTGTTTCGTGCGGCAGTTCAGCAGCGGTGAAAACGAAAGTTGCCGTCAGTACGTTTTGCACAAACGAATTTGAATACTAAATGTTTCGATCTGGCATTTAAGAGAGATATTTTCAAAGAGGCCTTTTATTGTCACCTTTTTTCTTCTACAGCCTTTTAACAGTCTACTGCTGGACATTGGCCTCTCCTTAGTAGATGTCGGGTACGTGGGCAAGACGGATTAGGTATAGCATTTATTTCAAGTTTTCCTTCCCTTTGTAGTAACATTACGTAGTTTGCTCTCGTAGGGGTGGCGACACACTGTGTTTTTACACATTACACGCATGTCGATAGTCTTTAATAGTCCTCTGCAGGACAGGTCTCTCGCCGGTGTGGTACAGTGGGTCAAAACCTCATTGCCAAGAAGAGACCTGTAATTCGTTTTTAGTTATTAATTTTCACGAACGGCAATGACACAAACTAATGTTTTTAGGTAGGAAAAGGTAATTGACTCCAAGTGCATTAAAATGCAGAATATAAAAACGTTATAAGTGCTAAATTGTTTAATCAATTTTAGTTTCATTGTATGCTAGTAAAATTTTAACACAGAGTAAATAGTGTTTCTACTTAAAACCACGCTAACGAGCGGTCTCTGGCGTCCTACTCTGAAACCTGGACTATATTACACCAAGTACCCTCCAGGATCAACGCCGCGCCTAGTCAGGCTCTATCCTGGGGAAACCACAGAGGCAAGATGGCTGGCAGGAGCTGGATGCGAGAAACCCAAAATCTGAGAGGCCTATGTCCAGCAGTGGACTGCGATAGGCTGATGATGAGTACCGACGCCTCTTCGGCGACCACGACTTCCAAGTTAAATGTCACAAGTGTCATATAACCCTTTGAGTCTTTTGCCACGAGAACCAAAGGGATGGGTATGGGATTCGGTATCCTTATTCAAGTTGTGAAGAGCAATAGAAGACTAGATTAACACTGGTCAATAGGGGTCGTTAGCGCTGAAGCATAACTCTGTCCGAGGTATGGAGTTCATATTCCAGTACCGGCCCGAACTCTTTAATTTCAGCTTTTGCCAGCTAAAGTAGATTGAGTTGGAGAGAAACTATGTATAAACATTCAATATTTTATTAAGAATACAGAAGGTTACCACCCTTATTCACTTCGTGGGTGTTGCGAAAGTCGACTAAGAGAGCAAACTGCGCAGGATAACCGCATTGCGGAGAAGGAAAATTTGAAACAAACTCAAAACCTACTCATCTGGTCAGGGTGATATAGAAGGCCATCTTTCTAAGCAGAGGCGTATGTCCAGCAGTGGACTGTTTAAGGCTATTGATGATAATGACTATATAACAACATTTAATACATGTTATACATATGTATTTGTGTGTTTGATTACCATCTTACAGACTCGGTCTGGTTTAGGGTCAGACAGACGTATGTGAGATGGGTCAAGTTACGATTTTTTTAAAATCTATCTTGCATTTACTTCAGTTTACACAAAAATAGTGTTTGTATCAGCGATTTAGCTAGAAATGCTTGTCTGGGGAATTCGTGTATTGACCCACATGCGATGACGTCAGACACTTGTTGACAATGTGTCAGTACGTTACTTTATAAGATTATATATCTTAATTTTAATCCTTTAGTTATGTCAGACACATAACAAGTTATCGTGCTTATCGTATAATATTTGTCATAACTGGGAATCGAACCCTTGTTCTCAGATAGCCAGTCAGTTATTATATGACAGATAGTATCTATTGATATAAATGGCTATTGGAAAAAACTTTGACAGTTTAACAATATTATTCTGTCATTAATTTTAAAAATGTTAAACAGAAATTCAAAATAACATGAAATATTTAATACTACTGTTCTGATAACCCTAATTCTTTGAGGCTGTCAAAGAGGAATCCAGGAAATTTCAAATAGCATCAATTATCATTTTCAACAGCCTTTAGCAGTCCACTACACCAGTTGACTACACGGTTGGCCTAGTGGTTTAAGCGGTCGCCACGCCGCTCTGTGTTGTGGGTTCAAATCCCACATGGGACAACACTTTGTGTGATCCACAAACTGTTGTTCTGAGTCTTGGTGGTCTTTGTGTCCGTTTCTTGTATGTTTGTAAAGTCCCCCGTGACACAGGATTTGTTGCTAATGCGGGCGTTGTCTTTTTTAATAAAAAAACTACTGGACATAGACACAACATAGACCCCCACGCTGGCCAGACGGGTTGGTCTAGTTTTTGTTTCAAGTCTTTCTTTTTGCAGTGATGTTATCTTGCATATTGTGCTTCCTTAGTTGCCTCTTATAACACACATGGGATAAATAGGGACACGGACATTTCACGGAGATTTCAAAAACCATTTATACATATTTTGTGTTAAGGCTCACCTGGCCAGTGGGTGCCAGGGTCCGCTAGAACTTGTTTACCCCTCATCTACTACTCGGACATCAGGACACAAACATACAAACTTAATATATAACTTAATATAAATGAAAGCTTAAAAAATAAAGTTTTGAAGTCAACGCAATTAAAAGATACGGTCAATTGAGGCTCGGATGTTAACCAATTTGATTAATACGCCCTTTATGGTGCCCCCTATTAACCTAGAACTATGAAATCGGGAAAGGAAAAAACCGAAAATCGTCAATAATTGTTATATAATTAATATGTTTATATATGTATATGTATTTCATCTTATACATATGTGTATGGATAGATTATAATTAGAAATGGGCTATTTTTAAAAGGCTAATAAGCAATTTCCTCAAAAGCAATTGTAATGAAATATATAGTGGGTTATTTATTTACTTAGTTATTTACTTTCTTTTTTTTTTAAATAGAAACCTACCAAAGTGACGCTATTCTGCCTGATGGAAAGCATGAATATAATCCAAGAGTGGTGGTCGTCTTACTTAGTGCAGACAGTGCAGTATAGCGACCCACGCTATGGCGACCTAGTGAGATGCTTTTTCACGACCCGCTTAAAGGACCCGGGATCGTAATGGGAGGGAAACACCTGCGCTGGCAATGAGTTCCAGGCTTTAACTGATTTGCACAGGAAGGAAGAGCCGAACCGTTTAGTTCGGGAGCGTATGTCTACCATTCTGAAACGATGACTTCCAAGGCCAGCACGAGTTGTCTTGTAGAGGAACGGAGAGGATGGGATTAGTTGGAAGAGTTCATCTCAACACTCTCCATGATAAAGGCGATAGAGGACTGCCATAGAGGCGGCATCTCTTCGCAACTGCAGAGACTCAAGGGATTCAGTGACTTTACTTCTTACTTGTCTGTATTTTAAGAAATCATTTCTTCGTGGCTTTTAAGCTTTTCACACTTTTACAAATCATTCAAATCATTTTTCTCATTTCAAATTGGTTTTTGTAAAGCACATACGTTACTTACATAAAATAAGCAATTAAAAAATTTAACTGGCTTATGGCGGCTAATCTGTATAACGGCTGGACCAATTTTAACGGGACTTTCACTGGCAGGTAACTGGTGTTATAAGGAGTAAATAAAGCTACTTTAGGTTTAGGAAAAAACGTAGATTTACGCGAAAACAAAATTTAAACCATTGAAATAGTAAACCATACCCGATTCAAAAGTAACAGAAATGACACGTAATAACGCAGTAATGTTTTTAACGACTATTTACTTGCTAATTAACATTTTTAATTACTTATTACTTTAATTTAATGAATTAACTTAAATAACAACTATTTAATTCTTTAGTACAATGCTAAAAACCTGAAGTATTAAATAACATACCTACATTAGCGTTATGAAAAAACGATGCGTTTCTAAATAATTGATATATTAACATTGAAAATAGCGGTTACTGATTACGATAATACATATATATGTTTCAGCTACCGAATTATCTTTCCGTGTAGGCCATTGCCAATTTTTAGATTATCAGTTTTGCAAACACACACTTATCGTTTATATAATACCTATAACCATTTATCTTTGTAGGGTGAAGGCCGAACGCGGGAAGTATTAATATATAGATGTTGGATTGTGTATGTTTCCAAAACTCAAAAATATTTGCACCGATTGAGGTCAAATTTAGATATGATGTAACCCGGGTTACATATTGTCTTTGGCTATTTTTAGCGTCAGTTTTGTTTTTTATTTAACATCAATGCAGCGTTTAAGCGTAGCAGGTAAGCGTAGCACCTGCTTCCCCGACTTTAGTATCCGACCGCGTGCGGTTTTTGGTCGGTTCGAGTCCGATAACCACCAGCGTGTGGTATCTGGGGAGATTTCCGCACAGACAAACGAAAAAGGGTACAGGGTAGTTTATAATAAAAAAAAATAGTATAGCAAGCATCTTTCCTTTCATTTTTCTGCTTTTGATCTGATGAAAAGGGACGGAACTGTGTAACAGGAAGCATGCACCGCACAGGGATAAACACCGTCAGATGGTAAATGCCAAATTTCATACGTTAAAGTATTTTTTTTTTAATTGTAAAATTCAAGAATTTGGTACTGATTAGAGTATTTTTCAAGTAGGACTAATTAGTATTGTGAAGTGTTTTTTGTGTGAAAAGACCTAATTTTAATTAATATATATCAACATTTTTTTAAGAATAAAGAAAATTGCTTCAATATATACTAGGCGGGTATAACAGCGAGGAGTTAAGTGTATACGCATAACTGTACAGTAACTTCGTCACCTGAAGTGTTTCTGAATTTAAATTGTTTTTGTTGTACATACAAAATGAGTTGAAGTACGTACGTACATTAATGAAATATTACTACAAATCTGATCAAAATTAAAAATCTATTATCTGTATTTATGACAAGTAAAATAGAACTAAGAAAATGCTCTTGAGAAACTGAACAATATTTTTATATTTACGACCTGAGTGAGGAATTTCTCTTTGTAAAAAAAAAATTAGATCAGTTTAAATATTATTTTGTTACATATTCATTTTGACATTCGATTACATTATATCGTAATGTAATCATAGTCACTAACCTAGTATTTATGGTTACTTCGAAAGTGATAGTAAATTCATTTGGTTCGCAAAACGTGTTCCGACCACACTAGACCTGGTTTTTTTTGTAGTATATTTTAGTGTTTTAAAATAAAAATTATATCTAGGTATCAAAATGTAAAAATCTTAAGTATAACAAAACATTTTTTATTCGACGATTCAGTTTAAAAAAAGCAAGTGTAAAATTTATATTTTTTTTTGTATAATTTTCACTTAAAATACATAAAAAAAAAAAAATAACAATCTTATTAAAAATTTACATTTGAGTACCAGGATATCATAAATTGAAAGAAGTACGTGTGTAATATTGAAAAATAATTCAAAAAAGGAATGCAACAAAATTGGGCCTAGTAATAGCGTTAACGTATATTGAACCGTCGATTCTGCGGAATTAATGAAGTCGCTATCTATTAAGTAGAAAAAATGCATACGCCATGGGGTGTCAACGGTGGCGAATACAACTTTCACTATGATTCAAAGTAAACGTGACCTGTATTACGAATATCACGTGCAAAGATCAACGTAATAACATAAGTTTAGAAAAACATTAAGAACTAAACACGTGAATGGAACTTTAGTTTACTCTTATACTTTCATAACATCCTGGTAGATTAGTTTTTAAATACAAAGAACTAATGCCAAGCATAGTATTTTTATAATAGGAGTTCTTATTGAAATTAAAATGTTCGGAATACGAAATAGGTTTGAAACCGAAATAATAAAATACTTAACCGATTTTTTCAAGTATCTGTCTAATAACAGCGCTATGGGTCTAGTAGTCAGTGGCTTGGACTGCTTAGCCAAAGTTCGCGGGGTTGATACCACCCAGGACAAATATTTGTTCTGTCTGGGTGTAATTTAACTATAATATGTATGTATTTAGAAATATTTAAGCATGTTTAACAGCTGGTTACTATAGCACAGGCTCTGCCTAATTTAGGAACAGACTAAAACAACATTTAACTGCCTCAGTGGTGCAACGGGAGTGGATGCGACTGCTGTACTAGAGGTCTCGTGTTCGATACCCAGGTCGGACGAAATGTTTGTACGATCTTCAAATATTTGTTTCGAAGTTTGGGTGTTTAATGTGTGTGTTGTGAATTTACAAAAAATAAGTATATAAGTATTCTATCAGTCAGTCTAGTTATCATAGCACAAGCTCTGCTTAGTTTGAAACTAGATGGCGTTGTGTGTCAAATGTCCCAAATATTTATTTATTTATTTATTTAATCTCAGTTAATGTTTGATCGATATAAATTCTAAAGCTATTCTGTTGCGATAGTTTAGTGTATACAGAGGAAAAGCTAGCTACGTGTGCAAGAATTGATTGGGTATCTATCGTTACATGTTACGACATAGATGTTAAGTACATAAAGTATTACAAACACTGCAATAGGTCATCCGACTATATTTTATACAGTTTTCGGTGTAATTTTCTAAGAAAAACAAACTAGATAATAAATATTTCAGACATTCGACTGAAAGAAAACACTCAAACTTCGAAACCAATATTTGCAGAACCATTAAACATTTGGTCTGCCCCTCGAACCCGAGACCTCAAGCATAGCAGTCGTATTCACTACCGCTGCACCACCGAGATAAATATAACACTGTTTTCTCTTCAAATATTTTTTTAACCATTATAGCCTTATATAATTTAATTTTCTTTAATTTTAATCAAAACTACGAGAATTGCTGTGAACATATATTTATTACTTACTGAAATACGCAAAAAGGGGTAAAGTCTACATCAAATTAAAATTGGCAATTAGGTCTGCGTGGTGACGGATTAAAAATACGGAAAGTTACCGCCCCTATTGTTACCATCCCGTGGGAGTTGAAAAGCCGACAAAGGGAGCAAGTACAACTTCAAAGAGGAGGAAAATTTAACATAAACTTTGTACCAACCCATTTGGCCTGCGTGGTATAGTAGGCCAAAACTTCTTTCCTAAGTGGAGGTTTATGTCCAGCAGTGGACTAAACGCTATTATTAATAATTTAGAGGCTTTTCATAAAGAAATATTGCTTGACTAAATTGACATAAACGTTAGCGGTGCCGCAGATTTAAACTTGTATGATAAAGGATTAGCTGCCTCGTTGGCCTAGCGGCTAGCGTATGCGACTGTTGATCAAGAGGTCTTGGTTTCGATGTCCGGGTCGGTCTAAAGTGTTATTAACTTTTTCTGATTATAGAAGTGCCCGTAAACAGCATTTGAAAGTCGGAGTCTTAACCCCATGCCTCGGAGAGCACGTCAAGTCGAGATTGTCAGAATGAGGCTACACCATAATATCTTCAGCATAGTTAACTGGTCTCCGTGGAGATTGGCGTGGTCAAAATCGGCTAGAAATACATCGACCACAATAAAGGGTTTATCTCTCTAAGTTTGCTAGTAGATAAATTGTACGTCTAAACATAATTTCTGACAACAAAATCCGTTATTTAACTAATAACAGTTATCCTTCCATATTAGTACAATTTAAATCTTACAATCAAAAAATATTTTATACCGACTAGAATACACGACATATCCCATTTTATAATTGCATCCGAAACAAATAACAAATGAGGTAATCGATGTTTATTTTTCTATAAAAATGAACGAAGGATAATTTGGTATAAATATAGGTATTTCAATGTGGGTAGTATTTTTCAGACATGCGTAAGACAGGTGGCGGAACTTCAAAACACCTACAAATACTATGGTACTGCTTAGATTCATACACGAAGTGCTTAACTGTGATAAATCTAATACGAGTGTTTTGTAAGTAATGACTTAAGAAATACTACGACTCACACCTACCAGGGACACATGAATAAGTAAGATCCTTCTTAACCACTCTTTAATTTACGTACAGCTTCAGTACAAAAGTTAACTCAGTTTGTTTACTCTAAAAACGATTTAAAAACAATCTATCAACATTAAGTTACGCAAGTTATTCAGTGTAAGTTATAGAGCACATAAGTTATATGGTACACTTAACATAATACTTAAAAATGCAGAATAATTATGGCTAATAATCGACTTTTAAATACGTTCTTAATGATGAATTATGATGATACCTATTCTATAAGTCATCACAAACGTTTGAATCAAAATAAATGTGAAGGTAAATTACGTAATTACCTGTAATTAGCCAAGTGTCACACAAAAAAAATCGAAAGAAATCGTAGAAATGAATGCAATACGTTCAATAACGTAAAATATAATGTTCTAAATAAATGGAAAGCCGGTCGTTTTACAACGAAAGAAACACTTAAACGACAAGTCGACACTGCACCACTATTACAATAAACAAATTGCGTAACGATCCCATAAAATAATGTAAACCATTTCTCTATACACCATGTGATTTACGACTTTCCATGCTTCGAAAATTATCACACATTGAAATATTTTTATAGCGCACAAAAGCAGAGGGACTCGCGACACGCGGAGATGTTCACGAATATACTCACCTATGGTCAGAGAGTGTGGTCGGGCGCTTGTGGCGCTCCCAGCTGCAACATCGATCGGCACAATTCCGTGATTTCCGGGTGGTTCAAATTTATCAGATGCACGTACATCTGCTTGTGCAAGCTCAATTCTCCAGATACAGCCTCCAACCTCTTTAGTAACACCTCCTTCTCCCTCAGGAGAGTCTTCACCTTCTCTTCGACCTCTCGGGAGCGTACTTTAGCTTTTTCACGGGATTTCCTCACAGCTATATTGTTTCGCTCGCGTCGTCTCCTATACTCGTCAGTACCTTTGTCTATGGATTTTCCTGACGATCGTCTCGACGGAGTAGGCTTGTGTTTTAAAAGCGGCGGCAGGAGAGGTGCTCCTAAGGGGGGTAGCGGTGTGAATCCGCCTCCATAAGGACCGCCGACTCCCACAGTTGGTTGTGGGTTATATTGTCCTGTGTATTGTGCACACGCCACCGTTCGTCGGTAGTCGTGGGGCTCAGGGGGCTCTTCCTTTATGGGAGGAGCTTGCTCGTGCGCTTGGTTAGGCTGAACCGGAGCGTAGGACGCACCCGAGTGTACCGGTTGTGGCATGTACGCCAACGTCGTCCGGTTATACCTTGGCTGGGGTGACTTTCCACCAGGAAGTATTTCCTGAAAGAGAGCCATACCCTCCTCACTCCTGAATTGATCCTCGATGAGGTGCTGTAAATCCAAACTAATTTCCTGTCCATTGAGCTCATCTAGGTCGGGGGGCGGGAAGGGTGCTCTTTTATCCTCTACTGCTTTTTTTAGGTCTGGTTGTGGTGGTGGCGGCGGTGCCGCCGCCGCGTCGTACATCTGTGGGGATTCCATACCGCCGCCCGGGCCAATCACGGGCCCAGCGGCGCCGGTGGCCCGTGCCTCCACTTCAAAGCACTGAGAAGCCGTCACTAAAGCACAACATGCACCGCGAGTAAATCCTTTGAGTGTGTGTGTATCGCGGCTTGTCACGTGTCGGAGCAGAACGACTGTTAGCGCGCGTGCGGGCGCTACGGCGGTCGAGCGCGAACTGGCGCGCCGCGCCGCCCGCGCACAACACGCAAGGTTGGCCGGAAGGAAACGCTGAAGTTGGCGCTGAAAGTTTGCCGGTAAAAGTTCGCGCCGCAGCCGCCCGGACCACCATCTTAATGTTTACCCTTTTCATTTTACGCCTACAATAATCTATTTTTATAATTCCCCTGTACACAGATTTTTGATCTTTTTCTTTGTGTAGGTGTATAAGTTAAATCGTCATAATGAGTAACAAGTGAAATAATTGTTGTATCATCTTAAATAAATCAGAAAATCGTCACTATGTTAACTGAAAAAAGCATAAAGGTATTACTTTCAAACAACATATTCGAAATCTTATCCTACTGAAATTTTCAATTGTAAATAAAAATGATAGCTCAGAACACAGACAATAACAGCTTGTTTTGTCAATAAGGATAGTTTGTTTTTTGAGTGTATGTGTGTATATATATGTGTTTGTAAATTAATGTACTTAAAACAGTTCCTAAATGAACTACACATTCATAGATAATTTTGTGCTTAATGTCTAAGATAAAGACAAATGTTGACGATAAAACTAAGAAAACAAAAATTACTTAAACACAGGTTAAATCTCTACCTTATTTTTGTTTTCTAGACACATATGTATGTACTTAATTTTTTAAGATGTCTATAGCATTTGCTTAACAAAACCTACACGAATAAAAATTATAAAACTTGAGATATGTCAAGGGACACCCGGATGGAACGAAGTTCCTTTCGATTAATTAGCTTTTAAGCTACAAAATTTTTTTTTTTTATTATTAACAAATATAATGTAACATAAACTTAATCAGTTGCCTCAATTTTAGTAGTAATTGGCTTGAAATATAATATTTTAATAACTTAACAAGACAAAAATAGTCGTTGCGACACTACACTGTTTAAAGCA
Source organism: Hypercompe scribonia (assembly GCA_949316085.1). Taxonomy (NCBI): domain Eukaryota; kingdom Metazoa; phylum Arthropoda; class Insecta; order Lepidoptera; family Erebidae; genus Hypercompe; species Hypercompe scribonia. The sequence goes on from OX438986.1 coordinate 15,685,586, forward strand.
AAATAGAAAGACAAAACGAAAACAATTGGCTTACTTTTTATGAGAGAGAGAGAGACAGACAGAGAAACATCCACACGCCGCATGGCTTACTACACTATAACAAAAAGTGTCGTGACAACTTTTCGTCTGAATTTTTTCCGTCGCAACGTGCGATAAGCTTCCAATAAATTACCGACGGCAGCTATAGGAAACAAACATGGATGATTAGGGTGTTCACAGGAACATCCTCACTGTACCGGCCGTGTCGAGAAAAACCGCTGTTAAGATCACACCTGGCCAAGCCCTCTAACGTAAGCCTGATAAGGAATTGGTCGTGGCTCTTGGCTATGAAGAGTAGATGCGACTATTGGAACTACGATCACGCAATCAATGTTACTATTCTCTCTTGCATAATTGGCTACTGCTATAAATTTCACAATATGACATTAACTGGTGGGTTTTATAATACCATACCACCTTTATTAATACATAGCTGAGCACAAGTCTTAGGCCGGTTAATATAGGGTTTGTGTCAAATTTTCTCTTCTTTGCTTGATCTACGTAAATTGCTCCCTTATTCGACACTTACGAAACCTGTGAGATGAATAGATACGATTACATTCCGTATTTTTAATGCCCACCACACCATATGGGTTATAAATGTATTTAATACAACACAGGTCTTTTATACCTATCACGGGCACCAGTCTCTCACAAAATGTGATATCTGACTCAACTGTAATATTACAGTAAAAACCATTTTTGTGAGGAGAAAATAAACTATTATTACTCATACTCACTACTGTGTCTAATTTTAAAGCCCAAATATAATAAATATTTAGACAGTCAAGCTATTTTTTTTCTAAATATGGGACTAATCCTTCCCACTCGCCCATTACGGTAACTCCTGTACTCCAGGATTAACAGTAGTGACCCACGAGCATACCGAATTATGACACTAGCGAAGTACTTGAAAAATTTTGACTAAATAAATGAATATTTCGGACATTCGACACACAACGTCATCTCATCATCGTTATCTCAGCCAAAAGACGTCCACTGCTGGACATAGGCCTCTAGTTTAGCAACGTAATTTAGTTTCAAACAAAGCAGAGCTTGTGCTATGATAACTAGACTGATAGAAGACTATATATTTTTTTTGTAAATATTATACGTTGAAAACACCCAAACTTCGTAACAAATATTTGCATATCATACAAGCATTTGGTCCGACCCGGGAATCGAGAACACGAGACCTCAAACACAGCAATCGCATTCATTACAGCTGCGCCACCGAGGCAGTTATCTATCTGTCTTGAAACCCGCTTTGAAATTAATCAAAAAAAAATAGAGCAATGCTAAATATAAAATAAAGTAAATATTATAGAAAAAATGCAACTGTGTGAAAATATAGAAACACTTGAAATAAATAAACATGCTTTCTTTACATGGGGAGAAAAAAGGAGTTACGTATTTCGAATATATGGCATAACTGCCTCGGTGGCGCAGCGGTAATGAATGTAACTGTTGTGCTTTGAGGTCTCGGGTTCGTTTCTCGGGTCAGACCATGACGTTTGTATGATCCGCAAACATTTGTTTCGAAGTTTAGGTGTTTTCTATGCGTAATATGTATGTATTTACAAAAAAAAAGTATATAAGTATTCTATCAGTCAGTATCATAGCACAAGCTCTGCTTAGTTTGAAACTAGATGACGTTGTGTGTCAAATCTCCGAAATATTTACTTATTATACCTTTAGAAAACATAATCCTTCTAATGCATTCGGTAAAGCAATTAATTAATGACTGCTACAAAAACAATATGTTTACATCAAGTCACACGGGATTTCGTCACGTGTTCAGTCAGAGCTAGCAATGCAGCTATCATCACGATCACACCCTATCGCACAACATCGACGCAATCATTATAATCGGAAATGCATCGATACAATATCGTTATCACCTTACTACGTGTGTAATCGATAGCTAAAAGATTTTCGAACATGATTTTTCATTTTATATTATTATATATTATTATAAGAGAGATCTACGTCCAGTTAGTAGACTACTGAAGGTTGTGGTTGATGTTAAAATAAGGTAATAGCTTCACACATCTCACACGTCCATCTGAACCCAATTTTTGGTTTGACTGTACGGATGGCGTAGTGGTCAAGCGGTCGCCACGCCGCTCTCTACTACGCTGAGCGTTGTGGGTTCAAACCTCACATGGGACAACACTGCCCGTGATCACGGTTTGTTATTCCGAGTCTGGGTGTTCTTTGTGTCCGTTTCTTGTATGTTTGTAAAGCTCCTCGCGACACTGGATGTGTTACTAAAGCAGGCGTTGTCTTTTAAAAGAAAAAAACCGCAAATTTCCGTAAATGCGAGTTTCGAAAATTTACGGAAATTTGCGGCATAAACGGCTGTATCTTTTGATTGCGTTGGCTTAGAAATTTGATTTTTTTACAGCCCCAAGAGACAGTAAACTTAAATATTTAGTATAAGTTTCAGCTTGGTACCTCCACGTGTTTCTTAGAAAAAGGGTCTTAACAGACGAGCGGACAACAAAATGATTTCATAAGTATTCCGTTTTTTTAATTCGAGGTAACCTTAAAAAGAAAAAATCTAGGCGGAACTTAATTAGACTATTAATAAACATATTTATATGTCTAAATATATACATATTATAGATGAATCACACCCAGATACTGACTAAATGATAGCGTTCAGCTCACCATACTTATCCTGAATGGGAATACCTTGTACCGCGAAGATGTTAAAATAAGATGAACAATTGGGTAGATGACTGTATCCTAAATAAACACCAATGTCCACTTCATTGAAACTAATATCGCGAAACATCTCGGAAAATACAATTAGCATAGCTTTTTATTATTATTACGAATTTCAATCACATATACAGTGAAATATATTGTTCAATTGAGTAGTCTAAAACAGTGACGTCACAATTTGATATTTAGTACATTTTTCATACAAAATGGTCGTTTTGACAGATGATAAAAAGTAACTAATTTGACTAAGGTGTCATCTAGCCTATTGTTCGTCAAATACCAACGTGAACTAAACCGCCGGCAAGAACAATTAGTTAGACCATTATCAACAGACTTTAATACTCAACTGCTGGTTGCTGGTTGCTGCTGCTTTCTTAGAAGGGGTCTACATGACCCCTTCTAAGAAAGAAATACGTAACGCGTAACCTACGTGCTTTAGTACTTAGATACTCCAAATATCTGCCTCGTTGGTCTTACAGTTAGCGTATGCGACCAAGAGTCCTCAGGTTATATTTTTTTTCCTATTCTGTCTGATGGAAAGCATGAATAGAATCCAAGAGTGTTGGTAGCCATACTCACGGTGAATAAAGACAATGTAGTATGGCGACCTAGAGATTCGATTCTCGTGTCGAGTTAAAAAATATTATTATATTTAATTGTTCTGGTTATAAAAATACGACTTGGAGTTTGGAAGTCCGGGTTAACTTCACCGTTGGTCCTGAGATTGATGTTCGCCTGGTCGTGTCGTATAACCGTCTCATCGAATTGTGAGAATGAAGGAAACAGAGAGTGCACTTGTGTTTACGCATACACTTGTACGCTGTAATGTCTCCTGTGTAGCTGTCTGGTCTCCGTTGAAACTGATCGCAGAAATTGGCTAGAATATAATGATCATGCCCAACTCTCGATTATTTATTCTGGGTGGAGATCGATCCCGTGGTGTATCGTTTAGCAGACACGAACACTAATCACTATACCAACAGACCTAAACAATACCAAAAACTTTTTGCAAAAAAATATATTAAGATCTACCTGACCCGGCAAACGTTGTTTTGCCATTTTTACTAAAATGGCTATTAAAAAATAAAGGTTGATCGTAGAAGGGTGAAAATTGAGGATTGTATGTATTTTTGTATGTTGTATCATAAAAAATAGAAATTAAAATTTTGTCTAAAAAATAAAAAATAAATTAGGGTTGTAGTAGTAATAGTTAGGGCATAACATTTAGGGGGATTAAAAATAGATGTTGGCCGATTCTCATAGATACCGGATAAGCACAAAAAATTTCATCAAAATTGGTCAAGCCGTTTCGGAGGAGTATGGCAACGAAAACTGTGACACTAGAATTTTATATATTAGATGATAAATAGACTAACCATCGAAAAATGATACAATAGAACCATGTCTAATTAACTTACTACTTTATAAAACCATTTATTAAAAAAGGCAATGCCTAGGTATTGTGTCGCGGGGGACTTTACGAACATACTAGAAACGGACACAAGAAACATCCATTTTTTTTTGTTTTTATAGCAACCTACCAAAGTGACTCTACTCGGCCTGATTGAAAGCATGAATAGAATCCAAGAGCGGTGGTTGCCGTACTCACTGCGAATGGAGACAGTGCAGCATAGCGACCCATGCTATGTCGGCCTAGTGAGATGCTTTTTCACGCCCCGCTTAAAGGACCCGAGAACTAAGTAGTTTCAGTACAACAACTCGTGGATCACACAAAGTGTTGTCCCATGCCCCTAAAAAAAAAAAAAAATAAAAAAAAAATAGAAAAAAAAATAAAATAACAAATGCGGGATTTGAACCCACAACGCTCAGCGCAGTAGACAGCTTATGCCACTAGGCCAACCGTGCAGTCAAATGTTAATTTCGAGTAATAAATATTAACGTGAACTGACCGTAATACAAGTAGAATCTGTATTTACAACTGATACAGTACATTCGCTCCACACTGATTGCGCCGCGGAATTTGATATTTAAACGCAAGTTTTAGCAAAAAACAACTATTAGTTGAGACGGCAGTCAAACAAATAATGAATTTCGATGTTTGCTTGTTGATTTTACTGTATCTGTGTGGTGATAAATTAGAGTGTCACCATTCTTATTAATCCCATGGGTGTTGTAAGAGATGATTAAGTGAGACAACAAACCCTATACCTACTCGGCTGGCCAGGGTGGAATAGTAGGCCAAAATCTCCTTGCTAAGGAGAATGGATATTTAGAGATAGTATAGGCACGTTGATTCCAGTACGAAAGGGCCGGCACGATCGGAGTAGTACTACCCTCCCACAGAAGTTTAACCTAAAGCGACAGCATCCGTACTGGCGTGTTTCATTAGTGAGTGTGAGACCGGAGGCCCATTGATGCATTGGTGACAGTTGTCGTGACCATCAACAGCCTTTTACAGTCCACTGCTGGACATAGGCCTCTCCTTAGTAAGGAGGTTTTGGCCTACTACACCACGCTGGCCAGACGGGTTGGAATAGGGTTTATTTTAAGTTTTCCTTCTCTTTGTAATGATGTTGTCTTACATAGTTGTCGTGATAAGTGTATGCAATACAATGCCACGATGACTGTCATGTCTTTTACGACCCAAAGCGAGGCGTGAAAAAGCGTCTTACTAGGCCGCCATAGTGTGGGTTACCATACTGCATTGTCTGTATTCGCAATGAGTACAGTGTCCACGACTCTTGGGTTCTATACATGCTCTCCATCAGGTAGAGTAGAGTTGCTTGGACAGGTTCTTAAAAAAAGTAAAAAAAATGGTCTGTTAAAGGTCTTTTATGATGATTAAAGCAAAACGAGTATGCCTTTCAGTAGTCGCTTGTAATGTAATATTTGATATTTCACCTTTACAATTGCAATTTTGACTGGAGTTCAAACCAAGCCTGTTTCTGGTAGAGGAACTAAGATAGCAGCAATGTACTTGACACTCTTCAGGTGTACATGGACGGCGCTAGCAACTTACCATCACGTACTCTGTCTTTATTCCCGTTATACGATAATTAAAATAAAAACAACCTGACGACCAACTCCTGTTGCGCACATGTTCATAGTTCATCGATTTAACAGACTTTCTGTCATATAACGCCTTTTTTTTTTTTTTTTTTTTTAAAAAAGATGACTCCCGCAATAGTACGGCTTGATGGATTTTACAAACATATCTGAAACGGACATAAAGAACACCCAGACTTAGAACAACAATTTGTGGACCACACGAAGTGTTGTCCCGTGTGGAGTTTGAACCTACGATACTCAGTGAAGAGGTGACCGTCTGAACCTTTACGTCATCTGTGCAGTTATAAGTACGGACCCTTTATGTAACACTCACCCCTTTAGATTGCAGGGTAATTAAAAGGAAGATACATTCAAACTTTCGAATATTATTTATATAAGATTGGCAGTAAAATTTGACAATTGCTAATTGATTTGATCGTCAAATCAATAATCAAGGCTCTCATCGCAAATCCCCCTTCTGTTATATTTGGAAAAATTTAAAAAATAAACTAAGGTTTGAAATCCGAAATACGATTGAACTACCAGGGAATCAGAATCGTAAGAAGTTACACATACATTAAAAATATTTTCTCGACATTTTCAATGACATCTGATATCCGAAGCTCGCGACTGTATTCATATTACATTCTACGATTACATATATTTTATAACATCGTCAGAACGTTTCCTAGGCTATTGAATACTAAGGCTTAGTAACAGTCCCCCCTCCTTCTTGTCAGTAGAGGGGGTGTGGTGAGCGGCCCGACTGCGCTCTGTGACGCAATTTTCGCCTTTGCTATTTAGTGCGGACACTCTACATTGGCATCGTGTGGACCGAGTTATTTTGTTATATAAATATGACATTGAATTAATAAACATATTTCGGCTATTTGGTACAACGTCATCCAGCTTAAAACTAAGCAGAGTGCACTGTTACAGCTAGACTAAATACTTTATTTACAATAAAAAGGATTAAATGAAATAAAAAAAGGACATTTTCTTAGACTTTACTTTCTAACCTAAAAAAGTTTTTCACTAATTTGTTCAACCAACCAAGAGCAATGGAAAAACGTCCTTTGAACAAACCTTTCCTACATCGCCATCGTTGCCATACTACTGGTACACCTCGCTTCTAGCCTGTTCGAGGGCTGGATATGTTATAAACATTATGTTTTTGCCAATGGTTAAAGTACGATCGAGATTAGCCCTACAAAGAGAATTTTGGCAGTGGATGGTGGCACCTTGACATGACATTTAGAGTTTCAACAAGAGCTAGAAGAAATACATTATGTGTGCATGTTGAGGCCAATAGATAAACATTCGTAAGGCTTTTAAAAATGTTAATTCATTCCTATAAAACCAATAAGCTCTAATTTTTCGTTTTAACCTTACGTAATGTTTTTTTTATTAAAATTTAAAGTTTTTCTTTTATTTAGATTAGCCTAGATTTGCTACAACGGCCAACCTACACCGTTCCCACGTCTCACTGAATGGATAAGTAGGCGAGCGACAGCGCAGAAAGTGGTTGCAGTGACGCAACCGCGCCGGTAACCCAGTCACCGTGCCGTACCAGACGATGCCGATGGTGGTCTCTGTCACGTCACTACTCAAGATATTTAACATTCTATAGGTATCCAACTCAGTTTTAGCTGCTCCTATATTTGATTTCAAGTACTAGGAACGCAGACGTTAGAGGAAGATGTTTTTTAAACATGTGCCTAAATGAATGCTTTACTTTTTTCTTAAAGCCAAATTAACTCTAGTCTGTCTAATGGAAAGCATGAGAAGAAATCAATCCAATCCATGATAATTAAATTAAAATAAATAGACCATAAATTACTACAAAGATTATTTTTTTCTAACACCAGGGAAGGTATTTAGCAGGAAAAAGCCATCCAATATAGATACGGGTCGTAATGGTTAACCACTTTCTTTGTTTAAGGCTGAACGTGCGGATTTTGGACGGTTCGAGTCCGATATAACCACCAATAGATAAATAATAAATAATATAATAAATAAATATTTCGGACATTTGACACACAACGCCATCTAGTTTCAAACTAAGCAGAGCTTGTGCTATGATAACTAGACTGACTGATAGAATACTTATATACTTTTTTTTTTGTAAATACATACATATTATACATAGAAAACACCCAAACTTCGAAACTAATATTTGCAAATCATACAAATATTTGGTCCGACCCGGGAATCGAACCCAAGACCTCAAGCACAGCAGTCACAATCACTACAGCTGCGCCACCGAGGCAGATGGAATATGGGGGGATTTCTTAAAGAAAGGATGAACCTTATAAGTGAAAACAAAAATAATTTATGACACATTTTATTTAAGTTTTATATTTGATTGTTCAGTCATTATCTTTTTAGTAGCTAGATTATATTTTTATGTAAGTTAACCTAGGAATGAAAACTTGTCATATATAAAATAATTTCGTAAAATTAAAAGGAAATTGTACTAGGACGCAATAAATCACAAAAAACCACCCAATTCATGTGAACATCAGACATCATAGAGGACTAGGAATGTAGATGAAATGGGTATCTTACCAATCGAATTGAGCCATTCAAACACGGTTTCTCTGGACATCGGAATTTAGTTCGCTCTGTATTTCAATCTAAGGGTCCTTAGACACTGCTTTACGGCAAAAATTAGCTATCAAGATTAAGGTAAAATGCTGATGGTCTTGAGTGCAACCGTAATGGTGTTATATACACCAAATTAATTCTTTCAACGTTCCGAATGAATCATTTTCAATGGAAATACACAGCTCTTGTCCGGCACTTTGATGAGTAGATATAGCCCTGACCGGATACCATAACATGTCACCATCTTGCGTAATACGGAGAGGTTATGGAAAGTCCGACATTTTTAATAATTAGCTTTGAATAGTGACTGTAAACAGATTTGGCGTATTATGCTGCACTGAAGAGTATAGAGAGATAAGTTATTTGATTTTTGAATTGAACACAAGCTAACAAAGCGCAAGTTGACAGACCAAATAAGGTGTTACAACACCAAAAGGTATACCTAGTCTGAAAGTCTATTCATGTCGAATCCACAAGAAGCTCTTATGTTAACGAACTAGCCTTTCTTACATTTATATAAAAACCAAGTCAAACACAAAAACTAAGTTAAGCACCAAACAAAAAAATCGAATGTAGGTAACCACGCCGGGTACTAAGGCGTCATGATTCGAACAGTGTTACGCAACAAGGCGACTCTCACTTTCACGAGTTGAGGCCGCGCCAAGCTTTGTAGCGCTGTCTAACATCATCAACCGCCTACCTTTTGCTGTTCGCCTAGTACCCTACTCGATTTGTAATAATAAGAAAAACGAAAACAACACTTTGGTTTCTTTGCATTGTACTAAGTAAATAAACTAAAAAACTATTTATTTTAAAATCATTAGTTTTCAAAGTAAAAAAAAATGATAAGCAAGCATTGCTTTGTATCGAATTTACAATCAACTGATAGACTATAAATTTTAATTATATGCGATACGATGGATCGATCCATTGATGTTATGACCTGAATATTTTTACACTTGCACTTTTAAAAACGATAATAACGAAATCTGGTAAATTAATATCCATCCATCCAGAAATTTAATTGAAGTAACTTTAAAAATACTTCCTGGGAGACATTTACAATCATAATTTATATATACTAGGAGGCAGGCAACAAAACACATACTATATAAAAAGGTAAAAATACCACAACTAAATTGCTAGTCTGTTTTCCACACCACCAAATGAAATTAGCGTATCCTAAATATTGAACATTTCTGTTAAACGTATCCGTACATTCAAATTTTATGATAGCACTCAAACGTGATTCGCTTGGAGCGAAAGTGTGTCATACCCACACAGTGTACTGTAGTGGGGATGTGGTATTTCCCACTACCTTAGGAGATAATACTAACGCTACGTACAGTTCCGTGTAGGTACTTATATTGATGTTGGACAGGAGCATAGGATGACAATAGATAAAGCCCAATATTTCTAAACGGCAACAGATTTTTATGATTCTAGTTTTTTCATAGATATAAAAGACAGTGGTTCTAACAACCACCGATGGCAATAGTGGGAACTACTCAAGGTTAGCTAGGACTTGGTAATCGACGCCAATGGCATGTTCATTCATCGTTCATTTTTGTAATTATGAGTACGATGTCATTTAACACAGACTAAGGGTGTGAACAAAGAGAAGGGAAACTGGATACAAACTAGTATGCCAGAAAATTTCTTCCTAAGAAGAAAATTTAATCTATATAAGCTCCGCGATGACTGGAATCCCGGCACTTATTTTGCAGTTTTTTTACTCTTCGGTATCATTGGACCAGTTCGACCTAACTCCAAGTCATTCCTTTGTTCTTTACTAACTTCTTTGGTTACCAGAGCCCAGATTCTGAGAGGAGAAGGCTCAAACGGCGGTAAAGGTCGCCATGCGTAATTCGTTTGTGTCTTTGCGCTCTTTATGACAAATTAAGAAAAGGAAAACAATTTTCATCAACTTTCATTCAGTAACTGACCGACAGTCGGTCAATTGCTCGATGTTCGTTCTCTGTCTCTGAATCCAAAGACACCAAGAGAGACTGTACATTAGTGTTATATAATTATCAGCTGGCATGTTCAATAGTGCTATAATAATGATCATTATGAGTACCTACAACGTGGTTTGTTACGTAAATGCGTTGAAAAGTTGTAACTGAAGTTACTCAAAGGAGTACTTAGACAGGGCGACATCGAAATAAGAGGAAGGTTCATTCATAGCTTAGGTCTTAGGTACAGTCTCTTTTTTTTTTTAAAAGGCAACACAACACACATGGAAGAGTTTGCGAACATACATGAAACGGACACAAAGAAAATCCTGAATCAGAAAAACAGTTTGTGGATTACACAAAGCGTTGTCCTGTTTGGGAATGAAACCTACAACACTCAGCGACATCTTCGAACTTAATGAAACACACAATTGGACAGTGGAATCCTAAACAGGTAAACGATTTTTTTTTATAGAAACCTACCAAAGTGACTCTATTTTGCCTGATGGAAAGCATGAATAGAATCCAAGAGCGGTGGTCGCCGTTCTCACTGCGAATGAAGACAGTGGCGGCCTAGTGAGATGCTTTTTAACGCCCCGTCTAAAGGACCCGGGATCGTGGTGGGAGGGAAACACGTGTGGTGGTAATGAATTCCAGGCTTTAACTGATTTCCACAGGAAGGAAGAGCCGAACCGTTTAGTTCGGGAGCGTATGTCTACCATTTTTAAACGGTGACTTCCAAGGCCAGCATGAGTTGTCCTGTAGAGGAATGGAGAGGGTGCGCCTAGTTGTAAGAGTTCGTCAGAACGCTCTCCATTATAAAGGCGATAGAGGACCGCCATAGAGGCGACGTCTCTTCACAACTGCAGAGACTCAAGGGATTCAGTGACTATCGGGTTATTGATAATCCGGACTGCTCACCGCTGTAACCGATCTAAATATTTATTTTCTCAAAATAAATGAGTTTTACTCGTTTTCACAACATTTTTTATTAATGTTCTGCTTCTGTTGGTCGTAATATTATTGAAGCAGCAGTTTCTGAGATCATCACGTTTATATAAACAAACTCTTGAGTTTTATAATTATAATATAATATTAGTAAGTACGATTAAGATTTATTTCCTGCCAAAACAGTGTGATCAACTATAGAAAGTGATAAAATAGTACTTACTCGTGTGACGTCACACAAGCCGTGACCTATTAGGAGTTAGCACAAGTTCTGACAAGTTGGAATGGAAAGTTGACATCTTACGTAACTGTTTGTGACTTCTAAGATTTTAGCGATTTAGTTTTGCATTTCTTGACCACCTTTAAATAGACTGATATCATACGATTGTCAAACTAGATAAAAGTTATTAGTTTTCTTAACATTGAGTTGCAATTCGTACATGTATAATATATTATATAATAATTTAAATTGAGATGGTTGTGGGTAAAGAGTCGAACAATGTATTTTGAAATATTCCTTTGAAACTTTACTGCATAATATATATGATGCTATCTCATATATCCCATTTACGCTCGGCTCCTATTTGTGACTGATAAATGAATTTATTTTTATAAGTAAGTCTTAACAGACATTTTTACAAGTCGGACTTTACAGCTTGAAGGCGTTGGCATTTCCTAAGACTCACTCTTGGAAGAAACGCCGAAACAAACCACAGAGGTCTTTTTTTGTAACTTCAAGAACATTCATTTTATGGAAACTATGCGAGTACAGTGCAGGGTCTGGGTTGACCTATCGAAGAAAGGACCATAGTTTTGAGTCGGCCTATCCATATAGGCGGCATACAAGCCCGAGTCATCGTTAACCTTAACCGATATTAGTCGAGATCAACGATCCGAAGCGCAACACTACCGCCAGCAGAATATTTGGATAGGTCGTGAAAACTCTCAAAACCACCAGAAAGCTACTAAATATAAACTAACATTTTAAGTCTATATTACACTCAAATTTACATACAAAAAAACTTACTATACATTTTAAATATACACACACAAATGTACATACGCCGTACTATAGAAATTAAACACAATTGTAATAGTTCTAATGTTTTCGATTAAAAAATAATTGATTTTTAATACTTTTTTAACCGAGACAACTTGATACAGTAAAATTCGATATTTCAATAGTTTCCCTAGAAACAAAATGATAGTGTCATGTGGCATTTTGTAGTGACGACATCTATCGAAAAAACAAGTATAAATTATTTTAACAAGATACGCAGGTGGGTTGAGTGGTCCAGAATTCTCTTATCTAATGTTATATAAAACTGTAATTAACTAATTTTGTCACTAAAAAAAACTTTTCAGTATTGTGTAGTCCAGATATTGAAGAAGACAATGAATGAAAGAAGAAAGTAATGAAAAGTTATAAAAAAGAATAAATGTTGCCAGCTTACACAACATTTTACATTAATGCTTAGCTCCTATCAGTCTTTTTTTTTTTTTTTTTTAACGTGTGGAAGCCCCCTCGGGCCGTCACCCCACCGGGGTTTACGCGGGGTGGTGTGTCGGAATCGGACCGACTAAAACCCACACGGTGTGCCACTCTGCGCCTGACATAGGAGGAACCGGGAACAGCTGTTATTACGACATCCATATCCCTCCTAGCGCCTGCCCGCTCACACGGGCACCACCTGCGGATAAAACTCTCCTTTTAGGCGACGTACGGCACACGCGGACGTCACCTCCTCGCGGCTGGCCACTATAGCGGATGGAGGGGAAAACCCGTCCCGCCCATCCGCGGCCACTTGGTAGCCATTGCGATCTTTACACAATCCGTGGCCTCAAATATATCCCGCAGCTTATCGGCACTCTTTGCGCCTTCGGCACCAGGGAACTCGAGGACTCGAGCTCCTGTCTGGGCGAGGCGCATTCTGACTCCTACTGTCCCAAGATTATTCATGGCGAGACTGTCCTGGGCCCTCTTGAAAACAGCAGCATAGAACAGGCCCCCATTAGCCGCCTCCGGCGATACTGTAATTACTACAGCCGCAGTTTTAGGCGGCTGTAGTTTCCGTGGCTTCGTCTTCTTAACCACTACCACCGGTGGCGACTGCGGAGTCGATGCTGCGTCCTTGGCAGCCCTCCTATCGCGCTTTCGGGACTTTTTAGTCCCCCCGACTACCTTCCATCCATCGGTGGACGGGGCAGACGTGGAGGGGTCAAATGCAGGTGTCGGAGTGGGAAGCGGCGGGAACTCTGCCTTCGTTTTTGCGGCGATCTTAGGGCGGGTTTCAGATGCAGCTATTTTTGCTACAGCCTTCTTTGTTGCCGCTTTTGTTGCTCGACCTGATTTCGAGGTGGACGCAAGTGTTGCCGCCGCATATGACACTCGATCATCTGCAACGGGAAGTGGAGCCGGCTGCGACTTAGTCTTCGCCCTATCCGCTGCTAGTGATGGGCGAACTACGGGGGCCGGAGGCAGCCTCGCCTCCAGTCCCGCGAGACGTCCGTCCAACATATGTCCCACTGCGTCAAGTATTTGGCGCAGGTGGGCATCAGAGACGTCATCAGGACCGTGATTAGGCGCCAACCGTTCTGAAATTGGGCCCCGCCGCTCAGGGTGTTCCGTTTGTGCTCTAAAATGAGCAAACTGGCTGCTGAGCTCAGCCACCTGTCCCGTCAGGCGGTCGTTAGCCGCCTGAAGGCGAGCCACATCACCAATAAGGGTTGTGACAACCTCTGCGATAGCGGAGGAGGAGTCCTTAAGGGCCCTAATAAATGGGCCCTTAAGGTTTGTAGATTTTGTGGCCACTTTGTTGATAATGGCCACAGCTACGTTCGCCCTCTCCTGCAGGGACACCGGGCCCTGGGCTTCAGAACCCTCCACCGTTGGTGCCCGAATTTTTTGGAGCAGATCTGCGATCTCCTCCTCCACTACACATTCACCCTCCATTCTGACTCTCCTATAGGCTGCCGCCTTAGAGAAAAGGGAGCCTGAGGGAACTGAGACTGGAGTGCGTGACCTTCCTCTGCGGCTAGTAGCTACTTTGGTCGGCAACCACTCCTGAGAATTTTCACCTTCTTCGTCTGTGGAGCGTCCGCGTTTCCGATTATCGTGGATTTCTACCTCCATTAGCTCCAATGCTTCAGGTGTTGCACTGGAGTCACCTCTGTCTGTCGGAACGGCGGATTTCGGACGTAACCGATTCGATCTCCGCAGGCTCCCGGAAGCAAGACTAACTTCAGTGAGCCCCAATGAGATCGGCGTCTCACGTTCTTTTGCCGTTTCGTTCCCCTTCTTATTCTTCTCCTTTTTCTTCTCTATCTCCTTCTTTTCTTCGTTTCTTTTATTGTTAGTTGTAGATGTATCCATAATTGTTCCCACACGTGGGGGAGAACTAAAGGTCGACCCGGGCAGAGATCCTCCAATACCCGGGCAAGCGTAAATTTGTGCCCAACCGAGGGGTCCGCAGGTGCCTCGGCTGAGGGTGCGCTTGCGACTGAACTACCCATCAGCCATGAATCCCCTGGTCACGCACCAGAACACGGGATTCGGGGTAATTTTTAATAGAGGTTTTCTTCCTCGCAGTCCGGGCGGCTAAACCAAGACCCTCGTCCCCGATCGGAGTCGCGAGGCATAACCACGACACTCCTTTCGGGACTACGATATGCCGACGGCGGCAGGGAGACAGCGTCTCCTGATGCCTGCTCGGTGGTAGTGTGAGTACACACCGAGCCCGTCCTTCTTTTCCACCGCTGAAAGTGGAGGAACTCCGACCCTAGAAAGGGTCCCACCATCGTGATTTTTTACCGAGGTTTTCCACCTCATTGCTCCGAAGAGCGAAGAACCAACAGAGGATCCGACAGAAACGCCCGCTCTGTTGGACCAAGTTTCGGCCGAATTGCCGAAGAAAATGGCTTCCTCTTCGTGCTAGAATATTAGCCGTTGGCAGTGATGAACACCACCACCGCCAACGTTTCCAGGGTGCACCACGTGGAGGTTTTCTAGCCCAGCACCCCTAGCTCCTATTAGTCTGTGGCAACGTCCACATACAGCGCAAACAGGAATACACACTACAGTGCCATCTAGCGAATACACATCCAACTACTGAGTATACTGAACTATAGAGCAACTACTAATCTTGAATCGCGATATAGAAATTCTCGCGGCGACTAGCATATATACAACATCCCAACATCAACTGCTGGTATGATTACCTCGTCTGATCGGAGGATCCTACCTTTATGTCAGAGGGACATGACACCCATTCCTTCCACAAGTCGTAGCGTGATTTTATAGAGCCTAAAACCTTTTTCTATAAATTGACTATCCAATATTGAAAGATTTTTTCGATTCGAAATAGTAATTAACGAGATTTGCGCGCTCAAACAATCTCTTCAGCTTTTTGACATTAGTTTAGACATGTACAAGTGATACCACGTTTAAACTGTCAGTAGATATAATAAATTGTCATTATAATATGATAAGTACAGATTACTGGTGGCCGTGTAGGCAGGGGTGTAGGCGCATTAAAGTTTTAATTGATGAAGTATGGTCGTACGATGACTAACCAGAATACATTATTATGACAGCCTTTAGTACTTGAACATCGAAATATCTACGACAATACAGGGTTGCTAAATCAGTTCTATTGTGGCTCCATAGATGGCGTCAGAGTCGAATTAGAATGCGATATGGTTTCTTGTGCTTATATTATTAATAATTCTTCAAGACATCGCTGCTAGTACCCTTATACTTGTAATTTCACAATGTTTATAGAATACTAGTTCCCTATCTTGGTATATATGTAAACATGTCGAAACTATTATCACAAAACTAAAGAGTTTGATTGATTCAAACGCGCTTATATCAGGTTAGAATCGATAAGTTCTTTTTAATGGTACATAGTCTATTTTCTGAGTTACTAGAGGCTATATAATATCTCGCTACCATCAATAAGAGTCGAGTATCAGTGAAAAATATAACAAAAACGAGCAAAGTCCTTTTTGAGAGATATTAATTTGTCTACTTCCAAGAACGTTTAATATTCTCGCAAAATTTTGCCATATCTGCGTGATTTAAAAATACTTCTTATACATCAAGTAAATTTTTGTTGACATTTTACACAACGCCATCTAGTTTCAAACTAAGCAGAACTGGTACTATGACAACTAGACCGAATGATAGAATACTTCAATGCATTTTTCTTTGTAAATCATGAATGATATAGTGATGAAATATTTGTTTTTTATTTATTTATTTATTTTAATGTTACACAGTGTTTACAACTTGTGGATCAGTTTGTTTTATATACTTTTATAAATGGTTAAAACAATGTCTATGTTCAGCTGGTACTTAAAATAGGAAGACATGTGCTATAAGTGCCAGGATTTGTAGATCAAACAAACATTTGGTACGATCCAGGAATCAAGCCCGAGACCTCAAG
Source organism: Hypercompe scribonia (assembly GCA_949316085.1). Classification (NCBI taxonomy): domain Eukaryota; kingdom Metazoa; phylum Arthropoda; class Insecta; order Lepidoptera; family Erebidae; genus Hypercompe; species Hypercompe scribonia. Next base: position 15,702,321 of record OX438986.1, read on the forward strand.
CACAGCAGTTGCGAACGCTACCTCTGCGCCACCATATCTTAAGTGATATTCTTAGCAATGACTGTTTAATCTTTGTACATAAGTCGATTATTTTATTAAAAGGTTCCCGTGTTTATAAAAGCGGCCCTAAATGTAACTTCTAAACAAACCAGTGACTAAGTTCACGCGATCAGACATCCATTTCCATACAATAATATATGTAATAGATAATTAGTTGGTCAATATAGGGTGCGGTGACCCGGCGACTCAATTGTCCGACCTTGGTACCATTCTGGACTATGTTAAGACGCAATGGACTGTATTTCTGATAGTCATTGTGATTCATTTTATGGAAGAAGATATGTTGTGTCGTATTGTAACGTATAACGTAACGATAAATAAATAAATATATCGGACATTTGACACACAACATTATCTAGTTTCAAACTAAGCAGAGCTTGTGCTAACTAACTAGACTGACTGATAGAATACTTATATACTTTTTTTGTAAACATACATATTATACATAGAAAACACCCAAACTTTAAAACAAATATTTGCAAATCATACAAACATTTGGTCCGACCCGGGGAATCCGAGACTTCAGGCACAGCTGTCGCATTCATTACCGCTGCGCCACCGAGGAAGTTGAAAAGAAGAAAAATGAAGATGAAAATTCAGGAAGATAGTCTTTTCTAACTAAATTTAAAACATTCTTTGTATTTCTTTGGATCCATGTTTTCCTGGTACTTTCGATAATACCTACCTGACCTAGTACACTTACTAATTCTATTAATACATAATCAAATCTTTGAAAATAAACTAATTTATGCTTATTTCAAAGGTCAAGTGTTCAATTCTCACCTTGGACAAATAATTCTTTTTTTTTCTATATTAAGAGCCTGCCAAAGTGACTCTACTCTGCCTGATGGAAAGCAAGAATCCAAGAGTTGTGGTCACCATACTCATTACAAATGCAGACAATGCAGTATGGACCCACACTATGTGGCCTTGTGAGATGCTTTTTTACACCCCGCTTGGGGACGTTAAAGACATGACAGTCATCGTGACAGTGTAAGGCTTACACAGTTACCACGATAACTGTCACCCGTGCATCAATGGGCCTCCGGTCTCACACTCATCAACGAAACACGATAACACGGATGCTAGTGCTTTAGGTTGGTTTTCTGTTTGAGAGTAGTACGGCTCCGGTTGAGCCAGCCCGCTCGTGCTGAAATCAGCGTGGCTCTACTACCTAGTAATGCTGAGATGAGCACGAAAAATTAAATGGGTTGATGCCACGGCGTCACAGGAAACCAGTGTTGAGTAATTCTTTAGATATTTTTATCTTAGTAAGTTAGTTTACCGGAACCTTGACCTCTCCCTCGGAGGGGGGGGAAGGTTCTAGAGTATAGCAACGCATTTATAGATCAGTTCCAGGCGTAGCAGTATAATAAACAGTAGTTACATACCATCCTGTGATCCTTCTACTCGTACGTCTAAATATTCTGGAAAAAAAATTGTAGAACAGGCAGGGACAGTAGTTAATTAATAGAACAACGAGAATTTATGTGTTAAATCAAAATACGTAACAAAAACAATAACAAAACTATCCTAAATATATAACAAATTCAGCACCCATGCGCCCGCGCAAGAAATCCGCAGCGCAGTGTTATCACACTCACACACGCAAAGGACATGTGACCTAAAAATGTAACTAAAAGATGCAAACAATCTTTTTAGGTTTTTATACCAGGGGCGGACTTTGACGACCATTGAAAATGACAGGTGCAAGGTTAATTTCTTGAAATTACTTTTATGAAATATGACAGTAAATGTAAATGATTTTTTCTATGAAAATAAGGAAGCTGATATTTAAATAAAAAAATATATTAGTTAAATTATTCAAATTACTAAATATTTCTTCTAAAATTATACATAAATGTTCATTTTATTATATTTTATATTTATTGGAACGAAGTTCCTTACGGCAGGCTTGGAGAGGATAGGGATTTCGCTGCGGGACCAAAATGAAAAAAATGTGATAGTAAAACTGTAAGTGGAAAAAGTGCGTGGAATAAATCTGTGGAATAAATCTGTGGAAAAAAGTGCGTGGAATAAAATCGTTAAATGGGACGTGCGCAGGCGCGAATGCGCGTCATGTGTGCTATTTTATTATTTTAAGGAATTTATTATTTTATTTCCTAAAATACTGAATTTCCTAAATACTTTCTTGTACTTAAATAAAAACTAATCAGCAAAATTTAAGAGAAAAATCAAGAAAACCTACATAAAATTGAGCACGATTTTTTTTGCAAATTGTGTCGATTCCACATTATCCGAAGGAACTTCGTTCCTACCTGGTGTCCCACGACACCATTCATTTATTTTTTTTTATATTATTCTCTATATAATAGTTACCGTTGCCATTCTAATGAAATAGGACCCAGTCCGTAACAAGCATTGATCTCTTGTACAATTATTATTTTTCGTTCATGGTTTTTTTACCTGACTATGACGAAGCTAATGATTTTTGCAGTCTATGTTTGTATGTTTCACTGTAGCGCCTAAACAATTGAACCTTAGATTCTAACCGCGAAAACAATCAAACTGAGATAATCAACACGTGTTTAGTATCGAAAGAAGTGTCCTTATATATATCATATTGTTTAAAGCAAAGACTATGTTTATAACTTATTTTAGTATCAATTCGGGCAACAGAAAGGTATTAAAAAAAAAGTGAAAAAAAATCATAACGCGACTATGTATCTCTTACGGCTTGGCACTTTGACTGTTTTTGGCACTGACCGTTTTTGCATTTATTGATTTTTATTATAATTATTTTCTTGTTTCATCTTTTTTAGACTCATTTTTACGTAGTCGGGTTATAGTTTTTAAAAACTCTATTTAAAAAAATAAGTACACAATGAAGACGTTTCGTATTGTTCCAAATGTATAGTTCCACATGATAGGTACATCTCTTGCAACATAGTGATATTTTGTTAAAAAGAATTATAAAAGGTAATCGAAGTACTTTCGAACCTTTAAACCATTGCGTTGTTTGTGCAAAATATGCATACATTTGTGTGGCATTCAACCAGGAAATCATAAAAGACATATTTACTATGCACATAAGTAAAATATCGATAAAAATCAAGCGTGGCGCCTCCGGCCCTGCGTCTTTCTATTAGTATCTGGTCGACCTATTTTAGGGATTGCAACATAGGGCCACGCAAACATACACATTCGTGACTACAAGTGTATGAAAACGTGAAATTCTCTGTGTGCGTAGATAGTGCTTATGCGCATACGATATGTTATTATACTTTTTTAATGTAAATCTTATTAAAGATTTATAATATTCCTTATGTAATTTGATTGAGTATTTTCTTGTTTATTTTTACTATATTTCTTTTTACCTACTTTTTTTTTATTTTATAAAGAAAACATCCGCACTTGAAATAAGTCCTGTGTCGCGGGGAACTTTACAAACACAAGAAACGGACATAAAGAAACCCCAGACTCAGAACAACGATTAATGGATCACACAAAGAGTCGTCCCGTGTGAGATTTGAACCTACAACACTCAACACAGTAGAGAGCGGCGTGGCGACCGCTTGAACAGCTGGGCCAACACGATTGGGTCTGCTTTTGACTTGAATTGAATCCTGTTCATTAAAATTGGTTTTACTGGCTTTTGCTAAATTTTACACTGTGGAAACAACTGCAGGTTACAAACTCATTACATGACATGAAATAAATGTGTAACTTAAAAACCTAAACACGTAGAACTTAGTAGAAAGCCGGGTAAAGCATATCTCATTGCCCAATTAAGTCAAATGGGCAGCTTTTTTAATACACCGCCCACATTAGAAATATATCCTGTGTCACGGGGGACTTATGTACAAACATATGTACAAGAAACGGCCACTGAACGCCCAGATGTGTAAATACTCTATTGTAATCGATTTAGGTGCTGTACAGACGCGTCACGTCCAAGGACGCTTGCAACACAAGTGTGTTGAATGACTAACCCCCTCCCCTTTGAACCACAAGAAGGAGAAGTTTTGCTTGACATCGGTAAGGAGATCAAACTTGCACCAGTCTATTTGTGACGAAGCTCTCGATATCCGTGTGGTGACGGACTAAAAATACACAGTCATCACCCCTATTCATCCCATAGGTGTTGTAAGAGGTGACTAAGAGAACCAATTACTCAGGACAACATCACTACAAAGAGAAAGAAACCTTGACACAAGCACTATACCAAACCGCCTGACCAGCGTGTTATAATAGACCAAAACTATGTCCAGCAGTGGCCTGTTAAAATTTGTTGATGATAGCTCTCGATGCTCAATCAATCTTTGGGAAGATTATCACACAGTCTTCGCAATGATTGATATGGTTTTTGATTTAACTTATAAAATGTTTGATAACTAGAGCATTTCAAACTTCAGCTTCAAATATAAGTTTGTTTGCTGAACATATCACAACACTTAAATAGTTGAAACAGTCATAAATATAAATGGTATTGCGCGATATAGCCATGTGACAGTAAATATCTTCACACGGGTCCTGTTATGTCGCTGGATGACTGATAGATTGCTCTTGAAATTTTTTATTGCATTTTAGACTCTAAAAATGCGAGTTTCAACATTATAAAACTGAAAAGCTTGTTTGTCTTGTTGGCCGATCAGGTTCTAAGTGGATCACCATAGGGCGTCCTCGGCCATAGGTTTGACGACAAAGACAATTTCTGCTTTATTCGCACAAGATGAGAGAATGATCCGTCAGAGTTGTAGATGGGTTGTTCTTCCCGGATTCTTTGAGAGCCTTATCAGCACAGCGTTTATATACAACAGCGCTATGCTGAGCTAAATTTATTATATATTTTGATTTCTGGATTAGGTATTGATAAAAAGGAGGTGATAGAAGATACCCAAAAGGGGTGTGAAACCAAGTAAATGGTATTTCTTTCTTTCTTTATAGATAAAGAAGGCAATGCTATTCTGATGATTCTCCGAGCTGATTCCGTCTTTGGCAGCCGGTCTCGACGGAGACTAGCCAGCTTCGCAAGGAATATTATACTATACAAGTATCTACACAATAGACAGGTGCGCTCTTTGTTCCCTCACTCTCACACTCCGATAAGATGGTTATCCGCCACGAATGGTGAGAGATCCGAAACAGGATCGACGGTTTTACGTGCTCTTGGCATTGCGTTAAGCCCAAATTTTCAAACCGCGTACTACAATTAAGCAATTCAATAATCAGAAAAACTCAATAATACTTTTTGACTCGACCGGGAATCGAACCTGAGAGTTGTCGATCGACAGTTGCATACACAAACCACTAGATCAACGAGGCAGTTAAATTATAGTTTAATATCTATTAAGTTATTATTAAGCAAACTGGCAAACAAATCCTATCGGTATAGAAACTATGAATACCAGGCTATCATAACTCGGGCAGAATTTATTAGATGCTTGTATTTAATAACGTATAAATATGTAGTCGATTAATTTATATCAAAGGTGGCCTTACACTGGAAGCATTGCCAATAGATCTATAAATTACTAAGTCTCATCCACCATGTTTTTTTTTTATATATATATTAAGAGCCTGCCAAAGTGACTTTACTCTGCCTGATGGGAAGCATGAATAGAATCCAAGAGTTGTGCTCACCATACTCATCGCAAATGCTGACAATGCAGTATGGTGACCCACACTATAGCGGCCTTGTGAGATGCTTCTTCACACTCCACTTGGGGACGTAAAAGGCATGACAGTCATCGTGACAGTGTAAGGCTTACACAGTTACTACGATAACTGTCACCCTACATCAATGGGATGCATATAAAGGAAAAACAGAGAGAGACTTTTGATTAGACATCTGATTCCAAATGTCCAAGGTTAGTTAGCATGTTTGTGTGCTTGTGGCTCTGTCCGAGTGTATATCGATGTTCCTGGAAAAAGCCTTCTTTTAGAATCAAAGGTCTCTTAGCAAATTTCATTAACATCGGTTTAGCTGTGAAAAAATAGCAGACAGACAGTGTTTTTGCATTTATAATACTATTCGAGGTTTGTCGATACCCTTTAGTAACAACTGTAAACTATATTTCCTATATTTAGCACAAGTAAAACTCATTTCTATGATTTTTTTGGAATTTATACTTCGATACTTTACTCGCATAAAGTTTACGCATTTACGTTTTCACATTCGAAAATAGCCGATGATGCTCGCTGATAACGTAGTTTTCCATTGGTGTAAGAATTTTAAAATCTGTTTAGTATTATGGACTTGAAAGCGTAACAAACAATCACATTCGTTTTCAAAATATTAGTAAGGATAATTTATATATACAACGAAATTGTAAGAGGTCGATACTTGTGCATTAAAGATATTGAAGAGAAACTTTTTCATTAAAGTAACAGAACTCAAAGCAACAGTTTTAATTTTTTTTTTCTGTTTGTTTGTGTGTTTGAGCGCGCTAATCTCGGAAGTGGCTTAACTGATTTCGATGCGATTTTGTTGACAAATAAAAAAGTTACACCAGTTTAAAGAGTTACCGCAATAATTTGCGGACCAAGCCACAGGTAAAAACTAGTATCGAATAAAAATATAATCTTAATTGTAACTCAGACTTTATATTACAAATTACTATGAGAAAATGTGTTTTTCAATCCATATATAGCTTTTAATCTTACGTGTCATTAAAAAAAATCTTTAATTATAAATGACACACGCGATTAACACTTAATAGACTTGCAAATGTCGTCCATATATAAATATATGTATGATATACATATGTCCAGCTCGTGTGTGGGTAGATTAAGAATACGGAATGTCACCTCTCTATCGATCCCCATGGGTTTCCTAAGAACCGATTAAGGGACAAACTACACAGGATAAAATCCCTGCACGAAACGGGCAAACCTTGAAACAAACCCTTTTTTTTTTTTTTTTTTTTTTTTTAACGTGTGGAAACCCCCTCGGGCCGTCACCCCACCGGGGTTTACGGCGGGGTGGTGTGTCGGAATCGGACCGACTAAAACCACACGGTGTGCCACTCTGCGCCTGAGATAGGAGGGATCCGGGAACCGCTGCTGTTACGACATCCAAATCTCTCCCAGCGCCTGCCCGCTAAAGCGGGCACCATCTGCGGATAAATTCTCTATTTAGGCGACGTACGGCACACGTGCACATCACCTCCTCGCGGCTGGCCACTATAGCGGATGGAGGGGAAAACCCGTCCCGTCCACCCGCGGCCACACTCAAGGCGGCATGAGGCGCTGGTATGCGCGCCTCCGCCGCCCGGCTCGCCGGCGGCGAATTGGGTCCGAGTGGATATCGTCCTCCCGGGCCTTCTCCGCCGCCTCCTTCCGCGAAATTACGTCTTCGCAGAAGGTTGCGACCGCGGTAAAACAACTGTCGCTACCGGCCATGGAGCGTATGACGGCCGGTAGCGAGAGATCACCTCCAATAACTGCAGTGAGGACCCCACGCTGCGCCGCCCAAGCGGAACAAACTGCTAGCGTGTGCTGAGCCGAGTCCTCACTACAGTCGCAGTGGTGACAGGCGGGACTCAATTCCCTCCTGACGACCGAGTGCAGATACTTCCCGAAGCAACCGTGCCCGGAAAGGACCTGCGTCAGTCGGAAGGAAAGGGTCCCATGCTGCCGCCCTGCCCACTCGGCGATGACCGGCTGGAGAGCCTCCACGGCGGCAAAGCCAGCACGTGGAGCCTCCAGCCGGGACGACCAACGAGCCATCGTGGCTCGACGAGCGGCCTCTCGCCACTCGCGTATCTCTTCGGGCGGGGGCCGTATGCCGCTACCCGCCCGGAAGTCAGCCGTCCGCCGATAAACTTCGGCGAGCACTTCCGCCTCCAAATCCCACGGGGGAGTTCCGGCCAAGGCGCACGCCGCCTCCGTTGATACGGTGCGGTAACCACGTATGGCTCTAACCGCCAATATCTGAGGGCGCCAGAGGCGAGCCCTATTCTGGGCGGTCAGAGCCGCCGCCCACACCGGTGCACCATACAGTGCCATTGACCGGACAACTCCCGTGTATAGCCGTCTCGTCACGACGCTGGCTCCACCCAAATTGGGCAAAAGTCGCCCAAGGGCGGAAGCAGCGCCGACCAGCTTTGGAGTAAGCTGTCGGAAGTGCTCGTCGAAGAGCCACCTGCTGTCTAGGATCAGGCCCAGATACTTCATCTGGGCCTTAATCGGTACGAGGACCGAATTGACAACGATAGAGGCGCCGGGGGGTGGACCACGACGGGGCCCATGAAACAAAAGGGCCTCCGTCTTATCTAGGGCCACCCGTAAACCCAGCGCCTCAATGCGCCCGACCACCAAAGAGACTCCCACGGAGGCCAGGCGCGCCGCCTCTTGAAAGTTCGCCCCCTGGGCCGTGATCAATGTGTCATCGGCGTAACAAATTACGCCCAGCCCGGGGGGAAGACGACCTCGAAGGGCCCAGTCGTATCCCATATTCCACAGGAGTGGTCCGAGGACAGACCCCTGTGGAACACCGCACGACATGGACCGCCGCCTCAGAATACCATCTCGGTCCTCGTACATGACGGTACGCTCCTCAAGATAGTCTGCCACAAGCCGCCTCAGGTACTCTGGCACCCCGTGGTAGTGGAGTGCTTCCCTGATGCAGCTAAATGGCAGACTATTAAATGCGTTGGCGATGTCCAACGACACCGCCAGCAGCACGCCGCCACAGCTCACCGCCTCTTCGGTCACGGCCCTCAGGCGCAACACAGCATCGACTGTCGAACGCCCGTATTGGGCGTCCGACAGATCGGGGCCCACCTCGCAGAGGTGCCGGACGATGCGGGCAGAGAGTATCCTCTCAAACAATTTACCCGCCTCGTCCAGCAACACGATGGGCCTATAAGCCGCGACCGAATCGGCCGGCCGTCCCGGCTTCCGTAGTAGGACCAGCTTCCCGCTCTTCCAGCCCTCAGGAAAACGTCCGGACGCCAAGCTGGCGTTTAGGACTTCCCCGAGGTGATCCGACATGTGGTCGAGGGTTCGCGCCAACACTCGGGCAGGTATTCCATCTGGCCCAGGGGCGGTGTTCTTAGAGCGAATCCGTAGAACGACCGCCCCTATCTCCGATTCCCTGACGGGCGGAACATTATCCCCGTTCCGTCCCCCGTCGTCTTCGACCATGAATGCCATCGACGGGGGTGTGTGCTCCGCCCGCTGCGGGAAAAGACCCTCGACCACTTCCTGCAGGAAGCTGGGCTGGAGTGTCTCTGTAAGGGGGGGCCCGACGTGCGGAGCTTTTGTCGCACCGCACGATAAGGGCGACCCCAGGGGTCACGATCGAGACCCTCCAGCATCTCCTTCCTCTTCAGTTCTTTGGCGCGGCTAATGGCCAGCTTCAGAGTTTTCCGCGCCTCTCGGTACTCCTCATGAAGCTGGTCCTCCTCGCCGTCTACGCGGTGTCGCCGCCGACTACGGGTGTAGGACCTCCGGGCACGAGTACAGGCCGCGCGGAGGTCCGCCAACTCCTGGGACCACCAGTAAACCTCCTTCCGTGGAGGCTGACAACCTCGGATGCGGGGCATGGCCGCATCGCAAATTTGCGTAATCGCATCGCGGAAACGACCAGCCCCCATGTCGACCTCCTCGGTCGGAGCCTGCGGAGACAGCCAGGAGTGAATAATGGCTGCCTCCTCTAGTAGGTCCCTATTCAGTTTGGCTACAGCCCACCGCGGAAAGCGAGAAGAGCGCCGCGCCGCGTGACCCCTACTGGGGTCCTGGGTCCGGGAGAGCTCAAATCGGATGTAGAGGTGATCCGAGAGCGTCTCAACCTCTTCCAGGACGCGCCAGTTCCTTACTCGTACGGCGAGGGCAGGGGTAGCGAACGAAAGGTCCACTATCGATCCTCCCTGCTGTCGCACGCACGTGTTGGTGGAGCCTCTGTTAAGCAAACAGAGGCCAACCGAGGCTGCCCACTCCTCTACGGCCTCGCCCCTTGCGTCCGTCCTGGGAGAACCCCACGCAACGGACTTTGCGTTGAAGTCCCCCAGCACAAGGACGTGCCCAGACGCTAGTCGCCGCATCGAGGTCTCTATGTCGTTGAGAGAGGCCTCGAAGTCGCTCAAACTCCGGTTGGGGGAGAAGTATACACCGTATACGGTGATCCCCCCCCACTCAGCAGCAACATATCCAGTACCCTTGTCTCTTAACGACAAGGGCGGGGAATGAGCCGCTGTGGAGCCGACGACTGCCACGGAGCAGTCCCGGTCACCCATCCAGTTTGGACGGGGAGGAACATGATAGGGCTCCGCGACTACAGCTACACCGATCGACCACTGTGCCATGGTTTGTAAGAAAAGATCCTGCGCCGCGGCACAGTGGTTCAGGTTCGTCTGGACAAGAAGGCTGGAGACTTGATCCATTACTAGACTGTCTCGACAACCTCCTCCATGGGCGACGACGTCGTCTCACGTACGACCTCAGAGGCAGCCTGGATCGATTGGCTGGCCCTTGACGTCTGCCGATAATAACGGGATGGCTTACAGCCCCCCTGCCCTATCTGGTGATTGGCGGGTTTATTACCCGCCGCACACGCTGGGCAGTGAGGGGCCGCAGAGCATTCTACTGCCTTGTGCCCCGGTCGACCGCAGCGGAAACAAAGTCCGTTGCAGTCCAAACTATTGTCGCACTTAACACGAGTGTGTCCCTCACCAAGGCATTTAAAACACCTCATCGGTCTCGTTGCCAGAATTGTGACTCTGGCGTTTACGAGACCGATGAGTATCTTGCCAGCGTCGGCCAAAACTTTGGCCGACGCTATGGGACAACTTACCCACACCGCACCAAGGCCCCCTGGACCGGGGCGGATGGTGCCAACCCTGATGTTATCCGTGTTGCATCCAGTCCTCTCCTGAACTGCAACACGGACATCTTGGGCTGTTACTGAGTCGTCCAGGCCTGAAATGCGCAGTTCCGCGCACTTTGTTGGCCTGGCGATCTTGACACCATCCGTGGCTGCAAACATATTTCGCAGTTTCTCCGCAAACGAATCTGCTGTCTTTGCGCCTTCAGCCCCGGGGAACTCCAAGACTCGAGCTCCCGTTTGGGCGAGGCGCAACTTGACCCCTACCGTCCCGAAATCAGTGGCGAGACTGTCCCGGGCCTTCTTGAATAAAGTCGCGTAGGACAGTCCGCCACTTACCGCCTCCGGCGATACGGTAACTACTATAGCCGCGGTTTTTGGCGGCCTTAGCTTCCGTGGCTTCTTGGTGGTGTTTGACACCGATGGCGACTGCGGGGTTGGAGCTGCTTTCTGGGCAGCCTTTTTACCCCGCTTTCGGGACTTCTTCTTAGCTCCTCCGACTAATTGCCAACCGTCATTGGAGGGGGCAGATGTGGAGGGACCAGGCGTAGGTGTTGGAGTGAGGAGCGGAGGAAATTTTGCTACACTCTTTACCGCCGTTTTATGTCCTGCGACCGGTGCAGCCGTCTTGGTTGCTGCCTTGGCCGCCTGTTGTGTCCTCGTGGCATCAGTAGATGCAGACACTAACACCGCTGTCGCATATGATTTGCGGCCACTTGTAGCAGAAAGCGGAATCGGTGCTGATGCGGCCTTTCGCCTATCTGCAGCGAGTGGTGGCCGGATAATGGGAGCTGGGGGTAATCTCGCCTCCAGGCTCGCGAGACGTCCGTCTAGCATATGCCCTACTGCCTCCATAATTTGGCGCAAGTAAGCATCGCTGACGTCACCTGAACCGGGAGTGGGGGCAGTTTGCTTCGAAGCCGTCACCTGTCGCTTAGAGATACCCACCTGCGCCCGAAACTGGGCAAACTCGGCGCTCAGCTTAGCCACCTGCCCTGTCAGGCATTCATTAGCAGCCTGAAGGCGAGCTACGTCCCCAACGAGGGTTTCGACGACCCCAGCAATTGCGGAGGAGGAGTCCTTAAGGGCCCTAACGAAGGTGCTCTTAAGGTTCCTAGATTTGGTAGCCACCTTTTGGATGATGGCCACCCCAGCATTTGCTGTCTCCTGCAAAGATACCGTTGTTTGGGGAACAGAACCCCTTTCCACTGGCTCTCGGATCTTCTGCAGGAGATCTGAAATCTCCTCCTCCGCTGCACTTTCGCCCTCCGCTCTAACCCGTCTATAGGCTTCTGCCTTCGAGAAGACAGAACCTGAAGGGGTAGAGATGGTCGTGCGTGACCTGCCTCGGCGGCTGCTTCCCACTTTAGGAGGTAGCATCTCCTGGGACGTGTCACTCTCCTCGTCCCTGGAGCGTCCGCGTTTTCTGCTGTCCACCGCAGATTTCCACTTCTGTGGACTCCAGTACGTCCATAGTCGTGCTTGGGTTACCGTTATCCGACGGATGGGCGGACTTGGAACGCAATCGCTCCGATTTTCTTTTTTGGCTCCCAGCAGACAAATTGACTTCTGGGAGCCCTACTGAAATAGGAGCCCCAAGTATAGGTTCCTCCTCGTTCGAAGAGAAGTCAGTTCCCGGCTTCCCTTTCTTATTCCTCTCTTTCTTGTCGTCTTTAATGTTTTTGTTTAAAAAGATTTCCATAGTTAGACCCACGAGTGGGGGAGAACTAAAAGTCGACCCGGGCAGAGATCCCCCAATACCCGGGCAAGCGTAAATTTTGTGCCCAACTGAGGGGTCCGCAGGTGCCTCAGCTGGGAGTGTGCTTACGACTGAACTACCCATCAGCCATGCATCCCCTGGCCACACACCAGAACACGGGATTTGGGGTAATTTTTTAAAGAGGTTTTCTTCCTCGCAGTCCGGGCGGCTAAGCCAAGACCCTCGCCCCCGATTTGTGTCGCGAGACATAACCACGACACTCCTTTCGGGATTACGATGTGACAACGGTGGCAGGAAGATTAAATCTTTCAATGCCTGCTCGGCGGCAGTGTGAGTACACACCGAGCCCGTTCTCCTTTCTCCACCATTGACAGTGGAGAAACGCCGACCCATGAAAGGGTCCCACCATCATGATTTTTTATCGAGGTTTTCCTCCTCATTGCTCCGAAGAGCGAAGAGCCAACAGAGGAATCGACAAAAATGCCCGCTCTGTTGGACCAAGCCTCAACCGAATGGCCGAAGAAAATGGCCTCCTCTTCTTCGTGCTAGAATATTAGCCGTTGGCGGTGATATTCTCTTCCAAATGGCACAGGAAGAAACAGTGCCGTCGCCAACGTTACCAGGGTGCACCACGTGGAGGTTTTCTAGCCCAGCACCCCACCTTGAAACAAACCCTGCACCAACTCATCTGGCCAGTATAATAAGCCAAAACCTCCTTGCTAAGGAGAGGATTATGTCCAGCAGTGGAGAATTAAAGGCTATTGATGATGAACCTCAGTCACTCACACAGAGAGAACTGCTTAGCAACAGGTTTCTGTGAGGTTGTGGTATGACTCCGGTTGCACCTGCCCTATATTTAACATCAACAGTTTTGAACAGTCCGGCCTTGAGACCGGAGACCTATTGATGCAGGGGTGACAGTTGTCGAGGTAAATGTGTGCAATACAATGCTACGATGACTGTCATCAGCATCTCACTAGGCCACCATAGTGTGGGTTAACATACTGCATTGTCAGCATTCGTAATGAGTATGGTGACCACAACTTTTGGATTTTATTCATGCTCTCCATCAAGTAGAGTAGAGTCACTTTGGCAGGCTACTAAAAAAAAAAAGGTCCACTGCTCAACGTAACCTATATTTACTCAAGATTACATAAGTTATTTCAAAATATTCAGAAATTTATAGGTAGTAGAGTCACACTGATTTCAGAATGGGCCGGCTCGACCAGAGCAGTACTACCCTCTCACAGAAGATAAACGCGCTGTCGTGTTTTGAATGTGAGATCGGAGGCCCATTGACACAGGGGCGACAGTTATCATGGTCCACGATGACCGTCATGCCTTTTATATCCCCAAGCGGTGCGTGAAGAAGTATCTCACTAGGTCGCCATATTGTGTCGCCATATTGCAATGGACCCTACTCGGCTTTCTATCAGGCAGAGTAGAGCCACTTTGGCAGGCACTTAAAATAAAAATATAAAACAAAATAAACATAGGCGACAGAAACTATAATTGCCAATGATTTTTTAATGACAACCCTCGCACTAGGAACATCTCCCGTGCTGTGTGAGACATTGCAGATATAGATGAAACGAATATAAAGGATATCCAGACTTGGAACGACAATTTATTGATTGAATCTACAACACTCGGAGCAGTAGGAAGCGGCAAGGAGACCGTTCAAACCACTAAAGTCGTGGTTTATCTTTGCTATTTATGGGTATTTTAGTGAATTTCAATTTATTTGAAAAACTATAACCATTAAAACAAAAGAGCTAAATTAGAATACTTGTATTTTTATATCAAGTTGAAATGTTAGTGTGTCAACTAGTTTTGATAATTAATGCGTCTGTCAACGATTCACCTAATTCGTATACGTCGTTTTGTTTGTAGTTTGTGTTAAAATTACTACTTATTTACATTACATTTTCATCACCAGCGTCATCATCAACAGCCTTTTACAGTCCTCTGCTGGACATAGGCTAACTAGCAAGGAGACTCTGGCCTACTATACCACGCTGGCAAAACGGGTTGCAATAGGGTTTGTCTCAAGTTTTCCTTCTCTTTGTAATGATGTTGTCTTGCATACTTTGTTCCCTTAGTCGCCTTTTACGACACCCAGGTGATGAATACGGGGTGGTAACACTATGTATTCTTAATCCGTCACCACACGGATTACATTTTAAATGTATCTATTTGTAAGTATATTACTAAATTACTTACTGCATTAATGAGTTACTCTGGCTGGCTAATTTGCAGAACCTACACTACTGTGGCTATGAAATTGAAAGGAGAATGGCAGACCCTGTACCGCTAGAAATGCTCGTCACTAGAACTATTTTCAGGTGGGAGAGGCTACATCTACCCATACTGTCATCCAATATAAAATATAGAATTATACTAGGTGGGATATACCTCAATCGTGAAGTACGGCAGGGAGAACTACAGAAGCCGCTAATGCTGTCCTGGAGCCGTGCCGACTACCGAGGTAGGCCGCTGCGGGTTTTAGTGGGTAGACTGGTTCTCAGAGAGTCATACACACGCCTTTCGTCCCCTTGTGGAGGGTATGGTGTGAAAAGATTGTTTTTTTTTACCAAGTAAGATAAGAATATGTATTTTTCATGTATTTTCTCTGCAGCCCTGGATGCAAGCGCACCCCTTTCACTCCCCTCCCGGTGCCCATACCGCTAGCAATATGCAATGGATCGTTATACGATTTCTATCGTTTATAAAGTGAATCATCCTATTTTCTTCAATACTGCTAACATATTTTTCGAACTTTGCTAAACCAATTGCATTTTTTTCCAAAAAGTTGTTACAACTGCAATAACAAAACGTATCCTTAAGTTTTATAAACTGTTATGTTTAAAATCCTCACTTAAAAACTAAATGACGTTGTCTCAGGTGTCCGAAAAAAATTTTATACTATTGAAAATATAAATAACATAAAAAATAAAATGAAATATTAAAATAAATGTTTATGAATGAACTTACTGTCTTTATTACTTAAGCAATATTTTATTGGCAGGTCAAGAAAATCGTTAATGAATGGTTTTGATTTTAAAAATATAGTACTACGCCATCTTGTTCACAACAATGACAACTAATTTGTATGAGCGATGATAGCCAGCTGTCATGTCTGTCGATTCCAGTACAAGTATGTGTTACATTGTAAACTAAAAACTGAAATAAATTTCTAAAACCAAGCTCCAAACATCTAGACATCTTCGATGGTATAGCGGTAGCGAAAGTGATTGCTGTGCTTCAGGTTTCGGGTTCGATTCCTGGGTCAGACCATGTTTGTATGATCTGCAAATATTTGTTTCAGAATTTGAGTGTTTTCTATGTATAACATGTATGTATTTAAAGAAAAGTATATAAGTATTCTATCAGTCAGTCTAGTTATAGTACAAGCTCTGCTTAGTTTGAAACTAGATGAAGTTGTGTGTTAAATGTCCGAAAATATTTATTTATATTTATTTATTTAAAATGATATTACCGATGATATTACCAGCCAAATAAATATAAAAATAATCCCTACCATGGGACACCAGGCGGTATAAATGTCCCACACATGCCTGCCATTGTCCCTTGTTAGTTGATGTTTTTTATATTGTTAACATCCATTACGAAAGATTTTTTGTATTTTTCAATCCTAAGCAGGTAAAATATACCATAACAACTTCAACAGCTTCGTTTATCGAGCAGTTAGAGCGTACGACTGCTGATCAAGAGGCCTCGGGTTGGATTCCTGGGTCGATTCAATGTCTGAGTATTACTGGTTACAGAAATGCTTAATAACAGACCGGAGTTTGTGAGTTAGGGTCTTAAACCCATCCCTCGAGTACGTAAAACCTTCGATCCTGCGCACAATTTCTGCCCAGCCGTGTCAGGTATCCGGTCTATCGGATTGCGAGAGTGAGGGAACAGAGAGTACATCTGTATTTGCTCACACATTTGTACAGTATAATATCGTCTGAGTTGTTTGGTCTCCCTAGGGACTGACCGCCGTGCCCGGAATCGGCTGGAGTCAATCAAAATATAAAATTAAAAATACGTGCTATCACGTGAGTGAAGTACGAGCAATGATTCATCACGAATGAGTCGGCCCGACCGGGGTGATAGGTACCACGGCCTCAAAAAAAGCCGAGATGGCATCTCAAAGGTAGCAGAGCCACACTGACTTCAGCACGAGCGGGCTGGCTCAACCGGGCAGTACTACCCTCCCACAGAAGACCAACCTAAAGCGCCAGCATCCATGTTGTCGTGTTTTGTTGGTGAGTATGAGACCGGAGGCCCATTGATTGTCGGTCCATGAGTTATCGTGGTAACTGTGTAAGCCTTACACTGTCACGATGACAGTCATGCCTTTTACGTCCCTAAGAGGGGTGCGAAAAAGTATCTCACAAGGCCGCCATAGTGAGGTCATCATACTGCATTGTCTGTATTTGCAATGAGTATGGTGACCACAACTCTTGGATTCTATTCATGCTTTCCATCAGGCAGAGTAGAGTCACTTTGGCAGACTCTTAATATAGAAAACAAAAAAAAGCCTCATTTAGTAAGTACCGGAACCCAAACCCAGGGAAATTTGTGCTTTTCTCCTCTCTTCTCTGTGAAATTCTTTGGATTCTCTGCGAAGGGAACACAAAGCGCAGTAACACAAATATGATTCTTAAGTTGTAGATGCCTATCAGTGCCAGCTGTCACTAATCATCATATGATCCATCTGGTTTGTCCTCGGTACAATAAAAAACAAAACACAAGTGAGAGTCGTCAAAGTAAAAACTGAGATGCGCTGAAGTGTAAAGAGCTTGTAACGCTTGCAAGTATTCTTGCTTATACGATATCTATTTTATACAAAAACAGTATTCCGTGACCAGTTAAACTTCGCTTAATATAAAACATTGTATACATTACACAATAAATAGACATTGGTTATATAACTAACTAGTTTTTGATTGCGGCTCCACCCGTGTGTATGTTCTTTCTTTGAGTCTCGCTGGGGTCGGCTCTTTAAGGCTGTGATATAGCTGACCTTCGATTTTTTTATATGGAATGACTGCCATTAGAACTCCATAATCCAAGTAGGTACTCGGTAATATCAAAGCTCTGTAGAAAGACTGCTCTCGGGATTTCAGCGCTCCAACCACACGTGACTGAACTGGGCTGAACAGAACTGGGAACGATGGCTTAGCGTGCTCTCTGACACGGAAGGGTCTCAATGTGTTAAGAACCCCTTCATAGCCTGATCTAGCTGGGATTACTCAACTTTGCGATATATTACATACGCGGTTACCACTGAGTCACGAGTTATAACGTTAAATTTCATTGCCATCATTCCACCATTCTCGTCTCCATGCCAAATTTAATTAAAACAGTATCGGCAGATATTGCATCTCCATACAAAATTCCACCACCTTTTTGGATTATTTCTGGAATAAAAACTAACCTACATCCTTTTCTTCGACTCAAACTGTCTCTATAACAAATTTCATCTAAATTGATTAAGTGGTTTCAGAATGAAGAGGTAACAGACAGACACACTTTCGCGTTTATAATATTAAGTATGAATTTGTCGGTCATTTCTCATGGATGTTATGTAACTAAACTAGATTAACGAAGAAACGAGATTTTTAGTTCAAATCACAAAGCAAGAATTATATAATCGTTAACAATGACTATGTATTAACGACTTGAAGGGCCATTAATATTATTACGTCACACGAATTTACATGGGTTTTTACCCCTACCACCTTCCGTATCGTCACATTTGTGAGACTCTCCCCTGTTCTAATATAAGGTGGGCCAAGAAATCGTTAACATTTGAATCTAACATCTCACACAAACATATTACGGGAGTTCTTGGGACCGATGCTACTGGAATTGGCTGTCTACAAGCATAACATGGTTTCAACAAGATGAAGCCACTTGTCACACGTCCAATGAGTCCCTGCCGGTGGTCAAAGATATGTTTCCAGAATAGCTAATTTCCAGGCGAGGCGACATTCCATGGCCACCCAAAAGTCCAGATCTAGACTTCTTTTTATGAGGTTATTTGAAGAATTGTGTCCATATATTGGTTTAATTATTTTTATTTTTTATTTTTAGCAATTTTAGCATATAAATACTCAATGACAATCATAAGATTGGCCATGAAGAATTTTTCAATGAAGAAAGTGTGTCTCTAGCGATAACTGGCCTCAAAGTCTGAATGACTGTAGTAACATCAATGGAAATCCTTTAAATGAGTTTTATATATTTTTAATTCAACAACAGCCTTGGATAGTCAACTGCTGGACATAGGTCTCTCGTTAGAATGGAAGTTTATACCTATTATTACCACACTGGGTTGACAAAAATTTCAAATTTTCCCTCTGTGTGCAGTGCCATTTTCTTGCGTAGTTTGAGCCGTACTTGCGTTTTACTATGTCCACGGTATGAGTTGTGGACGTGGACATCTTTTAACACTATTGCATTAATGTATGACCTATTTTAATACTAAAAATATTTCCTTGTAACAATACTATTACGAGACAAGCTGTATTCAATTAACAATGCCATCAACTTTCTTCAATAAGTCCCCGAGTTCTTGAAGCGTTAAATAACTAAATAAACCCTCATTATACCAAGAAAATTCTGTCAAATTGAAGAGCCGTAAGAGATTGGTTAAAATCCTGTCATCTTATGTCACCATTCAATCAATAGTCTAATATTATATAACGTAATTGGTTTTTGACAAGTATGCAGTGTGAACACGGCATGCTCCAATGATCATCTTCGCTTGTGAACGGAGAAGTGGCTCTAATCCGTTATGTTTGCCTGGTATATCAATTGTTTGTTTTTTATTTTTAGGATTCTGTTTCATACAACGAAAGTCACTTTCTTAGCTTTGACTTGACCAGGGTGATACCACTATTTCATACAAACGTGTGGTGACGGTTTAAGAATACATAGTGTCATCCATCCCATGGGTGTCGTAAGAAGCGACTAAGGGAACAAATTCAGAAAAATATTACAATAAGGAGAAGGAAAACTTGAAACAAATCCTATTTCAACCCGTCTCGCAAGTGTGGTATATATAATAGGACAAAACTTTCTTGTTAAGGAGAGGCCTATGTCCAGCAGTGGACTGTAAAAGTTTGTTGATAAATGTTGCTTTTTGCCTTAATTCTGGTCAGAGGAAGGAGTATGAGGGATAATGCTCTTATACATCTTTAGCT
The DNA here is from genome assembly GCA_949316085.1 of Hypercompe scribonia. NCBI lineage: Eukaryota > Metazoa > Arthropoda > Insecta > Lepidoptera > Erebidae > Hypercompe > Hypercompe scribonia. The sequence goes on from OX438986.1 coordinate 15,722,113, forward strand.
GCGGGTGTGTATGGGCGGCAGTAGACACTTTTCTGTCAGTTTGTGCTCGTTTTTTACTATACTAAAAAAGGTTTAGCTTTTTCGTGTGGTAAACTTAACAATGTTCAAAAATTTATGTAACTGACCGTAAAATTGGTATCAAAATCTGTGACGTGGTTTATTTAGGTGTTTGTAGAAATTTAGATGGACGCTTACAGTAGATTTTTTTTAATATACTTATTGCGAATATTGACAATGCACTATGGTGACCCACAATATGGCGGTCTATTACAATTTTTTACGCCTCACTTGGGGACGTAAAAGACATGACAGTCTTCCCTGCATCAATAGACCTCCGGTATCGCACTCACCAACGAAACACGACAGCACGGATGCTGTCGCTTTAGGCTGGTCTTCTGTGGGAAGGTAGTACCGCCCCGGACGAGCCGGCCCGTTCGTTCTGAAATCAGCGTGACTCTACTACCTGGTTATTTCGTAGTATATTTAAATAAATGTCAACCTAAGCGATAAAAAGGTACTATAACTGAATTTAATAATAATGTATTATGAGATGCTTCTTCACACCCCGCTTGAGGACGTAAAAGGCATGACAGTCATCGTGACAGTATAAGGCTTACACAGTTACCAGGATAACTGTCACCCCTGCATCAATGGGCCTCCGGTCTCACACTCACCAACGAAACACGACAACACGAATGCTGGCGCTTTAGGTTGGTCTTTTGTGGGAGGGTAGCACTGCCCCCGTCGAGCCGGCCCGCTCGTGCTGAAATCAGCGTGGCTCTACTACCTAGCATTATCTAATTGCATTGTCTAGACTTAATTTGATACAATGGCCTCACAGTAAGCGGGTGTTAAGTTAGTTATTCGTTGCTTTCACTGTGCGAGTAACGGTAGTGAAGTCTAAGTTAGCTGAATGCTTGATGTCTTAAAGCAAAAAAATATTTCGGGTCAAGTGCACAGCTGCAAGCTTACAGGTGTCACTAAATGGAGATAGTCACTCTCAGGTGATCCAACTGCTCCTTAGTTTTCGTTTGCCCCCTGGTATAGCCATAAAAAAAAAAATTATGCAGGGAATGCCGCTAAAGGTTGTCAGCGCCCCTGGCGGAATCCTGGACGAACTAAAATATAATATGTTTATTGTGCACAATTTTTGCCTATTTTGTTATACGCTGTTAATAGTCACTAGCAGTTTCAAATACATTAATTAGCTATATAGTGTAAATAGAAATAAAATGTTATTGTTAAAGTTCATTTATGATTCTTTTGATACATGGTACGCCATCTGTAGTCTAATAGACAAAAGTTTTAAACAATGTGTTCACCAACAGTGACATCTATTAACAAATAGTAAAAGTTTTTATACACAAACATCTCATCTTAAGAAACAGTTCTGTACTTATATTAATTAATCTTTAAAAGGGGTAAGTAATATTTTTATTATTATATTCATGCTTCTTATACATTGTTACGAATACAAAATAAAGTAATGAAACACTTATCACCCACAGCAACTCGTTGAAGATATTAGTATTAGAACTATCTTTTGACAGATGGCGCTGTAACAAATTTCCACTCTTCAGAGAAAAAGTGTACATTCCGTGGTTTAAAAGAAATAATTTTATCTAAATCATTAAACCTTTGTGTATTAAAATGTTAAACTGATGACGGTCACGGTATGTTATGGAGGACCTTGGGACGGCCTATGTCCAGCTGTGGATATCTCTGGGCGGAGATGATAATGATAATAAAGTACCTTGTCTTTCTCTCACACATCGACAAGGTAGACAGTCTCCCCTCTCGCTCTAACCCACAGAGCTAGCCGTATTTCGGAAAGACGCTCCTTTGTCCAAATAACCGTTTCTGACATTATCACATTAATGTATATAAAATTTAAGAAATAACGTAAACTTCCCAAAAGATAAACAATTTCAATACATTAGTGTAAGGTACCACTTCTGTCGGGTCTCCCGAGACGCACACGCAAATGATTTGATAGTAGATAAGTAACTATGACGTCACGCCTCAGTATTTTGTACAAAAGTGTACCGCATACTGCACGGTTGGCCTAGTGGTTTAAGCGATCGTCCCGCCGCTCTACTGCGCTGAGTGTTGTAAGTTCAAACCCCACATTGGACAACACTTTGTGCGATTCACAAATTGTTGTTCTGAGTCTGGGTGTTCTTTGTATCCATTTCTTCTATGTTTGTAAAGTCCTAGGGGACACAGGATATATTCCTAATGCGGGTTTTATCTTTAAAAGAAACAGTGGAATAGTGGAACAGTGGTTTCAACAAGATGGAACCACTTATCACACATTCAATGAGTCCCTGCCGGTGGTAAAAGACATGTTTCCGGGAAAGGTGATTTCCAGACGAGGTGACATTCCATGTCCAATTAGAAGTCCAGATCTATCCCCACCAGATTTCTTTTTATAACGTTATTTGAAGAAATGTATCTACACCAATAAACCAAATACACTAGGTCAACTAAAAGAGGAAATCAGCGAAGAGATGTCAGCGATCTCGCGCTCTCTTTTGCCGATGAGTATTCGGCAATTTCGGTGCTCGCTTAAAACAGTGTGAAGGTCGAAACGGTGGCCATTTAGACAATATAACATTTAAAAAATAAGTGCCAATAAATTATCTTTTCTGTAAATAAACAATTTTTATAATATATGAAATGGTTTTTTTAATACAATTTTTTCAATGTTGACTAATTTGTGGCCCACCCTCCATATAAGGTAACACGTGCAAAATTAAAAATCTGCAAGTATCATTATTATACACAATTTATTTATTTAAGTGCCGCTAATATAAGCTATAAAACTTTCTATATTCTCGCTACTATCACTTTGGACCTTCGGAATAGCTTCCTCGTTGCTACCGTCGTTCAACATGACCTCATGCAGCGCCAGCGTTCTGAGCAACTTGTCAGATTCAGAAGCTGATTCGTCTTCAATAATTCTGTCATTAATCATGTTGGTCAAGTTTATCTCATCTATTGCTCGGTCGTCCATATTGCTGCTTGGCTCTTCATTGTTCAAGGTTCGTCTTGTGTGGAATCCTGCCTCTCTAAGTTTATTCTTGGCTAATTCTATGAAGGTCGATGATTTCAGCGTCTCACGGAGCCAGTGTTTGATTTTATTCTTCTTGTCCTCTACTCGGGCTTTGAACCTGTAATATTATAGGTGTTTTAAATATGTTTTCAATTGGCTAATATATCGATAAGGTTGTAATGACCGTAGTCACAGTTAGAGGCTGTTCTGTTCTGAATTAAATACCAAGGAAGCAAAGTCAATGTAGTTCCTGAAATGTCTTAAAATATAAGACTAAGCGCAGTAAGTTATTTTCTTTTATTTACGAGAAAATGAGATCAAAGATACGTTTTCCTATTGTTTAAATATTGATAGTTATTACTTGTTCATGTTCTAAGTAAAGCCATTGATGACGATAAATAAGTAACGACACCAGGTGTTGTTACATAATAGTTCATGCAGAACCTATAGGTTAGACTTTTTTTAAGTCTGATACATTTCCTTTATGTACTCCTGGTACTATTAGAGTTGGTGCTTCGACTATAAAAATAACTTTACACTTGGACGTCGCCAGAATTGTTTTCAGGGGGATGCATCTATATCTACACATTCTATGAAACAATATAGAATACAAAATTGTACTAGATTATTGAAATAAACTAACGTCCATCTACGCATCTTTGCCGGCATTTTATTAATACTTTTTTTGAAGAAGTCAGCTAGGTGAGAGGCAACAAATTCTTCCAAGGCATTTTGTACTACCTCTACATTACACACCTGCTGGTGTACTCGAGTAAAAAATATAAAAATGTATATTGTTTCCGTCATATAGATTTTCTTTTCTGACAGGAGGTACAAGGGCACTCTCTCGCACCCCTGTCCCGGCGACCATGATCTCACATATTCCACCCACGGCTGATTGATTCAAAACTTAGCACAGCATTTATCCATAACGCACTATGGTTACCAGACTGCTGATAACCAAACTCATATATTTTAAGGTGCTTGTTCACTTCAGCATCAAGAACAGCCTTCGACAGTCCACTGCTGGACTACGTACTTCACTTGTGCTCTGCTCATGTCCTGTGTTTTTTAAAACACACTTACTTCTGCAATTCTTTTTCTCTCTGTCTCGCCTTTTCTATCTTTGGCAGGAGTTCGGGTACTGTGTTAGCTTCGTTTTTACTAATAGTTTCTTCCACCCACTCGGTGATTTCTGAAACTCGACTGTAGACTCCGGGAGAGCGAGGATCTCCACATTGCTTGCCCCCAAAGGAAACAATTCCAAGGAGAACACCATCACGGACGGCTGGCCCCCCTGAATCATGCTGTATAGAAATATTTGAGTATCGTTAATTGTAAGGTAAATATTCGGGCTCCTGGTAGGTAGGTACATTGCAAAGTTAAGCTGTCCTAACCAGGTCGACCTACGAATGGGTGACCATTAGGTACCTAACGCATTCAAATTTCTCCTTGCTTTGAAGATAATGTCAAAATATTGGTCTTCATTACCATACGAACATTTTAGGCAGTCGTTACTAACTACAATGTCAGTCCAGCCTATGTCCAGCAGTGTACGTATTTTGGCTGAGATGATGATGATGATGACCATGATTAGCTACAATATCGACTAGTAGATGACTGATGAAGTACTCATGGCAGTCGATTTGCGTAAAAAATTAACATTCAACAGGTATTGTAGTAGACTTGAAGTTGACTCTTAGCATAGTTTCGGCAAAAGTCAATCATAGAACATTCTAGTTATATGGACAGTATATCCCTGCCTTAGTGGCCTCTGGAACCATAGCAAAAACATGTGGGTACGCGAACCCGTTATGTAAGATCATCAGGCTTCAGCACACATTGTATACTCATTCACAGTAAAACTACTCACACAAAACATTGTTAACCATTTTTTTTAGGGCTATACCGACTGAGTGATCACTTAAAAGGCTGATAATACATTATTATTGTCTTTGGGTTTTAGGTACGAGTATATCCTAAGATCCTAAGATAATCCATGAGCTTGTTTTGAGATAAAATCGTAACAGTGGTGTATTTTTAACATTTTAAAAAGAACTTACATTACAAGCATCCTTTCCTCCCGTCGCGTAACCAGCACACAACATTCTCTGTGTGATGTAGAATCTGTATGACTTCTGGCAATCCTCTTTAGTCATCACCGGAACAGGCACGAAACGGATCCGCTCTGGTATGTGGCCGTAACCGGATTCCTAACATACAATTACATTTTTTTTTTTTTATACCACTACGGTGGCAAACAAGCATACGGCCCGCCTGATGGTAAGCGGTTACCGCAGCCTATGAACGCCTGCGGCACCAGGGGCACCACGTGCGCGTTGCCGACCCTTTAAAAACCTGACCTGACCCAAAACATTGTTGTTATAACTTCAACCCAAATTGATCAAAACATAAGAGTGTGTGAAAACTTCTAGCCGATTACGGCTACAGCGATCAGTCTCAACAGAGAGACTCCGGGCTGTTATTTCAGAGTTTTTCTTTTAATAATCTAATTTAATAATAATTTTTTACCCGACCCGGGTATCAAACCCGAGACCTCTTGATCTTCAGTCGCATACACTAATCGCCAGACCAACTAGGTAGTAATATTTCATTATTTATTAATCAAAGTACTGCAACGCACTCTTGACTCCTGGATTACAGACGTCAGTGAGCGGCGGTAGTCACTTACCATTAGATAACTCGTCTGCTTCTTTGCGCTATTATTGTATGCCTATAAATGTGTGAACCTTACACTACCACGATGACTTTCATGCCTTTTACGTCCCCGAGCAGGGTGTGAAGGGGCACCTCACTGGACCGCCATGGTGTGGGTCACCACACTGCATTGTCTGCATTTGTAATAAGTGTGGTGACAAGTTATGGATTTTCTTCATGCTTTCCGCCAGGGAGAGTAGTGTCACTTTGGTAAGCTCCTGATATAGAAAAAAAAAGTACATCCATAACTTACATCCGTGCTTCCCCATCCTGTCACTATGAGGATATCATTTTCCTTGATCATGTAATCCCTTGAGGGTAGATTCAACACGGCTATGTTGCGTCCGATAGGCATCGGTCTATCCAAGCGCAGTAGTGAGTAGTCAAAGTCAGCATTCCCAGGTGTATATTCGTGGGGAAAAAAAACCTGAAATGAAGAGAGATTAACAATAATAATATCTTCACAATAATGTACTCCTAGCCTCGGTTAGCCTCAACGAAGGCTGATTAAAGTGTAGTTACAGGAGATATTATAGTGTACCAGTGTGTGCGTAAAGACGGGTGCACTCTCTGTTCTCTTACTCTCACAGTCCGATGCGACGGTTATCTGACACGACAGGGGAGAGATCAAGCGTAGGACTGCATGTTTTACGTGCTTTAAGAGGCACGGGGGTGATTACCATAACTTCCAAACTCTGGGGTGTTATTAGCTATTTCTGGAAACCCTGGTATCGAAACCGAGACCTTTTGATCGGCAGTCGCATACACTAACCGCAAGTTCAACGAAGTAGTATTCATAATACGTGTTACAAAGGTTGTAGATGGTTTCACTTTCCGTTCTTCTATTCTATTGCTGTTTGTTTCCATTAGTGTTTAATTAGACAGAATAATTAGCAATGTAAAGAATATGGTGTGTTGGTCTAACGCTTATTGGCCATTATTTGAGCCACGAATAGGTAGTAGATCCACGCTGATTTAAGCACGAACGGGCCGGCTCGACCGGGCAGTACTACCCTCTCACAGAAGACTAACCTAAAGCGACAGCATCCGTGCTGTCGTGTTTCGTTGGTGAGTGCGAGACCGGAGGTTAATTGATGCAGAGCTGACAGTTGTCGTGGTAAGTGTGTGCAATACTATGCCACGGCGACTGTCTTGCTTTTTACGTCCCCAAGTGAGGTGTGAAAAAGCATCTTACTAGGTCACCATAGTGTGGATCACCATACTGCATTTTCTACATTCACAATGAGTATGATGACCACAACTCTTTGATTATATTCATACTTTCCATCAGGTAGAGTAGAGTCAGTTTAGTGGGCTTTTATTAAAAAAAATGGATTTTTCCGTAGTCTTCTTATTTCTTGTTGTGTGAATTTAAACATTCAGCTCTGCCTTTTTGAAGTAAGAAAGACAAAAGATTATTATAAGTTCAGAACAATACCTTATTGACTCTTGCTTGGTATCCACCTCTGTTGTGAAAGGAGCTTCCAGCTCTGATAATGAAGGGCTGCAATTTCCTTCTATCACCGTCAAACGCTCTGCAGAAGTTAAAGATAAAGGAAGTCAGTAAAATAAGAGCAAAACCAAGATTTCACATTAACTTTATACTCCTCTTAGTAAGAAAATAATAAAGAGAAACTTAACACTCTTGATATAAAGAAAAACTGAATACTCTGAATAGAAAGAAAGATGAAAGACCTTTACTGTAAAGAAAGAAGAAAGGCTTAATAATCTTAATAGAAACAAAGTAGAAAGACTTAACACTTGTAATAGGAAGAAAGAAGAAAGACAACATTTTTGATATAAAAGTTTTCAGAAATTGGTATTTATGGTAAAATTAAGCGTAATTCCCGTGTCCATATTTTATCTTTTTAATTTTAACCCCTGTAGCACAAAGATGGTGTTATAATTTTCATGTGTCTGTGTATCTGTGACATTGCAACTCTTGAACAAATTAACCGACTATGATGCGGTTTTTTCTGTTTGTAAGCTGACGTAATCGAGATAGTTTTTAGTTACACTTTGTCCTGCCTTTTTATTTGCGAAAAAGATTTGATTACCTCACAGAACTATGATCAATTTGAAACATATGCTGTGGCTTTAGTGGTATATCCATGATATACCACCTTGACCTCATGCAGAAGAAACTTGGATTAATGTAACAAATTTTGGATTGTATTAAAAATTATTTTAACTTAAGAAATTTTATTGGGAATAGCATATACAATTTGACTGCCTCGATGGCGTAGCAGTAGTGAAAGCGACTGCTGTGCTTAATGTCTCGGGTTCGATTCCTGGGTCGAACGAAATATTTATATGATTTGCAAATATTTGTGTCCGAGTTTCTATGTATAATATGTACGTATTTACAAAAAAACAGGAGTATTCTATCAGTCAGTCTAGTTATCATAGCACAAGCTCTGCTTAGTTTGAAACTAGATGGCGTTGTGTGCTAAATGTCTAGAATATTGATTTATTTAATTAGAAACTGGATAATTATGCCAGATAAGCCAAACAGCCGTATAGCACGGTAAGCATGAAAAACTCACGATTCTAAGCAGTGTCCGGCAGTAAGCACCCACTGCTCATCGATGATAGAACCTCCACACCAATGCTTCCCGTTCCTGGATATTGCCACATTATAAGGGTACATGCTGATGCTGGTCTCCATGCCTCCCACGATGCGACGGACGGCGTACGATCGGAAAGCCCATGCGATATGACGTTCATCGTTATTTTCAGGAAACACTGAAAAAGCAACTTCATTAATGTATTCGTATATAATTGATACTCTTAATTTTCGGTATTTAGAGGAACTTGTTAAGATGATATATCTTAACAAGTTCCTCTAAATACCTTATAATATTGAAATGAAACAAATTTTTGTTTTTATTTCACTATTATATGAAAATTACCTAGACCAGTTATGTCCAGCTGTGGGCTGTTAAAAGCTGCAGAAGTTAATGACAAACCTGACGAGATTTGCCATATATCATTATCAAAGGTTACTGATTGCTTTAAAATAGAATAAAGCGAGCAGGATCAGCTCTTTCTGAAGGATGCTTTCATTCAAAAGAGTGAAGTTTAAGCTGAATCTGACATTAAGAAACATAATCATGATATAAAGATCTATTTTTGCAACCAATGTCAGAATAATGTAAATTACAAGTTGCCCAAACTGCATGTATACTATGTGATTCTAGCCGTCCATGTTCGCAAATTTCAAATTGACTGCCTCAGTAGCGCAGTGACAGCGTATACCACTGCCATGTTTGAGGTATGTTGTCTGTGTGGTGACGGATTAAGAATACATAGTGTCACCATTACTATTCATCCCGTGGGTGTCATAAAAGGCGACTAAGGCAACAAAGTATGCGAGACAACATCATTACAAAAAGAAGGAAAACTTGAAACATACCCTATTCCAACCCGTTTGGCCAGCGTGGTAGTGGACTGTAAAAGGTTGTTGATGTTTGAAGTCTCGGGTTCGACCCTGGGTCGGACCAAATGTTTGTATGACCTGCAAATGTTTGTTTCGGAGTCTGGGTGTTTTCTATGTACAATATGTATGTGTATTTACAAAAAAAGTATATAAGTATTTTATCAGTTGGTCTAGTTATCATAGCACAAGCTCTGCTTAGTTTGGGACTAGATGACGGTGTGTCAGATGTCCGAAACATTATAAACATTAAATTCGTTTTAGCCAAGCACCTAGACGAAAACGTAACGCAAATCTTCCAATTAAATGTACTTAAAATGTGTAGAAGAAAGCCTCTAAAAAGAGCACACTCTAAACCTGGAAGGATGGTGTCTTATTTTTTATTATTGAGTTGCAGCTATCCATGGGCAGTGTTAGGTAATCACTGACCCACCTCCTAGTTCCTCACAACCTTATCATAGGTAAATTGACAATGAATTGCCTATGTTTTCAAATCAACCTATCCACTAGTCCACTGCTGAACGAAGGTCTACCCCATGGAGCGTCAACCATCCCGGTCTTGGGCAATACGCATCCATCCGCTGCCAGCCACCTTCTTCAAGTCGTCAGTCCATCGCGCCGCAGGGCACCTTATACTACGTTTGCCCAATCGTGGTCTCCACTCTAGTACACTTCGGTTCCAGTGACCATCGGTTCGTCTGGAGACATGGCCTGGCTCCGTGTGATACCTATATTTAATATAAATAAATCACAAACCTGGAAATGTTCTTGTATCATCCGCGATTCTGAATCTTGTGGAAGTTTCATCATTTCTGAACTTGTACCTGTCTTCCAAAATGGCTTTTAATTCATTATCATTACCGTAGTGTGTTTTTTTATGCTCTTGAACGTCCGTACTGCGTAATGCATATATTGGTTTTTCTTCAAATGATTGCTTATTCATTAAATTATATTCACTATTCAGGGGATCCATATTTCTATCTAATAATATTAACGATCTATCAGATTCACATTCAACATGTTCCAAGCGGTATAAAAATAAAGTTATAAAAAATAATAATGAAACATAGTTATTGTTTTTCATTTTTATTTATGTTAATATTTTTTTTTATTTTAGTTCTAGATTTTGATTTCTTGCGGTAATGAAATTTCGTAACTAGTTTTTTATGTTTGAATTTTATGATCTGTGTCATAAAGGAAGGCAATGTAAATCATTGATTTTGTGTGATACAGTACTGTGGCAATATTCTGATTGATTTCTTATTAATTATTGGATATGTTACATAGTGTACGAAGGCTTGTTTAGTGTTTATTATATGTATACACAGGTATATAGTAAAAGTTTGATAAGGTAACATTTTTTTGTTTTAAGAGCCTGGTAAAATGATCCTACTCTGCCTGATGAAAAATATGAATAAAATTCAAGAGTTATAGCCACCATACTCATTGCAAATACAGACGATGTAGGATGATGATTCACACTATGGTGGCCTAGTGAGATGCTTTTTTACACCACCCTTAGGGACATAAAAGGCATGACAGTTATCGTGGTAGTGTAAGACTCACTCACTTACCACGATAACTGTCACCTCTGCATTAATGGGCCACCGGTCTCACGCTCACCAGTGCTGTCGCTTTAGGATGATTTTTTGTGTACAGCTTGCCGTTAGTGCTGAAATTAGCGTGAGCACGCTAGCTGGAAAAATTAAAATGTTAATTATTAATAATGAAAATACATGAGATAGTAGTATTGTATAGCAACATTCACATCAAAAACACCTGACCTGTGTTACTACCTCAAAAAAGTACATGCATATTTTTTTTATTTTTGGACAAAAGGGAATTCTTATTTTTATTTATTTAATGTTTTGTTTTAGTGATCTCCACCTCTGTATTATTGTCTTTCTAATAACATCAGGTAATGCCGTAAAAATAAAAAGTATAAATATGATATTTTTTTTTATTTACAATCTACCAAAGTGACTCTATTCTGCCTGATGGAAGGCATGAATAGAATAAAAGAGCGGTGGTCGCCATACTCACTGCGAATGACGACAGTGTAATATGGCGAACCACGCTATGGCGGCCTAATGAGATGCTTTTTCACGCCCTGTTAATGAATTCCAGGCTTTAACTGATTTGCACAGGAAGGAAGAGAGGAACCGTTTAGTTCGATGGATATGGAAATTTAGTTTAGTTTATTTTTATTTTTATCAAATTCAAATTTAGTTTTCTTATGCACGACTGACGACTTGAGGACGATTAGCAGTAAATGTATGTACACTGTCCAAGATCGGGATAGATGGTGCACCTTGAGGAACACCTTCGTTTAGCAGTGGATTTCAATGAGTATATAATAATATGTCAGTTCTTTAAGATATCATAACTATAAACAAAAGAGTTCTTTAAGATTGTACTATGGCTACTAGACAACTGTTATAAATACATATGTACATCAAATCCTCGGTGGTGTAGACAGAGGTATATTACGCCCATTTTTCGTGAGTGTTTTGGTCCCACATAATAGGTAGACTACTGGCACTAATCGTAGAACAAAGTGTTTGCCAGAGCCTCGTCCGTCATTATAAATAGAAAATACCCAAACTCCGAAACAAATATTTGCAGTTGATACAAATATTTAGTCCAACCTGAGAATCGAACCTGAGACTTCAAGCACTGCAGTTGCATACACTACTACAGCGCCACCGAGGCTGCCAAATAACTATCACATGCTAAACAAACGATGTTTATTTATCCAATTTTTGTATACAAGTAATAAAGTAATTCGATGCGTAAATATTACAATTGTGAACAATAGGGTTCAATTAAGTATTAAAGTACACATGTAATAAAAATGTTTATCAAATTTTAAAATTATCACATTATATTTCAATAATTTAAGTATTCATTATAACAGCCATCAAGCTATTGCTTACAATCCATAATTCACCTGTAATTTTCACGTGTGGATGCTCACTCAGGTACAGACCGCCTTATCAAGATTTGCGACGAGATGGTGTGCCGGATTCGAACCGATTAACACCCACACAGTTTTGCAACTCTTCGCTAGAAATAGAAATAATTGAGGAATAGGTGTTATTATGACAACTGTGTAAATATGACACTTGTGTGATCTAATGACAGCCATCTTCTTAGCCTTTTTCCTCAGTTCTTCTAGGTATTAATTGACAGTCCTGTTTGTCTAATTGCCTTTTTAATCATCTAGAATGATAAACTTAGAAATCGTGACATTCAGAACAAATAATTATACACTACCTGTATAATTTATCTATATTGTGCCTAAAGAAAAATACAGTTTTTACATTAGTACATTACATTACATATATTAACATTGTTTATAAGATTCTTTGTAATATTACTTTCAAACACATGGCTGTTTTCCTTTCGTATATTATGTCAATAACGGTGCCTTTGTAAAATCATTGCGCAACAAACTGAAGAAAATAACATTGCTATAACAATTTGTACAGGCGTTGTGAACACGCTAGTAAATTGTTTTAAATAACCTCTCCATCGCTAGATTAGCTATACATAGTTTTCGATACAGAAGAAAATATTGAAAATATTTTAACATCGAGCCTTCGGTCGTCATTGGGATCGTATTGGGTGCTGTGATTGGCCCGCACTGATCGCAACGTCGAAGCCGCTGTCACGAATAGAAGTAAAATAAACTTACGCTAGGAACTCAGATCAGACCTTACCACGTAGAGCAGAAGTCTTAAGCAAAAAAAGTTTCATAGTACGTAATTTATGGATGTATTCTTTGTTTTATATCTTACCTCCTTTATTAAATCTATGTATAGAACCTTATAAATAAAACAGTGCTCTATAGTCTATGACGAATCTGTGTCTGTCATTTATACACATTGTATGTCCGCTATTGAATGTTTCTCGTGCACATGTGAGAATTTAATTCTTTTTATAATGAACATTTTAATATATTTAGTTATAATAATCTTATGACTAAAATAAATACTCTTTTGTTGGCATATTCTTTAATTGTCTCTGAAGTACACATATTTTTCAACCGTAAGTGTGAAATTATAATTAAATTCGTAATTATAATTAGAAAATAATTAGTTATGAAAAAAAAGTACAATAGTGTTCTGCGTCATCACTTTGGGCCGTATTAAAACATTTAACTACTCATCATCATTAACAACCTGTGAGTCATTGCTCAAAATGAGTTGGGGTCGTTTGTCAGTCTACTACGACACGGTGACTTTTCAAACTTTTACGAAGACCAACTGCCATCAGACCTCTACCCAAGTACTAGGCGATATTGAAGTTGAATAGAAAGATTAACTCTTGGATTTTTGGGGAGTACAAAAAAAAGGCAACCACTACTATTGTGTGTCTTTGAATATTTTTTTTTTCTATTTTAAGAGCTTGCTAAAGTGACTACTCTGCCTGACGGAAGGCAAGAATAAAATCAGAGTTGTGGTCATCATACTCGTTGCGAATGCAAGCAATACGGTATGGTGACTTAAAATATGGCGGCCTAGTGAGATGCTTTTTAACGCTTCGTCCGCTAACGTCGTTTAAGATTCGTCTTCTGTGAGATCATCAATCACTTTTAACCAGCATGTTAATTAAAACTATCATGGTAATTTTCACTTAATGAGTTATTTGAAACGAGATATTTATCGTGTTTATGTTTAGGAATTAGTTTCCGATATTCCAACGTACAAGGGCTATGACCACGAATGAACTAACTGACTGCGGGTGGGTGACTTTTAGTTTTACGAATTAACAAATCTCTCTATCCTCTTTCTAGTTCTTTTACTACGTGCTTACATTAGTTTTAAAATTGTTACTGTTCTTACTATTGTCTCGAGCTCGATGGTGACGCGCAAAAGTCACGGTATGAGAGAAATTTGAAACTGTTTTTTTTTTTTGGGTATCCCTGCGTTCGTTTGTCGGTCTATACCACAATAAAAACTTGAAGAGGCATGATATAATATATTGAATTAACATATTTCTAAGTTTTTACATTATTTTTCACATTCTTATTTACATGTTTCACACATCAGTAGTTATAGATAAATTACACCCAGAAATAGAACAGATGATTGTATTCATCACACATATATTTGTATTGGGCGGGAATTGAATCCACGATACCTCTGACTTAGCAGTCAGTGTCACTAACCACTAGTCCAACAAGTTCATCAAACTGAAATTTAGAATATAATAATGTACTCTTAACCGATGTTTGGTCATGAGAGCTGTGAAGGGAACGAGTGTCATGTCCCTCCGACACAAAGGGAGGATCCTCCGACCAGGCGAGGTGGTCATGCCTGGCGGGCCACGGCCCAACGGGTGATGTTGGGATGTTGTATATATGTTAATTGCCACGCGAATCTCCATTTCACGATACAGGATTAGTAGTTGCTTCGTAGTTCATTACATTCATACGTTTCGTTCATACTTCATAGTTCGATGCATCTTCACTAGATGGCGCTGTTGTATATTTTTGTTTGTGCTGTAATGTGGAAGTCGCTACAGCAGCCAATCTCAACAGAGACTGGTCACGGTAGCCAGTCTCAACAGAGACTAGCTAACTATGCAAAAAATATTATAGCGCACAAGTGTTTGCGTCAATACAGGTGTACTCTTTTTACCTCACTCCCACAATCCGATAGGACGGTTATCTGACGCGACCTGGGAGAAAACAGGGTCACGACCGACTTAGACTTAGAATATTTAGGGGTGGGGCCAAAAATTCGTTAATATTTGAATCTAACATTCCGCGTAAGCATGTTACGGGAGTTCTTGGGACCGACGCTACTGGAATTCGCTACAATCTTAACACATAGTTTCACAAGATGGAGTCACTTGTCACACGAGAAGTTGATTTCTAGACGAGGTGACATTCTATGGCTACCCAGAAGTTCAAATCTATCTCCAGCAGAATTCTTGTTATGGGGTTATTTGAAGAATCGTGTCTACATCAATAAACCAAATATACTACGTTAACTAAAAGAAAAAATCAGCGAAGCGATGTCGGCGATCTCGCGGTCTCTTTGCCGATGAGTATTCGAAAATTTCGGTGCTCGCTTAGAAGAGTGGAAACGTCGAAACAATGGTTATTTATACCTGTATTTTTTAAAAAATAAATTTTAACGAATTAGCTTTCTTGGAAATAAACATTTTTTATAATATATCAAATGGTTTTTTATACGATTTTTTCAAATGTTAACTGATTCATGGCCCATCCTATATAACAGAGAAATCAATGGTAATTTGTACATGACCAGAGATAAAGATGATGGCTATTTAGATGGTTTCGAAACATACGTTCGCCACAATTTCAGCTCAGTAATTTTAAAAGAAATAATCACCTGATTGAAGCCCCAGGCTAGTTGGTGAAACTACTTGAGCCATTTTTGGATTGTTTCCTTTCTATACAAGGAGTTTCAGTTCAAGTATTGAGAGTACAGAAATTCTGTGCTGAAGCGTACTTAGACCGCTTTAATGTTTGAATTTAAATGTGCCTTATTTGGCCTTAATATCTTTGCTTCCACCGTTGACCTCAATTAACTGAGTTTCCTGCTCCTTGTGTTTGTGTATCCCTAATTACAAAAGCTGTGGGCTTCAAGTCAATTAAGTAATTACTTTGACTGTCCATGGATGCTTTTCCCTTAGCATGGTTTAATAGTCAAACAAAGATGTAACCTGAGCTTGCACGTAATACCTAAACTATGACTTATTCTATAAATGTATTTTTTCTGGAGTTTCTTCTATCAGTTTCTGTGTGCCCGGTATTTTTTTATTTCTCTATGGAGTAATAGTAAATAAATTGACTTGCCATGTGATGACGGATTAAGAAAACAGAGAGTCACCTGTAGATGTCGTAAGAGGCATCTAAGAAAGCAAAATACACAGAACGACATTACTACAAAGAGAAGGAAAACTTGATGCAAATCCTTTTTTATTTTTTTTAACGTGTGGAAACCTCCTCAGGCTGTCACCCCACCGGGGTTTGCAGGTTGGTGTGTCGGATTCGGACTGACTAAAACCACACAGTGTGCCAATCTGCGCCTGACATAGGACAAAAATTATAAGCACGCTTTCACCTTTTGATTTTGTTGGTAGTGATTTGGGTGGAGAGATTTGGATTTGGGTAGGACTCACCCAATAAAACGAATGTGGTAGATGGTAGATGTGTAGATAGGATAGTCAGAGCGTAATTTTGATTGAACAGTTGATAGACTTAGGTATATGTACTTTTTTGTTATTCATTAACAGCATATGGCAGTTTACTACTGGACATAGGCCTCTCCCATTGTTAGCTCTGTAGAAATAAAACTCTAATTCTTGTTTCAGCTGGTATCCTGGTCAATAAATATTTGACACCGAATCTCGTCATTTTGTTGTGTCTATGTCTAGTGCTTCGGAGGATTGAATTGCTTCCATATGCGCTGTGGTGTCGAAAGCCTAAACTATGTCTTATATTGGAGGTAAGGTATTATATATTATTTAGGTGTATATAAATAGAGATGAGGTTATTTCCACACATATCAAATGTGCTGTTCGGTGACAGCTGTATAATAGTTAACTTAACTATCACTTAATGGTTTGGTGACATATTCAAACACGATACGAGTATTTTAGCGAATTTCAAAAGAAACTTGAAACGTTTGTTTCGTTGCCTGCCAAAGTGACTCTACTCCAATGAGTATAAAAGTGAATCCAAGGGTTGTTTCTTCCTTTTTTGTCATCAGTTTTTTTTTTAATTGCGTTTTTTTTTAAATGTCATTTTCAGTTGCTCGTTTTGTAACGCTCTAAAAATGTAATGACGTAACATTACATATTTTGAGGGATAAGACTCTGACCCACAACTATGTTACAGGTATTCCTAATCGTAGTTCTATTAGAGGTATTATTATACTACATATGGGACAGATTAAAGAACTACGTAAACCGGAACGCTGATTACTTATTAACATATTTGGCAGAAGACCTCGGTCTGGACGGACTCATTTGCCACTTGTGCTGTGGTATCACCAACTGTTCCACTGTATTCGCTGATTTGTTACTGAAGTCGTTTAGTTTCACTGTTTTGCTGGCAGTCTGTTTTTGTATTGGGAATAAATGAGTACTCGTTAGATTATATTTTCATTTGAACTGGAAAATAAAACACTTTGATGTTACAGGTTGTAATGCCAGAATTTAAATTTTAGGAGCTGTTTTGTATAAGTCTAAATGTATGTAAATGAAGAATGCTATAAGTAATACACACACACACACACATACACACACACACACACACACACATCAAACACGGTCGTCTGGTACCAAGCTAACTACTCTGGTAACCGAAATACTGTTAAACATTCTTACATACTTTTAGATACATACATATTAAAGATACTTAAAATACACCAAACACGGAATTATTTATCCTAAGTGAGAACCGAATCCATTGCCAAAGTAAAACTGTTAAAATCTTCATTAGTTAATTCCAATAAAATAAATGAGACTATCATAAAAAAGTTGAAATACGACAATAGAACTGTAAGTAAAATATCTAAATCGCGGTTCCGTTAAGGATAATAATACGACTATTAATACTTCACGGAATTGACGTTAAACGATGTAATAATAGATCCAAAATGGCCACCGCCTATGACGTCTTAACACGATAGCTGCGGAACGCGGCTTAAAACACCTCGTCCGTGTCTGGTCGTTATAGCGGTAAGAAAAAACTTTAACTTCTCTGTCGTGCGAGAGGCATAACTTCCATCTGGTTCGGTGTAGGAGAGAGATAACTATATGTTTGAGATGTGCTATTGATTCCTAGTTCTATGGTACACCAACCCTATGTCGGGTTTGTTAGACCTCGTGCCGCACTGAACAAATAATAATGCTAACACAGTGCGGAACGAGGTTGCGAACGCCTAGTGCCTCCGCGCACCTCGTACCGCACCCCACGCTAGTTTCACGTGGTTAGTGTTGTGCAACGCAGTTGACGCTGCACACGCGACGAACTAAGACCGCTGTCTTTGAGTTAAAAATTATCATGTTGAGACGTTGCCGAAAAAAGTTAATCAAGGAGGAAGATGAAGAAAAAGTGGTTGGACAATCTGAACCTAAATCAAAATACAGGAAGATATTTCAAAAACAGGTAATTCACAAATATACTCTATCTAGGTGAAATAATTAGGCCCAGTTACCTAGGTATATTAGAATACCTACGTTTATTTGTTAAAATAAATATATATCAGCAAAGTACGTTAATGTTAAAATGTGTATTATATTGTATGTATGTATGTATAGCTCCCTACACCTTTGCCCAGCAGTGAGACTCGGCAGGCTAGCCGTATATTTGTATGATGTATAGTTAGAAATTATATTATAGGTAATTACGTTTCCTGTCATAGTTCAAACATTTAAAAATGATAGTACAGAAAACGAAACTTTGGACGTAGAAGAGGCATTACCCAGCCATCAAACTAACAAGAACGATGATGGTGAGTGGGAAGAAATATCGGAGAGTCCCGTAAAATTTGATGAATTTGTTGGGGAAAATACTTACAATATATCGCCGTTTGTAAAATCACCTGAAGATGTATATAAGTTATTTGTAACAGATGAGATGATCAATAAAATGGTGTTAGAGACAAACAATTATGCGCGAAACTATTTACTAACAAAACAACAACAAATGAAACGTAATTCACGTATGAAACAATGGACTGATACTAGTCTTCAAGAAATGAAAACATTTCTGGCAGTTGTGATGGCAATGAGTTTATGTAAAGTACCTGATATAAATTTGTACTGGAGCAAGAACAAATTATACAGAAACGAATTTATACGTTCAGCGATGACAAAAGATAGATTTTTACTCCTATTAAAATGCTGGCATGTCAGTGATGTCTCGAATGATGATAAAACTGATAAACTACATAAAATCAGAGATATGCTTTCGATGATCACTGACAAATTTCAGAATATATTAAAGCCTGGAAAATATGTAGTAATTGATGAGACAATGATTCCCTGGAGAGGACGATTAGGTTTCCGTCAATATATGAAAAACAAATCTCACCGCTATGGCGTTAAGCTTTACAAGCTTTGCACCCCCGAAGGTTATACCTACCAAATAGAGATTTATACAGGTAAAAAATATCAGAAGCGAGAAGTCGATCACAGTCAAAAAGTAGTACTAAGGTTGATAAAAAATTTAACAGAAGAGGGAAGAATCGTGATAGTAGATAATTTTTATACTTCGTTGAGTTTGGCAGAAGAACTTCTATCACAAAAAACTTTTTTATGTGGAACTTTAAACTTAAGAAGAAAATCTTTGCCAAAGAATGTTGTTAATGCGAAAATAAAAAAGGGCCAGATTATTGGAAAAATGAACAAAAAGGGTGTGAAAGTATTGAAATGGGTTGATAAAAGAAATGTTTTAATGTTGACTACGTGCAAAGACCATGACGATAAATTAATAGATACTGGGAAAAAGAAGAGAGGCACTATCGAAAGCATTAAAAAACCCGGATGTGTTCTAATGTACAATGAAACAAAAAAAGGAATAAACTACAGTGACCAAATGTCTTCGTATTATACAACATTAAAGAAAGGAATTAAGTGGTGGAGAAAAGTTACAATGGAGCTAATATTTGGTACAGCCCTTATTAACGCCTGGATTGTGTATAATTCAATTAATGATAATAGAAATAAAATACCAAAGAGAATATTTGTAGAACAACTTATTGAAGCTTTTACACAGAAAGACTTGGATGTGGATACAGGTAATTTTAAAATATCCTAACTAATCGTTATATCGTTAATAAAAACGTGAATGTGTCATGTTAAGTAACTTTCTTCATATAGACTAATGATAATGATAACTATTAGTATGTTTGTTTATTGAATGCAAACGGTGTCTTGCTCATAAAAATTTAGCTCGTTTGCTCGGCTCTTCTCTACTCTAACCAACTATACCGAACTCTACCCAATTCTACCTTACTCTTACCCTAATCTATTCATTCTCACACTTCACACTCAACTCGTTCCTACTTTTCAGAATCCACTGCAAAAAAAGCACATCATCTTGAAAAGGGTCTGAAGAAGAAGAGATGTGTCAGATGCTACGAAAAACTCCGCACAACCTTGACATGTCGGGAGGCAGACAAAAAAACAAAAAAAATTCTCACAGAATGCACTGTTTGCAAAAAATCTTATTGTCTGACATGTTTCAATGAAAAACATACGTAATATTTTTCCCTTTTCTTGTATTTATTTTGTACATAACTTTGATAAATAAAAACCACAAAATAAAATCGATATTTATTTTCCCATCGCTAAATAATATGAAAACCTACCATTTTTCAGTGCGGTACGAGGTGTATTAGACCCCACATTTTATTTTACCCATAAAATCTAAACTAATTAATTTAACCACGGGCGGCGGCAGATTCAGGTTAATCAACTCATTGTTAATCATAATCAAGAAAAAAGCCGTCAATTTTGTCTTATTTGGCGCCAAAAAAAGGATTTTAGTCTCCTTCGGGCGGTGAAGTTTAATACGCCTCGTGCCGCCACAATGTCAGGTATTGGACGAGGTTTAAAACAACTCGTAACGCAGTAATGGAAAGTAAAGATAAATCTGTGCCGCAGTGAACGTGTTAAGTGGACTTCTTTTGTGTAGATTATTTTGCATTCTTCACCGCCATTATCAATTGCCCTTAATAGTCTTGGACATAGATCTTTCTGCAGGAAAGAAGATTTGATCTATGATACCACGCTGACTAGACTGGTTGGTATAGAGTTTGTTTCAAGTCTGAACACTATTATAGTGCTGTTGTCGTGTGGACGGCTCTTACCACACTCAGCGGATGAGTAGAGATGATGACACCTCGTATTCTTAATCTGTGACATCACAGATAAGATGGATTTATAAATTATCATTTCCTTAGACAGGATTTGACCTTTCAAGTACAAAGGTCAGTTTTATTGCCATCTCTCTTTGCATCTCTATACCTAGATCCATTTAACAATGCGAGGACCGGGATCCTAGGGTTTGTTTCAAGTTTGCCTTATTTTTGCAGTAATGTTGTCCTACGTAATTATTCTTTAGTCAACTCTTTTTTTAACCTGTGGAAACCTCCATAGGCTGTCACCCCACCAGAATTTGCGGCGGCGGGCTGGTGTGTCGGAATCGGGCTGCCTAAAACCACACGGTGTGCTATTCTGTGCCTGAAATAGGAGAGATCCGGGAGCTGCTGCTATGAAGTCATCGGGTTTCTTAGTCGAATCTTACAATAACCTCGGAATAAATCGGAATGGTGAAACTTTGTATTCAGAATTCGTCATCAGATGGATAATTTATTTGACATCATTTTTACTAAGTTCATTTGTGCTTATCAGTCATTCGATCATATCGATCTGACCGTTCCATTAACTAGGACGACATGAAGTAAAGTAGTTATGTTATAGTACGGAAGTTAGCACAGTAATGTGTCACTCCAGGGTGCCATCTTCATTAGCTTTACGACCGACATTTGAGCATTTTGTTAACAACTCTTGGAAGTTATAGGCGCCTGGTACTTTTTTACGGTGTTATAATCTTATTACACAATAAAAAAGATATGTTTTTTTTTTATATATTTATTATATTTGAGTAAAACAGTATGAAACCACAATAATAATAGTTATCAATTTCCAGTCTGTGTGGTGATGGATTAAGAATACACAGTGTTACCACCCCTATTCATCTCGTGGGTGACGTAAAAGGCGACTAAGGAAACCAAACATGCAAGACGACGTCATTACAAAGAGAAGGCAAACTTGAAACAAAACCCTATTCCAACCCGTCTGGCCAGCGTGGTATAGTAGGCCAAAACCTCCTTCCTAAGGAGAGGCCTATGTCCAGCAGTGAACTGTAAAAGACTGTTGATGATTGATGATGATCAATTCCAAACCCCCCACCCCCAGGAACAAGGAGAGACCCCTGATTATGGAGTTTGTGAGTTGCAAGTATAGGTCCACGTACCAACTATCTGTTCGTTTGAACCAAAACAAAAGTATATACTCCCGATAAAAAAGACTAAGCGAATATTAGAAATATCTCTTTTTTTTAAGCTAGTTGAGTTACAGCAACGTCAATTAAACGTAGTCTTTTTTTTTTTTTTTTTTTAACGTGTGGAAACCCCCTCGGGCCGTCACCCCACCGGGGTTTACGGCGGGGTGGTGTGTCGGAATCGGACCGACTAAAACCACACGGTGTGCCACTCTGCGCCTGAGACAGGAGGGATCCGGGAACCGCTGCTATTACGACATCCAGATCCCTCCTAGCGCCTGCCCGCCAAAGCGGGCACCATCTGCGGATAAACTCTCTACATAGGCGACGTACGGCACACGCGGACGTCGCCTCCTCGCGGCTGGCCATTATAGCGGGTGGAGGGGAAAACCCGTCCCGTCCACCCGCGGCCACACTCAAGGCGGCATGAGGCGCTGGTATGCGCGCCTCCGCCGCCCGGCTCGCCGGCGGCGAATTGGGTCCGAGTGGATATCGTCCTCCCGGGCCTTCTCCGCCGCCTCCTTCCGCGAAATTACGTCTTCGCAGAAGGTTGCGACCGCGGTAAAACAACTGTCGCTACCGGCCATGGAGCGTATGACGGCCGGTAGCGAGAGATCTGCTCCAATAACTGCAGTGAGGATCCCACGCTGCGCCGCCCAGGCGGAACAAACCGCTAGCGTGTGCTGAGCCGAGTCCTCACTGCAGTCGCAGTGGTAACAGGCGGGACTCAATTCCCTCCTGGCGACCGAGTGCAGATACTTCCCGAAGCAACCATGCCCGGAAAGGACCTGCGTCAGTCGGAAGGAAAGGGTCCCGTGCTGCCGTCCTGCCCACTCGGTGATGACCGGCTGGAGAGCCTCCACGAGGAACAACCTATCAGTCCAATAAATAGGTCACTTATCACAATTAACACCCAACAATAGACTCTACCTGCCAAGTAATAACATACGTTTTTGCTTGGAGTCAAATATAAGTGAATTTTTTCCCATCCAGCATCCAATATTATGCGACTAAGATGGGACGCACAGATCTAGGTGATAAAGTTGAAAGTGCGAGTGACAATCTCCATCGGTTGGATTATAGAAGCTTTTACTGTTGGTTCTTGTGATAACATATTTTGAATTTTACCCTACTTGTGGGGAAAATTTGATCGTTTACGGCTTAGTATAGGTTAACATTTTTCAGATTAAAATGATTTATTTCATTATTATACTGGCATTTTCATTACGTTTCATTTTTCAAATTGAGTCTTTTTTTTTGGTTTAGGGGGTGATTTACGCGAAGTGATTACCGCTATCCATAGATATTTGAGTGCCCACCCACAATTCGTATGGAGACGGATTAAAAGTACGGAATCGAAGTAAAAATGACATTGTAAGAACCACGAAGGGCAGGAAAACTTAAAACAAATTCTATACTAACTAATGATATATTCTAATCATATTTATTATTTGAGGCTGACAACCCGATACAAACTGTTGCTGGGCGGGCGGCGCAAGCCGGTCGCGTCCGCCCACAGCTTGCGAGAATTATATGGAGCTGTAAATACAACCTATAAGAAAATAATTATAATATAAACGTAAGTACAGTGTTTCATATTTCATAATAAAACGACTATTCAGTCACTTTTTCTTTTGTTGGGTTACGTGCGCTGTCTTATTATTTCATTTATAAAATATTTTACCTATAAAGACGAAAAATGAAAGTGTGAAGGATAACTATTTATGTAACTTAACCTATTTAACATGATTTCAAAGTTAAAAATGTCAGTACTTTCAGCCACGGGGGTGACAACTTTTGCTACGTTAAACTATTACGATATAGTGTACCATATAGTAAAATTTTGTGTCCGTTTCTTGTATGTTTGTAAAGTTCCCAGCGACACAGGATTTATACCAAGTGCGAGCGTTACCTTTAAAAAAAATTATGCGTATGTTTGGTTCCTCAGTTAAAAATACGTATATTCCAGGCATAAAATAATAAACAGTGGTAAAAAATATTAATGTTTGGACTTAAGATTAGTTTGTAAAAGAATGTAACATAATGTTGACATCTGTTGTGCTATATTCTCACAAATAACTCTACCTCAATCTGTTAGCTTATCTAAAAGTCACCATATAATAAGACAATCCTATTCATATAAATGTAATTACAAATAAATATTTTTGGACTGTAATAAAAAATGAAGCAAAATTTTACATTTTGAAACAAAAATAATTTTTTTTGAGGCACAACTGCCTTATAACGCAAAACTCAGTCGTCCAAATCAAAATTTCATGACAATAACATATTATAACGGAGGTATAAGCACCTCTATAAATTTTCGAACTACCCTTACTAACCGACAGCCGACAGTGTGCCGCGGGTTGTGCGATAGCACGCACGTGTTACGTCATCTCAGCTCCCGCGGGAAATGCACAGGTACCAAATACTATTTATTCAACAAACAAATAACATAAATTTTATTTACTGAGTACATCGATTGAAAAGTACCAGGCGCTCAGGTATTGCAAGCGATGATTTGGTGTTGAAATTAAATTTGTTGACAACGTGGCGTTAAGATGAATTGTTATTAGATCTGCGTGCCTAGTGATTACGTTCACTTTGTGAATAAGAAATATAATTTAAAAAAAAATAGTTATGTATTTATTGTATATTTGTTACGGAACAAAGTTAAATAATTCATTGAGTAGAGCCTTACTGATAAAAATACAATTTTAGTAATTTAATATTAAGCATATAGACAAATTGCCCACAATATCTAACTGTTTTTAACAGTTCATAAATGTAAACTATGACTAAGATGATATATCTTCAAAAATATTCAAAGTAATTTTTTTCAATTAATTCTCCAACTATCTGACAAAACGTGCAAAGAAGAGACAGCTAATTTTGACAAATTCGACACATCACTTTCAAATTGTCATCTTATGAGCTGAAAATCCTCTGGCCTCAAGGCCTGGTCGTCTGAAGGTCACTCTCAAGAAAGAGCGGCTGATTGCTATTATTTACGTGAGTGACAAGTCCGACCTCTGCTCTGGAGGGCGATCTCGTCACGACATAAATGCCTTATATTACTATCCATATACTTAATGACCCTAGTTTATGATGAAAATGTTTTGTAATAAAACGATTTGGTTAACAATAATGTTTTTGTTTGTGTGAATTCTTGTGAAAAACAAGAGCGTAAATAAAATTAATATATATACTTTTACATTCATCTTTGTCTAGTTATATTGGACTGGCTAATGTCTGCGTCTCTTAATTTTTTTCTATTACAACCTGACTTGATAAATTCACCATCTAACTCTTAAAGAGTTTCTTAACTCGATCATCATCAACAGCCTTTTCCAGTCCACTGCTGGACATAGGCCTCTCTTAAGCAAGGAGGTTTTGGCCTACTATACCACGCTGGCCAGACGGGTTGGTATAGCGTTTGTTTCAAGTTTTCCTTCTCTTTGTAATGATGTTGTCTTGCTTGTTTGGTTCCGTTAGTCGCCTTTTATGACACCCACGGGTGTTTGGGTGGTAACACTACGTATTCTTAATCCGTCACCACACGGACTTACTACACTTACTTATACTTCTTGATATTAGCGTGTTTAAATAACTAAACTCTTTAGTTTTTCAATACAAAAAGGTATTTCGCCAGCGTGTTTATATATTAGAGCAGAAGAATAGGGCATTTGTTTTTCTATATTCATCTCATGAGAAGGAGAACGAATCCGTTAGTTCTACTACTACATGCGTAGTAATATAGTAAGTTCTCTTTTCCGCTCAAATCGTAAACATGAAAGCGGTAGCTCTTTTAGACCGTGTTAGAAAACTGACAGTAGCAAAATTAATATCTTTCTGTTACATTAATAATAATATTTATATAATGGACTTACATAAATAAAACATACATACGTAAAATCACGCCTGTTTCCCCGTACGGGTAGGCATGTTAAGTGACCATTTTTCGACACTGCTTTGGTCCCACGTCTCAACTATTCAAAAATGACAGCAAATTAACCGCGATTGCTACTATCACATAAATTGCATTGTTAACGCAATCACACAACATAACATCACACTTATACACTTTTTTTTTCTGTGCCGAAATCCCCACGGATACCACCGAGAGATGGTTATATCGGACTCGAACTGACCAAAAACCGCTCGCCGTCTAAGGTACCAGTAGTCAGGAACCAGGTGCACCCTAGTAAGGAAATCTCTGGAACCCCGAAGTACTTCGGGCCACCTACGACTTGTAGATAATTAAGTACCCCGATATTCCATTTTCTTCCTGCCCCAAAAGGGGGCGAGCGCAGTCCGCAGCGCTCGCATTGCCACCCTGTACACCTAGTCTTTAAAATTCCTCTACTAAACATAGGTGTCTCCTTATAAAATGAGGTTTTTTCCCTACTAAACCACGTTGACCAGGCGGGTTCATCAACAGCCTTTAACAGTCCACTGCTGGACAGAGGCCTCTTCTTAGCGAGGAGGTTTTGGCCTACTATACCACGCTGGCCAGACGGATTGGTGTAGGATTTGTTTCAAGCTTTCCTTTTCCTTTGTCCAGTGATGTTCTCCTGCCTAGTTTGTTGCCTTAGTTGCCTCTTACGACACCCACAGGATGAATAGAGTCCCACACTCTGTATCCTTGATCCATCACCACTTGGAAACCAATTCTCGTGGTCACTTCATAATTTTTCATTGTTTAATCTTTCTCTAGACTTATAGACATTATTCAATAAGCCAATTAGTCCAACCAGCGTCGAGTTTTAGAGAGATTTCTGAATTCATTTAAATATGTATACGTGTCTGAATAACGTTGAAGCGACATTAATTCAACGAGAAGAAAAGGTCTATAATGTCATTATTATAGTACAATGTATGTGTCAACCATCGAGATGATTTGTACATAATTAACTAAGAAAGTATCAAATTCCAGGGCACCATGTGTGGGTCGCCATACTGAATTGTTTGCATTCGCCTTAAGTATGGCGACCACTACTCTAAGATTCTATTCATGCTTTCCATCAGACAGAGTAGAGTTACTTTGGTAGGCTCAGAATAAAGAAAAACTGGCCAAGTGCGAATCGGACTCATGAACCGAGGGTTCCGTATAAATTGCGTTGTCATAGGAGTTTAATCTTTTACAGCTTAAAGCTATTGTAGATCTGAGTATTTGATATAAATTTCCATTTAATACCTCTACGCGTTCATGAGGAAAGGGGTACTAACTTTAATTTGTTAAAAATATTTTTATTACAGTTTTCGTAATTTTCCCTTTGTCTGTGTTGTTAGATGTTGCTTCATACTAGATTTGAAGATTCTGAGTTCACAGGAAATACCCTGTTTTGATTCCCATTCAAGTTTCAAAAATTTGCGGCATAAACGGCTGTATCTATTGATTGTGTATGCTTAGAAGTTTGATTTTTTCAGAGCTCTAAGGGATAGTAGACCTAAGTATTTGATATAAATTTAGCTTGATACCTCCAACCGTTCCTGGGAAAAAGAAAAGATGGACGGACGGACAATAACGTGATCCTATTCCGTTCCGTTTTTCCTTTCCAGGTACGGAACCTTAAAACCTTAGAAAGAATAATAATCACATTATATCTAGATATATTAGTGCTTTTTGTACATTTTAGAACAAGATAAAAACATTTTTCACAAATTTATTTCTTTAGTTGAATTTACTTTTTCCACCTGTCAATAGTAATAATTTTAGATTTATATTTAATAATATGAGATGTTCTACCATTTGGAAAAGTATAATAACTGTGTGGGTGTTTTCTATGTATAATATGTATGTATTTACTAAAAAAAAGTATATAAGTATTCTAGTAAAAAGTTGCAACAAGCAATCATACTATTCACTACTTTTTAATTACTATAGGTCTAAGACGAATAAAAAAATAAAAAACCTATACTACTTGGTGCTCTAGGTTTGTCTATTATTTTCTGGGACGCCTGTATATAGACTACAATGCAGAGAAGGCCTTGACAGTTCCAACGCGTAACATTCTAATGCCATTTGCTTGAATTTTCGCAAAATATATTCCACTTTGATTATACAAGGACTTTGCATAGCCATTAGAGCTCAGCATCATTACATCTTCCTCCTATTTTCTTAATTTTGTCTGGCGTCGGCGTAATTTGTAACATTAGGAAAGGTTTTGGATTGATTTCTTTTCTAGTAAGTTGCCTTGCTCGACGTCAACACTCCATAGATTAAGAGGCCGCCTCGCGTGCCCGGTTGTACGAGATTGAAGATGCCATTCGGATTGAACCGTAATTGACATGAACACAAGGCCTACTTATTTACTTAAAAACCATTTCCTTGGCTGTATGGAGGACGTTCTCTTTCCCATCTAAGTGGTGTAGGATATTAAGTCAATACCATTTAAATAACAAAAAAACGAGTAAAAGCAAGGTAAGAAAATTTTGTTGCTTACGGTATTTGCGTACCGGTATGTCCAAACTTCCAAGTAGAAAGCAAATTCCCATCTCAAATGTCGACAACACGCTATTAGGCAGTTGTTTTCCATCAGGTAAACCGTCTGCTCGTTCATCCAAACCGATGGACCTGGTGCCGTAAAATATTTAGTGATTGTTTTCTGCCCATCCTGATTTTAATGATTTGGACTTATGTAAGTAAAGCTGTTTTGTAGATTCACGATTCTTACACAGTAGAGAACAGTACAGTAAGATTTATTCAAGGTTACGATACCTTCTATTTCCCGACGTTTTGAACGAGTTATACCACTTTTGGTTACGGGTAGATACCGAATCTAACGAAGTCCCACTGTACAATAAAAACATGTACATATACCCGTAACTGTACGGGTATATGTACAGAATAGATTATAAATACGGTATATTGAAATAAGATCAAAAATTGTTTACACACCAATGGCGGACGAACACCGACGCGGTTGAAATCTCGTGCCTTTACTAACAATTGATTGTGCTAATAGTATCTCTTACTGAGTTATTATATATTTATAGCAGTTATTTTAGACACGTATATTTCAGTTTATATGTCGAAAGGGATAGACAGAAATCTATTAAACTACCTACTTTTACTAAATGTTCATTATATTTGCTATGCCACCATGCTTTCTTCGTGTGGTGTAAAAATGCTATAAGATAGGTGCAAAGATATATAGGGTGGGCCACGAGTAAGTTAACATTTGAAAATATAAAAACATTTGATATACTTAGTCTGGCCATAAATACTGTTACACTTAATTATAAAAAAATATTACATTTGAATTTCGAATCTGTCATTTTTATACGATTGTTCATTGTGTTTTCTCATTTTGGCGCCAATACATTGTAAAATATTTTGCGATATTAAAATGGTGTGGGGTGATAAAGAGAACCGAATCGCGGTGATAGCATTACACAAAGTAGGTATGGAGCCAAATGCAATTTTTAAAACTCTCCATACACTTGGTATTAGTAAAATGTTTGTGTACCGGGCTATTAATAGGTACAATGAGACCTCCTCTGTTTGTGACAGAAAAAGATCTGGCCGTCCACGTAGTGTTCGTACGAAAAAGGTGGTCAAAGCAGTAAGGGAAAGAATTCGAAGAAATCCTGTCCGAAAGCAAAAGATTTTATCTCGGGAAATGAAGATAGCACCTAGAACCATGTCGCGTATTTTAAAAGATGACTTAGGACTTGCAGCCTATAAGAGACGCACTGGCCATTTCTTAACTGATAATTTAAAGAAGAATAGGGTGGTAAAATCGAAACAACTACTGAAGCGGTACGCAAAGGGAGGTCACAGAAAAATTTTGTTTACGGATGAGAAAATTTTTACAATTGAGCAACATTTTAACAAACAAAATGACCGTATTTATGCTCAAAGCTCTAAGGAAGCTTCCCAATTAGTCGACAGAGTGCAACGTGGACATTATCCGACTTCAGTGATGGTTTGGTGGGGTGTTAGCTATGAAGGAGTGACTGAGCCATATTTTTGTGAAAAAGGTATCAAAACATCGGCACAAGTGTATCAAGATACCATTCTTGAGAAGGTAGTTAAGCCCCTTAACATCACCATGTTCAATAACCAAGTATGGTCCTTCCAGCAAGACTCGGCGCCGGGTCATAAAGCTCGGTCCACGCAGTCTTGGTTGGAATCGAACGTTTCGGACTTCATCAGAGCTGAAGACTGGCCGTCGTCTAGTCCCGATCTTAATCCGCTGGATTATGATTTGTGGTCAGTTTTAGAGAGTACAGCTTGCTCTAAACGCCATGATAATTTGGAGTCCCTAAAACAATCTATACGATTGGCAGTGAAGAATTTTCCCATGGAAAGAGTGCGTGCTTCTATTGATAACTGGCCTCATCGTTTAAAGGACTGTATTGCAGCCAATGGAGACCACTTCGAATAAGCTTTTTATATTTTTAATTGTTTTATATTTATGTATTAAACTGACACACTGTAAAAGTAATAAATGTTATTTGCAGTTAACAATTTTCTTTTTTCTTTATTACAATATTTATGGCAAGACTAGGTATTATAAAAATTGTTTACTTACAAGAAAGCTAATTAATTGGAATTTATTTGTTAAAAATCAAATCGTCTAAATGACAACCGTTTCGACGTTTGCACTCTTCTAAGCGAACACCGAAATTTTCGAATACAATAAAGAGACCGCGAGATCGCTGACATATTTTCGCTTATTTTATTTTAGTTGACGTAGTGTATTTGGTTTGTTGATGTGGACACGATTTTTAAAAAAACTCATATATAGAAGTCTGCTGGGGATAGATTTGGACTTCTGGGTGGCCATTTGATATCACCTCATCTGAAAATCAGCTTTTCCAGAAACATGTCTTTGACCACCGGCCGGGACTCATTGAATGTGTGACTAGTGGTTGCATCTTGTTGATATGTTACGATTGTAGCCAGCAAATTCCAGTAGCATCGGTCCCGATAACTCTCGTATTATGTTTGCGCGGGATGTTAGATTCAAATGCTAATGAACTCTTGGCCCACCCTATAAATGTCCATTATTGTATAAAATCTAGATGTAGCACGAAGCGGGATTATCGTTTATAGCAATCTATCTCTGTTAGACAATCCTAAGATGGGTTGGAATTATTTTAATCTGTTTGTAATCATACACGCTTAACAGAAAGCGTGTCAAAATATACCTAAATACATGCACAAAGGTATCTTCTATTGTTTAACCAATAATATTATATATCGTAAAAATATTATCATCAACCGCTAATAGTTCACAGGGATAGATCTCTCCTTAGAAGGGAGGTATTAGCGTACTATATCACGCTATCCAAACGGGTTGATATATCATCATCATCATCAACAGCCTTTTACAGTCCACTGCTGGACATAGGCCTCTCCTTAGCAAGGAGGTTTTGGCCTACTATACCACGCTGGCCAGACGGGTTGGAATAGGGTTTGTTTCAAGTTTTCCTTCTCTTTGTAATGATGTTGTCTTGCATACTTTTATGGAGTGACGATGTGTTATGTCCCTTCGACACAAAGGAAGGATCCTCCGACCGGGCGAGGCGATCATGCCTGGCGGGCCACGGGTTGATATAGGGTTTGTTTTAATTTTTATTCTCTTTGCTGTGATGTTTCGTTATGTAGTTTGCTACCTTAGTCGTCTCCTACAATACCCACGGGATGATCAGAGATGGCAACACTCCATATTCTTATTCTAGCACCATAGGGATACAATAAAATATAGGTAACCAGAAAAAACTTCATCGATCAATATTTTTAAGCTTGAAATAACATATCATTGTTAAAGCATTGATAGGTCACTGCTGGACATAGAATTCTCCTTAGAAGGTACCTTCAGTGTGTAGCGGAGCCACACTGATTTTAGCACAAATGCATCGGTCCAGCCGGGGCAGTACTACTCTCTCACAGAAGACCAACCTAAAGCGACAGCATTCATGCTGTCGTGTTTCTTTGGTGAGTGCGGGACCGGTGGCCCATTGATGCAGGAGTGACAGTTATTTTGGTAAGCATGTAAGCCTTTTACTGCTATGCAGACTGTCATACCTTTTACGTCCCCAAGCGGGGCGTGAAAAAACATCTCATTAGGCTTCGATAGTGTGGGTTTCCATATTACATTATTTACATTCGCAATAAGTATAGTGGCCACAACTCTCTGATTTTATTTATGCTTATCAGGCAGAGTAGAGTCACTTTGACATTTCTTTAAAATAAAAAAAATGGACGTTTTGACCTACTACACCACGCTGGCCAGATAGGGTTTCTATCAACTTTTCCTTCTTTTTGCAGTGATGTTGAGAGAGCTTAAAATATCTCTTTCGAAAACCACTTTTTATTATGCTTCAGCTGTTTGCGTGTTATTTTTTTTTTATTTTCTATATTAAGACCTGCCAAAGTGACACTACTCTACCTGATGGAGAGCATGAATAGAATCCAAGAATTGTGGTCAACATACTCATTGCAAATGCAGACAATGCAGACCCACACTATGGGGGCCTCGTGAGATGCTTTTTCACACCCCGCTCGGGGACGTAAAAGGCATGACAGTCATCGTGACAGTGTAAATCTTATACAGTTACTACGATAACTGTCACCCCTGCATCAATGGGCCTCCGGTCATGTTATTCGTGGTCTAATAGACGGGTCTTAAATAAATGGCCATACCTATCCGTAACGGTATGTGTTAGAGTCTTTTATAATATTACGTATGCAATAATATAGTATGAGAACTCGGAGTAGTAGTGACACCTGGCACATCGATCGCAAAGTGGTTCGTGAGTAAAAATATCAGTGACAGTCTATTTCTTGATATCACTTGTGATATATATAGTGAACTGATAATTATCGAAATCAATACTATAGACGGTAAAAAGAATTTGTTATTTAGGTGAAAGAATTACTTTACAGCGATTTCATTTACGCTGTTATCCTACTAATATTATAAACTAGCTTTTGCCCATGGCTTCCCACGCGTGGTATTTGGTCTACCACATTAAGTTTCGTAACAGATCATTTTTAATAATTTTGTTTTTCTTTAATAAAAAATATCCTATGTTACTTCTAATACCTCCAAGAATATGTGTACAAAATTACATAATGATCGGTTGAATACATTTTGCGTGAAACCGTGACAAATAAACTTACATTGCATTTATAATATCAGTAGGGATGCGAAAGTTCGTATGAATGTTTATTACTTATTTACGAAAAAACTACTGGATGGATTTGGCTGAAACTTTACAGTAATATAGGTTATAGATCGGAATAATATATAGGCTATAACTTGTAATATTTTTGTGTAATTTTAGTCGTAATATAACGTTACATGTCTTTTAAGTCGGTGAAAAATCTGGCCTCTGAGAGTTATCTTGGCGTACGTTGCCTAAACCATTGAAGTTA
The DNA here is from genome assembly GCA_949316085.1 of Hypercompe scribonia. Taxonomy (NCBI): domain Eukaryota; kingdom Metazoa; phylum Arthropoda; class Insecta; order Lepidoptera; family Erebidae; genus Hypercompe; species Hypercompe scribonia. The sequence goes on from OX438986.1 coordinate 15,755,768, forward strand.
CACAAAGATGACGTAAAGTAGAATTGTTTACATGTTAAATTAAATATATTTAATTAAAACGATCTGTGGCAGACATAATTCCACGCGAGCGAAGCCTCGGGCAAAACTAGTAAAGAACAAATTGACTTGAAAGGTCGATTTAAATTTTGATTAAACTATCACCGTTTTACCTGAATATAATAAATATGTAAATTATTCTACTTTATAATCAACTAATTTATCCTTTCAAAGTAAACGAGAAAATATATCAAAGCATTCTTGATGGCTATGAAAACCTTTGAGAGAAAAAACAACAAAATTTTAAAATAACGCTATAAAAGGAATGCGCAACTGGAACATGGTGAGAGTACATTCTTTTTAGGAAGTATTTAGACTTTTAGATTCTTTGCTTTTTAAATTTTAGCAATACAAAGGCAGTCGAGTAGACGTGTCATTTAATAAAAAGTGAAGTCTGTTTTTTTTTCATCTCCCGCACTAGAAATAAATCTTGTGTCGCGAGTTAGGTTGTGAGCGAGGGCGAGAGGGTTTTTAATAAGACAAGTGTTCGGCTTGAAGAGTGGATTGAGACTAACTTTATTTATGAAACCATTTCTTAAAGTTAAAACAGTATTCTTATTGATATGTATTGAAGACAAAGATCTAATTGTTCTAATGTTTAGTCTGCGGCTTATCATCTAAGTGGTGGTTCATGACGGATGCCAAGATTAACTTTATTTATAAAACAATACACAGTATTCTGATTATGCGTTGGAGACAAGGGGCTAGTTATTCTATTGTTTCCAGGGCGTCTGCGGCTTATCAGCTAAATGGTCGTTCATGACTGATGCCATTGTGGGGCGTCACGTCTATGACGACATAACTCGCGGGGGACTATAAATATACAAGAAACGGACACAAAGAACACCCAGACTCGAACAATACTTTGTGAATCACAGAAAGTGCGATCCCGTGTGGGGTTTGAACCCACAACACTTGACGCAGTAGAGAGCGACGTAGCGACCGTTTAAAACATTACAGCATCCGTGCAGCCGGGTTGTATGGCTCTAACTCTCGACGGGACCGCGAGCTGCCAGAGAGTGGGGACCTCTGGTGGCGGATTAGTTGCTGCGGTCGGCGATAGGATAATTTGTTGCGGCCTGGTCGCAAAAATATGAACGGGTCGCAACAAATTATAACAACCGGACTGATAGGTGGAGAAGCCTTTGTGGCCTCCCCAGGATAGGGTCTGACTAGGCGCGGCGTTGTTTCTGGAGGGGACCTGAAATAATATGGTCCGGGTCCCCTTCAGAGAAGGACGCCTGAGACCGGCCGCCGGGGTGGTTTTTAGTGGAAGCACTACGTAGTCTTGGCTCCTGCGTCTCCGAGGAGTCGGGGATCCGAAGGGATTTTCGACCCCGACAACAAAAAAAAATGGGTCTAACTCGATCTGAGGGCCTAGCGTGAGTTTAATTTACATCAATTCGCTCTCGAAGGTTTTAAGTACGGGCAATCGCAATTCCGAACGCGGTTACAGGGATGATCAACTCAGATGTGAAACATGATGTAAAACTTACACTAGACCCTCTGATTGTTTACATTTTAATTTCGTGAATCACGTCGGTAATATAAATAATCGAATAAATTACATCTGTGACCGTCCTTTTTACGAAATTCTAAAATGTTTACAATTTTCTCACTATAATTTCCGGTCTAAAATTAGTATATTTCCCATTATAATAATTTTGGATCGGAAATGTCTTGTCTTTTATCTTAATAGCATTTACAAAAATAATGATTTTATTAAATTGTGTTCGGTCATTTTGACTTCATTTTTCATATTTAATGATTGAACTACCGTTCAAATATTCTACACAACAGAGCAAAAGTTCTAACGGTAAGACAGCCATTGACTTAGTTGATTAAGCTGATAATCTTAATCCTGCATAGTATACTACATACCTCTTCTCTGTCCCGTAGCAAAAGGCGACCCATAAAGTCCAAAAAATCGTGTACTAAAAACAATACTTCTGCTGGGTGCAGTCTCCCACGGTGGGAAACTTAACAATAATAGGCTAGATGACACATTAGTCAAATTAGTTACTTTTTATCATATGTCAAAACGACAATTTTGTATGAAAAATGTACTAAATACCAAATTGTGACGTCACTGTTTTAGACTACTCAATTGAACAATATATTTCACTGTATATTGTATTGAAATTCGTAATAATAATAAAAAGCTATGTTAATTGTATTTTCCGAGATGTATCGCGATATTAGTTTTAATGAAGTGGACATTGGACAGTCATCTACCCAATTACTATGTAAGCTATAACTTTGTAAAAATGTATTAAGGCGGGAAAATAATTTTTATTTAATCCCATTATTATCACCAGGTGAAACGTCAGTTCGTTTACCTTCTATATATTGAAAATTTAGATAAATTTTTATCAAAAGATGATAAAATTTATCAATCAACAGCCTTTTACAGTCCACTGCTGGACATAGGCCTCTCCTTAGCAAGGAGGTTTTAGCCTACTATACCGCTCTTGCTAGACGGGTTGGTATAGGATTTCCTTCTCTCACCAGCGCCTCATGCCGCCTTGAGTGTGGCCGCGGGTGGACGGGACGGGTTTTCCCCTCCATCCGCTACAATGGTCAACCGCGAGGAGGCGACGTCCGTGTGTACCGTACGTCGCCTAAAAATAGAGAGTTTATCCGCAGATGGTGCCCGAGGTAGCGGGCAGGCGCTAGGAGGGATCTGGATGTCGTAATAGCAGCGGTTCCCGGATCCCTCCTATCTCAAGCGCAGAGTGGCACACCGTGTGGTTTTAGTCGGTCCGATTCCAACACACCACCCCGCCGTAAACCCCGGTGGGGTGACGGCCCGAGGGGGTTTCCACACGTTAAAAAAAAAAAAAAAAAAAAAGGATTTCCTTCTCTCCAGCCGGTCATCGCCGAGTGGGCAGGGCGGCAGCACGGGACCCTTTCCTTCCGACTGACGCAGGTTCTTTCCGGCCACGGTTGCTTCGGGAAGTATCTGCACTCGGTCGCCAGGAGGAAATTGAGTCCCGCCTGTCACCACTGCGACTGCAGTGAGGACTCGGCTCAGCACACGCTGGCGGTTTGTTCCGCCTGGGCGGCGCAGCGTGGTGTCCTCACTGCAGTTATTGGAGGAGATCTCTCGCTACCGGCCGTAATACGCTCCATGGTCGGTAGCGACAGTTGTTTTACCGCGGTCGCAACCTTCTGCGAAGACGTAATTTCGCGGAAGGAGGCGGCAGAGAAGGCCCGGGAGGACGACCTCCACTCGGATCCAATTCGCCGCCGGCGAACCGGGCGGCGGAGGCGCGCGTACCAGCGTCTCATGCCGCCTTGAGTGTGGCCGCGGGTGGACGGGACGGGTTTTCCCCTCCATCCGCTATAGTGGCCAGCCGCGAGGAGGCGACGTCCGCGTGTGCCGTACGTCGCCTAAAAGGAGAGTTTATCCGCAGATGGTGCCCACATGAGCGGGCAGGCGCTAGGAAGGATCTGGATGTCGTAATAACAGCTGTTCCCGGATCCCTCCTATGTCAGGCGCAGAGTGGCACACCGTGTGGTTTTAGTCGGTCCGATGCCGACACACCACCCCGCCGCAAACCCCGGTGGGGTGACGGCCCGAGGGGGTTCCCACACGTTTCTCTTTGTAGTGACATTTTCCTGAATAGCTTTTTCCTTTGTCACCTCTTACGACAGCCATGAAATGACAAGGGGTGGTAACACTATGTATTCTTAATCCGCCACCACACGGATAGTAGAAATATAATACGTCTTGAATAATCATCATTAGTTTTTCTACTCATTTACTATTTCACATTGAGGTTGGCGTAACTTTGCAAAGGTGCTACGCCCCAAAGGTAATTTAGCGAGAAAACCTATCACCCTCAGCCGAGAACCACTTTGAGAATATATTTGCCTCTATTGAAAGAGAAAAATATTAGAGAAATATGTTACAAGGGAAGGCAATCGTAGGCTTAAATGGAGATAAAAAAAAATACCGTGTAAAAGTTCACTAGCGTACTTTGTGGGTATATCGTGATACTAAGGGTTGTATTATTCACATAGATCATAGTAGAAAATTTAAAACAGGTACTTGTGTTCTGAAACAAAGCCAGAAACTCGAACAGTGTGATTTGATGCGGTAAGTCTTGAGTGACAGGGGACAGACCGCAGCGGGATAATTGGGTAGAACGATTTAGCAAACAGATATTTGAAAGCGCCTTTAAACGAATTTTTTACATCTCTAACCTCTTATTGGTTCTAGTAGCCTGGTACTTTCGATTTGCATATTCTAACAACGGTTTTAAAAGTAAACTTTGAAAACGACATTTAATTGTTTCGATCTGTTATGCGCGTCTGGTAGCCTGGTTACACGTTTCTGAATTGTTTTCTGGTACCTCGACAAGTTTATTGGACCACTTCGCGTAAAACTCTGTCTCACACCATGTCTAGACTTGTCTTCAGTCTGGGTTATGGGGTAATATTTTTTTTACATTTATACATACATATAAAATCACACCAATATATAAAATCACGCATTTTGCCCACTTTATGCCTAGGTCTTTTTATGATGAATTAGCGTCTTTTCTTTGTTGATATTTGCTTAATTAACTATTTACATATGTAGATAAACGCATAGATGTAGAAATAGACTTATCCCTTTCCTGTCAAGTCTATGAGACTGATTTCCTGAAAAGAGATGGAAATACGAGTATGTAACAGAAAGTCGAGAAAGTGCGCTCTTATTAATTTGACGTTGTAATTAAGTTGTCCGTCAAATGGCATCCAGTATGAATGTGAAAATCCTTAGAAACAGGTTTTCATTTTCAGTAACAAGTTTCTGATATTCCATTTCTATTGAATCTACTCTTCACTTCTTTCGAGCCGTTTTCCAAGCTAAGTTAGGGTCAAATTTAAGTCTACTTGGTAAAACTATGATTTTTTATGCGGAACGACTGCCATCAGACCTCTGCAACCCTAGTACTAGGCGTTGCCGAAGTTTTTTTTTAAAAAGACTGACTTTTAGCGTTCCGATTACCTACAAAGATTGGCAAAGAGTGAAGAATCATCACTCATCTATACTCGATTACCACTGAGCTACAAACCCCTCTGTAGCTACTCTCCATCAACAGCCTTTTACAGTCCACTGCTGGACATAGGCCTCTCCTTAGCAAGGAGGTTTTGGCCTACTTTACCACGCTGGACAGATGGGTTGGAATAGGGTTTGTTCTGGATGTCGTAATAACAGCTGTGCCCGGATCCCTCCTATGTCAGGCGCAGAGGAGCACACCGTGTGGTTTTAGTCGGTCCGATTCCGACACACCACCTCGCCGTAAACCCCGGTAGGGTGACGGCCCGAGGGGGTTTCCACACGTTAAAAAAAAAAAAAAGGGTTTGTTTCAAGTTTATCTTCTCTTTGTAATGATGTTGTCTTGCATATTTGGTTCCTTTAGTCGAATTTTACGACACCCACGGGATGAATGGGGTGGTAACACTATGTATTCTTAATCTGTCACCACACAAACTTATCTACTATCCACTATAACATTTCATCATCATCATCAGCTCGTTGCAATTATTATTATTATTTACTTACTCTCCATAATATATATATTATTTTATATTAATATCTTCGAAAAGGTATAGGTATCTTATCAGTTATTTCGAGGTGCAGCTGAATTCATACAATGAATCTCTAGAAATTTCTCATTTAAACTTTCTTCGTAGCGAGTGCTTCTAGGTTAGAAACATAAATAACTCTTTTAGACTTTAACATCGTACAATATAAGCCTAGCTTCAGTAAGTGACACTAAAAAGTGTCACTAACTGACACTAAAAAGTAACACTAACTGTTAATAAATACGCTTTTACTTTATTATTAGCTTGGTATGTATCTATGTAATGATTTCCACGTGATTTTCACCCCTTTTAAAGCAAAATTTTGATTCGAAACCTTAGACACTTGTCAAGGATCGATGGTAATGCAATAATTTGTATAGTTTTCCCTTTATCCCTACCAGGATCCTCAGAAATAATGACGTTGTAACATAGTATTATTAGATTGATATGTATCTATGTAACGAACTCTTTGTACCAACTTAAACTAATGTTGGTACAGTTCATGATACATTAGACGAACAAAAAAGGTTAGATTACGAAATCTACACTAACATTATAAAGCTGACGAGTTTGCTTTTTGTTTGACAGTTTGTTTGTTTGGTTGAACTTGCTAATCTCAGAAACTACTAGCCTGATTAGAAATATTCTTTCAATGTTAGATTGCACAGTTATCGAGAAAGACTGTAGGATAAATATTATCACGCTACGAATGAAAGAAGAGTAGTATCAATGAAAAAAGTTGTAAAAACAAACCTTATATCTCTTGAATTTCCATTGCGTGTGTTGTGGAAATGGTTAAGATTTCGTAAAAATAATGTATGAAAGATTATTCTCCTTATACAATTCTAAAGAAATTTGCAATATCATTTTTTTTTAACGTGTGGAAACCCCTTCGAGCCGTCACCCCACCGGGGTTTACGACGGGGTGGTGTGTCGGAATCGGACCAACTAAAACTACACGGTATGCCACTATGCGCCTGACATAGAAGGGATCCGGGAGCAGCTGTTATTACGACATCCAGATCCCTCCTAGCGCCTGCCCGCTAAAGCGGACACTATCTGCGGATAAACTCTCTATATAGGCGACGTACGGCACACGCGCACGTCACCTCCTCGCGGCTGGCCACTATAGCGGATGGAGGGGAAAACCTGTCCCGTCCACCCGCAGCGTCAATCTATTAAAATTGGCTCTCTATAACCTTTGTTATGATAAATAAATTTGTTTACGCTATTTAACAACAGGGCAATACCAGACGCAGGTGGGGTTGCGCGTCAGCTAGTCATACATAATACAGCTTGGTAGCCAGTTTTCACATATGATAACACCATAAACACGATTATTTGCTGATTACTAGTAAAAAAACTAGATAAGTGGCACTTCAAATAAAACACCCTTTTGAAGATAATCAAACGAAAAAGTAGAAAGAAAATAATAGTTTGAAAAACTGAAAAAAAAACACGTTTCATCGACGCGAAGAAATTTAGTGCTTTTTAAACTATTATTTTTGAGACTAAAGCACTTGTGTTTTTTTATTGTTTTTATATCGAACACGATTTAATCTTAGTATATATAAATTACGTATCACAGTGTTTGTCTGACTCCTAAACTACTTTATCGATTTTAATAATATTTCGCTTACCGTGTCCAGTTTGATCCAACTTGAAAGATGGAATAGCTTACATCTCAATTTAATAGTTTTCTACAATGTAATATACGAAAAAGGCAACAACACGTGGCCGTGTCTACTAGTATTTTACAAAAAACAATCTTCATGAAGTGATTTCTATGAAGGTCTTTTAGGACAGTTGTGAGATCGAAAGTCGATCGTAACTATAATGTGACCGAATTTATGTTACGAGAATTGACTTTCCGACCTAGTAGTGTCTCCTCAGTCAATTTCAATTAACAGTAGATAACAAACCAAATGATAACAGCCGGCAGCGGTGGTAAGTTTTGAAATTAAAAGTAGGTGGCATTAACTTTCAACTCTAAGTGCCTTGTTAAAAGGTTCTATATTCTTTGCAGGGATGTAACATTAGCATGAGAAACAGCTGACTCGGTAGTAACTCCTACGCAGCAAAATTTTCTTTGAATTCGATTCAATTTTTTTGTTGACTATGCCTTAAGAGGGTGTCGTAAGAGACGATTTATAGAACAAATTATTCTGGCAATATTTTTTTTTTCGATATGAAAAGCCTGCCAAAGTGACTCTACTCTGCCTGATGGAAAGCATGAATAGAATCCAAAGAGTTGTGGTCATCATACTCATTGCAAATGCAGACAATGCAGAATGGTGTCCTACACTATGGCGGCCTAGTGAGATGCTTTTTCATGCCACGCTTAGGGACGTAAAAAGCATGACAGTCATCGTGGCAGTGTAAGGCTCACATAGTTATCACGATAACTGTCACGCTTGCATCAATGGGCCTCCGGTTTCGAACTCACGAACGAAACACGACAGCACGGATGCTGGCGCTTTAGGTTGGTCTTCTGTGAAATGGTAGTACTGCCCCGGACGAGCCGGCCCGTTCATGCTGTAAATCAGCGTTTGAAAAAAAATATTCAGGAAAAATATCAATACTAAGAGAAGGAAATCTTGAAACAAACACTATTCCAACCCGTCAGGCCAGGATGCTGTAGTAGACCAAAACCTCCCTGCTAAAGAGAGGCCTGTGTCCAGCAGTGGACTCTTAAAGGCTGTTGATGATGAGTCTAACAGCTGTCTTCTTTGTTCGAACGTTTTCGATCGATTCGATTCGTTTGTTGTGATAATTCGATAAACAATACTAAGAATTTTCGATATATTCACTCGATACTGTTACTCATACAATCAAGAAGTAGATGGTTGCGTATTAGTAGCCCACATTTTATATCGTTAAATTTATTTCACAAAGATGGAAATTATTCTACAGAAATTGATACTCTTATAACCTTCGTCACTCAACACTCCGACTCCACGAAAACTGCTTCAAATATGCATCTATAAACATAGCCAAGTCGGCACAGGTGACAACCTAACCCTGGGTTCAGCATTAAAACAGAATAGCATTGGATATAAGACTAAGTTAACTGTAACGGGTTTATGAATGTTAAGCTGTAGGTGTAGAGGTGACCATCACTCATCTGGACACTAGACTTTTTTTTTAAATTATTTACCAGACAATATACATGACATCACATTCGTTTTTTTGAAGGTAAGGTACACGACTGCACGGTTAGTTTGGGCGGTCGCCACGTCGCTCTCTACTGGGCTGAGTATTGTAGATTAAACCCCACATAGGAAACTTTGTGTGATCCATAAATTGTTGTTCTGAGTCTGGGTGTTCTTTGTGTCCGTTTTTTGTATGTTTGTAAAATCATTCGCGACCCAGGGTTTACTTCTAGCGCCCGCGCGTCTTTCTTAATAAAAAAAAGAAAAAAAAAAGTCGTAAGTTTATAATATAATAATATCTACCATAACTTCATATCCAGTTAAATAGTCAATATATAAGTAGTTTTACATGTAGAAATTCATAAACAAAATAGTTTAGGATAAAACAAGCATGGAGTTCATTTTGAAAGTAAGGCCTTCGTAATTTCTTTGCTGAAACTCGTTATCAAGAAATCTGTTAACCAAACCAAGTACTAGCGCATAATATTGATTTAGACACTTCACTGTATACTTAACAAGAGATTTACCATTCGATTATCTACTTAAATTTTGCTTAGGTACGCCAAGGGTCGAAAACCCAACGTCAATATAGCTAGACTATTTTCTTCGTTAACGGATGGAAGATCCTCATTGATAGATGGAAGATTCTCCACCCATTGGGGGCAGGGGGAAGTAGCAAAAGATACTGTTGGATTCTTACCGACTAAAAACCACGCCGGTGCTCTCGTACTTATCAGTGGACGTGTGAAAATCGTAATTATATTATGCCGCTCCACAGTATTATGTGCGCTGATAAACAAACTACCTTTGTTGATCTTGTAATACTTGCAGTTTTGGTCTGCCAGGCTAAATCAAGGGTCGTGAGTTCACCTGGATGTCGTAATAGCAGCGGTTCCCGGATCCCTTCTATCTCAGGCGCAGAGTGGCACACCGTGTGGTTTTAGTCGGTCCGATTCCGACACACCACCCCGTCGTAAACGCCGGTGGGGTGACGGCCCGACGGGGTTGCCACATGTTAAAAAAAAAAAAAAGGGTCGTGGGTTCAATTTTCACTGGTAAACAATTGTGTATGTGATGTGCATGATTATTTGTACTGTATCAGGATGTAATTTAACTATAGGTAATGTGTATGCATATCTTATATATAAAATTCTCGTGTCACAATGTTAGTCTCCATACTCCTCCGAAACGGCTTGACCGATTCCTCTGAAATTTGGTAAGCATATTGGGTAGGTCCGAGAATCGGCTAACATCTATTTTTCACACCCCTAAATAATAAGGGTGGTCCACCCCTCAATTATTTTTTTTCATTTTTTTGACAATTTTTTTTTTTTTTTTTTTTTATGATACGATATTCAAAAATACATACAACCCTAAGTTTTTGCCCTTCTATCACCAACCCCTATTTTTTAATAATTATTTTAGTAATTTAATTAATTTTTAAAATTTTCCGCGCTTTTACTCTGGATACTCATTGGCCAGACTATATCGGTGTAACTACCCAGTGAACAACGTGGAGTAGGGATGAGACCGAAGCCGGTCTCCTGTTTCTCTCACTCCCTCCACTGTTGTCGGCCATCATTAATGTTTATGTGTGTTTATGTATCAAACTTAGTAGTGACGTTTAGAATTGTTATTTTTTTATGTCAGTGTAACTCTCATTATTAATTATAAATTAATACTAATAATAACTCTCTTAAATTAATCATACAATTAATTAATTAATAGTAAATTAATAATATAAGATAAGATGAATAATATCTGTTATTATTAATTATAACCTAAAAATACTCAACGCGTGTCAGGGGCTCCTACCAACAACGACTTTTGTGTTGTTGTAAGTATATTTTTTTTTATACTCAAATTGTTGTTAATAACAATATAATTACGATGTTTTTCACTCTAAAGTAATTTTGTTAGTTCTAATTATGTGTATTTTGTACAGCGAACAATGCCACGAAAACGCAAAGGGGCTAATTTGAGCCGTAATACAAGTGAAACCAGAAGCAAGAGAAATTTAAGATCCGAAAGAACTGAAGAAGAAATCCAGCAAGAAAATACTGATGCACGTGTGAGCATGGCGCAATTGCGTCAAGAACAATCTGAAGATACACGAGCTGAACGCAATGAAGTGATAAGATTACAACAACGACAATCACGCCGATTCACAGCCAATAGACGCAGAACAAACAACCAGCAACGCCAACAGGTACACCGAGCATTTACATATGATTCATTCCTGCGGCTAGCATTCCAGTATGAGCCTGATGTGGAATATTATGCCCATACAAAAGTGGTGATTGGTGCTATGGACAAAGAATGTTCAAATTGTCATGCTCTTAAATTTAAAAACGAGCCAGCTGGGATGTGTTGCGCGTCAGGAAAAGTTCAACTACCCGACATTGAAACACCACCGGAACCATTGAACGGTTTACTTATCGGCACGGATCCAGATTCTAACGTGTTCTTGAAGTCCATTCGAACATTCAATTCATGCTTTCAAATGACATCGTTCGGAGCAACAGAAATAGTTCGAAATACTAATTCACTTGGTCAACAATACAATTCTACATTTAAAATTAGAGGCCAAGTTTATCATAAAATAGGCTCATTACTGCCAATGCCAAACGAAGCACATAAATTTTTACAAATCTACTTTATGGGCGGCGAGGATTCCGGAAGCGCACTGGCCAATCGTGTGAATGCACGTTGTGACTATAACAACCTTGATTCATTTTTTGCAAAACGCATCGTCAGCGAACTGGACGCTTTACTGAATGAGCACAATGAATTGTTGAAAATATTCAAATCACACATGCATAAATTACAAAACGATAACCACGCTATTGTCATTAATCCTGATAAAACACCAGCTGGAGAGCATATTCGTAGATTTAATGCACCTGTTGTTGACGACGTTGCGGGAATCATGGTTGGCGATTGTACAGGCGCACGAGAAATTGTGGTTCGTAGAAGGAGTAATAATCTTCAGTTCATTGCTGATACACATCGTTCATATGATGCTCTCCAATATCCGCTAATGTTCTGGAAGGGACAAGACGGATACTGCATAAATATCAAACAACGCGATCCCGTATCAGGTACTTCATTCATTTTAAACTTGATTACTAATTAAAAAAAAAATTAAATTATTTATCGTAATTGATTTAATCTAATATTTAAAAATATATTATTACAGGAGCCGAAACAAACAAGAACGTTAGCTCGAAAGATTATTATGCGTACCGATTGATGATTCGACGCGGCCGGGACAACGTCATTCTACGATGTCGCGAGCTTTGTCAACAATTCATGGTCGACATGTACGCCAAGATAGAAGGCGAACGACTACGATACTTACGATATAATCAACTCAAGCTGCGTGCGGAAGAGTACATTCACTTGCGGGACGCTATTAACAACAACGCTGACGCTGCCGAAATTGGTAACTCTGTCATTCTACCATCATCGTATGTGGGCAGTCCACGTCATATGCAAGAATATATACAAGATGCTCTGACTTTCGTGCGCGAATATGGACGACCGTCTTTATTTATCACGTTTACATGTAATCCAAAATGGCCAGAGATTGAATCTTTGCTATTGCCTGGCCAAAATTCAATCCATCGTCATGACGTTACAGCACGTGTGTTCAAACAAAAGTTGAAGTCTTTAATAAGTTTCATTACTAAATTACATGTATTCGGCCGCACACGTTGCTGGCTGTATTCAGTTGAGTGGCAAAAGCGAGGATTACCTCATGCTCACATTTTGGTTTGGTTAATCGATAAAATCCGTCCTGAAGAAATCGATAGTATCATTTCTGCAGAACTTCCAGATCCGTCTACTGACCAACTGCTATTTGATATTGTTACAGCGAACATGATTCATGGTCCATGCGGTACTCTTAATCGTACATCGCCTTGCATGGCAGATGGAAAATGCACTAAAAATTTCCCTAAAGATTTCACGAACGATACGATCACAAATGTCGACGGATATCCAATATATCGTCGAAGAAGTCCCGATAATGGCGGACGATCATTTATTAAAAACATCAACAACACAGACATTGACATTGATAATCGTTGGGTGGTACCATATTCACCTCTGTTGAGCAAGACATACACGGACAATTATACGTGGCATGCTCTCGAGTGGGTAAACCATCAAGTTTGTTTGTGTTAGCTAAAGATGGGCTAACAAAAAATATTGTTCACGCTGTAGCATTAAGAGACTGATATTTTTTGATAGTGTTGCCGTTCTTATCGAATAATGATACGTATATATATTACAGAAATAAATTACGATGAATTATTAATAAATATAGTGCTTGGCATTTGTTATTTCTATATTCCCTTATCGTTCACAGCATTACACACCTATTTCGTGCATATACCACATCCTTACACACTTAAAATAGGTTAGTTATTTTCTGTCGGCACTAGAAAGTACATAGAAATTATTTATATGGCAAAACAACGTTTGCCGGGTCAGCTAGTAGAACTATATAAGTATGTTTTTAAGAAAAATGCTACCGTATGCCATATTTGTTTTGAAATCGAGTTTGAAGAATTTTCTTCACGTGAATTTAATGTGTAGCAAGAAATTTATATTCAGATGTTACAAGCCGCTCGCTTCAAACACTTACTAGGCTCTCAGAAACTTTCTGAAGTCCGGAACCTTTGACAGCACTTGAGATATTCGTCAAAGAAATTCTGTTACGAGGTTGATCTTTTCAATCTTCTGCTCGCCTGGTACATTTTTTTATATCACCCACAATAGGTATATAAACCAAAAGTTCTGTTCTGTCTTGATATTCTTTAGTACCAGCAAAAAATAATGAAAATTTAGGCTACAGCTTAAAGTAAGTTAACAAATTTTAGCATTGTGGCAAGTTTTAAACGGTTAAAAACTTTGAGTGGCAGCGTATGAAGTATGTCAGATGAAGGGTGGGTGTTTTGATATGTATCACGAGCCAAGGGACCCTGACATAAATCTGTACACAATGACATTGATATATGTTCAGCCCGGGAGTGAAATTCTAGTGTCTTTTTGGTGTACGTATTTGAATGTACCGGTGTAAGTGTGTGTTATATCAGTACTTTTACGTCATAGTGCAAGTAACGATAAGAAAAGATGAATTATTGATTTACGTTGAGAAAGGTACAATTTTATATTATTTCTCTAAATAACTATTTCCTATAGACTTTCTAAAATTTTGGTTTAAATAGTATTGTAGAAAACAATATGTTTTTGCTTATAAAAACAAAATTGGACTGCACGGTTGGAGTCTACTTCGCTGAGTATTGTGGGTTTAAACCCCTCATGGGACAACACTTTGTGCGATCCACAAATTGTTGTTCTAAGTATGGGTGTTTTATGTGTTCGTTACTTGTATGTTTGCAAAGTTCCTCGCGACGCAGGATCTCTTTACGGTCCGGCAGTTGTATTTTGTTTTTAAATATTACTGTTACGTTACATGAAAAAATACGAGCTATATATGTAATGGTATTTAATGTGGAACATCTAGCATATCACCTGCCGTGGAAAAGCTAATTTTAACACGGCAAATATACCTCCAGTTTAAAAATTCGTTGGAGTTAATTCTTTTTAAGCATTTTCATGTATACTAAATATTGTTTTAATCGGTCTAGGAGACTTGAAACAATTGAACGGGGTAATAGACTTGATTTTTAATAGATTTAATCACTACGTAAGAATGTAAAACACTCATATTAAAACATCAAACGATAAATACTAAATTAATTTGATAATAATTATATTGTACGAGAAAAATAGAATGTACAATTTTTTTATTAAATTTTACTGGCTACCAGGGCAACATAAAACTGCAATAACATTAGAAAAGAGGAAATCACAGTGAGTCAGTTCAGGAGACGGCAAACAATTGTCGACGATAAATAAGCTTGAAAGGGTTTCGGGTAGCGCTGTGGAAATTACAACGCTTTGAAGTTTATGGTTTCCTAGTAACTTGGAAATGCACGGTGGCTTCCAATTCTGTTCCAAATGAAAATTAACCATTAAAGATTGAGTTGATATATATATTTTTTTAACTTGCAGAGTAAGTATTGTAATAGGTGAATACATTTTAGAAAGATTTCAAAAAACCAACCAGTTTCGAGTTTTTTTTTCTATTTTAAGAGCCTGCCAAAGTGACTCTACTCTGCCTGATGGAAAGCATGAATAGAATCTAAAGAGTTGTGGTCTCTATACTTATTGTAAATGCAGACAATGCAGTATGGTGACCCACACTATAGCGGCTTAGTAGCGAGATGCTGTTTCACGCCCCGCTTGGGGACGTAAAAGGCATGACAGTCATCGTGGCAGTGTAAGGATCACACAGTTATCATGATAACTGTCACCCCTGTATCAATGGGCCTCCGGTTTCGCACTTACCAACGAAACACGACGTCACGGATGCTGTCGCTTTAGGTTGGTCGTCTGTGGGAGGTACTGCCCGGTCGGCCCGGGCCTATTCAGACCCTATCCTAATTATGTAGACCTAGAATCGGAGATTTGAATTCTAAAATGTTATTACTGTTTGTCTGAATTTCCATTAAGGAATGTTATCACAATTAATCATTATAATAACAATAATTGTTGTTCAGGGTAAGTTCTTTATGCTCGTATTTATTAAAGACTTTGTACAAGGAAAGCAAATTCTTTTATGTTCAAAAGCTGGCAAAGACCCAATACTTTTGGGACGCGATGTTTAATTAGCTTAAGATAGTCAGAACAAATTATTTTTCTGAAGACAATTGTACAAAATATTTAATGTTAAGTGATATTAAAATGAAAATAAAATGTTAGGAACAGTAATTTATAAAATATGCAAAGCAACAGTGTATGATATAGGTACATTTTTGTGTGTAGGTACTTTTGGGAGTTACTATGTTTGTGTACTCCACAATATATTTTTATCTGATGCATCTACCACTTGAATGGGTAAATTAAACACAGTATAAACTTCATAGGAATTTACTGTTCAGGTTCAAGGTTCAAGAGCTTAAGTTACACGCTTGTAGTCGCTTTGTTAATCCGAGTCCACTTGACATTCCTTTTTTGTGTCCAACTCTGTGTATAAAAAGTGGCGTCGTCCAAAAACAGTGTTGCCACATGAACACTACATACTAAACAAATTACTGCTATCCTGACATTGATTTAAAAAAAGTAATCAACTATTTAAAATCATAAAATACCCATGTACAATTGCACTTTAACAAATAACTATATGCAGTAAATTGATAGAACTTTGAGAGATAAATTAAACGAAACACGGTGGACCACAATGTATTTTAAAACTGAGTTTCATATTTCAATTGTTTGCAAAAAACATTTGCAAGCCAGTGTTTTATACATATAGTGGGCCACGAAAGAGTTTACATTTGAAAATATCATATAAAAAAACATTTATATTTGAAAAATTGTTTATTGCCGAGACAGCTTATTAGTTCGATTTATTTAAAAAAAAATATAGCGTCTAAATGACCACCGTTTCGACATTTGCACTCTTTTAAGCGAGCACCAATCAAAAGCGCCAGTATCCATGTTGTCATGTTTCGTTGGTGAGTGTGAGACTGGTTGATGCAGGGGTGACAGTTATCGTGGTAACTGTGTAAGCCTTACACTGTCACGATGACTGTCATGCTTTTTATGTCCCCAAGCGGGGCGTGGAAAAGCATGTCACAACGCCGCCATAGTGTGGGTCACCATACTGCATTGTCTGCATCTGCAATGAGTATGATGACCACAACTCTTGGATTCTATTCATGCTTTCCATCAGGCAGAGTAGAGCCACTTTGGCAGGCTCTTAATATAGAAAAAAAAAGCACCGAAATTTTTGAATGCTACTCGGCAAAGGACCTCGAAATCGCCGTCATCTCTTCGCTGATTTTGTTTTTTAGTTGACTTGTACTTAGTTTATTGATGTAGACACGATTCTTCAAACTTTGGTGAGAAACCTGTTGGGTGTACAGGGTTAATCAAAGCGGAAAAAAAGGATAAAAAAAGATTAAAATTATTATTAAGTAGCGTTAAATAGCGTATTAGTTTAAATAGCGTATGTGATAATTAAGTCATGTAAAAACTAGAAGAAGCAAAGCTTTTTCATTTTAGTCTTCATATTTTTCAATATTTAATATTATAAAAAATCTGGTTCACTTTTCTTATTTTTACATTTTACAAACTGCCTCGGTGGCGCAGCGGTAGTGAATGCGACTGCTGTGTTTGATCTCGGGTTCGATACCTGAATCGGAACAAATGTTTGTATGATCTGCAAATATTTGTGCGTTTTCTATGTATAATATGTATGTTTGTATTTACAAAAAAAAAAACAAGTATATAAGTATTCTATCAGTCAGTCTAATTATCATAGCACAAGCTCTGCTTAGTTTGAAACTAGATAACGTTGTGTGTCTAAAGTCCGAAAAAAAAATTTATTATTTTCATTAGTTTGATAGATTGATATATTATACCCATCGATTTATTTATTTATTTAAAACTAATGGCACATGTGATGCAGTAGTAGGTGCACAGAATTTCACAAAGTTCATAATAGTAATATTAACAAGAGATGAAACTACATCACATATAACCAATAAAAATTAATTCACTACCACATATATCATTTATAAGAATAGAACTCCAATATATTTTCTAATTTTAGCTATGGCAATACTATCAAATGTCAGACAAAATACAATAATAAAAAACAACAATTTCTTATTTTATTGATTTGAAAGGAAAACATACACATAAAACTGGCATTTTAATGACAAATTGACTTCAAAACTACAACTTTAATAACTACACAGAGAAACAGCGTGGTAAAATAGGTCAACACCTCCTTGCTAAGGAGAGGCCTATGTCCAGCAGTGGACTGTAAAAGGCTGTTGATGAGAAAACCTGCGCCACTAAAGGATGTTCACCTTTATGTTATTTTTTAATTAGCATTAATTTATTTTGGTCAAAGCAAAATGTAAAGTTCCATTAGTTAGAATTCACAAGCTTTTATTTGAACATCTAGAACAGATACCAGGAATTCATAAAAAAGAAAAGACGCGCTCAATTTAATTGAACATCCTTCTCTTAATACGGCCTAATGGCAGATGACAACGCGTTTTAGTAAAATTTTTTTAATATAACCTTCCGTGCTTACACGAGACAATTGTGATTTTGTAAAAGAAACATTGAGTGGGGAAATTCACAAACAATTATTGAAAGAAGAATGTCTTGAGTGAAGTATTAAGTAACAATACGTGAAGCGCTTAAACGCGTTTTACCAGGTAGTAGAGCCACGCTGATATCAGCATAAACGGGCCGACTCGTCCGGGGCAGTACTACCCTCCCACTGAAGACCAACCTAAAGCGACAGCATCTGTGCTACCGTGTTTCGTTGGTGAGTGCGAGACCGAAGGCCCATTGATGCAGGAGTGACAGTTGTCGTAGTAAGAGTGTACAATACAATGCTACGATGACTGCCATGTCTTTTACGTCCCCATGTGAGGCGTAAAAAATCGTAATAGACCGCCATAGTATGGCTCGTCATACTGCATTGTCAGCATTCGCAATGAGTATGGTGACTACAACTTTTGAATTCTATTAATGTTTTCCATCAAGCAGAGTAGAGTTACTTTGACAGCCTATTAAAAAAGAAAAAAAAGCAAAAAGTTGGCTTGCTTTTTTTCTTTCTTTTCTTTTGGGTAAATTGCGCGGACGGAGGATTATGAAATTTGACACATATATAGTTTATATATAGGAGAAATGCACACACTTCCATGCATTTGACACATACAAAAATGTATTTGTTACTCGCATACATACTCTGTTGTCAAATTGTTTCTTTTGTTTATCATTTTGTCTATAGACAGAATACTGGCATAGACATAGATTACTGTTCTATATGTTTACTGTGGTCTTACTGAATGTCAAACAGAAACATTTTATTTGCCCCATAAAAATAACACGTGAAATATCACCCGCTTATACAAATTTATATGATATAAATTGTGTTTTACTATGGTCAAATTTCGACCCCTATGTGAACACCAGTATTAATTAAAATGCATTTCAGACATCTGACACCCAACGCCATCTAGTCCCAAGTTAAGCAAAATTTCTCCTGGCTACTGAGTCATACAGTCCTAAGTATACATAGTATACATAGAAAACATCCAAACTCCCCATAAATCTAAACATTTGACTTTGAAATTATTCGGCAATCGAACCCAAGACCTCAAGCGTAGCCGTGTATATCATTATCTCAATTCCTTCCTTCTATTTTTACAAGTTTAGAGGGCTAAGTACTACAACGAAGCCGACTCCTTACCTTGTACATGGATAGCATAGATTTAATCTTGTACTCTGGTCGCTTGGAGATTAATTTGTTTCCAAAATATCCTTCAAGCTTCTATTTAATTAAAACACGAACTTTTTTCATTAAAATTAATGAAATTATAGCATGTGTTTTAAAGCTTCAATCTCAAGGCGTCCAATTCTCGAATATGAAGAACATATAAAAACTTTCAGGCACTTTTCTCCTTTATGAAACAAAAAGAAAAGTTTTACCAGCAAAATTGCCCGGGCCAAACACTAGGGATTTATCGAGGCTAAAATACGATAAAAAAGTTGAGATTTGACATGGGTCTGATGTACCAGGGCAGCAGATATTACGAAGAGATATGGACCGTAATTTATTTCGTTGGTTACTTATGTAACAGGTTTTCAATGTGTGTAGATTGCTTTATGATTCTATGGTATTGTTAATAGTTTTACGCAATAATAAACTTACTTTTTAAACGAGTATAAAGGGGGTTGTTTATAATTTGACTGCACGGTTGGCCTACTGGTTTAAGCGGTCGCCACGCCGCTCTCTACTGTGCTGAGTATTGTGGGTTCCTATATAGGACAACACTTTGTGCAATCCACAAATTGTTATTCTGTTTCCGGGTGTAGTTTGTGACCATAAGTAAAGTCCGTAAAGTCCCCCGTGACACAAGGTTTATTCCTAGTACGGGTGTTGTCTTTTTTAATAATAAAAAAAGCCGTTTTTTACATAATGTATTCAACGTTTATCACCCAGACCGTAACCCAAAATCAGGAGAACTTAGAGCCTCGGTATTTTATGATTGGGGGAGCATTGTAAAGGTACAAAACAACGCACTTGTGACTTTTTTTCATAAAAAATGTTTGATGAGCTTGTATACCGAATTTTAATTTTAAAAACACTTCGTTAGGGTTCACAATTGCTAAAACACTACTAGTTTTTTAAATTAGTATTTTTAAAAAAATGATTTTCCTAAAAAGTTTCAGAAACAATGGTTAGTTACACAACTGCTAATGTAGGCCACCGCGAAGGTTCATTGTGATAGGTATTCTCTGTAGTAGGCGCATAATCATGCAACATACAGTGAAATAGCAGAAATCTAATGATACCTACCGTATTAGTGATTATAAATCAACCGCCAAAGGTAGTCGTAGCATATGCGTAGCGTATTGATTCCCGAATCGGACAAAATGTTTGTGTGATCTGCAAACATTTGTTTCAGAGTTTTTTTTTAATATACCTGTGAAAGTGAGTACCCTGCTTGATGGAAAGTATGACTAGAATCCAAGAGTGGTGGTTACTATACTCTACTATGCAGACAATGCAGTATGGTGACTCACACTATGACGGCCTAGTGAGATGCTTTTTCACGGACCCGAGATCATAGTGGGAGGGAAACACGTTTCTATGTATAATATGTAGTACATGTTATGTATTTATATCAATTGTCTAGTACCCATAGTCCAAGCTCTGCTTAGTTTGGGACCAGGTAGGTTTACCATATGTCACACAAAAAATATGTAAGAAAAATTGGACTTTTGCCAAATTTCTACGTTTTGTAATGGTGTCGGAGACAGCGAGGCTATTGTCTCCGCTAAGACTGTCACTAAGATGAGTGTATCTGTTGACTGGGAATTCTATTTGGTAAGCTATAGGTATAACAATATGTGTAATAGCAGTTAAATAAAAAGAAAAGAAAATGGCGGTAAATAATTCACTGCATTCTTCATTCCGTTGTGTGCTTGTCGTCTCCTCAAATATTGAGTTTTCTTATATGATATATTAAATGGACTATATTGCAGTTTCAACCAGTACTTTTAGATATTATCGCGTTAGCAAAGTAAACTCTTCAGCTTCTCTCGCTACGATCCCTCTCACTACGATTTCAGATCCTTTAAGCGGGGCGTGAAAAAACATCTCACTAGGCCGCCTTAGCGTGGGACAGCATACTGCACTGTCTTCATTTGCAGTGAGTATGGCAAATAACGTGCTTGGATTCTATTCATGCTTTCCATCAGGTAGAATAGACTCACTTTAGTAGGTTTTTAGATAAAAAAAAGCTTTGAAAATACGAGTCTGTAGTAGAATTAATGATACCCTGGTTTCCACAGCATCTGTGAAACAATAAGATCTATTTCTTACTACTTTGCCCGGTAAACCAGGTTATGTTGGATTAAAATTAGAAGTTTAAGAACTAAGAAGTGCTTGAAATATTTCACTAGCTCATGGTAAAGTGCACGCTAGTTGTATGCGATTCTAAGATGCCGCGTGCCAACCCGATAGGAAAGCCTACATTGAACTAACAAAGTACACTATAATTACAGTTGCTGTTTGCGGAATACGAAATCACATGAAGCCTTAAAAGTTTAACTATACTAACTAATATTATAAAAGTGCAGAGTTTATGTTTTAGACTGGTTAAATGTTGAATTGAAAAAATATTTTATTGGTCTTTTTTTTTTCAAATAAAGACAACTCCTGCATTAGGAACAAATGCCGTGTCGCAAGAGACTTTACTAATATACAAGAAACGGACACAAAGAATACTCAGATTCAGAATTTGTGGATCACACAAAGTGCTGTCCTATGTGGGGTTGAACCCACAACACTCAGCGTAGTAGTGAGTGGCATGGCGACCACTTAAGTCACTAGACCAACCGTGCAGTTACCAAGTTGAAAAGCCCATGTATCGAGGTAGAATACTCGCTATACGAGTATATCATAAAGAGTTATTGGTACCATGGTGTGGATTCGTCAGCAGTAGTTTTGTAAGAGACACTTCTTGTATTTGAATATTGTCAATGTGCCTTCCCTATACGTATTAGTGCTATTAACACTTTTTCTAAATATGCTCATCAATATGAGACTGAAGAGGAAAGTAAACTTAGAGAGAGAGTATGAGAAGGAAAGATTTTTTCATTAGCATGAATAGAATCCAAAAGTTGTAGTCACCATACTCATTGCAAATGCAGACAATGCTGTGTGGTGACCCACAGTATGGCGGTGCTAGTGAGCTGCTTTTTCATGCCATGCTTGGGGACGTACATAAATGACAGTCATTGTGACAGTGTAACGCTCACACAGCTATCACGCTAACTGTCACCGTTGCGTCAATGGGTCTCCGGTCTCGCACTCACCAACGAAACACGACGGCACGGATGCTGGCACTTTAGGTTGGTATTCTGTGGGAGGGTAGCATTGTCCCGGTCGAGCCGACCCGTTCGTGCTGAAATCAGCGTGGTTCTACTACCTAAGATATTGTATGTATTGTATATCAGTGAAAATCTTTAGCAAACTTCTTGATGATACGAAGGTTTTCACAAAAAGGATTTCAAAACCGAACCGATGCGTTATTTACTAAGAGGCTATTATTATTCTATTAATGAGACTTACACAGTGACTTTGTGTTGATTTAATTTGCACATAATATCATATTTAATTATAATGTAATATTTATTGGAGTTACTGTTAGTTTAATTTAATTGTTTTTGGCCGAATTATATATTTACGTTATTATTAGTGTTTTTACATCATTAAAATAAATAAATATTTCGGACATTTGACACACAACGTCATCTAGTTTCAAACTAAGCATAGTTTGTGCTATGATACTTTTTTTGTAAATATGTACATGTTAAAACACTCAAACTCTGAAACAAATATTTGTAGATCGTACAAACATTTTGTCCCAAGAATCGAACCATAGACTTTAAGCACAGAAGTCGAATTCTCTACTGCTGCGCCATCGAGGTAGTTATCATCATTTCAGCCGAAAGACGTTCATTGCTGGACGTAGCTCTACCCGAAGGCTCTCCACAACAACCAGTCCTATGTCTTGACCAAAAATGTTCATGACGGCCGAAACAGGGATTTTTCAATAATATGTTAAAAAACAAAAAATTAAGAACGTATGATATTTGAATAATTTTCGAATTTATTTCAATAGTGGCCTAATTAACCATGATCTTTATAAATGTTTTACGGTAATGTCCACACGCTCCCCATATTCACCAATTTATATTAACCTTATGAGCCAATTTCAATAATTAAACCCGCACCATTATTTCTAGTGTAAGGGGAGTAGAACGGAACGGTGTAGAATTTCAACAAACAATGATAATTATAATTAAAAGTGCTATTATTTATATTACATTTGTTTAAAACTCGTTTTTAATGGCAAAATTACCCAAAATGTTGCCTGGAAGTAATATTGTTCTGAACAGTGACGTCGCCCTCTGTATATAACTTCTACTGTACATTTTGTAATATATAATACTTGTAAAATTTTAATATACAAATAAATTAATATCTATATACCTATCCAATCTACTAAATAAATGTCAGGGTTTCGTCTGACATAAGGCTGACTTTGGTAGATATTTGGTGAGGAGGTGATGTGCACGTGTGCCGTACGTCGCCTAAATAGAGAGTTTATCCGCAGATGGTGCCCGCTTTAGCGGGCAGGCGCTGGGAGGGATCTGGATGTCGTAACAGCAGCGGTTACCGGATTCCTCCTATCTCAGGCGCAGAGTGGCACACCCTGTGGTTTTAGTCGGTCCGATTCCGACACACCACCCCGCCGTAAACCCCGGTGGGGTGACGGCCCGAGGGGGTTTCCACACGTTAAAAAAAAAAAAAAAAAGGGTAGATATTTGGCGTTGCAAACCTATATTCGATGTTACCAAAATATATATTTCTCTGTTCTTTCTTTCTATCTACTATGTACGTATGTTTGTATATAATACTCGTATACTAATATATCATATGTGTATGTAGTTACAAACAAAATAATATTCTAGGTAGTAGAACCACGCTGATTTCAGCACAAGCGGGCCGGCTCGACGGGGACAGTACTACCCCCCCACAGAAGACCAAACTAAAGCACCAGCATCCGTGTTGTCGTGTTTCGTTGGTGAGTGTGAGACCGGAGGCTCATTGATACAGGGGTGGCAGTTATCGTGGTAACTGTGTAAGCCTTACACTGTCACGATGATTGTCATACCTTTTACGTCCCCAAGAGGGGTGTGAAAAAGCATCTCACTAGGTCACAGTAGTGTGGGTCACGGTCGCATTGTCTGCATTTGCGTGTATGGTGATCACAACTCTTGGATTCTATTCATGCTTTCCATCAGGCAGAGTAGAGTCACTTTGGTAGGCTCTTTATATAGGGAAAAAAGCGAAAGCCTGAAAATTTAATGATACAACATTATTAATACTTTTATTTAATAGCACTTTCTATTTTCATACGAGAAACTTCAAGAATTAAGAGATTTCTCAATTTTAAATTAAATATTTAAACATGCGAAAATATCAGATTCTGCTATCGATAATTAATTTAACTAACAATAATTATTAACTGCATTGTTCTGCATAAATGCCATATGTTTGTCAAAACGTCTTTATTTTAATGTTATGTACGACGAAGTAAAAGTTATACTGCTTATTTACGACTTCGCCATCCCCTGGGCACGAGATTCGACAGTATCAGCTGTAGAATGTATTTTTAATGTTATAACTTTGAGAGAGACAATTTCGTTTTATTACGAAAAGTTTTGAAAGCAGTAATTAAAAAGGAAATATCATATAATTTCACTTACGAAGTTAGTGTTAAGACATTTGTGGATAAAAGTGTGTATCTTGAACTAAAACCAAAGCTGTAAGGCTTCTTTAAAAATATACGAGATACTTAACGTCAGCTCATTTACGACTGAGACACCAACTGTGTTCTATCGAAAACTAGCAAGAGAAGGCAACAACGGTCTGGAGCATCATGTACACCATGCAGAACATACATGATCTCCAAATACACAGCAAACTACATAGGACAACTGCCCTGCAAAGAGAAGAAAAACAAAGGCTATGCCAATCAGTCTGATCAGCGTGGCTTAGCAGGACCAACCTCCTTTCTAAGGTGAAGCTTATATTTAACAGTAAGCTATTAAACGCTCTTGAATTTTTTTTCTATATTAAGAACCTGCCAAAGTGATTACGAAATTGAATAGAATCCAAAAGCTATGGTATATATTCATTTGCATATACGAACAATGCAGACATGCGAACGTGCAGACCAATACTATGGCGGCTTAGTGAGATGCTTTTTCACGTTCCGCTTGGGGATGTAAAAGGCATGACAGTCATCGTGACAATGTTAGGCTCACACAGTTATCACGATAACTGTCATCCCTGCATCAATAGACCTCCTCAAACTCACCAATGAAACATGACAGCACGGATGCTGTCTCTTTAGATTGGTCTTCTGTGGGATTGTAGTTCTGCACCGGTCGAGCCGGCCCGTTCATACTTAGATCAGCATGGCTCTACTAGCTATTGATGTGATGTGATATATGTTATTATTTTAAATTTATGATCAATTAATCAATCACACTAGTTGCTAGTACTAAACTGCTGAAATAGAATAATGACATCAAAAATACTTTTGTGTAAAAATTGTGTAGTCAACTTTGCGTTAATATTTCTACTTCCAATTTATTTGGGCAAATATAAATGACTGTTAAAAATATAGAGAAAATAATTGACAAATATAATTGTCCACGACAAACAAAGGGATTTCTTTTTGAAATTATACTTTTTTGAACATTCATATACATTAAATCAGATCAGAATTATCATCGCTTCAAAAGAAAACTTGACTACAATCGCTACAACCTGGGGTATGTGATATTTAGTTTTCTAAATACAATAAAAAGAGTAACATAAACCAAATTATATTATACTAGCTTTAGCCCGTGGCTTTGCTCGCGTGGAATTTGGTCTGCCACATTAAGTTTCGTAACAAATTATTTTTAATTAATATTTCTTTTTTAAATAAAAGTATGCTATGTTACTTCTAATACCTCCAAGAACGTGTGTGTAAAATTTCGTGATGATCGGTTGAGTAGTTTTTGCGTGAAACTGTAACAAACAAACTTACATTCGCATTTATAATATTAGTGGGATTATATTTTGTTTATTTTGGATCGTCTGTGTATTGTTATTAACGTTCTGGGACCAACTGCTGTGAAGAGCCTTAGAGGATGTCTATGTTTATCAGTGGACGTCTTTTGGCTGAGATGATCAACGGTCTTTGTTATTATTATTTATCTATTTAGAATAGAATAGAATAAACTTTACTGTACACCAAAATTTTTACAGATTATGTATAAACAAGAGCATGTCTGTTGGGTGACCATGTCCAAATGGCGGCCTTAACCCTAAAAGTCATTTCTTCCAGGCAATCTTTCTAATATTTAGTTATTAGTAGACAAATTAAACTGAAAGATAACGAATTATTGTGTGTATTACATTAAATTTATCCTGACTGAGAAGAGAACCCGCGAAGTCTGCCTATCATTTCAGATCACTAACCATTAGACTAACAGGTTGTATTCCTGTTATCTACATCTTGTCTTTTTACCAGTTTTTTGTTCCATATAAATAACTAACTTTTCTTTTTGGGGATGTAAAAGGCATGACAGTCATCGTGACAATGTTAGGCTCACACAGTTGTCACGATAACTGTCACCCCTGCATCAATAGGCCTCCTCAAACTCACCAATGAAACACGACAGCACGGATGCTGTCTCTTTAGGTTGGTCTTCTGTGGGATTGTAGTTCTGCACCGGTCGAGCCGGCCCGTTCATAAAAACTATAACTTTTAAATTTTCGTTTGTATGATAAAAAAATATTACTAATTGAGGCAAATTAACACACTTATTAGGTGTAGTGTACCCTTCAATTAAGGTGCGCCTGTAGTCAGTACAACAGGTTCGAAACGTCAGGCAGTCTACTACTGGACATATCCCTCTCTTTAGAAGGGAGGTTTGTCCTATTTCTTGCGTTAATTCTTGGTTCATCAGATAGTATTGAAATATGA
Source organism: Hypercompe scribonia (assembly GCA_949316085.1). Taxonomy (NCBI): domain Eukaryota; kingdom Metazoa; phylum Arthropoda; class Insecta; order Lepidoptera; family Erebidae; genus Hypercompe; species Hypercompe scribonia. The sequence continues at coordinate 15,782,778 of OX438986.1, forward strand.
TGCGATGGTTTCCTCAGAAACAGTTTGTATTTCTACTCGTACCAGACAACTTCAAGTAAAACAGCTAGTATATCACGTGTAAGATTCAGTTACTATGGTTCTAGGTTATTATTTACGAAGGAGACCATAAAACATACGTGAACTATTACAGACTTGTAAAGACAGGACCAGCAGCTTTTAGTAGTCTACCACTGGACATAAGCCACTCCTTTGAAGGGCGGTCTAGGACTTGAAAGGTTGTTTCAAGATATTGTCCTGCAGAGTTCGGTCCCTTAGTCACCTCTTACACCAACCGTTGGGTGATTACGTGTGATGACACCCTGCGTCTTAAATCAGTCACCACATTTTTTTTGTTAAAAAGACAACATCCGCACGAGAAATAAATCCCATGTGGGGTTTGTACCCACGACACTCAGCCCAGTAGAGTGCAGTCAAACATAGACATAATGTTTTTTTAACCTATACGTCCATGTATAGTATAAGGCGGAGTAATTTGTCACTATGGAAGAGCATAATTTGGAATAAATAGACAGATTTTACGTAAAACCGGTGTTAAGGAATCCCAATACCCTCCATACTCTATTTGTAGTAGATTATCAAAATAGTTATCATGTGATTTTTTAAATGTTATATCTGTAAGTGCCTTCAGATCTACGGTTCTTCCGGGACACAGGAGCCAGGAGTATGTGGTGTTGCCACTAAAAAAAACTCCGACGTCCGGTCTCAGGCATCCTACTCTGATCCCTGAGAACCCGGACCGAGTTTTTAAAAATTCTTCCAGGATCAATACCATGTCTAGCAAGAGTCTATCCTGGGGGAAGCAGCAAACGCAGTCCTCCAGCGTATACTGTGCGGAGTCTCAATTAGCTGCGAAGATGCTGTGGGCACGTAAAATTAGTAATATTAATATCCTCACACATCACACAAACGGCCCTCTAATCTCAAACTAGGTACAGCTTGTAGTATGGCAACCAGACTACTGAGACTAACCATATTTATATATTTTTATATACACACATATTACTGATAAATTACACCCAGAATAAATGATCGCGTTCATCACACAGAGATTCGTCTTAGTTGGAAAATGTAGTAGGTAGTAGAGCCACACTGATTTCAGCACGAGCGGGCCAGCTCGACCGTGGTAATACTACCCTCCCACAGAAGACCAACCTAAAGCGCCAGCATCCGTGCTGTCGTGTTTTGTTGGTGAGTGTGAAACCGGAGGCCCAGTGATGCAGGGGTGACCGTTATCGTGGTAACTGCGTAAGCCTTACACTGTCACGACGACTGTCATGCCTTTTACGTCCCCAAGCGGGGTGTGAAAAAGTGTGTATTATTATTATTATTATTTCACAAGGCCGCCATGGTGTGGGTCACCATACTGCATAGTCTGCATTTGTAATGAGTAGGTGATCACAACTCTTGGATTCTATTCATGCTTTCTACCAGGCAGAGCAGAGTCACTTTGACAGGCTCTTATTATAAAAAAAAAATTAACCATTGGTTTAGCAGTCACGGTTACTAGACAAACAGACACGTCATGGTTTTGTATCAAAGTGAATTAATCCATGGAGTCCTAAACTGTAGTAAACTGTTTCCGAATGTGCAAAATTACAACAAAATGCAGCTACTTTAGAAGACATTTATCGGTTATACATACTGAATTTTAAATATGGCTACTCTTTCCGTAACACTTTGATATTATTGTGAATCGTAAAAGTTCGGTAGAGTATTGGTTAAATATTTAGTGGTTCTGTTGAATGTGTTTTCGACGTAGATTATTCACGTCACGTATACATACACAGGTCTTTATTAGATTATTGTGAGTTAGATCTTACATTGAATTACTTATTCTTACAATATCCTGTAGTCTTGTTAAGTAATTAAGTGTTGCTTTGTGTAATGGTTTTAACACGAACCAATCAATTCTTTTATCATCTTCTCTATCATTACCTACAACTTCTTCTAATCACTTCGCCTTTGAATTCTCGTCGGTCAGCTTCTAACTAAACAATTATCTGTGTGACGGATTAAGAATACAGGTTACCAACATCCGTATTCATTCCATGGCTTCGTTTCGTTACCCGTTCTTGTTGTAAGAGTCGACTGAGGAAAAACTACATAAGACACACAAAGAGAGGAAAATTTACAAACAAATCGTATATCGAACCATCTGACTAATGTGGTATAGGAAGCTAAAACCTTCTTCCTAAGAAGAGGTCTATGTCTAGCTGAAGATTGTCGATGGCTTTTTACGGTGATCTAAACAATAGAGTATCCTTTGCGTCATAAACTTCACTGAGTATGTACTAAAATGTATTTTTAATTCTATCTTTATATGCACGAGGAACTCTCTTACCGGTAATATCGGATTACATGCGCAAATATCTTAATTATATCGTCTGTATTCAGCACGTATGTTTTACGAATGCAGAACGTGCTGGCAATATTTATTGGAACATCTCTAGTATATTATATCATATCATATATACTTTTTATGAATAGTAAACAGACTTCATGGTTAATGACTACCTTCCTAACATATTTAAAATTCAGTATGTATAACCGATAAATGTCTTCTAAAATAAATGTATTTTGTTGTAATATTGCACGTTCGGAAACAATTTACTACAGTTTAGGACTCCATGGATTAATTCACTTAGATACAAAACCATGACACCTGTTAGTCTAGTAATCGTCACTGCTAAACCAATGGTTCATTTTCCAGCTAAGACGAATCTCTGTGTAACGAACGCGATCATTACTGAACCTTGAATACCGGCTTCAAAAGAAATTTGTTTTTCACCTTCCTCAATTTTTCCTTCCTTTGGAGTTTACTCCTTAAGAATCGGTTTTTTGATATAAGGCGCCCGATATGAGAAAAATGTGAGGAGTAGAATCTACTGAACGAATGACCTCGTTAAGTTTTTGGTGCAGCTGCACTGGTTTTGGTGCGGCTGCACTGGTTGTGAGTGTATTAAGACGTGTATAGAGTATGTTGCAAAGCAACTATATCTATATGTTATTTTCATTAATTTGTTAATTTACCCTTTCATACGGAGTCAATCTTTTTTCAGTTAATTTCAGTTAAATAAGCTTTTTTTGCGGTGTTCCCTCTATAATTGCTGGATTACTAACCTTATAAAACATCAATGAAAGGTTATTTACCCACGCTGTTGAAACTTCTGTTTTACATATATTATAGCAAATATATTATATAAACACTAGCTTCACTGTATTATAAGCTATATTAAGCTTCACTGTATTATATTGTGGTTCCATTGATTGAACTGATGAAGAAATCTTTAAAGTGGGTTGCATATTATAAAAAGGCCAAACGGTACAGAACTTTTTGAAGTTTTGAAGCCTACAGAAACAAACTACACATTTTTGTACATATAGACGTGTATATATTTGTTGGCAATAATTACTACAATTAACACAGATATATACAAAAGCTGAAACACCTTAAACATATTATTATAAGAGTGATTAATAAAATAAAAAAAAACAAAGGTAATAAAAAATTTCGCAAACCATCAGCTGATTTAGGTACATCGTTATCTTCACGGACATATCGTCATCAATGTCTCAATGACACGCATTTTCGCTGACTCGCTCTTTCGCTGCCGCACGTACCAAAAACATATGATACTTTGGAAACAGGACGTGGAATGAGGCAGAGGTGTGGGTATCAGTCCAACCACATACATGATGCACAGTGAATGGGGCATCTAAATGAAAAAATGATCTAAGTATTTAGCTACGTTTATATGTACATCCGTCCGTGTGGTAACAGATTAAGAATATATAGTGTTACCACCCCTTTTCATTCCATGGATATCGTAAAAGGCGACTTAGGGAACGAAGTATACAAGATAACATCATTACAAAGAGAAGGAAACTTGAAGCAAACCCTATTCAAACCCGTTTGGCCAGCGTGGTATAGTAGGTCAAAACCTCCTTGGTAAGGAAAGGCCTATGTCCAGTAGTGGACTGTAAAAGGCTGTTGATGTATGTGTATACCCCTGATTACGTCGATTTACTCTAGAAATCTCTTATTTTGATTCTCAAACGATCGATACTACGGTAATCTAACAGGATATGGAGTGGTTCCAAATATTTTTGGTCATATCCTGAGACTTATTTGTCCGGAGATTGTCGTAATTTCTATATAATCGCTGCTCAATTCGACTGCACGGTCGGCTTAGTGGTTTAAGCGGTTGCCACGACGCTCTCTACTACACCGAGTGTTGTGGGTTCAAATCCTACATCGGAGAACACTTTGTGTGATCCAGAATTTGTTGTTCTGAGTCTGGGTGTTCCTTGTGTCCGTTTCTTATATGTTTGTAAAGTCCCCCGCGACACAGGATGTATTCCTAATGCGGGCGTTGTCTTTTATAAAGAAAGAAAGAAAGAATTCAGTAATTCAATAATTGAAAAGATTGAGGTCATGGTTCTATTCCCTCAGAGAGAAATATTGACCAAAAATGCATGAATGGTTATTCCATAAGTCAAAATTTTTTTACCCTTTGATGGCTCATTTATCAAAGAAGGAATAGGCTATATAATATCACGTTACTAACCATGAAAATCAATGACCAACATTTCTCCATAGTCGATAATTAGCCGAAGCATGGTATTTTGTTTGAAATATGACCTGTTACATTAGCAGCTTTTTATCAAATAGTAGTTTTAGCTTGTGGTCTATGTCCTTACAATCAAAGTAAATTATATATAATATATATTTGTAATGCTCACATACACAGCCAGATACGGTCATTAACTATCCTATTCTGTTTACACTTCTTCATACATAAACATACTCACACATCACACATATATACCTAACACTAACTTACAGCAGTTCGCACACACATGCATGTTCTCGTACGTACGTAATAAATGTTAATTTTAGTTGAGAGAGGTTAGAGAGGGTAGAGGTTAGAGACTGGTATTCATAACTCAAGTTTAATCTTACCGTGAGTACCAGAGCCTGACTATTTCCATGTACCTCAACTACGTAAATGCTACTGTGAGAAATGAGAAAATTTGTATCTATTTCTGGCGTTAATAAATATTGTTATTATATTAATATTATTCTTAACTATAGTATTTAGGTACAAACCACGCTAAACAACTAAGGTTTTAAAGCAATCTACTTCTTCACTGACCGACTCATCGCTGTGACATTGTACATTCTACTCGTGGTTCAATCTGTCCTGTTATAGAACGCGCTCCCTCTCGAGACCATGATGGCAAAACCTCGGCAAAGTTTTTAAATATCTGTTGCGGAAATATTTTGTAACCACATTTTCAGATTCAAATTAACCTTCAACCCTCCTTTTTTAAAGTTGATAATATGTTTATTTATGTATATGTATGTGTGTTTTATATACATGCATACAAAATTTAGTAATAGTATCATTATAATAAATAAAAAAAAAAAATCGGTTATTTGACACACAACGTCATCTAGTTTCAAAGTAAGCAGAGCTTGTGCTGTGATAACTAGACTGACTGATAGAATACTTATACGAGTACACTTTCTTTAGTAAACACATACATATTATCAATAGATAACACTCAAACTTCAAAACAAATATTTGTAGATCATACAAACATTTAGTCCGGCAATCGAACCCGAAACTTCAAGTACAGCAGTCGCATTCACTGCCACTGCGCCACCGAGGCAGTTATATTATATGATATTTTGTATATATAATTTATACTTCCTGTAAAGCTGTCGGTCTCCCCGGTCGTACCGGATATCCGTCCTATTGAATTGTGAAAGTGACAAGACAGAGAGTGAACCTATTTTGTGCATATACTTGTGGACTATTAGATCTCTTGCGTAGTTGAATGTTCGCCTTTGGCAAAATTTATGAATAAAGTTTAAATAAATGGACAAATATAAGTAGGGATGTAATGTAACTAATCCCTCCCACACGTCCACCAGGATCAATAGCAGTGACCTACGAACACACCGGACCCGCAACGATATTAATCTGAAGAAAACTGGAGAAGTTGGAAATATAATACGCCACAGATCAAATAAGCCACAGCGGGAGACAAAATAAAGTAAAAATTGGCAGAAACTTTTTTAAAACAGGAAAGCACCCATGGATATAAAAGAATTATGAGTTCTAAGTTAGATTTGATTTCTATAATATTAATGACAGAAATGAATTGATCACCCAAATGCACGGAAATGAACCTTAGTTGACAAAAATTCTCATAGTATGTCACTCTAGATGTCATTGGTACGCTATTCAGCATTATATTACGTTCATTGTGTCAAAGACTACATTCTTAGAGGATATGATGAGTAGACTGTTCAGTTAGTCAGGTTTTGAGCATGGACGCAATGGTGACTCGACTAACTTATACGAGTGTAGTTAGCTCTTAAAGCTATCATGACTTCTAAGAATGTGTGTCACAGTGATTCACCTCAAGCCATGTTCTCGACAACCGTTCACGAGCAGATTGAAAGAAATACTACCGGTGGCGCCCTTCAGATGATTCATCCCATCATAATCATTTATTTACCCGATGATAGGTATATAGAGTGTAATATTATATTACCTATATATATATTAATTATTGTACATTTTGCATATTTAAAGTAAATTGAAAATATATTAATAAAAATTTATAATAGTAAATAATCAGACATTTGACACACAACGCCATCTAGATTCAAACTAAGTAGAGCTTGTACTATGACAGCTAGATCGACTGATAGAATATGTATTTTTTTAAATTACATATAAAACAAACGGGTCCCTTAAGTTTAGTATAAAAAGCATCTCGATAGGCCGCCATAGCGTGGATCGTCATACTGCACTGTATTCGCAATGAGTATGGCAACCATCACTCTCGGATTATATCCATAGTTTCCATCAGGTCAAAATAAAAAAAAAACAAAGAATTACCATTGAACCCGAGACCTCATGCATAGCAGTCGCATACGCTATCACTGCACTACCGAGACAGTCGTAAATAAACAATCGCGTACAATGTCGAAGATATTAATTCTGTCAACAAATAAATTCAAAATATTGTCAAAGTATCAGTATAATAATAACATCATGTCGATAGGTATTGTCAATTGGTTACAAATTAGGTAGAATATAAACCAATGTTCTATAATATTACTTCCCCTCCTCGCAATATGACATATATTTAATTTTGCTCATAATAACATTGCTCTTTCAACCATTGTGTCAATTTTTGCTTAAATCTAATTAGAGGCAGCTCTTCAAAGATATTTGTTCTTCATGCACCCTTATAGTGGTTACATAAGAGTTCCTTTTGTACATTTGGAACAAAAATTGAGGCACCTGTAAGTTGTGTCTACTTTTAGACGCTAAATTTCGCTTGGAATCTTCATGCCTGGAATGATACTCTGAGTGTTCTATCACAAATGAGTATATTTAAAATATATGCATGTTAAACTTCTGAAATAGAGGCAGCTATCCATGTACCCCGCTCAACACATTATCCTCTATACTTTTAATCCTTTGTTATATTTACTAAATTGCCCCACAACCAAAAACCATATGAGAATTCGGACGAAATGTTACCGTGAAATGCATGCAGAGCAGCTTCGGTTGATACTGTACTCGTAAGCTTTTCAAGGCATAAACAAATCTGTCTAGTTTGTCACAGACGCTTTTTACGTGACTTTTCCAGTTACAGTTCTGATCCAACTTTAAACCGAGAAATGTAGTGCTTGACTCTTGTTCAATGTTTGTATTTAACGTTCATACGTGTTGGTACGATAATTTTTAAATTACTTGAATTTATCCATTGCTTTCTATTATTAAATGCTTCGTTTATTCCATTCTCTTGGGTATCACTGCTTTCACACTCTGTGCATATATGTATAAAATGCATCTGTGAAAATCAGTTAAAGCCTGGAATTCATTAGCAGCGCACGTGTTTTCCTCTCACTACGATACTGGGTCCTTTAAGCTAGGCGTGAAAGAGCATCTCACTAGGTCGCCATAGCGTGGGTCGATGACGACCAGCACAGATGCTTGCTCGACAGATGTCGCTTTAGATTGATCTTCTGTGAGAGGGTAGTACTGCCCCGGTCGGACCGGCCCGTTCATGCTGCAATCAGCGTGGCGCACCTACCTGGTGACGGCGCAAAGCACTTTCGGTTCGCCACAACAAAGTATTCGTATTCGGTTCGCAAATCGGTTCTATATGTAGTAATATTGGTTCAATGTTTAAAGGTAATATTATTTATTTTTTGTTGGATGATTTATGTTAGTAAAAATTGTAAAGGTACACTCAACTTAAAGCTGTACTCTTCGCTGTGGCGAAACATATAAAGAGACTCCTCTTGTACAATGCGTATAGATTAATAAAGCTAAAAAAAAGGGATGACAAAAGGCGGTTAGAAATAAATAAAGAAGTTCTGTGTATACTGTGGTGTTATGTACTCGACTTGAGAATCATTTCTGTCGATCTGGATGTGGTAATGATCTGGATGTCGTAACGATCTGGATGACGTAATAGCAGCTGTTCCCCGATCCCTCCTATGTCAGGCGCGGAGTGGCACACCGTGTGGTTTTAGTCGGTCCGATTCCGACACACCACCCCGCCGTAACCACACCACCGCCGGTGGTGGGATGACGGCCCCAGGGGATTTCCACACGTTAAAAAAAAAGGTCGTCACTCCATAATTCACTGAGTCTTCTGCAGATAATATTTTGCTTTATGAATACTGCCAAATTTATTCTTGCCAAGTAGTTAGAAAATTATTAGAAAGTAAATAAATTAATAAATAAATATTTCAGACATTTGACACACAATGTCATCTAGTTTCAAACTAAGCAGAGCTTATGCTGTGATAACTAGACTGACGGTTAGAATACTTATATACTTTTCTTTATAAATACATACATATTATACATAGAAAACACTCAAACTTCTGAACAAATATTTGCGGATCATACAAACATTTGGTCTGTATAATCCCATCTTTAAACTATGAATAATGTAGTACTTCAGATAATAATAAGTAAAATTGGCGTTTGTCTAATTTCTGTTTTGTAACAGCGTCGGTGGTCTCAATCTCGAGGTTATTGTCTGCATTAAGACCTAAATAGAAAGAATAGCTATTACTTAACTGGGAATTTTGATTGGCCGTACGAAAAGTTATGTATCTGGTTGATAAAATAAGGGGAATTTAACCTACTCACTTATAGATAACTCAAATAAATCTTAAAAGGTTTCTCAAAGGCGTTATTTGTTGCAATTTTCTTGTCTAAAGTGCTACCATTTCGCATGCGCTATGGAAAACAAGGTTATTTTCAGTTAATATAATGTGGAGGGATGGGTATAATGTCCCTCTGACTCAAAAGGAGGATCCTCTGACCGGGCGAGGTGATCACACATACATGGCGGACCGCGGCCTAACGGTTGATGATGGGATGGTGTTGTGAAAATCTCAATTTTGCGATACAGAATCAGCAGTTGTTTCGTAGTATAGTGAATATACTCCGTAATTCGGTGTATCTTCGCTAGATGGCGCTGTAGTAAGTTTTTCTGTTTGCGCTCTATGTGGAAGTCGCCACAATAAGAAATTATATTTTCAACTACTAAAATTTTCTTCTTATTAATTTCATTACCGATTTCAAGTAATTAAATTATCTTGGGACTTCCCGAGTGTCATAACTTCGCTGTTGTCCCTGGTGTACAGGGACTACAGTTAAAATAAGAATTTTGAAACCAAGAAGTGCTTTTAAACGAACCTTAAAACTGTTGCCCTGGCATAAGGCAAATTGCACGCTAATTATATGCGTTTCAAACACGCCACGTGCCAAGCCGATAAGAAAGGCTACGATGACCTAACAACGTATACTATAATTAGACTTGCTATTTACGGAGTTTGAATCACTGGAACCCACTTTAAAGATTTATCTATACTTATAATATGAAGTGGAAGAGTTTATTTTTTGATTGAACGCATTAATCACAGGAACTAATGGTTGAGTTGAAAAACTCTTTTAAGACTTGAATAGCCCATTTATGGATGAATGCTATAGGGTGTATAACATCACGCTTCAACTCATAGGAGCCGTGGAACAATAAAAAATGTAACATAAACGGGCAAATTTATTAGGGTTGAAAGACACAGACGAAATTAAACAGGTCAGCCAGTGAACAATATACGTGCAAGTAAGATTTTGATCATTTTACTTCGCAATTTCGGCAAAACCGAATACATTTTAAGGGTTATAAGGAGTTACGAGGAGCAGGTTAAGGTTCTTTTAGTAGATTAAATACGAAACTTACGCACAGAGTCCAACTGGAAAGCGAATATATTTGTTTTAATTGAAGTTTAAGTTTCGATACATCTGAAAGTACCAAAACGGTTTAAATATTAAAATTAATTTTACAACAATTTTGTACAGGACATCAATAATCTTTAACAGTTAGGTATAGATTTTTTTTTAAAAGACAACACCCGCAGTTGGCATAAATCCTGTGTCATAGGGGACTTTACAAACATTAAAGAAATGGACTCAAAGAACACCCAGACTCAGAACAACGATTTATTGATCGCACAAAGTGTTGTCCCATGTGGGGTTCGAACTCACAACACTCTACGCAGAAAAGAGCGGCGTGGCGATCGCTCAAAGCACTATAGCACTATATACACTACACTTTTACTAGGCCAATCGTGCAGAGCATGATAACTAGACTGACTGATAGAATACTTATATAGAAATATTATTTTGTAAATATATACATATTGAAACACCCAAACGCCGAAACAAATATTTGCCGATCATACAAATATTTGGCCTAACACGGGAAGACAGGCAATATTTTAAACTAGTATTTTAATAGCCGGTCAATCACCAATCGTGATCTTTATGAATATTTTTATGGAAAATTTCACTTACTTCCCATGCCCAATGATGCAGGCATGATAGTTATCGTAGTAAGGGTGTGCAATACAATGCCATGATGACTGTCATGCCTTTTATGTCCCCAAGTGAGGCGTGAAAAAGCATTTTACTAGGCCGCCATAGTATGGGTCACCATACTGGATAGATTGGATTCTACTCATGCTTTCCATCAAGCTGGAAAAATCATTCTGGTAGGTTCTTAAAACAAAAAAAAACAGAAATATACCCAAATTCTTATCAGCCTATTTCAATAATTAAATAGCACTTTGCGTCATTATTTTTACTCAAACTGATGGATATTGAAGGAGAATGATACGGTATAGAATTTGTACCTGTTTGATATTTTTTTTTCTATATTAAGAGCCTACCAAAGTGTCTCTACTCTGCCTAATGGAAAGCATGAATAGAATCCAAGAGTTTTGGTCACCATACTCATTGCAAATGCAGACAATGCAGTATGGGGACCCACACTGGCGGCCTAGTGTGATGCTTTTTCACACTCCGCTTGGGGACGTAAAAGGCATTACAGTCATCATGACAGTGTAAGGCTTACAAAGTTACCACGATAACTGTCACTCCTGCATCAATGGGCCTCCGGTCTCACACTCACCAACGAAACACGACAACACGGATGCTGGCGCTTTAGGTTGCTCTTCTATGGAAGGGTGGTACTGCCCCGGTCGAGCCGGCCCGCTCGTGCTGAAATCAGCGTGGCTCTACTACCTATTTAAAATATCTACATGCTAAGTTTCGGTTTGGTGAGTTAAGTGTAAAAGCGTAACAAATAAACGTATTCGCATCTATAACACTAGTTGTGATGTGTTTGTGATAAAACTTTTTATAATATTATATTAATTTCCGTTCGAAACGTCGGGAAATAGAAATATGGGACTAAATATATATTTCGGACATTTGACACACAATGTCATCTAGTTTCTGACTGACTGACTGACAGACTGACTGATAGAATACTTATATATACGTGTATACTTTTTTTGTAAATACATACATATTATTATGTATAGAAAACGCCCAAACTTCGAAACAAATATTTGAAGATCAAACAAACATTTGACCCGACTCGGGAATCGAACTCGAGACCTCAAACACAGCAGTCGCATTAACTACCGCTGCGCCATCGAAGCAGTTAGAAACTATCATAACCTTTTAAATAATTGTATTGTGAAGAGTTCCCGCTACACAACAAAAACTACGTGTAGAAAAGTCGTGAAAGTAAAAACAGTTATATAAATCAATTAAATAATCAAAGATCAATCGAAAGTAATGATAACTAGTAAGTCCAGGTCCAGCGGTTGGCGTATGAGACTACCGATCAAGAGGTCATGGGTTCGATTCCCGGGCCAGGTCAGAAAGTGTTATTGAATTTTTCTGGTTACTGATATACTTAATAACAGACCGTAGCTTGGCAGTTGGGGTTTTAACCGCCTTACCTCGGAGAGCACGTAAAGACGGCAGGCCTGCGCCTGATTTCTACCCAGTCGTATCGGGAAACCGTCCCATCGGACAGATATACTGTTGTAATTAAACAGTTATTTACTTAATATTTTGTTTAATTTATCACCTTTATTTACTAATGAACATTACAGCAGTAAAAATCAGAGCAGAGAGAATGGCGCAGTGGAGGGAAAAAAATTAATGTCAAAAATGACATCTATGTAGAACGCGGGAATTTCAAATATACTTCAACATATACATATGTATAACATCTTCTTCATGGTTGGCTAGTCTCAAAGAATACATCATTAGCAGTTATATAGCACTTTTTTTTTTTTGTTATACGAAAATCTTTACAAGTTATGTATGGAAGGACGTGGTATCATGTCCCTCCGACACAAAGGGAGGATCCTCCAACCAGGCGAGGTGATCATACCTGGCGGGCCACGGCCCAACGGTTGATGTTGGGATCTTGTATATGTGCTGATTGCTACGTGAATCTCTATATCGCGATACAGGATTAATAGTTGTATTGTAGTTCATTACATTCATACGTTTCGTTCATACTTCGTAGTTCGATGTATCTTCGGTGGATGGCACTGTTTTATATTTTTCTGTGTTTAAGTAATTTAACACACAGGCAGACACACACAGACATATAACACAGTTCTGTGTAATGTAATATCTATATTACATAGAATTATCGATGATTCTTCACTGCACTGTTCCGTACTTATATCATTATCATCATCATCACAGCCAAAAGACGTCCACTGCTGGACATAGGCCTCCCCCAAGGTTCTCCACAACAGGCGGTCCCGTGTCGCCCACATCCAGCAGCTTCCCGCGACCTTCACCAGGTCATCGGACGGTCACCTTGTGGGGGGCCTACCAACGCTACGTTTCCTAGTACGTGGTCACCACTCTAGAACTTTATGGCCCCATCGGCCATCGTTTCTGCGTATAATGTGCCCCGTACACTGCCACTTAAGTTGCATTGCCCTCTCTTTTGCTCCCTTCTTTATAATAATAATATAATATATAGTAAATGACTGAACATATATTCAAACGTGTGACAGAATTTATTCACTTTTATATTCTGTATGACGAAGTTAAAGTTATAATCCTCGTTTACGACTTCACCATCCCTTGGGCACGAAATTCGACAGCATCAGCTGTTCAGAGTATTTCTAATGTGTTTACTTTACTTTGAGAGAGACAATTGCGCTTTATCGTCAAAAGTTTTAAAAGCAGTAATTAAAAATAAATTGTTACATAATCTAATTTATAAAGTTACAGTATTTAGTAATCCTAACTATATTATAAATGATTTGATATTTTATTTTTGAAGTTATACTTATTTTGGCGCGCTTTTGGAAAAATAATGAGAGTGAACTTTCACGATGCACGCGCACACCGACAGAATAAGCAACAGTCTGAAGTTAGTTGCTACCGACAGAAAAAAGCAACAGTCTAAAGTTAGTTGTTAACGTGTGTCGTATCATTACAAGTAATCAGTGTGAATAAATAAAAAATATATTGGCCTTTATAATAATTCAATCGTATTTTTGACGGTGATAGATATTTTTATTTGTTATTTTTGGATTGTTACGAAGTATAGCTTCTTACGTGCGTACATGAGTACACACACTCAGTGTTTTAAATTTTTTAAAAAGACAACGCCCACACTATGAATAAATCCTTTGTCGCGGAGACTTTACAAACAAACAAGAAACGGACACAAAGAACACCCAGACTCAGATCAACAATTTGTGGATTACACAAAGTGTTGCCCCATGTGGGGTTTGAATCCACAACACTCAGCGCAATAGAGAGCAGCGTAGTGACTGCTTAAACCACATTTTTTTTTAAACCACATCTGCGAAATTACGTCTTCGCAGAAGGTTACGACCGCGGTAAAACAACTGTCGCTACCGACCATGGAGCGTATAACGGCCGGTAGCGAGAGATCTCCTCCAATAACTACAGTGAGGATTCCACGCTGCGCCGCCCAGGCGGAACAAACCGCTAGCGTGTGCTGAGCCGAGTCCTCACTACAGTCGCAGTGCTGACAGGCGGGACTCAATTCCCTTCTAGCGACCGAGTGCAGAAATTTCCTGAAGCAATCGTGCCCGGAAAGAATTTGCGTCAGTCGGAAGGACAGGGTCTCGTGCTGTCGCCCTGCCCACTCGGCGATGATCAGATGGAGAGCCTCCACGGCGGCAAAGCCAGCACGTGGAGCCTCCAGCTGGGACGACCAACGAGCCATCGTGGCTCGGCGAGCGGCCTCACGCCACTCGCGTGTCTCTTCGGGCGGGGGCCGTATGCCACTTCCCGCCCGGAAGTCAGCCGTTCGCCGATAAACTTCGGCGAGCACTTCCGCTTCCAAATCCCACGGGGAGTTCCGGCCAAGGTGCACGCCACCTTCGTCTATACGGTGCGGTAACCACGTAACCCTCTACACCCCAATATCCTATGAGGGTGCACTGTTTAAACCACTAGGCCAACCGTGCAGTGCATAGGGCAGTATTACAAATACGAATGTGAGTTTATTTATTAGGCTATGACGCCTAAATAACTATACTGATTCTTAAAATTTTTATTAATATACAAATGTTACTTTTAAACAAGATAATGAAAAAGTACGTTTATATGTAACAAAAATAGTAGTTGTAGACATGAGTAAACGATCAGGTTCGTTACACAATCATCTACCCTAGATACGAACGATCTGCAACATACAATCCTCAGGTGAGTAGTTTTAGCGCGTTCTATTTTATTAGTATATAGTGCTCACAGCTGATGTATTCATCAGAGTAAGTGGTGATAAACCATATGATGGTGTTGAATGTATCAAGGTGATGGTGTGAGGATGATAGTTATTGTGAAATATTTACTTATACAAACAATTTATTGTAGGCATACATACTTACAAAAATATAGAAAAATAGATTGTTATATTTAACAGTTGTTGTCAAAGAGATTTCCTTTTAAAACGTACATAATATTCATATATTTATAGATTCAGTTCTTTATAGAGTAGTTAAATAGTAAAAGCATAACAAGGGGTCAATTTCGACTCACCTGGCCTACGACTGGAGTGAAATCACACCTTCGCAGAAATCCGGTATCCAGTGAAATAAAATACAAAGGGAGGGGAACTTAAATGTACTTGAATCTCTTTGGTTTGAAGAATACGTTGGTGACGGTAGTCGCTCACCTTGAGGTCACCCATCTGTTAATTTGAGCTCTATATCATAATATATCATTACCAAAAGCCACAATACACTGCTAGACATAGGTCTTTCCTTAAAGAGATGTGTTGGCCCGCTATATCATGCAGGCCAGTTGAACTGATATGGAGTTTGTTTCCTAAGATTTCTTTCTCTTAACATCGTTGTTGTTCTATGCAGTTTGATTCATTAGTCGACCCTTGTGACCTCTAAGGGTTCAACAGGGGTGGTGGTACCTCTTATTCTTAATTTTTACTCATTTCCACATCACATCGGGGTCACCACTGTGGAGGGACATATGTCATATCCCTCCGACACAAAGGGAGGATCATCCGACCAGGCGAGGAGATCATGCCTGGCGGGCTACGGCCCAACGGTTGACGTTGGGACATTATATATATGCTAATTGCCACGCGAATCTCTATATCGCGATACAGGATTAGTAGTTGCATTGTAGTTCATTACATTCATACTTTTTCGTTCATACTTCGTAGTTCGATGTATCTTCGCTAGATGGCGCTGTTGTATATTTTTTTTGGTATTGTAATGTGGAAATCGCCATAATATACTCTTAACCAACTTCGGTTACTGAAGCCGGTTCTAACGGTGGTCAGCCAACTACGGACGAGATATTACTGTGCACGGGTGAACTCTCTGTTCTTTCATTCTCATAATCCAATGGGGCGTTTATCTGAGTAGACCGGAGAGACATGAGGAGCAGGATCGACGACTTTATGTGCTTTGCGAGGTACGGGGATTTAAAACTCTGACTGCCAAACTCCGGGCTGTTATTAGACATTTCTGTACTTAGAAAAACACAATAACACTTTTTATCCCGACTCAGGAATCGAACGCGAGATCTCTTGATCGGGATTCGCATACGGCAACCACTAGACCAATGAAGCACATGATCAATAATATGATAGCAAAGACAAAAAAACTCACCATATGTTGAAATGATAACTTCTTAGGGAAGGATAAACCACTTCATAACGCGTTACGCGTTACGGTGCCAATCTGGTTGGCTTCCTTTTCTCACACGCATACGGCAGCGGCAGGTGGACTCCTCCTCTCTCACTCTAACCTACAGCGCCAGCCGTATTTCGAGTAGATGCTTCTTCCTCCAGTAGCAAACTTAAGATGTGTCAAGTTAAACAATTTCAATATTTAATAATTCAACTTAAATTATTTGGAGATATCATTCAGTCCGTCGTCCCGAGACGCATGTGTTTTTATTTCTCTTTTTAACTGTAACATTGTCTATTTTGTTTATTTATTAATAAAATCAGCTCAGGGTTGAGGAGATACCACTCTATAGTTTTACTGTTAATATTATATAATAAGATTCTAAAACAAACGAACAAATAAGGTTATATTTCATCGGCTTCAAATTAACTTTAGCCATATCCCGGAGTCTTGTTCCTATCAAAACTTTATCGTTCACGGCCGGTTATTGTTCCTTCGGGAAACGAAAACTTTTGACCACAACCACAATTACCTATGGGTATATTGTAACTAGTTTTATATACAATAATAGGAATAACTAAACGAAATTATATTTAACTTTGTTTTATTGATATTGGATCACCAACAAATACAGACATATATAATTATATAATATTATAAACACGAAAGTTTGTGAGGATGTTTGTAACTCTTTCACGATAAACTACTGGACAGATTTGGGTGGAACTTTACAGTAATATATGCTATACATCGGTATAACATATAGTCCACAATTTGTAATGATTTTATGTAAGTTTGGTCGTAATATAGCGATACATGTCAATTAAATTGGAAAAAAACTGGCCTCTAAGTGTTGTCTTAGCGTTCGCAGCCTAAATCATTGAAGTTACACAAAGATGATGTACCATAGGATTGTTTGTATGTTAAGAAAAAAACATTCAAAATGATCTTTTACGAAACTTAATGTGCTAGACCAAATTCCACGCGAGCGTAGCCGCAGGTAAAAGCTAATAATTAATAAATTGTACATACACATAATTAATGATTGTGAGTATTACCCCATATTTATCCTGGATAGACATTAAATCTACAATATCTGACCAGGATCACCATCTAGTAGGCTGTCATTAATTTTTTTTTCTGTGTTATCAACCTCCCAAATTGCCTCTACTCTGTCTGATGGAGAGCGTGAACATAATCCAAGAGTTATGGTTACCATACTCATTGCAAATGCAAACAATGCAGTATGACGACCAACACTATGGAGGCCTAGTGAGATGCTTTTTCACGCCCACTTGGGAACGTAAAAGGTGTGACAGTCATCTAGGCAGTGTAAAGTACACACATTTAACACGATAACTGTCACCCCTGCATCAATGGAGCTCCGGTCTCGCACTCACCAACGAAATACGATAGCACGTATGCTGTCACTTTAGATTGATCTTCTGTGGGACCAAAAAAACGGCCGTTCGTGCTGAAATCAGCTTCCTAGTCAAGTCATTATTCCCGACATTGTACTTTAATTCCTAGGCAGGGTCGTCAACTGCTAAGTTATCATTTAAATCTCAATGGTATTCCCGACATTGCCCCTTTTATTTTTACTAAATATTTGTACTATAGTAGTGCCTCGTTTGTCTAGCGGCTAGTGCATGCGACTATCGATCAAGAAGTCTAGGGTTTGATGACCGGCATGGCTCAAAAATTGCTATTGAGCATTATTTTTCTGATAATAGAAATGCTTATTTACAACCTGGAGTTTGAAAGTTGGAATTTTAACCCCTGAACCTCGGAGAATACGTAAAGCCGTCGGTCCTGGGCCTGATCTCTCCTGTTAGGTTAAATGTCGCTGCCGTCTCATCAGATTGTGAGAATGAGAGAACAGAGAGTGCACCTGTGTTTACGCATACACTTGTGTACTATAATATCTTTTGCGTAGTTTGCTGGTCTCCGTTGAGACTACTAGCTGTACCCGAAATCGGTCAGGAGTACATCATCATCATCATATCCTAGTACTAAAGGCAAATATCAGGTAATTAACCGATTTCAAAAAGGTTATAGGTTATAGGTTAAAGGCTTCTATAGAGAAATTTAAAAAAAAAAAGTATAAAGAAAAATTTAGAAAAATTTAGAAAAATTTCTAAAAAAAAAAGATTTCAAAAAGGTTATTTGTTCTACTGGTTGTACATATATTATAGTTCTAACTACCGTTGAATTTGAGTCCACCTCGGAACAACGTCAGCACAAACTATTAAAGGCGCCAGATAAAGCTACGTTCTATTTATTGTGTGAATTCCTTGTTCATCAGATTATATTCAAACTCGTTAAAATTGTTATCGATATACGCGGTCATGGTGCGATAGTGTCTGATGGAGAATCAACACCAAATGCGCTATTAATCTCGTATCGGGCAACGCCAAGCACAACAGCTACATCACGTAAAAAATCTGGTTACCATATTTCTAGGTTACTGTTTACGACGGAGATCATAAAAAATACGTGAGCCATTACCGGCGGGCGTGTTCAGTTAACCTCACATAAACATAATGTTTGTTTAACTTGTAGGTAACGTGTCTGATATAAGAAGTTACGGTAATCTTTGAAGGTCAGGAGCCATGATTCGGCATAAATAGGCGGGTTCGAGCGGAGTGACACCGTGGTATCACAGAAGACCCGAGTTAAGCAATTTCTTCGTTGAGTTTTGAGTCATTTCTCTGGAATCAGAGGGTTGAAGCGCTGGGCGTTAATCTCCAGTAACCTCAATCACTCACTCACTCACTCCCTCACTCACTCACACACTCACTCACTCACTCACTCACTCACTCACTAATGTTGTGGTTTGACATTCTGTGATAATAAGCAATTCTTTTATTGCTTTTCGCCGAGTGAATAAGTTTACCAGAGCTTCAAATCCCCATACCCTACATGTGCTGTACTTCCAAATGCTGTGATGTAACAATTAAATCTGTATCTGCTGAGTGTATCTAAAAGTAACCAAATGTCTTAATGATTTTATCGTTTGGCAATTCGTAGTGGGCAAAATAAATATACGATGTTATTAAAGAACATGCTCTGACATGACAAAAACCAGTTTTTTAAGAATATAATTTTCTCTCTTCTTCCACCGGTTCTTTTTTCCTAAATTTTATTGGCATCGGTTTTAACTCTACTGCTGCACTAGGGCTGAATTTAGGTTTTTTTTACCTGAAGTAACTGCCATCACACCTCCACAACCCAAGTACTAGGCTTCTGGTGTTTTTTCTTCTGTTCTTCTGTAGAAAGACTGTTGTAGGACTTTTTAGGGTTCCACCTGTAACGGTTCCCACAGATGTTCTTATGACAACCGGTACCGCTGGCATAACGTACTTGCCGAGGCTTGGACGTACCTACATAGGTACATATGTTAGGATGGTCAGCACTCCACAGGGTGACCTACTCAGTTACTACTTAACCACATGTAATACAAGGTTTTAGTAGATCCAATAAAGGTTACACACATACCTTCAAATATCAGTATATTATACAATGCTCAGTAATAGAATGAATTCGTAGTACGAGTAATGTTACAAGAGTTTTAATTCTTTACTGTTCAAATTGCATTATTTCATTAAAAATACTTACATATTAAGTATATATCATCAACAGCCTTTTATAGTCCACTACTGGACATAGGCCTCTCCTTAGCAAGGAGGTTTTGGCCTACTGTACCACGCTGGCCGCTGGTAATAGGGTTTGTTTCAAGTTTTCCTTCTCTTTGTAACGATATTGTCTTGCATACTTTGTTCCCTTAGTCGCTTTTTACGACACCCCCGGGATGAATAGGAGTGGTAACACTATGTATTCTTAATTCGTTACCACACGGATCAAATTATATAATTAATTATAATATAATATTTGTGAATATAATTATTTATTGTTGTCATTCATTTAATTTTAATTTTTTTACTTTCTTTTGATTTTATCATTTATTTTTATTATTTTTCTTTTGTTTTTTACTCGTGTTACAATTGGTGTATGTTGTACCACCTTCAAATGTTGTACATTTAAATTGCTTTTTAAGAATTTTCTATTTCTTATATGCATAAGATATAATAGGTTATTCAAATAAATAAATAAACAAAATAATATAATAAATGAGCAAGTGGCGCCGGCAGTTAGCGTCTTTATATTATATTATTATTTTTTATTTTAAGAGCCTACTAAAGTGACCTTACTCTAATTAATAGAAAGCATGAATAGAATCCAAGAGTTGTGATCACCATACTCGTTGCAAATGCAAACAATGCAGTATGGTGACCCACATTATGGCAGGACGTAAAAAGTATGACAGTCGTCGTGGCATTATATTGGACACGCTTACCACGACAACTGTCAACCCTGCATCAATGGGACTCCGGTCTCACACTCACTAACGAAACATGACAGCACGTATGCTGTCACTTTAGGTTGATCTTCTGTGGGAGGGTAGTACTACCTCGGTCGAGCCGCCCTGTTCGTGTTGAAATCAGCGTGGTACCAAAAATCTTCTTAATATATATAAATCTCGTGTCACAATGTTTGTCCTCAATGGACTCCTAAACCACTTAACCGATTATAATAAAATTCGCACACCATGTGCAGTTCGATCCAACTTGAGAGATAGGATAGTTTAAATCTCAAATTATAGTCGCAATTTTAATTTATTGCTAATTATTTGTCTGTTATTATTTGACAGTCACAATTATATGTTAACTCCAAATGATTCTAACAGATGTCGATACTTTTCGACTGGGTTGAGTAAGTAATCAATAGATGGCGCTGCTATGGTAAATCTACGAACGTGTCATATAAGCTACATTTTAACAGCATAATTACCACGTGTTGTTGACGCTATAAAATTAATTAAATTTATTTTGTAGTGAACGAAATACCGTATAATTCAGCTAATTATTTGTCTGTTATCTATTGATTTCTGCTTAATATCAAGTGTAAGAACATTTTAATTAATTGTGTTCAACGTACTTTCCCTTCAAATCTCAATCCAGTGAGTTTGTATACCAACATCAACATTTTCGGCTTTGTTCGTAAATAATTTCATTGTACTAAAGGGTTATAGTAGTAGAAAGTCAAATAAGGAGATCACCATATTTTTTTACAAATACCATCTGTGTGAAAAAGCATAGTGGACTCCGTGACTGATGTTCTCTTATTGTTCCTCTTAGATTGTTTACTATAATGTAATATAACAAAAACTTTAGCCACAGCAACGAGTTTTTTTTATTATTTGAGAGCCTACCAAAGTGACTTTACTCTGCCTGATGGAAAGCATGAATAGAATCCAAAAGTTTTAGTCACCAAAGTCATTGCGAATGCTGACAATGTAGTATGGTGACTCACATTATGGCGGCCTATTATGATGCTTTTTTATGCTTCACTTGGGGACGTAAAAGGCATGACAGTCATTGTAGCATTGTACTGCACACACTTACTACGACAACTGTCACCCCTGCATCAATGGGCCTTCAGCAGTTCTCACTACAAGTAAATAATAAACATATATACAATACACTACTATGGCAAAATATTCTATTTTTGTCAGATAAACATATATATTGAATCTAAAATATTGTTGCCATTTCTGTAACACTTTAGATATTATTGAGAATCGGAAAACGGCAGTAGACCTTCGATTAAATATTTATCGGTCTGTTAAATATGTATTCGGTGTAGATTATTTACGTCACGTACACGCACACAGGTGGTTATTAGATTAACGTAGATTTGATCTAACACTGAATTATCAATTTTCTCAATCTTACTTAGACTTCTTGTTCAGTCATTAAGAGTCACTTTGTGTAATGATTTTAATGTGAGGTTATCAAGTGTTTCACATCATCTTCGTTACCGTTCTGTACAACTTTAAATAAATATTAAATAAATATTTCGGACATTTAACACACAACGCCATCTAGTTTCAAACTAAGCAGAGTTTGTGCTGTGACAACTAGACTGACTGATAGAATACTTATACACTTTTTTTATGTAAATACATACATGTTATACATAGAAGACACTAAAACTCCAAAACAAATATTTGCAGATCATACAAACGTTTGGTCCGATCCGGGAATCGAACTCCAGGCCTCAATCACAGCAGTCGCTTTTGCTGCCGCTACGCCATCGAGGCAGTCGATAATCGCTTCGGTTTTGAGTTCTTTATATGTAATCTTTCTGGATCGTTTTCTCCATGATTTCATTTCGTGGAGAGGTTTACTCGTACATCACTATTTGCCGTTTCGTGTAAAATATTCAGCTCAATTCCAATTTGCCCATAGATATCAAGGGTTCTCACCAAGAATTTAGGGCCGATAGTCAATCTTATTTGCAATTGATGCACCTGCTGACTGACGGACGAGGTCCTGGCAAACAAAACAGCGGCAATAGACTCACCACCTATTAAGTGAGAACAAACACTGGCGAAAAACCGGCGTTCAATATGTCTCTGTATACCCCTCCGGGAAAACAGATTTTATGCATGTTTGTATGTTTTCTAATTTGATGATGATGATTATTATCATTATGAATTCTGATTTAAGGACGTCATGACACTAAATGACTGTATTTCAAAAGATTTTGACTGATTTCTTACAAAATCTAACAAAAGGCAAATCGGCAAATTAATTTATTAATGGCGACTATACATCCAACAGATCACAAATCTAAAAAGTACATTCAAAATTATACTGCCTAATTGATATTACTAAGTTGGAAGAGCGCCCGCTGTACTCGAGTTCAGAGAAAGGAACTTTTTTTTTTTTTCAGTAAAAACAGATAGCAATACTTGTTTTATTTTATTATTTGTACATTAGCTTTAACTTCAACTCCCATCCTTGTAAAAATGATAAATTTGTTTATGTACAACTCACAAATTCAAAAGGAACTGCACCGATTGAGGTCAAATTATGAGACGACATCAAATCAATGTATCGCCGTCCACTACTGAACAAAGGAGCGCCATCCATCCTAATCTTGGGCAATCCATATCCATCCGCTGCCAGCCACCCTATTCGGGTCGTCACTATCTACCGTGTCAGTTTTAATTCTATCTTCACACCAGTTCAACTACAAAGCCGTGCGCCACAGTAAAGCTTGCTCTACCGATCTGTAGTACATTTTGAAAGCTAATTTCATACAAATGTCTGTCTGTGGTACATTTTGAAAGTTAAATTCATACAAAAATCCAGAATAGTACGTGATATGAACTTTGCTCGTGGATTCCCTTGCGTATAAACTCCTGTACTATCCTATAGGATTTTTGTCTTGTAACTACCTTGATGGCGCAGTGGTCATGAATGTGACTGCTGTGCTTGATGTCTCGGGTTCGATTCCCGGGTCGTACCAAATTTTTATATGATCTGCAAATATTTGTTTCGAAGTTTGGGTGTTTTCTATGTATTATATGTATGTATTTACAAAAAAAAGTATATAAGTATTCTATCAGTCTAGTTATCATAGCACAAGCTCTTTGTATGAAACTAGATGACGTTGTGTGTTAAATTTCCGAAATATTGATTTATTTGTTTGGATTAAAATACTCACAACATTAAACTTATGGCCATTTTGTGGTGATCGATTAAACAATTAATTAAAGCTTCATTATTTAGTTTCATTGAAAGGTAAGATAAGCAGGGTTACAGACGTTTGGGATAGTGGTAGTAACTTTGAATGAGGTAACTCTTGTGCTCATTTTTGAAAATCTAGTCGAGTTGAAACCTACTTTAGACTGAAACATTCATTACAAACTCGAATTAGATCAGTTTCCCAAACAATGTTAGTACCATGAAAACTGATCTTCATTTACAGCACTTGGTATCACACAATATTTTATCGAAAAAATCATAAATCCATTTCTTTAATATGATAAGCAAAGGTTATTTGGAGAGAGAAGCGTCTGTCCGAAATACAGCTAGCGCTGTGGGTTAGAGTGAGAGGAGGAGCCCACCTGCCGCTGACGTCGGCGTGTGAGAAAGGGAAGCTAGACAGACCGGCGCCGTAACGCGTTACGTAACGAAGTGGTTTACCCTCCCATAAGAGATTAACAATTCAAAATCTACCTCGTGAACCCGTATGATCGGATTGCGTTGTAATTTTAAGGTTCTAATGTTAGAGGTAGGGGCTGATCACAAAAGTTAATGCAACTTTTTAGGTAGTTTTTAAGGAGAAGTGAGTTACAATTCACGATAGTCAGTAGAATAGGAATGACAACGTGCAGCATAGCATGCGCTAGGTACATAACAAACTTTGCCTCAGGTTAAGCGTAAACCTGGTTGTCGGCGATTAGATATTTTAGAAGATAGATGGACAAATAGAAATTTTAGAATAAAAATAGTATGTAGTAAGTTGAAAATTCAGAGGCATAAATGAGATATTAGTTATACGGCAAGTCGAAAGGGCTAAACATCTGACGTCTCTCATAAGCCGGCATCAAAATGTACGAGTATCTTTACCCGACTGCACCGCGGGGACTATGTTTTCGTATTCGTGTGTTTGTGTGTATGTATATATTTTGAAATATTTTGAGGTCTAAACGTCTTATAGATTAGAGTTTAGAGTTCGAGATGTCATTCGATTCCTCTTAATTGTGAGAGTAACACCAATTATGTGAATATGAATATACATATTTACACAGACGTGTTTTCTTTTTGAATAATAAGCTTGGCATTTTCTTTTTTTCTTCTTCCTGGTTCCTTGGAGATCCAGAAACCAGGGTATCTGAAATTTTGCACTAAAACAATCCCGATAGGCCGCCTCAAATGCCCCACTCAGAAGAGGACCTGGACCACGTAATTTCAGCCTCGCTCACTTGAAACCACCTAAGTAGACTATATCCCGAGGCAGCAGCTCGTTAAAACCTATAAAAGAAAGGACTATTCTACATAGGAACTATATGGCGTGTTTAATATGTTCCTCAAAATTATTGACCTTTTAAGGTGACGTGATGTCATCAATACATAAGTAATGAAAAGTTCCAACTGTGACTCATTTGGTTTACAGACATGTCAAAATGAATGAGCTTGTACGTCAATAGTGGTAGACATGTTGCTTTTATTTACTCTAGAGTGACGTACGAATGACGTAGTGGTATAAGTAGTTTAAGTCGCCACGTCCCTTCCTAATGCACTACGTGTTGTGGATTTGATCCTTATATATGACACCGTATGTGGTGCTCAAGAGCCATGTATGTATATCTGTAAGATCTCCCACGATACGGGATATCCTAGGTCAGAACTTATCTTGCTTAAAAAATACATACATATGTTATGTCTCGTAATTCCAGTCCAAGATGTACCAAAAGTCTATATTTTACTTTACTACTTTATTTACTTCAATAATGAGGACAAGCCTCTTATCGTCATAATATTTATGTTTTACGTAAAGGGACGGAACGCAGTCCTAACGGTAGACTTTGGGAAGTTATATATATTCAAATCGGTGCGAGAATTTTTATATCGCGATGCAGGATTAACACTTACTCCGTAGTTCGATGTGTCTTCGGTAGATGGCTCTGCAGTTTGTTTATGGCGCACTACATGTGGAAGTTGCTACAATAGCCATTACTAGCAATAAGAAATTATTATATAACTTTCGGTTGAATTTGTTAAAGATCACAAAACTGTAGAAGAGAAAATAACAACACAATGAAAACAACCACAATAAACTATAAACAGAAGTATAAATTCGATTGTTGTATTTCAACAGAAACAAAAACAAAGCAATAAAATCTTAAAATTATTGTGATAACATAAGTTTACCTGTACATTAAGGAAATAATTTGACTTTGAAAATCTCTTATTCTGATTCTCAAACCATCGAAACGCGGTTATCTAATAGGATATGGAGTGGTTCCAAATAACTTTAGTCATATCCGGAGATTTATTTGTCCGGAGATTGTCGAATCTTAGACATAATTTCATAATGCCATTTTATTTCTGTGATTTTTTGGATACTAACAGATTTATATCTCTGGCGCTTAACTAAAGAGATTAAGGTCATGGTTCGATTCATTCCGTGGGCAAAATTGAGTGAAAATTTGACTTAGTTTGTTTGTTAAAATGGGCCTATCTCGGGTATTATTTCAATTGGAGATGAAGCGTTGCTTACCACATTTATTGAGGAATATCTGAGGCTATATAACATCATGCTACAATCAATAGGATTCGAAAAATGTAGCAAACACGAAGAAATTTTTCCTAATTAATTGTTTTGAAAACACAGAAGAAGTTGCACGTGTCAGTTAGTTAATAATATGCATTAGAAAATGAGTGAACCTAATAACAAATAAGTAAACCAAACAAGTAAATACATCTGACATCTGAAGGTCAATTCTAACCCTGCGAACACTCAGCGTTCTAATATAAAAGTGCACACTGCCGTCCCTTTTCAGAGAACCACTCTCGTATCAAAGCGAGAAGAAAGATATATCTACTAAGCATGTTTATTCATATTTCGCTAATATAACCCATGTCCTTTCTCAAGAGTCAAAGTATCCGCATGCCAAATTTCATTAAAATCGATTTAGCAGTTTAGCCGTGAAAGCGTAACAAACAGACTGAATCACTTTCGTATTTATATATTGGGATACAACATCACTTGTTCTTAAAACTAATATAATGTCAAAAAATTAACAAGAAAATATTTGTTATCAGTTTTAGTATTTATTAATTTAAAACTTGTAGGATCGAATCCTTTGACAAATTTGCTTAACAAAGAGGAATACTTGAGTAAGCCAATTATAGATCCTTACGTTTAGTTCGGTACATAATAATTAATCATTAATTTTGAGCAGCTTATTTAAATATACATTTTACTTTTGGTTACAAAAAGCAAGTGTAGATACTACATAAAAATAAATCAACTGCCTGCACGATTGGCTCAGTGGTTTCAGCGGTCGCCACGCCGCTCTCTACTGCGCTAAGTGTTGTGGCTTCAAACCTCATATGGGAGAACACTTTGTGTACTCATTAAATTGTTGTTCTGAGTCTGGGTGTTCTTTGTGTCCGTTTCTTGTATGTTTACGTCCTGCGACGCAGGATGTATTCCTAGTGCGAGCATTGTCTTTTTTTGAAAAGTAAAAAGAAAAAGAAACGATAACAAATCAAGGCATCAATCTAAGAAAAGCGATCATTGATTATTTAGTGTCGCTTGTAGTAAATAAATCAAAGTCATATTTGCCCACGACCATAATAAATGTTCTTTTTTCTTCTCACGAAAAAAAGAAAGGTACTAGGTAGTAGAGCCACGCTGATTTCAGCACGAGCGGGGCGGCTCGACCGGGGCAGTACTACCCTCCCACAGAAGACCAACCTAAAGCGCCAGCATCCGTGTTGTCGTGTTTCGTTGGTGAGTGTGAGACCGGAGGCCCATTGATGCAGGGATGACAGTTATCGTGGAAACTGTGTAAGCCTTACACTGTCACGATGACTGTCATGCCTTTTACGTTCTCAAGCGGAGTGTGAAAAAGCATCTCACAAGGCCGCCATAGTGTGGGTCACCATACTGCATTGTCTGCATTTGCAATAAGTATGGTAAACACAACTCTTGGATTCTATTCATGCTTTCCATCAGACAGAGAAGAGTCACTTTGGTAGGCTCTAAATATAGAAAAAAAAAGAAATTCTGTCTAAAATACGAAGACCATTTATTGAGGTCTAAGATTTGTGTATGCCTTTGAAGTTTCGATAGTGCATTGGGATTAATTCCAAACTCATGATAATCTACTATATTAGATGTTATTTTAAAATATAAGACATATCTACAATGCATCTCACATCAGATAGAGAGGTGATAAATGAAACTGCTTACTTAAGTTTAGATAATTCATCCAGTCAGTCACTCGCGAGCACTCGTTGGGACGACACAACTACGTTTATCTGTGCGGCAGTGGTTGCAAATCTTTGGTTGCTGACAATGAGGTGTGACAAGTGTAACGAAAATTTTAACGACGGAGTACAATGTGGCTCCTGTGGAAAACACCTCGACTTTGGTTGTGCGAGCATCTCGGAGACTGGATGGCGGAAACTGGGAATTGACAGGAGGGCTGCGTGGAAATGTCCCACATGCCGAAAATCATGTCCTTCTCCTTCACCAGTACCGGAATCGGCTTCACTCCAGGCAGTCCTGAGTGAAATTCGTGAAATCAAGTATCAACTGGGAGGCCTGCCTACACTAATTGAAGACATCCGCTCTCTTAAGGATGAGCTCAAGGAGTTTAAATTAAGCTGTGAGTTCATTGGTAAAATGACGGATGACTTTACTGTAAAAATATCTGACTTAGATTCCAAAGTCAGTAGCTTGGAACATCTTAAGGATAAAGTGGAGTCATTGCACAAGGAGGTTACTGAAATGAAACACGACCTAACGGTGGCTGATCAGCGGTCAAGATTGAACAATGTCGAAATCAAGGGCATTCCACTTAAGACTGGTGAAAATCTATTTGATATCATTGAAAAAATAAGTCAAAAAGTGAAGTTTACATTTCATAAAACTCAAATAAACTACATTAATAGAATACCTCTGGTCAACTCAAAGGAAAAATCAATCATCGTAAGTTTCCTGAACAGGTATGTCAAGGAGGATTTCATTGCGGCAGCCCGATCCTTAAAAAATCTCTCAACACAGGATCTAGGCTACGAGGGACCCCAGCATCGTGTCTTCGTTGATGACCACCTGACCTCTGAATCCAAGCAGCTATTGAACAGGACTAGATTATTGGCCAAACAGAAAGATTTTCGATATGTGTGGGTCAAGTACGGCAAGATTCATATGCGCAAAGAGGACGGCTCGCGTGTATTTATTATTACAAAAGGGACTGATTTAAACAAATTTGTATAATCAAATGTTTACACATGAAAATTCAATACTCAGTGCTGATACCCGTTATTATAATTATTCTTAGGTTTGTTCTCTTTAACTTCGTAATTATGTTAACTCCTGTACATTGTTGCTATTTAATTCAATATAAAAGATTGCTCGCCCCTGATTCTCTAATAGCTCGTTACTGCGATTGCCTACGTCACTATTTGGTTATCTTGCTCGCTCCCCTACTTGGGTCTGTGCTTGTTGTTCGCTTTCACTCTCGCTCACTTACCTGTCGCTTACCGCCCGACAATTTTATTATTTGTAACCGCAGTAATTTTGACATCGAGTTGTGTACTTTGAATCTAATTGAGCTGTATTATTTACTGTATCTATATTATGCTGATATAGCTGCTGCTTTTACATACAAAATTAATGGCTGATACTGTACTTAACATTTACTACCAGAATGTGCGCGGACTCCGTACTAAAACGTTGGATTTCTATCGTGAACTGTGTCTTAACTCATACGACTTAATTTTACTGTGTGAAACTTGGTTAACGGATAGTATTTCGAACTCAGAACTATTTAGTGACCAATATATTGTATGGCGCCGTGACCGTGATTATGAGTTTACCGGCCAGAGTCGTGGGGGAGGCGTCTTGATTGCCGTTCGTAAACAATTATCAGCTACCCCACAGCCATTTTTTCATTCCGCGGCGGAAGACTTATGGTTGACTTTAAATCTGCGTAAACGTGATTCTAGAGATACTTTTAAACTAAATATTTGTGTGTTATATATGTGTAAACAAAATCGTGGCGCCTCTTTCTCCATGCAATTAACTAACTTTTTTCAAAATTTAAATAGCACGGTTTTGAATAACTCGAAAATTTTATAATTATAGGAGATTTTAATATGAGTACTATATCGTGGCAGCGGATTAATGATAACGTACATTATACTCCGGGCGATATGCGTAGTAGTGACGACTACCTGTTGACAGATGAATTAAGGGTTCTGAATCTTAAGCAATTTAACGGTGTATTTAATTGTTGCAATAAGCTGCTTGACCTGGTATTGAGCAATAACATTTTAATTGTGAATGAATGTAGTTCTCCATTAGTTCCAATCGACAACTACCACCCGGCTCTCATTGTGGTAGCTAGTTTCGCCAATTTGTCTTGCCTAGATCCGGCGCCGTATACGCGTTTTATCTTTAATAAAGGGGACTTCACTGCTATCAACAGTGAATTGTCCACTATCGATTGGATTAGTGCAATCGGTAATAAATCAATCACAGACGCAGTTACTTATTTCTACGCTACTATAATCGACTTACAAATTAAATATATTCCCACTAAGAAGGTAGTACCGAGTGTCTATCCGATTTGGTACTCGTCGTTTCTTAAATTATTAATTAAACAAAAGAGTAAGTATCACCGTAAATATAAATTATATAACAGAATTTCTGACTTACAAACATTTAAGTTATTGCGAAATAAATGTAAAAGACTTGAATCTAAGTGCTATGACTCATACTTAGCTACCACCGAAGCAGCTATCGAGTTTAATCCTAAACAGTTCTGGAGTTTCGTGAAGCATAGATATAGATCAAGTGCGATTCCCAGTTGTCTCAATCACGAGAACGTTAGTTTATCTACTCCCGCGGACATCTGTGAAGGTTTTTCAACGTACTTTTACTCGAGTTTTGCGGAGCCCAGCCATGAGTCACAATCTTGTGAACCGGAAATTTGTCAGCCGCTTACTCTAGCAGATATCAGCAGTATCGACATTAGCGTTGAAAGAGTGCACGGCTTGTTGCTTAGATTGGATACGACCAAATCAGCTGGACCTGATCACTTGACACCCCAGTTTCTAGTAAAATGTGCCGAGACTTTAGCTTTACCGATCTCTTTGTTATTCAAGAAGTCACTGTCTTCATTTACTGTTCCGCCAATCTGGAAATCAGCCTTTATAACACCTATCCACAAGAAAGGCTCTAAAACTGAAGTGGTAAATTACAGGCCTATATCCAAATTGTGCATCATAGCTAAGGTGTTTGAACGAATAGTGTATGATCAGGTGTATGCAGCACTACAGAACTCATTTAGTCACTCGCAGCATGGTTTTCTCAAAGGCAGGTCTACTGTAACTAATTTAGCTGTTCTTAATGATTATTTAACAAGTGAAATGGATCGGGGGGCACAGGTCGATGTTGTTTATACTGACTACAGCAAAGTATTTGACCGTATCGACCACTTTAGGCTTAAAATGAAGCTTCTTAATATTGGAATTAGAGGGGATCTATTTCGATGGTTCTGCTCTTACCTTGAAAATAGATCTCAAGCAGTAGTGGTGAGCAGCTACATTTCTAGTTGGATTCAAGTGCCCAGTGGCGTCCCGCAGGGCTCCCTGATCGGTCCGCTTCTTTTTATTATATATATAAACGACATCGATTCTTGCTTTCATACCTCGAGTCTGCTTTGTTTCGCTGACGACATGAAAATCTTTTCGTCTATTAGGTCTACCCCAGATGTGATTTCTCTGCAAAAGGATCTATCACGTTTGAGTGATTACTGTAAAATCAACAAGTTAGACCTTAATCCACTCAAATGTTCAGTAGTGACGTACACTAGAAAGCGTGATGTTGTTCCTTCTTCCTACAACCTATCGGGACAAGTTTTGCGAAAATGTGATGTCATTCGCGATTTGGGAATTTGTCACGACTCAAAGCTTCTCTTTGATAATCACATTGATAGAATTGTCTCGAAAGCATCCAAGGCACTTGGCTTTGTGATGAGGGTCTCAGGGTGCTTCAAAAAAGCAAAAACGTTGAAAATACTATACTGTACATATGTTAGGAGTCACCTTGAGTACGCATGTCAGATATGGAATCCGCAATACGGCAAGTACATGGACCGGATTGAGGGCGTCCAGAGGCGTTTCATTAAGTTTCTGTGCTTCCGATTTCACATACCATATAACTCTGAAAGGTACTTTGATCTTTGTAAACGATTTCATATTCAGCCCTTAAGTTATCGCCGTCGTCTTGCGGATTGCACATTTTTCTCCAAAATCTTGTCTAATGAGGTGGACTGCCCTGACCTCCTACACATGCTCAAGTTTAGCGTTCCTGTAAGAAGTTTCAGGTTTAATCCACCTATCTTTGTACCAGTGGCGCGTGCGAATTACAGATCGAATTCGTTTGTGTTACGAGCGAGTAAATCCTTTAACGAGTTATGCAGGGAGTTGCTATTCGATCCATATACAGTGAATGGCGGCACTGTCAGGAGATTGATGAATTGTATCTTTTTTTCATCGGGTAGGTAGTTCTTTTTTTGTTTTTGCTTTTGTTTATTATTTTTGTTTCTCTTCATTCATTGTCGCACTAATGTGATTGTAGTTTTGTGTCATTTAGTGTTCCAGAACTTCTATTAACTTGTAATGTCACTACTCGTGAAAACCTATAATTGGCTTGATGTTGTGTATAAAACTGCCCATTGGTTTTTTGTAGCTGTTGGTTTTCCTAACTTTAATAAATAAATAAATAAATAAATAAATAAATAAAATAAATAATTAGTGGACGTAAAATGGATTTTTAATCGAAAACATATTTGTTGTATTAATTTGATTTGAATTTTATCAATTCTCCTGATATAATAGCCTTATTGGTGTAATGGTATCTTGGCTAGTCTTATTTTATGGTAACATCTTGATACCTGAACCTCCATCTAAGTGAACATGTTTGGGAGTTCAAGATGTATCACGATTAATGGAGCTAAGGTTTTTAGCGTTACTGGGTTTTATTGAAAATGGATTTCAAGTGGCTTTTATTGCGTCTGTTTGAGATCACTGTACTGGTGAATTTGAAATAACTATTTCAAGAGATGTAACAGACTTTTCAAATTGATATAAAGTAAATAATTTTCAATATTTACAAACGTAGGTATAATTATAATGTATTTTCCTCGTTCGTTCTCTTTGATCACTCGATAACACCTCTTTCACACAATCTTTCATTTCTTTACAAAATGATTTCGGCTTTACATTTAAGGCCAGCCTCCAACGCACTAAGTGAATAGAATCGTTCTTTGTACACAGTATGAATCGAAACATGGTTATGACTGGCTGACTTGTTTGTGACCCTGTAATGGACGATTTCAATTTTTTCTCCCATTGCACTACATTTTTCATTCTTGCACGGTTCTTATTAGTTGTAGTGTGATATCCGTATGGTGACGGATTAAGAATACATAGTGTTACCACCACTATTCATCCCGTGGGTGTCGTAAAAGGCGACTAAGTGAACAAAGTATACAAGAAAACGTCATTACAAAGAGAAGAAAAACTTGGAACAAACCCTATTCCAACCCGTTTGGCCAGCGTAGTATAGTAGGCTAAAACATCCTTGCTAAGGAGAGGCCTATGTCCAGTAGTGGACTGTTAAAGACTGTTCATGATGACGATGATGTTATATATGTATATGTACATACATATAGGTCCACGTGGTGATGGATTAAGAATACGGAGTGTGACCACCCCTATTCATCCCCGGGATGTCGTAAGAGGCGACTGAGGGAGCAAGCTTCGCAGGGTAACAACACTGCAAAAAGAGGTAAAACTTGATACAAATCCAGTACTAATCCGTCTGGCCAGCCAAATCCTCCTTTCTAAGAAGAGGCTATGTCCAGCAGTGGACTGTTAAAGGCTGTTGATGTTGATTACGCTGATTTTATACAACAACGAAGTGAAGTGGGTGACTCAACTTTAAAATATATTTCGAACAGTTTCTAAGATTAGTACATTCAACCAAACAAGCTTTTGAGTGTTATAATATGAGTGTAGATGCCAAAAACCCTGAGTTTTTCCTATGAGTTTCCTTGAACAAATAGAAAGTCAGAATTTGCTTTATTGTTAAACGAAACAGCTCTTGTTGGATAAGACAGTCATTGCTACATTAATATTACTTTCAAAAATTTTAAATATTTCCTACTCACAAAGCTTTACAACCCCTATTGATTTTGTTACGATATACAGGCGTAAACTTCGCACGATTATTCTCAAATAGAAATAAAAAAACTGTTTACTACAGCCGGTAGGTCCCTGGGTCAATTTAATTTTCGCCAGCTATTTCCCCTTTGAGATTGAATGGGTATTCAATGCTGTGTTGACTTATATTCGTTTAAACGTATTTGAATGGAGAACCTCTCACATTTTGTGGTTGCCTGGTATCTCGGCGATTTAAGTGTTAACCTCACTAAAAAAAACCGAGTAGTGTGGATTCGATTTCTACATGAATTGGCAGTTTATATAATGGTATAATGCGTTTTCCCCTTTTGCGGTAAGGTCTTAGTATTTGTATTACAAAAAAATTTAAAAAAAGTTCTGCTATAACCACTTAGGAAACAAGATTAGACTAAGTAGGACCTAGTTTCGAGAGAATGTATATTTTTTTGTCTATATTAAGATCCTGCCAAAGTGACTCTACTCTACCTGATGGAAAGCATGAATAGAATCCAAGAGTTGTGGTCACCATACTCATTGCAAATGCAGATACTGCAGTGTGGTGACTCACATTATGGCGGCCTTGTGAGATGCTTTTTCACACCTTGCTTGGGGACGTTAAAGGCATGACAGTCATCGTGACAGTGTAAGGCTTACACAGTTACCACGATAACTGTCACCCTTGCATCAATGGGCCTCCGGTCTCACACTCACCAACTAAACACGACAACACGGGTGCTGGCGCTTTAGGTTGGTCTTCTGTGGGAGGGTAGTACTGATCCGGACGAGCCGGACCGCTCGTGCTGTAATCAGCGTGGCTCTACTACCTACCTTCTTTCAAAGACCTAAGCTGGGTCTTGGTTGTATCGCACTGCACTCTATTCAACTGAGGATGGGTACATAATTTACAGTCACAAGTAGGTAGTCCTACAATAGGGTTCCAGATAGGATTAGTTCTGTGTGGTTTCCAGTCCCATAATTAATAATACATTTTAACATTAGGCATGTCATTAGAGGATGTTGGTCCAGCATCATTGTTGTCTGTAAAATCTACAGGTTGCGGTTACTCCTGTTTCCCTTGACAGTTAACCGACATGATAAACGAGGATATGTCTATATGTGTTTAGTAAAATATATTTTTTGTTTTTACGCTCTTGAACCCCCGAAGTCAAGTTTAGATAGTCAAATTTTATTCATCAAGTTTAATAACTGTAGTGGAAGAAGATATAATATTTAATATTTTATAAATTGGTTACTTTTTCTTCATATTATATTTTAAAAACTGCCTCAATAGCGTAGCGGTAGCGGAACCGGCGCTGTACTTGAGGTCTCGGGTGTGATGCCCGGGTCAGACCAAATGTTTGTATAATCAGTAAATATTTGTTTCGGAATTTAGGGTGTTCTTTATTTACAAAAAAAAGTATATAGGTATTCTATCAGGCAGTCTAGTTATCATAGTACAAACTCTACTTAGTTTGAAACTAGATGGAATTGTGTGTTAAATGACAAAATTATTTATTTAATTATTTGTCTTTATGAAAATTTCGATAAGTATACTATGTATATATGAAAGGAATCTAGATTCAATGCGCGTTACTACTAGAAAAGGCCGACACAGGAGTCCAACCGGAGTCGTAGTTACAAACAGTTTGTGTTTTATGAATTTGAACACAGTTGCTAGAAGTTACTGCATTTTTTTACTATCTATATTTATATTATATAATTTAAGATTGAAGACCCAGGTAGTAGAGCCACGCTGATTTCAGTACGTGTGGGCCGGCTCGACCGGAGCAGTACTACCCTCCCACAGAAGACCAACCTAAAGCGCCAGAATCCGTGTTGTCGTGTTTCGTTGGTGAGTGTGAGACTGGAGGCCCATTGACGCAGGGCTGACAGTCATCGTGGTAACTGTGTAAGCCTTACACTGTCACGATGACTGTCATGCCTTTTACGTCCCCAAGCGTGGTGTGAAAAAGTATCTCACAAGGTTACCATAGTGTGGGTCACCATACTGCATTGTCTGCATTTGAAAGCATTTGAAAACATGAATAGAATCCAAGAGTTGTGGACAGACAACTCTTGGATTCTATTAATGCTTTCCATCAGGCAGAGTAGTTACTTTGGCAGGCTCTTAACATAGAAAAAAAAAGCGATTGACTTGGCTAGAATGTTAATTTTGCGACCAACTCGGTTATCATTTAGCTGTTAGCTCCCACTCTTGTATATATTACAAAAACAAAGAATATGAAATATTATGTACCCTTTATAAACAGTCTCATAATTTTTTAACCAATAACCTCGATTTATCTACCTACTACAAGATGACTCCCAAAAAGCTTTTTGATCGAACAGAGAAACTGTTAAGAGCAAGTCCGATAAGTACTTGACAGCACTTAAGTGATGGATTAAGTTAGTTTTAGCCTCGAACTTCCATTATTGGAACTAAGAATTTCCTTTAAGGTGCTTGTTTACACACCGGGAGTTTTAATTTTATTTAGCGCTGACAAAGTGACTCTATTCTGCCTGATCGAAAGCATGAATAGAATCCAAAAGTAGTGGTCACTATCATCAACAACCTTTTACAATCCAATGCTGGACATAGGCCTCTCCTTAGCAAGGAGGGTTTGGTTCACTATACCACGCTGACCAGATGAGTTGGAATAGGGTATGTTCCAAGTTTTCCTTCTCTTTGTAATGCTGTTGTCTTGTATACTTTGTTTCCTTAGTCGCCTCTTACGACACCTACGGGTTGAATAGGAGTGGTAACACTATGTAGTCTTAATCCTTCACCACACGGTCACCGTGCTCATTGCGAATGTAGATAATGCAGTATGGTGACCCACACTATTGCAGCCTAGTAATATACTTTTTTATATCCTGTTTTAAGTACCAAGATCATAGAGAGAAGGAAATACCGGCGCTGGTAGTGAGTTTCTACAGTATCAGTGTCTACTGAAACTTTATTTTTATTGTATAGGGCTAAAAACGAGCGAATGTAAGATAGATCTCTGTATCGATATCTTTGTGTGTTGATGAGTTAAGAATACTAACAATGAGTGTCACAACTCCTATACATTCCGCTGATGTCGTAAGAGACGGGTAAAGGAACAAAGTACGCTGGACAACTTCAATACTAAAAGAAGTAAAACTTAAAACAAACTCTGTACTCTGGCCAGAATGGTATAGTAAGTCAAAGCCTCTTTTCTAAGCAGCGATTCATGTCCAGCAGTGGGTCTGTTAAAGGCTGTTAATGTATCATGTGAACCTCACTCATTCGATAAAAATTAGTGAAAAATATTTAATGCTGGTTTCTGAGAGCCCGTGGTATCACTCCGATCGAATCTAGCGTAAATGTGTCGAAGCATGTTTGCTAATATATTTTATCTGGTATCTACCTGGGCGTTGAGGATAGTTACCTAACAGTAATGTTCAAAAGACCCCAGTTATACAGTATATTTTAAGCTCCTAGTACAAATTGAAGCCTAGCTCGGTTGATCCTAACGTATTACACCCATTCTTGCGCGGAAATTCCTTTATACCATCGGCTGGTGATTATGTTGGACTCAAATCGATCAACAACCGCACGCTATCTCGAATACTAGTAGCCGGGGAACCAGGTACATCCTGGAAAGAAAATCTCTGCAACCGTTCCTTTTCTGCCCCACGGCCTGCTTCTGCTAGGGTGACAGATAACCACACCTGTCACTTTCAGGCTTACATTTATGGAGGACAGAGATCGCTCTGTGATCTTCGGCGCCTAAGTCGTCTGCAGTAACGTTTTGCACCCTGTAAATATTATAGTGAATTTAATTCAAACAGATTAACACAGAACTCATGACAAACGGCTATACAGCACAGAAGTTTAGTACAGAATGAAATTTATTTTCAAAGTTAAACAAAAAGTTTACAGCTGCAGTTTGTATTGTACATGTGACGTGTTTGTGAATGAATTAACGTTGAAAACTGTTTTTATAGCTCTAAATTAATACAATAGTACATAGCGACTTTACAATCAACTGGTAAATATCCATCACGGTATGGTGGCAAAACTGATAGATAATATACTTTTATTTATTTATTTAATTACAATTTTATGCACAAATACATGCATCAGCGGACTTAATGCCTAAGGCATTTTCTACCAATCAAGCGATTGGGCGATGCAGAGAAAATATGAGGTAGGCGCACTTAAGGATAAGAAGTAATTGACAGAGGATTTAGTATATATAGACTAGTTTGACCATAAATAAGCAAAAACACTTACATAAACACATAAATATATAACACATACATATATAATACTCATACATATTACCACTATGAACTATACCAGGTGATGAACTAAGACGTCGCCAATTCAGCCAGTAAAAGCTTCTTCACTTTCTTCTTTCTTCTTCAGCTTTTAAAGCGAATGAAAATTTAACAGAGTATGGTAACATGGTTTATTGAAGATGTAGCGATACACGGTGGGGTGTACCCGATAGATTTGCATGCGCAGTTGTACCGACAGGTAAGCTTAAAGCTTAAACTTCACCTTCAGAGATTGCCTTTGAGCGATAATACCACCACTTGCACTTATCTACTATTAAGTTGTTTTTTTGTAGTGTGACCGGTTTTACAATAAAGGGACGTATTTTTTTCATAATTAGAGTCAGGTACATTCAATTACTGTCTGCTGTCGACTGACAGTCACAATCTTGAAATTTTGGCAGATGACTCTTTTCATGTACTCACTCAGCGAGAAAGAATTTTTGAAAATTTCGCCCCTAAGAGGGTAAAATAAGGGATAAAGAACTGTATGAAAGTTCCTAATTATCAATAATAGAAACACGAAATAAGAAATAGTAACGTGAGGGTAAACTTTAGATAAATATCCAAGACAAGATTTTATAAATTTGATACGCACTACCAATCTCTGGAGTGAATTATCACTGACGGTCAGACATAAAATTGTAACACTAAAAGTAACCTTATACGTTAAACATACAATCGTCTGATCTCAAAACTAGTCAGAGCCTAAATTTACCAAACTGCTGATAAACATGCTTATATATTTTTAAATGCACACATACTAGAAATGAAATTGCGCTCAGACAAAACAAAAACGATACTGTTCATCACATCAACAGCCTACTACTGGACATAGGTCTCTCCTTAGCAAGGAGGTTTTGGCCTACTATACCACGCTGGCCAGACGGGTTGAAATAGGGTTTGTTTCAAGTTTTCCTTCTCTTTGTAATGACGTTGTCTTGTATACTTTGTTCCCTTAGTCGGCGTTTACGATACCCACGGGATGAATAGGGGTGGTAACACTATGTATTCTTAATCCTTTACCACACGGACAAATCTTGCTCATTATACAATTATTTATCCTGGTTGGGGAGCGAACGAGCGTTGAACAGGGTTACTTAATACTAGACGTGCACAAGACTGTCTGAGTGTATATACATATGTAAAGTCTCTACATAATACACTTTCCTTAAAGAGAAAAAGATTAGCCCACGCACGCCTTTTTCAGGTAACACGAACATGAGTAGCAAAGTATCGATCGTGTTAAACAATTAATTATTAATTCAATGATGGTGACGCGACCGGACACCATAACCTATTAACAAGACAGTACGCAATGTACCGGGTTAAAAAAATATTCTAACTTTTAAACTATTGCGTTCCAGGCATTAGTATTGGAAGTCATGTGTTGCATTAGCCTCTCATATTGCACGCCACTCTGATTTATTTTGGGTTTCTTATACTTATATTGTTCTAGTTTTTACCCCCGGCTTCGCTCACATGGAATTTGGTCTACCACATTAAGTTTCGTAACAGATCATTTTAAATATATATATTATTGGATTATGGGGTTTATCCACAAAAGACAAACGTTACTTTCAGCAATCAAACTTTATTGTTAAGAGAAAACATATCGACAAGAATACAGAGTTACAACAATAGACATTACGCCTCATGACGTGTCTGTTAGTACTAGTGACAGTGGCGCCAAATTTAAATTTTCTAGTTTCTTTTATTAAGTCTAATATATATAATAAAATGTTTCCTATATTACTTCTAATACCTTCAAGAAAATGTGTACATTTAATGATGATCGGTTGAGTAGTTTTCGCGTGAAAACTTAGCAAACAAAGTTACATTAGCATTTATAATATTTGTAAGGATAATTACATTTACAAGAATTTACGGGTTCACGATAAATATTATTATAACTCGTTCAGCAGTGAACGGCAATCGGCTAAAGACAACTAGCCACCACGTCAGCAATTTTATTAACTTTTTGTTCTTTGTTTAATATTGTTCACATGGAAGTGACAATTGTCTTAATGGGAAACAAAGATCGTTAAACCGAAGTCAGGCACAAGCGGGCCGGCTCGACCGGGGCTCCCACAGAAGACCAACCTAAAGCGCCAGCATCCATGTTGTCATGTTTCGTTGGTGAGTGTGAGACCGGAAGCCCATTGGTGCAGGGGTGATAGTTATCGTGGTAACTGTGTAAGCCTTACACTGCTACGATGACTGTCATGCCTTTTACGTTCCCAAGCGGGGTGTGAAAAAGCATCTCACTAGGCCGCCATAGTGTGGGTCACCATACTGCATTGTCTGCATTTGCAATGAGTATGGTGACCACAGCTCTTGCATTCTATTCATGCTTTGCATTAGGCAGAGTAGAGTCACTTTGGCAGGCTTTTGATATAGAAAAAAAATAGAGAAAAGCTGCTCAAAACGTCCAGTATATGAAAGGTACATACTTAATAAATATTAAGACCTCCTTGATTCCCCTTAACGTAATTCTATGAAAAGATTAACTATCCAGAAAGTAAAGTAAAAGAATCGCATTTTTCTTTTCTTCCGAGCATTTTTTGAAATTAAGTTGGAGTCGGTTTTAAGTCTACGAGTACTATGATACGGTTGAACTACATTTTTACACGGAGCAACTGCCATCAGACCTCCACAACGCAAATACTATTATAGATGATATAAAATTTCTGTAGATAGACTATTATTGGGCTTATTGAGGCTCCTAGTACCCATAAAGTTTGCCACAGATGTGAACTAGAACCGATGGCGTAACGTGCTCTACAAACCGCGACAAAATCTCAGCGTGTTGAGAATGTTTACTCATCTAAAGGCTGGTCGGGCTAGGATTATTACTGAACCTCCACAATACTAAGTTACCATTGAACATCTTCTTCTCACCCAAAAGACGTCTACTGCTGGACATAGGCCTCCCCCAAGATTCTCCACAACAGCCGATCTCGTGCCGCCCGCATCCAGCAGCTACCCGCGACCTTCACCAGGTCGTCGGACCACTTTGTGGGGGGCCTACCAACGCTGCGTTTCCCAGTACGCAGTAATAAGCATATCAAACGATACCATAAAATTTGCAACATAAGGTAGATTATCGGTAACCACTGAGAATGTGATAAGTTTCGAAACTGAATCCTGTATGTACAACAAAATGTATATCGCTCTTAAAGCACAGTGAAGCAAGATTAAGCATAACGATAACCATTACTCCAAAGCCTAATTAGTTATTATGATATTATTCACAACACATCAAGCAATACTCTACTTTATACTTTCTTTTTTAAAGCCTTAATTGGGTCGTACATAATAAGGTATCATAATATCTTATTACGACGAGTAGGCCACGAATTAGTTAACATCAGAAAAAATCGTATAGAAAAGACTATTTGATATATTGTACTTCCAACCGTGACTCTTTTTGTTTAAAAATGAATGAATTTGTACTTCAATAGCGGTAGACATGTTGCTTTTATTTACTCTAGAGTGACGTATGAATGACGTAGTGGTATAAGTGGTTTAAGTCGCCACGTCCCTTCCTAATGCACTACGTGTTGTGAATTTGATCCTTATATAGGACACCACTTTGAGTGATGTTCAAGAGCCATGTATATCTGTAAGATCTCACACGATACGGGATATCGTAACCTTGTTTAAAAATATGTACAGGTATTATACCTCGTAACCCCAGTCCAAGACGTAGCAGACGTTTACATTTTACTGTCATTTTGGCACTACTTACATTATGCGGACAAGCCTCGTATCGTCATAAGTCTTGTGTCTCGGAAAGCACATGAAGCCATCAGTTCCGGTTGCTATATGAACATCTTTGGTAATCGTCTCGGGCAGTTGGAACCCTAAAAACCCGGCAATCAATCTTTCTATACAACTTCGATGTCCTTGCAATGTACTTGAGTTGTGAAAAAAACTTGAAGTTCAACCGTATCGTAAGAGACTTAATGGTGAACCCTAGCCTAGTTTCGGACAAAGTTCAGAGGAAGAAATGTCATACAATTTTGTGCTCACTCGTAATCCACTTCACGGGGAAAAGGTTTACTGATTAAAAAAAATATAAACTTTTGTTTAACACACTTTTACCAGTTTTATATGCAGCTGATTAATCAATTATAAAGATTAATCTCGAATATTAATGTTAAATAAAGAAACGGACACAAAGAACACCCTGACTCAAAACAACAATTTATGAATCACATAAAGTGCTATCCCATCTAGGGGTCCCACAACACTCAGCATAGCAGAGAGCGACGTGGCAACCGTGTTTCGTTGGTAAGTGCGAGACCGGAGGCCCATTAATACAGGGGTGATAGTTATCGTAGTAACTGTGTGAACCTTACACTGCCACGCTGACTGTCATGCCTTTAACGTCCCCAAGCGGGGTTGTGAAAAAGCATCTGACTAGGCCGCCATAGTGTAGGTCACCATTCTGCATTGTTTGCATTTGCAATGAGTATAGTGACTACAACTTTTGGATTTTATTCATGCTTTACGTCAGGTAGAGTAGAGTCTCTTTGGCAGGCTCCTAATATAGAAAAAAAACCGCTTAAATCACTAAGCCAATCGTGCAGTCAACTAAGGTAATTAAATTAATCTCTTCGTTTCTTCGAAGAAAATAAACTTAAATCAGCATTTAACAGGCTCTCAGTAATGGTTTTAAGATTAACACCCAATGCTTTTAAAATAAATGGAATTCTTCCGACGATCCTTTACATTTAGCTTGAATTTATGACCGGACTTCAGTTTAAACCCCAGGTAAATAATTGGTGTGAGGGAGGCTATAGTCGGTTGGATTGCGAACAGGGTTCATGACTATTATTTCAACGTATCCCTGATCTCGTGGTAGTATGTGAGTTCGAGTTAGAAATACAATTTGAGTCAATCTGTATTTACAAGAGGTGTTCTTTTTTTTAACACGCTTGTATTAGCTTGGGTTGTATGTATGTATGTAACGGAATCTTTGAGCTTAATTTTGACCGGTTTCTAAAAATCTGATCAACTTGAAAATTTGCACACGTCTCAAGGACCGATGACAATGCGATAATTTGATAATGTGATAATGATATGAGTTTGTCACAGACTAAAAATGAAAAATAAATAATAGTTTAAAAAAACTAAAAAACCACGCTTTTATTGCTAATCGAACTAAAAACTGAAGATCGAACAATCAATCATAGTAAATAGCCTCAAAATAAAATTATAATAAAATATAAGTTATTAACAGAATAATTCAATTCAGAGTAAAAAGCGTGGCGTGCATTTTACTGCGATTCATAACTATCCTCTCATAGTTGCCAATAGAATGATTGTAACATTTAAAATATCGAGCACCTCGATTTTTACTCTGAATTGAATTATTCTTTTATTTTGAGGCAATTCACTATGATTGATTGTTCGATCTTCTACTACTGTAATATTAGACTCTTTGTCATTAAAGATTATTTTCTAGTTTTTAGTTCGATTAGCAATAAAAGCGTGTTTTTTTAGTTTTTTTAAACTATTATTTTTTGTCTATATTATGAGCCTGCCAAAGTGACTACTCTACCTAATGGAAAGCATGAATAGAATCCCAAAGTTTCATGCAGAGTGATGACCTACACTATGGCGGCTTAGTGAGATGCTTTTTCACATCCCGCTTGGGGACGTAAAAGGCATGACAGTCATCGTGGCAGTGTAAGGTTCACACAGTTATCACGATAACTGTCATCCCTGCATCAATGGGCTTCCAATCTCACACTCATCAACGAAACACGACATCGCGGATGCTGTCGCTTTAGGTTGGTCTTCTGTGGGAGGGTAGTACTGCCCCGGTTGAGCCTGCCCGATGTGCTGAAATCAGGGTGGCTCTGCTACTTAAACAAAGTTCTACTCAATGTCTATTTAATATGACGATAAGTAATGCATGAAACTACAATTAAAATCATAAAACTCTTGCAACCATTCTTGAATTCTACTCATGCTTTCCAGCAGGCA
Source organism: Hypercompe scribonia (assembly GCA_949316085.1). Taxonomy (NCBI): domain Eukaryota; kingdom Metazoa; phylum Arthropoda; class Insecta; order Lepidoptera; family Erebidae; genus Hypercompe; species Hypercompe scribonia. The sequence continues at coordinate 15,827,508 of OX438986.1, forward strand.
GAGTAATCACTTTGGTAGACTTTTATTAACAAAAAACTAAATATAGGTATCGAAAGATATTCATTGTTGGTTATGAACCCCGCCGCAAAAAGTTATTTTCATAAATTATATCAAAAAACCATCTAGATTACGCCAGCTTTCAAACCAGAAGAATCCATCAAAATCTATGAATTCGTTGAGGAGCTACGACACCGCAAACACAGACACAGATAGACACATTGAACTTGTAACACCGCTGCAATTGCTTCGGAAATTAATAAGACCATACAAGATGTAAAAAGGCAAACAGAAAATTAACGAATACAAGTCTCGACTTATATCCTCCCTGGATACTCAGGGACTTATATCCAGGGAGGATATAAGTCGAGACCTATAACGTGGAGAATGAGAAAACAATACACAATATGGCACGACCTTATTGCAAATCATCGTAATTCATTTTTCCGTTTCATTTCACCGACTTTCATTATTCGTAAATATTATAAAAAATCCTTATATAAATTGCAACAGATAGAACACTCAACCGAAGTATTTCCATTTATAAGTATGTTATGTCATTCACTTCGTTCAAGATGGAACCCCACTTAACTTCATTTTCGTCGAATCATTTTTTAATTAATCCTATTCAACCGACAATTGGCGTTGTCACCCTTCGTTTTAATTTAGCTCCAAACGTTTCAAAGTCGGTGTTACTAAGATTGACTTAAGTTGATGTGAACCTTTACAGAATGAGGAAAATAGTTTTAAAAGGGGTTTGTTTTAAGTTTCTTTCTCTTTGTTAAGATGTTGGCCTACGTAATTTGCTTCTTCAGTCACCTCTTACTATACCTACAAGATAAATACGAGTAGTTACAGTTCTGAATCCGTCACCATACATAATCATATAAAACGGTACATTTTCTGAGACACTTATGAGGGTCCTTTCACGAGAACATCCTGTTAGGACGTGGTTTTCCTGTCTTCCCTTTATCTGACTAAGAAAACAGACGTTTTCGATTGTAGCACAAGATCCACTTATCTTACAAGGGACAACTCGACTTAGAATCTCCATTTGTGTGCCTGTTCAACAAGTTAAGATAAGTTACGTCATTTCTTTGCTGTTATCAAGTTTTTTTAATCGAAGTGCTACCAGACATAATAGATTAATATTTCTTGCAAGTTTCTCGTCACTATCAATATATGTATGTCCTTTTGCTCTACTGATACTCATACTTCAAGAAAATATTCTAAAATATTTTCATTAAGACATCTGAGAGCTTTTGTTACATAATTTTTTCAATAAACGCTATATATAAACAGAAATGTATGTTTAGAGGTAACGAACACGTTGCCAAGCAGTGTAACAGAACTACAGGTCCCGATGTACTAAATAATGTAACAAAGAGACAAACAAATTAAGTTACACGAACGAATATGCAAGTAAAAGCTAACCCAAGAATTCGTAGTACAGCCACGTTGATTTCAGCACGAACGGGTCGGCTCGAACTAGGCAGTGCTACCCTCTCTCAGAAGACCAACCTAAAGCGACAGCATTAGTGTTGTCATGTTTTGTTGGTGACTGCGAGACCGAAGGCTCATTGATACAGGGGTGACCGTTGTCGTGGTAGATGTGTTAGCCTTACACTGCCACGATGACTGTTATGCTTTTCACGTCCCGAAGCGGGACGTGAAAAAGTATTTCACTAGGTTGCCATAGTATGTATGACCATATTGTATTGTCTGCATTCGCAATGTGTATAGTAGCCACAACTCTTGAATTCTATTCAAGCTTTCTATCAGGCAGTGTAGTCACTTTGGCAGGTTCTTTAAATAAAAAGAAAAATCACACTCGTCAGGTAAACTCTCAAAGACGACGTTTTGAAATTACTTGAATTATTTTGCATTTCAAGTGAACAAGGACGCTACAATTTGCCAACCAATTTATTTGTTGAATTACTTCTGCTTGCGTTTTAAATTAACGCAGATTTGTGTACATAGTGTAGAACCCTCTTTAAATGTTTACATCATTAAGATATTGTTTTACATTATTTTAATGTCTGCCTACCTGTTTTTCTTTCTTTTAAGAAGACAATGCCCGCACTAGGAATAATTCCTGTGTCGCGAGGGAATTTACAAACATACATGAAACGGACACAAAGAACACCTATTTTTGTTTATTCAGTCCCATGTTGGACATACACCTCTCCTTAGAAAATAAGATTTGGTCTGCTGTACACGCTATTGTCTGGCAATGTGACACACGGATTTCGATCCAGTCTACTGCTGGACATATGTCTTCTCTTAGAAAAGAGGTTTTGGCCTACTAGACCATGTTGGTCAAATGGGTTGGTATTGCTTAATGTGGTCCCTTAACCACCTCTTACGAAACCCATGGATAAAAATGGTGATGCTCCGTATTATCCATCCGTCACCATACGGATAAATTGTGTAATAAACACGCTTATATGTACGCAAGGTGGAACAATAATGGCTATAACATTAAACTTTAAACAAGAGTATCATGAACTCCTTAATATAAGAAAGTACTTGATTATGATTGATTTAATAAACTTAATCGAAAAGAAGCAAGAATACGTTTTTTCTCTATAGTAGAACATAATGAAATATTTCAGCTTCGATTACTTTGTTGTTTAGCTTAGATTAACCTCTTTCGAAATAGATATCGATTCAGATTACTGACGCTCGTATTTGAAATGTTAATGGTGCCTCAATTTCACTCTGAAAGTGAATTGAAAGTGAATCCAAGCTAAGATAAAAAAAGAAATTAAAACTGAAGAGAAAATTACTTGTAATATTTCATTGGCAATATTATAAAAAAGAACTAATTATACCCTTCTACATTACATCTAAGAAAACGTGTCAAAATTTTAACTCGACATGACAGAATACCTGTGAACGTGACTTTGAAAAAAATAAATAAATTACCGCTATGTAAGGAGCCGACGAGAAAACAGTTCAACTGACAGATAACGACTATCGTCACCCATCAACATATTCAAGAGTCTCAAGTTTCTTTTTATGTGTGCTCTTTAACTCCGCCCCCACCACGTTCAGGAGTGGTGTGGGTAATCTTACTGACTTGATAAATGAAACAAACAAATTTATTTTATATCAGATCGTGTAGGTTTGTTTGTGCCGAAACATGGATTTTCCGCCATTAATATCGCTCATCATTATTTGAGCTAAAAGACGTCCACTGCTGGACACAGACCTCCAAGCTTCTCCATAAAAACTGGTCCTGTACTGCCACCTAAATATGTACATGGTATACATAGAATTGTCATTTACCATTTTATTCCGAACCAGATAGGTTTGAAGCACAATATTTTTTCTTGTGATATCACTTGACGTTGCCACGTATGTACCGGGGTATTATATGCTACCTTACTACTAACCTACATTTTGCCGAACAAGAGCCTTCGGGTTCGACTCCCGGTTCAGGCCAGTGCGTTTTTCTATTTATAGACATGCTTAAGAACTGCTCAAAGTTTGGAAGTTGGTGTCTTAACCTCGTGCCCCGAAGACCACGTAAAGCCGTCGGTCATGGGCCTGATCTCTCCCTGGTCTTGTCGGATAGGTGTCTCATCAAGTTATGACAATGAGGAACAGAGAGTGCACCTGCGCATATACTTGTACACTATAATTTCTCCTACAAAGCTGGCTGGTCTCCGTTGAGAAAGGCCGCTGGTGCTGACATCAGCTAGGAGAAATCCATACCTTACCTATCACTTATGTATGTGGGTATATTTCGTTCTCCTTATATGTAGACATCACAATTCATGACAAAGACTGCACAGTTGGCTTAGTGGTTTAAGCGATCGCCACGTCGCTCTCTACTGCGCCAAGTGTTGTGGGTTCAAATCCTACATGAGACAACACTTTCTGAGATCCAGAAATTGTTATTATGGGCGTTCTTTGTGTCCGTTTCTTGTATATTTGTAAAGTCCTCCGCGACACAGGATTTATTCCTAATGCGAGCGTTGTCTATGTAAAAAAAACAAAAAAAATTTTTTTTGAGTTTTAAAAAGACTTTGAAACTTGTACATTTTTATACAAGAAAATGACCCCTAATTTTTTTAAAGCATCGTGAGTAATTTACTCATTCATTTATAGTACACAAGGTAAACTTTTCAAGGTCAACAAACTTAACGTCGCCTTACAAATTTTCCTCACGTACGTCCGTCTTACCCCGCACTACCGTTTTCTAAAGGAGGTTATAACGTTACAGATATTTCATTCTTTACATTACATTACATCCTATCCTTAACTAATTTTATCGTGCGTGGATCAAAGTTCTTACTTATTAAGCAATACATATCACGCAAAGTGAACGTGCCATGAAGTGACTAGAGTATATGTAAGAACATTAAAGTTGCAGTAGTGGTGAGGTACTTGCGTGATTGTTATGGGCGCCTGGTAGTTACTAGCAAATAAGGAAAAACGAAATGGCTATTTAAATTCCTACACTACGATAACATTGTTAATCGTTTAAAAACTAAGATTAATATTTTTAAACTGATTATACCTCCAATTTTTTTATATACACTGTGACTGGTGAGATACCTTCAATACTTATGGAGAGTACTCGGTACTCGATTCTCGTTAACTTGATATAAAAAAATAGGTGCTTATTTTTTATCGAAATGTCTCTAAAAAATAAGTCCGCGCGGTGTCCAAGTATTCCGCAGTTAAATACTGGGCTCTCGGTGTACTGTGTACGAAGTTTACTAAGAAGTTATTTAATATTTACTTTTTATGTTATTTTATTTCATGATATATATTCGCATACTATCACGTCCTCAAATGTTGAAGGTACCAGTCAGTCTGTATATTTGAATATAATGCCATCTATAAGTCGTAGGTAGCTCAGGAGCTGTAAAGGAACCAGAAATGCCTCGTCGGGGTGTGCAGTTACATAGGATTGGCGATGAATGAGTTAACATTTGAAAAAAACGTATAAAAAAAACTATTTGATATATTATAAAAAATGTTTGTTTACAAGAAAGCTAATTAGTTGGAATTTATTTTTTTACAAATAAAATCGTCTGAATGACCACCGATTCGATGTTTGCACTCTTCTAAGCGAGCACCGAAATTTTTAAATACTCGGCAAAGAGACCGTAAGATCGTCGACAACTCTTCGCTTATTTTTTCCTTTAGTTGACGTAGTATATTTGGTTTATTGATGTGGACACGATTCTTCAAATAACCTCATAAAAAGAAGTCTGCTAGGGACAGATTTGGACTTCTGGGTGGCCATGGAATGTCACCGCGTCTTGAAATTAATTTTTCCGGAAACATGTCTTTGATCACAGGCAGGGACTCATTGGATGGGTGGCAAGTGGCTCCATCTTGTTAAAATCATGTGTTATAATTGTAGCCAACCAATTCTAGTAGTATCCGTCCTAAAAACTCTCGTAACATGATTGCGCGAGATGTTAGATTGTTAATGAATTCTTGGCCCACCTTATAGGTATATATGTAATAGTGCCGTCTATAAGTAGTTAGTTTTTTTTTCTGTATTAAGAACCTGCCAATGTAACTCTAATCTACCTGATGGAAAGCATCAATAGAATCCAAGAGCTATGGTCATCATACCATTGTGAATACAAATAATGCAGTATGGTGACCTACACCATGGCAGCCTAGTGAGATACTTTTTACGCCCCGCTTGGGGATACAATAGGCATGACAGTCAACGTGGCAGTGTAAGGCTCACATAGTTACCACAATAACTGTCATCCTCGCATCAATTGGCCTCCAGTCTTTTCTCACCAATGAAACACGTCAGCACAGATACTGTCGCTTTAGGTTGGTCTTCTGTGAGAGAGTAGTACTGCCCCGAACGAGCCGGCCCGTTCATGCTGAAATCAGTGTGGCTCTACTACCTCTAAACCCTCTCAGCTCGGGATCTGTAGAGGAATCGGGGAATACCTTGTCATGTGTATAATTTTAGCCTAGTTTAGCATAGTTTTAACCTATGCCCTTCGATGCCGACGTAACTATTATCAGAGAAGATCTTACGCAAATGAGAATACTTAGCAAGAAACTAAACAATTATAAATAAATAAATAAATATTGCCGACATTTGACACACAACGTCATCTAGTTTCAAACTAAGCAAAGTTTGTGCTATGATAACTAGATTAACTTACAGAAACTTATGTATATTTTTTTGTAAATACATACATGTTATACATAGAAAACACTCAAACTCTGAAACACAAACAGACCATATAAACGTTTGGTCCGACCCGGGCATCGAACCCGAGATTTCAAGCACAGCAGTCGCATTCTCTATCGCTGCGTCACCCAGGCAGGCAGTTATTAACTTGTGAAATAAATTAAAGGGACCTAATAGTAAGGTGAAGTATCCGCCTGCTTCTATACATCAATGAGCAATCTAGACAGGATAACATCATAACAAAGTGGCCATGTGGCCAGCGTGATATAGTAGGCTACAACCTTCGTTCTAGGTAGACTAATGTCCAGCAGGAGACTATAAAAGGCCGTGTATGAATATGAGCAATCGATTATCAAAGTAAACATTGTCCAAACAATGTTTTTCCATTACAATATTAGACAAATGTCCACGCATATTAATTAATGCTAATGGCTTCCTAACCGCTGGGATTCCAATGGAAATTTATGTTCACACTGATGAAGAGACAATTTTTGTAATTAACTGTAAACGAAAGCAAATTGGATCAAAAAAATTCCGCTTAATTACGCTTTATGGTCAAAGTGGCTTAGTTCAAATTGGCTTATGCATCAAAAGCATCAAAATTTGGTAATTTAGGTAGAGTTAGCGGATATACGGACAAACACGTAAACGGATTTTGTATGAACCCATATAAAAATATATATAATTTACAGAGATTGCTAGTTATATTATTATTTACAAGAGAATAACATTTGCATAATAAAAATAACTCCAAATAGCAATTCGATCTCAAACTAAGCTTATGGGACTGATTCCCATTGTTAAAAAATGTACTCAAATATTTGAAACTTTATTTCGTCTTCATCATCATCATCTTAACCAAAAGACGTCCGCTGCTGGACATAAACGTCCCCCAAAACGTTGGGGAAAGCGTATGTACTCAAGTTCCTTGCCGCTCACATCCGACGAACAGCGTTACTTAAATACAAGTAATCAAGATACAATATTTTTTCTAAAAACTTTTAACTTTTCTTTCACTATTCCATCCAAGTTAATCACATCACATTAATATGTTTATAATGTCCAGTCAATAAACTAATCAGTCAAAAACTGGAACTCACTACGTTCGTATTTCTCTATCCCGGATCCCTTAAACCGGGCGTGAAAAAGCAATTTACAAGGCTGCCATAGTGTGAGTCATCATGCTGCATTATCTGCACTCGCAATGAGTATAGTGACCACCACTCTCGGGCATATTCATGCTTTCCATCAGACAGAGTTGAGTCACTTTTGGAAAAATTACACTCAAATACAGAACCATTGATTATGCTCAGCGCACAGTCGTTTGTCTCAACTGGGGATCCAATCCACGAACTCAGGCCTCGCAGTCACAGTCATTAACCACCAGGGCAAGAGATTCATCAACAGCTAATATACTGTTGTTATTATTCTTTAAGGATCCTGAATCCTTACATTAATATAGCAAATACATCAGAACTCCATATGAGCTATAATTTACCGTGATACCCGATATACACACGGGCATAAGCTAATGTTTATAATATGATTACGTATTTATATATTTACTATCTGCAATATGTATTAGTTTAGAATTATTTAAGTGTGCTTAGCAGCAGTCTGGTTCTGACAAGTCTAAGATCGAATTACCGTGCATAGGATATATATTTTTATCTTTTTTTTCTATCTTAAGAGCCTGCCAAAGTGACTCTACTCTGCTTGATGGAAAGCATAAATAGAATCCAAGAGTTGTGAGCACCATACTTATTGCAAATGCTGACAACGCAGTATGGTGACCCACACTGTGGCGGCCTTGTGAGATGCTTTTTCACACCCCGCTTGGGGACGTAAAAGGCATGACAGTCATTGTGACAGTATAAGGCTTACACAGTTACCACAATAACTGTCACCCCTATCAGTTATGATTACAAAATCTAATACATGTACGAGTAAATCTATTCGAAAGAGGAATCGTTCAAATGGCCTTCGTTGCTTTCTATCATTTCGACCCTTACAAGTTTATTGGAAAAGTTACCAAGGCGCCAGAAGCGTAACTTATTCCTAAGAAAACTAATAGCTATAACCACGCGATTACACGAGGGATGCGAGTTGCTGATATCATCTAAAGTATGCAGAAGATACTTTAATATTATGTAGCCCTGGTACCTCTTTTTCAAAACATGCTTGACAAAACGTTTGTGTAATACTAGACCGTGCACATCATCATATGTCTAGGTCATCGAACCCTATATACGAGTACATAGGTATTTACATTTTTATCACACTCGTTCACACACAACACAAAACGTGTTGTTTCAATTCAATTGTTTTTGATGGAAATGTTGGTCTAGTGGTATTTTACCGTGGTTGCAACCTTCTACGAAGAGGTCAGTTCGTAGAAGGAGGCGGCGGAGAAGGTCCTGGAGGAAGATGTCTACTCGGTCACAATTCACCGAGTCGAACGCTGGAGGTGCGTTTATTTGCCGGTCGGAATGTGGCCGCGGGTGGATGGGACCAGTTTTTCCTTTCATCCTCTACAGTGGCCAGCTATGAGAAGGTGACGCCTGTGTGTATCGTACGTTGCGAGCGGGTGCTGGTAGGAGTCCGTATAGCTTAATGATAACAGTTTCCGGATCCACCCTAGATTTCTAGGCACACAATGTGGTTTTAGTCGGTCCGATTCCGGTACCCATCTCGCCCCAAGCTTCAGTGGAGTGACGACCCAAGGGGATATATGTATGTATGTTAAAAAAAGACCTGGTTCCAAAGATATTATTTATTTGAAATATAAGCTTATACCGAAAAGATTCTGAATTTTATAATAACATATTTCACACACGCTGCTGTGATCCTAGACTTTACAGACTTTGTAGTACCTAAATAACTGATAAATATACTTACATATTTCGAAATTCTGACATTTGATATGTAAATTATATAGACTTTGGTAGGAATCAATTTCTTTACAAGTATAGGTAACAAAAGTTAACCCTACCAAATTTGTTCGCAGGAACCGAATTGAGAGAACCGCGTCTAAACGATGGCGGGGTTCAGTAAGGAGAATAGTGTCCGCCGCAATTTGTAAGTCATGACATTGTTTATTATACATATAAAACTAGTAATTGTGGAGGGAACGAGTGTCATGTCCTCCTCAAAGAGGATCCTCCGACCAGGCGCGGTGATTTTGCCTGGCGGGGCCCGGCCCAACGGTTGATGTTGGGATGTTTATGCTAATTGCCTCGCGAATCTCTATGTCGCGATACAAGATTAGTAGTTGCATCGTAGTTCATTACATTCATACGTTTCGTTTATACTTCGTAGTTCGATGTATCTTCGTTAGATGGCGCTGTTGTATATTTTTCTATGTGCTGTAATGTGGAAGTCGCCACAGTAATTACTATTAATTTAAAGCCGATAACTGATGTATGGTTTTTTTTTAAACTATGACATTAAGTATGTTTTTCGCTTTTTTACGATAAAAAGTAAAGGCGATATTTGTAAATCTAATTTGTTTAGACATTTTGTTACGTCACAAAATGGAAAGTATGGCAATATCTTCCATACATTCCATTTTGTGCTATTAACTCTGAAATAATTTATGTATTAATTTTATTAGTAAATAATAAAAAAAAAATAACCTACTATTTAAATTTTATAGTACTCCATATTTATTTATACATTTTATGTTTACTTTTTGTATCCCATTTTTACTTCTAACCAGTTCAAACCGGTTAGTACCACTTCAATTGGAATTGACACATTTGAACCGACTGGCAACAAACAAAGCTTAAGACTTAGGAAACCTCCTTTTTGCAGTGCGTTATAGATAGACAGGTAAATAGGTACTCTTTATTGCACACCATAACTAGGAAACACAGTGTTGAATATAAACAAAAAAACAGTGGTACAATGGGCGGCCTTATCGCAGTTTGCGATCTATTCCAGGCAACCTTTAGACGGACTATACTGTATAGTATTGTGTATTAGCTAGTAGCTATTAGCTCTATTATAGTGGTTATCAAAGGCATATTTAAATACCCATTTGAATTCTCCCCAGAATAAAAATAATTACGCCACATTTTTTAAAATATATCGTCTTGAAATTTCACTTTTTATGCTTTTACCCACTTAAATGACATTTCTTCCATCGATTTCTGTTCAACTTTTGAGAAGGGATCAAGTGACACTCGGTAGGTACTTTAAAAGGTCGACATGTCGGTATTACCTACCGCCTTATGTACTATAAATATTCGCAGCAAAAACATTGAGACAGTACATTCTGGCACGGAAAGGTTTCGGGTGGCTATGTCTGGTATTTACATGAATGGTGTTAGTTTAGAAATTCTCTGTTTTAGAAGGGTTTATTTAAGTTAGAAACGTCTGCTGCCATAGATTTGTCTGCTATGTAATACAACGATGGTATTTAAGTTAAGACTTTTTTATGTTAATATTTAGCGGTATTCTTTAAGGCTACTTATTTTGATATATGTCGCAAATTCATCTTATTTTTTCAAAGTAATGTATGACTTACTCACATGAAAATATATTTCATAGCTACTAGTTATTGCTTGCGGCTTCCCTTGTGTGATTATTTTTTATTTCATGAATCTAATTGAAAATGACAAACCTCCATACAACCGTTCATTCTCTATTTACATACATATAGTAACTCTATCCGTGTGGTGATGGATTAAGAATACGTAGTGTCATCACCAATTTTTGTCCCATGATTGTCGTAAGAGGCCGAGGGAACAAACTGTGCAGGAAAATATCACTTCAAAGAGAAGGCAAACCTAAAACAAAGCCTTTTTTTTTAACGTGTGGAATCAGTCAGGCAGGTAGGGCAAGTAGTTTTATAAATATAAATTGATTCAAGGTGCAGAAACCTTAGTTCCCACCAGAACTTAGAGCCCCAAGTCAACCTCACCTGCAAGTAGTGCAATAGTTGATCGACGGACGAGGTTCTAGCAAACAGCGGCAATAGGCTATCTACCTATTAAGTGGGGTACCACTGTGTTGGTAAACACACTGGTGAAAAGTGGGCGTTTCATATCGCTCTATCTACGCCTCCGGGGAAACAGGCGTGATTTTATATATAAGTAAACAATTTTAAGTGCCATATGGTTTACTTACTATATTACATATAATTAAATGAAGACATGAATATTATTTTGTCTGACTTTAAAATGAAAATAATTTTTTGTTTCGTTTTTTTTTAACTTTACATAAGAACTCTACCATTAGTAAACTGATAACAAAAATATACTGTCTGTTTACGCAAAAATACGGGTCGATATTTTTTTATCCAATATTTTTGTAATAAGTGCTACCATTTTCTATGATTAATCATATTTTTCAAAGAAGGAATAACTTCACAGATGCGTATTAAAGTGATATCATTCTCTCCTTATAGATAACCTGTCCTGCTTCACCCACGGTTGTAGCACGGGCTGGGTATCAGGGGTACTAGGGAATGAGGCGTTAACAGGAGGTGCCTGGCTCGCCGCTTTGCCGTGTTTAGTCGCGCTACCAGCTGCTCCATTCTTCGCGGTCCTCGCTGATGCAAGAGGAAGGAAAGCGGGCGCTTTTTGTATTTGTATAAGTTTTATCGTGAGTATTGACATTATCTATGTAAAATACGGAATATTCATTCTGTGGGCGTCGTAAGAGCCGATTAAGAAAGCCAACTGGAAGGTAAAAGATTCAGTAAAGATAAGCCAAACTTGACACCAACCCAATATCAATTCCTCTGACCAGCGTAGTACAGTAGGCTAAAATCACCTTTCTAAATAGATTCCTATGTTTCACAGTGGACTAACGAAAACTGTTGATAATGATGATACAAATGCATAATGTAAAATTATTCAATAACTCTATTTTGTATATCTTGGATTTAGTAAATTTTCCATATGGTGACGGATTAAGAATACAGTATCAGCACCATTATTCATCCTGTGGTTGTCGTAAGAGATGACTAAGCACACTACCAGTGCGCGTGTTTATCTCCCATCCCGTCTCCTTTAAACGAGGTGTGAAAAAGCATCTAATTCGCAATGAGTATGACGAAAACATGAATATAACCCAGGAGAGGTGCTCTTGGGCTATATTCATGTGTTCCGTCTATCAAAAAGGTAGCAAAATATACCAGATAACATCAATGTAAAGAGAAGGAAAACTGGTATAGAGCAAAACCTCCTTGCTAAGGAGAGGCTTTTGTTCAGCAGTGGACTGTTAAAGGCTGTTGATGAATTAATTCATTTGTTTTACATAATTCTTACATTTAATAACTTATTATGTAACAATTGTATAAAAATATGTGTGTAAATAATATTTTACTTTTACTGCCTCGATGGCGTAGCGGTAGTGAAAACGACTGCTGTGCTTGAGGTCTTGGGTTCGATTCCCGGGTCAGACCAAATGTTTGTATGATCTGCAAATATTTGTTTCGGAGTTTGGGTGTTTTCTATGTAGAATATGTATGTATTTACAAAAAAAAAGTACGTAAGTATTCTATCCGTCAGTCTAGTTATCAAAGTACAAGCTCTGCTTAGTTTGAAACTAGATGGCGTTGTGTGTTAAATGTCTGGAATTTTTTTTTTTTATTCTCTTAAATTTTCAATGCCAAGAAAAGACTACTAAGTTGAGACGAACTATATTACAAGATACACTTAACAATAAACATTTTGATTTACGTACATTATCTTCTCGTCTGCAGAGATCATGTCAGTACCATGTGAGCTATGAGTGATAGCAGAACTGTAACCAAGCAATGGTAGTTAGATGAACAAATAAAAAAACCTTTTCAGTCTTGAAAAATATTTGTACGTATTTTGGTTTTTTCATACCTCAATTTTTCAATGGATGAATTAACACAGATAAGCTGGTCACTAGCAGCATGGTGTGGCCAGCGAGGCGTTTGGGCAGCCAGGGTGGCAGCTGGAGCAGGCGGTGCCGGAGCATTGGCCCTAGCACCGTTATACTGCGCAGAAATAGCGCCAAGGACCAGGGGCTTGGCGGCCATGCCTGCGTTGGCTTGCAGGTAAGGAAACTTGTCTGATATTAATAGTTTGATACAATATAAGTTATTTACTGCACTTTAAGTAATGGTAGTATTTCTTTCTTCTTCTTTTTTCAAGCAAGAGACTGTGAATATTCATAAAATGGACACAGAACACACTCCGACTCAGAATTTGTGTATTATTAACGTGCACTCATATAAATGTTCTATAGAAATTTGTAAATACAAAAAAAATTATTCAGGACAATCTATAGCACCTGACATCAACACGACAATGATGAAGGACTCTTCACACAGAGGGGCTTTCACCTCTTAATCATGCTTCTCCAAAATCAATTAGTATAGATTGATATTAGATGATTTATATTAAACATCCTTCATCTCTAATTACTTTGGTTTGTACTTTAAAGCGAACGTAGCAATTAATTATTTTTTTTTATTTGAGAGCCTGCCAAAATGACTCTACTGTGCCTGATGGAAAGCATGAATAGAATCCAAAAGTTATAGTCACCATATTTATTGCAAATGCTGACAACGCAGTACGGCGATCCACACTATGGCGGCCTATTAAGATGCTTTTTTGCGCCTCACTAGGGGACGTAAAAGGCACGACAGTCATCGTAGCATTTTATTGCACACACTTTCTACGACAACTGTCACCCCTGCATCAGTGGGCCTCCTGTCAAATAATGTTAACTAATACGTTACATTTATAAAGCAGTTAATCTGTGAGCGAAATTGTTTTTGGAATATTTTGTGGCATACCATATTGTTTTTAGGGGATTTTAAGTGACTACCGTCGACCATGTGCTTCAGTAACTATTCGGTTGAAGTCACGAGTGCTCGTCAGCATCAAGAACCTATTATATAAATGAATATTTGTCTGTCTATCCGTCTGTCTGTATGTCCTTTCTTTTTTTATATTTATACTTCAAACTTATTTTACTTGGTGGTGCAATAGCGCGCACAGGGTATAAAAGCCACGAAAACTTTAAATTATACTGGTTACCCAAAATAGTCAAAATCAACTGCAAAACTATCTCTAGTCTAATTGTTCTAAAATTTTTCAGTTGTGGTATCCTGTTTGCATATACCGCCGGTGGTGTGCTGTCAGCGCATGCCCTCTCGCTGTCAATGGCAGTACCACCATCTGTTCTACTGGTGTCACTGATTTGGCTGCCGGAGACGCCATCTTTCCTCATCAACGTGGGACGAATACAGGTAAAAGCATAAGTCATTGATATACTACTCAAGTACCTAGTATGCCTGTTACTGTTATTCATTTGTGGAGGGACGAGGTATCATGTCCCTGTGACACAAAGGGAGGTTCCTCGGACCACGCGAGGTGATCATGTTTGATGGGCCACGGCCCAACGGTTGATGTTGAGATGTTGTATATATAGTAATTGCCACGCGAATCTTTATTTTGCGATTCAGGATTAGTAGTTGTTTCGTAGTTCGTTACATTCATACGTTTCGTACATACTTCATAGTTTGATGTATCTTCGCTAGATGGTCTGTTGTATATTTTTGTTTGTGCTGTAATGTGGAAGTCGCCATATATTGTTATAATCATTTATAAGAGGCAATAAGAATAAAAATAGGCTCATGTTAGAAGGCTGGATCAACGGGACTGATGCAGCAAGCAGTCATCTTTGACACGGTCTATACAGAGAGGAGGTTTCTGACCTTGGAGACCTGACAACCGATTTCTTGGTCCCTGAACCCGAAGTCTACGGTCTGCTATTCTATCGCCTATCTGGTTCCAAACCAGGTAGAGGCTGTACTACGTTAATCAAACTGCTAATATATTAAACCATACATATTACAGACTAATTACGCCCAAAGAAGAACAAATAATTGTGAGAGTCATATAAATATTTGTCTTGGACAAGAATCGTCGAAAAATAGTTAGACGTCATTACATAGTTTATATAATAATATAGCATATAGTATAATTAGTATAGCTTCTATTAAAATAATTAATAAACTAGTAGGTCTAACACTGACTCTCAGACAATTATATTTTTACAGGATGCGGCCAAAATCATCTGCTGGTTTGAAGGCTCCGATTTCCAAGAGGATCTAACAGATGTCATAGAACAGCAGGAAGTAAAAATACGAACATCAGACTGCTATGGGAGACGAGAGCCAATGAGGAGACAGGACTCCGACACTTTCCAACCAATGCTTAAGAGAAGTAGTGGGCTGGATTCCAACTCTGATAAAAAAAATGAACAGTCCGCTTGTAGAGAACTTTGTGAGTATATTTGGTACCAGGGTTGTATATGTTATAAAGGAATTTCATTTAGGTTGCGTCTACTGAAGAAATATTTTAGATGGATTGAGTTTATTTTCTTGTACAGTTCACCACCGTCGTTCTCGTCGTGCACTCATCTCCTGCGTGGTGGTATTTAGCGCAGCAGCAGGCAGCGGCGCCGGAGCCGTCAACAGCTTTGCGGCAGCAGTTCTGAGGCATTCTACCCATAGCGTTCCGCATCTGAACATGACAGCATATAATTTCACTATTTATAATGGGTGAGATTTTTTCCATTTGTCTATTATCCAAATCATAGAGGTTAGGCCAAGAATTCATTAACATTTGAATCTAACATCCCACGTGAACATGTTACGGGATTCTTGGAACTGATGCTACTAGATTTGCTGGCTTCAACCATAACACATGGTTTCAACAAGATGGAGTTACTTGACACACATCCAACGAGTCCCTACGGGTGGTTAAAGTCATGTTTCCCGAAAAACTGATTTCTAAACGAAGCGACATTCCATTGCCATGGAAAAGTCCAGGTCTTTCCTAACAGACTTCGTTAATGAGGTTATTTGAAGAATCGTGTATACATCAATAAACTAAGTACATTACGACAACTAAAACAAAAAATCAACGAAGAGATGTCGTCGATGCGTCTCTCCCACAGATTTTGATCCATTCTAAGGTTGCCTGGAAAAGAAAACTTTTTTCACCAAGGTGAAACTTGAAACTGAACTTTGAACTTTTTTCGCCATTTGTACATTAAATATCTGACATTGTATGTACTCTCCTGAAACTCTGTAATACAGTGTTCAAATAGACTTTTTTATCTATCTATCATACTATTCTAGTAACATTAATCTTAGAACAGTACGTCATATGCATAGGTAGATTTATATAATGGAGTTATCATAGGCATTAGTGCTGTCACGCTAGCGGTTTGTTCCGCTTGGGCGGCGCAGCGTGAGGTCCTCACTGCAGTTATTCTAGAAGATCTCTCGCTACCGGCCGTCATACGCTCCATGGTCGGAGGCGACAGTTGTTTTACCGCGGTCGCAACCTTTTGGGAAGATGTAATTTCGCGGAAGGAGGCGACGGAGAGGGCCCGGGAGGACGATCTCCACTCGGACCCAATTCGCCGCCGGCGAACCGGGCGGCGGAGGCGCGTATACCAGCACCTCATGCCGCCTTGAGTGTGGCCGCGGATGGACGGGACGCATTTTCCCCTCCATCCGCTATAGTTGCCAGCCGCGAGGAGGCGACGTCCGAGTGTGCCGTACGTCGCCTAAATAGAGAGTTTACCCCCAGATGGTGCCCGCGGTAGCGGGCAGGCGCTAGGAGGGATCTGGATGTCGTAATAGCAGCTGTTCCCGGATCCCTCCTATGTTAGGCGCACAGTGGCACACCGTGTGATTTTATTCGGTCCGATTCCGACACACCACCTCGCCGTAAACCCCGGTGGGGTGACGGCCCGAGAGGGTTTCCACACGTTAAAAAAAAAAAAGGTTCTACTGACCTTAGTAATCATTTTTGAAACGCTACATCGAGGCAGCAACTGCAAAACCTGGCACAGGTTTTTAACTGCACTCTTAAAGCAATGTACGTTTTTTGACTATATCTGACCCACGGGTTGCTTGAAACTGTTGGTAATTGCTTGCACGGTAGACTAATAAGTTTATCCTTTCACAGAACTGTACCTCGGCAGTTGTTCGAATCATCGGAAGCTGGTTCCATATTGTGTGGTAGTGCACTAGTTCTTGGCGCGGCAGTAGCAACAGTCACTGTTGATAAACTAGGAAGAAAGGTATTTCATATTTTATAGATATAACCATACACTTTTCAAAAACCACCGTCTGATCCCGAGTCTATACCATGATATTTCTACGAATGATAAACATATTTATATATTTCTAAATGATGGTGATATACTACTAGTAGATTTCGACCAATCTCAAAGGATACCAGCCAACTACGCAAAAAATATTATAGCGCACAAGTGCACACACTTGTGCAGAGCGCACGCACTTGTGCAGAGTGCACACACTTGTGCAGAGTGCACCTATAATACCACTTGTGCAGAGTGCACACACTTGTGCAGAGTGCACCTATAATACCACTTGTGCACAGCACTATTACAAGTGAACTCTTTGTTTCCTCACTCTCACAATCCGATGGAACACCTATCCAACACGCCCGGTTCGTTATTCAATTTTTATATTTATATTCGTTATGGTTATATAACACTTAGAATAAAGTATTATGCTCACCATACAATTGTTAGTTGTATAATCTGAGTATGAACAATCCTCTACCTTGGTCTTAGCGGCCAGGACTTTAAGCACTAGATCGACAAGCTAAGAGGAGTATGAAGATATATCTCACAAATACCCTTATTTTTAAAGTATTATATTTCATTTACAGAAATTACTTCTTTGGTCTTGTTCCGGTATTACATGCTGCCTCGCTATTCTTGGGATCTACTGCGACCCTAGCCTCCACTCGAATACCTGGTACTCCCATCGAATATGGCCTTACCGACGAACCCAGAACTTCAAAGAAAAAGATATCCAGCTGCCGGAAAACTTCACTGACGTAGGGTTGCCAGAATGGAGAGTTACACAAATTCCAGAGTGGAAAAACTACAGTATTCTCAAGTTGGAAAATGAAAGTTATTCTGGATTTAGAGAACACAATATGACAAACAAAACTTCTAGTGTGAAGGACGAAAGTCTCTGGACTCCTGTAGCTTTGATATCGATCGCACTATTTCTGTACAACATTGGCTTAGGATCAGTGCCTTATGTACTTATTTCGGATTGGTTTAGTGTCAATGTGAGTATTTTATTTTGCGACAGAAATAAATAACTAACAAATCAGTAAATACTCGTTCATAAAAAAATCGAGCGAGTCCAACAGCAGCCTGACACCTTACTTACTCTAACGTTCAACTTGACACTCAATTATTTCTCAAATCAAACAGCGCACAGTTTCACGGTTTCTGGTAACACACTTCCGTCCCTTTTCACGAAGTCACTCTTAGACATGGACAGAATATTGTAATACAGTACAGTTACAAATAAAAAATATGAAATATTCTGAAATGTGTTTGTAAGACTACTTTACATCACAACTATTCCTCAATTATTTTTGCCAATAAAATTACCAATAGACGATACTAACTTTATGTTAAGAAAACGTGTCTAATTACTAATCATTCTGATGATTATGGTGATGATCATCATCATCATCATAACTTATAACTCTTATATGTATATTTATTATAATATTTTTCTGTCTATAGGTAAGAACCCTGGCATCAAGCCTCCTCATTTCCTGGATGTGGCTCAGTAATTTTTTGATACTCCGCTACTACGGAAGTGTTGCAGTCCTAGTAGGCCTACACGGCACCTACTATATATGCGCGTCCATTACACTGCTGGGCTCCTTGTACATCTTTCTCGTTATACCCGAAACTAAAGGCAAGTCACAAGAGCAGATCAATGAAGATTTAGACGGACCTCTTCTGGTCATTGCCAGGAGAAGAAAGAACGAGCGATGACAGAGGTTCTCAAATATTTTTACGGTATATTTTGGTATAGAGTGTTGCTAGTTTACTATGTGTTTTTACTTTAGAGTTAGTGATTTGCCAAAGGCGTGGCTCAATGGCTCAATTAAAAAAAAAATAGGATTGGTTAAAATGACATATCGTGAAGTTGATGATATATAGTTCCACTGTTGCCAGCTTTTACAGATTTTTTTACCCTCAAAAAATTTGTTACCTATATCAGTAACGTAAAAATCCTTTTACAACTTTGTATTTAGATATTTGAGCGACTTTTCCTTTGCTTTTAATGTTTTACAAAAAGTATGTTAATTTCTATTTAGCGTTTAACGAATAATGTGTGTCGTTTTTACCATTTTTCGGTTACACATAGTTTAAAGAGGTCCAAATGCAGATTTAAAATATAATACCCATATTTTAAATTGTCAATAAATATGTACCTGATCAACTTATAAGTTACGAATATTAGATTTTAAAATCTTACTTCTAGTTCACTGTTTCCCATTTAGTGGTACGCGTACCCCCAGGGGTACGTGAGATTGCATCAAGAGTTACGTGAGCAATCCTCTAATTAAAATATTAAATCCTTAAAATCAATACCTAATGATTTTTTAATCCTTCTCTCCCGACTCCTTAAAGTTATTTGTGGTCGAGTCATTTTTTTAATGTTAAATTAAATGTCACTGTCATGTTCTTAGAAACCTATTGTCAACAAACGCATTTTACTTTGACTTTGATTGAGGGGTACGCAAGTTCGAGGTCTTTCTTGAAGTGGTACGTAAAGAAAAACTAATCGGGAACCACTGGTCTAGTTCAATTCAAGCTTATGAATGAAAAACAGTTCTATCTTGTCGAAATAATTTTAAGGCAATATCTGTCTTAAACGCCTATGTTTATATTTCATTTTTCTGTAACAGTTAATTCTATTGAAATATTGGTTATATATACACATTGTAAGCTTCTTTATTACTAGACATTGTGGCATAGGTATTGTAGACATTCGTAATGCTCAAATTTTAACACAGGTTTCCCGTCTGCCAAAGCTTCTATAAATTGGTTTGATGATAACTAAACGTCTTTTGGTAACGATATTTGATTAACTTTTGACAACTGTTTGACAGCAGTGACCAATTTTTGACAAGAGTTTCATACTAAGTAAATTGCTTTTGGCAGGGATTTGGTAATAAGAGAACAATTTTTTTACCACACAGCGATTTTTGGTAATGATTTAGTAGTAGTTAGCAATTTTTGACAAATGCTTAGACGCAAGTAAACTACTTTTGACAGCAGTTTGATAGGAACCAGCAAATTTTGACAACAGTTTGGTAGCAATAGAGCAAAATTATGCACCAATTACTATTTACTAAATATGTGTTCTAATGTGTATTTAGATAGCTAATAAGGTCATAACTTATTCTTTTAAATTATCTGTGTAGTTATATGAGTGCTGTTTTTATTATCTGTATGTGGCAAGTTCCAAACAATAATTACAACATTTTTTTTATATATTGGATACAGATGACTACGAAACCGATGAAGTACTTTGAACAAGCGGTTTCATTTTGTATTACCTAATCACCTTTTTTTTATTTTAAGAGACTGCCAAAGTGACTGTACTCTGCCTGATGGAAAGCGTGAATAGAATCCAAAAGTTGTAGTCACCATATGTTAATACTTTACTATATTTTAATATTTTATGTGCCAGTTTTATCACCAATGAAGTGCAGTACGTACCTGTGTAGTGTGTAAATGTATATTTAGGTAGCAAATAAGGTAATAAATTATTCTTATAAATTATCGGTAGATACGAGTGAAGTTTTTTAGTAAACAAGATTAAAAAACCGAGTTCCAAACACATTTTAATACAGGGTTGGCCGCGAATTAGGTAACATTTAAAAAAATTGTATGAAACCATTTGAAATATTATAAAAATTACTTATTTACTAGAAAGCTAATTATTTAGATTTTATTTTTTTAAAAATGACATTGTCTAAGTAACTACCGTTTTGACGTTCGCATTCTTTGAAACGAGCACCGAAATTTTCGGATACTCGTCGCCAAAGAGACCGCGAGATCGCCGACATCTCTTCGCTGAGTTTTTCTTTTAGTTGACGTAGTGTATTTGGTTTATTGATGTAGACACGATTCTTCATATAACCCCATAAAAAGAAGTCTGCTGGGAATAGAACTGGACTTCTAGGTGGCCATGAAATATCGCCTCATCTGGAAATCAGCTTTTCCGGAAACATGTCTTTGACCACCGGCAGGGACCCATTGGATATGTGACAAGTGGCTCCATCTTGTTGAAACCATTTGTAACAATTGCAGCCAGCAATTCCAGTAGCGTCGGTCCCAAGAACTACCGTAACATGTTTGCACAGGCTGTAAGATTCAAATGTTAACGATTTCTTAGCCCACTCTATAGAAGAAATATTTTAATTATACCTATCAATGAAATGAAAACTAAATTGTAACTCAAAAGAAAAAAAAACAGTAGCAGTCGTGGGACTGCCGATAGAAGTGAAAACGGAACTATTAAGTTGAGAGTAATTAAAACTATATGCAAAAATTATATGAAATTTTTTATGTTTCATATATAGCTATATATAATATATAATATCATATATAATATATAATAATAATAAATTTCATATGTAATATATAATATCATATTCTCCATAGCTATAGATATACTATTATCATTAGCATGTCGGTGACGCGAATCGAGGATTTTACCCTCTACCAAAACGCTCAACGCGCCTAAAGATGTTTTCACTTCAAAAAGGAGACTCTCACACAGTTAAAGATTCTCCCACTTTGATGCATACAAATTGTACATTTACGCTGAAATAAAGTAATGACAGAATGTTTATAGAGTTACATAGTGATGTATATAGGCATTAAAAATAGCAAGAATATGATTATAAACCAAACTTTAAATAACGACCGCAATTGTGGACACTGAACATTGTTATATTTATAACATTTTTGTATGAATGATTAAATAAATGGCTTTAAATGTGTGAGAATATTTTATTTACTGATACTTTTTTATAAATTCGCCAGATAATTACCCTGATTTAATAGCGTATCCTATTGAGAACTGATGTATGGACAAGACGTCGACTAGAACAAGGTAGTAACGTTTTACTTCAGTCCTATCTGAAAATGACTTTATCTTCACAGAGGATGTTTATTAAGAAAGCAATCGGCCCTAAAAGTAACCAACCATTTACAATTTAAAAGACACAGGCAAGTGATAATACTCTATCTATTCATCCTATCGCCGTCCACTGCTGAACGAAGGTCTTCCCCAAGGAACACCAACCACCCCGGTCTTGGGCAATTCGCATCCATCTGCTGCCAGCCACCTTCTTTAAGTTGTCGGTTCATTCGCGCCGCAGGGCGTCCTACACTACGTTTGCCCAATCGTGGTATCCACTCTAGTACACTTCGGCTTTAGCGACCATCGGTTCGTCTGGAAACATGGCCGGCGCACTTCCACTTCAGCATACTGATTCTCCGTGCGATGTCAGTTACTATAGGATAGTAAATAGGATAGTTATACTCTATAGGACAATCAAATCAATAATTCATTCTTTAGATAGTCAATATAAATTTAGAATGACTGCCTCGTTTGTCTAGAAGTTAGCGTATGCAACTACCGATCAAGAGGTCTCTGGTTCAATTCCTGTGTCGGGCTGGAAGTGTTCTTTCTTAATAAGAACCCGGAATTTAGAAGTTGGAGTCTCTTAAACTTAAAACGTAAAGCCGTCTGTGATCTCTTTCTGGTCGTGTCGGATAACCGTCCCATCGGATTGTGAGAGTGAGGGTACAGAGAGTGCACCTGTGTTTACATACATACTTGTTCATTATAATATACTGCGTAGTTGGTAGTTCGTTGAGACTGACCACCATGGTCGAAATCGGCTAAAAAACATCATCATAAAATAAAAACACCATTCTAAGATTACAAATACTTTTATTTCCATTAATAATTTAAATTTACATTAATTTAGTAAACATATATTTACTTTACATTAGATTACTGTAGAATCACATACCTAGATATACAAATAACACTTTTAAAATTATGGAGTTAAAGTTCAAATTATCAAAGCCAGTCGATTTATTTATTTGTCCATTATTAATTAGCAAAACGATTTGTTCAGAAACCATCTAATAATAACAAAATAGTTAATAAATTGGTCGATTTACAAAAGAAAACTAAATAATGGCTGACCAATTATCATTAGAGTAAAATGCCGGTTTTTTATTGGTATACAGGGCACATGAGTGCACAGATCAACTAATGGAAGTTGACTACCACCGGTCATGGTCACTTGCTACTCAATAGTTACAAGTGCTTTATCAGCATTTGAGTGTCCCATCAGATCTAAAGCTAACGTCTGATGGATGAAGCCTGACCCTCCTACAGATAACATCAACAACCTTTAACAGAAAGGAATAAAGGTCTTTCTTTAGAAAAGAGGTTTTGGCCTACCGTACCATGATGGCCCGATGGGTTAGGATCTGTTTCGAGTTTTTCTTCTATTTGCAGTGATGTTTTCCTGTGTAGTTTTTTCCTTTAGTGCAATACGTATATCATAAATATGAGTAGTGACACTCTATGTACTTAATTGGCCACCACATGGATAACTGTCTAGAGATTTCTCAGGATCCTGGGCTTTGGATTTATAGTGAACTACCAATAATATCTATAAACTCTGATATTCTAAAATTATGTTTATTTGGATATATTTTTTACACAGCCATATAATAGTGTAATAATCACAATTAATCATTACAAATAATCTAAAAGAGAAATAAGGAAATAGGTCTTTCTCGGTTATGTGTTCTTATCTATAGTTTTTCAGATATCTGAAATTGTTTTTTTTTATAACCTTACACATCTCACACACGGCTGTCTGATTTCAAATTACGAAGAGCCTGTGCTATAACCAGTCTGCTGATAAACATACTTATATATTTCTAAATATCGATATATTACACCCAGACACAAAACAAATAATTATGCTCTTCGCACAAATATAATACTTTTAACCAAAAGCAATAATATAATAACTAAACAAAATATGGCTAGTGAATACGAAACCTTGTAACAATATTTTTGGGGTCTGACGAGTAGAAGGGTAACCTAATTTTATTGCTGCCATCAAAATCTGGGTTGGGCCATTGGTAACCTCACTCACTCGGTAATATGCGACGAAAGAATGGATAAATTCTAAATTTCTGTGAAATCGTGATATTATTTCGGTCGAACCTGACTTATTTGTGTTGAATCCAGGCACTTTCATAATTAAATAGCTTCTAAGACAGTGGGTAAAGAGATTCTTTTCTTGTTTCAGGTTGCCTATAACTGTTATCAAGTTTATATTTCACTGTGCATTAATTATAATGAGTTCAACTGCATTATAAGTTACTAGGAACGCAGAAGCTAAAAGTATTTTAGTCCAACCTTCTTATGGACTTGTTATCCAGCTTGACTTACGTTACTGTCCTTATTTTTTTTTATATCTTATTGAAACCATTATAAAGTTCATATTTCATTGTGTATTAATTAAAATGAGCTTAGCTGCTTTAGAAATTCCTAGGAACGTAGAAGCTAAAAATATTTTAGTCCAACCTTCTTTTGGATTTCTTATCTAAATACCAATAACAGCGTAGGGATAAAAGAGCATCCCTACAAAATATTTCAAACTCCTCAGAGCCTAATTATACCTTGAATAATATCATCATATAATTTTTGTGTTAGAGGTACATATTCTCCAGTTTTCTGATCCAAAAAATACTGAGGATCACTGTGGATATTAATGGCAAATCCTTGCTCCATAAGTTCTCTCTTCTTGAGTTTAAACGTAGCTGTAAGAGGAGATTCTGGTAGTATTCTGATGAAAAGTGGTCTGGCGAAAACTGGGAGCGACGATCTGAGACCTTTGGCTAAAGCAATTAGGTCGAGCGTTTTATCTGGATCTGCAATGGCAGCCATGCCAGCTTTTCCTTCTGCGTTTGGTATCTGTAGGGTAAAGACGAAAAATGACTCGGTTACTATAAAATAGCCACTGTCCATGTTTACAGATGATGTGAAATGATCATAGTTACTATGTCTGTTAGAAGTACGGTAACTACAAAAATGGTACAAAAATTAAATATCTCAGATTTTGGAATAAAGTTCCTTATCACGCGTTATGAAAGAGGCTAGAAGGAAAAAAATCAGACGAAAAGTTGTCATGACACTTTTTGTTATAGTGTAGTAAGCCGTGTGGCGTGCGCATTTTTCTCTGTCTCTCTTATAGAAAGCTCTTATAGAAAGCAAGCCAATTATTTTCGTTTCGTCTTTCTATTTTGCTTTGAACAGTGTAGTGTTTTGACGATTATTTTTGTTTTGTTAAGTTTATGCAGGTTTTTTGTACATATTAATTAAATAAAATAATAACAAAAAAAAAATATTACAATTTCTTCACTAATTAATCGAAAGGAACTTCGTTCCATCAGGGTGTACCTTGACACATCTTTAGTGTTTTTACGTTTTTTTTTGAAAATGATCAGTTTACAACATCGAAGTTTAACTTTACCAGACCTCAAAAAACTTATATTTTTCCTACATACACATAGGCATTTCTTAAGATTCACCACGACCACCGATCCTGTGTTAAGTGCATCGAACGGCTTCCACTCCGTTCACCAGGTCATGGAGCCATCTCTTCCCACGCTCTGTCTTCCAGTGTGTACTTCTTACATATGAAATATAAGGTACTTACTTTAACTCCGTACACAACAGCATCTTTCAGCCCAACGAGCGTGCTGATTACACCTTCCACTTCTGCGGTGGACACATTCTCACCTCGCCACCTAAAAATGATATCGCTTGTTTAAAATGAATGGTTATTTTTTTTTATAAAAGCCTACCAAAGTAGTCACTTTGACACAGAGTAGTCACTCTGTCTAATAGAAAACACGAATAGAACCCAAGAGTGGTGGCCGCAATACTCATTGTGAATGAAGGCAATGCAGTATGGCGACCCACGCTATGGCAGCCTAGTGAATATGCTTTTTCACACCCTGCTTAAAGGACCTGGAATCGTAGTGGGAGGGATTCGTATTCTGGTAATGAGTTTCAGACTTTAACTGATTTGGACAGGAAGGGAGAACCGAACCGCTTAGTTCAGCAGCGTATGTCTACCATTCTAAAACGGTTACTTGTTAGATCAGCATGAGTTTTCCTGTAGAAGAAGAGAGAAAGTGAAACCAGTTAGAAGAGTTCGTCAGAATACTCTCCATGATAAAGGCGATAGAGAACTGCCATAGAGGCGACAACTCTTCGTAACCGTAAAGACTTAAGGGATTTAGTAACTTTAGGGTTGTTTAGAATTCCAACTATATCAGATAGTGACTATTATTATTAGACTATTATAGTATAGTAGCCAAGTAAGAAATACTAGATACGTGATAGCAACTACCGCTCCCCATACCTTGGAATATACCTTAGATACCTTGGAAATAGGTATACCGTCTCCAATGGAGTATCTAGTTGGAAACAAAAGAGAGAAAAAGAGTAATTTACACTTAATTGCAAAACATCGATGTATTAGAAGTACCAGGATACAATAAATAGTAAATAACATACCTGAACGTATCTCCTGTGCGATCTTTGAAGTAAAAATATCCGTAGTGGTCCATGATGAGTACGTCCCCGGTATTGAAGTAACAGTCTCCTTCTGACCTTACATTACGAACCATCTTCTTTTCTGAAGCTGTCTTATCAGCGTACCCCGAGAAGGTCAAGATCGCTTTTCTTTTGTCTATTTTGCCCAGTAAAAGACCTGAAATTATTAAAAAGAATTTTATTGATATTCCTGATGCATCAGTGTTCTTAAGATTGATTCCTATACAGTTTGTAAATGAAATACAAATTATAGAATGAACAAATTAACAAGTAAAAGAGTTTGGTTGACTTGTGGCGAGTTCTACAAAAAGCAGAAACAGAAAAACATACTACAGCGCCATCTAGCGAAGACACATCAAACTATGGAGTATAATGAACTACAGAGCAACTACTAATCCTGTATCACGAAATAGAGATTCTGGTTTCGCTTAGTATATACACGACATTCCAACATAAAACCATTGGGTCACGACCCGTCAGGTATGGTCACCGCGCTTGGATGGAGGATCCTCCCTTTGTGTCCGAGGAACATGACACCCGTTCTCTCCACAGACCTATTAGTCTAATGGTCAGTAACCTTGACTGCTAAGCCAGAAATTATCTTGTTTTGAGTTATTACTTTTTGCTATTATCAAAATCGTTTAACCTGCTGTGAGTGGTTTGCTCATATATTAACCTCTTGAGCAATAAAGTCTCAAAAGAAATATTTACCTGGTTCGTGAGGTCCGCACTGTATACACTTGCCATTGCTGTCTCTTAAAATTTCACCAGTTATTTCATCACACCTGAAAATTTAAAGAAAAATTTAGAATGACAGTTTTACATAAATATTCTCATCTCTCCTTATCCACCAACACGGCAGTAACGATTGCTAGCGGGTATCGGCTCGGAATAAACCTCTAGCGCATGATCTGATTTAGATGCTTGCCGAAACAACCATGAACAGTGCGTCCCAGTGACAATCAGAAAAGATTGTAATTGTGTTTACTAAATCTGTCAAATGGAAATAATAAAATTTAAAAGAAAAATAATACGACAAGATTAAAAGTACTTACTTTACTAAAGTGAGCGGGTAGATAGTTGAGAATATTCTGCTCAAAAATCCAATGGCTCCAACTTTAGAGTCTAAATTAACTGCAATAACAAAATGGCTTACATGTATCGTACAATTCGTAACAAAGATATATACGAGAATACACATCCCTTGATGACCAAAAGATTACCGCCCTGGCTGTATCTATACTGAAAAATGAAAAAGGACAAAGGCAGCTTACGATGACCTCGCCAACTGATGAAATATATAAAAAATACTTAAAACTGTGAACCAACGCCACAATTATCAGTGTTAAGCAGTTCTCTATCAGTCTATTTAAGCCAACCTATACGTACCAAAGCATTGCTTTCACATGGTAAAAGAGAACAACTTAAAATTTAAGAATTAATAAAAAATTACCAAGGTTACTGTTCCCCTCAGTTGCTCCATAGCATTCCAGAACCCTTTTGATACCGAATCGTTCTACAAACTCGGGCCATATTTGTGGACGAAGTCCATTACCAAATATCATTCTAACTTTGTGGGCGCGATCATTCGGTCCTGGGGGCACTGCCAATACGTATCGGCATATTTCACCAATATATTGTGCTGCCTGTAAAGGAAGATAAGCTGCTTAACATGCCTTTGAATTGCCTGGAAAAGTAGCTTTGCTGATACAAAATGTAAGATAAAAATTTCTGGAAACGAGTTTCGGGTTATGATTCTCATTCAGTTCAAGGATATTTTCATGTATTGGGTTTGGGGTTGACCTGTCTTAATGGATTATCTACATTTGCTTCTACTGTAGTTTAACATTTTATACAACCTCTCAGGTCTGAGACACTTATGGAATGTCTTTTCTCTAGAATATTAACTACATGATTAAGTACTTTTACTATATCAACGAATAGATAACCTCTAAACAGCTAATATAATCCCTATATACAATATACACACCTATTATGTACAATAAGCATTATAAGTTACAAGTTCCTATACATACTCGTAGAATTATAAAAACTAGTCTGGCTTGCGTTGTCATTTCAAAGATACATCGATATTAGCACTTGAAATGATATTATTATCTTGACAAATCAGTACACAGAATTTCATAAATCCTTGGTATTAATTCTTGCCAGTTCGTCTCAAGTTGTTGATGTATCTCGGAAATGATAACGCAAATCAGACCAGTTATTTATGATGACAATTCCAATGGCGTGAATTCTGCAAATTATTCGCACACGACCCTGAACAGTCTCGCAACACACCTAGAATATAACAGCGCTTGTCGATCTGTCTCATTCCTAAGGTCCAATACTATTTGAACTCGCAGCACAACCGAAGCACACTGCAAACATTTTGCATTTTTATGGAAGATGGTCGTTCTATGGTGCTTCAGTGCGGACTAGTTCGCAACCATTCATGACAACACGTACTTATCAAGGGAATTTCAAAGGACAATGTCAAAGGAATTCATCTTTAACTATTCCTTAGGTTCAAATTACGGTACGAGAAGCTCTATCGTCATTATAATCATCACTTGAGTTCAAAGTGACAATTACTACAAGGACATCTATTCTTTATACCTTAGTCATTGGTGCAAATTTTTTGAATAAAAAATAATACACAAAGTTTTGCCAAAAAACTTACTGTGCATTCATGTTTAGCTGCATCTGACCAATAACAACTTGCTGAAAATTTCTTCCTCAATACGACAGTACATCCTGATATGATTGCAAGGCCTGCTCCTAGTATACCACCTGCCGTGTGGTGAAGAGGTAGCGGGTCGTATATCACGTCTTTGGAAGTAATTCCTGCAGATCTCTGTACTCCCAACGGAATTAGCATGAACCTGAAAATTTTAAGATCAGTTTTTTTCTGTTTAGGATAGAAGAAGTTTTGGATTGACCACAGTTTAGCAAAACTTTTGAATCAGTCTTAAATTGTAATTTAGTTTACTCCAATAGCCTGGTGGGTAAATTATGAAGATGAAGTTTTATCGTTAAAGTCTACCAATGTCATTGCTTAAGTGGAGATTTAAACAAGATACACTGGCTATTTTCTAATTTATTAAGGAAAACACATACATACACGGCAAGCATGTACACGAACACACATACTTATATAGTTATATCTTTAATTAAGACTAACTCACCTAATATTAGTAATAACAGCAGCTTTGGGAAATCCTGTTGTGCCACTCGTATATATATACAATACAGTATCTCTAGGTTTAGCCTGACCAGCATCCATTACAGGTTCTGAAGACATTTCCTTCAGTTCAGCTGCCAAAGGTGCTGTGTCATGTAAGATTGGAGTATTTTGACGATCAGCGGAGTTAAATTGGAACAGAGGTATGTCAGGAATCTCTGGTTGAATTTCCTTAATAGCTGCATTTAAAAGAAGTAAAAGTTATTTTTTTACAATTATTTTATATATGTTTTACAGACCTAATGAGAGCTATTTGCAAAGCAAAAGTTTTATTAATATTTACTACTGTGTTGAGAAATCAACATACATAAATTCTTGCTTATTTCCCCGGGGGGTAGACAGAGGCAGTTTAAACGCCTACTTTTTGCTAGGATTTTGATAGCTTGGTCACAAGGCGGGTGACTGTAACGCTCCACTGCGTTGCTTTAGGTGTGCAGCGGGGAGCAAACCTGCCGACCACCAGGTTGGCAGTAAGCCCTGCGCCTTGTCGGATCCGAAATGACCTTAAGACATGCAACTTTCGCTCTGTTTTTCTATATTAAATATAAGAGAATCTATTGCCTGGAATAAGAAGTATGTGTTTATAAACAAATAAAAAAAGAGTCAGAAAATATTTCTGACAATCTCTCTTTTTTTATTCTTACTATCAATTTTCAGGTACAGTCCTACTATTTCTGTGTTGTATACAAATACTATCGTAGATAGATTATTTTGTCAAATGTTCTTTGGACAAAATTAAACAAAATACTAGGTAAGCTAATTATTTAAACTCCAAAAAGATTACCTGCACTCATTTCATCTCCAAAAATAATAGCTTTGCACCCCGCAATCCTTAAACAATGTAGCAACTGGGCTCCTTTCAAGTTGGTGTTGATTAGTGCTGTAGTCACCCTGATCTTGGCGAGCCCTATCCAAATGCACACATATTCCGGCTGTGTCTCTATGAATAAAGCTATCACCTCACCAGGTTTAAAACCTTGACGTTTAAAGTACCAGGATATGCGGTTGCTGAGTTCATCTCCCTGAAACGTGACTAATGTTTCATTCGTGAAAAAATCAAGCTTGACCCTAGTGATGTCACGACTTCACAGACAACTAGCAGTAAGCAGTTTTTGTATTGCTTGTCACTGACAGGTTACTAGAGCCCAGGCTCTGGTAACCTCAGTGACTTAGTGAAAATTAAAATTTGGATTTCTTCCCTAGCCTTGATGAGCTTGAAATGGTGGTATTTAAGATTTTTGATTTGCAGGTGTCTATCCAAGCAATGGTAGTCATCAAGCATCAGATGACTCATCTCGTTTGCTTCCATAAAATATAGATCCATCAAATGACTGATCTTATTAACTTCTATAAAAAATAGAACCTTCATTAAATTTCAATACCTCTTTGAAAGTTAACGTTCTTTCGTCCATGACAAATGCTTTTTTGTTCGGATGCATCTTAGCTACCTCTGTCCATCTTGAAACAACGGTCTTGCCTTGCTTCTCCCATAACCATATCCAAAATATCGTATGGAGAATCACCCAAAGACCACTGTAATTAAAAAGATGGACTCACATCAACAATTTTAAATAGTTTACTGCTGAACATAGATCTCTGCTTAGAAAGGAAACTATGGCCTACTGTACCATGCTGGCCAGAGAGGCTGATATAGAGTTTGTGTCAAGTTTTCTTTTTCTTTACAGTTTTTTTATATTAAGATCCTGCCAAAGTGACTCTACTCTGCCTGATGGAAAGCATGAATAGAATCTAAGAGTTGTGGTCACCATACTCATTGCAAATGGATACAATGCAGTATGGTGACCCACACTATGGTGGCCTTGTGAGATACTTTTTCACACCCCGCTTGGGGACGTAAAAAGCATGACAGTCATCGTGACAGTGTACGGCTGTAGTTCTAAATAGTTTGTTCTTTTAGTCGCATTTTATAACACCAATGGGATGAATATGAGTATTGACACTTAGTATTCTTATTCTGTAACCACACGGCCAAGGTTTTGATTACTGTTTCTAGAACGATACGTCTTTGGAAAATACTTTTTTAATAAAAATCAGTTCAGTTATGTATTGAAAGAGATTTTAATATATTAAACATTACCTTTGGGAGCCAAGTAGTGAACATAAATAGGCGGAAAAATCCACGACAAACTACTAAGTACACGTAAGATACGATAAACAAAACAGTGACATATTGCAAACGCGTGCAGAAACACAATGTTCCAAACACATTTAACTCAACTTTGTAAAGTGTAAATGGTCCACTAGATATGTCAACTTTAGTCGGACACAATTAATAGTGGCATATTATCTGGTTTTCCATTGACCATGAACAAAATCATTGGACTATATACACCAATGAAAATTACATAATCTCATATGGGATGTACTAGGCGTTCATAAACATGAATGGCTACACAGCATTTATGACATGCACTCGTATGTTCGAGCAATCATTCAATCGTCGCAAGTTAAGACTGACGTTTTAACCATATATCTTGCTGTTTACTACTGTCCTGGTATAAAACCCTTGGTTTAATAAAAAAATATTCTATTTGGAACTGATTCCCAGGTCTACAAAATACCCTTCTACTTTTCTCAATCTTAATTACTTCGATACTGTTTACAGCGAACTTGAAATATCTATTAAACATGGATACGTAATCCAAATGCATAATATGAAATATTTTGCTTATTTATTTATATCTTAAAAAAGACAACGCCCGTAATAGGAATACATCCTGTGTCGCGGGAGACTTTACAAACATACAAGAAACGGACACAAGGACACCCAGACTCAGAACAACAACTTATGGATCACACAAAATGTTGTCCCATATGAGATTTGAACCCACAACACTTAGCGCAGTAGAGAGCGGCGTGGTGACCGCCTAAACCACTAAGGCCAACTGTGCAGTCAAATAATAAAATAAAATAGCAACTAGAGACCCTTTTTGTGCTTACAGGGTGGAAAATCCCTTTGAATGTCCGGCTCCTCAGGGACGCAGGAGTCAGGAGTATGTGGTGTTTAAAAACCCAGCCAGCCAATAAAAACCACCCCGGTGGCCGGACCTAATCGTAACGACTAGAAACCCAATTGACTGTTATTCAACCTCTGACATAAAAATAGTACGAATGGATCTACTATTCATTTTCATTTTAAGACTCAATCGATAATTGAAATTCGCAAAGTTATATTCATAATTTCATATGCATAGGGTTGTAGGTGACATACATACCTATACTTTACAAATTATCCATAAACAGTACTGATACATATATTTAATATTCATGATATATATTACACAATATTTCTACGCAAATAAATATTTATGGACATTTGACACACAACGTCATCTAGTTTCAAACTAAGCAGAGCATATATACAGCTGAGCAGAATACTTATATACTTTTGTTTTTGTAAATACATATATATTATACATGGAAAACACCCAAACTTTGAAATAAATATTTGCAGATCATACAAACATTTGGTCCGACCCGGGAATCCGAGACCTCAAGCACAGCAATCACATTCGCTACCGTTGCGCCACCAAGGCAGATATACAAACAAACACTACCATAACATGTATAACAGTACTTGTCTAAGATATCTACTACACATCCGACGAATTATAAAATGTAGGTATTCGTAATACAATATATTTTTTCTCCGATACCTCACGCTGGTCACAACTGACTACCGCAAATAATGCTTTCGATGCCTACGTTACAAAATGTTAAAATTTACTAAGTAATAGAGCCACGCTAATTTCAGCATGAAATGGACGGGCCGGCTCGTCCGGGGCAGTACTACCCTTTCACCTAAAGAGACAGCATCCGTACTGTCGTGTTTCATTAATGAGTGCGAGACGAGAGGCCCATTGATGCAAGAGTGACAGTTGTCGTGGTAAATGTGTGCAATACAATGCTACGATGACTGTCATGTCTTTTACGTCCCCAAGTGAGGCGTAAAAATCGTAATAGTGTGGGTGACCATACTGCATTGTTTGCATTCGCAATGAGTATGGTGACTACAACTTTTGGATTCAATTCATGCTTTCCATCAAGCAGAGTAGAGTCCCTTTGGCAGGCTATTAAAATAAAAAAAATAATAAAAAAAATAGAATAAAAATATTACACTGTTGAATAGTGTAAAATATACATATGTAAATTTTGTCACGTCTTGTGTGTTGACTACCTTTCTAACTTTGATTCTGCCTTCTAATACAAACTCCGTGTCTTGTGTGTGGTGAACTTTAAAGTGTTGTTTTTAGCAAAGGATTTTATTTACTTTTCTTATAAAGATATAACTGGTGAACCCAACGTGACGACAGAGAGATACTAAATACAAATATTTGAACAATTTTATCCCAACAGGGGACAAACCTATGGCTATACCATTTCGATTCGATTTTTAAAAGAAATAAAGAGACTTTGGCATAGACATCGTTCGCTCAGGTATAAATAAAGGGACAGCTTACAGATCCTATCCGGTTTGTTGAATGGACTTGTTTATTCAAAACATGTGATGTTCACGGAATTATGATGTAATCATAATGAAGACACGGGTTATTGGTACATTTTCAGTACAAAAGAAAGATGATTGTACGTACTAAACGATACGATTTTTAATTTTGTTTCATACATCATAAGTGGTAAACAGAGTTTTTTTCTTCTATTTTAAGAGCCAGCCAAAGTAACTCTACTCTGCCTGATGCAAAGCATGAATAGAAAAACCAAGAGTTGTGGTCACCATACTCATTGTAAATGCAGATAATGCAGTATGGACCCACACTATGGCGGCCTGGTAAAATGCTTTTTCACGCCACGCTTGGGGACGTAAAAGGTATGACAGTCATCGTGGCAGTGTAAGGCTCACACGTTTACCACGATAACTGTCAACCCTGAATCAATGGGCCCCGGTTATCCACTACTTTGCTATTAGTTATAAAAATTATTGTTGCACTGGACTGTGCATATTGGTGGTATAGTGTTTAAGCGATCTCCTCGCACTTTCTACCGTGTGGAATGTTATGGGTTCAAACCTCAACCACATGGGACAACACTTAGTGTAATCTATGTTCCCGTTTCATGTATATTTGTAAAGTATATGTGTTCCTAGCGCGGGAGTTGTCTTGTATACAGCCTGGTGCCCTATGTATAGAAGATAGATTTCTTCATATAACGAAAAAAATGCAGCTTGGAGTCGAGCCCTATGACCCCGTGACTTAAGTCGTAGGTGGACTCCACAACGATGTACCACCTTTTTTTTTTTTTAACGTGTGGAAACCCCTTCGGGCCGTCACCCCACCGGGGTTTACGGCGGGGTGGTGTGTCGGAATCGGACCGACTAAAACCACATGGTGTGCCACTCTGCGCCTGAGATAGGAGGGATCCGGGAACCGCTGCTATTACGACATCCAGAACGATGTACCACCTAGCCTAAGCCTAACCTAAAGAGCCTTTTTGTACCTGTTCAAATTTATTAGTATTGCCAATTTAGATTTTCTTGTAGTATCAAATAAACTATTTCTATTCTCATTACTTCTAAACTACTAGGTACACATAAGATGGCAGGAGTAATCTGAAACACCGGACGCGGTTGATAGCTCTCTATTGTGCGAACACGAGGTGTTTGTAGCAATTGCTAGTTGGACCTTGGCCTGTTCTGATCTCCTAGTACTTTGTGTGTCGTTAACTGGGGACGCGTTTAGTTAGTTCTATTTTAACATCAACATTTCTGATTGATTTTTGCATAAAAATAATTCTGCGAATACATAGTTTATTGATAATGGCAATTCTGCACTCTGCGATTGTGAGATACGTTCGAAACACATAACTAGTTTTGTATACTATTTTTTTTATCTAGGTGAACTAATCAAATTTGAACAAATCTTGAATTTGAGGTGGTAATTCTCCATAAAAACCACAGTTATTTTAATATCACACTACGACCCTTGAGAGAAGAGCAGTGACCTGGTTAAAAATACAAAATGACAT
The DNA here is from genome assembly GCA_949316085.1 of Hypercompe scribonia. NCBI lineage: Eukaryota > Metazoa > Arthropoda > Insecta > Lepidoptera > Erebidae > Hypercompe > Hypercompe scribonia. The sequence goes on from OX438986.1 coordinate 15,863,469, forward strand.
GCTCAATCGTACCGTTTCGAGACAATTGTGGTGTGATTAACTTAATAATATTATCGAATGAGAAATACTGCTTTGTTTACTAAAAACATAAATAATATAAACGAACTTTGACAAACCCTTGATTTGAGTTCGTCCTTTGCTGCACTTTTTCTAATATACCACATGTTTCACACAATACGTAATTCTATAACTTTATCTTTATTAAATGTGAAAGTGTGTTTGTTTGTTTGAATGTTTGTCTTGCTTTAACGTCGCAACAGAGCGATCTTATGGTATGATTTTTATGTTTGGAGATAGTTATGAAGCTGGACGGTGATATAGGTAATTTTTTACCGTGGTAAAATGAATCATTCTCAAGGGAAGACCCATTACGATGCGTATTTCAATCACTTCAAATTTTATAGATGCCAATAGACGGCGCTATTAAGTTTTTATACCCGATTGCATACAGTACTAAAACTGTCATTAAACTTTGTAAAAAATACTTAAAGTTTCTGATAGCGCCATCTTGAATAAAGTACCCAGACATTATCGGTAAACTTTTTAATATTTTTTATCTGTACATTTTATAAATGCGAAAGTTTGTAAGAATGTGTGAATGTTTGTTACTCTTACAGGCAAAAACTACTGTATGGATTTAGATAAAACTTTACAGTGATATAGCTTATACATCAGAATAACGCATAGGCTACTATTATCCACGAAAACCGTCAAACACACATTCAGAGCCGCGGGCAAACGCTGGTTCTAATAAGTCGTTACATAGATCCTACGTTAGGCAGACCTTGTATTATTTAACAAACAAATGATCCTGCGAATCGAATCCACGGCTTCTAGCTAAACAGTTATAATCACCATAAAAGCAAAAAGCTCATTACAAACTACACGTTTCAATAGTTAGTGAAATTGAAGAGATTCGAGTTATAGTTGCATCACCGCGTAATTTGTTGGAAGGGGCGCTTAATGCGCTCAATTGTTTGATGCGGGACAATCTGTCCGATTTATTATACGAGACTTCAGAAGGTCTTAAAGCACAAGTATTGTACTTTTAAAAACTACACAAAAAAAATTAACAGTAAAAACTTCTATAAAAACAAGTTTTTATTTAAACGCACTAAAAAGAATAATTTATATGATACTGTGGATGGACGAGTGACGAGTGTAGGATTTTTATGGCATTAAAAAACTTTGGTCTGGCGTAGGAAACAAAATCCAATTTCGTATATACATGTTGTGTAAGGAACGGGTTCCATATTCCTCCGACACAAAGGGAGGATCCTCCGACCAGGCGAGGTGATCATGCCTGGCGGGCAACGGCCCAACGGTCAATGTTGGGATGTTGTATATATGCTAATTGCCACGCGAATCTCTATATCGCGATACAGGATTAGTAGTTGCATTGTAGTTCGTTACATTCATAAGTTTCGTTCATACTTCGTAGTTCGATGTATCTTCGTTAGATGGCACTGTTATGTATTTTTGATTGTGCTATAATGTGGAATCGCCACAATACAAATGCTTGTCGCAACATTTAAGTACTCATATTTACTTTGTTTGAAAATTTTATAAAATAAAGTAAATCAAATCAAATTGATGTATTTACGTTACTTACCTTTGTAATGAAAATGTACATATTGTATACATATGTATGAGTGGGCCACAAATTAGTTAAGTCATAAATATTATAAAGATTATGATTTATAAGAAAGATAATTAGTTGGAATTATATTTTTTAGAAATAACATCGTCTAAATGACTACCGTTTCAATGTTTACACTCTTCTAAGCAAGCACCGAAATTTTCGAATACTCTGCCGCAAAGAGACCGCGAGATCACCGACATCTCGTCGCTGATTTTTCTTTTAGTTGACGTAGTGTATTTGGTTTATTGATGTAGACACGATTCTTCAAATAAGCCGGTTAAAAGAAGCCTACTGGGAATAGGTCTGGACTTCCAGGTGGCCATAGAATGGTCGCCTTGTCTGGAAATCAGCTTTTCCGGAAACATGTCTTTAACCACCGGCAGGGACTGATTGGATGTGTGACAAGTGGCTTCGTCTCGTTAAAACCATGTGTTGCGATAGTAGCTAGAAAATTCCAGTAGCATTGGTCCCAAGAAATCCCGTAACATATTTGCGAAGGATGTTAGATTCAAATGTTAACGAATTCCTGGCCCACCCTATATTAATACGTGTTCTATTCATTTTTTTTTTTAATTTTATCTGAATCTTTGGTATTATTACCTAAACTATTCATAAATTCGTCTTTTTTCAGTACATTTTTTTTATCCAAAGGTTGCCTGGAAGAAATTGCTTTTAGAGATAGGGCCGCCATTTGTACACGGTCAATCAACTGATATGCTCTTATATATGATCTATATAAATGAATGTACGATATAGTTTATTCTACTCTATTCTTTGTTTATCTACATAGGTAAATCGTGATTTTGCTAACTTGAAATTTTGACAGTTGACAAAAAAAAATGATCTTTAGAAATTTTACACCTAAAAAAGTTAAATTAAGGAAATAGGGTTGTGCAAAAGTTCGTCATTTTCAAATTTAGTAACACGAAATTAGAAATAAGAACACTAAATGAGCTAGCTAGTTTTTTTTATTGACGCTACTCTGCCTGTGTTGTGTTCGCTATACTCATTGCGAGTGTATTCATGTATAAGAAAATGTTAGCTAAAAATCTATTCAGACCTGTACAGATTTATAAATATACAAAAGTCAATTTCATATGATTTTTCTTAATAGTTTTTTCGTCATTGATATAAATTGACGAGGCTTACGTCCAGCAGTGGCCTCAAAGGCTCTAAGGTGAATGGTGAATCAGGTGTCATAAGAGTCGCCTCTGCTTCTCTTTCTCATCTACCATAAAAAATAGAACTTATAGTACTCTTCAAAACTAAAATTGTTGTAAATCTGCAACAAAATTCCTCCATTGTACTGGAATGTAATGAATTGTGGACTTTGTATCGCTTACAAGTACTAGGATGTAATGAATGGACAGAGTCGTCAGTCACGCGACACCGAATCATGACCTTTGCGCTGTTGATAGTTATAAGATCGATGCACTGTTTTTGAATTAGGAATAGCGTTCATTGCCGCAGGATATTTGGTTTTGATGCGCGTGTGTTGTTATGTTTAAACACATAGAAACCACATTTACCGTGTACAACTTCATTTTTAACTGTTCCAAAAAGTAGAAGATCTGGGTTATATTTTTTATATTTGTTGCCCCAGAGCTACGTCATTAATAAACTGATTTTGGATTTACTTTCGTTACGGTTGGTGTACTTCCTGGTTGGTGCCATTCAAATTTTTCCAGTCGAAAAACACCAATATTTTTTCTGGGAGGGAAGAGGGTTATTTGGTCAATATTTCTTGATGTAAATTGTCCAGATTCACTTCAGACACGAAAACATTACTTTTTTGTGTCTATCACCTAACGGTAGGGTACGATGACGGCAGCTTCCCCATGAACACATACAACTTAAAAGTCACAAGTACGTCTCCTTTAAATGATTTTTCTCCTAGAATTAGGAAAATGAATGGAGGCCGTATGCGGTTATCTCTCATACTCGATTAACTTTAGTGACGTTTATCAATAAAAAATCTACTGCTTGAAGACAGTGACACTTTAAGACATGTAAATAGAAGCAATGTGGAAATTACACACTCAAAATCTAAAAGCAATTTCGTCGAAACATTGGAAGAAAGGTGCCATTGAATGGTCATCGTTGTAAGCCAATTCATCATTTAACTTCAAAGACAAATACACCCTTATTATTCCCTGGTACAGTATTATAATGTTAGATTAATATGAAACTTTGAATGATTTTAACACACTTGACACTGACACACACTGACCAATAATAACTCGACACACACAGCATTCTGACTCTAAACTAGTCTGACCTATGGTCACCAGACTGCTGATAAACGTAATTAAATACCTATTTCTATTACAAATAAATATAATAAATGCCGTGGTAATGGATTAAGAATACGGCTTTTCATCACCCCATTTATCGTAGGCGTCGTAAGAACTGACTAAGAGAGTACACTCTCTAAGATAGCAGCACTGAAAAGAGAAAGAAACGTTTTCTTTTTTTCTAAATTAACAGCCTACCAAAGTGACTCTACTCTGTGCGATGAAGAGCATGAATAGAATCCAAGAGTTGTGTTCACCATACTCATTGCAAACGCAGACAATGCAGTATGGTGACCCACACTATGGCGACCTAGTGAGATGCCTTTTCACACCCCGCTTGGGCACGTAAAAGGCATGACAGTCATCGTTGCAGTGTAAGGTTCACATAGTTACCACGATAATTGACACTCCTGCATTAATGGGCCTCCGGTCTCACACTCACCAACAAAACACAACATCACGGATGATTGTCGCTTTAGGTTGGTCTTCTGTGGGAGGGTAGTACTGCCCCGGTCGAGCGGGTCCGTTCGTGCTGAAATCAGCGTGGTTCTACTACCTAATAAAACACAAATCTTATAAAAACCCGTCTAGCCACCTTGGTATTTTAACTTTTATAAATTGTTTTTATTGTGCCCTACCAGTGACTCTACTCTGCTTGATGGCTTACAATCCAAGAATTGTGGTCACCATAGAGCAATTGCAATCTTCTCTAGAAATATTGCGATAATGCTGAGTAGCTGTGCAATTAGCTGCTGCAAAAACTGCGGGTGTCATCAAAGTTGTGCCCTGATTACGCTCTTGTCCGTACAAGAGCGTAATCAGGACACAACTTTGATACACAATCATTTTGGTCCTGGTAGTAAGTTGTCCGTGTAGTGACGGATTAAGAATACATAATGTTACCACCTCTATTCATCCCGTGGGTGTCGTAAAAGGCGACTAAAGAAACAAAGTATGCAAGACAACAGCATTACAAAGAGAAGGAAAACTTGAAACAAACCCTATCCCAACCCGTCTGGCCAGCGTGGTGTAGTAGGCCAAAACCTCCTTGCTAAGGAGAGGCCTATGTCCAGCAGTGGACTGTAAAAGGTTGTTGATGATGATTATAATGAAGTAAGATGGCTATAGTTCCATACTAGTACTAAGTGTATCGAACGTCGGTTAGCTACCACGCTATCTAACCGACATCTGATTTCCACATCTAGCACCAAGTTGCTATATGTTCGAACTTAAATAGCAAAATTAGTCCACTTCATCTAGAGCCACATCATCCAAGAAAATAGAAGGTTTCTGATTGTAGCCCTGTATCAGTACGATTTTTTTCTTAGCATTGATGGACATTGAGAAGAGTGCATCCCTGTGCAAAGTTGTCAAAAAGGCCTTGCAATTCCGGCGAAGTTATTGCAACAAAAGCGGTATTTGCTTCATGATTTTAAAAGGAGACGTTATACAGTAAGTCTGATTTTGTATGCAAATGTATTCGACGGACTAGTCTCTAAAGCCAGCGTGGTGTATTAGGCCTAATTATCCTCTCTAAGAAGAGACCAATGACTTACAATGAACTATTAAAGCTGTTAATAATAATAATGATAACGATATAAATACAATATCGATAACCTATTCTATATTTGTGTCCCTATTTGTCCTCGGTGGAGATCGAACACGCGAACTTTGGTATTGTAGTCAAGATCATTAAACACTAGACCAATAGGACTTTCGATATTGGTCTGAAGTATTATGAAATCGCATCGAATTACAGATTTATCACTCAATCGTATTGTACAACCGCAGTTGTTTCACAACTACGAACACAATTTCTATATCAGGTGACTTAACAGTTAATACTTTAGAGTAATAAGTAATACTATACCAAAAACATAACAAGAAGGTCGTTCAGTTCGTGCTATAATCCGTCATTTCAAAAGTCATACGTGCTGACTTTCTTCGGATGAGCCACCTAGAAACTTACCTGTGCGCTCACAATCAGAAAAATTAAAACAAAATAGAAGAAACTACAAAAATAGCTGAGTTGAAATCTGCTCTCTTAAACTATTAATTTAATTTTTGTAGGATTTATTGCAAGCCTTAATTCTGTTATTGGGGACGCCGAAACTGACTAGAGATAAATAAAAAGCCATTATCTTTACGCGAGAGGGATAGTATTACAAGATAGTAGAGCTACGTTGATTTAAGTATGAACGGGCTGGCTCTAACTGGGCAGTACAACAATCTCATAGAAGGCCAATCTAAAGTAACAACAGCTATCGTGTTTCGTTAGTGAGTGTGAGACTATTGAACCATTAACGCAGGGGTGACAGTCATTGCGGTAAGTGTGTGAACCTTATACTGCCACGATGACTGTCATGCCTTTTACGTCCCCAAGCGGGTGTAAAAAAGCATCTCACTAGGCCCCCATGGTGTGAGTCACCATACTACATTGTCTGTATTTGCAATGAGTACGATGATTACAACGCTTGGATTCTATTCTTGCTTTCAATTAGGCCGAGTGGAGCTAATTGTAGACGGCTCTTAAGAGAAATATAGTAGCCCATGCGCTATAGAAGTGAAAAACTGACTTCTTGAAGCTGTGACATGACATTCAAATTCAAACTGACATAATATTCTAGTTCTCCAATCCTTTGAAATCCAATGACTTCTAAATTATAACCAATTTACAGTCAAATTCGATCCTTTGAACCAAAAATCTGAAATTTCAGTTACAAATAATAAAAAAAAATTAAGTTTTTAAGTATAAATACTTACTGGAGGTCTCTATTATGTGTTTTCTTCCATATATAAATCCACTGGTATCTATCGCCAGTCATGAAATACGTGGCGAACAGTGCTATCACGCCGACCATAGTCGGTGATCCGCGTGTAAACCATCCTAAGACAGCAGACGTCACGGCGATTGATGTTAGAATAACACCTTTTTTCCTCTCGGCTTCTTCGAAACGAACTCCTGGCTTTTCTGTCATCCTGGTAGTTTCATTTGGTAAGTTGCATAGTTTAACTGTCAAAAAGAAATTATTGAATTGAATAGTTTTGTGGTATGGGGTGCAAGCGAACAAACGGGCATTCTAATGGTAAGTGATTACCGTGTTCTTTTCTAAATACATACATTTTGTAGGTTCGATTTTATATAGGATTCCACGTGAATGAAATAAAACAGTCAACAACACTGATATTAGCTACTTATAAATAAAACAGTCATAGAGAGAATATGATCGTAATTATCACACAATTCTCTATGGGACTGTATGGTTAGCGAGGTGGTTTAAGCTGTCGTTTAAACTGCACTGAGTGTTGTGAGTATCTACAAGGAGCAACACCTCTTATGTGTGTCCGTTTGACTACACGTGTCCCACTGTGTGTGTCCGTTTCACGTATGTTTGTAAAGTTCCTCGAAATACAGATTATTTGTAAAGTAAAAGTTAAAAAAAAATGTTCTGGTTGGAAATAGACACACTTTTTTTGCTCTCAACTGCTAGCGTAACAAAAATATATTACGTGCTTTAATAATTTTACGCGAATGAAATCAGTTACGAATTATATTTATTTGCGATAGTAAACAAAACAAACTTTATCTCTGTTAATGACCTTATGTTATTTTTGTACGATGATCACTATCATTTGTTCTGTCTGGGCGTAATTATCCTGTAATATTTGAGTATTTAGAAATCCTCACTAATATTATAAATGTGAAAGTGTGTTTGTTTGTTTGATTGTTTGTCTTTCTTTCACGTCACAACAAAGCAATTTTATGGTATGTTTTTTATCTCAAGAGATAGTTAAAAAATGGTGAAATGATATAGGTTACTTTTTACTGCGGTAACTTCTCAATCTCATGAGAAGATCCATTGTAATACGAATTGAATTACTCCAAATTTCATAAAGTCCGATAAATACGTCGTTAATATCCTAACAACTCTATTTGCCACAATTTTGATTATTGCGTATTAACATTTGTCTTAAAATAGATTTGATTCGTTTTTTGTTTTATTTTTAATATATTTCTCGTCTTAATATGTTGTGAGGTCAAAATATTGTGATCGAAACTTAAGAATAAAATAGTATTAAGCGACGAATTGGTTGATTCTTTTGTACTTATGTTACGCAATTACTCCGTTAATGATGAACCGAATTTGATGATCCTTTTTTACTTAATAAATTATGCTTAATGAATTATGTAACATGTCTTGTGCAATTAAAGTCTTCAAAACTCATGCAAATAAACTTATTTGCCTGCTTTTTCAAAAATAGTATTATATATTTGTGTAACCGAGTGTAAAAAGACGGACCAGAACCGGGAGAGGTTTGGGGCTCGGGAATGGGCCCGGTATTGTAGATGACTCGGGTACAAACGAAGACTCCATTAACGCAAACCTGGGGGGACAGATGAGACCATCTATCACCCTAACAAAAGCAGGCCAGTGTGTGACTGCGAAGTGCTACGGAGCACGCGCGCTCGTTTGGCGACAAAAAAGAGGTCATCTACAAGTCGTAGGTAGATGGCCTGAGAGACGTCGGTGTTCCAATATTTTCTTTCTAGGGTACACCTGGTACCCCGCCTACTAGTACCTGAGACAACAAGTATCTGGGGGAATTTTCATACCGGAAAAAAAGGGTGAGAAAAGCAAACCACTTTTAAAGTTTACACAAACAAAACAAACAAAAGTTACTTCGAATCATTTTTAGGACAGCCGTTTTTACCTTGCAGTGGAACAAACACGCAATAGCTCAATAATAGCATATATTTAAAAAAAAAATCGTTATGTTATATAAATATAAACCTAGTGCTCATAATAATAAGATTAAAAGTGACAACCCTAAGCGTCAACTTGCCCAGTGGTCTTAGATAAACTACTATTTTTAGTATCAGCGGCACAGTTTTCTACTACGCTAAGTGTTGTGGGCTCAAACCTCACACAGACATTCACAACTGTCCTGAATCCAAGTTTTTTTTTTCTATATGAAGAGCCTGCCAAAGTGACTCTACTCTGCCTGATGGAAAGCATGAACAAAATCCAAAGAGTTGTGATCACCATACTCATTGCAAATACAGACAATGCAGTGCGGTGACCCACACTATGGCGGCCTAGTGAGATGCTTTTTCACGCCACGCTTGGGGACGTAAAAGGCATGACAGTGATCGTGGCAGTGTAAGCCTCACATAATTATCACGATAACTGTCACCCCTGCATCAATGGGCCTCCGGTCTCGCATTCACCAACGAAACACGACAGCACGGATGCTGGCGCTTTAGATTGGTCTTCTGTGAGAGGGTAGTACTGCCCCAGTCGAACCGGCCCGTTCGTGCTAAAATCAGCGTGGCTCTACTACCTTAAAAAGTGGTCTTTGTGTCCGTTTCGTGTATGTTTGTAAAGTCACAAATACGGGAATTTCTTTTTAGAAAAACAAAATTATCTAAGGCGTGTCTTGAGTACTGTTTATATGCATATCTTATCTATAATATAAGTACTAGACACCACCTTATCAGTATCTAAATAATCCGTATATTAAACAGTATACACTCTCAAATCTGCCCCCTGAGTTTACTTCTCTCCTTGGTTTCTTTAAAGAGGCAACACAGCTCGAGTGATACAAATATGATACCTACAATTTGTTACGCCACATTTCCAGGTATTAGAAGGTAAGAGAGGGCTGGAGGAGGTTTCCTCCTATTAAACTGAAATTCCTTATTAAATTAAATTTTGATTAACATTTAACCAAGTAGTTAGTAATCCTTACTGCTGTCTGGGTCAAATTTTAAAATGCATTGAAATAATATATATATACTTTTTAGTTCTTGGCCTACCAAAGTAACTCTACTCTTTTTTTTTTTTTTTTTTGATTTGACTTTTAGCTGTTGGCCTCAGATGGCCTTTGATTACAACTTTACCCGGATTAATTTACGGTGAGCGCTGAGGGCTCTCAACCGGCCATTTGTTAAGCAACATTGCCCAAGGGCACCCCCTGCGGGGTACGAACCTCGACTTGGGGTGTTGCTGATACGCTGGGGCGGCCTACTCCCATGTTTTGTGGACGGTTTACGCGGCGCGTGTTCCGCCCCCGCCGACGAGGACGAAAACGCGGACGGTTCGTATTAAGTGTGTGAGGGAAACACGTGAGGCGGTAGAGAGTTTCAGTTTTATACATACAATCATCATCAATCATCATCAACAACCTTTACAGTCCACTGCTGGACATAGGCCTCTCCTTAGCAATGAGGTTTTGGGCTACTATACCAAGCTGGCCAGACGGGTTGGAATAGGATTTGTTCCAAGTTTTCCTTCTCTTTGTAATGATGTTGTCTTGCATGCTTTGTTCTCTTAGTCGCCTCTTACGACACCCACGGGATGAATAGGGGTGGTAACACTATGTATTCTTAATCCGTCACCACACGGACATTAGTATATAATACATAATAAACTACAGAAATATATAAGCATGTTTGTTAATCAGCAATTTTGTAAAGGGTCTGTCTATTTTGAGATCAAATGGCCGTGTGTGAAATGTGTGGGGCTATGTTAAAAAGCATTTTGTCTCGGCAATCAGCTGTCAACAGATAACATTTATCATTTACGTTATCAACTTGAACTCTTTATCATTTTATGAATTTTATTGTTTCGCTAGCGTCGAAACTGTTTATGGTAAACCTATAGTGATTGATAAGGGACAGTAATTAATGTTTTTAGTTTGTTGTTGTTGATATTTCTTCAGAACTGAAGAAGGGAGGTATGTTTTTCGAATGTATTTATATTTCTTTCGAAGTATCTGAAGTCAGTTTCATAGATTTTGATGTTAGATGCATCTTAATCGAAATAGTGACTTTAGTTGTATTTAAAAACTTGTATTATTTATATTAATTTGTGTATTAAAAAAGTATATGAGCACGTGGTCGAGTTTTTGTTTTTTATTGGTCGTAAACTTTGATTAGGTATACTCGTATATTTTTAGTATTTTTACTCAAGCGGGCTAAATTTTGTTTGCTTATATTATTACATTTACATATTATCATTTAAATATAAAATATATTAAACTTTTGAACGCAATTAATTGATGGCTGTTTCAAAATCCAGTTGCGAGATTTGGCTCGAATAAGTGTAAAAGTTTTTTAAACGACATTGGGCAATAATACTTTAAGCAGTTGCATCAGATGTCAACAACTGTTACTGGGTTATTAATATTAAGCTGGGTTAGAACAGTGAACATTAAAGTATATGCGAGCGAGCGAAGCGAGCGTTCCTCGCATAGCTTTTCTATTGTTGGAAACATTTCAGGATTAGAGTCTATAAGGGACTTCATATAGATATAATACAAATAAATCATTATCGTCAACAGCCTTTAACACTACACTGCTGGACATATTCCTCTCCTTAGCAAGGAGGTTTTGGCCTATTATACCACGCTGGCTAGACGAGTTGGTATAGGGTTGATTTCAGCTTTCTTTCTTTTTACAGTAATGTTGTCTTACATATTTTGTACCCTTAGTCGCCTCTTACGACACATGGGTAGAATAGGGGTGATGATACCCTGTTACTGTTCATTTTTATATAATATTGAAAATAAATTTGTAATGGCGCTCGATATATGGCGTGTTTATTCCACTTGAATTGTGTTATTGTTTTTTTTAGGAGCTCCCAAAATGACTCTATTCAACCTGATGGAAAACATGGCAACTCACACTATGGCGGTCTAGTGAGATGCTTTTTCACGCCGCGCTTAAAAGACCTGGGTGACACAGTGGGAGGGAAACACAGATATTAGTAGTGAGTTCAAAGTTTTGACTGCTCGGCACAGGAAGGAAGAACAGAACTCTTTAGTTTGAGAGTGAGTTTTATTGAACAGCTTGCCTATATTTTTGATAAAGGGCCACACCCATATTTGGATAAATAAAATACATTTACTTAGCCATTTGAAGTTTAATCTCTCTCATCCGAGAACCTTTGAAACCCGTCAGTTATAAAGCTATAGAGTTCTCTTTGTTTGCACATGCTAATCTCAGGAACTAGTTCGAAAAATTATTGAATTGAATTGGTCATTGATAGAGGACGGCTATAGACGGTTATGAACGTACGTGTGATATGGAGACGGATTAAGAATACCAAGTGTCACCATCACTATTCATCCTGGTGGGTAAGAGCCGACTAAGGAGGCAACAAACTGTGCAGGTCAATGTCACTGTAAAGATAAGGAAAACTTGAACTAGCTTATATACGAGTACCGATCCGTCTAGCCAGCGAAGTATTGTAGGCCAAAACCTCTTTTCTAAAGTGAGGTCTATGTCCAGCAGTGGACTAATAAAGGCTGTCGATGTGATGCGATACTCCCAATCTACCCATTTCATTCCCATATCTTCCTGGTTAATTTTTCCCCATTATTTAAATGGCAGTAAAATTATTAATACTCTGGGCATTTAATTAATCTTTAGTGAATGATTTTAATATGATTTAACCGACTACAAAAAATAATGGTTCTCATTTTGGGAGTATTTTTTTTTGTTTATTAATTCATAACTCCGTTATTAATGATATCAGTTTTCGAATTTTGTTTTCGTGTTTCGTTTCAAGCAAATATCCAGAAAAGAATCACTGCTAAGGATGAAAACTAAAGAACAAATAATTTAGTTGATTATATTGAAATCAGTAATACTTTGTTAAAAGGAATTCTTGTTATAAATACATCTATGAAATAAATACAAACCAAATGCTGCGTCGCACAAAAATATTAACAAACCCGACGTACAAATTGTCAAACGCAATCAAAATAAATGAAACACTTCCTTTACACACATATATAACTGTCACGCGAATAAAAACTTACAAATAAATACATTCACAACACTATAAAAATAACAGATATTATGTACTTACCTAATAAAATACTCTTAATAACGTATCACTGTTTAGAAATAACGATTAAATATTGCAATGATAAATGACAGACGTACGGAGCAGTCAGCGTTGTGTAACAGACTAAATCTGCACTTAGTCTGCAGTTGTACTAAACCGGCGAGTGTGACCGCCAAATAACGTACTACGTATGGTTATCGTATTAAGTTATAACCGTTATCTCGTTATTTAACTATCGACTTTTGAACATCATGCGGGTCAATGTGTTTCCTTTTGTTGTTGGTTAAATTTGCATGTTACTTTTTTCTGAGGTTCTTACATGTTTTTAAAGTAGATATTTTTAAAGTTCGGTTGTTGTGACGAGTCTTGGGAAAGCATATGTATCGCAGTGGACGATTTTAACTGAAATGATGATGAATTTATTCCAAACTTTTTATTGTTTATGTGATTTTGTTTGATATTTTTCTTTTGTAAAAAATATCCTAAATATTATTCCAGACTGTGATTCAATTCAATGACAATTTACATCCTAATCTATTCAGCCTTTGAACAAAAGAGGTTATAACTATTTAGTGCCATTAAAACAGTCAAAAATAATATGGAAAAGCATTATTGTTTGCTATTTTGTTATTGTTTTCATTTAGAATTAAGTTTATTAGTGGATGTTATAGTAATTAGTGTTATCAGCATTGTTGTATTATCAAATATTTTAAACACTGACCAATAAAAGCGTACCAAACTGTATTTACCTATAGAGACATCAGTAGCCCAATAAAAAACTATATATAGAACATCGGGCCTCCTTAGCTAAAATGCAAGTGTTTCGCGTCGTTTCTCTTTCTAAAATCGCTAACGACTATTATCTTGTATTATTGGATAATGTTTCGTTCAGACCACGTGACTTAGCGTTAATAGATGTCATGCCCCATACATTTGTTGGTTTTTTATTAAACAGCACACTATCTCTGTCCGTACTTCGATTAGGTGTTGGTTTTAATCAACCTAAGACTAATCAATCTAAGACTAGCAATGCTTCGTTATTTCTTGTTTTGAAGATTTTTCCTTGTCCTTTCACGTAAAAGGCATGAAAGTAGGAAGATTAATTACATCAAATAATAGTATGCTACGTTTTTTTTTTGCTCTTCCATTGTAGAAATGCGCTTCATTATTTACAATTATAAGATAATATCAATGTAATGACATACCGAGCCGAGACGTGGACACTCGCCATTGTACTGATCCACAAGTTTAAAGTAGCTGAGCGTCCGATAGAGCATGTGATGCTGGGTGATTCTCTATCTGATAAAAGTAACGAGGTTAGTTGACAGAGAACTCGAGTAACTGACATCGCACGGAGAATCAGTATGTTGAAGTGGAAATAGACCTGCTATGTCTCCAGACGTACCGATGGTCGCTGGAGCCGAAATGTACTAGAGTGGACACCACGATTGGGCAAACGTAGTGTGGGGCGTCCTGTGGCGCGATGGACCGACGACTTGAAGAAGATGACTGGCGAGGGATGGACGCAGATTGTCCAAGGCTGAGATGAACGGTACTCCTTGGGAGACCTTCGTTCTGCAGTAGACAGTGATGAATTGGTTTGATAAGGTAATATTATAAACAATCGGACTGATAAAACCTTGAATGTCACTGTGTTCAGGATATGAAGAAGTGAGTGTAGACACATTAAAAATCAACTACTTTGTTTTAGCATATTTTGAATCATTTTAATTACTCTTTGTGTGATTTTTTTTATGTTTGAGAATCAATTGTTTAAATATTTATGAAGTTAAAATATATGTGTATGTGATGTGTGTGTATATTTATTTAGTACACGGATTTCATAGTAGGTTTAAGTGGTCGCCACACCGCTCCCTACTATGCTGGATGTTGTGGGTTCAAATCCCGCATAGGACAACATTTTGTGTGATCCACAGTTTGTTGTTCTGGAGTCTGGGTGTTCTTCGTGTCCGTTTTGTGTATGTTTAAAAGTCTTCTGTACCACAGGATATATTCCTGAAACCAGCGTAGTCCTTTTTATACCTAATTTTTTTTATAATTTTTTTTCTAATTTTTATTCTGGAATACTAAATATTATTATATGCAAATATGTGCAATTACTTAACTAAAAGTAGCATAATACAAGGTCAACTGTCAGTGTCAGGAAACAATACATCGTTTAAAGTTCCTAAACTTTCTAATTTTCGATGCCTGGAAGGTTATCCTTAGCAACAAAATATATGTAATACAAGCATTTGTCCGCCGCTCCACCTACGTATATGTCAGTTATCGCGGTAAATAGGAGCCTATGCATTATTCTGGTATATATAGATAGCTATATTATAGTAGAGTTTCATTTAAGTTCGTTTTTGTGTGAAAGAGTAACAAACATCCAGATATTCTAACAAAGTTTCACATTTATGATATTTAAAGTAGAATTAAAAATATTAAAAAAGAGTCTATTTCTTATACCACCATCGATCAGATCACTGTTAGTTATCTTTCATAAAGTCCAATGATAGATTTTGTACCGTATGTAATTGGGTGAAATAATCTAATGGCGCCATCTGTCTAAATTTATAAAATTTGGTGTTATTAACATACGCATGAGAATGAGATGGTTAACCACGGTATAAAGTAACCTATATCACCCTACAGCCTCTTACTTCTCTAGTATGATTTTTATGTCTTACTATATCCAGACATAAAAATCATACTATAAAACCGCTCCGTTGCGACGTGAGAGAAAGACAAACATTTCAACAAACCAGCATACTTTTGCATTTAGAATATTAGTAAGGATTTCTAAATACTCAAACATTACAAGATAATTACGCTCAGACAGAACAAATGATAGTGATCGTCATACAAAAATAACATAAGGTCATTCACAAAGATAAAGTTTATTTTGTTTATTATCGTAAATAAATGTTATTCCTAACTGAATTCATTCTATATGATTATTTACAAATACTATTAGAGGAATTTAATTTTTCTGTATTATTGGAAATGTAGGTACACCATATTTGGTTACTTTTGACAGCTAATGAAAATTGCCTTTGTGGCGTATATACGTAATAAAATAGTCAGTATGTCTTAAACATTCAATAAATAATATATTTTCAATTCATGTGTATAGACAAAAGTATTAAGTAGTCAAATATGAACACTTGTTGTTCACAAAAAAGATACTTTATTTAAGAATACAAGTTTTTAGCAGGACAGTATGTCACTGGCAAGATGGTACTAACAGAATGAACAGAATGACCAGAATGAATCATCTAATTCTTAAACTTAGCTTACATACTGGATTACAGTGTGTGTGTGTGCTGTCCGTGTGATGGGACCCACGGGTAGCTTCTTGGTACATGGTAATTAATTTAATATGTTTGGTCTACATTAGTTTTATGATGATTATACTAAATCGGTGTGGGTGTCAAATTGCTAATCGACAGCGTTGGTGGCGTGATGCGCCCTTAGTGTACTAACACAGTTCTGAGTATGGGGTCGGAATGCATAACTCCTCCCTCCGTAAGTTCAAAATCATCATCCGATTTATGAGGCTGTTGATTTTGTCCTTTGCATAACAATACATTTTTATATTTATACAGAATTACAAATAGTACAAAGGTAAGTATTAAGTAAATCATTAGAGTCCATAAACTAACACTATGCACTTTCACAAAATGACTTTCAGTATCTAGCACTTCACTTTTCCTGCTTAAAACGTGTGATAAGAACTGTAGATTTTCCAAGTCGATGTTATCTAAGTTGATTGGTTTCTTCAAGACATCCAGTGGAGTGACAATTTTAGGCCAATGTATATTAGGTGTGCTTGTATATATGATTTCGCCTGCTTGTACACGACGCTTGCGTAGAGTAAGTTTTTCGATCTTGATTTCACATTTATTATTTATGGTTACTATGTATGTACCCATAATATCATGTTGGCTCATGTCGTTCTCGCAGATCTCGGTGAGAATAGTTTGACGACCCGTAAATAGTATCCACGAGTCTGGCTGTATAGATTTCAACTTAATGTCTTCTGCTTCGACTGATAACGGGGAACATGATGTTATCCTAGTTGAAAACTTCATTAAGTCTTTGATGCACTGACTTTCGTCTTCAAACGAGATGTGGTTTTCATAGCACAAGAATTTTCCTTCGCCGACTTCTTTGCACGGCTGAGAAAGTGGTAAAGTTTTCGACCCTTTTGTAAGGATATAGGGAAAGGGTGTAGTCTATAATATCCAAACACATCTAATTGGACTGTTGGAACTGACATGATAAATGTTATCTGTTTGCCCTTTACATAGGCTTTTATATTTATGCAATTTTCTATATTAATCAAGTTATCCTTAGTGACAGGAAAAACTAATCTGTCGGTTTCCTCGATTTCTTTAAGGATGTTAAACAGTTCATCTGAGTCCAATATAGATTGGTGTAATACATTTAATCTACTAAATGCTACAGCAGTTTCCACTTCATCCAATCGTGTTAATATTATTTGAAAATTATGAATTATTAAATTAAACGTCTCCAAGACAAGATCCTTGCTTCTTTGATACTGGGTCTTATTTAAAATTTCTTCTATTTCCCTGATAGTTTTATCTAGTACAATAAAGTTATTTCTTGTGGAATTCGTTAAGTTAACAAAAGTATCAACTATTTCGCAAATTAAAGTAATCTTATTGACAATTGCGCTTTGTTTTGATTCTATTTTGTTAATCAAATTGTCATATCTCAAGGCATCTTCATTATCTAGGTTGCCTGTGATTGCTTTTATTATAGATCCAAGGGGATCAATGATACCTCTCTTTATTCTAACGTTAGGAACTAATTGATTATATCTTTCTATAGTTAAATTCATTAAATATTGGGTTTGTAGTTCAGCGTCTACTATATTATCGTCTAAAATGTATATGTTTAACTTATCTTTTATATAGCTAATGATTTGATTATATTTTTCTATATTATAGTTTAAACTATTACTAACTAATTCTAGATCTAATACTTTATATATGTGCCAATTATAGAGGCTTACAAATGCTTGACCTTCTTTTACGGGAAGAACCCCTGGATTTTCTTCAATCTTTTGAAGTTGAAGGGCGCGGGTTGTTTGCGTCGCTATCATCAGGACGAACCTGTGAAGGACGTTTAACATCTTTAACGGGTACTTTAGTATTTCTATTTTGTGTTTGCACTTTTACTGTGTTTCTGTTTACGTCATCTGTGACTACTGCCTTTTGGTATCGCGGTTTATCTTTACTACGGCGGGTATTAACGCCTTTGATAAATACTTTATCACCCGGTTTAATATTGAAGTTGGTTTCTCCACCATGTTTTTGTTTAGTTTTAACCTTAGATTGTAATATTTTATCTGTTAGATAATTATACAAATATTTTGTGCGTTTAACGTGTTCTCTCGCTAGTTGTTGAGTGTAATTTCTATCGAAGTCTACATCGAATATATTCGAGGAGTCGGTATGACCAAATATAACTTCGAAAGGTGTAATAGAGTATGTCATTACTGAAACAGGGTCAGTAATTTTTCTTTCGTATTTAGCAAGTCGGTAGATTTCTAGAATTGTGGAATGGAATCTTTCCACTAATCCCATAGAGTTAGGATTATGTGGTGTCCCTATATGTAAATTTATTTTATAAAAGGTTAACATTTCTTTTAATAAGCTATTATTAAATTCAGAACCTGGGTCTGTGCTAATTTTTGTAGGTACTCCGTACAATGAAAAATACTTTAGCAATGCTCTAATTATTTCTGGGGTAGATCTATTACTAATTTCAAATGCTTGTCCCAATTTGCTAAAAGCATCGATAATTGTTAAAAAATAGTTTCCTTCGATTGAGAAGGTATCCATAAATAATTCTTGAAAAGGTTTTGTTTGCGTTTGCGTTAACTGTAATTCTGGTTTTAAGGGTTTTCTATCGTATTTCATACGTTTACAAGTTTCGCAAGAATTTATAATGCTGGCTACTGTTTGTTCTAAATTATACCAGAAATATGTACGTTTTAAATGTGCCACGGTTTCCTTGATGCCACGATGGCATGTTTTCTCTACATGATACTTTAGAACTATGTCTCGTTGTTCAGTTTCATCCTCCACGTATACTACTCTTTCTGTACATTCATATATTTGAATGGAATCCTTTTTAAATATTTCTATGATTACGTTTATAAATAATTTACGATGGCGTTCATCTTCGACATAAATGAAATATTTTATTTTAGGGCGAATATATTCTTTAAGGAAATTCTTTATTAGTGTTGTATTATTTATAGGCATGTGTACTTCAAGTACTTTTTGTTTATCTCTCGAAAGATTCTTAGCCGTAGTTTCGTTTCTATTTCAAGTATACACTAATATTTGATTTGGCTTGGTATCAATTGCTTCGTGCAATATAGGAATACCTGAGGAATCCGTATTTTCCTCTGAATGTACCGTTCCTATCGATGAGTTTGGCTTTTCCGATGCGGTAAGCGTTACGCTACTAACGGAAGGTATAGAATAATTAGATTTATAGTTAGGCGGACTTAAGCTATTTTCACCATCTGAAGAAATAAGAATTGGATCATTTTGTTCTCCAGTGTTTACTATCATTGATATATCATCATCCAATGCATTTAACTTTATACGCGACAGTGCATCTGCATTATTATTCTTTTTACCTGGTTTATACTCTATCTCATAATCGTATTCAGCTAATCTAAGTCTCCATCTTGTTAATCTACTACTTGGTTCCTTAAAAGATTGAATCCATGCAAGAGGTTTATGATCGCTCAATATTTTAAATTTAATCCCATATAGATATGGTCTAAAATGTTTACATGCCCAAACTATGGCTAAAAGTTCCTTTTCTATTGTACTATAACGAGTTTCGGCGTCATTTAAAGTTCTACTCGCGTAAGCAATAGGTTTATCACTACCTATAGGGCCTTGCGATAGTACTGCACCGATCGCAAAGTTTGATGCGTCAGTAGTTAGAAGGAATGGTTTACTAAAGTCTGGAAACTGTAATAATGGGGCATTAGTTAATAGTTCTTTACATTTTTCGAATGAATTTATGTATTCCTCAGTTAGATTAACTTTATTCTTTTTCTTTAAACAATTCGTAAGTGGTTGAGTTATTTTAGAGAAATCTTTAATAAACTTACGATAATAACCTACTAGTCCTAAGAAACTTTTTATTTCCGTAGGGGTTTTCGGTAATGGGAAATCTAATACTGCCTTTATTTTATCATTATTTGGCTTTAATCCGTCTTTGGATATTGTATGGCCTAAGTATAGTATTCTTTTCTTAAAAATTCGCATTTGTCTAACGTAACTTGTAAATTAGTTTCTCTTAATCTATCAAATATCTTTCTAAGTTTATTAATGTGGTCTTGTAAACTAGTTGAATATACTATTATATCATCTAAGTACACGAGGCAATGTATTCCTTGCAATCCTCTGAGTACGTTGTCCACAGCCCTTTGAAATGTAGCAGGGGCTGTTTTTAACCCAAAGGGCATTCGAGTAAACTCGTAATGACCTGATTGAGTAGTAAACGCGGTTTTAGGTTGATCGGCTTTATCTACTTCTAACTGATGGTAATCACTAGCTAAATCTATCGTAGAAAAGTAGGAAGCATTGCCTAATCTATCAAATAAATCTGAAATATTTGGTAATGGGTACTTATCGTCTATCGTTATTTCGTTAAGCCTTCTGTAGTCAATGACCATACGAAACTTTCGTTCGCCGGAGGCATCAATTTTTTTTGGTACAAGATGTACAGGGGCGCTCCATGGGGAGTGAGACTCTGTAATAACATTGTTTTCTAATAATTTATTTACTTGTTTCTGAATTTCCTCGTTTTGAGCTATAGGATGTTTATATGGACGGATATATATAGGATCTTCATTCTTAGTCCTAATCTTATGTTTAACTTGATTTGTAAAAGAAAGAGGGATCTCCTCACAGTGAAATATATCTTTATATTCCTCACATAGATTTGTTATGTAGGATTTTTCTTCATTATTTAAATGATCTAACCTTAACTTAGATAGATTACTTTGTAATATTTCTTCTATATTTAAATCTAAACTATCAGTATTATTAGTGTAATTAATATAACAAGATTCGTTTTTTAATTTAATAGCATCCATAGGCCTATCAAACGTGATGGTTATATATTTTTGTGTTGTGTTTTGTATGACTGTTTGAGCAAACGAGTCTACACAATTTACAAAAGCGTCAGGCATGCGTACGCCTGGATAGAATTCGATTTTATTTAAAATAACACTACCGTTTTTTAAAATTGTTGGGATTTTTACTCTTGATTCTGAACGTGGTGGTATTTTTATTTGATAAAATGGAGTATACCATATAGGAATGTCTACATATTTAGTTTTTAACACTTGACTCTTCATGTCAACACTAGCTTCTAACTCTTTCAATAGATCAGTACCTATAAGACCATCATATACTGAGTCTACGTCGTAAATAAAAAAGGTATGTTGAATATTAGTATTAAAAGTTTTAGTTAACGGTATGTGTATCGCTTCCTTATGCTTGCTACGACCATGAGTACTAATTACTTCGAATAGTTTACTTATTTTATATTTAGAGAAAAACTGATTTGCCTTCGCGGGGCTTATAAACGAACGAGTGCTACCTGTATCAATAAGAAATATAGAGTCTATCTCTGGTAGTTTAATATGAGGTAGTTTTAAGGAATTATTATAATTTAAATTAATTATTTCGGTGGATTTTCCTCGGAGGCTTCTATGTGAAAATTTGGGGAAACATTATGATGATCTAGTTCATCTTGTTCTAGCATATATAAATCATTTTGATCGTGGATCATATTATTTCTTACGGTTCTCATTGAGACATCTGCATCGTGTTTAGGTGGCGGTCGATTAATGCCAAATTTAAACTGCTGATTCGGGTTTGGTCGGAAAAATCCTGACTGTTTATAGTTGTTCAACGCTCTCGGAAACTGAGGTTGACTACTACCTATCTGCCTATTATTGAAAGTATTAAAATTAGGTCTATAGCCTTGAGGCTGTGGTGTAGTGAACCTATTATTATTCGGTACAAAGTTCGGCCTAAACTGTGGCGTTATTTGCGGTTTATTTTGTGGTATGTTAAATTTAAATGGTGTTGAAGGGACGTTAGGTTTAAAATTATTATTAATACCTCCTTGTGAATTGGGAGTTATTTGTTTAGGTTTATAATTCTTTAAATTGTATCGTGTTTGGAAGTTTACTTCCTCAGTTACGACGCTCAAAGCTGCTTCTAAATTAGTGCATTTATTTAGCCTTACAAAACGCAGTAATTCTTCGGGTAAATTGTATAGGAAAACATTTAACGCGGTATTATTATAGATTATTTATTTATTTATTTATACATCATGCACTTTATGTACATAGGCGGACTTAATGCCTAAGGCATTCTCTACCAGTCAACCTTTGGGTGATGCAGAGAAAATAGGAAGTAGGTGCGTTTCAGATGTTGAAAAGAAGAAGTAGACATATACAAACTTTCATATACTAAAATTAATACAAATACATAAATACATACAAATACATACTTAAGTTGATGTAAGTCTATATACATACATACACAAATAAATATCATAACAAGTAATAATAAGATGATAATCATGTATTGGTTGATTCTACCAGCTGTTTCAGTAAATACTGCTTCACTTTTTTCTTAAAAGTAAAAGCGTTGCTAGCCATCCTGACTTCGAAGGGAAGCTCATTCCAGAGAAGAACGGACTGCACAAAGAAAGATGTGCCAACAAACTCAGATGTATGGGAGGGGCAACGAAGGAGAAGATTCTTAGAAGACCGAAGCTTTCTGTCGTGATTGCTACATAGGAGTTGGAAATAAGAGTTTAAATATGTTGGCGAAGATGGGTTATTAGGTAAAGAGAATAGAACAGTGAGCGCGCGTAATTTTCGGCGTAGACGAATTGGTAGCCAATTGAGCTGCGAACGGAAAGAGGATACATGGTCATATTTACGGAGATTATAAACAAATCGAATGCAGTTATTAAGAAGACGGTCTAATTTATCGAGAAGATCTGCATTCAGGTCGTAGCAGCACACATCACCATAGTCGATTAAGGGGAAGGAAGTCGATTATATATTTAGCTGCTTTGATACCCTCGTCGGTTAAAAGGTTTACCTTGGAAATTAAGGAACTTCTTGTATTCTGTATCCTATGACATAAGTCAATGTAAGATTCGCCGTTTTTTATTTTAATATTTTCTAATTCTATGGCTATGCAAGCCTCGGATCTAGGATCACCGAAATGTTGGACGAACAACTCTTTCAATTGTTCCCAGCTTGTGACGTTTTCTCTTTCGCTGACTAAAATTGCGGCTTTACCTATTAATCTACTCGTAATGCAATGGTATAGATACGTTAGTTGAGCGGGATTATTATCTAAAACTATTTATAACATATTCACATTTATTAAAAAATAAATTAAGTAATTTTTCATCTCCGTCGAATCGCGGGATGATATTTTGAATCTCTTTAGGAATCAACTGGATCTGATTCATAATGAATTATTTAACAATTACACAATAATTAAAATTTAGGGCAAATAAATAACTAATACGTAACTAGCTATGTTTGTCTAGAATACGCGGCTTAATATTATCTTGTAATTCGGCGATTTTGACCAACTTTACAAGAACGCTTATTTGACGAGATTTAGTCCAATTAAACGTAAATAATTATGGGTGGTAAGACATAGAAAGGAGTAGGGTAAGGGTTTACTCACATTACGCTTCTCAGTTCCATGCTGATTCTGTCTTCTTGTCGAGTGCTCGTTGACGAATTTATTTGGTAGGTTCTTGCGGATATGTCGTCTAGGCGTTAAGTACTAAGTTACGACCGATTTTTGTGTACGAAAACGAAGACTTCGCGACTTTAAATATCCGACCCGGCTGCGCCAGTCAAATATGAACACTTTTTGTTCACAAAAAAGATACTTTATTTAAGAATACAAGTTTTTAGCAGGACAGTATGTCACTGGCAAGATGGTACTAACAGAATGAACAGAATGACCAGAATGAATCATCTAATTCTTAAACTTAGCTTACATACTGGATTACAGTGTGTGTGTGTGCTGTCCGTGTGATGGGACCCACGGGTAGCTTCTTGGTACATGGTAATTAATTTAATGTGTTTGGTCTACATTAGTTTTATGATGATTATACTAAATCGGTATAGGTGTCAAATTGCTAATCGACAGCGTTGGTGGCGTGATGCGCCCTTAGTGTACTAACACAGTTCTGAGTATGGGGTCGGAATGCATAACTAAGTAAATATAATTGTTTTATATACTCTTTCTTTGTCGTTTATAGCGTTTGTTTCAATTAGTTTTTCTTATACAATACAGTCATCGTTAACGGTTAACAGCAATATAAAAATAACGTTATTAATAACCGCTATCAGATATTTTTCCCAGCGTAAAAGTTAAACCTATCTGTTGATACTGAAAGCAACAATACTTGAGCAGCATCAATTATCACAAGTCTGCAAAATAAAAACAAATTGAGAGGTATTTCGATTTTCTTGCGTAATTCTTATGTTTTTGGGTGTGCTGAAGCCGAAAATGGCTTTTATTTTGTTGTAGAACGTCACATTTTCTGACAATGTAGGTAGCTATGTTAAACAAGTCCTCATCGTAAAATAAAAGATAATAGCCTAATTTTCTTTCGAATATTTTTAATTGCGTACACAAAACTTATTTATTCATCCAAAATACAGTAATTGATAATTACTAAACACATTTCTTTTTCCCAGTGAGACTCCTTTTGGTACATTTGCATTTGTGCAAAGCATCAGGAATGTCTCTTTGAAGTGTCCAACAATAGGCGGCCATCATTGAGACGTTTCATCTTCCCTGGTATACCTTTTCTCCATCTCTTTAATATCCTGATGAAATCGTTCACCTCGCTCTTCACTCACATCTCCTAAATTATCTGGAAAGTAGTCAAGGTGGGAATGACGGAAATATACTTTTAGACTCATTAAGCAACCTAAAGCTTGAAATGCTTTTAACATTCTTTTGACAATTTGTTTGTAGTTGGTCTTTGTAGTAGGTCTTTGTTATTGTTCGTTACGTTCTTTTCACCAACCTTAAGCTACCTTGCTGGCCAACACTTTTTGATCCAGTGATTTGCTTGGTCTCTATTGTCCCATAGACACAAAAAGCAAGAGAATTTGGAAATCAAAATAAAATTGTAACTATTTATTTACGACTTCAAACTAGCCCAAAGAGCCCTTTTCTATAATAAAACTTTGCGTTTTGCTAGATAACCTGACATTCTGGAATTTTTTGAGTATTTTCTTTTTGTATTCAGAACACTTAAATACATATAAATCAGTTGAAAACATCCAGACAGCTTTTTCGTTGCAGACCTGTGTTATTAAACGTATCATTCAATTTTCGTCTTTTTTCAGTTGTTGCCGAGTAGACGAATCACTAACACACATTTTTTTTAACGTCTGGAAACCCAATCGGGCCGTCACCACACTGAGGTTTACGGCAGGGTGGTGTGTCGGCATCGGACCGACTAAACCCACATGGTGTGTCATTGTGCACCTGATGTAGGAGGGAATCTGCCCGCTACCGTGAGCACCATCTGCGGTTAAACTCTCTAGTTTAGGGGACGTTCGGCACACGTGGACGTCGTCTCCACGCGGCTGGCTATTGTAACGGATGGAGGGGAAAACCCGTCCCGTCCACCCGCGCCCATATTCAAAGCGGCATGAGGCGCTCTACCGACACTTCCCTCAACCTTGAGTATTCGTAACTCAAGAGACATCAGTGTGGAATTGAATCCACTTCCTCTGCCTTAACTGTCAGAATCTAAACACTAAACCAACTGACACGTTAGTTATAAATACACGAAATGTTAGACAATATCTGTTCCGTTGCTGTACAGATAATGGAGAGGTATTCTTTCCTCGTTCTCTGATTCACGAGTCATTATTAAAATATTCACACAAAAACAATTTACCCAGAACATTCAAATAAAATGAATGTATCTCAAATTAAACTTCTTATTTTATGTTTATTTGCTTGATTTGAATAAAAATATCTTTAACTTAATTGTCATTGTTTATGTTTCTGTAAAACAATGGCAGATTTAAAGATTAAAAAGACTCTTGGGTTTTCCTTATTTGTTAAAAAATTTGCGGTTGAATTAATGTTTTAAATGTGTTCATAGAGTTTTTATTTCGGTTTTTTATCTTATATTTTAACTATATTTTTAGTTTATAGATGGTAGAGGTCTGATGGTAGTCGCTGTTTGTAAAAACTCGAAGTTCAGCCGTATTGTAGTAGACCTCCCACCGTTTACTCGAAGGAAGATAATTTAAACTATTTTTTTTCTCTATATTAAGAGCCTGCCAAAGTGACTCTACTCTGCCTGATGGAAAGCATGAATAGGATCCAAAGAGTTGTAGTCACCATACTCATTGTAAATGCAGACAATGCAGTACGGTGACACACTTTGGCGGCCTTGTGAGGTGCTTTTTCACACCCCGCTTGGGGACGTAAAAGGCATGACATTCATCGTGACAGTGTAAGAATTACACAGTTACCACGATAACTGTCACGCCTGCATCAATGGGCCTCCGGTCTCACACTCACCAACGAAACGTGACAACACGAATGCTGGTACTTTCGGTTGGTCTTCTGTGGGAGGGTAGTACTGCCCCGGTCGAGCCGGCCCGCTCGTGCTGAAATCAGCGCGGCTTTACCACTTAGCAATAAAATGTTGATCCATGTATATATTTTTAAATTACATTTATAGTCCCAAAAAAGGAGGTCTGTAGTCTTGTGTGAAAATCGTTTAATATCAATAACTATAATTACGATATTAACAGGTCTTGGGTTCGATTCTTGGGACAAATTTTTGTGTGATGAACACGATCCTTTGTTCTGCCTGGGTGTAATTTATCTATAATATGTATGTATTTAGAAACATATAAGTGTGTTTATCAGCAGACTGGTTACCATAGCACATACTTTGCCTAGTTTAAGATCAGACGGTAGTGTGTGAGATGTGTGAGGATGATGGTTTCCTGGCCAATTTCGAGAACTTCAATCTCAACCAGAGACCAGCCGACAGCCAACTGCGCTGGAGACATTACATATAACTATAGTGTTCGCAAACAGGTGCACTCTCTGTTCCCTCTCTCTCATCATCTGATGGAATGAAATGGCAAATAAATAAAAGATAAAAAAAAAAGAAACGATGGCCGATAGGGCCATAAAGTTCTGGAGTGGCGACCGCGTACTGGAAAACGCTGCGATGGTAGGTATCCCACAAGGTTTTCCGACGACCTAGTGAAGGTCGTGGAAAACTGCTGGATGCGGGCGGCACGGAACCGTCTGTTGTGGAGAACTTTGAGGTAGGCCTATGTCCAGCAGTGAACGTTTTTTGGCTGAGAGATGATGGTGATAATACAGAAGATGGATCGATGTAGACATTCTATTTCGAAACTGTCAGATACATGGTTATTGAAACTATTCGATGATCATTGCCCGTTATTCAAGCAGCATACTCCTTATTGTTTCTGTAAACCAGTAATGTACGTGCAAAATGTTAAATCGACCAGCTCATTTATTATCAGCAGATGTAAATTGTCGCGGTAAGAATTGATTTCCTTAAACCTTTTTACAGTTTTGTGTTTCTACCTTATCGGTTTTATTTATTCTAAAGACATTTTTAAATACACACATTATAGATTAATTATACACAGATATGGAACAAATGATCGCGTTCGTCACATAATTATTTATCCTCGATGGGAATCGATCATCATCTCAGGACCTTGTGGAGAGAACGGACGTCATTTCCCTCCTGCGCAAAGAGAGAATCCTCTGACCAGGCGACGTGATCATGCCTGACGGGCCGCGGTACAACAGTTGATGTTGGGATGTGTATATGCTAATCACAGCGAAAATGTCATTATCCCGATACAGGGGTAGCAGTTGCTTCGTAATTCATTACTCAGTACATCGATGAATCGGTAGATGGCGCTGTAGTATGTATTTTGTTCATGCTATATGTGGAAGTTGCCACGATCTCTTCAGTATTTTATTCAATATTTTTTCCCTTATTCAAACGGCGCCTGCTGAGGATACAAAGGCAATCCCCATTCTGGTAAATTTAAAAATGAAATAGATATTTTTATGAATAGTTACGTCATCTCATGGTAAGTGACCACACCGTCTATATATACCTGCAACTTAGTGGTCATAGGTGCATTATGTTTATATAAATAAATCCAAGTCGATACTATAAAAAATAAGTTGTCCCGCGATTAGTCACCACAATCTTCATATATCTATCGCTTTATATATTTCATATTTTCACATATCCTTCCGATTCGACCTTCAAACCTCCAAGAAAAGCTCGTACTCCTTGAGATACAGGATATGTAACCTCTGTGCACCTACCTCTCAAGATTTCTACTTCACCCAACAATGGAAAAAGAATGTCCTGGGTGTTAAATTTGCCGATGTGCGATGCATAAAGTTTAAAAATAAATGAAAAACTCATGTGGGCCTAATTTAATGAAATTTTATTGAAAGTTACTCATTTTTAGGGTTCCGTACCTCGGGAAGCCTTATAGGATCACTTTGTTGTCCGTTCGTACGTCTGTCAAGACCCTTTTTCTAAGGAATGCGTGGAGGTATTAAGCTGAAATTTATATCAAATACTCCCGTTTACTGTTCCTTGGAGCCAACTAAAAGATACAACCGTTTATGTCGCAAATTTCGGCAAATTTACCAGAATACTTTCCATGAACTCAGAATCTCGAAATTTGGTACGAAGTAACGTCTGATAGCACAGATAAGGGAAAAATTAAGAAAACTGTAAATTTTTAGTTACATTATGTAATAATTTTTTTTTTTAATAATTTTAAAGTTACTGCCCTTTCCTCATAAACGTGTAGAAGAGGTGTTAAATTAAAATTGCTGTAAAAAAAAACAAACTTCGAATGACTCTATTGTCGTTATGGGTAAACTTTTACTTATGTACCTACAGGTTTGTACGGATCACTCGGTGCGTGAGTCCGACTTCCACATGAGTTTCTTTTTAAATGAGTTTATAAGCATACAGAAAACCTACACAAAGAACACCTAGACTCAGAACAACAATTTCTGGATTACACAAAGTATTTTTCCCATGTGAAGTTAGAACCCACAACACTCAACACAGAAAAAAGCAGCGTGGTGACCGCTTAAACTACTACAGTATCCGTACTACCAAAGTATATATCTTTCAGCTTTAAAAACAAACAATAAAAAAAATTGTCAACCAAAAAATATTACATTACAGCTTTATTCCAATAATATTGGTATTATACGTTCAATTTTTAATGAATTAACGACTGTTGGTTACTTAGATTTTGAAGTTTATTTCATTACAAATAGTTTTTCAGGTATATCCAACGACACATTCGTAATTTTATTTATTTTTATTAACCACAGGCAATATTCAAAAAGAAATACACATAGTTTACAAAGTTTAGGCAGAACTAAAGACATCTTACCTTCGAAGCGTTCGTAAGGTAATGTCAAACATAATAAAATCACCGCCTTTTACCTTCATTTCTACTTCTATGATAACTTTAATCTTTTACTATTTACAAGAGTTTTTTTTTCTGTTTCAATAACCTGCCAAAGTGTATCTACTCTGCCTAATGGAAAGAATGAATAGAATCCAAACGTTGCGGTCACCATACTCATTGCAAATGCAGACAATGCGGAATGGCAACCCACACTATGGCGGCCTAGTGAGATGCGTTTTCACGCCCCGCTTGGGGACGTAAAAGGCATGACAGTCATCGTGGCAGTGTAAGGATTACACAGTTACCACAATAACTGTCACCCCAGCATCAATGGGCTTCCGGCCTCACACTCACCAACGAAACACAATAACACGGACGCTGGCGCTTTAGGTTGGTCTTCTGTGAGAGAGTAAAACTGCCCCGGTCGAGCCGGCCCACTCGTGATCGTTTATTTTTTACTTTTAAATTATCGTATATTTTTCTAAGTGTGTTTATCATGGACTTGACATTCCTAACAAATAGAAGGAGCTTATTTTCCCAAATCTGATGTGATTGCATATGGATATTATCTAATACTAAAGTACTCATCAAGAAGAATCAAATAAGCCCAAAATCAAAGCAATACCGTCGTTTCATTAGTGAGATCCTATGACTACATTCCAGTTTCATCATCGAATCTCAGTTACCATAAAGCACGAAAGTTCTGATCAAGAAATTAAACGAGCCCAAATTCGATGGGATTGTGTCGTTTTAATTCGGACTTTTTACGGCCACCTTCAGCTAAACTATCAAACCCTGGATACTATTAAGAGACGAAGTACACATCAAGACGAATCATACGAGACCGAATTCGATGAGGTTAAGTCGTTTTATAATAGAGTTCTTATAGCCACTTTCCAGCTATCTCATCATGGATACCATCAAAAGATAAAGTGTTTGTCAAGACAAATCAAACGAGTCCAAAGTCGATGTGGTTGCATCGTCGCATCACAGAGTGCCTAAGGCCAACTTTTGACCCCATCATCAGATCGTGTTCATGTCATTATAATACTGCATTTTCACGTGATATATTGCAATATTTCAGCTTAATCTTTTAAAATTGAGTTGTAATATTCCATCCGGACAAACATAGTTAAATACATACTACTACATACATCCGTACCTGGCAGAAGTCATAAAGCCATAGTTCCTGCGCCAGACCTTTCCCTGGTCGTGTCGCATATCCGTCTGATGAGAATGAGAGAACAGAGAGTGCACCTGTGTTAGCATTCACACTTGTGCTGTATACTATCTCCTGCCAAATTAGCTGGTCATCGTTGTGACTGACCACCGTAGCCGAGATCGGCCAGGATACATTGCAAATTAAATAAAAACTTGTAAAAACTCATTCATGCTAATACATTTTAATTAAATACACAATCATTACTAAATTAAAGGAAAAAGTGTGTCCGTATGTTTACCGAGTGATATCTTTATCTCCTTTTTTTTTAAACAGACCCTGTATTTCATGCACCGTCAATCCTTTAGTTTCGGGCAGAAAGTAAAAGAAGAAAATAGAACAAGCAAAACAGACAAGAGAAAAGAAATAAAATATAGATGGCAATCCGATTAAAGGTACCAGGATGTTGAAGAAGAAGAAACAGCAGAACAGACACGTTGTTGACCATTCTTCTGCTATCATCATTAGGACGCTCTTCACCTGAAACGATAAAGTCTTCTTATAATAGGTTTTTAATAATACAAGTTTCAAGTTAAACAGAGCTTGTACTTACTGCTATTGACTGACATAATAAGTCGCTGAAACTACCACTGCACCACCGAGGTAGATAGTCATTTATATAAGTTACGTATTGACAAGGTAATATTACATACACAGTATTATAACTCAAGACTATTGAAATATGTAATAACCTACAGCCGCGCGGTATCTAAACACGTAGTAGTACTACCCACCTACAGTTTTTTAATTGTATCTACCTACTACTTGAATGTCTTAATAATTTTGTAATTGTAAGTATTATATATTTCGTTTCAAAAAAATAAATCTGTTGTAAATAAAATAGAAAGCATTAAAAAAAATCATGTTATTGTTTCTTTATTATTAGAATGATTTTAAAAAAAATAAACACCTTTATAAATGTTACATTAAAAATATTTGTGTCTGGACCGAGAAAGCTATGGAAAGCATTATTGTTCAATTTAATATAATATTATATCCAGTTTATTGAAAAATATTTTGTTTGGATGCATTATTGCAGAATTCAAGCAGCTAAAACAGCACAATATAGTCTATAATTACTTTTTGTCATATGACGTAAGTAATTTTAGTTATTTCAATCAAATATTCACAACTCGCACGATTAGTGCTTAGAAAACCATCACACCGTCCATTCGCTAATTCGGTACATTCGTGACTAGTTGTGTACCGAGTGTATACCGAACTCGAGGTGCGTAGATATGACTCGCATTCGGATCATTTGTATGAAGACAGAATACTGTTAAATAATATTACTGTGGCGGTAATATTGTCAAGTAATACAGAGCTAGCCCGGGCAGATATCAACATAACTATGGCCAATAATCATTAAGGATGTTGCTGGAATATTAAATACCAGAACTGTCAATGCTCTAAAATTGTCCAATTATTGAGCTTTCCATTTTCGTTGTGCACTATAGTAAGTTAAATGCTAATTGCATTTTTTATTTTCTCTAGAATCAACCAGAATAAAGACGTTAATAAATTACCTCCGGTAAATAGATCTCAGCTGATATCACAAAACTCATAGTTCCTGGTCCAAAAGTGTGTGATGCAGCAAATACACATATTAAAAGTGGTAATGACCAAATTGGTAGCCATGCCATTGATATTTGGGTGCCAATCAAGACACAACAAATGCCATTCACTAAAGACGAGTGTATTAGAAGTGGCTGTAATGAAAAAGCAAATGGTGAGTTAGGTGTATGTTTTCTATTGGCATACGCTGTTTAGTTATGTCATCATGATCATCATTAAAAGCCTTAAGTAGTCCATTGCTGGACATAGGCCTGTCCTTAGCAAGGAGATTTTGGCCTACTATACCACGCTAGTCAGACCAGTCCTTATTCACAGAGCAATTTCAAGTTTTACTTCTTTTTACAGTACTAGCAGTCTCTTAGTCGGCTTTGATGACAACAACAAAAGAGGTACGTACACCAAAAGGTAAAACAAAACTGTAGACTCGTTATTGAATAAAAATTTTTGCTACTCACTCTTCGTCCAATTCTCTCACACGAAGCTGCTGCAGTTGCACCAGCTACTATCACAACACTGCCAAGTATCAAACTACATATGTTAGGGGAAATGGCATCACCCAATGCATCAGTGAAGAATGGTTCCGCATATGTCTGCACCACTGGCAGACCCTGGCCTACAAAAGCAGTGTACAGAACCAAAGCTAAGCAAAACTGCCGTCGAGTTGATGGGGTAGTTTCTGGAAAATTGTTTTTGTTGGTGGTTAATTATCTTTCATGGTGTAGCTTCATAAGTTTAGATTTAATGAAATAAAAAAATATCTATGTCAATGTGTGTGCTTGTAGTTGTGAGATTGACACTAGGAATATGCGTAGCTTGTTAACTTATTTTTATTTTTAAGACCCACTCCGGCTTTATGCGAATGCAATCGGTACTGACCACTCTGTCCAAACATATTAATTCTCTGATATCTTCTAAGGTTTTCATTTTATTGTAAAAGGCAATTTTGATCTACAATAAATATACAACATGATTCAATTGGATAAGGATTAATATTAAATTGGTTAGATCCACTTTAAAAGTATGACCCACAAGTCTAATCTTAAAACATACAAATACATAGATATACGCTATCGTGGATTTTCTTGTAGGTATTTTAATGATAAACAATTTTTAATAATTGTACTCGATACATTTAAAGTTTTTTTCAGAGCTTGCCAAAGTGACTCTACTCTGCCTGATAGAAAGCGTGAACAGAACCCAAAAGTCGTGGTCACTAGGTCGCCATATTCGTTGCGAATGCTGACAAT
Source organism: Hypercompe scribonia (assembly GCA_949316085.1). NCBI lineage: Eukaryota > Metazoa > Arthropoda > Insecta > Lepidoptera > Erebidae > Hypercompe > Hypercompe scribonia. Next base: position 15,896,913 of record OX438986.1, read on the forward strand.
GCAGTAGGGTAACCCACGCTATGGTGGCCTAGTGAGACGCTTTTTCACACCCCGCTTGCAGACGTACAAGGCATGAAAATCATCATTACAGTGTAAGGTTCATACACTTAGTACAATAACACCAAAGAAACACAAAAGTATGGATACTGTCGCATATTAAGTAAATTCTTTTTTTTTGTATTAATAGCCTGCAAAAATGACTCTACTCTGCCTGATGGAAAGCATGAATAGAATTCAAGAGTTGTGGTCACCATACTCATTGCAAATGCAGACAATGCAGTATGGCGACCCACACTATGGCGGCCTTGTGAGATGCTTTTCCACACCACGGTTGGGGACGTAAAAGGCTTGCCAGTCCTCGTCACAGTGTAAGTGACGAGGCTTACGTAACGTACGTAAGGCTTACACAGTTACCACGATAACTGTCATCCCTGCATCAAAGGGCTGCCGGGCTTCGGTCCGGTTCACACTCACCAACGAAACACGACAACACGGATGCTGGCGCTTTAGGTTGGTCTTCTGTGGGAGGGTAGTACTACCGGCCCGCTCGTGCTGAAATCAGCGTGGCTCTACTGCCTTACGCAATACACAATTAAACCTAATTACATTAGTGAGAGTATAAGTAATTTATTCGAAACTGCTACTTATTGCAATTTTAAAACCAGAGTTATCAACCAGTATGGATTAATAAAATTTAAAATTGACAACATCTTTACATTAGTAATGTGACGTCAATCCTAACCTTACAGTAATGTAGCTTATACATCAGAATAATGCATAGGCTATTATTTACCACGATAATCGACATAGACACGAGCGGAGTCTCGGGCAAATGGCAGAAATTTGGACAAAGCTAGTAAAGGAAGTAAATTTTACCGCAAGATGCTTCGGTACAAATGGACAGAAATTATATCGCGATATCTCAGGACACCAGTGTTAAGTGATTCTATCGTTACTTTTCACCGAATAAATAATGTTAGTGAAACTTAGTCCTCCAAATCTCATGATTCTGACAGGGAGGTCAAAGAATGACTATACATTTGGAACTCTGGAGTTATAATTAATTCGTTTGTCCGTTTACTACATAAAAACAATGTCGATATAATTTTCTGTTGACTCATGACTCTGAAGCGTTTTGATTTTTATATTTCAAATTCATAAAAGTGAAATTTAAAGAAGCAAAATATGGTTTTTCATACGTTTTACGTCAACAATAATTTAACCAATTCGATAATTGCAGTTAAAAAAAACCACTTTGGTTATTTTACCTCAGGACTCCGTCATTCGTGAATAAAATTGGAAAATTATTTCTTATTTGATCGGTATACGGATAGTATGCTTATGATGGACCTGTTGATAAAGTGTTAGCTAATTTCTAGTTCGAATTGAAACTTTATTTAGTGTTGGATAGTCTGTTTATTGAGGAAGACTTTGAGTTAGATAACATTACACCACCACCTATACATACTTTTAAATATTTATAAGTGAATGTTACTTAAAATGTAAACATTATCTTCATCAACTGCCTTTAAAAGTCCACGGCTGGACATTTTCTCCTTATAAAAGAGGTTTTGGCCTACCTTATCCCGCTTGGCATACGAGTTGGTATACTATTTGTATCAAGATTGCCTTTTCTTTACAGTGACAGGGTCTTGCGCAGTTCACCTTTAGACGTTTCGAATACAACGTGCTTGTGTTCATCATTTTCATTTAAGAAGAGGCACAAACAATTTTATTTGTATACCAATATGTACAAGACTTCAAAGTGACAGAAGTAACACACCTTGACACAAAAACTTTACTTACTAAAAAACTGCCAACAAGACACTTGTTTCGGATGTAATTTCATCATTTCTTTATCTAACACTAAAGATTGGCTATCTGGAAATTAAAAAGAAAAACAATTTATTGTTACAGTCCTTTCTTTTAGAAGAAAAAATATATGACAAGTTAAATTTACAATAAATATTAATAATATCTCCTCGGATAATCCCTGATGTCAGACTTGAACTAACTGAAACTATATTCCGTCTCTTGTACAATAATTTCTCCAGTTAATAAGCCAGAGAAACAAATATAATTTAAAAAATGGAAATCTTTAGTATTCCAATGGACTCGAGGTTAACAATATGATAATTAATTTCTACATTTGAAAGAAGTGTTATGTTTTGCGAGTATACCTGTGTATGTGTGTATGTTTCTTTGATACACATCATCATCATCATTATCAACAATCTTTTACAGTCCACTACTGGAAATAGGCCTCTCCTTAGCAAGGAGGTTTTGGTCTACTATACCACGCTGGCCAGACGGGTTGGAATAGGGTTTGTTTCAAGTTTTCCTTCTCTTTGTAATGATGTTGTCTTGCATACTTTGTTCCTTTATTCGCCTTTTACGACACCCACGGGATGAATAGGGGTGGTAACACTATGTATTCTTAATGCGTCGCTACACGGACACTTTGGTACACTCTGTTGTCTATACGGCTTAACGAATTTTGTTATTCGATGTGCCATTGGGATCGTCTTAGTCCAGACAGAGACTGATACTGGGTATACGCAAAAATTTTAAGTAAACATTTATGTGGGATCAAATTCTTTTCTTTTCACAATCAATTTGTTATGTATTTGGTCTCATAACAACAGAAATAAAGTTGTACTTACCTTCTCTGTCTGACTTTAGAGTTCTTCGAATGTTATTCAACTCTGCTACCAGCTCTTTAGAAGTACTACTTAAGCGTCTGTAAAATGCCAAAGATTTTGCTGCTTCCTAAAATGTTACATTGTCTAGAATACTCCATATTGCGACAGAAATTGACTAGATTGTTTTATTTTTTATTATCTTGTTTTAAGAGTCTGCCAAAGTGATTCTACTCTGCCTGATAGAAAGCACGAATAGTATCCAAGAATTGTGGTCAACATACTTCTTCCGAATACAGACAATGCAGTAAGTTGACCCACACTATGGCGACCTAGTGAGATGCTGTTTCACGCCCATGGTTGTCTAGGACCAATAATTGTGGGACTGTAATTTGTTTTGTATCTATATAATTTAGGGCGCCATAGCGTGGGTCACCATACTGCACTGTCTTCATTCGCACTGAGTACGGTGACTGGCGACGCTCTTGGATTCTATTCATGCTTTCCATCAGACAGAATAGAGTCACTTTGGTAGGCTGCCATAAAAAAAAAACATGTAAGTGTATACCAGTGCATGTGTGTATGTTTCTTTGGTACACATCATCATCATCATCATCAACAGCCTTTTACAGTCCACTACTGGACATAGGCCTCTCCTTAGCAAAGAGGTTTTGGCCTACTATACCACACTGGCCAGACGGGTTGGAATAGGGTATGTTTCAAGTTTTCCTTCTCTTTGTAATGATGTTGTCTTGCATACTCCGTTCCCTTAGTCGCCTTTTACGACACCCACGGGATGAATAGGGGTGGTAACACTATGTATTCTTAATCCGTCGCTACACGGACACTTTGGTACACTCTGTTGTCTATACGGCTTGACGAATTTTGTTATTCGGCTATGTATTATAAAATTAATATTTTTTATTAATATATAAGTATGTTTTTAAAAGAGCTATTACCACAGCAGCGGTTCTGCCCACTTTGGGATTAGACTACCGTGTTCAAAGTTATTTAAACTTACTGATATTAATATCTTTAAATATTAGGTCGACTTTCTGTAGAATGGCTTAAAATAGTTTAAATTCTGACTCACCTTTTCATTACCCCTCGTCATAAGAGTAACTGGAGATTCTTTTAACACCGCAATCAGGAACACACCGGTTACAGAGAACAGGAGACTCGTATACACCATCATATGGTATTCTAAACTCCCTCCAAGAAAATATGATATCAGCATCCCCAAGTACATGAATAGGACAGGTCCAGATGTTAATATACCTCTAATAGAAACTTGAACGATTTCACTGATGTATATGAGGACTTCTAGAAAGATTGTATTCGCGCATCCTGATATAGCTCTGGCTATTAAAATAACCATTATTTTGTTAGTTGCGGCTATTATAGACCAAGATATCTAAAATCAGAAAGATAAATTTCTTTTAACTATATCATATACTTGCTAAAAAATAAGATTATTCTTTTTGATTCTTTTTTTTTTATACTATCAAAATGACTCTACTCTGTCCAATAGAAAGCATGAAAAAATCCAACAGTCGTGGTCATCACACTCATTTTGAATGTAGACAATGCAGTATAGTCACCTACACCATGACGGTATAGTGAGATGCTTTTTCACGCCCCGCTTGGGGACGTAAAAGGCACGACAGTCATCGTGGCAGTATAAGACTCACACACTTACCACGATAATTGTCACCATCAATGAACCTCTGGTCTCACACTCAACAGCAAAAGACGTTGGAATGGATGCTGTCCTTTAGCTCTATTTTCTATAAGAGGGTAGAACCGTCCCGGCCGAACCGGCCCGTTCGTGCTAAAATCATCGTGGCTCTACTACTTTTTTCGAGAGATCACGGGATCACGTTATTTTAAACGTTTAAAAGGTACATTAAGCAGTACACAGAGCTTTCTTCGTGATGTTTATTATTTATTTAATAACAAATAAACTTTATTAATTAAATAATACTATTATTTCTGTCAATTACTAGTCTTCGTAAGCTTACAAGCAAGAAATATAAACAATAATTGGACTATATTTACCACAAATAGTAATGAAGTCAAAAACGTAGTCCATTTACGTCCCAACCTGTCAAGAACACCCCCTGCCACAAGAGGAAGGGCGACTAACATCCCTAAACTCGGAAGACTGCTATACAGAGCAATCTCCAAGTCAACCATTGGTCGCTCTAGAGTTGTGTTCTCCGACTTAAACAGAAGGATTGTCGATGATGGCCAGGCATTGTTCATTCCTAAGTTTATGCACGAGAAGCATACTGTAAATATTATGAAAAACACATTTAATTATCAATTGTAAACATAATCATTTTAAATAGTCTTGATAACATATGAGTAAATGAGAGCCGTGCCTCGGAGAGCACGTTACGACATCGATCTCGGTTTTCATACAAACATACGAGTACATATGTGACAATCGTTATAGGTATTTGGAGTCCTAAAACCTCTGACAACAATATAATAAGTAAATAAATCAATAAATATTTTACATGACATGACATTTAACACACAACGCCATGTCGTTTCAAACTAAGCAGAGCTTGCACTATGACAACTAGACTAATTGTTAGAATACCATCGAGGCAGTCTACAGATAATCATATACATACATAATTACATATCATATATCTACATAATTTACATTTACTTGAATACTAATATTTGGGTTGTGGAAGTCCAACGGTAGTCACTCTACGTAAAAAAACGAAGTTCAACCGTATTGTAGTAGATATTTTATTGACATCGATAAACTAAAGGGTAAGAGGAAAAGGCTCGAAGAATGCCGTGTTAAATAGACTAATTTAATTGCTATTATGATATCATAAAACAGTACTCAAGTTTCAGTAAACAGTCCCAAGTAAACTATATTTTTCTACGTAATACAGGTTCTATTTCTTTTATTTTTATTTTTAACACTTCCTGCATTACATTTGCATAAGGCGGACCTAGTGCCATATGGCATTCTCTACCAGTCAACCCTTAGGTGGTTCAGTCAGTAACGTCATACCTAAGTGTCATTAAGAGAAGCAACGAGTTGGTAGTCGGAATCAATAGTTTACCATAATTTAAGAAAAAGATATATACATGCATGAAAACACAAATAGATATTCAAACAATAAACATACGAGTACAGTATAAAATGTAGCATATAAAATGATTAGTCTATGGGGGAATATCTGATAGCTGTTTCTTATATAATTCTCTGACTTTGGCTTTAAAAGCATTACGATTAGTTATTTTAGGTTTACAATCAAAGAAATACTTACAAAATATTGAAGCAATCACTTGTACCAGAACAGCCATATTTTTGTTTTAGGGTTTGCCAAATATCTACAAACAAAAAAATGTTCAGCAACAAGCAGCTCAAGTTTTAAATATTGGCCAAAATTTGCTCCAGTAGCAACTGGCGCAGGTAAAATTACTTGCTCGTATAGCAATTTTTTAAAGAAAATTCCCACACTATGAACATATTGCTACTGCTACTAACTTTAAACACACACATAAAACAATCACAAAAAAACAGAGAGACAGAACTACAGTTTATGGGTTACACAAGACGTTGTCCCATATTAGGATTTAATCCACAACACTCAGCGTACTAAGAAGCAGTGAGGCAATCCCCTTATCCATTAACGTCCCATCTTCCCTACCGTATTTTTCCTCACACTACAAATTTTTCCCTCTAAATTCTGAAAGTGTTCGGTTGACAGCTATAAGCGTGCTCTTTACCTGAGCGTAACTATAATTGTAATAGTCAAAATGTTGTCGTATAACACACCTCTACCTATCATCTGTTCGTCTATTTTTACTAGTATAAAAAACATTTTAAAACCGAATATAAAACGCTTGTAAAGATAACCTACAATTGTTTGTTGTTACTGATACATGTTCAAAATATAGATCGCATTAATTCATCAGTTCTATCTGTTTTACATCGGGCTCAAGTACACATTCTCATGGTTATTTTTTTGATGTCCAAATGAGTAATTTTTTTATTTTTTTATTTTATTTATTTTTTATTTTTAAAAAAGACAACGCCCGCATTAGGAATAAATCCTGTGTCGCGGGGGACTTTACAAACATACAAGAAACGGACACAAAGAACACCCAGACTCAGAACAACAATTTGTGGATCACACAAAGTGTTGTCCCTTGTGGGGTTTGAACCCACAACACTCAGCGAAGTGGAGAGTGGCGTGGCGACCGCTTAAACCACTAGGCCAGTCGTGCAGTCGTTTAAAACCTGTTTACGTTTTTCGCAAGTAAACATTTGGTACAACAATCGTAGGGGTATAAATAAAATAGATACAGTACATCTATATAAAAAATCTCCTTTCCTAAGAATAATTTGTGTCTTTAGATATTTCAGACATTCAACACACAATGCCATCTAGTTTCAAACTAAGCAGAGCTTGTACTATGATAACTAGACTGACTAATAGAATACTTATATACTTTTTTTTTGTAAATAAATACATGTTACACATAAAAAACACCCAAAAAACAAACATTTACAGATGATACAAACATTTGGTCCGACCCGGGTAACGAACCCGAGACCTCAAGCACAGCAGTCGCTTTCGCTACCGCTACGCCATAACATCTATAGAGCGCTTACATGTGATGAACATAATGAAGCGAGGATAGTTACGATGCAGGGAGTAAACTTGCAGATGGGTGACCTAACAGTGATTGTCGTCCACCACGGTTAATCTGCAACTCTAAACTCACAAGCACGTTGCCCATCTTTAGTGGCTATCTCACAGGGCGTTGGAACCTTCTTTTTTCAGCGTATGGAAACTTCATCAGGCCGTCACCCCACTGGAGTTTACGGCAGAGTGATGTGTCAGAATCGGACCGACTTTTTAGTCGGTGTACCACTCTGCGCCTGATATAGGAGGGATCCGGGAACAATTGCTGTTACGACATCCAGATAAGGGAGTTGAAACCTCCCTTAACCTCACTCTTCAAATTCAAAAATTGTTAATTGTAGAAAGCGAAAACTTTCAAACGATATCATATTATAATAATGTCTTTATGCATCTTATCCACGACCATTTAATAAATATTTCGGACATTTGACACACAACGCCATCTAGTTTCAAACTAAGCAGAGCTTGTACTATGATAACTAGACTGACTGATAGAATACTTATATGTTTTTTTCTGTAAATACATACTGACAGTCTTTAAGAGATTGATAAGGGAGCACTATCTGGCTGATATTGATGTCACATAGTGTTAACTTTGCTGCACTCGATCAGGTAAAGATGTACCCCTTAAGTATGTATGTAATGTCTATAAGTTTCAGCTGTTTTTCCTGTATATATTTATTTATAAATTCACACTACGTGTTACTGTCACTTAATATAAGTTATATGTATTACTACCATTTCCTTTTTCTGTATACTTCTAATACACCAGGCACTACCTTATACTATCCATCTCATGCTCTCTTTCCATCCCATGGTTGCCTGTAAGAGATTGCCAATAGGCGATAAGGCCGCCACTTGTACTTCTTTAGCTTTAAGTCTCTTATAAATTTAATTTGGTGTACAATAAAGAGATATTATTATATTGTACATAGAAAATACTCAAACTTCGAAACAAATATTTGTGGATCATACAAACATTTGATTTGACCTGGGAATCGAACCCGATACCTCAAGCACAGCAGTCACATTGGCTACCGCTGCGCCGCCGAGGCAGTCAATTGATCCCAAACTGAACTATGGTAAGCAGACTTTTAATAAACATACTGAAATATTTCTAAATTGTTAAGTTTAGTCTTAAGTCACGTTCGCTAACCACTAGACCAATATGAAATTCATTCATCAATTCAAATTAAAATTGTGCAGATAGTTGAAAATTATTATATAAAAACAGCAGCATAAAACTATAGAGATCCAGTATACATTTTAAAATTTTCCTGTTGCTAGTTTATTCAACGACAGTTCTAGGTAAACAGCTCAATGAAACAAAACAAGATAAACAAATTACTTTTAGGTTTTTGCTTGCTATAAATATCTGGCCACACTGGTTAGACAGGTTGATATAGAATTTGATTCAATTTGGGGTGCTGGGCTAGAGAACCTCCACGTGGTGCACCTTGATAACGTTGGCAATGGCACTATTTTTTCTGTGCTATCTGGCAGAGGACATCACCGCCAACAGTTAATATTCTAATTAATATTCTATTCACGAAGAGGAGGCCATTTTCTTCGACCGTTCTGGTAGAGGTTTGGTCCAACAGAGCGTGCATGTTTATCGATTCCTCTGTTAGCTCTGCTTGCTCTTCGGAGTAATGAGGAGAAAAACCTCGTTAAAAAATCATGAGGGTGGGACCCTTTCACGGGTCGTATTTTCTCCAACGCCGGCAGTTACAGTGCCGACTCAACTTCCAGCTGCGGATGGCCGAATGACGTATGCCGCTCGCCATTTTACCCGAAGATCCCGAGGGGTGCGTATGTCGTAGTAACAGCTGTTCCTGGATCCCTCTTATCTCAGGCGCAGAGCACACCATGTGTTTTTAGTCGCTCCGATTCCGACTTAAGTAAACTCCGATGCGGTTATGGCCCGAGGAGGTTTCCACACGTTAAAAAAAAAGGATTTATTTCAAATTGAGATGGCCGACATCCGCGCGGCCTGTGCTGGTGCTCGGAGGTCCTACACCCATTGTCAGCGGCAGACTATCTAGACGAGCGTACCGTCATGTATGAAGACAGATGATTTTGGGGGACGCCGACTCATATCGGGTTTGTTCTCGGACCAATCCCGTGAAACATGAGATACGACTGGGCCCTTCGCTGGCGTCGTCACTCCGGACTGAGCGTAATATGTTACACCGATAATATACTGGTTATAGCTGACGGGGTAAAGTTTCAAGAGGAGCGCCGCCTGGCCACTGAGGGAGACGCCTACCTCCCTTTGGTGGTTGAGTGTATTGAGGCGCTGGGCTTACGGATGACGCTAGATAAGACGGAGGTCCTCTTGTTCCATGGGCTCGTCACGATCTACCCCCTGGTACCTCCATCGTGATCGATTCGATCCTCGTACCGGTGTAACAGTCCAGGCTTAGATAAAGTATCAGATCTTAATCCACAACGGGACGTAGCTCTTTGATGAGCACTTTCAATAATTAGTTCCAAAGCTGGTCAGCGTTACTTCTGCCCCAGTGTGACTGTTACCCAATTTGGGTGAAGAGAGCGTCGCGACAAGACGGCTCTACTCGGGGATTATCCGGACAATGGCACTGTATGATGTACCGGTGTTGGTGGCTTTGGCCGCCCAGAATAGGGCACTCTGAGAGAATATTAAGAGCCGTTAGAGCCTTACGCAGTTACCACACCGTGTAGACGAAGGCGACGATGAATGGGTTGTTAAATAGTCAAAGAATTATCCAATTTGAACCAATAGTTCCTGAGCGCGTTCAAGAAAACAAACAAAACCTTCAAGATTAAAATATTAGTATGAATTAGATAGAAAGTTGAACTCACCTGAAATTTTATTAAACGGGTAAAGACGATACTCATTTTATTTCAAGTGTTTATGAACGAACGTTTTATATACACAATGTTATCTACAATTATTATAAACCAACGTACATTGTATCATGGCTAATTGGAAACTGAAATGAAACTTGAATCTGTGACACACCTCAACGATATAGTGCGTTATTTATGATTTGACGGCTCTTAATACAATTGCCAATTGTGACGTATACAGCAGTTAAATAAATTTAACTTTAAAAACGTAAATGTGTCTATCTAACAGGTAGTAGAGCCACGCTGATTTCAGTATGAACGGGCCGGCTCGACCGGGGCAGTACTACCCTCCCACAGAAGATCAACCTAAAGCAACAACATCCGTGCTGTCGTGTTTCGTTGGTGAGTAAAAAGCATCTTAATAGGCCGCCATAGTGTGGGTCACCATACTAAATTGTCAGAATTCGCAATGACTATGACTACAACTTTTGGATTCTATTCATGCTTTCCATCAGGTAGAGTAGAGTCACTTTGGCAGGCTGTCAAATAAAAAAAAAGTATGAAAAATTAATTAATAACATACAACAATAACAAAATTAATACTCAAATGTTGTAGCACAAGCAGGTCCGGATGGCGATACGAGAGCTACGGACCGCCCTCGCCCCTTTGGGCAGGAAAAAGGGAACATCGGGGTTCTCACATGAGGGATATCTATAAGCCGTAGTTGGCCCGAGGTACGTCGGGGTTTTAGGGATTTTCCTATTAGAGTGCACCTCGTTCCCGGCTACTGAAACCTGAGACGGCGTGAGGTTTTCGGTCGGTTTGAGCCCAACATGACTACCTGTCAGTGGTATTCGGGGGATTTCCACACAGGCAAAGAAAAAAAGGGGTATACTTAATGCCAAATTTACTTTAAAATTAATTAAAATAATAAAGATGATTAATGCAGGGGTGACAGTTATAGTGGTAACTATGTGAGCCTTACATTGTCACGATGCCTGTCATACCTTTTACGTCCCCAAGCGGGGTGTGAAAACGCATCTCACTAGGCTACCATAGTGTGGGTTGTATTGCCGCATTGTCTGCATTTGCAATGAGTATAGTGACTACAACTCTTGGATTCTATTCATGCTTTTCATGAGGCAGAGTAGAGACACTTTGGTAGGCTCTTAATATAGAAAAAAAAACAACTGCAGTAGTAGCTTCCCTTGTCTTATGATATACCGACGTATGGTATATACCTTTGTATTTTTATTTATTGCGAAATTATATTCGAATATATGATCCACTAATACCTGTTGTTCATCTCCTATATTGTCCCTTCAGGGCTGAAATTTCCAAAAATATTTGTTGGTTGGTGCTCACAACTTAAAAAGCATATGTTGCTAAAATATCAAGTTTATCACGGTTCACGTTGATATATCACTACTTATAGAAAATTTGAAAGGCAATATAAATATAGAACGGCATGTTGGACTAGTGGTGAATGATCCTGATTGCTTAGCAAGAGATCATGGGTTTAATTCCCAACCTGGACAAATCTTTGTGTGATGAACACAATCATTTGTTTATTTATTTGTTTATACATCATGCACTTTATGTACATAGGCGGACTTAATACCTAAGGCCGTCAACCTTTGGGTGATACAGACATATACAAACTTATCATATGCTGAAATTTATACAAATACATAAATACATATATATATGTACTTAAGTTGATATAACTCTATATAAATACACACATACACAAATAAATAACATAACAAGTATAAGACGATAACCATGTATTGGTTAATTCTGCCAGCTGTTTCAGTAAATACTGTTATACTTTTTTCTTAAATGAAAAAGCGTTGGTAGCCATCCTGACTTCGAGGGGAAGCTCATTCCAGAGAAGAACAGACTGCACAGAGAAAGATGAGCCAACAAAAACAGATGTATGGGAAGGGCAACAAGGAAAAGATTGTTAGAGGACCGAGGTTTTCTATCGTGATTGCTACATAAGAGTTGGAAATAGCAGTTCAAATATGTTGACGAAGATGGGTTATTAAGTATAGAGTATAGAACAGTGAGCGCGCGTAATTTTTGACGTAGACGAATTGGTAGCCTATTGAGCTGCGAACGGAAAGAGGATACATGGTCATATTTACGGAGATTATAAACAAATCGAATGCAGTTATTAAGTAGATGGTCTTATTTGTTCTATGCTGAGTGTAATTAATCTATAATTTGCGTGTATTTATAAACATATAATTATGTTTATAAATAGTCTGATTACTATAGTACAGGCTTTGCCTAGTTTAGGATCAGACGGCAGCGTGTGAGATGTTTGAGGATATTATATAATACAGGTAATTCAAATAAATAAATGAAGTAATAAAGATAACGTTGTTGACGTAAGAATATCAAGTAAAACAAAAGTAAGTAATAATATATGTTAAATGCCGTACTAGCACTTTACGTGTTGTGTACACTAGGGGGTTACTTGTTTTCCAAATAAAACCACTGTGAACTGATCTGCTGGTCTGACAAGCTGTTTATTTGATCGTCTTTCATACACTCGTGATAACTTTTATACTGTGCCCGGTAAACAACGATGTCGCGATTCAGAGAACTGATACAGCGCCATCTAATTAGGCAAAGACAACATAACTTGTGTTCTACGTTCATCGTGGACCTAATTATAGGTTTGTTTTCGTCTTAGACAATATACGTGTGGTGACGAATTAAGAATACAGAGTGTTACCACCCCTGTTCTTCCCATGGGTGTTGTAAGAGGCGACTAAGGGAACAAAATATGCAAGACAACGTCAGCGCTAGAAGAAGGAAAACTTGAAACAAACACTATATTAACCCGTCTGGCCAGCGTTGTATAGTAGGCCAAAACCTCCTTGCTAAGGAGAGTCCTATGTCCAGCAATGAACTGTTGAAGGCCGTTTGTGTGTTTGTGAAACTTGTCTTAATCTAATTACCTATTAATTATGCATACTAAAACTCTGCTTGAAGTCGGTGCCAAATCAAATAGAAACAAAAACAATATACCATAAAATTAAGCGGCTTCGCGAGCAAAATGAGTGAGAGAACCGGCTCCTTTTTTGAAGTAGGTTAAAAATAAAAAAAAATATGTAAGAATGACGTCTTTCGACGTTAAGACACAACAAAATATTAGCCAATAATACAAGAGACTACAAGCGTTAGCGATTATAGAAAGAAAATTGACGCGAAATACTAGTATCTTGGTTAAGGGGATTGGTCTGACCCCGGCTGATTGACGCCGCGCGTGAGGACGTTGCGTTCGCATGATTTTATTGTACAAAGCAGGTTGAAGAACAGATAGTATGATATACTCCTATATGACGGCGCGCTGCTTATGGATTAGTTTTTATTAAGAACTACTTTATTTCTAAATTACGAATTATTTTAATCATCATTTGATTTGTTTATTTGGTTTTAGTAAGTTAATTCCGTAAGTCATATTAAAATAATGTCATTGAGATAAGAGCGGTAACCCCGAATAGAGAAGAAGGTGGCGCCACAAGTAATGGTGGCTGCCAGTTGGTTTTTGAAACAGGATCAGGCGGACAGCTGTCACGCGGTGCGCACATGCTAACCTATTGGTTCTTACATTTTACATTGTATTTAAAGTTTGTATATCTATGAGATTTTGTATGATATTTTAAATAATGAGACTTTGAACAATACAAGTGTGACCTTATTTTGAAAGTTCCTGTTACGCCGCCCACGATGGATAGCTACAACCAAGACCGCTGTGACGCCTTCTCTTTCTGACGCTCTGACCTATATATACTTATGTATTACAATAATTTATAATAAGCAAACTTCGTTCAGTAATGTACTAAGTACCTTATAACGCCACAACCACTGAGCGCAGTAAAAAACGGTGTGGTGATCACTTAACCATTACTATTACTCGTCTTCTCGTAGGGTACGTATTATATTTAATTTATTTATCTATACATATAATGAAATTGTAGAAATATGATGCCTGAACATTGAAGATATACAAAAAAAATAACAAGGGTTATTACTATATCGATAACGAACCCAAACGTGTGATTAAAAAAATTTTTGTCTGTCTGTTTATCTGTTTGTCTGTGTGTTTGTGCACGCTAATCTCAGAAATGGTTTATCCGATTGCGATGCGGTTTTCTCTAATATATTGTGGCAGTGTTCTCTTAACATTTGGTTTTGTATATATATATATATATTATAACAGCCAGTATTATAAATATATTTGGGATAATATATATGAGTCGCCATTCGTAAATCATACAAAAAAAACAACTATAAGTTGGTAATGTTGTACTCTTAACCGATTTCAGCCAAGGCGGTCAGTCTCAACGAAGACCAGCCAACATAGTATATACCATAATGCACAAATACGAACTAAAACACAGATGCACTCTCTGTTTCCTCACTCGCACAGCCTGATGAACGGTTATCTGACACGGCTCTACGTGCTCTCGAATCGAACCCGAAACCTCTTTATCGGCAGTTGCTTACGCTATCCACTAGACCAACGAGGCAGTTGAAAATATAAGTCATAACGTCATAGACATAACAATTGGCGGTCTTATCGCTCACGGCGATTTTTTTCAGACAAGCTTAAAATGGATATTATGTGTTTAAAATTCTAGTAGTAAAATTTACCATAAAACTTTATGTACAATATTTTTGTGAGTGTGCCTCTCTGATGCTGAAGATAACAGATATTGAGGTTTGAAAAATGACTGAAGTCGACTCAAGTTTGTGTAGAGCGGTCTTCGGCGCGAAGGACCGACGACTTGAAGAAGGTGGCTGGCAGCGGATGGATGCAAGTTGCCTAAGACTGGGATCGTTGACTTCCTTGGGGGAGACCTTCGTTCAGCAGTGGACGGCGATAGGTTGATTGATTGATTGATATTTTATAGTATGCAAAAACACATAAATTTATGGAATATAAGTGAGATTTAATATAATCTGATTTAATTTAGTAAATCATTAAATATTTTATAATAGTTATTTAGAGAAAAGGATATTGGCTTCAAATTAATGTGGTTTAACTGATTATCGAATGATTTACGCTCTCGAGTTGGTAATATTTGTTTTAATCGTATTAATAATATGTGTTTAATCTAATTACTTATACCAGTACAATGGAACGAAGCGAAACAATATTCATGCTTAGAACTACGTCAAATATAACTTGTAAAAAAATGATGTAACAAGACCAGAGGCTCACAAACTTTATTTTCTTATAGATCACTTTCAAAACTTTAGTCGATTTCAGAGAGAAAACTTATGGACCAGTCCAATGGTGAGTGTCCACGTCTCGGCTCCGTATGTCATTATAGGTAGAACGCACTGGTCAAATACTTTGGTCTTTAATTGAATGTGGGATCGGCGACTCGAAGATGTGACGATACTTGCCGATATATTGCCCCAGACCGGGATGGTTGGCGTTCTTTTGGGGAGACCTTCGTTTAGCAGTGGACGGCGATAGGTTGAATAGATAAATAGTCGGTTTCAGTCATTTTTCAACACCAATATCTGTCATCTTCAGCATCGGAGAGGCACACTCTCAGATTTTTATCAGTGATGAAATTTACTGAAAAATAGTATCTATATATCTATCTATCATGTTCTATTTAATAAAATAATATAATTACAAACAGACTTTTTTTTTGTTAACGAGGCAGAACATTCTCATAGATATCCTTCGCCCATTGGGAGGGACCGAAGGAGTCTATCGGACTTTTACCGACTAAAAACTATCCCGTGTTCCTCTGTTTGCCAATAGCCATTACATGCTTTCGCTACTCTTGACAGGCATTGACCAGACAGAGACCCGTCTCACTCACCGCACCCAGTTCTTTAAAAGTGCACACAGAATACTGTACACAGCCTTCTGGGCGAGTATCGGCTACCTAGGACTAGTTTCAGGTACTTCATTGTACGCTCAATACTTCCCATCACGATATGGGACCCTGAAACGGGGGTCTTCCGGTGGCTTATTTTTTTTCACTGGTTTTCTCTTAGGCCTCGGTATAACTACATAAGAACCAGCCCATATGTGCTGAAGCATGACTCTCCCACGAATAAATTGTCAGTAGATAAAGCTTAGATCTTTATAGAAATAATTTTTAAGTGGTTTTTTTTTCACTTAGCTCTTGTATAATAATTGTACTCAGTAAATGTATAGTATATTAACTGTCGTCGAAACTAAAGCGTAAGTTTTAACTGTTGTAAATTTTAACTGCATTTTTTTACTTCTTATAAGATTGTTTATCATAGTGTTTTGACAACTGTTATGTGTACTTGTGCACTTGCGTACTATTATTGTAAATGCTTCGGTGGCGCAGCGGTAGTGAAAGCGGTCGCTAGTTTATATTTTAAAAATATTTTTTAGATGTTTATAAATGGAAACTATTTTGAACTGTGTGTACTTTAATGGCATATTAATTACTTATGTACTTATTTGTTTCAGTATTTTTTTACGTTACAATTCAACATGTCTCTTTGGAAGAGAAAGAGCATCGTAGTACCAATAAGAGTTAACCCCGCGGCGATCACCATCACTACTAATTTCAAAATGTCGATTGTTTTCTTTTAAATCATCTTTTTATTGTTTATTATTAAATTTAGATATCAGCGTTAATAAAAAAGACTTTTCAAAAATATATGGGTTTTTCCTGACACATTGTAAGTTGTTTATATACAAGTAAATTAGCAAAATAAAAATTAAAACACAACACATCTAAAAAAAACAAAACAATTATTACTTAACAACTTACACAATATATATGTGATTGGACATGGGGTAAGATTACCGTCTACGGAGTCTACGCGTGGTGACGGATTAATAATACTTGTGTCACCAACAAAACCATCCCGTGAGTGTAGTAAGAACCGACTAAGTGAACAAATTACACAGTAAAACTTCAAACAAACCCCATAGCAACCCATCTGGCTAGCGTGGTATAATAGACCGAAACTTTCTTGTTAGGAAGGGGCTTATGTCCAAGAGTGGACTATTAAGAACTCTTAATATGAAATGTGATGCAGATTTTCGGCTTCTTATAAAAATTATTTAACACCAGTTTTGGGTGAAAACGTGTAAACTAAAGGTGTTATTTCATTCAAACCTTTATAGTGAGAAACTTCCTTTAACACCGTTTTTAGGTTTCGTATAGATTTGTGCACAAATACTGAGCGAAACCTTGACTCTATGACACATCAAACCATAAACCTGTTTTGTAACAACATTACGAATAAACTTTCGTACCATTATAAATGTTTATTCCAATAGTTTTCGTTTGTTTTTTATTTGTTTATTTATTTATAATATGGAGGACTTACAGTTAACATTATAAGATTTGTAGTCAAGTAAATAACAGTAAGCGAATTACAAGTCCTCAATTGTGGTAGAATGCTAAACGTAAAAATGTAAGCAATAGCACTAATAACGTTGAAGTACACCACGTATAATTATTTTTTCCTTTCAATAATTCAGACCGGAGCCTCATTTATGCAGGGGTGACCGTCATTGCGGTAACCGAGTGAGTCTTACACTGTCACAATGACTGTCATGCCTTTCACGTCCTCAAGCGGGGCGTGAAAAAGCATCTCTCTACATCGCCTAAAAAAGTATACAAGTATTCTAACATTATTATTCCCCGTACATTTAAGATACTCATAGGAAATGGATCCATACCATGCTGTTTACAGAGCTCATTAGGTTATGTTATTGAGAGAAACATTTTGTGAGAGGGTTCCGGTTATTGCTACTAATGGTTCCCTATTTTCCTTCCCGAATCTCTCAATATATATTATGTTTTTTTTCTATCTTAAGAGAAAGTCCAAAAAGAAAAAAAAAGTGTTTTTTTTCTATCCAAAGTAACTCTACTCTGCCTGATGGAAAGCACGAATAGGATCCAAAGCTTTGTGGTCACTCATTGCAAATGCAGACAATGCAGTATGGTGACCCACGCTATGATACACACCCCGCTTGGGGACGTAAAAGGCATGACAGTCATCGTGACAGTGCAAGGCTTACACAGTTACCACGATAACTATCACCCCTGCATCAATGGACTTCTGGTCTCACACTCACCAACGAAACACGACAGCACGGATGCTGGCGCTTTAGGTTGGTCTTCTGTGGGAGGGTAGTACTGCCCCGGTCGAGCCGGCCTGCTCGTGCTGAAATCAGCGTGGCTCTACTACCTTAGTATGTTTATGTATTAGCTGACCCTCACAAAATGAATCAATTTGTACCGTATTTGCAATATGCTCAGTTGATTGTTAAAGATAACTTGTAACTTTCTCTGACAAATGGGCTACTCAACAACATCCTAGATTATCAGTTTTAAAATATTAGTATAAATCCCGTTGTCTTCCATTTCCAGTTCAATATCTTTTCAATTTTTCAACCCATAATTTCCGAAGGCACTTTTGACGATAATTATTTTATCGTCCAAAGGGTTTTCTTCTCTTATCTCACGTGTAAGACCAAATTGTACTTGGCAAAATGTTCACTGACTCCATCTCTAAGGCGTGAGTACATATTTAATTTTTGTTTAAAAAAAAGACCACGTCTTTATTATCAATTTACCCTGTGTGGTGGGACTTTACAAACATACATGAAACGAATATAAAGAACATCCAGACTCAGAACAACAATTTGTACATCACGCAAGGTGTAGTCTCGTGTGTGGTTTGAACCCACAACACTCGGCGTAATAGGGAGCAATGAAAGATAATAGTTTCAAGGAAAAGTTTATTGTATTCTAATTATCATGGGGCTGGTGTCTCAGTCTTTTTGCCCTAAAGTGTTGTCCCATGTGAGGTTCGAATAACCCACTAGGCCATACAGTCAATAAAATTAAATCATAGTCGCTATTTCTTATTAAATAACGCTTGTATAGCATATACAGATAACCCCTTGGTCTCAGGCAAGAAGTAATAGAAATATATCGTTGCACTACAAGAGACGAAAGAGAAGAAGAAAAATACAGTCGACAATCCAATTATTTCCACCAGAATATTAAATATAAAAAGGTAACAAAACTGACAGAATAGTGTCCATTCTTCTGCGATCGTTAGCAACGTGCTCTTCACCTGAAATTATATAAAAACATGCTTAGTTATAGGTATTGCTGTTAGTGATACGGGGAGCTAAGACGAAGGTCGTGAATACGATTTCAATAAAAGATAATTGTGTGATTTTTTTATATATAATGAGGTGAGGTTGTTCTTCGAATTCAGCTTACTCTTCGGGTTGTGTAGGTGTGATGATAGTTCTTCCGTGGAAACTGATCTTTTTGCAAGTAACCAACCCCCAAACAGACTTGAGAATAATAAAGGAATATGAAGATGAATAGGGTGAAATTAATGTTATTGTGAGTAAAGACTCGAATGTCCACAAAAGGTACACACGCACAACAGTAGAGCTTAAAATCCATCCGATTTGGAGGGAAAACTCAACGATATGGAACACACTTATATTTTTTGAGTTGCATGTGTTCATGGGCAGCGGTAATTACTTACAATCTGGAGGACCGTTGCTCGTTTGATTTCCTATCATATAAAAAAAAATAATAACCAACCTCAGGTAAAAATATTTCAGCTCCAATCGTGTAGGTCACAGTGCCTGGACCAATGGTATGGAATGCCGCAAATACACAAATAAAAAAAGGCATTGTAAACTTTGGGAACCATTCTGTTAGTATTTGAGTTCCAATAACCATTGAGCAAACACCGCATGCTAAACATGAATAAATTTGAAGAGGCTGAGGACAAGAAAAACACGCATATAGGATTATTGAGCATTACAATTGTACACATGACAAGAAACCTCTTTCTTGTAGTCAATTAAATGATTTTGTGCCATTTTATTAATATTATATAGAAAGTGATAATACGTACTCTTCTTCCAACCATATCATTGAGGCAGGTTCCAACGACTCCGGTGACTACCATCACAAATCCCAGCAATACACTACACAAATTTGGGGAAAAGGTGTCTCCTATAGCAGAATCAAACATGGGCTTAGCATAAGCTAATACCACTGGCAGACCCTGGCAGATAGAAGCAGTATTAAAAACTATAACCAAGTAGAATTGCTTGCGGATTGAAGTATTTGTTTCTGGAAAAATGTAATTTTCATGACAAAATGCTCTTATATGTTTGAAACCGGTTCTTAGATTTCAAATTGAATGTTTCAGCCCGATATGCTACGTATACGTATATTGTCTTAAAGAAATTAAATAATCTAATCCACAAAGATAGAATGTACCAGAATATCTTTCGATGTATTCGTAATTTAGTAATGAGTAATGAATCTAGTCTTAGATAAAATTGCAAATAGTTAGTTTGGCAGCTAGCTAGATACGCTTTACATTGGAATTTAGAACATCTACTTACGAAATCGATGAGAAAAAGGCCTATGACAATACCGCACGCATATATAAAAGACAACACCCGCACTAGGAATATATCCTGTGTCGCGGGGGACTTTACAAACATACAAGAAACGGACACAAAGATCACCCAGACTCAGAACAACAATTTATGGATCACACAAAGTGTTGTCTCATGTGGGATTTGAACCCACAACACTCAGTACAATAGAGAGCGATGTAAGGCCAACCCTGCAGTCGTCAGTAGCTAGATACGCTTTACATTGGAACTGAGAACATCTACTTACGAAATCGATGAGAAAAAGGCCGACGACAATACTGCACGTATAATTAAAAATAATATATTTATAAATACTTGATACTTGAGAAGAAACAATATACTTACTAAATAATTGCCAACAACTCATATTCTTAGAGGACAATTCTGGTTTTATTTTTTCATCCAGTAGCATTAAGGATCGGGCCTCTGTAAAATTAAAATCAATATTCATAACATATTTTCCACGCAGAGGTAGTAAAGCCATTATGGTTTCAGTACGCAAGCGGCGGCTTGACCAGGACAATACTATCCTCTCACAGAAGATCAACCTAAAGTGACAGCATACGTGCTGCCGTGTTTCTTTGGTAAGTACGAGACCGAAGGCCCATTGATGCAGGGGTGACAGTTATCGTGGTAACTGCGTGAGCCTTACACTGACACCATGACTGTCATGCCTTTTACGCTCCCAAGCGGGGCGTGAAAAGCGTCTCACTAGACCGTCATAGTATGGGCTACCGTATTACATTGTCTGAACTCAGAATGAGTATGGTGACTTAGTGACCAAAATTCATGGATTTTATTCATTTCCATCAGGCAGAGTAGAGTCATTTTGGTTTGGCAGGTTCTTAATGTAGAAAAAAAAGTATCTGACCCAAAATTTAGGTAGTAGAGCCACGCTGATTTCAACCTGAACGGGCCGGCTCGTCCGGGGCAGTACTACCCTCCCACAGAAAAAGTTGTGAGACAGTTGGTGAGTGCGAGACCGGAAGCCCACTGATGCAGGGGTGACAGTTGTCGTGGTAAATGTGTGCAAAACAATACTATGACTGATGACTGCCATGTCGTTTACGTCCCCAAATGAGGCGTAAAAAGACGTAATAGGCCGCCATAGTGTGGGTCACTACACTGCATTGTCAGCATTCACAATGAGTATGGTCACTACAACTTTTGGATTCTACTCACGCTTTCCATTAAGCAGAGTAGAGTCACTTTGGCAGGCTATTAAAATAAAAATAAAAATTGGAACTGGAATTACATATATGCAATTACTATTATGCTTACCATTTGAATGACAATTCAGAGTACGTCGAATATTGTTTAGTTCGGCTATAACCTCTTTCGAAGTACAACTCAAGCTTCTGTAAAAGGCCAACGACTTTGCTGCTTCCTAAAATTAAAATATAAGATTAACTCAAAACTCTACCGTTTCGTTTCCAGAACAATACGACTTTCACACTCAAGACAAAAGTGTAGTCTTTTTTTTTAGCGTGTGGTAACTTTTCTACTATTAATCATCATCATCACGTTATGATCTGGTTCCTAATCTGTTTTCTTGTTTTTTATGATAACTCATGCACTAGTCATATATCCTGTGTCACGAGGAAGTACATATAGGAAACGGGCAGAAAGAACACCCAAACTCAGAACAACAATTTGAGAATCACATAAAGTGTTGTCCAGTGTGGATCGAACCCACAACACTCAGTGTAGTAGAACGTAGCGAAGTGACCCTTACACTACTACACCATCTGTGCAGTCGGCAATCTGATTTCAGAGGACAATTTAATATATATATTATATGCCTTTTTTTTGCCCCTATGCGGAAATCCCCCCGGATACTACCTACTGGTTATGTCGGACTACAGACGAACCGACCAAAAACCGCACGCTGTCTTAGATAGCAGTAGCCGAGAAACCAGATGTACCCTAGAAAGAAAATCACTGGAAAGCTTGCTGCCTGCCGTCTGTCTGACTCCAATAATACACCAGTAGTCAAAAATTAATTGTCATAGCTATTTGCAACATATTTTAAGCAACATAACTCAAATAACTATTCATTACACACTCTCTTATCTTATTTTAAAACAATTAAAACGCACCTCCTCTCGTCCTTTGACCAAATAGCTAAGTGGTGGTTCTTTTAACACCGTAATCGTCAGAAACCCAATAACAGCGAACGTAAAATGTGTATACACCAGGGTATGATACTCTAAAGCGCCTCCAAGATAATATGATGCCAACAAAGCTAAACCACCCTGGTTTACTCCAGCTAACAAAGTACCCCGGATTCCATCCTCGGAAATTTCGCTAATGTAAATAGCTACTTCTATGAAGAGTGCATTTCCTAATCCAGAGAGTAATGCGGCAAAAAGTATAGCTTCTACTCGATAAAACACAGCTCTTATAAACCAAGCCACCTGAAATAAGAAAAGTATGAGATATATCTGCAGAAATAATCTTGTAAGTAGCTGCTTAGTGATTGCAGCTCCCTGGTCGATATACACACTGACTCGCTTACCGAACTCCGCAATACCATACAAAATATTAAATAAAAAATACTTTTTTTGCTTCTTATCTGTTCTTACCAAAGTTTGTATTGTATTTTTAGCATTAGCGTACACTAATTTTTTGTTTATAATGCACTTGGTGCTTACCTATAAGTAATTGTAACACTACGCCGTTTCATACTTTTATAAAATGTCTTTTAACCATGAAAAAGTGTATACAATTGATGGTGAGCCAAATAAATAAAATAAAAAATAAGAACATACAATATAACTATACTTCATCATCAACACTATTCAATAGTCCACTGGTGAACATAGAGCTATTTAGAAAGGAGATCCTTTTCAAGTTTTTCTTCTGTCATCTCTTACGACACGAATACAGAAATGATAAGAAGTGGTGACGCTTTGTATTCTTAATCCATGACCACACGGCAAATATAGGGTGGGCCAAAAATTCATTAAAATTTGCATCTGACATCCTCCGCAAACATGTTACGGGAGGGAGTTCTTGGGACCGATGCTACTGGAATTTGCTGGCTACAATCGTAACCCATGTTTCCAATAAGATGGAGCCACTTGTCCACCTCCAATGAGTCCTTGGCGGTGGTCAAAGATATATTGCCGGAAAAGCTGATTTCCAGACGGGGCGACATTCCATGGTCATCCAGAAGTGCACATCTATCCCCAGTAGACTTCTTTTTATAGGATTATTTGTAGAATCGGGCCTACATCAATAAACCAAATACACTACGTCAACTAAAAGAGAAACCAGCGAAGAGATGTCGATGATCTCGCGGTCTCTTTGCCGGTGAGTATTCAAAAATTTCGGTGCTCGCTTAGAAGAGTGCAAACGTCGAAACGGTGGTCATTTAGACGATGTAATTTTTAAAAAATAATTCTAACTAATTAGCTTTCTTATAAGTAAACAATTTTTATAATACGAGTATATCAAATGGTTTTTTTAATACGATTTTTTCAAATGTTAACTAATTCGTGGCCCACCCTATACTATGCTTTAAGAGTAAGACATAGGTAACTGTAACTACAGGATCTGTTTACTAGATTTGCAGTCTACATTTCATTTTAAACGCTTAAGTAAAAATTTTACACATGTGTCTTTATGAATAAATAATAATAAATAAAAAAAAAAAAAATTCGGACTTTTGACACACAACGTCATCTAGTTTCAAACTAAGCAGAGCTTATGCTATGATAACTAGACTGACTGATAGAATATTTATATATTTTTTTTGTTTTCTATATTATACATAGAGAACACCCAAACTTCGAAACAAATATTTGCAGATCATACAAACACTTGGTCAGACCCAGGAATCGAAACCGAGACCTCAAGTACAGCAGTCGCATTCACTACCGCTACATCACCGAGGCAGTTAGAATAAAAGTATGTTACTGCCTCGGTGACGCAATGGTAGCGCTACCATACGCATGCGACTGCTGTGCTTGAGGTCCTAGGTACGATTCCCGGGTCGTAGCAATTTGTATGATCTGCAAATACTCGTTTCGGAGTTTGAGTGTTTTCTATTTATGATATGCATATATTTGCTAAATAAAACATATGAATATTCCATCAGTCAATCCTGCTATCATAATATCTGCTTAGTTTGAAGTTCGATACCATTGTGTCAGCTGTCCGTAATATTTATTTTTAGTATTCTCTTCATTTCATTACATACACATATTGATTATATTTTTAAATACATACAAAAGGAATACAAGAATATATATTTAAAAATAAAAAAATAGTAGACCTCCGACGTCGGGCACAGGGACCAAGACACCGGTGGTTAGGGCTCCAAAGACAAGAACCTCCTCACTATACGGGCCGTGTCAAAGAGGACTGCCTTCTGCATCAGGCCCTTGATCCAACCTTCCAACGTGAGCCTTTTAAGGTGTTCTTCGAGGCTCTTGGCTATCATTATTTTTATTATTATTAAATGCAAAGAATTCTATAATTCCTCTAAAGACTAAAAAGACATAATAACACAAATAACAAAAAAAATAGTAAGTGACAATTTCATTTTATTTAATTACCCTCTAATTTATTTTACATCACTCCAGTTTTTACTGCAGCTCACTTTAAATACTCTTCACGTCCCATAAAACCGCTTGTCTCATTTCAAAGCGATCTGTTAGATAGTCAAAGTATTGATGTGACTGCTGCTAACGACCCGAGACAGGTGACACTCCGGAGCGGGCGGGGGTGTCGTCTGGGACGGGACGCTATTCCGCCGCTAACTGTGTAGAGCAGTGAGAGGTGCGATAGGGTCTTGCCCTGGGGCATGAGGTCCCCCGGATGTACCTCACTTAAGAGGTACGGCAGGGAGGACTCTAAAAACCGATAATGCGTTCCTAGAGCTCCTCTCAACTGCCGAGGTGGGCCGCTGCGGGGTTTAGTGGGTAGACCGGTTCTCCGGGAGTCCTACACACTCCCTCCGTCCCTCCGGAGGGTATGGGGCGAAAAGCATTACTCGCGTAAAAAAAAGGTAGTCAAAGTCTAAAATCGTAAATAAACAGTCAGCTAAAAGCCGCGCAATATCGTCAGTGTCTCTCAAAAGCTATTCGTTTGCCTCATTTTTGCAACAATTTTCGACCTTCCTCCGACACTGAAAGATTTTTTCAAAATAAACCAGTACTTCCTTAAATTAAAAGATCCAACCAAACAAACGAACTAATTCTTCAGCTTCATAATATTAGTGTAGATATAAAATAGTTACAAACCACCAAGAAAAACGACGTCAACATAACAGTGCCTTTGCGTCCAAGTCTGTCCAAGATGGTGCCGACTAACAAAGGTAGAGATATTAAGGAGCCGGCAGACGATAGACTGTTTAGCAGGCTGATCTCCACATTTCCCATAGGCCGGTTCAGCGTGGTATTCTCAGATTTGAACAGCAGAATCGTTGATGAGGGCCAGGAATAATTGATAACCAAGTTCATGGAGGATAATCCCACTGTAAAATTCCAAAAGGTTTACGATGAAAGTGCCAAAAATTTAACATCGCTTAGATTATCATTATGTGGAGAAAAGTCTTAGAATACTTGTAGTGTATGTATTTATATGCAAAATTTAAGCTAGGAAAATTAACAGGCGTATGCCAACAGCGTTTTTTTTACGAATCTTTTATAAGTAAAAACATTGTATTAATACCCAACGCCTTCTGAAATATAAATAGCACTGTCGCTTCTTTAACATATCAGAGAAACTATCGAATTTTTATTTTTTATGTTAATTTTAAACATTGAAGTTCGAGGAATAGGGGCAACTGTTAACTTTTACAAACAAATTACCCAATTATAAATTTAAAAAGGTACTCACGTATAAATGTAGCCATCACCTGTACCAAGATACCCATTTTTTTTATTTTTCTGTGTTTCAGCAACAAAAATTAAGACCAAGGGTTAAGGACACTTCTCTTGAATTTTCTTGCAACAACAATACTTTACCAACAATACGTTGTTCTTGACTGTCTTGTGATCATAAACAATCTAACATTACTTTTTATATTGTTATTACATAATTTTGCCCTGTACTCTTTTCATAAGTATACAATAAAGAAACCACAGCTTACAAAACGAACAACTTAAAAGTAATGTAATAAATTACTGAACACAATTTATGAGTAGATGAAAACGCGTCATGGTTTAGAGTTACACATCGATGTAAGTCCTTTACACTGAACTTTCTTCAATAAACTGTGAGATGTACAAATCAGATGTCCCTCCTCACTTAATACAATTAATTCTGTTTAAGAAACAATAAATATTAATGATTATGACCGCACGGATGGCGAGAGTGGATGGTTTAAGCACCGAGTGTTGTGGGTTCTAACCCCACACGGGACTATACTTAGTGTTCTTTGTGTACGTTTCTTGTATGTTTGTTAAATCTCCCGGGAGATGGGATGATTCTGTATAAAGAAAAGAAAGATGTTAACAAAGAATAGCTTACAACTGCGGCTGAATATAATAAAAAGACGAAAAACCCCATTTAAGTAAATAGTTTTATGTCTCTACAAAACAAAGTATTTGAAAGTATTCAGAGAAGTTAAAGTTAGAATACTATGACAGCAACGCCATTTATTTTCTGACATAGGAAGTAAATAGTCAGAGTCTTAGACCTAAGTGTTATGAAAGTGTGTAAATAGCCCCGTCGGATTGCGGAGGAAGGGTTTGATTCTTACTGTAGGCGAAGCAAAACCACCAACCGTTCACCAACTCGTTGAAAGGCTATAAAGGAGTTGACTTACACCAGTTCTGTATGAAGCCGTCGTATTACTCTTTAAGAGCCATGAGTATACATGACGGTTGGGTATGGCTTACATTCTGTGGTTAATATTTCTACTTTCTTGATAAAGGTAATTATCAATTTAATATTAAACCACAAGCAGCTTTTCCACTGTTAGACATAGGTTTCTCCTTAGTAAAGAAGCTTTAGCCTACTATACTGGTCAGACATGTGGCTTGCTGTTTGACTGTATTTATGATATAACTCGTTAGTTTGGTCGTATGTTTGTGGAGGAACGGGTCTCATGTCCTTCCAACATAAAGGAAGGATCCTCCAACCAGGTGAGGTGTAGATGCCTGGCGGACCGCAGCCCAGCGGTTGATGTTGGTATGTTGTGTACATACTAATCAACATGAGAATTTCTATATCGCGATATAGGATTAGTAGTTTCTCCATAGTACATTATTCCGTTTTTCGGTGTATCTTCTATAGTCGGTGCTGTAGTATATCTTTTTGGTTGCACTGTATGTGGAAGTCGCCACATATTTAACCATGTGCTTATAGGAATTTCACCACTCACTAATAAAATTTATGATGTAATAATATCAGTTTATCTGTCAAATAACTACAGATTATGGTTTCACAAGTCTTAGATAGAGACATATATGTCAGATTAACATATATTTATCAGCAGCTAAAAAATAAAAGCTCTGACTGCTTCATTTGTCTAGCGGTTAGTGTATGCGACTGCCGATTAAGAGGTCTCAGGTTCGATTCATGGCTCAGGTCAGAAAAGTGTTATGAAGTTTTTCTGATTATAGAAATGCTTAATAACAGCTGAGTTTGGAAGTTGGGGTCTTGACTCCGGGGCCCCGGAAAGCACGCGAAGCCGTCGGCCCTGCACCTGATCTCTCCCTGGTCGCCTCGGACAGTCGTCAAGTCTGATTGTGGGAGTGAAGGAACAGATAGTGCACCTGTGTTTCTTCACAAATATACACTGACTGACCACCGTGGCCGAAATCTTCCAGGAGTACATCATCATCATGAAAGATAACAATCTGAAACTTTATCAGAAACTGGTAAGACTGGTCCTAAATATTTAAAGTTTCAGTTCAATTGTCGGAGTTTCAATAAAATTGTAAATATTCTATGTTTTACCATCAGTTCTTAGTAACATTGTTAGAGTTAATTCATTGAATAACGCCGATAATGTGATGATATCACTATTATCACAACTTAATCGTAATTCATTAACATTTGCATGACTAATATTAAAATATGTATTTAATTAAAATTATTTGCAGCAGAATTAAAACTCTTAACGAAATTCTTAGGACAGGCCTGTTGCTCTAGTGGCTAGTGAATGTGACTGCTCACTTGAAGGTCGTCGGTTCGATTCCCACCACGATTAAGTGTGTTTATCAGCAATAAAGTTACCATAGCTTCACCGTGTTCGGAATTAGCCGTGTGTGAGATATAAGAATAATAATTATAATTTCAAATAATAACTAAAAAATGATAATATCTTAGTTGCATGTAAATATGTATACTTATTTATGTAAAGTAATTTTGCATTTATCAATTGGCCGGATATAATTTGCTTTGCATATAACACTTTAGATGCAAAATGTATTATAGAAATTTAATTCATTCACTTAACAAATGATCAATTGATCACTTCACCGCTTATTTTTGATCCTACATATGAATGAGAGTATTTAATCAATCAGATTGAAAAAAACTACAATTTAGTATAGGATTTTTTTTTAATTTTAAGTGTATGAGCATTACATCGTATTAAGTGTACCACGATAACTGTCACCCCTACCTCAATGAGCCTTCAGTCCCGTATTCACCAACGAAACACGACAACACGGATGCTGTCACTTTAGATTGGTCTTCTGTGAGAGGGTAGGAGCCGGTCCGTTCGCGCTCAAATCAGCGTCTCTCTGCTACCTATTATGTGCCATTTACGGTGGTATTTTTACCTTTGCGTTTTATTTTCGTTTGAGAAAATTTAAGTATACTCAAGTTTATTTATTCTCAATCTCAAATCTCAATTCTATTATTTTATATGTCAGACGATTGCAAACATTACGCTGGGCACCCTTTTAAAGTCAGACAGTTAATGCAACGAAGGCACGGCAGTGTGATCTCATACAGCGCCTTATGTAAGCACACTCATTTAAGTCAACAATAATTTTATGTGATAACTCATCGTTCAAGTTTTTGACTTTCTTTTATAGAATTTTCCTATTATATTACTGTGTATATTGTAATAGTTGTCCATATTTTTAATTCATTCTATATTTTTAAAAAACTGAAAACAAAATACGATCGATCCTAATATGAAGGTGCCGTCTGTGTTGGGAGAAATCATCATCATCATCATCATCATTATCAACAGTCTTTTACAGTCCACTGCTGAACATAGGCCACTCCTTAGCAAAGAGGTTTTGGCCTACTATACCACGCTGGCCAGACGGGTTGGAATAAAGTTTGTTTCAAGTTTTCCTTCTCTTTATTTACCTGAATATTTTATTGCCTTAGTCACCTTTTACGACACCCACGGGATGAATAGGGGTGGTAACACTATGTATTCTAAATCCGTCCCCACACGGACAATAATGGTTGGGAGAAATACTCCACCGTATTTGTTAGCTAATAACTTTTCATGATGATATGAAATTTTTATCGTATGAAAATTCTATGATCTTCATAATTATTTTATCATTGATAAGTCTTTTTGGGCAGTATATTTGAAATTTCATTAAAATCAGTAAATCATTTGAAGCTTAAAAGCAAAATAATCAGTATTATTTATTTAGTAGAATAGAATTTAGTGTACAGAACTGACTGCACGGTTGGCCTAGTGGTTTAAGCGGCAAATCTGGATGTCGTAATAGCAGCGATTCCCGGATCCCTCCTATTGGCGCAGAGTGGCACATCGTGTGGTTTTAGTCGGTCCGATTCCGACACACCACCCCACCGTAAACCCCGACGGGTGACGACCCGAGAGGGTTTCCAAACGTTAAAAAAAAGTGATTTAAGTTACAAACCGCCAGCGTGTGCTGAGCTGAGTCCTCACTGCAGTCGCAGTGGTGACAGGCGGGACTCAATTCCCTCCTGGCGACCGAGTGCAGATTCAATTCCTTCCCGAAGCAACCGTGCCCGGAAAGGATCTGCGTCAGTCGGAAGGAAAGGGTCCTGTACTGTCGCTCTGCCCACTCGGCGATGACCGGCTGGAGAGCCTCCACGGCGGCAAAGCCAGCACGTGGAGCCTCCAGCCGGGACGACCAACGAGCCATCGTGGCTCGCCACCGTATCTCTTCGGGCGGGGCCCGTACGCCGCTACCCGCCCGGCAGTCAGCCGTTCGCCGGTAAACTTCGGCGAGCACTTCCGCCTCCATATCCCACGGAGGAGTTCCGACCAAGGCGCACGCCGCCTCCGTCGATACGGTGTGATAACCGCGTATGGCTCTAACCGCCAATATCCTCTGAGGGCGCCAGAGGCAAACCCTATTCTGGGCAGTCCGAGCCGCCGCCCACACCGGTGCACCATACAGCGCCATTGACCGGACAACCCCCGTGTATAGCCGTCTCGTCACGACGCTGGCTCCACCCAAATTGGGCAAAAGTCGCCTAAGGGCAGAGGCAGCGCCGACCAGCTTTGGAGAAAGCTGTCGGAAGTGCTCGTCGAAGAGGCACCTCCCGTCGAGGATCAGGCCCAGGTACTTCATCTGGGCCTGAACCGGTACGAGGACCGAATTGACTACAATGAAGACGCCGGAGGGTGAACCATGACGGGGCCCATGGAACAAAAGGGCCTCCGTCTTGCCTAGGGCCACCCGCAACCCCAGCGCCTCAATACACCCGACCACCAGAGAGACACTCGTGGTGGCCAGGTGTGCCGCCTCTTGAAAGTTCATCCCCTGGGCTATGACCAATGTGTCATCTGCATAACAAATTACGCCCAGCCGGGGGGAAGACGACCTCGAAAGCCCCAATCGTATCCCATATTCCACAGGAGTGGTCCGAGGACAGACCCCTGTGAACACCGCACGACATGAGCCGCCGCCTCAGAACACCGTCTCGGTCCTCGTACCTGACGGTACGCTTCTCAAGATAGTCTGCCACAAGCCGCCTCAGGTACTCTGGTACCTTGAAACAAATCCTATATCAACCTGACTGACCAGTGACGTATAGTAGGCCAAAACTTCTTTGCTAAGGAGAGGCTTGTGTCCAGCAGTGGACTGTCAAAGGATGATGATGATGATTAGGTATAGGCCGCTAAAAAATAATATTATTATTAAAATAATAAATTGCTCATATCTGGGCTAGAAACCTATATAAAGTGGTCGATATTTTGTGTTGAAAACTAAAGTTTACCCGTCAAGATGCTTGTAAATGTTTAATTTGCTTAGGAACTTACAAATTTGTCCAAAAGTTTCTGTAATAGAAGTCTTTATCTTAGTACGTTTGAGTAGACATATATACATATATAAGTATGCCATGTTCAAGTACAAAGTGTTCATCGAGAGTACGAGTGTTTAACGAGTTTATACGACATCATAGAAAGAGTTGCTTAAGACGCGTTTAATTGAAAGCAACAATTTCGTTGTTTTTCACCGAGTGCTTGAAGTTACCAGATTGGGTTTAATTGTCTTGCACGGACAGCGTTTAGTTTAGACAGTTTAAGCGGTCGCCACGCCGCTCTCTATTGCGCTTTATTATGGGTTAAAACCCCACAAGGGACTGCACTTTGTGTGATCCACAAATTGTTGTTCTGAGTCTGGGTGTTGTTTATGTCCGTTTCTTGTATGTTTGTAAAGTCCCTTACGACACAGGACATATTTCTAATGCGAGCATTGACATAAAAAAAATAATAGCAGAACGGTGTAATTTTCACGTTGGTTTTCACCAAGTAAATAAATCTATACACCTCCTTCCACTGATTCTGAACTAAAGATTCAAAAGGCACGGTGTTGTGATTTATGACTAACACAAAAAAAAATATATTTATCGTAAAATATTTGTCCTGGGTAGGAAAAAAAACCATTTTGACTTAATGCAAAAAAAAACAAACAGTTCGGCTGATCAGTTGAAGTCTGGAACTTGCTACCAGTGCATGTGGTTCCCTCCCACTATGAGTCGGGGTCCTTTAAACGAGGGTAACAAAATATCTTACTAGGCTGCCGAAGTGTGGGTCACCATACTGTATCGTCTGCATTCGCAGTGAGTACGGCTACCACCACTCTTGGATTCTATTCATGCTTTCCATCAGACAGAGTAGACTCATTTTGACAGGTTATAAATAGATTAAAACTACCAGAGTCGCTAACAACGAGGTGAAACTGAAACGATTCTAACACACAGCGCTCGCCTCTACAAGATCCTTCTGGCCCTATATTCGCAATTCATACTAGGTAAATATCGCATGAGGTTACCTATAAGTGTTTTTTCTTTATTATTAAATGTCTTTATGTGAATCTACTATATATTTATGAAGTTTTAAAGAGACATTGTAACACAGAATATAATCGCTACTAATATTATAAATGCAAATGTAAGTTTGTTTGTTACAGTTTCACGCAAAAACTACTCAACCGATCATCATGAAATGATCAGTTACGAAACTTAATTTGGCAGACCAAATTCCACGCGAGCGAAGCCGCGAGCTAAAGCTAGTAATTAATAAAATGAACTTTGTCATATCTCAAATACCAAATTCCAAAGTACATTTTGTAAAAATGACAAACCTCTGGCAGAAATATCTCAGCTGAAGTGACAAACGGGACGGTTCCTGAGCCAAGCATATAAGACATTGCAAACATACAAATGATTGGTGGTAGTGTCCATTTGGGCAGCCACTTCATGACTATCTGGACCCCTCAGATCACACAGCAGATGCCACTAAATATTGATGACAGGAACTGTAGAGGCTGAGGAGGAATAGAATATTTTGGAACATATTTTCCATGTATGTAAATGTTTATATATTATTTAGGGTAAATCAGCCAAAAGAAAGTTCTGGACTGGCGACTGCGTACTGGGAAACGCAGCATTGGTAGGCCCCCACAAGGTGGTCTGACGACCTGGTGAATGATGCGGACGGTACGGTACCGGTTGTTGTGGAGAACCTTGGGGGAGGCCTATATCCAGCAGTGGACGTCTTTTGGCTGACATGATGACGATGATGAACCAAAATAAAAATGAGCCTTAAAACATTCTACGCAATTTCTTGTAATATTGCATATGATTTTGAACATTTGTTGCGAAACATGAGTCTCCCGCTAGAGAAAGCACTAGGATAGGTATTCCTAAAAATACAGATTAAAAGAGTATTTCTAAATTTATTTCTTTGGAAGTTTTATCAACTATACCACAGTTACGCATAATTTGCTCCTAAACTTTAACGAAACCTTTCTACAATACTCCATGTACTTGTTCTGGGCATTCATTCCTCTCACATTTTTGA
This sequence comes from Hypercompe scribonia, assembly GCA_949316085.1. Lineage (NCBI taxonomy): Eukaryota > Metazoa > Arthropoda > Insecta > Lepidoptera > Erebidae > Hypercompe > Hypercompe scribonia. The sequence goes on from OX438986.1 coordinate 15,930,766, forward strand.
ATCTCCTACATAAGTTGTAACTCTTTTGACGTCACTTTTCTACGTCAAGCCATAGATATTAAAAATGTATTTTTCAAGATTTTATTTCACCACTTTTTCAGCGTGAATAGTACATAACGATGAAACTAAGAGTTCTATATTTGCCATTTTGGCTACGAAATTTTAAAAAATAGTGGGCAAATATACTTACTCTTCTGCCCACTTTGTCAACAAGAAACGCAGCAAGAGCTCCACTGATCATCACCACAAATCTCAACACTATGCTACATTGGTTTAAGGAGATGGCGTCACCCAATATCTCAACAAATACGGGTTCCGCGTACAACTGACTGATCATCAAACCATGCCATGAAGTACAAGTGTTCAAAACTATACCTAAGTAGAATTGTCTGCGAACTGCTTGAGTGGTTTCTGAAAAATAGAGAAACTATTTATATAATTTGGTACATCTCACTCACAACCGTTCGATCCGAAACTAGGCAGAGCCTAAACTAGCTCTGACCGTCTGGTCAGAGCTAGTTTAGGCTGCTGCTAAACAAAGTATTTTGTAAAACATATACGTTATAGATAAACTAGATACTAAGGGGGCGTCCATAAATTACGTGAGGTCTTTTTTCGAATTTTTTCTACCTCCCTCCCCCCCTGATGAGATTTCGTGAGATTTTCTTCAACCCCCTCTCCCCGTCCCCAATCTCACGTGAGATTTTTCAAAATGTGGGTTTCTTATGTAAACGAGTTGGATTATTGTAAAAAGAAAAAAATAAATTGCTTTGTGCTTTTATTTACGACTAAGTAAGTTAAGTCAAGCTCCATATGCAGCTTAGCAATCTTTTTCTTCATAGCATCTTGTGCTGGAGTGGCTGGAGTGGGACGTACGTTGGATGGTGTAGTGTTCGATATAGCTTCATCCTCATCATCGCTGATCACAAGAGGCTGATTTTTTCGTTTCGAAGCGCCTGTGAAATGTAGAAAACTTTTATTTAGAATAGGACATAATGAAGAAAACGTCACCTATAGAAAGAAAGACGAATACTAACCTGCCGGTTGTGGGCAATCGTCCAAATTTTGATCTCCTGACTGCTGGTTACTAACCTCATCCTGAACCGCAGATTCTGCGTGTTGAATATTATGATCGTTGATCGGAACCTGACCTGGACATTCCACGTTTGGAACACTCTCAGTGCTTGTCCCAGCCTGAGTCGAAGAAGTGTTAGAGATCTTAGTGTTAGTCTGAAATCAAAGAACGAGGCACAGGTACAGTATATGAACCGTTGAATCGAGTGGCCATGAATCTAATAAAGTAAAAAGATAGATTAACACAACATTAAAAATTATTGAACCATGTGAAAAAAGTAAAGGAAATGACCGCGCTAATATTTTATAATAGTTTTAGCCCATTTTATCAAGAATTTCACTGTTTCAGTTTTTTTATGCTGCTAATTGTAACAATAAAGTTTATACAAAAAACTATTTTCTTAAAAAATTATATTTAACCTACCTTTTGAAGGAATGCTAGAGAAGACCGAACTTTTCTTTCAGTGGCTTCCCTGAGAAGCCGGTCAATCTCATGTTGAATGTGATGTATCAACTCTTCTTTCTTCGGGAACTTTTGCTTCGCTGTATTCCATAATTTTATCACATCGTCCTGGCAGGACTTCTTCGTCTTATAGACGTATCTCTTGACGTATGCGTTGTAAAAATCTTAGTAACTCATTTTAAATCAGTGAGAACATGCACTGAGACGAGTAAAACATTTACAAGAATAAACAAAGCAGGTTGAACCTGTCCGTGTGTCGCTGCCTCTCAGCTCGTTCGCTCTCGTTCAACGAGTCGCGCGTTTGGCTGACAGTGGTGTGAAAACAAAGGACAGGCTACACTGTACCGTAACTTCAGTACAAATTGAGCTATTTGGTATAGAACAAATAATGTAGTTTGGCAGTATTGCTGTCATTGTTCATTGTTCGTACACTGTTCATTCATACTCCTAACGTATGAATGAAATTATTTTCTTTCGAACGAATTAATGAATGATCTTGATCGTTTTACAATTCCGCTTAAGATTAAATCTTAAGCATGTACAATCTAGATATGGGGCCAAAATAGTATATTTTTTTTTAGTTTCCATTAAAATAAAAAAATTACATAATATTTGCCGCCCCCCCCCCCCCCCTCTCCAACGTGAGATTAGATGAGATTTGACTCGACCCCCTCCCCCCCTTAAATATCTCACGTAATTTATGGACGCCCCCTAATACAGAACAGAAAATGGCCAGTATTTATGTAGAAGCAACTGTGTTATCAAATAAGGAAGATATGGCGGTCTTTATCATTGGAGTACGCGGAAAATCTCATCAAAAATATGGAATAAAGGTGTGAAGCTATACTAAATAATGATGGCGATTGGACAAATTATTGAGTGACTGCGCAAAAGCTAGCATTATGAACTTCAATAAAATATTTCGTAATAAAAATTCTGATTTATTTTTTATGAATAATAGCGGTCACGTTCTTTTAAATAGACTGTATATTGCCCTGACTGAATCAAAGACAGGGTCACTATTAATAAGTATTCGGGTGTGTATGGATGGACCCTTTATATTGTCTAATTGACATAGGACAAAACGATCCCACCATTTCGTTAGAACACAGTAATATTACATTTTTCTTCATAAAAAAGCCAGATTGTGAGGGTTCCAAGGAGTTGATAATGTGTGTTCAAAACTAAATGGAAATGGCTTTAGTTGTGAAACCTTAAAAATTGCGAACAACCTCAGTTTTTCGTTTATAATATATACTTTTTTTTATTATTGACCTACCAAAGTGACTCTACACTGCCTGACGGAAAGCAGGAATAGAATCCAAGAGCGGTGGTCACCATACATATAATTCAGTATAGCGACTCACACTATGACAGCCTAGGTCCAGATTGTGGCCGCCTAGTATGTTTAGCATAAATAGACAGTAAAAATCCATTACTTTCTAAAGGTCTGCCAACAAGAAATATTCTCAGGTTTCACGGATTGTAATTCTGTATCCTTCTCAACTAACATTGAAGCTGTGTCTGAAAAGTAAAAATTGCATAATTAAAAGAAAAGTAGGTAGTAGAGCCACGTTGATTTCAGCACGTACGGGCCGGCACGACCAGGGCTGTACTACCCTCTCACGGAAGATCAACCTAAAGCGACAGTATCCGTGCTGTCGTGATTCGTTGGTAAGTGTAATGCTGGAGGCCATCTGAAGCAGGGCTAACAGTTATTGTGGTAACTGTGTGATCCTTACACTGCCACAGTGACTGTCATGTCTGGACTATTTTGTGAAGCATCTCACTAGGCCACTATAGTGTTGGTCGTCATACTGTATTGTTTACATTTGCAATGAGTATGGTAACATAACTCTTGGATTCTATTTATGCTTTCCATCAAGCAGAGTAGAATCACTTTGGCAGGTTCTTAGTATAGAAAAAAAATCGTTAGTAATCAGATCACCTAATAGCAAGTAACGACCGTAGCCTGTATGTTATCACCTTTTGACATCCTCCCGATAATCCGAGAGGAGAGGATTCGACACCGGTAATTCCTCTTACTCGATGTTAAAGAAATAAATAAAATGAATTTTCTTTAAATATTTCTTACATATTAGAATTACTTGAAACAAGTATATCAAGCTAACCTTCGGCAGTAGATAAGTCTAAATTCAATTATATTATACAAATAACATTTTTATTCATTCCGTGTGGTGACGGATTAAGAATGCATAGTGTTACCACCCCTATTCATCCCGTGGGTGTCGTAAGCAGCGACTAAGGTAGCAAACTATTCAGGCAAATATCACCACAAAGAGAAGGAAAACTTGAAACAAACCCTATTCCAACCCATCTGACTAGCCTGGTATAGTAAGCCAAAACCTCCTTGCTAAAGACAGGCCTATGTCCAGCAGTGGACTGTAAAAGGCTGTTGATGATGATAATCATGATGAACATCTGTATTCAAGTAATTTCACACAACATTACTTGCTATTGTATGGGTAGATGGATGCGTATGCTAGAATCATTTTGTCTTAACACGAGGCAAAAGTCAGTTTGCCTTACCTCTCAAACTAGTAGTGAACCTGTGTTTTGAGTAAATGACAAAAGGAGCATGTATGTATTGAGTATACAGTATGCAGACAATTAAAGTTTTCCAAATAAATAAAATATTAGAATAAGAGCCGGTCTCTAAAAAGATTTCTTATTTTTTTTATTTTAATAGCCTGCCCAAAGTGACTCTGCTCTGCTTGAATAGAATCCAAAAGTTATAGTCACTATATTCATTGCAAATGCTGACAATGGAATATGGTGACCCACACTATGGCGTAAAAGACATGACAGTCATTGTAGCATTGTATTGCACACACTTACCACGACAACTTTCACCCTTGCAATGGGCCGCCGGTCTCGTTATGTATCAATCGGTAACACTGATTATATTGCCTCGTTGAATTAGTGGCTAGCGTATGCGTCTCGGGTGCGATTCCCCAGTAAGAAAGTGTTACAGAATCATCTTCTTCTTCTTCTTCTTCTCAGCCAAAAGACGTCCACTGCTGGACATAGGCCTCCCTAAGATTCTCCCAAACAGCCGGTCCCGTGCCGCCCGCATCCAGCAGTTTCCCGCGACCTTCATCAGGTCGTCGAACCACCTTGTGGGGGGGCCTGCCAACGCTGGATTTCCCAGTACGCAGTCGACACTCTAGAACTTTATAGCCCCATCAGCCATCGTTTCTGCGTGTAATGTGCCCCACACACTGCCACTTAAGTTTAGCAATTTTACTGGCAACATCGGTGACCTTGGTTCATTTGCGGATCTCCTCATTACTGATTCGATCACGCAATTATCTAATTATAAAAATATTTAATAACAGTCTGGAGCTTGGAAGTTGAATTTCAAACCTCGTGCCTCGGAGAGCACGTAAAGCTGTCGATCCTGAGTCTGATCTCTCCCCAGTCATATCGGAATGTGAGACTGAAGGAACAGACACAGTACCTGTGTTTGTGCACACACTAGTGCATTATAATATATTCTATATAGTTCTGGATGGAACGGGTGTCATGTCCCTCCGACACAAAGGGAGGATCCTCCGACCAGGCGAGGTGATTATGCCTGGTGGGCCGCGGCCCAACGTTTGATGTTGGTATGTTGTATTTATGTTAATTGCCACGCGAATCTCTGTTTCGCGATACAGGGTAGTAGTTGCTTAGTAGTTCAATGTATCTTCGCTAGATGGCGCTGTTGTATATTGTTGTTCGTGTTGTAATGTGGAAATCGCCACATAGTCGGCTGATCTCTGTTAAGGTTGGCCGCCGTAGCTAAAATCGGTTAGAAGAAACATCACGCCAACATGCACCAATATCGTAACACTCACCTTTTGTACCCAAGTGGAGAGAGGGACGTATGTTGTTCAATTCTGTCACGATTTCTTTGGATGTAATACTAATGCTTCGGTAAAATGCTATAGATTTTGCTGCTTCCTACAAAATTTTGCACACATTATAACATTACATTTGTTATAAAGAAAAACAATATATCAAATACATGATAAGGAGACGTACTAAATACCCACTTATTCCACGGTATAGGGATAAAATTAAAAGAAGGGTTACCTGATGATTAGTAACCTTTTTCATCTATAGGCAACAGCATCTAACAGCCACAAGTGTGTTACTACCCTTAAAGTATCCCCCCAGAACTGGGGTCCTTGAACCTCCTTGGCATAAAGTTCCAGTAACTGTATTTACATAGTAAAAACCAACGAAATTGTTTGACGTCGTCACACGTCACGAGTCTCAGGTTTATTCTAGTTTTTAACTCGTTTTATTAACGTTAACTGTATATAGGCCCATTGACGCAGGGGTGACAGTTATCGTGATAACTGTGTAAGCTTTACACTGCCACGATGACTGTCATGCCTTTTACGTCCCCAAGCGGGTCGTGAAAGAGCATCTCACTAGGCTGCCATAGTCTGTCACCACACTGCATTGTCTGCATTTGTAATGAGTATGGTGACCACAATTCTTGGATTCTATTCATGCTTTCCATCAGGCAGAGATTTTATGCAGTATAATACACAATACTTTAAATTAAATCTCTGTGTGGTGACGGATTAAGGATACAGAGCGTCAACATCCTTATTTTTCCCATGGTTGTGGTAAGAGGCGAGTAAGGGAACAAAATATGCAAGACAACTTCGCTGCGAAGAGAAGGAAAACTTGAAATAAACATTATACCAACCCGTCTGGCCAACGTGTTACAGTAGGCCAAACCCTACTACTTGCTAAGGAGAGGCCTATGTCTAGCAGTTAATGACAATCTCTAACAGTCCACTGGTCACTGGATGATGATGATGATGATTAGGTATAGGCTACTGAAAAATAATATTATTATTTCAATTATAAATTGAATATGTCTGGGCTAGTAGCCCATACAAAGCGATCGATATCCTTTGTCATAAACTAAAGTAAAGTAAGCCCCGTCAAAACACTTGTAAATGCTTAGGCCAGTAGTGGACTGCCAAAGGCTGTTGATAAATATTTTAAAATTGTTTCAAGTACACGTCTGCTTCCGACGAGCGGTAGAGGGCAAATATAATTGTAAATCTAGTGTAGGAGTACTGCAGACTTTGTTTGTTTGATTCAACAGAACTATACTGATTCTAATTGAGAAATTATTGGTTAGTGATCTTGATTACAAAGCCAGAAGTTCGATTACCTTCCAAGAAAATGATTGTATGATTACGGCGATCATTTTTCCATACAGCGTGTAATTCCTCTATATGTATATATTACTACTTATTAGTAATACTTTGTTGTATACCGTATCGTTACAGAGATGTTACATTATGTTGTTTACTTTTCATAGATTTTTTTTATTTTTACATTATATCATATAGCTATCAGTTGCTAGGTTTTTATCAATAAGGATTCTTGTAGTATGTAATATACTTTGTTGATTAGTAGTGACAATTAACATAGTTAACATTTTTTTAGAGATTTACAGCTCTATGTGGACTAGGTTTGGCTAGTTAGCGATCCCAATTGACAAGTCTTAGCCTATTCTTACGATAAATAAGCTAGGAAACTAAATTAATTTTAATTCCGATGAATACAGGCAGTTTGTTATGTATTTTGATATCTGCAGCCTAGCTTGTGATCGCACGGCCATATTGTGTGTTTGTGAGGTTATTACTTAAAAAATATTTTATAAAAAAATGTTGTAAGCGAAAATTTAAAACACTATTCATAATGTAGTAGTCTGATACGTTACCCTGCAACTATTATTGATAGAACGAGAGATAGAAAGTGATTATAGTTTCCCTTCTATATCTTCGTTTATTTGCATGTTCTTTAATATTATTATTTATTTTTTTAATTTAAAAGCCTACCAAAGTGCCTTTATTCTGTCTGATGTAAAGCATTGAATAGAATCTAAGAGTTGTCGTCACCGTAATGCAGGCGATGCAGTATGGTAACCCACACTATGACGGTCTAATGAGATGCTTTTTCACGCCCTGTTTTTAGGCTTTAATACATTTTGTTCCTAGCTGATCTATAGCAACCATTGTATATATATTTTACCCACCCGCGGCCACACTCAAGGCGGCATGAGGCGCTGGTATGCGCGCCTCCGCCGCCCGGCTCCCCGGTGGCGAATTGGGTCCGAGTGGCCGGGAGTACCGGCCATAGAGCCTATGACGGCCGGTACCGAGAGATCTCCTCCAATAACTGCAGTGAGGACCCCACGCTGCGCCGCCCAGGCGGAACAAACCGCCAGCGTGTGCTGAGCCGAGTCCTCACTGCAGTCGCAGTGGTGACAGGCGGGACTCAATTCCCTCCTGGCGACCGAGTGCAGATACTTCCCGAAGCAACCGTGCAAGGAAAGGACCTGCGTCAGTCGGAAGGAAAGGGTCCCGTGCTGCCGCCCTGCCCACTCGGTGATGACCGGCTGGAGAGCCTCCACGAGGGCAAAGCCAGCACGAGGAGTCTCCAACCGGAACGACCAACGAGCCATCGTGGCTCGACAAGCGGCCTAACGCCACTCGCGTATCTCTTCGGGCGGGGGCCGTATGCCGCTATCCGCCCGGAAGTCAGCCGTCCGCCGATAAACTTCGGCGAGCACTTCCGCCTCCAAATCCCACGGCGGAGTTCCGGCGCCGCCGTCGATACGGTGCGGTAACCGCGTATGGCTCTAACCGCCAATATCCTCTGAGAGCGCCAGAGGCGAGCCCTATTCTGGGCGGTCAGAGCCGCCAGAGCCATCTCGGTCCTCGTACATGACGGTACGTTCATCAAGATAGTCTGCCACTAGCCGCCTCAGGTACTCTGGTACCCCGTGGTAGTGGAGCGCTTCCCTGATACAGCTAAATGGCAGACTATTAAATGCGTTGGCGATGTCCAACGACACCGCCAACAGCACGCCGCCGCAGCTCACCGCCTCTTCGGTAACGGCCCTCAGGCACAACACAGCATCGACCGTCAAACGCCCCGTTCGAAAACCGAATTGGGCGTCCGACAGATCGGGGCCGACCTCGCGGAGGTGCCGGACGATGCGGGCAGAGAGTATCCTCTTAAACAGTTTACCCGCCTCGTCCAGCAACACAATGGGCCTATAGGCCGCCACCGAATCGGCAGGCCGTCCCAGCTTCCTTAATAGGACCAGCTTCCCGCTTTTCCAGCACCAGGGAAGCGTCCGGACGCCAAGCTAGCGTCCAGGACCTCCCTGAGGCGGTCCGACATGTGTTCGAGGGCTCGGGCCAGCACTCGGGCAGGTATCCCGTCTGACCCGGGAGCGGTGTTGTTAGAGCGGATCCGTAGAACATGGAACACTGTCCTCGTTCGCCCCGTCGTCTCCGACCGTGAAAGCCATCGATGGAGGTGTGTGCTCCACCCGCTGCGGGAAAAGGCCCTCGACCACTTTCCGCAGGAAGCTGGGCTGGAGGGTCTCTGTAAGTCTCGTCTGTGCCCGATGTGCGGAGCTTTTGTCGCGCCGCACGATAAGGGTGACCCCAGGGGTCACGATCGAGACCCTCTAGCATCTCCTTACGCTTAATTTCTTTGGCGCGGCTGATGGTCAGCTGTAGAAAGAATTGAGACGATAAATTAAATATATATGAATTTGACTTGAAATAAAGTATGCTATGTTACTTCTAATACTTCCAAGATTATGTGTATAAAATTTCATCATGATCGATTGAGTAGTTTTCGTGTGAAACCGTTGCAGAAAAACTTACATTCACATTTATAATATTAGTAGGGATAGTAGAGATTAGGTATTGTATTCAGTTCCATATAAAATTTGTTGGTCTTAACGCATTAATCTCAAAAAGCATTGTTTCAAACTATAAAGTTCTTGCCGAGTTGCATAGTTTATTTATTTCAAGGCAAGGCCTAGCGCTATTGGTGAAAATTGAACCCATAATACCTTATCATTTGGGATCTCTAGCTAAGCTACTATATAAGCTACGCTAATATGTCATCATTGTCCCTGTGGTGAAGAATTAAGAATACATAGTGTTACCACCCCTATTAATCCCGTGGGTGTCGTAAAAGGCGACTAAGGGAACAAAGTATACAAGAAAACATTACAAAAAGAAGGAGAACTTGAAACAAACCCTAAAAACTCACACACAGACTGAAAGAGCCCTATGCCCAGTAATCAAATCAACCTACCGCCATCCACTACCAGTCTCAAGTCGTCAGTCCATCGCGCCACAGGACACCCTACACTACCTTTGCCCAATCGTGGCCTCCACTCTAGTACATTTCGGCTCCAGCGACTATCGGGTCGTCTGGAGAAATGTCCAGCAATACAATAGTATGTTTGTAATTGATTGATATAATGAAGTTTCCATTACTTCAAAAGGTAGGACTAACATTAGAATACGTTACGAATTTTGCATGAACCATGACGCAAAATCACGTACTGGATTCATCACCCAAAAATAAGACATATATTTTTACGAAATACGTTTATTTATCGAAATAACATATTTAAATTAACTCTTACAACAATCCTCACCTTCACACCTCCAACGTGTTTATGAACGTATCAATAAAAATATTTGTACACCAATACCAAATATAATTTCGTTAATACATAATAATACTTGAAGTTAATTAGCGTTACAACTTATAAACAACAAATGGAGCTGACAAACGCACATTGAATGCCTAACAATATGGGAAGACAATTATTTGACAATTCTTATGAAAATATAGCTTATTTCGTCCATTCGCAAAGGTATTCTAAGGATACAGTAAATTTAGATAGCTTATTACATATATTAGAATTACAATCTTTCTTGTTTTTGCTCATGGTTCCGCTTGTGTGTGTAGCGGTTATTGTAGTAAAAAGTAGCCTATATCTTTTCTGAAAAATTGAAGTATCTCCATTACATATTTCTAAAAATCGGTTCAGACTCGGACTCCAAATCCATGGTAGAATATATTTTTTTGTAAATATTTTCTGCATAAAGTAGTAAAGCAAAACAAAGGCTTGCTAATAAACTATCCAGGTATCCGCATTAGTCGGATGTAGTTTTTAACGTGCCATCACTATTAGTTTCATTTATTCAGTCTGCCTTCGCCACACACCTTAAAAGATCATTGCCTGACTCATTTGACACGAAGCCTTTCGTTTGGCTATATTTATTTTTCTCGTAAATATTATTGTACAATCTCATAGTAAGATTATTCAATCACACATATTTTTTTTTTATTTAAATCCTACCAAAGACTCTACTCTAACTGATGTAAAACAGGAATATAATCCAAGAGTTGTCGTCAATGAACCCATTGTGACTACAGACAACGCAGTATGGTGATACACTATGGTGGCCTTTTTCACGCTCAACTTGATGGACCCGGGATCAAAGTTGGAGGTGTACACGTCTAGGAAGTACTTACTACCCATACTACCCATCTTAAGGCTAACTTCCACAGAACTGTTCACATCCGAACGAATTTTATCATCTATCATAATGGACCTCACCACTGCTGTATATAGGCCCCTTGTTGGAAAGGAGGTTTTGACCTACCATACCACACTGGCCAGACCGGCTTGAATAGGATTTATGGCAAGTTTTCCTTTTCTTTGCAGTGATATTTTTCTGTGAGGTATATTCCCTTTGTTGACTCTGGCTCATCACGAACCATCTCGCATGCAGATTTGACAACTTGCAGCCTCCCGAACAAGCCGGATTTCGTAAAAGCTTTAGTACTCTAAAACCACATTCATACGCTGCGGCAGGTTATACAAAAGTCCGAAGAGTATAACCTTCCACTATGCTTTTGATACGATCGAAACTTGGGCTGTACCACAGTCTCTCTAGCGGTGCCAAATTGACTATCGGTACATCGAAGTATTAAAGTGGTTATATAAAAACACTAATATGTCAGTCCATTTACAAGATCAGAGCTCGAAACCTATCAAACTACAGCGAGGTGTAAGACAGGAAATGTAATATCTCCGAAACTGTTCACCGCAGCATAGAAAGACGTCTTCAAGTTTCCAGACTGAAATGGACTTGGCACTAACATCAACGGTGAGTATATCACCACCTTCGATTTGCTGATGATATAGTTGTCATGGCTGAAACCATGGCAGATCTTAACACAATACTTGATGACCTCAGTAGAGTCTCAAACGAGTGGGTTTAAAAATGAATATGAATAAGACAAAAATTATGTTGAATGCCCATGTCACACTCACTCCAGTGAAAATTGGAGAATCTACCGTCGAAGTGGTTGACGACTACGTGTGTCTGATCTAATGTGTACGTATTTAGAAATACATAAATGTGTTTATCAGCAGTCTGGCTACCATTGTGCAGGCTCTGCCTAGTTTGGGATTAGATGGCCGTGTGTGGGATATTGTTGTTAATACTAAACAATAAATAAAAGGTCAACACAAATAATTCTCCAAACAACCGTAGCGAAGTAAATACTGAAGAATTGTAAAACAAACGCTATGGAAATACAAATATTACCGTAGAACTATTTTTACAATATAAAAAAAAACTATTCAGTGTATAAATATTGCATAATTTCTTTGTAGTTTTAAAAAGATATTTCTCATTGTAACCCGATTCTGTCAGAATGTAGATTATGTTTAAAATATATGTTCTATTTCTTTGGCACGCCCTGTAGTCAACGTGTTTATGACCAAAACTACTTTTTAAGACATTTTTTTAATATCACTAATTACAAATATCTATCACTACATCTCGATAGATAGCGATGTACCACTTACCTGAATCGCGCTATCGTTTCGTTACCAGTAGCAGTATAACGCACTTTAAGGTTATTGATAAATATAATAGATCAGATAACAGACGTGGTTTTTATTTCTCGCACCCTTCTAGTATGGATATACTAGAAGGGTTATAGGTCAAAATGGTCATATTTACGCCTAATCGTAACAACGATTTGATAAGTTTTGGCTTGGGACTGCCGTTAGATTCGTATTAATTATAAGTGACACTGCGTAAAACTTATTAATTCACGCAGTCAGGTTTTTTTTTCAATAATTAGAATATTTTCTATTAGATATTTTTCAATCAAATCAAATCAACCTATCGCCGTCCACTACTGAATGAAGGTCTTTAACAAGGAGCGCTAACTATCCCGGTCTAGGGCAGTTCGCATCCATTTGGTACCAGCCACTTTCTTCAAGTCGTCAGTACATCGCGCCGCATGGCGTCCTGCACTTCGTTTACCCTGTCGTGGTCTACACTCTAGTACACTTCATTGGACTGGTCCACAAGTTTAAAGTAGCTCAGCGTGCGATGCTTAGCGTTTCTTTGGCTGACAAAATTCGTAACGACGTTATTGGGCTATGTCTCCAGACGTACCGATGGTCGCTGGAGCCTAAGTGTTCTAGAGTGGAGACTTTTTTACAAATATTTTAATAAGGGGCTAGCCATTTTATGTATAAATCTTCATCAACAGCCTTTGGTAGGTCCTTCTAAAGGGTGTTGTTGATATGCAATACTGGATGGTGGTAACACTGGCCACATGGGTTGGTATAGAGTTTGTGGCGAGCTTCCTACTCTTTGCAGAAATGTTGTCCTGTGAAATTTGCTCCCTAAATCAGCTCTTACTACACTCACGAAATAAATAAGTGTGGTGAATTTGTTTTCTTGTCCATCATTACACGGATAAATATAGCAGACAAGTATTTTAATGAGAAAGAATGTAGCGGATGTGAATAGATGTGAATATTCACTAGATGCAAAATAATATATGTAGTAGGTATGTCAATATTCTAGTGGCGTTAACATATGATTATTTTAATTTTAGAATACATTATGTATGATATAATAAAGTTGTTTTTTTTTATTTTTTTTTAATAATTAATACGAGCGACCTTATTTCATGTAAACTTAGTGAACATTACATTTCATTGAGTGATGCTTAACACAGAATAACCAGCAGTTTAGGCATCATCAAACTTCTAGTGTCACAGGATATTAGCTTGTCAAGTAGAAGTCAGTTAGATCTGTATATTTGGAAAGACTTTAACTACGTTTGGATTAAATCAAAATGTTACACTCATGTATTTTTCATTCTTCATTAATATGCATTTTGCATGCGTGATTATATGCGTAATTAATGCAAAATTGACAGTGCTAGTAGTTAAAACGTGCCGTAGACATTGTAAAAATTATTAGTGACTATGCTAAAAGTGCCTAGGTAAAATGTTTAATTATTATTTTATTTTGTGAAGGGAACAGGTATCATGACACACCCTCCGACACAAAGGGAGGATCCTCCGACCAGGCAAGGTGATCAAGCCTGGCGGACCACGGCCCAACGTTTGATGCTGGGATGTTGTATATATGCCAATTGCCACACGAATTTCTGTTTCGCAATACAGGATTAGTAGTTGCTCCGTAGTTCATTATTATACCTCGTAGTTCAATGTATCTTCGTTAGATGGCGCTGTTGTATATTTTACTTTGTATGTGGAAGTCGCCACAGTTTATTTACAGACTTTAAACACTACATTTGTACATCGGTGTATTTAATGCTCTGGGTATTCTCTTCCAGTCAACCAGGTGGTGTAGAAATTTGATAAGATAGTAAGTGCATAGAGATTAAATACATATTGTGTATATTTATACACATATACATACTCACAATAGAACACATCATCATTGCATAACAGAATATTATAGGCAAATTTTTTGCGAGAAGAGTTAGTTTGTTTGTTTGGTTGAACGCGTTTATCTCAGGAAGTACTTGTTTGTATTGAAACTTGCTCTAAGATAGTCCATTCATCGAGGAAGGCTTTAGGATATATGAAATCACGTTATCACCAATAGAAACTGAACATCAATCAAAAATGTAACAGAAACGAGGAAAACTTGCTCATTTTGAGGGGCGAGTTAAGTTACGCGGGTCAGCTCATTAGTCAGTAAAGCTAAATTTTTATGTAATTTTTAAAAATGAATTTTGCATTCTAATACAGCCTAACTATTAATTGTTTGTTAAACTACTTATATTACTTGCCGTTATTCAGGTTTTCAATTATTCAGTAGAAGCTCTTTATTCGTGCTTCCTTCATTCGCGTTTTCACTATTCGCGGATTAAAAAATTGCGACTTGAGTCCTATATTCGCGGTTTAAGATTGCTTTATTCGCGGATTGAATCGGTCCATTCATATTATGTAACGGTTTCTTTGAGGTAAGGCGCCTTTGCCGCGGTCGGTATTTTTGTAAACAAACAAAGTTTTTAGATAAAACAAACTTATTACTCTAAACATAAAGTATATTATTGAATGCTTCTACAATTACACGTTCCGTCCTTTGCTAAGAGCCGCTTGCTAAGAGTTGTTTTAATGTTTTACTTTTCCATTCGTTACAAAAATTGTGATCGAGTAACACGTCACTTTCGCTGCCTGCTTATTTTATAATGTCGACTAAAAACAATGAAAAACGACTGGCGTTGCGAAAAAAAAACTTGAAGATAATATGTAACTTATCAAAATGTAGGTATAAGCCGATTTTTTATGTCTTTGCTACTTTTATTTCATCGCCTAGGAACATACCCCTATAACCTCATATAAATTCCATATTCACAGTTTCTGTATTCGCGGTATATTTACGGAACATATACCCCGCGAATAAAGAACTTCTACTGTATTTTAATGGTTACATTTGTGTGTCCATATTCAATCACATGTTTAATAATAAAATGGATATTTAATGGATTTATGTTCAAATATTAAGTGAAGCCGCGTATCTATGACACGCCAGTTTGTAAACCCGTTTTGTAAAACCATTACGAATTCATTCACGTTTGGTTATAAATACGAGTATTTATGTATAAGGCTCTATTACTAAGATAATGTTTTGTTTTATGATACAGTACCTGGAAACCTTCGCTCGTTATTATTGTGTGACAGTCGATTTGCAATTGACCAACTTCTTTTATTCCCATCCCTAATTTTGTCTTATTGCGTGTCGAAACGGGCCTATTAGACAAACATTTCTTTCCTTGAAAACACGGAAAAAACAACACTTTCTAAAAATGAAACCTAGCTAGATCGATGAGACCCTCTGCATGCTAAATTTCATGAAAATCACTGCAGCCGTTTACGAGATTCAGATCATATAAATATATGTATATACAAGAATTGCTTGTTTAAAGGTAGATTAGCAAACAGCACTTGGTAAAGAGTGCGTACCGTCACTATAGACACCTGAAACTCAAGAAGACCAAGAGTAATTATCACCATCATCACTCACTGTTGGACGAAGGCATCTCTAGCAAAAAGATTTTGGCCTACTATACCACGTTGGGTAGACGGATTAATATACGGTTTGTGTTAAGTTTTTCTTTTCGTTACAGTGCTGTCCAGTGAAGTTCCCTTCCTAAGTAGTCTTTTACGAGACCCACAGGTTGAATAGAGGTGGTGTCATTTCGCATTCTTAGCCCGTCATAACATGGATATGTAAATGCATTCAATCTCAGTCAAATGTTCTTTGTGTCTGTTTCATTTATGTGCGTAAAGTCATCCGTGACACAAGATAGTTAAGTTTGGATGAGTTTCGGCAAGTGTGGAAGGTACACTTGATGAAAAGCGATGGCAAAAATGGCTTTTCGTATTATTAAAATGAATTTTTCATTGAGATTCATTTTTACTATATCTATGCTAACTCGATTAGCTGACAAATAAGGTATTTAAATTTAGAATAATTTCAAACTAGGCACGTCTGTGCTGCAGTAACGAGGCTGCTGACAAACACACTTACATTGCTGACAAACATATTTTTAAACACATATGCATACATATAATACTTATTATTGTAAGTATGTATTTAGAAATATATTAGTGACATATTTAAAATCTGTACTTCCATAAATCGTGTGCTTAATTAGTTGAACGACTGTCAAGTCAAATCCTCTTTTCAAACGTCCAAACGATAAACCTGATACATTTTTTTTTAAATACTGAGGAGTGACGTCATACCTAGTTATTAAACATTAGTTGATGTGAAAACATCAAATAACGACATTAAATTGATAACGAAAGGCACTACGGGCTGTACTTTAAGATGATATATACATATAATGATTTTTAAGCCTTTTTGCTTTGTTCACAACAAGTTTCAAATTAAGAATGGTCCAGTGCAACAAGTTGTGGCTGAAGAAGAATTTCCTGTTATACAACTGGTCTTACAACGAATCTTGGTTGCGATCATCAATTATGTTTAGAAACAATTTGGTTGTCATAGTACGAGCTCTACCTGGTTAGGCATCAGACGCCGTGCGTGTGATGTAGCTAGTTATTAATTATTATTATTGTGTGTGCATATTATTTTTAATAAGTCATTTATAAGAGTCAATGGTAACTTATGCTGGTATACTTTGATTACTTAGTGGTTTATGAGTTAGTTTTATCTTTAACCGTTTCTGCACTAGAGGGACAAGTTTGGCGATAAGGTTAAGACATCAACTACATTCGTGAAAATAATAGTTTAATAGAAAATTAATATTCGAAGTGTTTTTTTTTTACTAGTAGACCAAATAGAATATAATGGGAGTTCTGTTTCAAATATTAGCGACTTTTTTATGTAAGTTTTATTTTTTTATTTTAATAAAGAATTATTTAATTCTGTTGATGTGGTGTGTATGTGGATGTGTGTATGTGGGTGTGTGTGTGTATGTGTGTGTGTGTATGTGTATGTGTGTGTGTGTGTGTGTGTGTGTATATGTGTATGTGTGTGTATGTGTGTGTGTGTTGTGCGTGTGTGCTGTTATTTTGTATAGATTAATTAAGTGAACTTTCAAAATAATATATAGTACTATTTTAGAAAACAAATTATAATTAATATTTTGTAAAAGAGAGGTCGTACAGTAACTTGAAGGATGTTGAATTTAAATTGTGTTGATGTAGACTATTAAACTATTTTTTGGTACATGCCCGTATAAAAGAAATTAAGAAGTGATTTCATTAAAAATGATAACACGTCAACAGTCTTTTACAGTTCACTGCTGGACATAGGCCTCTCCTTAGAAAGAAGTGTTTGGCCTACTCTACCACGCTGGCCAGACGGGTTGGTATAGGATTTATTTCAAGCTGCCCCGTCGTGGTCCACCCCCGGCGCCTCTATCGTAGTCAATTCGGTCCTTGTACCGGTTCAAGCCCAGGCCCAAAAAGAATTTCTTCACAGTACTGTTGTTCTTCATAATTTGCTCCCATAGTCATTCTACTATGGGAGCAAGATCGCTTATATTCATAAGCGATGACACTTTGCATTCTTAATCCGTCACGGCACGGAAAATTACCACAAATATCATAAATATTTAGAAATGTGGACTTACATATTTGCCAGGTAAAATGTTTTGCGGAAAACACACAACTGGTTCGCAACTCAAATGCCATAAAGCCTCTCCACATAGGCGCGTTATAATCGGTCGATAATGCCAGATTGCGAAATTTGTTTTTACATAATCACTGCCCAAAGTAGGAAAACTTGAAAGATTCCTTAAATGAGTCTGTCTGTCCAACTCCAAGGTCCAAGTAGACCAAAACTGACTTTCGAAAGACAGGCTTATGCCTAGCAGCGGACTGTTGATATACTCGTATTAGGGCAGCTATATTTTTTTTTTATATATATTCAGAACCTGCTAAAGTGACTCTACTCTGCCTGATGGATAGCATGAATAGAATCCAAGAGTTGTGGTCACCATACTCATTGCAAATGTAGATAATGCAGTATGGTGACACACACTATGGCGGTCTTGTGAGATGCTTTTTCACACCCCGCTTGGGGATGTAGAAGGCATGACAGTCATCGTGACAGTGTAAGGCTTACACAGTTACCACGATAACTGTCACCGCTGCATTAAATGGGCCTCCGGTCTCATACTCACCAACGAAACACGACAGCACGGATACTGGCGCTTAAAAAAAACTGCCGTCGGGGTAAAAAAACTGTGTAGCTTTATAGCCGTCCCAATACATCATGTTACTACATCCTACTTCTTACGTTACGTTATTATCATTGTGTACTAATAAATAATAGGACGATATGCCGATATACATTTCTAGAAAATTTGTATCAAATGTGATCTTACACATAGCTGCAGGTTACCGCATCTAACAATTATGTTACACTCAGTACTAATAATCATTAGAACAAGAGGTACGTCATAGATGAATACGTGTAGTTTTACCGACAGTTACGAGTGTTCTAAAAATCTTTAATATGAATATTTATTTATCAGACGAACGATTGTCACAGCTATTGTCAACAACAATAGCTTGTTGTGCTCTTCAATGTGACCATCACAAAAATGGTGAATCTGCCCCACATTATAGAAAGATATACCAAAAACACAAAAAAAAAAATATCGAATGTTAAAAATGCAGTTTTGTATGAGGAAACGGGACGCAGTATTACAGTAACGCATTCGGTATTACCGACCGATAATGACGTGCCTATGTGGAAGAACCTTGTAACTGCAACAATTTGATTAAAAAGTTTTTATTATTACGAAAATAAATAATGAAAAAATATATTAATGTAAATCATCATTTAGATTATAGTTTTAACTAAATTACTCCAAAATAAAAAACCAAAACTTTGATAAATCATTCTAACTTTCTACTTCCCTTTTTTATTCTCTTTTCAAACCTTTCAGTGTCATTTTCCTGCATGAACATGAGTCTCATTTATACATGGCCATCATCTACAATCCTGCTGTTCAAGTCAGAGAACACTACTTTAGACCGCCCCATGGAGGGCGTGGAGACGGCTCTGTTCGGCAGTCTGCCGGCTATTGGCTCGTTGATCATTCACCCAGTGGCTGGAATTGTCCTGGACAAGTGTGGACGGAAACGTACTGCAGTACTTACTTCTTTGGTGTTCGTGGTAAGTTTTAATTCTTTTTTTATGCTAGAGAATGAAGAGTCTGGTGACGAATTACCATCGTAAGAGTCGCGAAAGGGAACTAACTACACAATACCATAAGACTGCAAACAGAAGGATAATTTGAAAGAAACCATAAACTAATCTGTCTGGCCAACGTAGTCGACTAACATCTCCTTTCTAAGGAGAAACTTATGTCCAGCTGTAGACCATTATGGCTATTAAGTACTGTATTAAACGCTGATATGATGCGACGACCATAAAGAGGCCGTAAAATCAGTCAAAAACTGTTTCTTTAGTGAAGTGTAATGGCTGGTTTCGTTTATAACCGGTCGCTTACCTGATGTCGATCCGAACGACAGTATGACGAGACGGGAATAATGAAGTAGTAACTAGGGTTAAGAAAAAAGGAGCTATGGTAAGAGATACATCAAATCTCGGATGCAAACCGAGACTTGTATTGCAAGAGTTCGAAGGGCCTCGATTGTTCAAAGAAAACAATAACCGGTCCTGTGCCGTCCGTATCCAACGTGCTTCCGCGACCTTCACCAGGTTGTCGGACCACCTTATAGAGGACCTACCCACGTTTAGAGTCGACTTTTTCCTGCATGCTTAATTTAAACATTATTAAACAAAGTACATTAATTTTAGACGGCGACCACGTGAATCGAATTTTGATAATTTAAATTTACTTATTTTACCGTCATTTTAAATTATCAACGTATTGATTTATGTGTCGAAACAGGGTAACAAATGTTTTAACTCCACAGCTAATTTAATTTAAAATGGTAAGTGTTTTCACTTCTACATAGCTATTAGCATTTTTTTCTTTTTTTACGAGCCTGCCAAAGTGACTCTACTCTGCCTGATAGAAAGCATGAATAGAATTCAAGAGTTGAGGTCACCATACTCATTGTGAATGCAGTTAACGCAGTATGGTAACCCACACTATGGTGGCCTAGTGAGAGGCTTTTTCACGCCTCGTTTGGGGACGTAAAAGGCATGACAATCATCGTGGCATTGTATTGTACACATTTACCACGAGAACTGTCACCCCTGCAGCAATGGGCTCCCGGTCTCGCACTCACTAACGAAACACGACAGCATGGATGCTGTCGATTTAGGTTGATCTTCTGTGTGAGTGTAGTATTGCCCCGGTCGAGCCGACCCATTCGTGCTGAAATCAGCGTGGCTCTACTACCTAACAAAGCAATAGCATTATACATTATAAATATGAATACGCTACCGTGCACCATATTTATTAAAAAAACAAGTCGAACTAAACGGCTTGGCAGGTGTTTTTTGGTGAGAGTCGCCAGGACTTGGAACGACCTGCCTGGGTCTATTTTTCCTGATGACTTGAACTCTGGAGCCTATAAGAGTAGAGTGAATAGGTATCTTTTGGATGGGCGTGTACCACCTTCGTCTTCATCTACACTTTCCATCAGGTGAGATAGAGGACAAATGCCTATTCCATTATAAATGTAAAAAAAAAAACGATATTTACAAAACAATATCTGCACATATTGTACCAAAGTTTTCTACGACACACTTTTATACCTTTTTAGAAGTCATCAACGGCCTCTCATAGTCTACTTTTGTATGTCCATCAGTAGACTATTAGAGGCCGTTGATGACTTTCCGACTTAACCTTTCTGTAGAAAGGGGTTTTGGTCTACCATACCACACTAGCCAAGTGGGTTATTCACATACCTTATCCATGCATAGTGTAGCTCCTTAGTCGTTATTAGGAGTACGACAGACAAGATGTTGCATATCAATAAATATTTGTATTTTTGTTAATCCACAGTCAGTATAAATAACCTAACTTGTACATATTTATAATACATCAATATTTCTGTAGGAGCTCATGGTTTGCTGCGCTTGAATAACGCAGTGTCGGGTTTCCACAAGTACAAAATAGGACTTGTAATGTTTTAAAGCAGTTATCCGTATCTGATTATTTTGTAACTTGAAGTACATGTTACACACATACATGTAATCACGCCTGTTTCTCCAGAGGGATAGGAAGAGGAACGTTAAACGCCCACTTTTCAGCAGTGTTCTGGTCCCACGTAATAGCTTGTTGCTGCTAATCAGGATGTTTTGTTTACCGTATCCTCTTTTGTTGTTGTTGATAAACATACTTATATATTTCTAAATATGTATTTATTATAGATAAGGTCCAAATCATACAAAGATGTACACCGGGTGGGCATCGAACCCACGACTTAGCAGTTAGGATCACTAACCACTGGACCAACTGGCGCTACTTGCAGGTCAAGTTGGTTTGAGACCCCAAGTTCTTGGTGAGGATCTTATGTACTCTATTTAAGTATATATTATATTTTGTTAATACAAAGTAGTAGTATACAGTACTTCGCCTATGATTCTGTTCATAACTTAACACTCAAAAGGAATAAACATGTTTTTGCAAAATTTTTCCTTGATGCTCCGACTCCCGTTACTCGTTGCATGATATTGTCCAACTTTCCTCGACAAAGGGGTTGTTCAACAGTAAAATAAGTTATCACTTTGCACCAGTAGGTTGTGATGTTGCACAGACAACCATAAATAGTCGTGAGTAACAAAACATCTGATATGAATGCACTTCCTTGTACATCGATGCAAAAACCCGCATGCAACGAGGCTTGTTTGTATGTATTTAGAGATGTTACGTAAACCTATGTGGTTGTCCTTCTATGTCATCGATTTATCGATGGCCCTGTTGGCCTAGTGTATAGTGAGCTTAGTGACTGCTAAGACAGAGGCTGTAGGTTCAATTCCCAACCTCGACAAATCTTTGTGTGATGAACACAACTATTTGTTCTGTGTCTGGGTGTAATTAATTTATTATATGTATGTATTTAGAAATATATAAGTATGTTTATCAGCAATCTGGTTACCATAGTACATTCTTTTTCTAGTTTCTCGTATTATTATTACATCGATAAGAGTTTCATAGACATTTTAGCATAGGTCGGTTCTTGATAAAGATTTTTATATTATTTTTTTTATTTAAACACGAAATTTGTATTTATTTGTGTCAATATAAAATCTGGTTTCTCAGCGATAGCCAATTCTATTCTTTTTTTAAAAATAAAAGGACAACTAACGAGCTATAAATAGATCTCGCGGGAGACTTTACAAACGATCATGAAGTGGACACAAAAAACGCCGAGTCTCAATTTATGTGTCACACTAAGTGGTGTCCTATAATCAGGACCGAACCCACGACACTTCGCACAGTAGGTAGTGGCGAAGAGACTATTTAAACATGTACAATAGCAGCTCAACAAGGACAGGATCACAACCCTGTAAGAATATTTTTATCTATCCATCTGTACAGACGAAATCTTTCCTACCATTACTTTCCCGTCGTAATTCAATTCATCCTTCAATACACACCCAAACATTCGGTTCAACGCAATAAAGTATACCTACAGTTGACAAAACCAGAGTAAAAAATTTATTATAATAAACTTCTATCAAATAAATAAAATAAAATATTTGAAACGTTTGAACTTCAATCCAGTCTCAGTTTTTATTTATTCACTGTTCAACATGATTTATTGTTTAAAATTAGCATACAGGAAAAAATCTACATTAATCGTAACTTATATCATAAATACGTATAAGCCAATAACACGTACAAAACCGCAGGCAATAACTAGCGCATAACATATTAAAAGGTGATGAATTTGACTTTTTATTGGACTTGATTACGTCTGGATCTCATATGGTATGGTATAGTCGCGTAACGAGCAGGTAAATACCCTGATGGCAAATATCTACTGCCACAAACGAACACCTGCAGATCAATAAGCACAAATGCCTTTGAGTGTCACCCATCCCGAATTAGTGGACGAAGCACTCAAATAGTGTGGTCATTAATTTGCAGCTTTCTCAGCGACAATTATAACCAACCTTTTTTACGTTACCACATACCATAGAAAACCTTTTCAAAATTAATCTGTCTAAGTGAAAGAGTACGGATAGTCACTATTCCTATTCACCTAATAAGAGTCGTAAGAAGCGACTAAAGAAGCAAGCTACGTAGGACAACAGCTCTGCAAAGAGAAGGAAACCTTGAAACAGTTCCTATGTGGAGGAACGAGTGTCATGTCTCGCCGACACAAATGATCCTCCGACCAAGTGAGGTGATCATGCCTGGCGGGCCGCGGCCCAACTGTTCATGTTGGGATGATGTGTATATGGTAACCGTCGCAAGAATTTCTACATCGTGATACAGGATTAGTAGTTGCTCTGTAGGTCATCACTCCGCAGTTCCATGTGTCTTCGGTAGATGATGCTATAGTATACCAACCTATATATACTGCATAATACGGTAGATCACAACCTCTTTCCTAAGGAAAGACCTAAGTACAGCAACGGAACATTAAGGGCTGTCGAAGATCAAGATAAAAACTAAAGTGCTTTTTTTAATTTTCAGATATCCTGGTCAATAATTGCGGTATCCAATAAAGTGGAAGCCATTCTCGTAGCTGCATTTCTTTCTGGGTTTGGTTATGCAATTTTCCTGGAAGTCACAATATACATCAGTGAAATTGCCCAGGATTCCGTAAGGGGAGTTTTGACTTCTTGTCCAAACCAGTTTAGTGGTTTTGGGATCCTGATCTCATATTTTCTTGGAGGCTCTTTAGGATACTACACGATGATATATACGTGTCTCTCTTTGACGGTGATTGGAGTTTTCATGATATCAGTTTTGAAGGAATCTCCTGTTACTCTTATGGCTCAGGGGAGAGAGGAAGTGAGTTGAATTTTGACCTACATCTTAAATTTTATTCCAAGAAGATTTACTATTAAATAGCCTATTATTTTCAATATTAATCCATCATAAAGCATACGCACGCATACCGCGTTTCAGGTTAATGTAGGAAACAGATAATTTGTATGTATATGCTAATTTATGATAAATATTTACTATAATAATAATGATAAATGTTTTCCCTCAGTATTCTTTCTTATTTACATTTTTCAAAAAACCAATTTTAGCTTAGGTTTTTAATTTATATTTTTCTCTTCGAATCTTTATTTTCTTTTAGAAAAATTAAAAACAAATTGGCAACAAGATGGCTCACTGTGAACATTTTAATTTGTCATGTTGATGATTAGCTATTTGTAAAATGGATATTCCTCTCATCATAATTTAATTAATAGCCCTGTGCAAATATTAAAATATTAACGGATGTTAATATTTTCTGTCAATATTTGCCAAATTTTAGTCATCGGCTGAAGTCGCTGGCAACGCTAACATTTAATTTATTCTGTTTTCACAAATGGTTGCCTCATACAATGGTGATTTTGTTAACGGATTCTACCTTTGTGAAAAACTGATGCCTGATGTAGGTTAAGAAAAGATAACCTGTGTCACCAGGCCCTCTGCACAGTATGGCAATGACAATAATGACTATGTGAAAGAGTTAACAACAAAATAAACTCATAGTTTACAATATTAAAACGGAGAACAAAGAGAAAGCAGTGACTCTAGAAGCTCCCGTCTTCTAGAGTCACTGTTTTCCTACTTAACCTAAAGGAGAAATCAGTATATACACGCGCATGTATAGGTGTCTGTGAGTGTATGTGCGTAAGCGGTAGTAATTTGTGAAGAGTGTCATGAAATTACTTTACGAGTTAGAGATCATTATATTACTAACTTTGCCAACAACTTCGCCGATATTTATTTTGGAAGAAAAAGGCGTATCCTATTTCTGTGATATATCTTATGATTTAATTGTTTTCAGGAAGCAACAAAATCTTTAGCTTTTTACCGAAGTTCAAGTCAAACGTCCAAAGATTTAGTAACAGAGTTGAATAACATAAGACGTACTCTGAAATCTAATTCTGAGGGTAAGTACAGAAAAGGTATCATAAATTTAGACTCCAAAGTTTAAGAACCCTTGTTATTTTTCATTTGTTTAAAGATAGAACAATACATGTATCTTCTATTTTTACTTTATTAGTATGTAAATTCACATTTTGCAAACTAATATGCAAATCCATGCAGGACAATAGCGTGTTATTACCATATTACGTCAAAACGCCGTAACGGAATTCCATTACACTGAGGAGGGCACGAGTGTCATGTCCCTCCGGCACAAAGGGAGGATCCTCCGACCAGGCGAGGTGATCATGCCTAGCGGGCCACGGCCCAACGGTTTATGTTGGGATGTTGTATATATGGTAATTGCCACGCGAATCTCTATTTCGCGATACAGAATTCATACGTTTCGTTCATACTTCGTAGTTCAACGTATCTTCGCTAGATGACGCTGTTGTATATTTTTCTTTGTACTGTAATGTGGAAGTCACCACATCATTTAATAATAGATAGATTACGATCAAGAATAGGCTGTAGGTTACTATTTATCCTAGAAATTGCCCTTAGCGGGAGCAAAGCCACGGAGCATTGAACCAAGGAACATAGCTGAGTGAACTAGAGCACCAGAGGAACAACTCGATTCTCTCTCCTTTTTGAATTCATTCAAGAGCCGGCAAAGTACTTGTGACTTTGGAGGTGCTGGTGTCTATATGCAGAAGCAGTTACATATCCTGAAGTGGCCCGTCTGTCCCCTATATCATTAAAAAAGGATTTGGACTGGCAAAACGTTAAAATTTCTCAAGTTCATTAAACTTTTTAAATGTAATTTCTTTTTTCTATTCTAACCTCTTTCTCTTTATTTCTACAGAGGTTTACTCTCTCACGCGAGGAGGAGTTGAAGAAAGTGGACTGGAGACTAATCCTGGGAAAATTTCCTGTTGGCAACTTTTTAGTAAGTCACTTCTAGTATTGTTTTTTCTCTTCAACTTTTTCTTCTTTGCTCTTCTCTCGAAAAGATGGCTTTACCCGTTTAGCTATTTATTGTATATGCTTTTACATAGGTTTTGTTATTTAGAAGATTATTTGGGGTCGATTACTCATTCTATATATTTTAAAAAGTTTTAATATAACAAATGGTAACACTGTAAACTAGTAACATAGATAAGGTAGACTTCATCTGATGATAAAGAATAAAAATAAGTTATCGGTTTTTAAATCAATAGTTTTACTCAGAGAGCAAGAAAAAAAGAATTCGAAAAGAAGAAATATTTATTCTCTACGCAAATTATAAACAAATTAACAGTACACTCATGTTGGTAACATAATTTATGTGAGACCTGCCCTCTAGCCACGTTGATATTCTACGAACATAAACGTTATTGAAAAACTAACAAACGTATGGGAATGGCGTATTTCAACGTTAAATAACGTAGTCAAAGCAAAATATTAGCCAATAATACGAGATAATAGAGGTATTAACGTTTATAGAAAGAGAATCAATCGAATAAGAGTGACGGAAATAGTAGTGAGACTGTGTAACACCAACTCTGCATGACGAATCATCGTAGTTACAATGTTGTAGGCAATTTCACTAACAAAATTGAAAAATATAATAATAATATTTTAAGACATTAGACACACAACACCTAGTTTCAAAATAAGCAGAGCTTGTACATTTACACTTTTTTATAAATACATACAATACTATATATTATACAATACATACACATATAATACTCGTATATGAAAAATACCGTTCCTTTTTTATGTTCTCGTTTTTTTTTCTTTTGAGAAAAATCTACACCCTTACTAGCTATATTCCTGTATCACAAGGGCCTTTACAAACATACATGAAACGTACACAAAGACCACCCAGACTAACAACAGTAATTTATGGATCACACAAATAGAAAGCGGTGCATTTATAACACATAAACAGCGAAACAAACATTTACAAAATCACACAAATGTAGAGTTATACTAAATTTTTAACCTTCCAGAAACCACACCTTCGACTCGTCGTCAATTCACCCTGGTCATGGTACTACAAACCGTCTTCGTGTGTCAAGGTCTTCCAATAGTGCAGGTGTACGCTGAACCAATGTTCACCGAAGCAGTGGGTGACACTCTGTCTCCGAACCTGTGCACCGTCATCTTAGGCCTGGTGGTGTTGCTCGCTGGTATCGCTTCGGCGTATTTAACTGATGTGGTTGGCAGGCGGGTAAGTAGCTTTAAGATTTTAGAACATGCCAAGTATTCTAAACTATACCGGTGTTAAGCAATCCTTTCGTATTTTTTCACTGAATGAATGAAATTACTGGAGACCCCAACCTGAATATGGCGACGTTTTTTTAACTCTGAGTTGCATGCAATCTGTCTGGTCAACATGGTCAACACGGAAAGGAGGTTTTGGCCTACTATACCACCCTGGCCAGGCGGATTGGTATAGGGTTTATTTCACGCTTTCCTTTTTCTTTTCGTTGGCCTGTGTAGTTTGCGAATTAGTGGCCACTTACTACACTTATTGAAAGATGCCACATAGAGGTGACTCTCCGTATTCTTAATCCGTCGCAGAAAGTCACGTCACGTCAGCAGCGTGGTATAATAGGACAAAATCTCCTATGTAAGGAGAGGTCTATGTCGAGCAGTGTATTACTAAAGACTGTTCATGATTAATATTTATTAATATTTATACTGCGTTTACCGTGATTCTTGTAAGAGGCTTTGGAGTTACTAGGTTTGTGTTAATCCATAATATATTTTTATTTGATGCAGCTACCACTTGAATAGTCAAATTAAACACAGTATATATTCAATATAGATTTACTATTCAGGTGATATTCACAGTATTGTCTCCAAGACCTTGAATTACATTTTTTGTTAATCAAAGTGTCCATTTAACATTTTTGTGTACCCAACTCTGTGTATAAAAAGTGGCTTCGTCAAAAACAGTGTTGCCACATGAACGCTACAAGGTAACTAAGGGAACAAAATATACTCTTACAAGACAACGTCACTGCAAATAGAAGGAAAACTTGAAACAAACCCTTTTTTTTTTTTTTTTTTTTTTTTTACGTGTGGAAACCCCCTCGGGCCGTCACCCCACCGGGGTTTACGGCGGGGTGGTGTGTCGGAATCGGACCGACTAAAACCACTCGGTGTGCCACTCTGCGCCTGACATAGGAGGGATCCGGGAACAGCTGTTATTACGACATCCAGATCCCTCCTAGCGCCTGCCCGCTCATGCGGGCACCATCTGCGGATAAACTCTCCTTTTAGGCGGCGTACGGCACACGCGGACGTCGCCTCCTCGCGGCTGGCCACTATAGCGGATGGAGGGGAAAACCCGTCCCGTCCACCCGCGGCCACACTCAAGGCGGCATGAGGCGCTGGTATGCGCGCCTCCGCCGCCCAGCTCGCCGGCGGCGAATTGGGTCCGAGTGGAGATCGTCCTCCCGGGCCTTCTCCGCCGCCTCCTTCCGCGAAATTACGTCTTCGCAGAAGGTTGCGACCGCGGTAAAACAACTGTCGCTACCGGCCATGGAGCGTATGACGGCCGGTAGCGAGAGATCTAATCCAATAGCTGCAGTGAGGACCCCACGCTGCGCCGCCCAGGCGGAACAAACCGCCAGCGTGTGCTGAGCCGAGTCCTCACTGCAGTCGCAGTGGTGACAGGCGGGACTCAATTCCCTCCTGGCGACCGAGTGCAGATACTTCCCGAAGCAACCGTGCCCGGAAAGAACCTGCGTCAGTCGGAAGGAAAGGGTCCCGTGCTGCCGCCCTGCCCACTCGGCGATGACCGGCTGGAGAGCCTCCACGAGTGCAAAGCCAGCACGTGGAGTCTCCAACCGGGACGACCAACGAGCCATTGTGGCTCGACGAGCGGCCTCACGCCACTCGCGTACCTCTTCGGGCGGGGGCCGTATGCCGCTACCCGCCCGGAAGTCGGCTGCCCGCCGATAAACTTCGGCGAGCACTTCCGCCTCCAAATCCCACGGGGGAGTTCCGGCCAAGGCGCACGCCGCTTCCGTCGATACGGTGCGGTAGCCGCGTATGGCTCTAACCGCCAATATCCTCTGAGGGCGCCAGAGGCGAGCCCTATTCTGGGCGGTCAGAGCCGCCGCCCACACCGGTGTACCATACAGCGCCATTGACCGGACAACCCCCGTGTATAGCCGTCTCGTCGCGACGCTGGCTCCACCCAAATTCGGCAAAAGTCGCCCAAGGGCAGAAGCAGCGCCGACCAGCTTTGGAGAAAGCTGTCGGAAGTGCTCGTCGAAGAGCCACCTGCCGTCGAGGATCAGGCCCAGATATTTCATCTGGGCCTGAACCGGTACGAGGACCGAATTGACTACGATAGAGGCGCCGGGTGGTGGACCACGACGGGGCCCATGGAACAAAAGGGCCTCCGTCTTGTCTAGGGCCACTCGTAAACCCAGCGCCTCAATGCGCCCGACCACCAAAGAGACTCCCACGGTGGCCAGGCGCGCCGCCTCTTGAAAGTTCGCCCCCCGGGCCGTGACCAATGTGTCATCGGCGTAACAAATTACGCCCAGCCCGGGGGGAAGACGACCTCGAAGGGCCCAGTCGTATCCCATATTCCACAGGAGTGGTCCGAGGACAGACCCCTGTGGAACACCGCACGACATGAGCCGCCGTCTCAGAATGCCATCTCGGTCCTCGTACATGACGGTACGCTCCTCAAGGTAGTCTGCCACAAGCCGCCTCAGGCACTCTGGCACCCCGTGGTAGTGGAGTGCTTCCCTGATGCAGCTAAATGGCAGACTATTAAATGCGTTGGCGATGTCCAACGACACCGCCAACAGCACGCCGCCACAGCTCACCGCCTCTTCAGTCACGGCCCTCAGGCGTAACACAGCATCGACTGTCGAACGCCCGGCTCGAAACCCGTATTGGGCGTCCGACAGATCGGGGCCCACCTCGCAGAGGTGCCGGACGATGCGGGCAGAGAGTATCCTCTCAAACAATTTACCCGCCTCGTCCAGCAACACGATGGGCCTATAGGCCGCGACCGAATCGGCCGGCCGTCCCGGCTTCTGTAGTAGGACCAGCTTCCCGCTCTTCCAACCCTCAGGAAAGCGCCCGGACGCCAAGCTGGCGTTTAGGACTTCCCCGAGGCGATCCGACATGTGGTCGAGAGTTCGCGCCAGCACTCGGGCAGGTATCCCATCTGGCCCAGGGGCGGTGTTCTTAGAGCGAATCCGCAGAACGACCGCCCCTATCTCCGATTCCCTGACGGGCGGAACATTATCCTCGTTCCGTCCCCCGTCGTCTTCGACCATGAAGGCCATCGACGGGGGTGTGTGCTCCGCCCGCTGCGGGAAAAGACCCTCAACCACTTCCTGCAGGAAGCTGGGCTGGAGTGTCTCTGTAAGGGGGGGGCCCGACGTGCGGAGCTTTTGTCGCACCGCACGATAAGGGCGACCCCAGGGGTCACGATCGAGACCCTCCAGCATCTCCTTCCTCTTCACTTCTTTGGCGCGGCTAATGGCCAGCTTCAGAGTTTTCCGCGCCTCTCGGTACTCCTCATGAAGCTGGTCCTCCCCGCCGTCTACGCGGTGTCGCCGCCGACTACGGGTGTAGGACCTCCGGGCACGAGTACAGGCCGCGCGGAGGTCCGCCAACTCCTGGGACCACCAGTAAACCTCCTTCCGTGGAGGCCGACTACCTCGGATGCGGGGCATGGCCGCATCGCAGATCTGCGTAATCGCATCGCGGAAACGACCAGCCCCCATGTCGACCTCCTCGGTCGGGGCCTGCGGAGACAGCCAGGAGAAAATAATGGCTGCCTCCTCTAGTAGGTCCCTATTCAGTTTGGCTACAGCCCACCGCGGCAAGCGAGAAGAACGCCGCGCCGCGTGACCCCTACTGGGGTCCTGGGTCCGGGAGAGCTCAAATCGAATGTAGAGGTGATCCGAGAGCGTCTCAACCTCTTCCAGGACACACCAGTTCCTTACTCGTGCGGCGAGGGCAGGGGTAGCGAACGAAAGGTCCACTATCGACCCTCCCTGCTGTCGCACACACGTGTTGGTGGAGCCTCTGTTCAGTAAACAGAGGCCCACCGAGGCCGCCCACTCCTCTACGGCCTCGCCCCTAGCGTCCGTCCTGGGGGAACCCCACGCAATGGACTTTGCGTTGAAGTCCCCCAGCACTAAGACGTGCCCAGACGTTAGACGCCGCATCGAGGTTTCCAAGGTGTTAAGGAAAACCTCGAAGTCATTCAAACTCCGGTTGGGGGAGAAGTATACACCATATACAGTGATCCCCCCCCACTCGGCAGCAACATATCCAGTGCCCTTGTCTCTTAGCGACAAGGGCGGGGAATGAGCCGCCGTGGAGCCGACGACTGCCACGGAACCGTCCCGGTCACCCAACCAGTTTGGACGGGGAGGAACGTAATAGGGCTCCGCGGCTACGGCAACACCGATCGACCACTGTGCCATGGTTTGCAGGAAGAGGTCCTGCGCCGCAGCACAGTGGTTCAGATTTGTCTGGACTAGGAGGCTGGAGACTTGGGCCATTACTGGACCGTCTCTACAGCCTCCTCCATGGGCGACGATGTCGACGTGCGAACGGCATCGGAGGCAGCCTGGGTCGACTGGCTAGCCCCCAACGCTTGCCGAGAATCACGGGGAGGTTTGCAGCCCCCCTGCCCAATCTGATGATTGACGGGCTTGTTACCCGTCGCACAAACCGGACAGTGAGGGGCGGCAGAGCACTCTGCCGCCTTGTGCCCCGGTCGACCGCAGCGGAAGCATAGTCCGCTGCAGTCAAAACAACTCACGCACTTGGCGCGTGTGTGTCCGGATGCTAGGCATTTAAAGCACCTCATCGGTCTTGCCGCCAGAACAGTGACTCTGGCGTTCACAAAACCGACGAGGATTCTGCCTGCATCGCCCAAAGCTTTGGCCGACGCTACCGGACAGCTGATCCACACTGCGCCAAGCCCTCCCGGACCGGGGCGGATGGTGCCGACCCTAATGTTGTCCGCGTTGCAGCCCGTCTTCTCGCTGATTGCAACGCGGACATCCTCTGTCGTTACGGAGTCATCCAGGCCCGAAATGCGCAACTCTGCGCATTTGGTAGGCCTGGCGATCTTCACACCATCCGTGGCCGCGAAGATTCCCCTCAGTTTCTCGGCGAATCTGTCCGCCGTCTTTGCACCTTCAGCCCCAGGGAACTCGAGGACTCGAGCTCCCGTCTGGGCAAGGCGCAACCTGACCCCTTCAGTCCCGAAATCGGTGGCGAGACTATCACGGGCCTTTTTAAATAAGGCCGCATAGGATAGTCCGCCACTAGCCGCCTCTGGGGTTACGGTGACCACCACAGCCGCGCTTTCAGGCACCTGCAATCTGCGCGGCTTCTTCGCGGTAGTCACCGCCACCGATGGCGACTGCGGGGTAGAAGCTGCTTTTTGGGCAGCCTTTTTACCCCGCTTTCGGGATTTCTTAGCCCCCCCGACTACCTGCCAACCATCCGTGGACGGGGCAGATGTAGAGGGAGCAGATGTGGAGGTGCCAGGTACAGCGGCTGGAGTGGAGAGCGGAGGGAATTCCGCTCTAGACTTAGCCGCCGCTTTGGGCCCTGACCTCTGTGCACCCGTCTTAGCTACTGCTTTAGCCGCCTGTCGTGTCCTCGGAGTGGCCGCAGGAACAGGAGATACTGACGCCGCAGGAACAGCAGACACTGACGCCGCCGCTGCATAAGACACACGACCGTCTACAACGGGAAGCGACGTCAGCGCCGATGCGGCCTTTGGTCTATGTGACGCGAGTGGTGGCCGGACGACAGCGGCCGGAGGTAGTCTCGCCTCCAGGCCAGCGAGACGTCCGTCCATCATACGCCACACTGCGTCAGTGATTTGCCGCAATTGGGCATCAGCGATGGTACCGGGAGTGACAGAGGCAAGCGATTGAGACGAACCTTCTTGCTCAGGGCGAACCGCCCGGAATTGGGCAAACTGTGCGCTCAGTTCAGCTACTTCTCGTGTAAGATGGTCGTTGGCCGCTTGGAGACGAGCCACGTCCCCAATAAGGCTCTCAACAACCCCCGCAACTGCAGAAGAGGAGTCCTTAAGGGCTTTTACAAAAGCACCCTTAAGGTTACTCGACTTGGTGGCTACCTTGTGGATGATAGCCACCGCTGCTTTCGCTCTCTCTTGCATGGACGATGGCGTTTGGGGAACAGAATCCCCTACCATCGGCTCCTTAATCTTATGCAAGAGATCTGCGATCTCCTCCTCTGCAAGTGCTTCGCCGTCCGCCCTAACCCGCCTATAGGCTTCCGCCTTACAGAAGACGGAGCCTGACGGGATCGAGATCGAAGTTCGCGACCTGCCTCTACGGTTGCTGGCGACTTTAGGAGGTAACATCTCCTGGGACGTGTCGCTCTCCTCGTCCCTGGAGCGCCCGCGTTTTCGGGAGTCGCACAGCTCCGTTTCCATCAGGCCACCTCCCGTGCCATCCGACGAACACGTAGACCTGGAACGCAGTCGTTCCGATGTTCTGCGGCTCCCAGCAGTCATAATGACTTCTGGGAGCCTCATCGACATAGGTGTCCCAACCGATGCGTCCTTTGAATTGGACGAGAAGTCGTCCACTCCGCTTTTCTCCTTCTTCTTCTCTTTCTCTCCTTCTACATTTAAATGTTTAGTTTTAATTTGATCAGATTCCATATTAGACCCACGAGAGGGGGAGAACTAAAGGTCGACCCGGGCAGAGATCCCCCAATACCCGGGCAAGCGTAAATTTATGCCCAACCGAGGGGTCCGCAGGTGCCTCGGCTGGGAGTGCGCTTACGACTGAACTACCCATCAGCCATGCATCCCCTGGTCACGCACCAGAACACGGGATTCGGGGTAATTTTTTAAAGAGGTTTTCTTCCTCGCAGTCCGGGCGGCTAAGCCAAGACCCTCGCCCCCGATTGGTGTCGCGAGACATAACCACGACACTCCTTTCGGGATTACGATGTGACAACGGTGGCAGGAAGATTATATCTTCCAATGCCTGCTCGGCGGCAGTGTGAGTACACACCGAGCCCGTTCTCCTTTCTCCACCATTGACAGTGGAGAAACGCCGACCCATGAAAGGGTCCCACTATAGTGATTTTTTACCGAGGTTTTCCTCCTCAATGCTCCGAAGAGCGAAGAACCAACAGAGGATCCGACAGACACGCCCGCTCTGTTGGACCAAGTCTCGGCCGAATTGCCGAAGAAAATGGCTTCCTCTTTGTGCTAGAATATTAGCCGTTGGCAGTGATGAACGATACCATCGCCAACGTTTCCAGGGTGCACCACGTGGAGGTTTTCTAGCCCAGCACCCCAACTTGAAACAAACCCTATACCAAGCCGGCTAGCCAGCGTGGTATACTAGACAAAGACTGTTGATGATGATGATGATGAATATTTATGATGTTTAATTTGTTACAGCCTCTCGAACTATCATCATCCGTAGTAACTGGCATCTGCTGCCTGGTACTAGGAACGCAGATAGTAACAGAATGTTTACCGAAGTGGACGGTACCGCTGCTGATATACGTGTTTGCGACGTCTCACACTCTTGGCACCGGGACCGTACCGTTTGTGGTGTCAGCTGAAGTATTTTTACCTGAGGTACAGTTATTTTTAACAAGTAATAACTACTCCTGCATCGCGCAGTGAAAGTTCCTGCGCCGATTCGTTTATGTAGATACATATACGAGTATATATAAGTGTATATATCGTATATATAAAACTTAGTGGTCCTTACTGCTAAAATAACGGTCATAGATTCGATTCCCACCCAAGACACATAGTCCCGTACCCATATGTTTGTGGCGATTTCCACATAAGTGCAAACAGAAAAACATATACAGTGGTGACCCTGACGTCATATAGTGATATATACAATATCCCAATATGGAGGATCCTCCGACCAGGCGAGGTGATCATGCCTGGTGGGCCACGGCCCAATAGTTCGCGATACAGGATTAGTAGTTGCTCCGTTGTTTATACTTCGTAGTTAGATGCATCTTCGCTAGATGGCGCTGTAGTATGTTTTTCTGTTTGTACTTATGTGGAAGTCACCACATGTTTATCCTGTGACCAGGATAGTCATTAAAACAGGAGACATCAATTTGCCAATATTACTTTTTTTTCTGTAAAAATTATAGAATTTCAACATTAAAGATAATAGCCTCACACATCATACCCAAATCAAACGTATTACAGATGAATTACAACCAAAAGATAGAGCTGATCACACAATTATTTGACCTGGTTAAGAATTAAGTCTCTGCCTTAGCAGTCAGTATCACTAATTGTCTAGCTTATTATCAAACAGAAGTTTTCTTTGTTTCAGGTAAAAAGTATCCTCATGATGATAGCAACAGAGTGGTCATGGATCTGTAACTTTTGCTTTCTATTCCTCTTTGATATCCTGGTAGAATTGGCTGGATTAGCACCTATGTTTTACTTCTTTTCTTTCGTCTGCTTTGTCAGTTCTGTTTATTTCTTTTACTTTCTGCCTGAGACTAAAGGGTTACCAGTGTATGCTATACAGGCGCTGTTTATGAAAGATGACGAGTTAAAAATGAAACACTAAGATTGATTTCTTTTTGTTAAGAGTCCAGCTGACATTATAGTTCATTTCTGGTTAAGACCAGACGTGGATATCATGGCAATTATAGAGGACGGGAAACGTTTGAAGAGAGAAACGTTTAATAGCTGCATCAGATCTACTGCATTCAATACGAATAATAGTATAATTTGTGAGGAAACCTATAGATCAAAAATGACAGAAATACGAGTTGATGTCCCTCAGGGCTCTATACTAGGTCCAATTTTTTTATAACCTATATTCACGATTTGATACAACATGTAACTACAACTAGTAATGGATGTGCTCAATTAGTAGTTTTTGCTAATGACACTAATGCGGTTATGTCACACAGTGACATAAACAGTCTTAATGTGGTTGTAAATAAATCCTTGCAAACTTTTTGCAACTGTGTCATTGTAAATGGCCTTAAAGTAAACATTAGGGTATCAACCAAACCTCTATGGTAAAATTTTTAGGAGTTAAATCGACGATCAACTAAACTGGAAAAAGGAATTAATGCATCTAGAAAATACCATTAGTTCGGCCTGCTATGTACTAAGGAGTCTCAGGAACGAAGTCAGTGTCGACCACTTGTGAATGGTATACTTTTCATTAGACGAGTCCAAATTAAGGTACAGCAGCCTGTTTTGGGGAGGGAGTTAAGAGGAAGTCCAGAAAAGAGTTATTTGAACAATTAAAAGAATTAAAGCACCAGATTCTTGCAGACTTCAAAGAAATGAAAATTTTAACAGTTCCTAGTTTATATATATTGGTGTTACTCTCCCACTTATCCAAATATGCTCATGAGTACGAAAACGAAGCTGAAAGACAGATAAGAGAGAGCACTAGGAGAAAGGATCTAAATACTCAATGAATTACATCTCAATGTCGTAAAGCAGAATGTATCTTACGGATCCATTAGTATATTCAATAAATTACCATTAAAAATAAAAAAAATATTTCGTAAAAAAGATTTTTTAAACGAACTGAAGAAATTACTGATAGAGAAATGTTATTATTTGATTGATGATCTGTAAACCCCATGACTGAATTTCTATTTTTAGTTAATTTGCTTATAAACTTTAGTATTTTGTTGCTATTTGACACTATATGAATTTTATTGATTATTTTTTCTCTCGTATTAGATTTTCTATTTTATTGATTTTATTATTTTTACTTATTTCCTAATGAACGTATGACTGACTGAACGATGAATGAATAATTAATTTATATTTTATACTTTATTTTACGTATTTTTATTGTGGTGTCATGTGTTTAAATTTAAATTACAGAAATTGTAGCTCATATTCTGATTGATATTATTCTCTGTAATTACTTATACCATCTAAAAATATTCGCATACAATGTAAAAATTATTTTCTGAATAAATAAATAAGAAAAATAATAATAAACGGTGCTGAATCCTGGATCTGATATCAGGACCTAAAACCTTCGTACTGGTAGCAGTCTAGGGTAGTTTTAACAATCGAAACTTCGGTGATTCTGACCGCCCAGAATAGGGCCCGTCTCTAGCGCCCTCAGAGGATATTGACGGTTAGAACCATACGTGGTTACCGCACCGTATCGACGGAGGCAGCGGGCACCATGGCCAGCACTCCCTCATAGGACTCATAGAAGTTTATCGGTGCACGGCTTACTTCCGGGCGGGTAGCGGCATATGGCCCCCGCCCGAAGAGGTACGCGAGTGTTTCGAGGCCGCTTGTCGAGCCTCGATGGTTCGTTGGTCATCCCGGCTGGAAGCTCTACGTGCTGGCCTTGCTATCGCCGAGATGACAGCACGGACCCTCCATTTGCTACATTGGCCAACCGCGAGGAGGCGACATCCACGTGTGCTGTATGTCGTCTGAATTTACTCGCAGATGGTGCCTAATCAGGCAGATAGGCGCTAGGAGGAATCTGGATGTCGTAATAGCAGCCGTTCCCGGATCCCTCCTATATCAGGTACAGAGTAGCACACCGTGTGGTTTTAGATGGTCCGATGCCGGCAGACCACTCCGCCGTAAGCCCCGGTAGGGTGACGGCCCGAGGGAGTTTCCACGCGTTAAAAAAAAACAATAAACAGTCGAAATTTGGAAAGTCAAACAATTTTATGTTACTATTGTACCTACTTTATTAAAAATTATTTTATTTTGCCTTTTTATTAACTGATTCACAAAACAACCTATCGCCGTTCGCTGCTGAACGCAGGTCTCAAGGAGCGGCAGCTATCCCGGTCTTAGGTGAACCGCGTCCATCCGCTGCCAGCCATCTTCATCCAATCAGTGTGTCAGAGTGTCCTACACTACTTTTATCTATTCACGGTCTCCACTCTAGCTCAATTTGGCTGCAGCGACCATTTCACCTGGAAACATAACCAGCCTACTGACTTCAGCGTACTAATTCTCGTTACGAATTGTATCGGACAGAGCTCCATCGTATGCTGAACCACTTTAAACTTGTGGACTAGTGCAATGGTGTCACCACAAAAAAAAAGGTGGTAGTACTTCATATTCTAAATCTGTCACTACACTGACGAGAATAGAATAATCTTAATTATACATCAATAACCTTTTGCACGAGGACATCAAAGTAGTAGGGCATATTTGTGAAGAATACACGAAAGAAAAAAGGTAAATCCTTCATACTCGTAAATATTATTAATCAAGTCACGTTTCATAATAAAAAATAATTTAAAATCGGTGCCCCACTTTACGAGTAACGATGCAGTTATTTAAACAAACAAATCTATAACAACTCGTGTTTTAAAATAAAAAAAAAATAAAGTAACATAAAATAAGTTTTAATACATAAATATTCGCAATATTACAATAAAGTCATTCTAAATTTTTCTTGAACAGTTCTTGTATAGTGTACACCGGCAATCCTTTCGTCTCTGGTAAGAAGTAGTAAAAGTAACCAGCCGTAGTGAAACAGATAAAAGAGAAGAAGTAGAAAATGGGAGCCAATCCCACTGATTGTACCAGGATATTAAAAAAGAATAGGACGAAAAATTGACATGTGAATGACCATTCCACAGTTAAAACCAAGAGAATACTCTTCACCTGAAATTTAACAAAATATTCTTTTCTTTATGTACTCCTGGTACTTTAATTCATTACTTCCCACTGTCATATTTTTAGAACACCAGATGACCAATTTTTTTTCTGAAACTGGCTTTAATTTTTTAACCTTTTTTTGTAAATAGTGAATATTTTTAACTTTTTTTCCGCTAAAAAAAAATATTTGGATAAAAAATACAGTGACATTATTTAGATGTATAATTTCAAAGTTTATATATTTCGTAGCCGTTAAGAGTGCATAGTTGTTTGTTTTATATAGCTAATCATAGTTATATAAATAAAAGTAATTATATATTTCAAATTACCTAAAATTGTTGGGAAACCTTTACTAAACGTGAAATAACCAATAAAGTTGTAATAATATTTTTTTTTCTTAACATATGATCCCAATGTCATACATATAGGACGGACTGATTTAGAATAAATATTTTTTTGTTTTTTGCTTCACATTATTTTTTCTTACTTTATTACCAATATA
Organism: Hypercompe scribonia; assembly: GCA_949316085.1. Classification (NCBI taxonomy): domain Eukaryota; kingdom Metazoa; phylum Arthropoda; class Insecta; order Lepidoptera; family Erebidae; genus Hypercompe; species Hypercompe scribonia. Next base: position 15,970,174 of record OX438986.1, read on the forward strand.
TTTTGTGATTTGAACATAAAATTCTAAATTTTTCGATGGTTGGAAAGTAATGGGTTAGTAACACTTTATCATGAAAGGAATGATTTTTACTTCAGACCCTGACTGCCGTATGTTAAATTTGTGAAGCAAAAAATAAAGCCAGGCATGGTGGGCTCGATTCCTGCCCAAGACCAGTAATTGTGTGATAAACACAATCCTGTTATTTGTCTAGGTTTATTTAATTGAAACTGTGCATGTACTCGTATTTAGGAAATATAAGCATGTTTATCAGCAATTTTGTTATCATAGTACACGCTTTGCCTAGTTTGAGATCAAACTGCCGCTGCTAAAAATATAGAATTGTCTCGTTGCCTGGTAAATAGTTGTTAGTAACTCACGGAGTGGAAATTGCTTATTTATAGAACTCGTAATCGCTTTGCTAACCTCAGGAAGAAAAACTTCTGCCGCGATCACGAAAGGCACAGTCCCAGATCCAACAGTATGAGACGTAGCGAATACGTATATGAACACAGGCACCGTCCACTGCGGCAACACCTCCGTCACTATTTGCGATCCTAGTAGCACGCAACAAATACCGGTCACAATAGATGAGTATATTTGCAGAGGCTAAAAAGGTAATCAAAATCATGTGCAATCTTATTCATTTAGGTACCTCTTAATAAATGGTTGCTTGTGTCATGACGAATTGCAGTTGACGAAAGTGCAGTTTTACCCACAGTTTTTATTCCGTGAATATTGTAAGAGCTGACTAGCGGAACCAACTGTATTGCAAAGAGAAGGAACACTTGAAGCAAACCTCATAACAAAACATCTGACCAACGTGATTAGCAAACTCTAAACTTCCTTTCTAAGGAGGAGCTCAAGTCCAACAATGGACTGTTATAGGCTGTTGATAATGGCGATAAAGAGATCACTATAACATCTTATAAATTACATACTCTCCTGCCAACTGCATCAATCAAGTACGCCGCCATGATCCCAGCGATCAAAACCACAAGTCCTAAAATCACGCTGCACAGATTCGGAGATATAACGTCACCTACGGCGGCAGCAAACATAGGCTCAGCATACACCTGCACAGCTGGCAGACCCTGACACGCGAAGGCAGTTTTAAGCATCATGACCAGATAGAACTGACGCCTTGTTGATGGTGTTGTTTCTGTAAGCACACACTACCATCTGGAATAAGTAAGTCTACATTGAAATATAAATGCCAAGTTTTAGAGACCTTCTCTCGATTCACAAGTACCAGTCTTTGAAGGATCAAAATCTTGGGGTGGGAGAGGACTCCCACTCCAGGATTTCAAGCCAGTTTACATGTATATGCAGTAGAGTGGCTTTTCTGCAGTTTACTCTATAGAAGATACCCTAAATTCACTCATAACTTACTAAAAAACTCCCAACAAGATATTTTCTTAGAATTTGCCCGTTTCAATTCAGCATCTGTAATTAAAATCAATATTTAAAATATATTTTTAAGCCACTCTCTGACGGCTAACGGTAAACAATATAAAATTACCCTCTAAATCTGAGTTCAAAGAGAGTCTAATGCTTTTCAACTCTGCCAGCACTTCAGTGGAAGCTCTGTGGGTTTGTCTGTAAAATGCTAAGGATTTCGCTGCTTCCTGGAAGTCATCAGAACACAGTTACATAAGGTAAATAGTTTAACGGAACGAGATACGTTAGTTGTCTTGGAGTTTTCAGCAACAGTACACATACAATAGACCTAATAAGGTATGTTAAGATGTACTTGATTGATATGCGCATGTGATTTAATCGAGCTATTATTGACACATCAGAATCTATTTACTACAGTGTCCTGTTCACAGCATTAAACTTGACTGTCATTAAGCATAACTTCTTTTTGTACTTTTTCCAGGATCTTTTCAGTTCACGATCATAACATCAGACTGTCAGATTTAAATTATTGAAAACTAATTTTAACTGGTGTTAAAGGTGTTTATGGGCGATAGCAGTCACGTTCTATCAGGTGATCAGGTATGTGTTCGTAACGAGCCTCTTGTATATTAAATAAATGAGTAAAATCTCAAAAACCATGGTCCCCTTGTCAACTCCTGTTTTTCTTCTTTTTTCTATATTAAGAGCCTGCCAAAGCGACTCTACTCTGCCTGATGGAAAGCATGAATAGGATCTAAGAGTTGTGGTCACTATACTCATTGCAAATGCAGACAATGCAGCATAGTGACCTATATTATGGTGGCCTCATGAGATGCTTTTTCACGCCCCACTTGAGGAGAGTCATGGTGGCAGTGTAAGGCTCACACAGTTACCACGATAATTGTCATCCCTGCATCAATCAGCGTCCGGTGTCGCACTCACCAACGAAACACGGCAGCACGGATGCTGTCGCTTTAGGTTGGTCTTCTGTGGTAGGGTAGTACTGTCCTGATCGAGCCGGTCCGTTCGTGCTGAAATCAGCGTGGCTCTACTACCTAATTTACAATAAATAAAGATCCTTTCATAACTTACCTCAACTTTTCCCTTCTTCATAAGAACCACTGGTGACTCTTCCAAAATTGTTATCATGAGAACACCAACTACTGCCAAGGATAGGCAAGTGTACACCATACTATGATATCCCAGAGCACCACCAAGAAAATATGAAACTAGATACCCAAAACCACAAAACTGGTTAGGTCCAGCTGTCAATGTGCCTCTAATTGAATCCTGAGCTACTTCGCTAATGTATACGATGACTACTAAAAATGTTGCGTATCCAAGTCCTGATAAAACAACTGCGGCAAGGATTACTTCTACTTGATTGGATATAGCTATTATTGACCAGGCTAGCTGAAACAAAAGTTACAATGTACGTTTTTTGCGATTGGTAATTAAATCCTGTGCCGCTGCGGACTTTACAAACAGACGAAAAGAGAAAAGAACACCCAGACTCAGAACAACAATTTGTGAATCACACAAAATATTGCCTCATGCGGGGTTTGAACCCTTACTCCAATACTCAGTACAGTAGAGAGCGGTGTGGCGACCGCTTAAACCACGAGGCCAACCGTGCAATCAATTCCGTTTTCACAGCGAGACGACCTTTCGCATTGATATCAATCAACCTTTATCATCTGAAATATCTTTAAGTGCAATTCATACATGTAGATATTACAGAAGGTAAGAGATTTAAGAGTTTTGAAAAATTTTCAACTCACTTATAAAGATTTACTTGTACTCAATATCTGTATCTTCAGGATCTACATGGATCCTGTTATCATTATAGTCTGTCAGTGCATTTTTACTAGGTACTTTCGACTGGATAAAAATATATTTTCCGTAGTGTAAGAAACGAATAAAATAAAAGATTTTTTTCTATATCAATCACAGTTCTAGTTAGATTATTCCCCAATTCATCTTAATTTTTACCAATTTCCCTTATTTGTATCGCCAATTTAGTGAAAGTTTGCGCTACAAATGTTACTATGGATATTAATGAATTCTCCCCTATTGTTTGTTTCTTTTATAATCCCTTTGTATAATTCAAGCTTGCTCATTAACTCTTAATCCATAACCATGAAACAGTCGGTCTTAGACAGCAGTCAAAACGTTTTAACATATCCCACTAAACATCAAAAATGTGAATGTAATTCTATTTAGTTAAGTATTGGTTTTAATAGCTGCAAAAAAGACAGATAAATACGTACCAAATACACAAATATACGTACCACAAATATCATTGAAGTTGCCAAAGCGGTATATTTACGCCCAAGTCTGTCCAGAATCATCGCAGCTAAGGGATTGGCCACCAGAGCGCTGACGGCAGGTATACTACCAAACACGGCAATTTCTACGTCACTCATGGGTCGGTGTAGAGTCGTATTTGCAGACTTGAAAAGAAGGATCGTGGATGATGGCCAGGAGTTTATCAGACTCATGTTCATACAGGAGATACACACTGTAAAACAAACTTTAATTGCGTCAAATATCGGGGACTGCCACGGTAAAGCTATTGCATAGCATTTTTTATCAACTTATGCAATTATAATATTTCGGAGCAGCTCGTCTCGATCCGTAAGAGCTTCGTACTCTCTACTCACATACGTCTAGTCGCATGCACACAAACACCGTGCCGAAGTCTTCCGAACTGAAACAACGTTAGACGATACACGGCTTTCAACGCCGCACCACTGTGGCGGTCGGAGTGGGGAGTGTTAGGTTTATTTTCGTTACGGAATTTCTTGATTCGGTCGCCGCGCTCAAAGCCCGCGATAAAAGTTATGCAATAGCTTAAAATGGGCTTTTTACGATTGAAGTAAAATATTCGAAATGGGTTATGTAGAAATACAATATTATAGTACATAAAATTGTAGGTCCTAAACAACGGAACTACAGCTAAAACTCTTTAGTTTAATTTATGGTACTACAGCTACAGCTTATATAGCTTTTATAGCTTCACTCTGCTTACTCTATGGCTTGCACCATAAAGAGTAGACTCTGCAGCCTTCTGCCACCATTCATTTTATCGTATCGTATCGTATAGAATATTGCACGTGCATTGTCAGTAGAATAGAATTATGTTTTATGTAGTAAAAGTGTGTGTGTTCCTGAGAGATGTTAGAATAACTTGCTTTTGAGAGGATAAAAAGTAAATAAATACAAGTTGAGGCAAGGAAATCTTTCTTCTTTACAATATTTTGCAATAGATATAATAAAATGTAGTGTACAAATATGAGAACTTACGTAAAATGGTAGATATTACTTGAATTATGACAGCCATGACTTCTCTAGATTAATTGATTAGTTAGTTCAAGGTGTAAATCTGAAATAAGATAGATTACACGTTTAATAAAAAGATTTCCAGATTCAAATTTTCTCCATCTGCATAAGAAATATCGGTTTTCTACTGTTAAGTACCTTCCCTGCTTACCTTTTTTCCTTTTCTTTCTTTTTTACACCATTCTTGTATTAAGTCAACTCTTGTATGTGCAAAAGTCGAAACGGTGGTCATTTTGACGATGTAATTTATAAAAAGCAAATTCCAACTACGAAAGCTAATTGCTTTCTTGTAAATAAATAATTTTCATAATATATCAAATTATTTTTTTGTATGATTTTTTCACATGTAAATTAGTTCGTGGCCCACCCTATACTACGCCATGCGTGTAATCTAACACTGTACTGTATGCTATAGGAACCCATCTGTGGCAATAGGTATGCCTGTCACAATGAGGGATTATTATAAGTGAGATTATACTTGATAAAAATGGAAGTTTAGTGCACCTATGTGGCGACTTACAGCACAAGCAGGAAATACACAACAGCGTCATCTAGCGAAGATACATCGAACTACGAAGTATGAACGAAACATATGAATGCAATGAACTACGATGCAACTACTAATCCTGTATCGCGAAAGAGAGATTCTCGTGGCAGTTAGTTTATATACAACATCCCAACGTCAACCGTCGGGCCGTGGCCCGCCAGGCATAATCCCCCTTTGTGTCGGAGGGACATGACACTCGTTCCCTCTACAACCTGTATACTCTTTCGAGGATTCAGTCGTGAGTGTAGGTACGTTATACAAAACATGCTGAGTTTAATGGTCGTAGAAATATAACACGATACATCTTGGTGTATCGTTTGACATGGTTTGGGCCGTTTGGGACTTGAATAAATTTACTTCCTGAGAAAAGTTATGCAATTTTTGTGTTAAACAAACAAAATTGAAAGTATTTTATAAATTTTGCACACAAATGTACGATTTTGATGTTTATTTAGGCAAAAAGTAATCATACCTAACATTTTTTATAATTTAATTTGTTTCATTACACTATGGTCACATGAGAATAGCCTTTATATTTCAGATTATAGAGTTTACTTTTTATGGTATACGTGCGTAAACGAACATACGCTAGACGGATCACCTGACGGTAAGTGACTACCATCGTCCATGTAATCTTGCAACTCTAAAGTCACTGGTGTGTTGCAACCCTTTGAAGACCTCCCACGCTGGTTTTCTACTTTTGTATAAAAACAGATTTGTACCAAGTACAAACCATTAACATAATTAGCTTACGATATGAAGATAAGACGACAATCATGTTGTTAATTGGGTCTATTTTCGCTCACAAACTAATTACCATTTGTTTATTATTGTCAGTTAATGTCAACATAGGTTATTGCCATTATTATGACAAAGTACTGCATAGATAACGCATGCAATGCGTTTGACACAATTGCCAATAAGCTTGCCAGATTTCTTCTTTCTAACCAGATGGATATCAGGATTCATCCACTGCCTTAAATGTCCTGCTGGACAAAGGCTTCTAAGTAGAAAGGTTTTACTTTTACACTTTTCTGTATTATTAACATTAATTAGACACGAGAAAGCCACGGTACGTATCGTTGGACTGAAGCGTTAATACACAAATTTATTTCCTAAGGAAAGTTACGCAATTTTTTGTATTAAGCAGGTGTAAAGCAAAATTGGAAGTATTATAAAAATGTATTTTGCAAACAAATGTACCGTTTTTATGTTTATTTAGGCAAGAAAGAAACCAAACCTAACATTTTTTTATATTTTAAGTTGTTGAATTACGCTATCACACGAGAATAGCTGTTTTGTTTTAGTATATAGTTTTTTTTTTATTATATACTCGTACGTTGGTAAACGAGCATACGCTAAGCGGATCACTTGACAAGCGACTACCACCACTATTACACCACAAAAATGCTTTAAGCACATAATAAAACAAAATGTACTTCTTTTTTTTGGTGCAATCACACACAACGGGTTTCTGAGTAGGAGAGGTTAAGAATTCATATTCTCTTTCTTACATTCTCACTCTTTCATTTCGTAGGTGTCGTAAAAACGCAACTAAAAAAACAAATTCCGCGGGACTACAGCACTGGACAGAAAAAGAAACTTGAAACAACCCGTATGCCAAACCGTTTGGTCAGCGTGGTATAGTAGGATAGACAAAACTCATTGTTAAGGAGAGTTATAGGCTGCTCCTTAATAGCAAATTTGTCTACTATGGCTATTGCTAGACATAGATCCAACGATACTTTTAAAGGTTGCAAATATCTAATACTTTTTTAATTAATTACTTATACATTTTTTCTTGTACTATAATTGTAGTACAATTTTAAATGCTTTCTTCACAGAAACACTTACCGTAATCCCAATGTCTTACTTATCACTGCCATGCACAGTCTGTCAGTTAAAACAAACTTGACAACGTTAACACACTCGTATAAATGCAGTGCTACATTTGAACAAGCATAGTCTTTACGCGATATATTAATGCCTCGTGTACACTGCAAATTATCGTAATAGGTCAATACTCTAGCTATATGTCAAGTCATTTCGCTCTTAATCTCTCCTATTTGAAAATCAGTTCACGGAATGTAATCGTCGGAGTGGTGAAATAGCGCGAATTGAACGCGGTTTGGATAGTGTTCGAATATTATTGAATATTATTTTTTTTACAGATGGATAACCAGTGTACCTTTTTTTACTTTAAGAGCTTGCCAAAGTGAGTGTTTGATAGAATCCAAGAGTTGTAGTCACCATACTCGTTGCGAATGCAGTATGGTGGTTACCATGACAGCCTAATAAGATGCTTTTTCACGCACCGCTTGGGGACGTAAAAGGCATGACAGTCATCGTGGCAACGTGAGGGTCACACACTTACCACGATAACTGTTACCCCTGCTTCAGATGGCCGCCGGTCTCACACTCACTAACGAAACATGACAGCACGGATACTGTCGCTTTAGGTTGATCTTCCGTGAGAGGGTAGTACAGCCCTGGACGTGCCGACCCGTACGTGCTGTAATCAGCGTGGCTCTACTACCTACTCTTCTTTAAATTATGGAATTTTTACTTTTCAGACACAGCTTTAATGTTAGTCGAGAAGGATACAGATTTACAATCCGTGAAACCTGAGATAACTATCACTCTTGCATCAATGGGTCTACAGTCTCCCACTCACCAACGGAACACGACAACACGGATGCTGTCGCTTTAAGTTTGTCTGCTGTGAGAGGATTGTACTGCCCCGATGGAGACGGCCCATTCGTGCTAAAATCAGCGTGGCTCTACTACATTTAAAACCTTTCCTTGTTATGGCATATTCTATTGCTAATATTATTTTTTTTAGTATAAACAGACAATTGAACCGGTCCAATCTCAAATTATATAGAATCTGTACTATCGTAACCAGACTGCTTATAAACATACTTATATATTTACAGATATATACAAATTACAGATAAATTAAACCTAGATACAGAACAAACGAATATTTTTATTACGCAATTATCAGCTTAGGTGGGAATGGAACTCACAATCTTTACTTAGCATTTAGGGTTACTAGCCACTGCTAGTTCTGCTAAGCTATTTAGATTTTTTATGTTAAATGAGCTATGTCCGTGTGGTGACGGATTAAGAATACATAGTGTTAGCACCCCTATTCATCCCGTGGGTGTCGTAAAAGGCGACTAAGGGAACATAGTATACAAGACAACATCATTACAAAGAGTAGGAAAACTTGGAACAAACCCTATTCCAACCCGTCTGGCCAGCGTGGAATAGTAGGCCAAAACCTCCTTGCTAAGAAGTGATAAGCAACCAAACTTCATCTAAATACAGTTCAAGTAACAGGTATGTGACTGAACTGCTTACTACCGCTAAGTACTGCTTTATCATCAACCTTTAATAGTCCACTGCTGGACATAGGCCTCTCCTCAGCAAAAAGGTTTTGGTCTACTGCACGACCCTGGCCAGATAGGTTTTTCCTTCATTCTGCAGTTTTAATTTTTGCAGTACTGTTATCCTGCAGATTTTGCTTCCTTAGTCGGCTCTTACGACATCCACGAGATAAATAGGAGTTGTGACACTCCATATCCTCAATCTCTCACCGTACGTATTAAGACTGCTTACGCTCTTCAATATTTTTTTCTACTTTTCCTTTTAGGAGTCTCTTTATCTTTCTTTTTAGTCTTTAAATGTATTATCTAAGACTTAAGGTTACCAAAATGTATACTTTTTCATATGCCACCATCTTTGGCATTGCGGTCTCGGGAATAGACAATAGCTGACTCTATAATAAAGTGACAGATGTGAAAATGATTCGTATGCATGCTTGATAATTATTATCTTTTTTTGTATTATAAGTATTAATAATAACTCCACAACAATTGTACTTAGATTTTATTCAATAAAAACATAAAATAGCATCTCTTCATATGACAAATAAAACACAACCATAGATAAACAAATTAAAAATAGAAGAAAATAGACTCAAAAAGTCTTAATTATTGGAGAATAAGTTAATGCATTACTTTACTTTTGTGAACACGGACTTGAAATAAATGCTAAAATAATACTTTATTATTTATTTATTTTTTATTATTTTACGCGGGTGCGTCTACTTTAATACATAAAATTTGCCAAAATAATATCCATATAGGTAGCAACACCGCCGTAGTTAAATTGAACAACCAGTTGCCGTAAATCTGCAAACAGATATATTATTAATCATAAACTTAGAAAAGAGATCTTGGTCTAAACCATGATGAGAAGGAAATCTTGAAAGAAATCCTATACCAACTCGTCTGGCCAGCGTGGTATAGTAGGCCAAAACCTCCTAGCTAAGGAGAAGCCTATGTCCAACACTGTAAAAGTCTGTTGATAAACCATAATGGCCAGATGGATTGATACAGGGTTTGTGTCAAGTTATCTGGATGACGTAATAGCAGCTGTTCCCCGATCCCTCCTATGTTAGGCGCAGAGTGGCACACCGTGTGGTTTTAGTCGGTCCGATTCCGACACACCACCTCGCCGTAAACCCCGGTGGGGTGACGGCCCGAGGGGGGTTTTCACACGTTAAAAAAAAACAAAAAAGGGTTTGTGTCAAGTTTTCCTTCTCTTAGCAATGCTGTCGTTCTGTGTGTTTAGCTCCCTCAGCCGATTCTTACGGCACCTATGGGATAAATAGGGGCGGTGATACTCCATATTCTTAATCCCTCACCACATGGACAGAACATTGTTGTAATAGAAATAAAGTATAAAATACATACCATAGAATCTACAATAGAGAACATAATTGCTTGCATAGCAGCATCCCGGCCACGCGCCATCATGTCAAAAAGTGGCTCCTCGGGGAACAGAATATTGCTGACTACGATCATGCTTAAGGTCACAGCCACTAGGGGGTGGACCAGCAGGCAGATAACTCGTTTCAGTACCAGGAGTACAGAGCTGTAAAGAGATTTATCTATATAAGTAATGCAACATGTAGGCTCAATCAAATTGATACCACAGCCTCACAATAAACAATTATGAGAAATAATGACATAAGGTATGACACCGTAGTCAAATTACTAAGGTTTCGTACACGACAATTACTAAATACTAACTTATGACGTCACCATTATAGATTACTCATTTATTTATTTATTTATTTGTGAAACGTTTTGTGACAATGATCTTACAGTGTTATTTATTTATCATACAGTCAACTACCTTTGCTATTTCTTTCATTGTCTTTCACTGAGTAAATGAATTTACTGGCGCTCTTTTCCTATTCGTGAAGAGTGGGGGGAGGTCAAAGGTGGAAACACATTGTCATTTTTTAATTGAAGGTATCCACGACCGGTGGCAATCCCTTGCCAACAACCCCGTCTACTTATTTGCTGTCTCACTTACCTAATTCTGCTTTGTCCTTTCACAACAACAGAAGTGATCAAAGCGAGCGGAGTGTACAGCATCGCGATCACGAATCCAAGTGGAAAGTTTTGCATCCCAACAGCGAGGCACACGGTCGACAGCTCAATGAGGAGTAGTATATTGACTAGAGAGAGCTCCTCGTGTGTTATGCGAGCCGTGCGTACCAGGCGCGGGACGACAGGCGTTATAAACACTAACAATATTGATATAGCTATCAGACCGTAAAACACGGACAGTTCTGAAGGCAAGTTGTATTTGGCACCTGAAATGAAGGTGATCAATTAAAATTTTAATCAAAATAGGCATAGGCAATCTCGTATTAAAAAATACTATATTTACATACCAATATGACTTAAAATAACAGGTGAATTCATAGCCGCATATCCAATAAGATGCACTAGCAAATAGTTAGCGCCGATGTTCACAACACTCATACTAGACTCTTCAGTCAGTTTAACTTTGGGTTTTAACTCCTTCGTTTCCTTGTCTCCTGGTACTTCGTTATCGGCATTTTTCCTTCTTTTCCGCAACTTGAGAGGTGAATCTTCAGATTTCTCTTCTCCTGCTGATTCAGAATCTGAATGCTTCTCCTTCTCTTGTTTTTTTGTCTTTTCCTCTGTCTTTTTATCAGATTCATCTTCTCCCTCTTGCGGTATGGACACCCACAATGATAGGGCTTTCACAAGCATTGCAACACATAAAAGACAGAGGGACGGCATGTATTGACCTGAAACAAAAAGTAGATGATATTATTAATTACGTTGGTTATATTGTTACAAAGTAGTGTCTTTGCTGTCTTTATCATCATCACCATCACTATCGACAACCTTCACTAGTCTACTGCTAGACATAGACCTCTCCTTAGCAAAGAGCTCTTGGCCTACTATACCACGCTGGGCAGGCGGACTGATATAAGGTTTGCTTCAAGTTTACTGGATAGGGTCCGGATGGCTTAATAACAACAGTTCCCGGATCTCTCCTATTCCAGGTGCAGAGTGGCACATCGTGTGGTTTTAGTTGGTCCAATTCCAACACACTACCTCACCGCAAACCCCGGTGGAGTGATAGCCCGTGGGGGTTTCCACGTGTAAAAAAAATGAAGCTTGCTTCCAGTTTTCCTTCTCTTTGCAGAAATGTTGTCCTTCGTGGTTTACTCTTTTGCTCCCTTACTCGCCTCTTACGACACCCACGAGTTGAACAGGGGTTGTAAAACTATTCTAAATTCAACACAAGGAAATTGAAATGATTGAAATTTAAAAATTGAAAATCTTAAATCATTTAATTTTGAGATTTCATTACGAGCGCCATGCTTCGGTAATTTTTTTTTATTATGGCATAAAGAACAAGTGACTACGGCCGTCCTACCGTCCGAGTTCCAAGTACACTGTCGCCTTTTGTCTCCCTCCTAGAATCAAGGGAGGTTTGGGCTCTTGGTTGATTCAGCCTATTTGTTCGGAAGCATGGCTCTCTAATGGACAGCATCAGTGTCTTTTAAGTAGCAAGTGTGCATGGGCTGTGGAACTGATTCACCACCAGGTAATCCGTCTACTCCTGAAACAAATAATTACAAGGCACTTACCGATTGAAATGAACCTATTAGTAGCGGCCAGCAAGTAAAAGAAGTAACTTTGATGAAACCTCTCCAACAGGTTGTTCAGCGATCTCAGTATGCTTTCTAAAGCTATGCCAAGTCTATAGAAGGTTGCTGTGGAAAGTGCATGAGCTCGAGGTGCTTTTCCAGCTGGGTCAGTAGCTTCGCGACCCTCGAGGGTTACTGCTTCAATGCCAAAACGATGAAAGAGACCGTGGTTACCATCTGGTACCTATAATGCAAAGGTTGATTATAAATATCTCAATGTCAGGATTAGAACTTTAACTTAATAATGGAGAGTATACATGGGCACTTAATATCTCAGGCTATGACCACACGTGTTTCAGGACCGTAATAAGCGGATATCAACCGTCTCTGCCTACATCTCTGTCTCTCTCTAAACAATTTACAATTACTTTATTAGAAAGCATGCCGAGCCGTGCAGCATCGTACGTGATTATTAAAGAAAAATCTCATTTTTACAGAATTTTTATTAATCACCGCTCCTACTGGTTGTAGCGTGATGTTATATAGTCTATAGCTTTTCTTAGAAACCATGCTATCCAAACCTACATGATTTTTCAATCCGAACCAGTAAATTCTGATATTAACGTGTTCAAGTAAACAAACAAACTCAAACTTATATTAGTATAGACACTCACCCCGTCAATTTGCGCTACAACCATGTCGAACATAGTCCAGAATCCATTCATCCAATCCTCCATCTTGTTACGACTTCGGATCCAAGAGTAACTGTATTTAAAAACAATACAAAATATATCACAACAATTCGTAAATTCTGGCTAAATAATTTTATGGTAACGTAATAAGTAGATTATGTACGGATAGTCACACTTCGGCAAATATGGGCCGAATCGAACCGAGTAATAATATTTCGAGCTCTACATACAGCGCTAACAAAAATTAATTAAAGCGCCATCTATCGAAGACACACAGAACTACGGTGTAACTGCTAATCCTGTATCGCGATTTAGAAATTGTCGAACCGATTAAAATGTATATATGTAACTGCCCGACATTAACCGTCAACCCGGGGCCCACTTGTTAGAGGGACACGACACCCGTTCCCCCACAGTGGTGTTTGGAAGCAATCTTCAAAGAAGCAGATCAGCACCAGCATCGCTATCATGATCCACAGCGACAAGTAATCAAGTCTCAGCAAGTAGAGACTGCTCCAGGTTGATTGCCCTAAGGCCTCATCAGCGTCTAGACACAGCACACTGCATCTAAGGTCCTCGTAAGACGAGCGTTCCTCTACAATAACATGGTCACAAAGAATGCTGCTACTTTGACGCTATGCTAATATCTATGTTCATCCAAATACCCACCATAGTACCTACCTGTTTCTAAACGAGTGGTGTACCCCCGACTTCACGCAAAGTTTGTGAACTAGATTGACCAGGTCCAAATTAGGCAGCTGTCCATTCAGACCTTCTATCTTTACTTCAATGTACTCTGGAATATTATAAAAATTCATGATATTTTATAATATAAAAATATTATAAAATATCATGAATGTTCTTGTTCTAGAAGTGTCTAGAAGACTGTTAAGTTAGTCAGGTTATTACAAGATTTTCTTGCTAAGGATATGATGAAGATGATGATGCTGATGATGATGGTGATGATGATGATGATAATGCGTTACTGATGGTGCGATACTGATGGTGATGGTGATTTTTAGTAGCTTACCCAGCCAATATATACTATGAAATTGTAGATATGAATCTATTTATGGGATCACACACAGCTGTCTGATCTCAAACTAAGTAGAGGCTGTATTACGATAACTTCTAAATACAGATATAAAGTACACCATAAAAGAAATGATTTTGCTCACACAATTTCTATCCTGAGTTTGAAGCGAACCCAAGGCCTCTGGCTCACCAGGGTCACTTACCACGAGACCAACGAAATAGAAATGCCGGAGTTTGGAAATTGGGGTCTAAGCCTCGGAGAGCGCGTAAAGCCGTCGGTCCTGCGCGTGATCTCTCCCCGTTTGTGCCGGATAGCCGCCCCATCGGGTTGTGAGAGTGAAGGAACAGAGAGTGCACCTGTTTTTCCGCGTACTCTTGTTCACTATAATATCTTCGTTGAGACTAGCTGCCGTGGCATTAATAGGCTAGGAGTACATCATGTGGCTCACCACATAACCAGTATTTGTGGCAAATATTCTTTGGCCTTTATGTTGATATTTGGTTTTTTGTTAGATACTAACTATGAGTAGTTAAATATCTTATGATATCAGTGCCAAATATGTAATTTATGGCGCATTAGATGTTAAAGAAATTGATAATTTTAATTTGGGCAGAACATTTCTGATACTACGTCGCAACCCGCGGTTTATGGCATACACTAAAATGTAACTGATTTAAATCATTATCTTATGGAAACACTACATATTTTTATTAGAAATTTAATCAAACTTGGTCCAGCTGTTTGTGTGTGAAGAAGTAATAAACATACACTTGGGCGCCGGAAGAAGGGTGCACATGCACCCCTCTGTCATAAAAGAAATCACATAGAAAAAAAATCTTTTCTGGACTACCCCAGTTGGAGCGTAGTGTTACCCAAGAGGCAATACAAAATGCCTTTGAAGAATTTGTTGCCTCTCGTACAGCAAATCTCTTCCAGAAGAGTATTAATAAAGTACCACTGTGTTGGCTAAGATGCATCGATTGAATGGATAATTACTTTAATTAATGAATATAAAATGTATAGAAAAATATAGGTTAATTTCTTTCAGAAAAAACGTCAATGGCATAGGTATACCCTAGAATAATAATAATTAGTATGTGTAGAATGAAATAATTCGGTCGGCGGTCATGAACATATAAACACACTCACTCGCAAACTTTCGCCTTCACAACATTTCTGTGATAAAGAAACAAAGTCCAGCAAACATTTTGATACATAGTTTATCTTATAATATACATAGCTTTTGCAAATACTTACTTATTTTAGGAGTATGAAACTCTAAATTAATAGCGGCCTGTATAGATCCAGAGCGTCCTTTTAATTGCCCATGATTCAAGCACTTCTTATGATCCCCACCCCAAGTAAAGCCAGGCATCAATTTCCCTAGATCAAATACGGGAGTACCAGGCGTCCAGAAAGTCCCGAGACTACTATGAAACGTTTCAGCATCACTATGTAGCCCGTGGTAAGCTTCCAGCCACGCCTGCATCCCTAGTTGCTCATGCTCCGTAATTAGGAAGATGATGTCTTTTGCCCAATATTTCTGTGCTAAAAATAATAAATACACACTTAACACAGATCCTGAGGCATCGTCAAAGGAGCTGTAATATATTCACATATCTGATTCCAACATAGGATTGCTGATAAACTTGTGTGGCGACTTCCATATGCAGCGAAATAAAAATCCATGCTACAGAGCCATCTAGCGAAGACACACCAAATTACAGATTGTTGAAATACATAGCAACTACTAATCCTCAATCGCGATACAAAAATTCTCGCGGCGATTAGCATATACACAACATCCCAACATCAACCGTTAGCTCGCAGCCCACTAAGCATGACCACCGCACCTGGTCGGAGGATCCTCTCTTTGCATCGGAGGGGCATGAACGTCCCTCCACACTTAATTATTAAAATACATACATATTATAGAGAACTCACTTCACAGAATAAATGATCATACTTATCATACAATTACTTATCCTGGGTGGGAATTGATCCTACTACCTCTAGCTTGCCAGTCTTAAGACTAAACCAATAAACCAGTATTAGCTGCTGAACCACTGTATGCGTTATATGCGTGGTGATAGATTAGTATGGCGTGTCACCACTCTTATTCATCTCTTGGATGCTGTAAGATTCGCCTTAGAAAGCATCTGAATTACAAAGAGATGAAAACTTGATACAAAAATTATTCCAACACATCTCGTTAGTAATATACTCGTATAGTACCAAAACATATACTCCTTGGAGAGGCCTATGTCCAATCTATGGTGATGACTGTACTTTTCAAAAACCAAAAACATGAAGTTTCATTATCATAGTGCACTTACGCCTAGCAAACTTAGCAAAGGCCAGCATCAAGGCAATGCCAGCGGCTGTCCCTTTCTGATGTGATGATAAAGAGCGGTAAGGCGCCGATACCACTAGAGCCTCTAATGAAGATGTACGAGGTGCACGTAGTATGCCATAGACATTTGTGCCAGTATAGACCTGAAAACAGAAAATGTCATTGTGTAGTCTTAAAAGCATTTTTAAAGTTTATTTTAGAACTAATTTACATTAACAGTATTTTTAGTTCAATACTAATATGATAAAATGGTAGGCTAAACACACTTATCTCGGGAATTACCAGTTCAAAGCAAAAAAATATTTTAGTTTAGCATAATGAATTTTGCGAGCAAGGCTATAGACTACATAAATGACGTTATGTATGTATACAATAGTGACGTCACAACAAATAGCATGCAAATATTAATGAAAAGTGTTACAAAACTGAAAAAAAAGACAGACAAATTTCAGTCAGTTGTACTCCTAGCCGATTCCGGCCACAGCAGCTAGGCTCAACGGAGACCACCCAATTACGTAGAAGATATTATAGTGCAAAAGTTGTGCGCAAACACAGGTGCACTCTCTGTTCCCTCACTCTCACAATCTGATGGAACTGCTATCCGACTCGAGCAACAAGATCAAGTGAGAGGACCAATGACTGTACATGCCCTTTGAGGCATCTGGGTGAAGTTATTAAACAAAAAAACTCATAACACTTTTCTGGCCAAACCCGAGCATTAAACCTGGGACTTCTTGATCAGCAATTGCATATACTAACTAATAAAGTAACAATTCAATTATATTTCATATGGTAAGACATACCTGTTCATGACCTAAAGGGTAGTTCAATGTAAAATTGTGCGTGTACACTTCCAAATGGAGTTGTGACATCTTCGCCACCAGCCACGGTACTGGCATTGCATCACTGAATTCATATTTATCCTGAAAATATAAATTAACAATGTTAAACTAACATTATAATTTATTAATAGAAATATCACATTTCCATTTAAAGTTTTTAAAGTTGACAAGAATTATACAATTTCATTTCTTATATATGAGATTACTAGTCAATTTGACTTAGATAATTTAGGGGGTTTGAGTAGCTGTTATTACTAACAAATTTCCCTATAAAATTATAAAAAAATATATCAATTTAACAGAAACTGTAAACAAAGAATAAGAATGTAAATTCAAAAAAATATTAATAATGCAAAATTTTGATACTATTATAAAAATATCTTAAAAGTCCAATATCTCAAAATAGTTATGTTTGGGATATGGCGTCATTGTAAAATTTATAAGTAATAATGGCTATGATAATCATTTAAAGGATCTAAATTGACTTTACTAATAACTACGTATTTAGAGGTATATGAATAAGATTTATTTTCTTGGCAAGGGAGTTAACCGATAAAAAATATTTAAGGTACCTTAACTCCTTTGCGCTTTGACTTGTAGTTACAGAAAATTGCCAATGCCATATGATACAAATACATGTTTATTTCATCCTAGATCCATAACTATAGGCATCACACCGCAGTATCTGAATCTAAGTTGTTATTAACTGAAGTTTAAGTGATTAGTTTTCTTACCTCTAGTTCTTGTAAGAATTCGTTATAAAACTGTTTAGCAGAGTGTTCACCATTGAAATCATTTGTAACCAAACCAGGAAGGAGCGCATTCTCAGAGAAATAAGTCTCATTATTAAATTCTTTATTGCCTAACATGATAAACCATACCAAGGCTCCAATATAAAGCAGCAGAGATAGGGGTTTATGAACTTTCTTCAACACTATAACCCATTTTACCGACCCGTATTCAGGATCTGATAAAAGACCCATGATGACAAACTCAAATTATGTATTTGAAGAAGTTTTTGTCTGTGTAAATGTCTACTTAATTCATTTTAATTTTATCTATGACAAACTTTTATCAAAGTGCTTCTATAAGAACGCCGCCTGTGTTTTTATGTGCTTGAGTGACAATCAGTGACATATGTATGACATTACTGACATTTGACCAAATAAATTTAATCAGTTATATAGGTTAGATAGATAAGATCATGAAAATGTTGGCGTACTAGGCTTTTACTACATTATTATTTTATTATTATTATAGAATATTTTGTAATTATATAGCTGGCTCTCGCAACCTCGCTTGCGTCTCCTATTAACCGAAGCGCGATATTACATAAAGTGATCAAATTTGCTTACACATACATAAAAAAATTATTGTGAACCAACCTTTAAAGAAAAACAAATACTGTCATAGAGATTTTTTAAGAACTTAAAGAAAAACAATTCTCTTATCAATTATTTTGCCGGACCCTTTAACAGTTTACGCAGTGCACACGATGGAAGCTCTCAGAAGAAACATTTTTCCCCCGTTTTTATAACATTTTTCAATGAAACTCCACTCCTTATGGTCGAAGTGTGATGACATATAACCTATAGCCATCCATGGTAGTAAGGCTATGTAACATTGAAAGAACTTTTCAAATCAGATCTGTAGTTCTTGAGTTTAACGCGTTCAGAGAAACAAACAAACCGTTCACCATTATATTATATTTAAAAATATATAATATTGTTATAGTACATTCCAAATAAAAAAAAGTCTTTCGGAACCACGAGCAAAACTTTCGTTTAGATGTCAAAGATATTTTTTTTATCATGTATTGTATTAAATGATTTTGAAGAGTGTTTCTTCTTTAACTTTCTCTCTCAGTATTGTTTGAGCTATCAATACTTTTTTCTTCTCACTATTCAGTACATTTTTTTTAATTATTTCTTTATAGTTTTAGTTGTCTGAAATGTTAACCTCTTTATCTAACGACTAAATTAGTTAATGAGAATAAAAGCCAAAATCAATAGTCTTTATATAAAACTTTATTACATTACATATAAAAAGGTCAAACTGCCCAATCCATCTGTGTTAGCAAAATTATTTTAAGTTTCTTCTATCCTGCTGTTTACTTACAAGCATGCAATACATTAGAATTCCCGAATGAGACCGCAATAGAGAGAGGCGTAAAAAACACCTGTCTTTATTGCTTCCAAGAGACAAATGTGAGCATATATATACCTATTTGAGTACCAATAATGTTTTAATGTTTGCGATAAACATATCCAGTTTCGAATGATTTTTGAATAATTTCATAAGGCACTTTCCTTGTTTCTCTCATGAAGAAGAACGCTACAGTCGCTGACACTACTCCCATCATTGCAAATATAAAGAAAACACCATTTAAACCAATAAAACTGACAGCTGGTTCGAACAGGAACAACACTAAAAAGTTAGCTAAAAACATGCTGAACATTCCGACTGTCGTACCGAAACTTTTTAGCTGAAACAAAAATTGTTATTAATTTTATGCATCAAATCCTACGGCAAAATCTTTTTTTTAGTAACAGGAGTACTGTTCATGTTGTCATTGTAGCATTGAGCAAAGTTATGGAAGTTTTGTTTCATTTCAGTGAAAATTTAGGTTTACGTTTGAGATAGTTTGATGCCAATGGGGGTGGTTTATATAAATATCATTAATTTCACAATGTTTTCTACCTAACCAAGGACAAATTGTAAATATACATATATAATGGATTGAATAATATTCAAAATTCACCTGTGGGCAAATACACTCGCCAACTTGTACGAATGGTACGTTTATAACGCCCATTTGAAAAAATATGCAGTATAGTACTATGGATAATGGTATAGCCCATTCAGGCGCCCAGGACCAACGCAGCAAACTCCCTAGCAAAGCCATTGATACGGCTGACATAAGACTTGAAGAGATCATTAGAACCTGTAACAAACAAAAATAATTCAGTTACAAGAATTGAACTTCTAAAGAATAAATATTATGTTGATTTTATATCATATTCTTACCCGTCTTGGAATCATATCAGTTATAACGATAGCCATAGAACCAGCAATGGCCAACACGATTGCCAGTAGAACAGAACACAAATCTGGAGAGATATTAGGAGCGGCTCGACGGAACATTTGTCCCGCGTATGTCTGTATACCAATCATGCCCACGCAAACAGATAAGATCATTTGTATAGCCATTAACAAGATGGCTCTTTGTGATGATTTTGATTTATCTAAAAGAAGTATTATGATTAAAAATAAGTTACCATAGACAAACAACGTATTATGACACAAAAAAACTTCGGGCGTCCATAGCGAGCTTCAAATGTTTTGTAACAATTGCTCCTTTTCTATTAGGCGAACATAAGTGCTTAGAGCTCGTCACAACGTACGTCAGTGCCGTCGTTCGTACAACAAAAAAATAAATATACTACATACACTGCATAATATAAATACATACACTGCAATTTTTCTCCCTATTTTGTATGTTGAGAAAGTATTTAAAATATAATTAGTTTATATGTATTTTATAATTAATATTATTAATTTATTATTTCATGTAAATATAATACATACATGTTATATATGTATGTCTTTGATTAATAAGTAGTTGTTGAGAAATTTGTTTGAACATCAAAATGAGACGTTTGTCGTCATCTAGCACTCGCACTTGTCCTTTGAGGTACCGGGCGTCTCAAAAGCGCGTTTTCGCTAAGTCCCGCGCTCGTTAACGTAATTGGCGCATCAGCGCGCCGTTGCACTGACTGTATTTCAAGGTTTTGTTAATGTTGTAAGTACAGTCTCGTTATTGTTCTCAAAAGCTAGTGAGATGATCAATAAGATTAAATGAAAACAATAACATTTCAATGTTTATTTAGTTTTTTACGAAGTTTTTTTTACGAACTTTTGTTTCGAAGTAATGTAAAAAACGACTTTGTTGACAATAAATCTGTTTTATGATGACATACATTAGAGTTTTAGTATAGTTTTTATCTTTTTTACGTTATTATAAATATACTCTTTACTAAACAGAAAAAAAAATGCATGTATACACTATAGAAATTCGCTTTTTACTTGCAAAAATATAGTAAAAATTCGAATGAAATCGAATTCAAATGAAATGTCAAATATTGTCTTTGTTTTCTATTCCAAATAGTGAAGTGAAAGTGTTAATTGCAAGATTGTTCTTCTATGCATCAGTTAGTCGAGTTGACAATGCCAAAAAGAAATCGTAATATCATAAAAACCGATACTATTTGACGCGCGACACTTGGACATGAATTCATGTCCGCGGGATTCAACGGTACTTTTTCGTTGGCGTGAATTCATGTCCGCGGGATTTAAGCTGTTATGTGGAAAGCAAATAAGTTTCAAACTACCAGGGTGCCATAACGACGTAGAAGCTCATCTTAAAAACTAAGAACTACGAGAGATATCTCGCGCGCCTTCTGCCATAGCGTCCGGCATTTTGTCGACGTCAATGACGATTTCAGCGACAGAATGTACTAGGCGGACATGAACAACAAGGAGAAACATTACTCGTGAAAAGTTTATTTAACAAAACAGTAGCTCATACGCTTGAATTACTCAGAATTATACTAAATACGATTATATAAATTGCTTTTCTTGTTTAAGAATATATTATTTGTATACTAATAAAATTTTGCAATTATTAAACCTTAAAGTGGATATTTTTAACGGCTATTGGAATGTAATGTAGATTAGAAATGTAGAGTACAGAAAGTACAACATTCTTACAGTAAAATGTGTTAAAAGAATTAATTGCCAGCTAAATAATATGATAGAAGTGTAAATTACACTGAATATTATAAACCATCTATGTAATTTAAAATAAACTATAGGAACACTATGATTTTAAAAATCTTACACAATATCTTCCAGGGGTTTTGATCGACATTTTCGTGTGGATGCCTTAAATCTTCCAGATTCAAATCATCCTTTTCGTTTTGTTTTTCAATTAATTTAGCTTGTGGAAGTCCTGAAATTTATAAAATAATTTAAGGGTAAACAAGATTCATAAGAATATTTCTTTAGATAAATACCAAATATATTTTTTTATGTATGAAACAAAGATATCCGAGATTGTGACAATATATGTGTCTCTAATTTTAATACTAACGTTTTAAAATGTTTTCGTTTCGTGCTTAAAAAATATTTCTGACTGACAGTGCCAGTTTACATTCGCAGCTACCAGGGACACAGTTGAATCAAGAGATGTGAATTTGCCGATGACACGCCTTGTAAACCACCGCTATACCTGTCTCGGTTGTAAGGTCATTTCGATAGTATGAAAGAAAGAGATACACGTTTGTACACGTTCCGTTGCGTATAGATGATGTCTTTGATTTGGTGGGCGTGTCGGGGGCTTATTCTGTAATCAATATGAGATTGGAAAACTCACCGGCATTACTGTTATTAAACATTTGCTGTTGATTTCGTATGTAAGCAAACTCTTCTAATATTTCTTGACTTACAGTTGTCGCACCGCGATAAAATTTAAGCGATAATAATGCCTCCTGTAAATAAAGCGATAAAAGAATAAAGCAAACAATAAAAAACTTTGTTCGACTGTTATTCAAATAACGTCTAACGAACTTAATTTTTAATTAATGCCTTATTTATTTGTAGGTAAATAAAGATTATTAATTTGGTAAACTGATTGCTTATTTTGAAGATTACTTTTCTAGATACCATGATTATACTATTATTATACTTATTTCGTTTTTGTAAATTCACGCTGAAACATCAAATCTACTTTCTCATTAAAATAAATATGGCTATCACTTCAACAACTTGTAAATGCCTCATTTGTAGTTTGTTGCAAACTATTACGCCATAATTAATAATAATAATAGTAATTAACAAAAACTCTTATTTCCTTACCTTTTCCTTTCCCATTTTAAGTAAATAAGGTGGCGTTTCTTTAAGAAATGACAAAGCTACTACCAGGCAAACAGAAATTGAAAGATTTATAAAGTTTATGACATCGTAGCTACAAAACCATCCCAAAATATAGGAGACCAGCGACCCAATATTAAAGAAAGACCCTAAAACTGTGAGAAGAGTGCCTCTTATGGATATTTGACTTATTTCTGATATGAAAATGTACCCTAGTACTATTTGCAGCCCACCACCAAGGCCAAATATAAATCGACCGATCACGAGTTGGGTGACACTTTTTGCGGTTGTTATGATGGACCAAGAGAGCTGAAAACAAATATATTATAAGTTATAGAAAAATTCTTAAAACCGTCGGATTTAATGTCCTTAATATATGTGATTGAACTTTAAATCTCAAGACAGGCTTGGCGATTAAATGTTACGAAGAGAGCTTTAATCTACAATTCAGTGATGAATTTTTAAACAACACAAATAAAGTATTGAAACACATGGAGTATACTTAATGTTTTTAGCTGGTCGTTTGCCTATAAATTTTAAATTAACTATAGCTGGACAACAAACCATTTTATTTTAAGATTGTAGATGACAAAAAAATATATGAGTCTAATTCTGAAAATTATATTTCAGGATAGTATACTATATGTGTGTGTATACATAACTATCTATTGTTAGTAGTAAGCCTTAACTACGGCGAGTAGCGATACGTTGGTACCGTATGTGTATAAAACGATACCGTTACTGAATATCTTAGATCTTTGGATGACACCGCCCTCCTTCAGGAGCAGGTATTGAGCCATCAGGAAACTCTCACTGAGTGTAAAACAACGAAAACATTGCTTAACGCCGAATTTCTGTGAAGTCGTGGTATTACTTAGGTTGAGCTAACCTATATTTATGTTTTGAAAACTGGTTTTTCCACGTTATTGCTTAAGGAACGTCACATGAAATACACATTTGTTATTCCATTAGTTAATGTTGCTTTTCTACTGATAAACTGCATCACTTAAGGTCATTTAAAAATAGCTTATAAAAATAATAATTTCAAGGAACTTTAGAAATTATACACTTACCACGAAACAAAGACCTGTTAGAATTATACTTCGTTTACGTCCAATTTTCTCATTGATATATCCAGAAACTAAAATAGTGACTAAACAACCCACCATTACTATGGAACCTAGGAGATTGCCATCATTTTTTGTTATCGGGTATCCTAATGGGGAGTTTTCTGACTCTAGCATTTTGAACGCGTAAGATGGCCATACTATTCCAGAAGAGTTTATGAACACGAACACTGCAACTAAAGACAAAACAGTATTTTATTACTAATAAATCTAATCTAAAAAATAAATGATCATTTTTCTATTTTATGTTTTTGGGAGCTGTTTAGTCAATGGATTTACGAATAAATAATTGAGCTATAACTTTTAGATGCACAAGGGTACGATTAAGAATAGATTACGATCAAATTACATTTTCTGTTTAGAGTAAATCTAAATGAATCATACCTACATACATGGTATTTCACTTCAAGCACTAATTTAGTGTAACTTCATTTCAGATAGCTATATTGATTATAACATTGTTTCTTGACACGAATACAGTATGACAGCGTCTGATATCAATTGTATATTATTGAAATCAGTAAATTAAATAATATATATTTTCAGTATTAATTTTGAAAACACGGTATTCATGTGGTGATGGATTAATACAGAGGTTTGCCACCTCTATTCATCCCGTGGGTGTCGTAAGTCTGGATTAAGGGAACAATTTCACTGCGTAGAGAAGGAAATCTCGAAACAAACCTTATACAAACCTATAGTATAGTAGGCTAAAAGTACCAAAACCTACTTTCTGAAGAGAGAGTGATGATGATGATGATGAAAACATCTAAAAGCTTACTTACGTAACAAGGTAACTAAAATTTGTACAGTCTGCGCACCCATTATTGAGTTTTAAAATATAATTTACATATAAAATTAATAACTCAAACTTTCAGTCACTATTCATTACCAGTACTTGTTGTCATATGATTATTAAGATTGTGTAGCATTTTATTTGTATAAATTTATCATGAATAGATAAATAAATCTCTCTTCAAATACACATAACGAAAAGACTGACTGGGAAAAATATCGTCTATGTGTGTTCAAGTGCTTATGATATTATAAATAGTAATCTATTGTTTATATTAGTTTAAAACTTATATAGTGATTTTCTTCTTTACTTTTTTAACATAGAATTTGTTAGACTGTATAGTGTAAAACAGTACAACGGTTTGATTCGCTTATAGACCGAGCTATAGATTACCGAGAAGTTCAAATGTTTCATAAAGTAAACTATGAATTATGAATGTATTTTTTTTCTTATTTGTAACATAAATTATTCTATTTATTTCCAGTATATATATTTAAATTAAATATACACAAATACGAAATATATATATGTTAGGGCATAAAGAAACACTATGGTCCATCACCATTTGTGACGTTTTATTGAAATAATTAGAACTCAATGTTTAACACGGCTAACGACGTCGGTGACAGATTCACAACTAAAACAATACACACAATCCATACGTACGCACAGCACTAGCTCACGGCCCTTCGTACATCTCAACAATATATATCTTTGTAGCCATTTTCTATTAATTTCTAAAATAAGAACTGTTTCTGCTTTCAGTGAGTGAGGGTACCGTAAGTCCAACACTCTTCTGCCTATCTAATTCTAGAGACGGAAGACCCTTAAAGGGTGGTCACGCACATACGAATATATCAGAAAACCCATTTGCTGCCAGTTAAGTTAAATAAATTTATCATCACTTTTAGACTTAAGGTTTCATCGTTAAGTGCTTGCTCGTGCGCAAAATTTACAAAGAGGTATAGGGTACAAACAATTCTATTAACACAGTATATTTCTATGTTAGATGAAGATAATTTTGTGTGGTACATAAACTAAACGCGCAAATGTGACTACTGATGATAAGTGTCTTGGTCTCTTTCAATTATTTTTTACACCACTTTCTACTGCACTGAGTGGGCTCAAACCTCACATGAGAAAATACTTTGTGTAATCCACAAATTGTTGTTCTGAGAGGTGTTATTTGAGTCTTGACTTTGCGAAAAGTAGAAGTAGAAAAAATGTATAGCACTGGTTTTCGGTACGACCATGGTATTTCTCTGGTCAAACTGGCCTATTGTGTCAATAATAAATGACAATAGACTCCACAGAGTTTACAAATGATTATCAATCAAAATATATTGTCTACCCACAGGCACTGTTTACGACGGTACTGTGAATTAATTTTAGTTCAACAAATATAAATCAAATTTACAGATTACCCCTAATAGATACCGCATTAATAAAAATTTGCTTCGATTCGTCTTCAAAAAACTTCACGGGACGTGTCAAATGCGCTGTGATTGAGTAAAGCAAGTTTAGGATTCCTGAATGCACCGTAGGCATCAAAAAAATCTTAAACTTACCTTCGGGGCGTTAAGAAATGCTTAAACATAAATATATTCCACAATAATACGCTACTACTATAAGAAAATATCTTTACTTCAATAAAAAACTCAAAAAATGACCTAACAATATCGTACTGTGAATCACAACACTATCGATACACATGCAGTAATAGACAAAGACAACTATTGTAATTTACGCGATGAGTGAAAAGGACATTTGAAAAAGACATCAACGCCTTTAAATAAATAGAGTGGGCCAAGAATTCGTTAACGTTTGAATGTAACATCCCGCGCAAATATGTTCTGTAGTTTTTGGGACCGATGCTACTAGAATTTGCTGGTTACAATCATAATACATGGTTTCAACAAGATGGAATCACTTGTTACACATCCAATGAGTCCCTGCCGGTGGTCAAAGATATGTTTCCGGAAAAACTGATTTCCAGACGAGACGATATTTCATGGCCACCCAGAAGTCTATCTATCTATCTATCCCCAGAAGACTTCTTTTTATGAAGTTATTTGTAGAATCGTGTCTATATCAATAAAGAAATGCCCTACATCAACTAAAAGAAAAATTAGAAAAAATCAATAAAAAACAAAAAATCAAAAGGAATGTCGGCGATCTCGCGGACTCTTTGTTGACGTTGTACATACGTCGAAACGATGGTCATTTAGACGATGTAATTTTTAAAAAATAATGTCAACTAATTAGCTTCCCTGTAAATAATCAATTTATATAACATATCAAATAGTTTTTTATACATATTTTTGAAATGTAACTAATTCATGGCCCAACCTATACTTTCACTGGCACCATTCATCACCAGTATAATTTGAACTCCGGTGAAGTACGTTAACGTAATAAAAATAGAATGCACCTGTTGAAATGAAATGTCATGCCATGTTGTTGATAATCGGACTTAGGACTAGAATTTTAGGACTTCTTAGCTGACTCGCTACACATTTTTACTTCAGAGAAAACATTTTGAACACAAAACAAAATTAAATTGTCAAAAACATGACGTGCGATAGGCACCTTACAAATTTAGTCGATACTGATGTCGTGATTCTAAGTGGAACTTCAATTACTAACTAAAACATATTTGTGTGGCACACGTTTGTGGAACCTACTAGGAGTACTCTGCGATCAGATTAAACCAGTAAAACAAAAATTAGCAACTTACAATAAAACTAAAATGCTACCAGAATTGACCCCTTACACAAAAACAATATGAACATGAATATCTAACGTATATAATATCACAGCGCTCTTATGTTGATTTTGTAAAAGAGATTTCTCTTTGGTTCTATGTTACCCTGGTATTTCGAAGCGCCTTTTAGTGAACAAGTGTCAGTCACATAACAGTCACATTAGACGGGCGGGCGGCAGTGGCGGTATGATTGTATGTAGTACGGTCACGCTTGTGGAAAAGTTTTTACTTTTCGAAATGTATGGACCTTTTTATATTATATTTAAGTAAATAATAGTATTTATTGATTAATATACTTTTAAATACCCACAGAGGTTAATTTAGACTTTTTTAATAACTAGACATGCAAAAAATTTTTTTTTTTATAGTTTTCCGGTAATTTTTTTCTGCGCCCACAATCACGCACACACAAAGAAACAAGCAATCTAAAAGCACGCAGTAATAAAATTTATCTTTCAGTTGATAACATTTTCTCTTTCGTTTCGCGCAGATTTACCAGGCGCCCAGAAGTAATCAAGAGCTCTTAATAAAACTGCCCCAAATTTTGGCAAGAAATCGAACAACAAATAAATTACTGTTGAATAGGAATATAGTATGTATTATCAGATAATCTATTAGTAGACTTCATAATCATTATTTAGATGTAATAATAAAATTAAAATACGAAATTACTAATAATTGACAAGTAAACATTCATAAGTCGTTTTAAAATAACCATCAAACAAACGCTCGGTAAAATGTCTAGACGTACATATATAAGCTCATATGAATATGAAATAATTTTCTCCACTCATGTTTTCCGTGTATATTAGAATCAATACACCTGGAAAACATTACCTACTAGATACTTTTGTCTAGTTATGTAATCCTGATACTGATAGATATGGTATAACAAGAAAATATTGTTTCCTAAAGACAAAAAGGGATGCTGCTACCACATGTTTACTTTATAGTCCACTGCTGGACAATACTGGATATAGTCTCTCCTTATTCCTTTCGATCTTGCATAAGATCTTAAACCAAAGTGCAGCTAAAAGACGCTAGTATCTATTTATAATTGTAAAATATAAAATTGTCTTTGGTTTCAATAATCGCTGATTCATTGCTGTATGTACTGATATCCAACATGTAATGTATATAGAAATCTTTTATTTTTACCTAAAAATGTAAATTAAATTAAAAGTACATATTATTTTACATCATAAGCATATATTACTTACGTCATCAATACATATATAACAAAAATACAGTTTCAAACATAACTAGCGAACCACCCTGGCTTCACACCAGTGGTCGTACTATCAGCGGCAGTGGTACCAATTGTTATTTATTTGGATAAGGATTAATATTATATTGGTCGAAATTACTTTGAAGTATAACACACATCATCACATCACATCTTTTAACAATTCACTGCTGGAGATAGGTATGTATAACCCACAAATAGATTAAATCTTAAAACGCAAAATTAGTTGCTATAAGTTACGCGTAGAATGTTTTTGTAGATGTTTTTAAGATATACAATGTCGTGGTACATCAACATTAACTTTTATATATGTTCTACTAATACAAAATATTTAAATTAGATATATAAATATTTCTTGAAACATAACCTATATGATGGTGAAAACCGCATTCAAATCCGTTACGTATTTTAAAATATCTAAGCGTATAAAAACGAAAAGCAATTCCATTTTATACTATGTAAAGATAACGGTCGATATTAATTGTAAAAATTTCTTATATTATGTCTTTCCCGTCCCAACATAGCATCGGTACTAAAGTAGTAACACCGAAAAATCGGTAGATTCGAAACCACTGATACTAAGGCAACATAAAACATAGCAAGTATATTGATTTTAAAAAAAGAGTACATACATTATACGTGAGTAAATAAATGTTTTTTTTTTCTGAAGCCACTGAACAGTAAGCGCGGTGTTACACGACAAAAAGAATTCGACATTTTGTTTAGCTGTTAGATAATGTTTATGAATTGTTAATGAAAAAATTGTATGCTTATAAGATAATGAGTAATAATACATCACAGATAATCGATATATTTATCTGATTACTGGTATTTATGAATGTACGCTATGTTAAATAATGTAATTAATATCATCGATCGTCGTAATAAGAAGGCGCTACGTTTAAAAACCATTAATTTACAGTGCACAAGTTCTTATATTCAAAAGTAAAAATTGCGAATGTTTTTAGCAAGCAATCTACATTTTACTTATGATATTTTGGAGTGGTAACGTTACATCACATTGACTGTTTGATACCAGGGCAACATAAACACAAAGCGGTTCTCTAAAAAAATTACATGTTGGAAATTTACAGGGCAGCCTGGTATTGTTGTGAACGCTTGTCATTGACATTATCATTCATTTGTTGGTTTAATTACTCACATTCATTTTATTTTAAAATAAACATAGCTATAAATATTCAATTTCTTTAGACAAAGTTGTCATTGTTTACGTCCAACAAAGGTTACATTTGGCATATTATGTAGAAATGAATGAGTTGGTATCAATTATGCCGCGTTCGTTTTCGTGATTGAGGTCAGAAAACTTGATTACTCCTATTAAAATCTGAGCGCCTAGTAGTATGGTGTTTTGTTTTATTTATTTAAATTGTTTTAATTTATTTAAATACAACAACAGAAAAAACAAGTCTTTGTTTATGAATACATGAGTATAATATAGGGTACAGTAGGACAATACAGTTAAACAATTCAATGTTTTTTTTTATCACAATTATTTCAATATTAAATAAATTTAATAGTGTTCATTAAAAACATTAGTAAATACATAACATAATTTACATTAAAGTTATATTTCTACAATAAAATTCATTAAATAAATAGGTTTGCATTGCAAATGCTTATCATAGAGAAATAATGGTGTTTCTCTTACATTTCAATATAGGGATTGTGCCTTGCTAAAATGTGCGTTAAATTTAGAAGCTCGTAATTAACTACATTATTCGCATGACAATAAGTATGTACAACATTTACCTAAGCCATAACTTGTTTTAAAAATACAAAACGTAACCTTAAAATTAAATAAATTACATATTTATTAATTAAAAAATATTACTTGCAAACTCACGCTAAAATTATATTTCTATACAACATCAACCATAGTTAGTTACAATATTACATGCAAATTATCAAAAAATAATATAAGACTGGAACGACCTTGGACATCCAAATCTGCAAAACAACCACAAACGTCTCACTCGAACGTGTTGATCGCTGTTGTGTAATGAATAATGATTATGAAACAAAAATCAGCTGTGCTATGTACCAGGAATACATAAACACACAAGATGTTCTACAATGTAAAAAACTGAGGTATTTGTTCATCTTTCTATGCTATGTTTTCCTTGCGGTAAAATGTCGTAACTGTTGCGGTATTCGGCGATTGACCTTAACCAAGACTATGTAGTACTGTGTGTAACCAGGAGCGCACAGATGGCGAGGATAGTCGCGTGAAAACTGTTGGGGCAGACTTTTCGGAGCATTTCGGTGAAATCCAGCTTGATGTAATACCCCAAAGGCCATCTTCTGCTATGACTGGCGCTCCAGGATCGGGCTGTAAGGAAAAAAAAAATTAAATGTAAGTAAAAAGAAATATACGTCTTAAAATTTTTGGTATCTTGATTTTCACCTTTCGGGGAAAGTTTCTTTGAATTTTGATTGGGATCAAATGGGTACTTATACAATTTCTGTCCGATGTAGATCTGACTGAATAGAAAGTCGGATAAGAACTTCCTTTTCGAAGTTGAACTCTAAATACCTTTCATTTATGAATAAATTTTTTGTCAATATCATTTTGTTATCCGTCCGTTGTTCATGTGGTGACGGATTTAGAATACATAGTGTTACCACTCCTATTCATCCCGTGGATGGGTAGATGTCGCAAAAGTCGACTAGAGGAGCAACTAGGAAAACTTGATACAGACCAATCCGTCTAACCAGGGTGAAATAGTAAGCCATTTGTTTTGTAACGAGGGGCCAATGCCCAGTTGTGGACTATTATTTGGATGTTGTAGACTTACCATACAAACGCTATGGTGTGAAATAACAGGTTTTAAACATAGAGTGGACTCGTTCAACATTTCATTTAAATCTTTTAGAATCGTCATACATTTGTGTTGGGGTATTAACCGTTGTGTGGATACCCGCATGCTGTTGTATTTGATGCGTTCGTTCGCTGTTTTAGGTAAAATCGACCCTTTTACCTGTAAATAAGACATTTTTTGTCGTACAAATAGGATTAGTCCGGCAAACAATATTTTACATGTTTGTCCATGTATAGGATACCAGGGGTACATAAAGTAGCATAGAGTACTTTCCATTAATAAAAACCCAATCAACTTTTATATTTCGAACATGTAACACAACGCCATCTAGTATCGAACAAGCAAAGTTTGTTTCAATTATGAAAACTACATTGACTGACAGATTTTTTTGTCTATACCACGGTATATACGTACGTACATATTTTACTTAGAAAGCACCAAAAACTCCAAAATAAATATTCGCAATTTATATAAACATTTGGCCCGACCCGTGTAAGTGTCGCATACGCTACCACTGCACTACGAAGGCAGCAAAATCGCTCAACGTTTAAATTGAAAATTTTGTTTTGAGAAACGACGCTTAAGAGCAATGACACCCCAGCGGTGTTGCCAGCACCTATAGTACAATCATAGACTAATGGGTAATTATAAGTATTGTTTTCCTTTCTGGAATGTTCTCATATTTATAAATTATGTGTAAATCTTGACTTATTTACTAATACAGAATCCCTTGTGCACAACTACTGTATTTATTTTATTAATAAACAAACTATGGTGGCCCTCTTGATGTTGTTCTTAGCGTACCGAGACAGATAATTTTTATGCGGTCGGTATAAAAATTTTTGTAACTCAACACGAACACACGCATATCTGAACCTAATGTAGTAAAAATCTTTGGAGTTCCCCAGTCACCGCGCCATTGGACACGACACCACCACATCAGAAGACTGCACATAAGCTACCGCCCCTGTCGCTGGTCGCTCGGAGCTGGCCCTCCTCAGGTGTCGCCTGGGGTATCATCTAGCTCGGGCTGAACGTCTTACCTCGCCACACTAGGCGACCAAGAGGACCTGCTTCTTTTCTGGGGCATCGTAATCAGAAACCGCTGGCAGGGGCAAACCGCACCGATCCAGCCTCCACGCGTCCCTTGCGGGACGATGAGACGACTTTTACGCGCTGTCACTAAACATCACCTACAGTTCTATTTCATTGACTAGTGTAACTAATAATATTTTTTTAAAAAAAAATTAGGCCTCTATGGTTTGGTGTTGCCATTTTAATACAAGTTAAAAGTTTTTATCTTCCTACACTTTTTTTTTACAAGCAGAATTAAATCGATGAAATAATTTTAAACAGTGGTAAATGTATATTGTGTGTACTAACCACTATTCGGGGCCAGTAAGTCGTCATAAACTTGGCGCTAACCACCATACTATTCAAAGGTGAAAGTGCTATAGGCCGTATGAAATCTGAAAACTCTAGAAAATGTGCCATTCTTAACAAAGCGACGTCGAAATTCGGCTTGCCATAGATATAGTAGGGATGAAATTCAATTTTTTTTAATGCAACTACTGTGCCACCTCTTTTACAGTCCACCGATCCTAGTCTCGCTCTGAACAGTTTCAATGAATCTCTTACGCTGAAACAAGAAAAAAGACATTTAAGTTAGACTAATCTGGGGAAGTCCCCGAAAGATAAAACTGTCCTTAATCAGCTAGCAGAATTTCCAGCAATGACCAGTTCGTCATCATCTTCATCAACTACCTTACTACTCCACTGTTGAACATAATTCTTTTTGTTTTTTTTTTTATATATATTAAGAGCCTGCCAAAGTGACTCTACTCTGCCTGATCGAAAGCATGAATAGAATCCAAGAGTTGTGGTCACCATACTCATTGCAAATGCAGACAACGCAGTATGGTGACCCACACTATGGCGGCCTTGTAAGATGCTTTGTACACACCACTTGGGGACGTAAAAGGCATGACAGTCATCGTGACAGTGTAAGGCTTACACAGTTATCACGATAACTGTCACCCCTGCATCAATGGGCCTCCGGTCTCACACTCACCAACGAAACACGACATCCGTGTTGTCGCTATAGGTTGGTGTTCTGTGGGCGGGTAGTACTGCCCCGGTCGAGCCGGCCCGCTCGTGCTGAAATCAGCGTGGTTCTACTACCTACAAAATCTCCTGTGCTCCCTTGTCCTCCTGTGTCCTAAGTTTTCGTTCTCTCTGCAGTGTTTATAAGCAACCTGTAGTTTATTTCCTTAGTTCACGGTAAATATTATAGTTAGACTCGTAATACTCGTAACTATATCAGATTTTTAGCCTGTATGTATGTCCTAGATGACTCGCGCAACCACGTCTGCGTCTGCCATACACGTGACGTGATGTTATGGTATGAACAATTTTGTTGACAATAAAAAAGATTATAGTGCGCCAAGCTTAAAAGATGGACATATGTTGTTGCATATCTTTTTTAGAACTTTCAAAAAGGAACAATTGTGTCGTACATTATTTTTGCTAAACATTAACGGTTTAAGCAACTACACGAAATGTAAGCTCCAAATGCAATAATGTTTGCCAGTTTTTACAACATTTTCCATTGAAACTCTGCTCCTTTTGGTCGTAGCGTGATGATATATAGCCTACAATCTTCCTAGATAAATGAGTTGTTTAACGCTGTAAGAATTTTCAAATTGGACCAGTAGTTCCTTAGATTATTTTACAGAAGTTTCAATCATCACCTCCCCCTAATTTTGAGGGATCAGAGGACATTTATTGCCCTCTAATATCATAAGGAACGCAATAAAGACTTAAATGATACATTTGTATTACTTACTTGTAAAATTCTCCCGCCACAGTAATGATCCACCATTTGTCCAAAAGCGCGCCAGTGGTATAGTGCGATCCCTTTCTTTGTATAGAAACAGAAAAGGGATAGTCGATTAGCGTGCTTTTCGCTTCGTCGCTCTCCTCTGAGCTCTTGTTGCCGCGGTACGTCCAATTTTTCATTACGGTGGTTAGTGAAACTAGAAGTATTATTTTTTTTTTAATACAAGCGAGTCAAAAGAGTGATAAAAATAATGTACATAGTATTAAAATCACCCACAACCAACCACAGTACCTGTCTCAGTATCCAACTGAGAGTGTTTTGCTTTAACCGACTTAAAAAAAGGAGATTATGAATCCGCTACATATTCGTTGTTGTTTGTTGCTTCAGAGCTTCTTTTAAGCAAGAGCAAAGATATAACTAAATACTTTGATGTATCAAATTTAAAAAGAATGAACCCCAAATTATTATAATTTATCATGACCTAAGTTCAATAAAGTCGATTACACGTATTATTAACTAGCTTCTGCCAACGTCTTCACTCGTGTGAACCTTATTTTACGCCCTTGGGCAGCGGTCTCGAAGCAAGCGTGCGGGGATCTGTGCGGCAATATATGCATTTCAACGCGCTGCAGCTCACGCATCCACTCACTTCGTATCCGAGGTTTCAGAAATGAAATTTCCAAAAAACTACTTGTGGGTGCTTACAACATTAAAAGAATTGGTCAGCCAATAAAATTTCCAGTTTGTAACCCTATCGGTTAAGGTTCTGCCTGGACAGATCAGTCAAGGCAAATAATTTTATCATTATCAACAGCCTGTAGCAGTCCACAGCTCGATGTAGATCTTTCTTTACCAAGCAAGCTTTGGTTTACTATACCATGTTGGTCAGACGGATTGGAACAACAACTCATTGAACAAAAGGGCCTCCTTCTTATCCAGGGCCACCCATAAACCCCGCGTCTCAATGCGCCCGACCATTAGAGAGACTCCTCTGGTGAATCAGGCGCATCGCCTCTTGAAAGTTCACCTCCCAGGCTGATCATACTAGCCTGGGGGTGGTCAGTGTATGATCAGCGTAACAAATTACACCCAGCCCGGAGGTTGTTCCACAGGAGTGGTCCGATAACTGACCTCTGCGAAACACCGCACGACATGAGCCCCCGCCTCGGGATACCTCTTAGGTCCTCGTACGTGACGGTACGCTTCTCTAAATAGTCTACCACAAGCCGCCTCAGAAGAAAAACAAAGGTTGGTTTTTTTCCCTTCTTTCTATAGTGATGGTGTCTTGCATATTTTGTGCCCTTAATCGCCCGTTACGCCTCCCATGGGAAGAATAGGGGTGGTAACACTCTATATTCTTAATCCTTCATGACACAGAGTAATTTTATAAGTATAGATTAATATTTAAAAAACATGTCATTTGATTCAAATTTCAATAGACATGTCCGTGTTGGTTTGGTTACAGACTAAGAACACAGAGCCGAAGAGTCAAGAACTAAGTACACAGGACAACAGCATTCCACAGGAAACTGGACACAAACTATTTCAAACCGTCTGGCCAGCGTGGTACGGCAAAACTTCCTGCGCAAAGACAACTCAAATATATTATATTATATTACATAGACAGGCAGGCAGTTGCAACAACTGATAAAGCCTGCATCCTGAGTTGAATGTAGACAAATTGTTTCATTACGTACCGTTACTAGTAAAATTTTCTATATATTCTGTAACTGTAGCAACTGTTGTGTTCTGTTCCTCATCTAACGAATCAATTTCATGACTAGTATTATACGCACTCTTAATATTATTCAGACCAAGAACAGTGTTTGTTGTAGGTCTAGGAGTTACGTCATCTAGGCTTTCACCCTTCAAATTAACGGCCACAGAGTTATTTCGAGTCCCTTTTTTGCTATTCACTTTATTATTCTCATCATCACAATCACTACACGAATCATCACTTATTATGTTATTACAATTTGTTTCCGTTTCTGAATCATCATTACCATCATTTTCGTAAATCTTACAGGTTGATTGGACAGCGGAAATGATGAAATACAAATGTATGATAATTAGACACCTCATACTGACGGAGATCAGTCAAGAGTCCAGGTGGTGTGAGAACTGAAAGTGTTTCTCTTATACGCAGGTGTTAAATACCAACTGTGGGTTAAATGGTTAAAAGAAAAAAAAGAATGAGATAAGGTTTATCGTTTATTCAAATGGAAAAATAGAAGATCATTAAACAATGAAGGCGATAAGACAGCCATCTGTGTAACTCAATTTAAAAAAAAAACCGATATCTATGCGTCTATATAGAGTTGTACTATAGTAAACTTATTTTTGTGAAGTAGTTTTCATCCTTAGGGATGATTTTTTGTGAAATTAAATCGAATTTGAATTGGTCCGAACGTGAACCCTTTTATTTATTTATTTTTTGTTTTCGGGGTGGAAAATCTCCTTAAAGCTCTGGGTCCTCGGGGACGCAGGAGCCAAAAGTATGTGGTGTTTCCACTAAAAGCCACCCCGGGGACCGGTCTCAGGCGTCCTTCTCTGAAGGGGATCCGAACCATATTTTAGGTCCCCTTCAGAATCAACGCCGCGCCTAGTCAGACCCTATCCTGGGGACCCCACAAAGGCTGCCCCGCCTATCAGTCCGGTTGTTATAGTTTGTAACAAATTATCCTATCACCGACCGCAGCATCTAATCCGTCACCAGAGGTCCGCACTTTCTGGTGGCTCGCGGTCCCGTCGAAGTCTCATAACGCCGCCGATGTCTTCTTCGCTCGGTCATCCAGCGTATGCTGGGCGGAGTGCTAGTCGGCTGCGCAGTGGTGACATTGTGACGTCTCCTCGCGTCCGATCTTATTCAGATACGCGCCGAAGCAACCATGCCAGGTGATTATCTGCGTCAGTCGATAGATGACACGACCTCCCTTCCTACCTACCCAAGCTTCGAGGTCGGGCAGAACGGCACCGACAGCGCGTTGACGCGCATTTTGTAGCTGTTTCAGCCGCGCGCGCCATTGTGTCAATGCCTGTCGGTGAGCGTTCGGTGGCATTTCGAGCTCGTCATGGTTAAACCAAAATGAACAAAACCAAATTAGTTTATGAAGGAGAGAGTCCTGAAAAGCAAGCAAAAAAAACATACAGTGTCGAATAGAGAACCTTTTCTTTTTTTTTAAACCGGTTAGAAACGAGGCAAATTTTTTTTTATAGTGTTTAAAATTAGTCTTAGTTCAGCAGTGTACGGCAATAGACTTATGATGATGACCAAAAATCTAATTGCATAATAGTAACTGAATCAACTAATACAAAATTCTACGTCTGCTTGTGTATCTGTGGTATAGGAGCTCCTAAACGAGGATACAGATTTTAGACTTAAACTATAATAAATTTAAATTTTACTGTGGGTATGCAAGAAAAAAAAAACATATCCATACATAGTCCATGTAACCAGAATACATACAAGTTTAATCTTTGAAGTGTAACACTTAGAGTTAACATTACGTTGGACATCTTTTCATATACAAAGCTCCCATACGAATTTACGTGTGTGTTACGGATAAAAAAATGTGTGCGTGTACTAGCGTACACTCGTAAGAATATGACGTTATTTTTCAAAAAAATAATTGAAACTCGTCCGAAGTCGATGCAATCGCCACCTGGATTGCAAAAATGTAACTACTCAAAACGGGCCGCAAAATACATTGGAGACATTTACCAATCCCTACTCCGCTGGAGAAAGTATACTTCGAATCACGCGTGGTAGGGATAAGAAAAAGATGGTGCGTAACGGAAAAATGTGACGCGTAACGAAAAAATGTTACACTAAATTTATTTCCAACTCCGATAAAGAAGTTTCACTACAAAAAACTACAATTGGTCTATGCAGCAAGTATACGAACAAGTATAGACTTTCTTCTCAAGAGTTAAAGTTGACATTCCTTTGACCATACTTTAACATTTAAGCGTCCGCATACGAAAATACTAATAGTTTGTGTTCTTGAACTTTTTGTTTTCTGGTATGTTTAGAAAACATTGGCATTGTCGGCCCACTTTCTTTTATTCCATTTTCTGCAGCCTTTACACTTAATGAGAACAATTATTGTTAAAGAAAGGAAGGCCAAGAGAAGAAAATCTAATACTTTTGAATATACACAATGAGTTAAATTTATTTTATAATTTACATCTTATGCTTAAAAATGTAGATGTGGAGATCTTAATAATTTGCCTTGCAATACACTGTAGCGTTCATGTGGCAACACTGTTTTTGGACGGCGCCATTTTTTATACACAGAGTTGGACACAAAAAAGAATATCAAGTGGACTCGGATTAACAAAGCGACTACAAGCGTGTAACTCATCTCCTTGGAGACAAAATACTGTGAATATTGATACCACCTGAACAGTAAATGTCTATTAAGTTTATACTGTATTTAATTTACCTATTCAAGTGTTAGATGCATCAAATAAAACTGTATTGTGGAGTACACAAACATAGTAACTCCCAAAATACCATAATAAATATAATTATCCTAATTAGCGACACACACGATCAATACTTATGTATAAAATAATTTTGTAATAATAAAAAAGTTATACAGTCATAATGTTTAACAGTTGAAAGTTAATTAATTTTAAAGATTATAACAGTTGTTCAATTATCCATTTTGAATAGTCTACATTTTTCTATGCCAAAACTAACTTACTTTTTTTAAATATATGGTTTTTTCACAGATCTAAATCAAACAATTATGTTATGTCATGCTCATAATCTAAAATTTACAAATTTGGAACGCTAAAAGCTGAATGAAGGAATAAACATTCGAAAATTAAAATTAGTAGCTCCATTTTTTTAACGTGAGGCTATGAACGCAAGCGAACAGCCAAGTTGTCTACAGCAAGAGCGATCCGAACAAAATACTTCTTTGAAATGACTGTATACATTTACAAACAATTCTGAAATGAAGTAACATTGCTTTTCGAATAATACTGTCACATCATTTAGAGTAAAAGTTACGTTTTGTTTGAACGTTATTGCCATTGTGCAATGAACAATACATATTACCTAACACTCCTCATAGTTATTGTTTATCAAATCATTTGTAAACTACCTAAGTACTGATTAAATTTCCAAAACGTTAGTTCATTGCTTAGTTCTAACGATTTTGAACGTATTTATCCAATTCACGGTGTAAAATGGACAGATAATGTAACTTATTTCAAACGGTTTTATATTTTCAAAAATGATAAAGTGCATCAAAATCTATTTTGTTTTACTATTTAGTCCTACGATTATTATTGAAAGTGGTAAGAATTAAATTGATGGTATATGATATGTAATAACTGCGTCTAATTGGTCTTAATCTTGTTATAATAATTAGATTTAAATTGACTAGTGCCGCCATCTCTTGATCATACTGTCATACTTTATATTAATGCTACATATATAATTATAGGCGTTAACTTGTGTTGAATTATGTGTGTCTAAATTTAGTGGATTAATAAAAATTTGAATAATTGTCTACAATATAGGGGATGGCAAATATAGGGATATATTGACAGATGATATTCACAGGATTTGTAAATGTTATTTATGGTATATGTATTACTGGCAGTCATAAAGTCATCTTACTTTGAAATAACACGTCAATTAAGGCTTAAGTTATCGTATATCTTTGATAAATTAACTATTTTTATATAACTAATAAAGTAGGCACTTATTAAAATAACTACAAATTTTAATGGTACCTATATTAATATTGCAAGTTTAGGACCAGTCGTATTTGAAATGATTATATACAGAATAAACATTAAACCGTAGTTTATTTTTTCTCTTGTAATAAATGTAAAATACTCAAAAAGTGTTGCCACAGATTTTTAAAATATGTTTCACGAATAAAATAAGCAATGTTCTTTTTCTAAATATGCTTTCTTGACGAAATAAATATGACAGTTTGATTTCGAAACCGTAATTCATTAATTTGTTTAATAATTCATTTAGTTACATTTCTGTAAAAATAGATGTCGCTAAGTAAATCAAAAGATGAAGTTTCTGAAAACGTCAAGGCCTGATTCGTTCCGTACTAAGTGTTACCGGCGACCTCTTTTGCGTGGAATTCAACAAAAAAAAGTAATTGAGATATGTACTTTTCTATTTAAATTGGATATTGCTCACTATTTCATTGGTTTAAATTTTGTATCCGCACAATCCTAATTTTTCCTAAAATAAAAGTAGCTCAAGTTACTACTTAGAACATTAGCTATATGCCAGTAAATGTCCCGTCAAAATCGGTCTAGCCGTTTAAGAGATTAACCCTACAAAACATTTTAAAGCTTGAGTTTTGATGAAAGTACCGTAAAGGTATAATGTGCCTCAACGTGCTCTTGGTGGCAACATATTAAAAATGGTCACCCACCCATAGACTGAACTGGCTAGAATTTTTTTTGCCGCAATTTGTTAAGTCAGAAAATTCGTGAGAAATCTTCAAGTACTATGTCAGTAGCCCAAATCATAGTCCAGTTAGCAATCTCACACATAGAAAAGGGTATTTTAGGAATTAGGCCAATTTTTTTACTGGTTGTACGTTAATTGTTAACTCTACAGGTCATTTATCTTAGTTTTTTCTATGAACTATGTGTCCTGGACTATTATACTTTGTTCGGCAGAGACAATAGATATACTTTTTCAACAGGTCTGCAGCTAAACTTTTATATACACTTTTTGGAGTGTTCGTCAAAGATTTTTTTTTTATTTATTTATTTATTTATACATCATGCACTTTGTGTACATAGGCGGACTTAATGCCTAAGGCAGTCCCTACCAGTCTACCTTTGGGTGATGCAGAGAAAATAGGAAATGGGTGCGTTTCAGGTGTTGAATAGAAGAAGTAGACATATACAAACTTTCATATACTAAAATTAATACAAATACATAAATACATACATATACATACTTAAGTTGATGTAAGTCTATATACATACATACACAAATAAATATCATAACAAGTATAAGATGATAATCATGTATTGGTTGATTCTACCAGCTGTTTCAGTAAATACTGCTTCACTTTTTTCTTAAAAGAAAAAGCGTTGGTAGCCATCCTGACTTCGAGGGGAAGCTCATTCCAGAGAAGAACGGACTCTATTAATCTGCCAAAGTGACTCCACTCTGCTTGATGAAAAGCATGAATGGAATTCAAAAGTTGTAGTCACCATACTCATTGCGAATGCTGATAATGCAGTATGGTGACCCATGGGACGTAAAAGACATGACAGTCATCGTAGCATTGTATTGCACACATTTACCACGACAACTGTCATCCCTGCATCAATGGGCCTCCGGTCTTGCACTCACCAAAGAAACGCGACAGCACGGATGCTGTCGCTTTAGGTTGGTCTTCTGTGGGAGGGTACTGCCCTGGACGAGCCGAGCCGTTCGTGTTGAAATCAGCGTGGCTCTACTACCTGGTTCGTTTTTATTCGGCATTTGGCCTAATGTAATGTAATCGGTGAATATTCATAGCATTTCTGATATGAATTGGTCGATTCCCAAGCAAACAAAAACCGAAAGTAAACTCTGTTAAAATTTTGTATAGTACCAGGACTTAAGAACATTGCAGAGATTTTATTGTCTTTCAGTCGTTATAATTAAAAAATCCACAATGGAAACTGCTACGAAGGCTGAACTAGAATGTGAGTTTCCTCCAAAAATGGAAGAAGATTTGACTCACTTGAGGAGGAAAAGGCTTACTACAGAGACTGGTCTCGTTTGCTTAGAAGACTATCCCTATACAGTATCAGTGAGGTAATTTTTTATAGCTATAATAAATACATATTATGTACGTACATATATAGTAGATATATTTATTGTGTAATGTCTGTGTGTGTTTAAAATTCTTAATAACAGTCCGAAGTTTGGAAGTAAGGATAGCAGAGCACGTAAAGCCATCGGTCCTTCGAAAGTGAGGGATCAGAGAACGCACCTGTTTGCGCATAGACTTGTGTACTATATCGCCTGTGTAATTGGCTTTTCTCCGTTGAGACTGACCGCCATGGTCGAAATCAGATGTACATCATTTATTGTGTTTGAAATTGATGTTGATTGATATGTATTTTTGTGACAATTAAAAAAAAAACCCACTACTAGGGCAATTAATTTTAGGTTGGATGGTTGAGGCAATTAATTAGTTTTATCGGACTAACTACTTAGACAATGTAGTCTAGATGCAGACATATTTTTTGACTGCCATAGCGCCATATTAAGACACAGTTGTTTTTATTTAAAGCCAAATTTTATGGTTCGCAAGTTGAATACTGGTTAAGTATTTCTCGTTTACAATTTTTTTTTTCTGTCTGATCTTTATAATTTTAATAGCAAAAATGAGAAAATACATTATGAGGCTATAGAATTACGCATCGTTAACGAGGTTCGTGTCGTAGGTGAATTGAAACGTAAAAATTCGACCAATAAGCATTTCGTTTGTGTTCACCCGTGTGTGCATCTTATTTTCTTAGGTACCAGGATAGCAGCAAAGCATTAAGAGTAGACTATAAATTATTAATTTTTCCAGGTTACACGGTAAACATTGGTGTGGAGGCGCTATTGTTGGTCCCGTGTGGGTTTTGACAGCAGCTCAGTGTTTCGACTAGTAAGTGAGGTTCTATATGTAATAGGCTAGATGACATCTTAGTCAAATTACTTACTTTTTATCATCTGCCAAAACGACAATTTTGTATGAAAAATGTACTAAATACCAAATTGTGACGTCACTGTTTTAGACTACTCAATTGAACAATATATTTCACTGTATATTTGATTGAAATTCATAATAATAATAAAAAGCTATGTTAATTGTATTTTCCGAGCTGTTTCGCGATATTAGTTTTAATGAAGTGGACATTGGTACTTATTTACGATACAGTCATCTACCCAATTGTAAAATTGTTGTTTTTCCTGGAAAAAAGGGATTTGCCTGGGTCTCCGGTACGAATTATTAACAGTGGTTTCCATTTCTTGGCACAGATACTACTATTTGGCAACGAGTATTAATTAAACTATTTTTAAATGTAAAATATCTTCATTTAATTGCTGTCCTGTTGATCTAGTGTTTAGTGACCGTGGCTAGCTTTTAGATTCCCATTCAGAACAAATAATTGTATGATAAGCAGGATGAATTTTGGTGTCTAAGTAATGTTATAGTCTGGTCACCCTGGTACTGACTCGGTCTAGTTTCGAGTGAGACAGATGTACCTGAGGTATATGAGGCTATTACTACTCATCCTATTTATAAACAGCCTTTAAATAATCCATTGCTGGACATAGACGTCTCCTTTGAAACGAGGTTTTGGCCTACTATACCACGCTGGCAAGACGGCATCTTATAGGGTTTGTTTAAAGTTTTCTTTCTCTTTGTAATGCTGTTGTCTTTTACAGTTTGTTCCTCAATCAACTCTTATGACACCAAACGGGATGAACAGGAGTGATTTCATTCTGTATTCTTAATCCGTCACCACACGAGATGTTGCGTTATCATTTCTAGACTTTGCCTAAGAGGAATTAATCTAAAAATATTGCCCCATTTAACAGCGTTGCGAAAGACGAAGTAACTATAAGGATGGGTTCCGTGTTCAGAGATTTTGGCGGCAGAATTGTCTCTGTCGTGGACATCAAAAGAC
The DNA here is from genome assembly GCA_949316085.1 of Hypercompe scribonia. NCBI lineage: Eukaryota > Metazoa > Arthropoda > Insecta > Lepidoptera > Erebidae > Hypercompe > Hypercompe scribonia. The sequence continues at coordinate 16,014,596 of OX438986.1, forward strand.
ATCCTGACTACAGGATGGACCAGTACTACCCTGAACACAACCTCGCTATGGTCAAGGTAACGTTAACATTTTTATATTTAAATGAACAGATGAATTACCTTATGATAATTGACTGCCATAGCCCATGGACACCTGCAATTCAAGAGTTACAAATGCTCCCCAAGTAGGAAGGAGGTCTACTATCACTTTACTCGCTGGGTAAAGAACAACTTAGATGCCGGTTTTCTATTGACTGAAAGTTTTCTGTTGAATAATATAACTATTATAATTTTATGTTGTCCTGGTACTACAGGTGAATGTACTGATCGCGCCAACCGCCCGGATGCAGCCTGTAGCGTTGGCCATTGCTGATGCAGACCTGCCTCCGTTATTTGGGGAGACTGTTGTTACTGGATATGGATCAGTGGTAGTATATAGCATTATATATCAACTGTTTCTCTCTCTCAGATATAAATAACTTTGAAAGGATAAGTTTTAAAAGTGGGGTTTGGAAGACATAAATTTGGTTGCGGAGATTGGTTGCCGAGTTAGGAATAAATGTGATCCCACTCCGTCTTCAGTGAGGCAACGCTGGCCCTATCATAGACAACACAGAACAGAGTAATAAACTTTAGAAGTGTGATCCATAGTTAAATCCCAAGAAATTCTTTATCGCCCTAGACGCACACAAACATTTAATTATATTATACACACATAACAAAGTCTATGCTAATTCGTCCTAAGTATTTAATGAATATAAATCCTAAACGCCAGTTATCGTGTTGTTAAATACAACCTTACGTCATTGTTATAAAATTGCTTTTCACTAGCATTTTTGTGTTCTAGGGACTGTTCGGCTGTTACCAAATATTTTTATCTAAAATGTTGCGAAATATTCCCACAGAAAATGTAGTTCATTGCATATCCTCGTGGTTATAGTATGTAGTTGTAGTTAGTACACAAGTTTGATACGTAACGTATGATTATTTTTATAGAATTGTGTCATAACTTAACATAATATAAGAAGTACTGTAATTATGAGCGATCGTACGGAAAGCGCGCCAAAAATCCTGGCGCGCCTGACACGCATATATTGAATGTATTTCTACTTCATTTTCTGTTCTGTGAAAGGCACGAGAGCGATGCGGGCCGAGTGATTGATATAACACGACGTATATTGTTAAATTTTATTATGCGTTCCTATTTAACAATGTTTTATTTGTGTGATTTGAATAAATATTACACATTTTGTACGAAAAAACCATAGATTTTCTTTTTTTTTCAATGATATCTGTCGAGTCAATATGTTTTTTTCTGTGATATACTCATCTGATGTTAATAACTATCACCTGCCCGCCAAGAGGAAAGTATGGTCCCACCATTTGATTCCCCTCTCTTCAGTCTTTTAGATTAGACTTACGGTAACCGTATTCTCTCGGTGAAAAGCATTGAAACACGTACTTTACACCAGTTTTCCTTAAGGCAATCGGATCGATCGAAGCGTGACTCTTCATTTTAAGAAAATGCCTAATATTACGTTTCACAGGTCACAGGGCAGATCCGCGAGGGTGAGAACCAGGAGTTGAGACGGATGATAGTAAGAGAAGTGTCCCGTGGAGAATGTCGCTTGATATACGGCAATGACTACCATCTACAACATGACAATATGTGTTTACTGAGCGTGACTAAAGGGGTTGCGTTGTGTGCAGTTAGTATAATTCTGTATTCCTAGTACCTCGATTTCGACTGATCTATTGGAGGTGGTCTGATGAGCTGGTGAAGATTGCGGGCGATCTTGCGGGGGGCCTATGTCTAGCAGTGGACATCTTTCAGCTGATGGTGATGATGACGAGAACTTTTGTAGTTGTTGATACTGTTTTAAAAGTTTTTGGAACGAAGTTCCTTACGGCAGGCTTGGAGGGGATAGGGATTTCGCTGCGGGACCGAACTGAAAAAAATGTGATAGTAAAACCGTAAGTGGAAAAAGTGCGTGGAATAAATCTGTGGAAAAAAGTGCGTGGAATAAAACCGTTAAATGAGACGTGCGCAGGCGCGAAAGCGCGTCATGTGTGCTATTTTATTATTTTAAGGAATTTATTATTTTATTTCCTAAAATACTGAATTTCCTAAATACTTTCTTGAACTTAAATAAAAACTAATCAGCAAAATTTAAGAGAAAAATCAAGAAAACCTACATAAAATTGAGCGCGATTTTTTTTGCAAATTGTGTCGATTCCACATTATCCGAAGGAACTTCGTTCCTACCTGGTGTCCCACGACACCATTCATTTTTTTTATTTCATCATCATCATCAACAGCCTTTACAGTCCACTGCTGGACATAGGCCTCTCCTTAGCAAGGAGGTTTTGGACAACTATACCACGCTGGCCAGACGGGTTGGAATAGGGTATGTTCCAAGTTTTCCTTCTCTATGTACTGATGTTGTCTTGCATACTTTGTTCCCTTAGTCGTCTTTTACGACCCCCACGGGATGAATAGGGGTGGTAACATTATGTATTCTTAATCTGTCAGTTACCACATGGACATTTTTTTATTTATATGTGTGATTTGTTAATATTTTTTTTGTACGTCCGTAAATTACTGAATTGAATACTATATTATAATTCTACTATCCTACTAATTAATATTATAAATGTGAAAGTTTGTGATAATGTATGTTACTCTTTCACCCAAAAATTACTAAAGGAATTTAGATGAAACTTTGCAGTAATGTAGCTAATACATTAGAAAATATATAGGCTACTGTTAACCGTAATATATAATGTTAGCGGAACTGCGAACAAAATTAGTTTAAGATAATTTTTCCCCAACTTCGTCATTATACGAAGGCGTTGGGTAAAAAAAAAAGAACAAAATGAAAAATAACATATTCGATGTTTATATACCAGGGTGACACTGGTGACCCGGCGGTCCACTTCAGCGGAGTAAACCGCGCCGGGACACTGTATGGTATCGCTTTATTTTCTGGCACAGAAGAATGTGCTTATAAATCGAAACCTGGAGTATTTGCTAAGGTAATTGTTTTCTACACTAATTTTAGAATTAAACTGAACAGTTTGTTTCAATTTAACTACTAGTTTGAATTGAAATATTCTTTCAGTTTCAGCCCTCATTAATGTCACGCTATGACCAATAGAAGCCGAGCATCAATAGCAATTAGCACGTTGCCATATGAACATTTGTGGCAACCGTTATAGGTAGTTCTAAAAAGTCGCACAACAACTAATCTACAGAACTTCGATCAGCTATGTTATGGAGTTCTGACGGCAGCCTCTTCACGTAAAGATTGGAAGTTTTACCGTATTGTAGCAAAAGGAAAGTCAATTTCTAGTTAGTTCAAGAAAAAGGCTCTGAGGATGATGATATTACTAGCGTTAATCTTACGTTATCTGCTGAAAGTCCATATTTCATTCTTGTTTTATTGTTTTCAGGTGTCTTACAGCCGTCTCTGGATAGACAAGGTGCTTGAAGAAATACCGGAACACACCGAAAGTGCAGACAGTACCGAAAATGTGATACCACTCGACGTGGAAATGTAATTAATAATTCGTTTTAATAAATCATTTTATTTTATTAGGATTTTTTTATTTACCAAATCGAAATAGCTAAGTATACACCCTACCATTTTTACCTGCTAAAATTAATTCTTCATTGAAAACCATTCCGTTACACATAATTTTGAAATACTCGTATTTTATAGTGAGCTATGGTTTGCTTGCAAATGGTAAAAAAGAAGAATTACTTTTTGTTTGATATTTAATTTTAAGTTGATATTAGCTGAGAAAAAGAAACAATATCATCTATTTCCCAGTAATATTATATTTAATAATAATATTTTTGACTAAATTTTCATTATTTCTTTATTTCAGGTTACATCATCTAAATGATAAATATTATAATCTGAGTATAAGACTTCATTTAAATAAATAAACACTAATAACTTGAGAAGTATTTAGGTAATCCTAAGTACTTATCATATTAAGAATGTCTCATTAAGTAAAGCCAATCAAACAGTTGACTTTGCTTGAAAAGAAATGTAAAAAAAAAATGGTTAATGGTATAGGTCAATTTCAATGAATTAGTTGTTTGGGCAGAAATATTCTCAAGAAACCTAGAGAATCTCATCACTTATTCAAATTTTAATAACTCAGTACCTAAAGCCTACTTTAAACTTTCACGGATAGTACATCTACTTACCTAGTTCAATTAATTCACAATGCTACACTGCACCTATTTACGTTAAATATTAACTTTTTTCCAAATCATTATGAAGAACTGTTTCTACTGCTAAAACACAAAAAAAATTAAGCTTGTATTGTCACACCAAAATATTATAAGTATACAAGCTAGGTGACATAATACTATAAATAAATTATGCCACGATACGCGAGCTACGATAATAAATATGCATTATACTTACATTAAAAATTTACAATTGAATAAGCAAATTACGAGTAATACGAAGAAGAGCTTTAAAATATATTAAACACACATTACGTTTTACTAGTATTCCACGCAAGAAAATACATATAGTGAACAACAGTTGGCACAACGATTATAAATATATTTTTCAAGATGTGCAGAATATGTCGTACTTAATGACTTTTGTGCATATTAATAATTTATCAATTTACAAGCAAAGTTATTAATATAATTATAAACAAATCATGTACAATCATGAATCATGAACCATGTAATGGAACGCAAACATTTATGTCACGTTTATTTGCCTAAGTGTCATTTCGAAACTGACAAACAAAACGTAGAGGTTATGTTTGGATAAGATAATAAACTAAATTTTATACAATTTTTAACAGATTTTTCACATAAGTAGTAACAATTAGATAGAAAAAGTTAATATTGTAACACGAGTTTATTCCAAAATGGCATTGAGTGAGTGTTTTGTTATGACATTCAGTCTATTTTAAGCCTGCAAATATTTAGGCCGAATTGTGTCCAAAGGTGAAGGTTTTCGATGTGATTTAACGGTTTGAGCGGATTCGGCAGACCCTCCTTCGACTTGTGGTAATCTGATATGGACGAATTAAAACACAGAGCTGGTGAAAAACTTGAAGCATTGCATGTAAGTTACTCTTCTGTCAGTATGCTATCCTGGTAGTTACGCGCGAAAGTGTGGCGGTTATTCACGTCAGTTTTAGCGAACTGTTTAGAAACCGAAAGTACTTCACAGATCTATATGTGAGAATACAATGAGCTCGTTATTGTTATAACAATGAGATGTAATTGCCTTACTTTATATAATAAAATGACCCTGAGCTTACATAACTAACCTGTTTTTAACTATAAATGCCTTTAAATCTTTATTATGTGTCGCCCTATATTATGTAAACTTTATTTTGCATAAGATTTTATTCCAAATTGTAAATTTTACTCACCCAAGAAATATTTGGAATAGGGACCAAATATATCGTAACCTAATAGATCCTTTCCTTTCAAAGCTATAATCTGTACAGACAGTTCCTAGGCAGGGTTAAGGACCCTTGCTCCAGGCAAGGGTATCCTAAACCAGCCTCGGTAATAGCAAAAGCTGGTGTTAGGTTAATACAGTATTGTACTTTACACTCATATTCCGTTACACAACTTTGCTGTCCTGGAAGCATTGGAGTCGATATAAAGCACTCCAGTCTCATTTGTGAATATCTTCAACTATCCGAGTGCTTAAGATAGAATAGATTTTTTTTACAAAGGCCACACAGAACAAAGCTATGAAGTACCTAAAATCCAATTTATCCAATTCAGTGTATGTATATAAATGTCTGGTCAATGTTGACTTGTCTGAAGTTTGCAGACGGTTAAGCAACTGACTCCAAACTCAGTGTAAATCAGGTCTAAGCGATCACTAGAGGATCACGCGCCTGTACATACTTCTTTCTTGGGTAATATGGTTAGACGCTGCTGTGTAGCCAGATAGAGGTAGACCAAACTGATGTTAACTGCAATCTCACCTTATTTAACCTGCAGATGGCTTAGATGATTGATGGCATGGTGTCATTGATCACATTGAAATGTCCTCTGTCAAACTCAACTCGAGACATTTAGTTCACCGATAACTTGGATGATTGACTCTATTTTCGTCAGATCTATAGATGGATAGATACTCTTAATTGCACACCATAATTAGGAAACATATAATGTAGAATACAAACAAAAAAACAGTGGTATAATGAGCGGCCTTATTGCAGTCTGCAATCTCTTCACAACCTATTACATGGAACCAAAACACTGGTGAAAAGTTTGTGTTTAATATGCCTCTGCTTACCCTTCTGGGGAAAACAGGTGTGATTTTAATTATATTATTATTACTAAATGTGACTAAAATACTTTCAGCTCTTTCTTAAACAAATATACCGCACGGAAGCATATTCAATATTTATACATAAAAATATGTATAAACCCAAACTTTTGAATCTCTCTAGAAAAGTGTCAAATTTTTGTTCAAATAAGTTAAGTTCAAATAAGGTGCAGTATATTATGTTGAGCAGTCATAGTAAAACGTTAAGAATAACAGTTCAAGTTACACTGGTTGTGAAATAGAAATTCAAAATAGTTGCAATTCAACCGAAGATATTTTTATAAAAATGTGGGTTGAAATGAATTTTTAAATACTTACATTCAAACTTTTTTATTTTTAACAAAACAATGAACTTTCTTTCCTTTTGCAGCTTTGTTGGTGCAACTTTAATGTGGTTGAAATACCTATTTAATGTTTATAACTGTTATTTATATAAATTCTCTGATTCCAGGTGGCAGCAAAAACTGCTGCTGATAATGGCAAGACCAGGGTACACGATGTCGTCCATCATACAGTGGAGGCGATTCAGAGGGTAACATTTTTTTTAATAGCTTCATACATCACCTACTGCATTCAGAATAAAAATTATCGGGAGAGTTATGGGACTAACTAGTGATCAATTCATTGCTAATAACAAAATTGTTTTACATTCGGTAGAACCTTAGAATATTTGTATTTTTATTAATTATTTTAGGTTTATGTCCAACAGTGGACTGTTAAAACTGTTGATGATTCTATGTTTAAGTCTTGTGTCTTAATGTTTAAAAATACCTAACTTTCATTTTACCTTAATTGCCTCTGTGACGCAGCAATAGTGAATACGACTTGTGTACTTGAGGTCTCAGGTTCGATTCCCGGGTTGGACCAAATGTTTGTATGACTTGTAAATATTTGTTTCGAAGTTTGGGTGTTTTCTATATATAATATACATGTATTTACAAAAAAAAAATATATAAGTAATCTAAAGTAATCTATCAGTCAGTCTAGATATCATAGCACACGCTCCACTTAGTTTGAAACTAGATGACATTGTGTGTTAAATGTCCAAAATATTTATTTATTTTATTTATTATTATTGCTGCTTCTGAAGGGCCTAATCCCCCCCCACCCTACCTCTCCCACTGCTTAAGAGTGACAAATAATGTTTACCCCTATATAAAAAAATCATTGTATCATCACATCAACAGTGTTTAACAGTCCACTGCTGGACATAGGCCTCTCCTTACATAGAAAGTTTATGCCTACTATACCACAGTGGCTAGACGAGTTAGTTTAGGGATGGTTTCAAGTTTTCCTTGTCTTTGCAGTGATGTTACCACTTAGTCACATCTACGACACTCACGTGATGAATAGGGGTTGTAACTCTTCATATTTTTAATCCGCAACTAAACTGATAAAAAAATGTGTATGATATCTTGTGGATTTAAGTTAATATTTATTTTTCAGCTGCGTGAAGCCTTTCATACTCTTTGGCATCATGAGCTGATAGCTGAGGGCCGGGCTCGGGCCGTCGCCTGGACCAAGGAGGCCGTGAGGAGGGTCAAAGAAGGCGCCCCACCACTTTCACCTATGTTACTCTATGAAGAACTGGTTACGCTGTTCCACGATAGAGGTATGTGGTAGTCAGTCACTACAATGTACCTGCACGTCATTGCGTGATACTGAACTTGACATCTGTCACGACAACGGAGCTTCGTGCGGTGACAGATTGAGAATACAGTGTTATTACCCTTAAGCTTTCCGTGGGTGTCGTTTATTAAGGGATCGAATTACTCAGGACAACAGTACTGCAGACCTATACTGGCCCATCTGGCCAGCGTGGTATAGTATGACAAAACGTCATTTCTAACGAGAGGCCTAAATCTAATAGTGGATCGTTAATGACCGTCAATGTGTGATGTGAAGCTTGATATTGTCGGTAGTATGGCGGCGAAGCATGATGATCTTCGCGTGTGGTGTGGCAGTGGGCGGGTCGGCGGGAGTGCTGCTGGGGCTCCGTGCCGCCCGTTCTGCTCCAGCGGGACCCACCGCGCGCGCCCTGCACTCGCACACTGACCAGGCTGTCATACTCGTGGAGGATGCTGTTTCACCTGGTAAGTGTCACGATTATCACAATTCCATCTCCACATTGTTACTTTTGTTTCATATTTGCTTGCGTTCGAGTTGAAGTCGATCTTAATTTATATCATACCAAGAAAAGTTACTCCAGACTATATTCTAGCTCTGCCAAACGTTCAGTTCCAGATAGCCATATGTCACATGTCCCATGTTATTATTCTAGGCGCGGGCGCAGGTGAAGTATTAGTCCGCGTGCAAGCGTTCAGCATATGCTCGGTGGACCGCGGGGCCCTCCGCGGGCGGGCCCACTGCCTGCGCTCGCTCGTGTATCGTGGCCACGTGACCGTGGGCCGGGGTTTCGCAGGCGTCGTTCTCGACGTGGGCCACGGTGTCCTCGACCTGGAGATGGGCGACGAAGTGTGGGGTTGCGTTAGCGAGTGGAACGGTGGGGCTGCCACCGAACTGCTCACCATACGAAGGTAAATAAGAAATAATGACTTCACATATTTTAAACATCTTTCAGCTGAGATGAGAGTGATGACGTACTCGTATTTAATTGTAGTAATATATTTTCATTGCAAAGGTGCATAGGATTCCCAAGACGAACTTAGAGCCTCGAGTCAACTTCACCTGTAAGTGGCACACTTGCTAATCGACAGACGAGGCTCTGGTAAACACAACATGCCGATTAGCGGCAATAGACTCACCACCTATTACGTGGGAACGAAACACTGGCAAAAAGTGGGCATTTAATATGCCTTTACCTACTCCTTTGGGAAAACAGGCGTCACTTTATGTATAATATATCTTCATTGCATAATTCTATTTCTTTCATCGTCACATAGGTTATAATTTCAAAGTACAAGATGCCGAGTTTCATCCACATTTGTACAATACAGTAGATATTTCCTCAGGTGCATGGTATAGGAGTATAATCGATATGTGCGGTGTCGCAGCTCGCGCGTGAGCAAGCGGCCGCGCGGCCTGTCGGCGGACAGCGCTGCAGCGCTGCCGTGGGCGGGCGCGCGCGCTCTCGCCGCGCTCAGCACGCTCGCGTACACGCCGCACAACTGCAAGGGAAAGCGGTAACTATACCTGCGTCTCGTTACTCCGACGGTCATAATGATCGATATCGATTTTTTGACGATTCCTAGAGTCGCGTTTTCGTGTACTTTCAATGAATTTTACTTCAATGACTATTCAATTTTCACTCCGGTTTGATTTGCTTGCACGCAGGTGTAGCGGATTAAGCGGTCGCCACGCCGCCGTTTTGTACTAATTTAAGTATTGTGAGACAACATGGGACAACGTTTATGAGATCCATAAACTGCTGTTTTGAGTCTGAGCGGTCTTTGTGTCCGTTTCATGTTTGTAAAAGTCCTCCGCTACAGGAGAAGTGCGACTTTTTTTCGAAAAAAAAAGAATGACTTGCAGTTTCCTGTTTGTCGAACGACGTAATTTGAACGAGTTTGCTGAAACGAATTCTCATATGATGGTCGGTGTGGCAGCGTGGCGGTGCTGGGCGCGGCGAGCGGCGAGGGCTGCGCGCTGGTGCAGCTGCTGGGCGCGTGGGGCGGCGCCGTCACCGCGCTGGCGCCGCGCCACGCCGCGCTCACGCTGCGCGACCTAGGTGCGTGCCTGCCCCCCTCACCGCACACTCCACACCCCACACCGCACACTCCACACCGCACACCCCACACCGCACACCCCACACCGCACACCCCACACCGCACACCCCACACCCCACACTGCACACCCCACACCGCACACCCCACACCGCACACCCCACACCGCACACCCCACACCGCACACCCCACACCCCACACCGCACACCCCACACCGCACACTGCACATCCCACACCTCACACCGCACACCTCACACCGCACACCCCACACCGCACACCGCACACCTCACACCGCACACCGCACACCCCACACCGCACACCGCACACCGCACACCGCACACCGCACACCCCACACCGCACACCCCACACCTCACACCGCACACCACACACCCCACACCGCACACCCCACACCGCACACCGTACACCCCTCACTGCACATCGCACACCCCACACCGCACACCGTACACCCCTCACCGTACACTCCTCACCGCACACCCCCACACACCCCGCCAATCTCCGCGTGTTGGTTCGAAACACCGTGTTTATAAATTGAGAGCCAGTTCCACTAGTTCCTGATAGAGTTTCAGATATTTTTTTTGCCGTATCTATGTTAAACTAACATATATGTCTCTATCCAAGACTAAGAAGTCTATCGTCATGTACACATATTTCTTCTAGTTCTATTTCTTCTTCTTAGCAAATGGAAGGTTCAGTTTCATCGTAATAAACTTCTTGCCTCTTCCTAACCGAGCTGACGTTCTACAAACGTGGAAAACTAACAAATGTATGGAAATTACGTCTCTTAACGCTAAATCACGTTAGCAGAATAAAATATTAGCTAATAATACAAAAGAAAAAAGACGTCAGCGATTTTGAAAAGAAAATCGTCACAAAACGCATCTTACCTAAGGGGCTGATAGTAATCTACCATTTAACAGGTAAAACTTGTATCCATGACTGGTAAAATCAACATCCGTATTTATTTTACTGATAAATTGACATTAGTCTATCAAGAACTTTATCACCAAGTAGCAAAACTATCCCTGAATATAAAAGAGTAGTTTATTATAATAGCTAGATATGTGAAATAGACAGAAAAGTAATGAACATTATGTACCAGGCGCGCAGACTTTCATGGATGTGGAGGGAAAACGAGAGGGTCCGTGGGCGGTCCTAGAGGCGGGCGCGCGTTCCACGGGCCCGTGGGACTGCGTGCTGGCCTGCGACGGGGCCGGGACAGCACCCACGAGTGAAGCCAACCCTGCAGCTATACTCAAGTCAGTTCTCTTCTAGTTTGTGACCCTATCTTAATATAGTAACGAAGGTATTACGTAAAGTTTAACATGCCGCTCGATAGATGGCGTTGTCTCGTCTTTCTAAATCACACAATCAATTGGTTACTAAAACCTGTAAATATACTGAGCAATGTTATGCAAATGTGTTAGTTGTAAATGTTATTCGTTGAGTGAATCCAACTATACAACTCGATTTGACTGTGTGAACAAAGTGTCTATGTTCTGATTAAAAAAGTGTTTAACAGGTATTTATTTCACCATTTCAAGTTTTTGGTAGATTTGAATTTGTTCGTTAGCATTCTAATTAGATATTCCACTCAATTCATTCGTATACGCCTTTCTTTCCATCGAAAGAAAGAAAGATATGACAGCATTAAATATGATGCAGTTTTTAGCAAATACACCTTGTATTAACCCCCTTTAGGGATAAAAGAGTAAGTTAAAAAATACAATACTTATGTTTTTCGTGTGGTGGTACCAGGGCGACAGCTCCCCGAGGAGCGCTGCTCGACCTGCGGCCGCGGCCGCTGGTGACCGACCGGCTACCGTCGCCATTCTCATTGTTGTTCGTAACTACCTTCTATACATATAGACTACTTAGGGTAAGTCAATTTCATAATTTTACAATGTATTTAGGATATTTTACAGGTTATATGATAAGAGGAACGCACGGCAGTTTCTCATCAGTCATGGAGTCATATCGTGGAATATCAGAATCGAACTGTAAAAATGAATCTGTTGAATAGTTGAGGCATTAATATTAAGAGTCTGCCAAAGTGACTCTACTCTGCCTGATGGAAAGCATGAATAGAATCCAAGAGTTGTGGTCACCATACTCATTGCAAATGCAGGCCTTGTGAGATGCTTTTTCACACCCCGCTTGGGGACGTAAAAGGCATGACAGTCATCGTGACAGTGTAAGGCTTACTCAGTTACTACAATAACTGTCATCCCTGTATCATTTAATTACTGTATATTATAGCATGTGTTTCAAAATCAATTGAGAATTGGTTTCGTCAAGAACTTACATAACGTTGCGACGCTTTACTGTGGCTAGTTGTGCCGCGAAAAATAGATAACAGCAATATTTGAACCGTGTTGTACGAGGGTGATTCGATAAGTACTTAACCTATAAAAGAAAAATGAAAATTTTGGAAAAGTGGCGATTTATTTTTCAAGACAAGACTATATTGACCTTTAAGTTCCACTTTTAGCTTTCATGCGGTCAAAAAAAAATTACGAGTCCAATTTGACTGAAATTTTGACAGTAAAAAAATTTTTTGTTTAACTTTTTTTTGTGATAGTGGCGCCATTCGGCGGTGAGGTTAAGTACTTATCGGACCTCCCTCGTATATCGTGTCAAAGGACAGGTTAGTGCCTCATTGCGTGTTTCACGGCAGCGATTATTTTCGTATTTATTTAGCTGGTAACATTATCGACAATAGCAATTTTAATTCTCAGATTTCTAGAAATTTACATTTTAAAGTTATTTTTATATTTGTATTTATTTGGCTGTACTAAAATTGATAGGCACCTATGACAGCTCGCTGTCTTAAATGAGTCGTCATGGATGTTAACAAGATGGCGTAGTACAATATTGCATTCAAAATCATTCGTTGATGAGTTTCTTACCTGTTATTAAAATATTTGCTCTGTTAAATTAGTTGAATTACTTTTTTTATATAATGTTCACGATTCATCATCATCATCAACAGCTTTTAGGACATAGAGAAATTTTGAGACAGAAGCCAATTTAATATTTTTATAAAAAGAGAAATGACTTAAAATGTATGTACTTAGTGGTTGACGGGATGCGGCACTCACACAGACTGGCTGGAGGACCGCCATATGTTACGGGAGGGCATGGACACTCTTACCAAGCTTGTGGATAGTGGCAATCTTGCACCTATATTAGACAAGGTAAACTTTGTATACACTTCTAGCTAACCTGCGGAACATTGTCTGCGTCTCTTAAAAGCTTGCAATATTTTACATCAATGCTCGGTTCTTATTGATCAGGGGACAAACGACCAGACGACCAAAATGATTGGTAAGTGAATACCGCTGCCCATGGCTACCTACAAATCACTCAAGATCCTTAATCCGCTGCTGGTCACAAAATTCCTCTTAGATAGAAATTTTTGGTCGGTCATTCTGCCGACCAAAAGGATTTATGTAGGGTTTGTGCCAGGTTGCCCTCTCTTTGCCGTGATGTTATTTTGCAGAGTTTGCTCCCTTACTCGACTCTTGGGATAAATGGAGTCACCACAAGGTTAATACCGCTCATTCGTTTCCAGGTGTACTTGCCACAGGACTTCGAGGTGGCCTTGGCTCACGCGTGCAGCGACGAAGCAATAGGCACCACTGTCGTACGGTTCCCCTAGCATCCGCTGGGTAAAGTCCCCTGGCTCCTCCCACTCCTGTCTTTGTGACAGTATTCCCCGGTATTGATGGGTGATGTTAAACGGCAATCTATTTTTTTTAACTGTTAAATGGGTGTAGAGTATTGCAATGTAATGGGTGTACCCTCACAGATTTATTTTTTTGAGTTAACCTTAAATAATTGTTAGAGTTTTTTTGATACTATTTTCAATTGTTAAGTAAATTTCAATGTTTAGTAAACTATTTATTATTTATAACATATATTTTGTTACCTTTGACATTGTATCTGTCAACTGATTATTGTCAAATTGGTCTGTCACTTGGTCGTAGTTAGAACGTCTCATACATTGTAACCTAATTTTTGACATTCCCCCACCCACCACCTTTTAGTTAATATTAATATAATTAAAAATAGTAACAAGTACATTTAAATACGCACCAAAGCCTATTGATTTTTTAAAATAATTATGAATAGATTTTTTTTTTAATTCAGACGAACATAAAAATTTTGCAGTCAATTCTTGGATATTTAATTTGCGTTTTGATGGTACTAAATTTATTTCTTAACGGATCAATTTTTTCTTCTCCATTTAACTGCCTCGGTGGCGTAGCGGTAGTGAATGTGACTGCTGTGCTTGAGGTCTCGGATTCGATTTCAGTGGTCGGACCAAATGTTTGTATGATCTGCAAATATTTGTTTCGAAGTTTGGGTGTTTTCTATGTATAATATGCATGTTTTTACAAAAAAAAAGTATATAAATATGCTATCAGTCAGTCTAGTTATCATAGCACAAGCTCTGCTTAGTTTGAAACTAGATGACGTTGTGTGTCAATGTGCGAAATATTTATTTATTTATATTTTTCTTCTAGCAACATGTATTTATATAGAAACAGAGGATCTACTGTGAGTATGTCATCAGCTCGATCGGTGTGGACAAAGTTCGGTTTTGCAATTGGAGAAGAGCTCAGTGCGGGCCGATCATAACACCGAACGCGTTCACTGTGACAATGCAGTAGATATGTAGACTCACACGAAGGCCTCAGGTCAAAGATAAAAATAACATTTTTTATTGCTCTGTTAAAAATGTATGAAAATCAAATTGTTTTAAAACAATCTAAAGTTTATCCTTAAGTTAACATTGTGATAGTTATAATAATAATGTTCAAATTATTTTAATTATAGTACTACAGATGTATCGTTGGTCTAGCGGTTTATGTATGCGACTGTCGATCAAGAATTCTCGGGTTCAATTCCAGGTCGGGCCAAAAGCGTTATTAGGTTTTTCTTATGGAAGTTTGGCGATGATTCACACCCGTGCGTCGAAGGACACGTTTTCTATGTACGTATTCTATGAAGTCAGTGCCTTCAAATACGCTGACGACTAGTTCAACCTTCGAATTCAGTTCACCCTCAGGTTTGCGAAGATCCGATGTCAGTAGCTCCGTGGAAAAGCTGATATTCAAGTAAAACTGGTTGAACTAACATCCGATCAACAAATATAATCTTGGTAATAATAAAAGCTAGAAAGAAAATTGTACAAAAGATGTCTAAATAACATTTATGATAAAAGTAAAAGTGAGTCCGAGTCGCCCTGAGTTTTGGTCGGTTGGTTGGTCGGTTCGATTTCGACACACCGCCCCACCTCTACCCTCTTGGGATTGTTGACTTCACATGCACAAAATAAAGTACATATTTATATAATGTATATGTTATTTAATTTATGTTAAAATCATTGTTAATTTTTGTTTTTAATTATTTATTTTCTTTATTTTTTTATATATATTCAAGATATTAAAATGTCAGCCGGATTATATCCGTTTTTGGTGTGTTGGTGATTACCCTGGAGTTCCCCTGGCAGTCTATTCCCCTGTAGCATACAGTTCACTGACTAAATCATAGTCATTATGTGTGCAGAGTTATATTTATTACATTTATGCGAGTTCTTAATTTATGAAGACCACACAATTTTTGTTAAAACCTAGAATGAAATCCCCTTTCAATAAAAAAATAACTAATCCAAAATGGGTCCATTTGCTTAGGAGTTTTAAAGCGATATACGACAGACACCTAGATAATCTAACTCTCTTTTTACCAATCCTTCCTTGCGGGATACAGACGCGAGGAGCTCTCGTAAACTACCCTTACCTGGTGGCTTCTATTGTCTTACCTCCACGCTTCTATACCACGCAGGCGAAGCCCGACCTTTATCGATAGTAAGTTAAAATTAGCTAATTTATTTAACAAAATAACTTTACACCTCAATGGAAGACCCCTTGTTGAATTCAAAAATAGACTTTTCAGACTAACACATTTCATCAGCATTCATCAACAGCCTTTACAGTCCACTGCTGGACATAAGCCTCTCCTTAGAAAGGAGGTTTTGGCCTAATATACCATTAAAATGGAACAACATCTTATTTGATGGAATTAGTAAAATATTTTCTTTTAACCATAGATAATATTGTAACAGGTGAGATGGAATGCAAAACCAAAGAATGTACAGTAACTTATAATGAAACTAAGTCACAACATTCAAAGACTGTATATCGTGTATCCATATTTTTATGAGAATATGTACATATTGTGAATAAAAAATAAATAAATAATTGTAAATATAGCGTTGTTTTCATTATGAATACATAATAATTTGACACGTCTTGATATTGTGGAAGAACGGGGTGTCGAGGATCCTCCAGCCAGGGGACTTGATCAAACCTGGCAGGCCACGGCTCAACGGTTAATGTTAGAAAGTTGATATGCTGATCGGCGCAAGAGGATACGAGACTAGTAGTTACTCCGTAGTTCGTTACCAATTTAGTAAGTAAGGTTCTTTATTTTTATTCTGAAATAGTAACGATTTGTAGCCATTTTGATTTTGAGAAGAAGCTCTTTCAAGAAGGACGCAGACTGATCTAAGAATACAGACTAGACAAATCTAGTAATACGAAAAAGACAGAATGTACATAAAATCACGTCTATTTCCCCCGAGCGGTAGGCAGACGCATGTTAATACAGATATTCTGTTCGCCAGAGCGTCGTCCGTCAATCTACAGGTGCAACACTTGTAGCTGAAGTTAATTTGGGGCTCTTAAGCAGGGTGGTAACCCTATACAAAGACAGAAAAAGGACTTAATATTACTTGTTAGCCGCGCCCTATTTTGTCACCCGCGTTTGTTGTTGCACCTTGTTTATACCAGGGGAACACTATGCCAAATTTGATACAAATCTGTTTAGCTGCATGTAAGTTTAACAAACATGAAATTTCGCCTTCATAAAATTAGTAAGATTAACTTATTAGACGAATAAAGGTTTTGTATGAAAAGCTGAAACATTAGTATAACAGTCCCAATATCTAGAAACAGTTCTTAAAATCATGATTCAATTTCATTTTAATTCGAAAGTTTCTTGATCAACATTCTTTTAAATGTACTTCACCTACAAAGATAGCCACGTGTGTAAGTATTAGCACTTTATCAAGATTATAAAGATTCAGATATGTTCATAGGTTTCCACTTTCAACAACAATTTTTTATAATGCCAGCCAGAGACAACACCATGGCAAGTATTAGGAGAGGTCTACGGCAAGGAGGCGGCTATAGCCTAGAAAATGTTTGAACGAAATAGTTTTATTTTAAGACAATATTAAGTTTAAGGGTATATTGAGTAAAATAATGTATAATTATAATTTTTCATTATAACTTTGTAGGCATACCTTAAAAGATAATAATTAAAGTAAATTAATTGTGAACGTGTGGTGACGGATTAAGAATACATAGTGTTACCACCTCTATTCATCCCGTGGGTGTCGTAAAAGGCGACTAAGAGAACAAAGCATGCAAGACAACATCATAACAAAGAGAAGGAAAACTTGAAACAAACCCTATTCCAACCCGTCTGGCCAGCGTGGTGTAGTAGACGAAAACCTCCTTGCTAAGGAAAGGCGTAGGTCCAGCAGTGGACTGTAAAAGGCTGTTGATGATTGTGAACGTAACTTAAAGCGTGAAAATTAAAACATTAATAACTTGTGTATTATCGATATTTTGGTTGTAGTATAAAGTTCCGTGTGGTGACGGATTAAGAATACAAAATATTACTACCTCTATTTATTCTGTGGGTATCGTAAGAGGCGACTAAGTTAGTAAACTATGCAGGACAACATCACTGCAAGAAGAAGGAAAGTTAAGGAAATCCCTATTTTTTTTTAACGTGTACAAACCCCCTCGGGCCGTCACCCCACCGGGGTTTACGGCGGGGTGGTGTGTCGGAATCGGACCGACTAAAACCACACGGTGTGCCACTCTGCGCCTGACATAGGAGGGATCCGGAAACAGCTGTTATTAGGACATCCAGAAATGTTAAGGAAAACCCTATACCAACCCGTCTGGCCAGCGTGGTATAGTAGGCCAAGATTTCCTTTGGACATATAAAGGAGATTTTGGCAGATTATACCACAGTGGACTATTTAAAGCTGTTGATGGGATAATGTGATTTATTTTACTTTTTATAACATCTCTTATCTACCACAAACACAGTTTATACAAGGCACATCCTTACTAATATTATAAATGACAATATAAGTTTGTTTGTTACGGTTTCACCCGAAAACTACTCAATCGATCATCATGAAATTGTGCACACATGTTCTTGGAGGTATTAGAAGTAACATTTTATTAGACTTTTTAACACTTTATTAGAAAAAAAAATTAAAATGATCTGTTACGAAAACTTGATGTGGCAGACCAAATTCCAGGAGAGCTAAGCCGCAGGCAAAAGCTAGTATTCAATAAATATGTATAGTGTAACATCATTACAAATGCACTATTTATTAGTTATACTAACTAGGACATGTGGAAGGTAGCAGTAAGGAGAATCATCTGTGTGTTTGAGAAGGTGTTTGTGAGTATCATGTTATGGTGGCGCCACTGTAGCAGTTTATCAGAGTGGAATATTAACATAAGGAGAGAAAAGTTCTGCTCGGTTATGGTAGATTATGAAAATAATTATACTATAATAATAATAAATAATAAATAAATATTTCGTACATTTGACACACAACGTCATCTAGTTTCAAACTAAGCAGAGCTTGTGATATGATAACTAGACTGACTGATAGAATACTTATATACTTTTTTTTTGTAAATACATACATAGTATACATAGAAAACACCCAAACTTCGAAACAAATATTTGCATACCATACAAACATTTGGTCCGACCCGGGAATCGAACCCGAGACCTCAAGCACAGCAGTCGCATTGGCTACCACTGCGCCACCGAGGCAGTCGAACTATAGGCACTTTAATCAAATAAACAAATTCTGTTTATAGGCGCTATCTTAGTATCCATTCTGGTCAGTTTTGGGACTATTTTTGCTAGAAACTTTTTGGTTTATCATCCATACAATATAGTGCTCCTTACATCTACCCTCAATATTAGAAAACTAAGAAATACACATTCAATAATAGTAATATTAAACGACCAATCAATCACGTAATTTCTTCTGAATTCTGTTCTATTCTCGATCTCATAAAGTCATAAAAGACATTCTTGTGGTAAATTATTGATAAAATTTGCAGACCACCCATTCAAGTTTTGGTTACAACACTATATAATTACATTAAAGTAAACTTTGGATATTTAACATTGAATTTTAATATTTTTATGCTAACTTATGACGTTTTAGAGATCTGGCAGGGAGTTGCATTTGAATACCGCTTTACTGATGTAAGAAACCTAAAGATTTATACGGGCAAGTCAATATTTTTTGCCAAAACTTAAACTTATCGAATCTTTGAACTAAATTGTGTTTGTGTAAAGTAAAGCATATAAAACCCCGACAAAATCAAATACTAAATGTACACACAAATATTTAACTTGAACGGATATCGACGACCTTTCGTGTGGTAATTCATTACACAAATCACTATGTAAGAAATGAATAATATAACTGATGTTAACATTATACATAACGCTATCGCGTTGTAATACATGCCTAACGTCACGCCTATTTCTCAGAGGGGTAGGCAGAGACAATTAATCTCTATTTACTATGGTAAAAAATAATATAATAATGTTAATCTCTCCATCCTGACACTACATTTTAACATCTAAATTGTACTCGGGCAAAACCGGGGCGTCTAGCTAGTTAAATATTAGTAAATTATTTGGTAATACTGAATCTGACACGATATTATGGTATTAGACCGGAGGAGGCTCGACCGGGGCCTTACTACTCTCAAACAGAAGACCAACCTAAAGCGCCAGCATCCGTGTTGTCGTGTTTCGTTGATGAGTGTGAGACCGGAGGCCCATTGATGCAGGGGTGACAGTTATCGTGGTAACTATGTAAGCCTTACACTGCCACGATGACTGTCAAGCTTTTCACGCCCCCAAGCGGGGTGTGAAAAAGCATCTCACTAGGCCGCCATAGTGTGGGTCATCACACTGCATTGTCTGCATTTGCAATTAGTATGGTGGCCACAACTCTATAGATTCTATTCATGCTTTCCATCAGGCAGAGTAGAGTCACTTTGGCAGGCTCTTCATATAAAAAAAAAATCCTATAAAACGCTTTCGCTTTTAAGAAAAAGACATTCATTGATAAGACTTAAATCTGTTTGTTTAACTGAGCCAACTAACCCATTTAATTTACACGTTTCGTTGCAATTAGAGAAAAAAATATTTGTTTTAGATTGCGTTTGAGTTTGTTGCCGCGTCAGTTAGATCATGGTCAGCTTTTAGTTTTTTTTAATTTACCTATTCACCAATATTCTTAAGTCATAACAAATAATTTAGATACCTACAAGTTTCACTGTAATTAAAACAAAACAATTGACAACAACAGTGACAAGGACACAAACTGCCGACGCCATTTGCTTTTAGCTTTCACCAACTACCCGCTTTTTATAAACATTTTGTACAACCTACCTGCAATGATAATTTAATTTATTGTTGTCTTCCGTTTGTATTATAATATCATTGCCTGCCCGTGGAAGTGTAGTGACAGTTATATACTTAAATTAGGACCAAACAAATATAAACATGTCGGCGCCTAAACTTATAGGACCCTCGGATGCGAAAATTGAACGTCAGTTAAAAAAATACAAAGATATTATGAGTTACAGAAACAATGCTACAGATTGTGAGCAAAATCTCTTCTATCGAGCAGCAATCCTAAGAGTATTCGACTCACTGAAACGAAAGGCCGGTAGGATTCCTATAATTCACCTCCTCGATCTATTGAGGAAGAGTAACACGATGGTGGATTGGACTGAGAGTGCGGGCTTACCGTGGTGCAACATGAATTTTGAAAGTAAGGAACACATCCGAAGTGACCCAATGGCCGTAAAAGAAGTCAGAAAGTTCTGGCACTTCATTAAAGAAGGAGACGAGGCTACATTTCCTGATTGTTTGATCAAAACAAAAGGTTCCACTACAGTGTGGACGTATCCTGCTACGGTCAATTTTGGAGAAGCAGTCTTTACAATTGCACTTGTGAAGGCATTTATTGAAGAAGGTGACAGTAGTATCGTGGCTTACGATTACATCTCTTGTCCTAATGGAAGGGAGCGTTTGCGCAACAGGTTCCATTTAAGAGACAGGTTCTTTATAAGATTGAATTTTAATGAGAATACTGTACCAGCTTGGATGATACATGAGACATTCCGTATACTATGGTCCCGTATAGATTTCTCCCATTATGAACTACGTGGAAAACCAAACGCTGAGAAAATGTTTAGAATGATCGAATGTATAGAAAAATACTTCATTAACACCACTATCAGACTTCCAAATGGTTTAAGAATCATGAAATCGTGTGGAATACCCCAAGGTAGTTATTTCTCACCAATAATTAGCGCATTTGTGTCTCTCATACTTGTAGAATTTTTAAGTATTTACATTGATGGGATTCATACTGAAGATAAGATTGCATATGGCAATGAAGGTATTGCACGCATTGGAACATATTGGGATATAAAACAGTGTGAGAAAATTATTAAATCATTTTTTGGTATAACTTTAAACATGGCTGAATGTAAAGTTACCAGAAATATAAAATGTGTACATTTCTTTAAAAATCATTAGAATTAATGTTATTAATGTAGGTAGATAACGTTTCTACAACTAATTTTAATAGTAAGTCGTGAAGAGTTGCTAGAGTATCTGGTCTCCATCTGGTACATGGTGTCTCGAGATTAAACTTACCATCCAACCAGGTAGCAGATGGTAAACAAGTATTTCATAGGGCGTTGAGACATCGCTGCCATTAACAAAAGCTAATTAACAACTAAATTAATGATCACTCAAGCCAATTAATTTTATATTTGACACAATTTCTTTTCAAAAATGTCATTTTTATTGAAATTGTAGCTGTTATTTACATTAATTAATGATCTTATATTTATCGGTATGTATAATAAACGAATCGGTGGATAATGCAATATACATTTGTAACTATCAGGAAATAAAACATACTTACAATACATATCAATTTATGTAGTGACCTAAAACATTTTATAAATCATCGAATCAAAACACAATTTCTTTGGCAAAAATGACATTTTTATTGAAATTACTTTTGAATTTTTGAATAGAATTTTTAATGATAATTATAATAAATTCTATATTGTAACCAAAATTGTATTAATTTAAGATAGTAATGATTGAATTATTATTAGTTAATTATAGGTATGTATAATATATTGATGAACGGATAATATCTTTATATACATTTGTAACTATCTCAATAAAATGTGATGGAGACTTAGTTTACATACCTAAGATTAATTATGCTTTTACATGGTGACTTAAACAGGTAGTAATAAAATTGTATAATGATATAACAGAATAAAGATTCTTGTCTTTATTGTATAAGACTATATCTATTTATTATTTCTAAATTGCTGCCTAATTGACTGCCTCGATAACACAGCGGTAACGAAAGCGGCTTGAGGTCTTGGGTTCGATTCACGTGTCGGACCAAATGTTTGCATGACCTGCAAATATTTGTTTCAAAGTGTGGGTGTTTTCTATGTATAATATTTATGTATTTACAAAAGAAAAGTATGTAAGTATTCTATCAGTCAGTCTTGTTATCATAGTACAAGCTCTGCTTAGTTTGAAACTCGATGGCGTTGTGTGTTCAATGTCTGAAATATTTATTTATTTATTTATTAAGCATTTCATCATTATTATCAGCCTGTTGCAGTCAACTGCTCGTATAGACCACTCCCTAGGCATACCACAGAGTTCGGTTTATTGCTTTTTATAGTTTTGCATCCAGTTGCCGCCGGCCCTCTGACGGTCATTCCATCTAGCCAGAGTATGTCCAATACTAAACAATTAAACATTTACATCTATATAAATATAAATTAGGCAGA
The DNA here is from genome assembly GCA_949316085.1 of Hypercompe scribonia. Lineage (NCBI taxonomy): Eukaryota > Metazoa > Arthropoda > Insecta > Lepidoptera > Erebidae > Hypercompe > Hypercompe scribonia. The sequence continues at coordinate 16,037,650 of OX438986.1, forward strand.
GCCTTTGCTATGATAATCAGATTGCTGATACGTAAATATTTCTGAATACATTTTTTTTAAAGAGCCTGCCAAAGTGACTCTGCTCTGTTTAATGATAGCATATAAAGATTATAAGAGCTGTGGTCACCATACTCACTGCAAACGCAAACAATGCAGTATGGTGCCCTGCACATGGCAGCCTAGTGAGATGCTTTTTCACGACCCGCTAGAGGACGTAAAAGGCAATGATAGACATCGTAGCTGTGTAAGATAAATTACATCCATACATAATTCTTTGTCTAGAGTCGGAATCGAACCTACGACCTCGCGCTATGCGGTCAGGACAGATACATGCATTGACATCCACGGCTACTGGTCAAATCCATCTAGTAATTGTCATAATTCCAATAGATTAAGTTTCAAACATATGTATTTTTTAATGATTAAATAAAATAATGTAACTTAGGAAAAATGATTTCATTTAAGAATTTTCTAATATTAATGCTTTTTAAATAAAACACAGCAGAACTAACAAGGTGATTAAAATTTTTATGTTCATCTAGTTAGCATTTTAGGCATGTTTTATTTAAGATTTCATTTATTTGCGTGTTATACTTTCACACTAATTATAACCAATATAATTTTAATTCGTATTCAATTAAACACGTCAGATATATTGTGCACTTAATGTAGACCATAATTGCTTTACAACAAATCATTTAAATGAATGGTTTCGAAAATATCTTAGGATTAAGATGCATGCGTAGAACGGCCAACGCAGCCTTTGCACCCGTGCGAAGACATCTCTAGTGAGTCACACTGTACACTGTACAGTATCGTCATTAGTACGCGCACGCGTCCCCGTGTTTGACCTCACCTCAGTTCTGTGTACTTGGAAGTCATGGTTTTAAGGGCACTGTTCTTTCGCGTTTTAATTCTTATAGATATTTAGTTTTAAAAAGTAATGTCATAAGACTTCGAACACTGCATTTTTCATATTATTTATAATCAATTGATAATCAATAGTTACTTTTTTTTTAATTTTTATTGAGTCTCTAGTTCGATAGGTAATTTTATTTGAGTGAATGTGGGTAGATCCATTAAATGTGTGACTTGTATGAGACCGTCTTCTAAATAAGACAAATGAAGAAAATCTACTTTTGCGTCCATTTAAAAAATACTTGTGAAGAGCGCAAAAATAGGTTTTCGATAAAACGAGCTTTCTAGAAAATATAGCTCGCATATTTGTCAGACCAAGAGTTACATACAAACATAAAACCACGCCCGTTTACAGAGACATGTGCATCTGCCTACCCCTCCGGGGCAAACACACGCAATTTATTTATTTATAAAACGCTCACTCTGCACCAGTGTCCCAGTCCACCAGTCCCAAGTTATAAGTGGCGAGGTTATTGCCGCTAATAGGACTATTTTATTTGCCAGAGCCTGTGTTATACTCACGTTACACAGACGACATCCCACTCGCCGAAGGAGCGCAACTAGCGCTGTACGCCGACGACGCGGCGTACATAGCGTCTAGCATCACGCTCCGCTACGACGAAACTACAGCGCTCACACGACGTTCTACCCACATGGGTGTCGCAATGGCGACTAGGTGATACCTATATTAGCTGGGAGGAAGCTCACCCCACCACTCCAACCCCACGGAAAAGAGGTCTCGTGGACGTCGACTGTAAAGTACCTGAGAATCACCATCGACCGCCACCTAACTCGCGCGTGTTGGGACAACACGCGCCCTGTTGCCACCAGCATGTTCGAGTGTGCCGACACCTCTGCCTAGAGCCATATTACGGGCCTGGCACCTTGGCACGTCCGATCATCCGATAAAAAGCGATTACCACGCGACCTTGTTGCGGGTTAAAACCAAAGAGAGGCCCCAAAAGTCGGTAGGGCAGTCCCCTGTGCCCCAGGTGCGGGCAGTCCACTCCCTCACCACTTCTTTATCCTCCCCAGACACCCCTCCCGACCCGTCGTAATTTTTGTAGTGGGCCCGGGAATCGAATCTGTAACAAAAATTTTTTAATTGTTCACAGATTGAGCCTATGACGCGATTCTGCCCGCCTGCAAGCGCCATCGTATGCCTGGCCCGGGTAGGAACGCTTCCCAAACAACCTCCGCCCCGCAGCACCGCGAGGGAAGCCAATATGAAAACTTCAAAATTCCCATACATTTTCGCAGGCAAAGCGCCTGCTGTAAATGTAATGGCAATGAATCGCGTGCGTGCAGGAGAGCTCTTATCTGCCTCATTCGCCTCTCAACATCATTTTTGTTGCAGTTCTTGTCGCTGCACCCTTTGCGGAGCGATGTAAAGACCACGAAGTGCGTTTCGCCGTAGCATTTTAGGCTCACGATCTTACGCAGCCCCTTCACCACTCCGACTGACAGAACGAACTTCTTGCCGTGGTCCCCCGAGATTCGGTAGCAGACGATGCAGTGCACTTGCTACACCTCGCACTCGAGGGACTAATCGCCCGAAATAGTTTTCGAAGCTATACCGACTGTCCAGGATGGGACCTAGGTACTTCATGTGCTGGTTCACCTCGACTTCAGTGTCACCTACCCGGAGGCGTGAGCTGGGCGGTTCATGGCGCTTACGTAGGCTATGAAACCATATCGCCCAGTTTTCTGAGGTGCTACCCTCAGGCCCAGCTCACGAATCGAATCAGCTAACACAGAGCCGTGAGGAACTCCGCAATACACTTCTTTCCGATAGTCTACTCCGATCCGTTTCATGAACGTCACCGTTCTGTCGCGCAGATAGGCCTCAATGACAACCCGCAGGTAGAGCGGCACGTCGAGATATTGCTGGCAGAGGAGGGTGACGAAAGTGTTGACGATATCAAGGCTAACCGCTAACGCCACCTTCCTGATCGGATTGCCGACTCCGACAGAGAGCGCACACACCTAACAGCGTTCACTGGTGAACGCTCCCGTCGGAATCCAAATTGGTAGTGCGACAGATCAGGCCCCACTAGCGATTGATACCCGCTGATACGGTCAGAGATAACTCTCTCAAAGAGTTTCCCCGACTCGTTCAGCAGGCATATCGGTCGGAATGCAGAGAGAGAATCTGCAGGCCTTCCTTCCTTTTTCAACAGCACCAATCTCGCTTCTCACCAGCCAAGGGGGAAGATACTAAGGCCGAGACAATTCGTGAAAATCTGCCTCAGTTTGTTCCCCAGTACTGACAAAGCTATCATCAAATCCCGACCTGGAATAAAAAACAGATCCAGGCGCAGTGTTGCGGTAAGTTAGCTGCTGCACCGATCGGTCCAGCTTTTCCTTCGTCACCTCATACTCGTCGGACTAGAGATCGGGAGACTGTCCTGGACCCTTGGGCAGAGTGTGTCTACCAGTCTCCTCAAGAACACCAGATCCAAAGTTTTCGATCATCTTCTCCAACTTAACTCGTGCCGTGCGGTGCCGGCTAAGAATAACACCACCCCATCTCCTCCCGTGGGTGTCGTAAAAGTCGACTAAGGGATAGTAGGTACACCAGAGAATTGGTACACCATCTCACTATGATCACCAACCCGCATGCCAAGCGTAATCGCCATATAGCAAGCACAAGAAAAATAAATAGTAGGGTGCTAAATATATATTTATTTATATAATTAAAATTGAAAATTATAGTTTCTATAATTTAAGACAATTACCATGGCCATTATTTCCGTAGGATACCTGACAAAAGATTTAGAGCAGTAGAACCTTTGGAAGTACAATTGTCCGGTTGCCATAGCGACTTGGTGCAGCTTGAGCAGCGTTCCGGCGGTTTGTATCATTTCACAGCCGAGAATACGTAGATCTGTTTCCGTTTCTATGTCAAAGCCTTCAGCACGTGAAGGCGTTTCCTTGAGTGTGGATTCTGGAAGAAGAGGGTTTTCTAATTGAAATAAAACCGTTCTTCCTGTAATGTAACAAACTTAGTTTCGTTTGATTTTGCAGTATTGAACACATAATATTATTTTTCTATTCACATCTTTCACACAGTTCTTAATCAATGTTTGTTCAACCCTTGCCACCGGTCACATTCAGATACAGTCACTTTTAATATTCGCATTGATATTAATCACTGCCGGAGAGAGTTTCATTGGGATATACAATAAAGCACCACGAGTCGTGCTTGAGTGTGAATTGTGGCAGAAGATGGTTTTCTAATTGAAATAAAAACCTTTCTTCCTGTAATGGTGGGCGTCGTATCACTTACTTTCGTCTGATTTTGCAGTATTGAAGACATAATGTTGTTTTTCTATTAATCACTGGTCGTGAGAATTTCACTGGGATATACAATAAAACACCATGAGACCTGCTACACACTGGGCTTCACGCAACTGAATGATAATAACGCGGGACAAATTCATCATGACACCAACAATCTTGCCCCTCTTTTTTGTTGACGGGATGGAAAATTCCTTCGGATCGCCGGCTCCTCAGGGACGCAGGAGCCAGGAGTATGTGGTGTTTCAACTAAAATCCACTCCGGCAGCCGGTCTCAGGCGTCCTACTCTGAAGGGGACCGGGTCATGTTATTTCAGGTCCCCTCCAGGATCAACACCGTGCCTGGTCAGACTCTTTCCTGGAGGATACTACAAAGGTACCCGCTATTATGGTTTTTCCGACCAGTCTGCATTGCTGTCGCCAACCGCAGCGATTTATTCACCGCCAGAGGTAGTTTACCTGCCTCTAGCCTCACCCTAATCACTTCTTATTTCAAGAATTGAAATCACGATAAATAAGGTAATGAAGAAAGTTTTAAAATTTATTTGTTAACTACACAATTTTTTGAGCGAAATACTATTTGCGATGGATCATTAAGTTGAAGAGTTTTTTATTAAAATTGTAAATAGTAAATGGATATACACTATAACCTCGCTTATATAATGCTTGCAGTATGTATGTATGTATGTATGTATGCAACGGAATCTGTGAACGGAACGGAATATATGTATACTAATTTATCAATCTTCAAGATTAACGACTTTTGCCGTACCTATCTAAAAACGCCGGTACTATCTGATAATGCTACATAATAGGGCGAGTATCCAAAGCCTACTCAGACGTGTCTTTCTTGGTGTACAATGAGAAAACAAACGTGGTGTTTTGTTTTTGTTTCTTTAACACATGTTTAAAATTTTATCATTACACGATTGAATAAGGTCTGAATTTAGTTTAATTCGATTTAAAATGAGGATCTTCTTCTCATATTTTACTTATTTCTACGGTCATGATTTATGAATAGTTTTTTCCAATTCTAAAGATAAGTGCCGTTAGTGTGTAAAGCTAACTTTCCACTTTCAAAGATCGTCCGTGTGATGACGGATTAAGAATACATAGTGTTACCATCCCTATTCGTCCCGTGGGTGTCGTAAAAGGTGACTAAGGGAACAAAGTATACAAGACAACATCATTACAAAGAGAAAGAAAACTTAAAACAAACCCTATTCCAACCCGTCTGGCCAGCGTGGTATAGTAGGCCAAAAGCTCCTAACTAAGGAGAGGCCTATGTCCAGCAGTGGACTGTAAAAGGCTGTTGATGTTGATGATGATGAAAGATGTTCCGTGTATACAAACAATATTTCGTCGAGTGGATGATAATTCAGTTTAGTTTTAATTTAGTCTTTAATCTAGCCCAAAGTTGTTTGTGTTTTTAAGGACAGCATTGTTGGGCAAAATCTTGACACTCGTAACGTTTGCGGACGACGTGGGAGATAAGAACGCGAGGGGGCCACCATTGTATTTACTTGAGCTCCTCCGTAATAATAATAGCCGTATTCCGAGAACTCCTAGTTCCAAGAATTGTAGACAACAATAGAAACCAATGCAGGTGGTTCGGTAATGGTAATATGCAAGCACAAGCAATAGCTTCTTGGGGCAATCTCATAAACACATCTGTAAGTGAGTCATCATTCAAATAATTGAATGCTATTTGCATCAGGTGACGGTTGCTCTCATACTGTAAAAGTTGTAGGTAGTATACCTATAACATCAGTTTGTGTGGATGTTTCACATGAACACAAAAGCCTGAAACTTTCTAAGTATGTATCTTTCTAAGTATCTATATTTCAGCTCTGATGATTTCGTTGGCTATGAGGGTAGTGATGATATATGTATATAACACTAAATTTCCAGTACAGATTTCAATCGTATCAAACACCCACTTTTCGTCAGTGTTTTGGTCTCACATAATAGGTAGACCTATTGCCGCTAATCGGCCGTCGATCAGCAGGTGAGGATGCAGGTGAGGTTGACTTGAAACCCTATGCGCCCTACAATAAATCGCCTCGAACTGCCTCGATAGCGCAGTGGTAGTGAATTCGATTGCTGTGCAGGGCTCGGGTTCGATTACCGGTTTGGGCCAAATGTTTGTATGATCTACAAATACTTGTTTCGAAGTTTGTATGCAAGAATTCTATCAGTCGGTCTAGTTATCACAGCACGAGCTCTGCTTAGTTTGAAACTAGATGGCGTTGTAGGTCAAATGTCTGCAATATTTATTTATTTAATAATTCATAATTAGTTGGTCAATATGGGTGCGTACGCTACCACGACGCTGAAGAGACAATCAAATGCCAGTGGAATAATTACTTGAGATGTTGTTTGTGTAAATAATAAACACATGATTCCGAATCAACTTTATTTAGCATACACAACCGAGATATAACAAGAACATTATGATAATCAAACACATTCGCAATATCAACAGGATTATTACACTTAATTAATTATTGGGACCAATCAGGACACAAGCATAGTCGTAATAATAATCAAATAACACACAAATAAAACAAATATCCAATAAATCTCGACTACAAAATGAATAGCCGACCTGTTGGTCTAATGGTAAGCGAATCTGGTTGCTCAGCCGGCGGTTGTGGGTCCGATTCCATTCAGGACAAATGATTGTATGATGAACCATTTAAGCATTTGTTCTGTCTGGGTGTAATTTATCTATAATATGATGTATTCCTAGCCTGTGTACCCTTAACAGTGTACAAGTGTGTGCGCAAAAAGGTGCACTCTCTGTTCTCTCACTCCACTATCCGATGGGACGTTTATCCGACACGAAAAGGAAGAGATCAGGCGCAGAATCGACGGCTTTACGTGCTCTCTGAGGCACGGCTTGGTAATATATAAGTAGGTTTATCAGCAGTCTGGTTGCCATATTACAGAGTCTGCCTAGTGTGGGATCAGACTGCCATGTGTGAGGTCTGTAAAGTGATTATTGTCAATATTATAAATAGACCGTGTCGTGGACGCCTCAGATACGGCCGTACTATCTCTAACTAGACAAAGCTCTGCAGTATTATTGGTTAAGAATTCTGACTGCTGAGTCCACCTACAGGTATTGGGCCATAATTTTTTTCAAAACTCTCATTTTATGCTCATCATTTCTGTTCCTAAATCATTTGAGGATACTCGAGGATCATAATATCCTTCACCTTAAGTCCAAGTTGGTAGAAGAAGGCTGAGTTTTGAAATCATTGAAGAAACAGGAAAAGATTTGCTGAATACTCTGTGAGGTCTTGTATGAATTATGACTTCGAGATCTGGGCATAGCTAACATGCCGGTTGCTCTGTGGAACCCATCCGCAAAGGCTTGACCTCGTTAGAGACGCCCCCACCGGACTGACACCCAGATATAACAACAGTGACCCGCCTGTAGTCGCAGGCGGCGCAGAGGACCCCGACCCCGGCAAGTTACCCCGAGACCCCTCCTTAAAAGGAGTCTACCAGAAGAACCACAAGAAGTATGACAAAACAAGTAGAAAATACATTTTTTATCACCAGCTACTGACCACAGCTTGTGTCCCAACGTGCCACATTATTGTACCCTTTGAATGAACCATAAACAATGTTACCCAGGTTAAGAGATATACCACTTCTAAGAACAATTATACGAGAAGTCAACTTATAACTATGACAGTGACGAGCTTAGTTTCCAAAATAGGATCTCCTTTGAAGTCGGTTGCAAAAGACTCCACAATCACCAAGTTCTTTATTAATTCTAACCGACCCTTATAATACACCATTCTTTTACCCAGACACAAAAAAGTCATCACAAAGTTTCTGCCTCTGACATTCACTCGACCACCATCGTGGATTTTAATTTCGATAATATAAACATTTCGTAGGTAATTTAGTTGAAATTGGTCACCAAATGTTAGAATTACTTGGTCACCGGTTCAAAACTTATCAGCGTTACTAGCTGACACTTGTTAATTCAACAGCCTTTTACAGTCCACTGCTGGACAAAGGTCTCTCCTTAGCAAGGAGGTTTTTGCTTACTATACCACTCTGGCCAGACGGGTTGGAATAGAGTTTGTTTCAAGTTTGCCTTCTCTTTGTAGTGATATTCTCCTGAATAGTTTGTTCCCTTAGTCGCCTCTTACGACACTCATGAGATTAATAGAGGTGGCAACGCTATGCATTCTTAATCCGTCACCACACGGATGTTGAAGCTAAGAACTCTTGAAAAATTTAACTAATTACATCTTCCTAACTAAAATCCAACTAAACCTGTCACTATGGTGACAAACGTCAACTAATAGTGACAAAGACAAGTGTCAAGCGAGTGTCAGTGACACTTACAGCTTTTAGAACACGGGGAATCATACTTAGATACATTATCCAATAATAATACATTAATTTGTCAGAATATACAGAATGTCTAGTGAAAAAAATTACAAAACAAAAACCTTGCCCTAAAAAATAATAACCAAAATATATTATTATTCGTTAATAACTGCGATACAAAATATATGATCTCAAATAACTACAAAAAAAAAACAAACGCATAACACACACTAATACAGTCAAGACCAAGAATACGGACACACTTGCCGGATATATACGGATATATTTGTAAAGTATAAGTGGCAATATCCAAGCCAGTCGATCTACTGGTGGATCAAGATGTGGATCTAACTAGACACGGGAAAAATATGCATCATCTTAGAGTTATCACAAACATTATATAATACGCGTTCTACTGCAGCAAGTGTGTCCTTATCTTAGTGAAATAATACTAGTTACATAAAAAAAAATATTATAAGAGATTCGACTTAAAATATTTATTAGTAAAAGCCACAGGAATGTCAAACACTTGTAAATATAAGGTAAGTACAATAGCATGACTACATCCGAACAGATTGAGCGGCTGTGATCATCATCAATTATCATCAACAGGCTTTACTACACTGTTGGACATGGCCCCCTTCTTTAGAAAGGCGTTTGGCCCACTATATCACACCAGATGAGCATAAGCCTTGTGTGAAGATTTTCTTCTCTAATTAGTGCTGTCGTTCGGTGTAATTTACTTCCTTACTCGGTTCTGACGACACCCGCAGGTAGTATTAATCCTACGGTTACATTTGATGCAAAATAATAATACCAACTTTGCCAATTAACGTTCCCTTTATAGAACACCGGTTCACGTCTTATTCTCTATTGGTAATATTGTCTCTGCTCATCACAGAGGCTGTTATACAAAATTTGAAAGTCTTATCCTTGGAATTGGAAAAAGTAACGTTTGTTTCCAATATACTATGCAAAGCTGGTATCCAAAAGTGAGTTAGGGTTGCCAGATTGAAATTTTCACTTATTTAATACTGCAACACATAATACGATTATATATATGTGGTTTTTAGTATTTTTTATTGTATCTTAGTATAACTAGAGTATGGTAACGCTGGTTTATAGAAGTTATAGGAGCTTATAAGGACTTTGAAGCAGTAAAAACAGAATAATATACTCATGCATGACACAGTATCTGAAATCGCGTCCTGAAACAAAAATTATAAATTAAATATTCCGCTTAAAGAAGGCCGAGGCCCTAGTGTGAGTTTATTTCACATCCTCTCAATCGTCATCGCCGCATTCAACGTAACAATTGACCTGCACTGAACTCTTCATCAACTTTTCATAGGAGAGATTTGATGTGAAATAAACTCACACTAGGTTCTCTGGAGTGTTATGGTCTAAGTTTTGGCCTAGTATACCACCATGGCAAATAGGAAGCTTGTGTTTGTATCAAGTTTACTTTTCTGGTTTCAGTATTGTAGTTTGTTTCCTTGGCCGGCTGTTACGAAACCCACGGACTGAATAGGGTGGTAACACTGTATGTTCTCATTTCATCACCATTTTGATAAAACGTATATGATGCTACACAAGATGTAAGTTATTTAACGAAAATCTGGCAACAGTGCATAATTAATAACCAACCTGCTTTTAGTACAGGAACAGTTCAGGGAAGTACTTGGTGTAAGGAGGTACGTTCTGTTGGTAAGACTTCTGTCCAGCGGGGGAACACGAGCCCGACACGGGCAGCAACGGCTCCTCGTTTATTGAGTTGAAGATTTCTTCCAATTTGTCCTGGATCTCGTACTGGAATATAAATTAATTTGTTAGATGAACGCGTTAGTGATAGTTTTCAGTTGGATGTATCTATCTGCCTGTCTGTCTGTTGGATGTATGTGTTGCCTTCACGAATACACGTTAAATGGACACAGGACACTCAGATTCAAAACAACAAATTGGGGATTTTTTGGTTCCTAAACATATGGGGATCGAACCAATAATATTCAGCGCAGTAGAAAGCAGAGAGGTGATTGCTTAAAAGACTAAGCTATTTGTGCAGGTAGCAGACGTCTCTATGCAGATTCAAGTTTCGTTTATGAGGTAAAACTGCATAGAAATGCACACACAGACAACTTGCATATGTTCCTTTAAAATTGTTATTTAGCTATGACTGATACTGCGGGTGAACAATGAAGTATTTAGTAATGCAGAAAGGTTCTAATGCAGGTTTCTGTTTATTTCGTAGTTTCAAACTAAACAGATTTTGTATTGTGATAGGTAGATTGACTGATACATTTTTTTGTCATGACATACATATTGCACAAAGAAAACGATCAAATTACAAAAAAAAATTGTAGAACATACAAACATTGAGTTTGACTTAGAAATTGAATGCAGGAATTCAAGCACAGTAATTGCATATGTTACCACTGAACCATTGAAGCAGTCAAGTAAACAAACAGGAGCATTTTATTTTAAAATGAAGTTTCACAAGAGACAATAAGATCTAATACTGCATTGTCTTTTACTCAAACATTTCGAACAAATCATGAAAAGTGTCAAGATCATCTGAGCGTTCATATAAGGCATTGTATCAATAAATGACTTCACACATCTCACATACGGCTGTCTGATTCCAAATTAGGCAGAGCTTGTGCTGTGTAACCAGACTGCTCAGAAACATATTGTTTTTTTTTTAAAAGACGACGCCCGCGCTCGGGATAAATCCTGTGTTGCGAGGGATTTTACAAACATACAAGAAACGGACACAAGGAACAAGAACTCGTGGATTAGACACGCGTGGTACCTGCGGCTGCGTGATGTGCTTGAGGTGGTCGAAGGGCGCGGTGCGGAAGGCGCTGTTGAGCGTGGCGCGGCGCCGCTGCAGCTCGCGCCGCTCCGCCTCGCCCGGGCCGCCCGCCGCGCGCCGCAGCGCCTCCAGGCTCACGCTCTCCGCGCCGCCCAAAGCCTGCGCCACCCAAACGTGCCTTTCGCTTTATACTCACGACTACTTCCACCTCCGAATAGGCTAGGTGACACCTTAGTCGAATTACTTACTTTTTATCTTCTGTCAAAACGACAGTTTTGTATGAAAAATGTACTAATTACACAATTGTGACGTCACCGTCTTAGACTACTCCATTGAACGATATATTTTACTGTATATTTGATTGAAATTTGTAATAATAATACAAAGCTATGTTAATTGCATTTGTCGAGATGTTTCGCAATATTAGTTTTAATGAAATGGACATTGATATTTACCTTATATACCCAATTCAGTGTGCCGTTAGAGGTCCGATAAAAATCGCGCAAAAATCCTTGGAAAAACTATTCAGGTAACACCTATTGCACTAGTAACCGAACTCAAATAATCTTGGCAGTAATAAAAAATAACGAGACAATTGTTTAGTACCGAGAAGCCGTGGTTTTCTAGTCCAATCGGCCGATACTATGTTTTCCCACGGCTTCCAAATACTATTCGGCCGTAGAATACTCTAATGGTAATAAACTAAACTAAACTAAATACTCCAACTACAATTGCAAACATTAGTTCAGCTCCCTAGCCAAGTTGACATTCTACAAACATAAACATTATTGGAAACTGAGAAATTTTTGGAATAGCGTCTCTAAACGTTAAGTCACGTGGTCAAAACAAAATATTGGCTAATAATACAAAAGCATACGTTAACGATTGTTGAAAGAGAATCGACGCGAAACATCTTGACTAATGAGGCTATATTAACTAAGTGGTGTGTTATGAATTCTCTCTTTAAATATGCAACAAATTCTACATTTTTTTATATACGTACTCCAGGCTGGCACCTGTCTCTTCTCATATTATTGGCACTGTAAGTATGGGTATATCATTAAAAAATACCAAATCGACTTTCAAAATAATGGTTCTGAGGGAATCTCTCGCTACCGGCCGTCATACGCTCCATGGTCGGTAGCGACGTTTGTTTTACTGCGGTCGCAACCTTCTGCTAAGACGTACATAATTTCGCGGAAGGAAGCGGCGGAGAAGCTCCGGCACAACGTCCTCCACTCGGACCAAAGTGGCCGCCGGCGAACCGGGTGGCGGAGGCGTGCACACCAGCGTCTCCTGCCGCCTTGAGTGTGGCCGCATGTGGACGGGATGGATTTTACCCTCCATCTGCCATAATCGTCGTAATAACAGCTGTTCCCGGATCCCTTCCATGTCAGGCGCAAAGTGGCGCACCGTGTGGGTTTAGTCGGTCCGATTCCGACACACCACCCCGCCGTAAACCCTGATGGGTGACGGTCCGAAGCGGTTTCCACGCGTTAAAAAAAATGGGTCGCTAGTCATATTTATAGTGAAAGTCGTACTGTACAGTAACATTATTATATATAGTCTATATAGTCCCCGTGTTTGACCCAGGCGGAGAACCTAAGTATGTGAAAGAAGTATGGGTGCGCCACCGTTCTGTGTACCTGGAAGTCATATGGTACGGTTTATGGGCACTGTTCTTTCGCGTTTTAATTCTTATAGATATTTGGTTTTGATAAGTGATGTCATAAGACTTCGAATACATCATTTTTATATTTTTATACTAAATTATTAATCAATAGTTACAATATTTTTTTTATTTTTAGTGAGTCTCTATTTTGATAGGTAATTTTATTTAAGTGAATGTGGGTAGATCCACTAATTGTGTGACCTGTATGAGATAGTGTCTTTCAAATAAGACAAACGAAGAAAATCTACTTCTACGTCCATTTAAAAAATACTTGTAAAAAGCGCAAAAATAGGTTATCCATAAAACGAGCTTTCTAGAAAATATAGCTCACATATTTGTCAGACCAAGAGTTACATACAAACATAAAATCACGCCCGTTTACAGAGACATGTGCATCTGCTTACTCCTCCGGGGCAAACAGACGCGATTTATTCATTTATTAAACGCTCACTCTGCGCCAGTGTATTAGTCCCAAGTTATAAGTGGCGAGCTTATTGCCGCTAATAGGACTTTTTTATTTGCCAGAGCCTGTGTTATATTCACGTTACACAGACGACATCCCACTCACCGAAGGAGCGCAACTAGCGCTGTACGCCGACGACGCGTCGTACATAGCGTCTAGCATCTCGCTCCGCCGCGATGAAATTACAACACTAACACGACGTTCTGCCCACATAGCTGTCGCAATGGCGGCTTACAGTAAACGTGGATGAAACACAGGCGATACTTATATTAGCTGGGAGGAACACCCCAACCCATTCCAACCTCACAGACAAGAGGTCTCGTGGACGTCGACTGTAAAATACCTGGGGATCACCATCGACCGCCACCTAACTCGCGCGTGTGAGGGCAACACGCGCCCTGTTGCATCCAGTACTCCGTTCCCTTTTGGGTATGTACAAGTTATAAGTACGCACCCAACTCACTTACGTAAGTCCCTCCTGGTACATCCTCACCAACGAGACCGGCCGCCGACAACTGCACGCGCAACGATCACTTGCGCTGGACGAAGTCGAGCAGACGCCCCGATACGTGAGGAACGACTTCATCGAAAAGGACCCTAAGATGGAGCCTGCACGCACACATCAAGCGACTCGCCACCAGCTTTTTCGAGTGCACTGATACCTCTGCCTGGAGCCATATTATGGGCTTAGCACCGTGGCACGCCCGACCATCTAATAAAAAGCGATTACCACGCGACCTTGTCGTGGATTGAAACCAAAGAGAGGCCTCTGAAGGGCAGTCTCCTGTGCTCCAGGTGCGGGCAGTTCACTCCCTCACCACTTCTTTATCCTCCCCAGACACTCCTCTCGACCCATCGTAATTTTTGTAGTGAGCCCGGGAATCGAATCCGTAACAAAAATTTTTTAATTGTTCAATGATCGAGCCTATGATGCGATTCTGTCCGCCTGCAAGCGCCATTGTCTGCCTGACCCGTGTAGGAACGCTTTCCGAACAACCGCCGCTCCGCAGCGCCGCGAGGGAAGCCAGTATGGGAACTTCAAAATTCCCATACATTTTCGCAGGCAAAGCGCCTGCTGAAAATGTAATGGCAGTGAATCGCGTGCGTGCGGGGGAGCTCTTATCTGCCTCATTCGCCTCTCAACATCGTTTTTGTTGCAGTTCTTGTCGCTGCGCCCTTTGCAGGGCGATGTAAAGACCACGAAGTACGTTTCGCCCTAGCATTCTAGGCTCATAATCTTACGCAACCCCTTCACCATTCCGACTGACAGAACAAACTTCTTGCCGTGGTCCCGGGAGATTAGGTAACAGACGATACACCTCGCACTCGGTGGACTAATCGCCCGAAATGGTTTTCGAAGCTACACCGACTGTCCAGGATAGGACCTAGGTACTTCATGAACTGGTTAACCTCGACTTCAGTGTCACCTACCCGGACGCGTGAGCTGGGCGGTTCATGGCGCTTAAGTAGGCTATGAAACCATATCGCCCAGTTTTCTGAGGTGCTACCCTCAGGCGCAGCTCACGAATCGAATCAGCTAACACAGAGCCGTAAGAAACTCCACAATATACTTCTTTACGATAGTCTACTCCGTTCCGTTCGATGAACGTCACCGTTCTGTCGCGCAGATAGGCTTCAATGACAGCCCGCAGGATGAGTGGCACGTCGTGATATTCAAAGGCCGCTCTTATTGCCTGGCAGAGGAGGGTAACGAAAGTGTTGACGATATCAAGGCTAACCGCTAACGCCACCCTCCTGATCGGATTGCCGACTCCGACAGAGAGCGCACACACCTAACAGCGTTCACTGGTGAACGCTCCCGTCGGAATCCAAACTGGTAGTGCGACAGATCAGGTCCCACTAGCGAAAGATACCCGCTGATACGGTCAGAGATAACTCTCTTAAAGAGTTTCCCCGACTCGTTCAGCAGGCATATCGGTCGGAACGCAGAGGGAGAATCTGCAGGCCTTCCTTCCTTTTTCAACAACGAGAGGGAAGATACTAAGGCCGAGACAATTCGTGAAAATCTGCCTCAGTTTGTTCCCCAGTACTGACAAAGCTATCATCAAATCCCGACCTGGAATACCAACAGATCCAGGCGCAGTGTTGCGGAAAGTTAGCTGCCGCACGGATCGGTCCAGCTTTTCCTTCGTCACCTCATACTCGTCGGACTAGAGATCGGGGGACTGTCCTGGACCCTTGGAAAGAGTGTGTCTACCAGTCTCCTCAAGAACACCGGATCCAAAGTTTTCAACCATCTTCCCCAACTTAACTCGTGCCGTGCGGTGCCGGCTAAGAATAACACCACCCCATCTTCTCCCGTGGGTGTCGTAAAAGTCGACTAAGGGATAGTAGGTACACCGGAGAATGGGTACACCATCTCACTATGATCGCCAACCCGCATGCCAAGCGTGGCGATTATGGCAAACCCATGGGGGGTTTGCCATAATCGCCATATAGCAAGCACAAGAAAAATAAATCGTAGGGTGCTTAATATATATTTATTTATATAATTAAAATTAAAAGTCATAGTTTCTATAATTTAAGACAATTACCATGGCCATTATTGCCGTAGGATACCTGACAAAAGATTTAGAGCAATAGAACCTTTGGAAGTACAATTGTCCGGTTGCCATAGCGACTTGGGGCAGCTTGAGCAGCCTTCCGGCGGTTTGTATCATTTCACAGCCGAGAATACGTAGATCTGTTTCCGTTTCTATGTCAAAGCCTTCAGCGCGTGAAGGCGTTTCCTTGAGTGTGGATTCTGGTAGAAGAAGGTTTTCTAATTGAAATAAAACCGTTCTTCCTGTAATGTAACACACTTAGTTTCGTTTGATTTTGCAGTATTGATCACATAATATTATTTTTCTATTCACATCTTTCACACAGTTCTTAATCAATGTTTGTTCAACCCTTGCCACTGGTCACATTCAGATACAGTCACTTTTAATATTCGCATTGGTATTAATCACTGTTCGAGAGAGTTTCATTGGGATATACAATAAAACACCACGAGTCGTGCTTGAGTGTGAATTGTGGCAGAAGATGGTTTTCTAATTGAAATAAAAACCTTTCTTCCTGTAATGGTGACCGTCGTATCACTTACTTTCGTCTGATTTTGCAGTATTGAAGACATAATGTTGTTTTTCTATCAATCACTGGTCGTGAGAATTTCACTGGGATATGCAATAAAACACCACGAGACGTGCTACACACTGGGCTTCACGCAACTGAATGAAAATAACGCTGGACAAATTCGTCATGACATCGGAAATGTTGCAGGCGACGTAGGAGGTAAGGAAGTGGGAGGAAAGGCGGAGGGGGTATCACTATTGTTACCTGTATTTACCTGCCCCTAGCCTCACCCTAATCACTTTTTATTACAAGAATTGAAATCACAAAAATAAGGTAATGAAGAAATTTATAAAATTTACTTGTTAGCTATATAATTTTTTTAGCTAAATACTATTTGCGATGGATCATCAAGTTGAAGAAATTTATATTAAAATTCTAAATAGTCTTTTTTATAATGCTTTTATTAGCTTGGTAGATATGTATGTATGTATGTATGCAACGGAATCTATGAACGGATGGAATATATATTAATTCATCAATCTTCAAAATTAATGACTTTGCCCGTACCTATCTAAAAACGTCGGTATTATCTGATAATGCTATGTACATAATAGGGCGAGTATCAAAAGCCTGCTCATACGTGTCTTTCTTGGTGTACAATGAGAAAACACACGTGATTTGTTTTTGTTTCTTTAACACGTATTTAAATTTTTATCATTACACGATTGAATAAGGTCTGAATTTAGTTTAATTCGATTTAAAATGAGGATCTTCTTCTCATATTTTACTTGTTTCTACGGTCATGATTTTTGAATAGTTTTTCCAATTCGAAAGATAAGTGCCGTTAGTGTGTAAAGCTAACTTTCCACTTTCAAAGATCGTCCGTGTGGTGACAGATTAAGAATACATAGTGTTACGACCCCTATTCATCACGTGAGTGTCGTAAAAGGCGACTAAGGGAACAAAGTATGCAAGACAACATCATTACAAAGAGAAGGAAAACTTGAAACAAACCCTATTCCAACCCGTCTGGTCAGCGTGGTATAGTAGGCCAAAAGCTCTTTACTAAGGAGAGGCCTATGTCCAGCAGTGGACTGTAAAAGGCTGTTGATGATGAAAGATGTTCCGTGTATACAAACAATATTTCATCGAGTGGATGATAATTCAGTTTAGTTTTAATTTAGTCTTTAATCTAGCCCAAAGTTGTTTGTGTAGTTTGTGTATATAAGAACAGCATTGTTGGGCAAAATCTTGACACTCGTAACGTTTGCGGACGACGTGGGAGATAAGGACGCGAGGGGGCCACCATTGTATTTACTTGAGCTCCTCCGTAATAATAATAGCCGTATTCCGAGAACTTCTAGTTCCAAGAATTGTAGACAACAATAGAAACCAATGCAGGTGGTTCGGTAATGGTAATATGCAAGCACAAGCAATAGCTTCTTGGGGCAATCTCATAAACACATCTGTGAGTGAGTCATCATTCAAATAATTGAATGCTATTTGCATCAGGTGACGGTTGCTCTCACACTGTAAAAGTTGTAGGTAGTACCTATACCTATAACATCAGTTTGTGTGGATGTTTCACATGAACACAAAAGCCTGAAACTTTCTAAGTATGTATCTTTCTAAGTATCTATATTTCAGCTCTGATGATTTCGTTGGCTATGAGGGTAGTGATGATATATGTATATAACACTAAATTTCCAGTACAGATTTCAATCGTATCAAACACCCACTTTTCGTCAGTGTTTTGGTCTCACATAATAGGTAGACCTATTGCCGCTAATCGGCCGTCGATCAGCAGGTGAGGATGCAGGTGAGGTTGACTTGGAACCCTATGCGCCCTACAATAAATCGCCTCGAACTGCCTCGATAGCGCAGTGGTAGTGAATTCGATTGCTGTGCAGGGCTCGGGTTCGATTACCGGTTTGGGCCAAATGTTTGTATGATCTACAAATACTTGTTTCGAAGTTTGTATGTAAGAATTCTATCAGTCGGTCTAGTTATCACAGCACGAGCTCTGCTTAGTTTGAAACTAGATGGCGTTGTTAGGGGGGTAGAGTTATTCGCGTCCGTAGGAACTACCCAACCACTACCCTACACGTGCCCCCTGGGTGGTGCTAAATGAATAACAACGCCGGGTCTCGGGCGGCGGTAAACTAACCCGACCAAACCAGCCTAACCAGCTCGGTCCACCAGTGAGAGTAGGAAATGACTCTGACAAACCGCAACCCTGTGAACGCTGTTTGCAGGATCGGGAGCCTTGGCTTAACTGCCCGGACTATGAAGAAGACAACTTCCATAAAAAATCACCCTAAGTCTACGGTGAGACTCGTGCCAAGGGACTGCGTGGCTGGTGGGAGACCAGTCGTAAACGATCCACCTCGACGGACCTGGCAAACGTCGTTGTATTAGCCTTCTAGGGAGAATAGGCGTCACCTTCCTAGCGACCTGTTATATCGGCCTTACTCGTGGGACTAAAATGAACCAATTGAAAACAAATACACAACCTACCCTACCAAACCCTAATAAACCAACCAACTCCAACAGCATGATCCAACAAACTTTGCATGAAAGTATGTTTACTCGGAACAGGAGTAACTCGACATCGTCTCTGCCAGCAAAGATAAATGAACATAACTCCAACCAACAAAACAAGGAGATATATCATCTAGATTCACAGACCGAGACCCAATTTGACAGAGACAACATAATCACAGACCATGAAAAATGGCAAAGGGACGAAATTCCCAACAGAAGAAAGAAAAGAAAAGAAACAAGTCCAATACACAACGACGGGCATAAAAAACTAAAAAATTCCCCAGAGTTTGGGATCCCTACAAGCAATAGTTTTGAACTACTTGATACGGAGCCTACGGAAAAAACCAACAATACAGATAAAGTATATGTACCAAAGCCAGAACCCATCTTTGTTACTGGTGTAATTAATGTAAATTCTCTTAAAGAAGTACTAAACAAATTTATAAAGAGCGAACTTTACCTCATGACCACACTCAGGTCTGGACACGTTATAAAAATCATACCTAAAGACATCCAGACATACAAAACGATTCGCGAGAACTTCATTAGCAATAATATCTCACACTATACTTACCAACTTAAAAGTGAGAGAGCATACAGAGTAGTACTACGCGGACTACATGCATCAGAAAATACCAAAGAAATCTCAAATGAATTGCATGAAATTGGACATGAAGTGAGACAAATAGTCAATATCAGACATCGAGCTACAAAGGAACCGTTGCCTATATTCTATGTCGATCTAGAACCAAATTCAAACAACAAAGCTATATTTGATGTGAAAAACTTGAATAACATGAAGATTACTTTTGAAGCCCCATATAAGAAAAGGGAAATCATCCAATGCAAGAGATGTCAGAGGTTTGGGCATTCCAAGAACCAATGTTTTAGGCCCTATCGTTGTGTCAAATGCGGTAGCGCTCACCCTACAACAACATGTACCAAAACACCGGATACTGATGCCACTTGCGCGAACTGCGACGAAAAACACCCCGCCAGCTATAAAGGATGCAAAATATACAAACAATATAGAGAAAGAATTCTTAAATTAGACTCTAAGTCAAAAGAAAAACCAATGCCTACCAATATAGAGATCAAAAACTCGAATCCCCAAAGTAAAAAAAATCCTAAGTCTAACCGAACCGATAATCAAAACTTAATTAAAACCTATTCAGAAGCAATAAAAACTAAAGTAGAACATACTCAGCAAGACACAAAGAACGACTTGACCGACATTACTGATTTGATGGACACAATGTTTAATAAACTACAACATTCAATGGTGACAAAGATGGAAAAAATCATGGACAAAATGATGGACCGTATGGTCCAGCTAGTCAGCAGCCTGGTGAAAAAGTGACCCGAAACCTCCGAGTAGTTACTTGGAACGCCAACGGCTTGACGGAACGACGTCAAGAATTAGAGATTTTTCTCAAAACTGAGATGATTGACATAGCACTAATCTCTGAAACAAGATTCACACCGAAGACACACATAAACTTTAATAATTATACAGTGTACACAACCAATCACCCAACTGGAAACAGCCATGGAGGAACGGCGGTAATTATTAAAAGTAATATTAAACACTACCCTATAGAGGAATATCGAACAGATAAAATACAAGCAACATCTATTAAACTAGTAGACAGTAAGCTAGAAACTGTACTCTCCGCTGTGTATTGTCCTCCAAAACATACCATATCTGCCAACGACTTCGCTAAATATCTTACTACACTAGGTAACCGATTTATATGTGCTGGCGACTGGAACTCTAAACATTTAAAGTGGGGATCTAGGCTGACCAACACTAGAGGAAGACAACTTTGCAAAGCCACAGAAGAGATGAAACTAGAATGTCATTCCGGCAGAGAACCTACCTATTGGCCTACCGACAGACAAAGAACCCCAGATTTGCTGGACTTTTATATTGTCAAAAACATAGATAGTAACTATTTAAGCATTGAAACACGGATAGATCTCACATCTGACCACACTCCAGTATTATTGAATGTCACTACAACGGTTAATCTGGCAGCACCACCCTTAAGGCTATACAACTCAAAAACTACAGACTGGACAATATATAGAAACATTATCTCAACAGAGACTGTGCTGAAGAACAAAATTAATACAGTAGAAGAACTTGAAAGACAACTGGAAGAACTTAACATGGCTATCCACATTGCTGCCAACACTGCAACTCCAAAAAGATCAGGTAAAGGACAACCTTCGAAACATAACTCATACCCAAAGGATATTAAAGAGAAAATACAAGAGCGCCGTCGTTTGAGAAAAGTCTGGCATAATACAGGATATCCGAGTGATAAAACTGCATTCAATGGTTTCTCAAATAAACTTAAAGCCCTTATCAGTACTCTAGAAAATAACAACATTCAAGACTGTCTCTCAAATCTAGATCCAACAAAAGACACAAACTACTCGTTATGGAAGGCTACACAGAATCTAAAGCGCCCGAAAATCCACAAATCACCCATCAATGACGAAAAAGGAGGATGGGCTAGATCAGATAAAGAAAAGGCAACAACCTTTGCGGCACATCTGAGAACAGTTTTCCAACCACTTCCTGAAAACAATCCCGAACATACTACGGAAATCACTGAATACCTCGAATCAGCGAATCAAATGTGTCTAACACTAAAAAGTACCAGCCCAAAAGAAATGGTGAAAGAAATAAGGAACCTCAAGGATGGTAAAGCACCCGGCTATGACCTTATTGATGCCACATTACTTAAAAACCTACCTCATAAAGGTGTAATGAAATTGGTAAATATCTTCAATGCCAGCTTAAGACTTGAACATTACCCTGGGCAATGGAAAATTGCACACGTAGTTATGGTGCTGAAACCCGGTAAACCCCTGCACGAAGCCACTTCATATAGACCTATCAGCCTGCTACCAGTTATTGGCAAACTGTTTGAGAGGATATTGCTGAACAGGATGAAAGAACATCTAAGCTCAGTGCTACCAAACCACCAATTTGGATTCCGGGAAAGGCATGGGACCATTGAACAGGTACACCGTATAGTTGACAATATTGGCAGATGCCTTGAAAACAAATCATACTGTTCCGCAGTCTTTTTGGACATCAGCCAAGCGTTTGATAAGGTTTGGCATGACGGTCTCCTGTTCAAGGTAAAGAAGCATTTCCCACATTGTCTATTCAGAATACTGACATCCTACCTAGATAAACGATGTTACCAAGTAAAGTGTGGCGATGATCTTTCAGAAGTACACGAAATAAAATCAGGTGTCCCCCAGGGCAGTATCATGGGCCCTATACTATACCTCATTTTTACAGCAGATATCCCAACAACTGATTACACCACGACCGCGACATACGCTGATGATACGGCGTTACTGTCGGCTCATAGCAACCCAGAAACGGCATCATCACAGTTGCAAAACCATTTGGCAGAGGTCGAGATGTGGCTGAAGCGGTGGAGAATAAAAGCCAATGAGAGTAAATCGGTACATGTAACGTTTACACTTAGAAGAGAAACATGTCCACCTGTAACGCTAAACTCCAAAGTTATCCCTCAAGAAAATAACGCAAAATACTTGGGCATACACCTGGATAGGAGACTTACATGGCAGAAACATATTTGGACAAAGCGCAAACAACTGGATGGAAAACTGCGATCACTGAACTGGCTGCTGGGGCGCCAATCACAACTAAATCCTAACAGCAAGTTGCTAGTCTATAAAACTACAATAAAACCAATTTGGACTTACGGAATACAACTGTGGGGAACGGCCAGCAACAGTAATATAGATATCTTGGAGAGATTTCAGACCAAAGCACTGAGAACAATGTTTGGCATCCCTCACTGTATAAGTAATAAATACATATACCTCGACCTCGGCCTAAAAACAGTTCGGCAGGAAATAGCCCAAAACAGCCTGAAATACCAGGAGAAACTGACCGTTCATGTAAACAAACTGGCACACGCTCTAAAAGGAGAAGGCGCCATTCAGCATACCCGGCTAAATAGAAATGACGTACCGACCCTACATAAAAGATTTACCACTTGACATCAAGAGAGTCGTGTGAAAAGTTTCATACAAGTATGGCTCTTGAGGAAAACATAAACTGAGAAATCAAACAAAGAAGTGGCTTATTGTTGGAAAAACAGATTGCCATGAAGCAGAAACATCAAAAAAAAAAAAAAAAAAAAAAAGATGGCGTTGTAGGTCAAATGTCTGAAATATTTATTTATTTAATAATTCATAATTAGTTGGTCAATATGGGTGCGTACGCTACCACGACGCTGAAGAGACAATCAAATGCCAGTGGAATAATTACTTGAGATGTTGTTTGTGTAAATAATAAACACATGATTCCGAATCAACTTTATTTAGCATACACAACCGAGATATAACAAGTACATTATGATAATTAAACACATTCGCAATATCAACAGGATTATTATACCTAAATAATTATTGGAAGCAATCAGGACACAAGCATAGTCGTAATAATAATCAAATAACACGCAAATAAAACAAATATCCATTAGGTCTCGACTACAAAATGAATAGCCGACCTGTTGGTCTAATGGTAAGCGAATCTGGTTGCTCAGCCGGCGGTTGTGGGTCCGATTCCATACAGGACAAATGATTGTGTGATGAACCATTTAAACATTTGTTCTGTCCGGGTGTAATTTATCTATAATATAAGGTATACCTAGCCTGTGTACCCTCAACAGTGTACAAGTGTGTGCGCAAAGAGGTGCACTCTCTGTTCTCTCACTTTCACAATCCGATGGGACTGCTATTCGACAGGGGAGAGATCAGACCGACGGCTTTACGTGCACTCTGAGGCACGGCTTGGTAATATATAAGTAGGTTTATCAGCAGTCTGGTTGCCATATTACAGAGTCTGCCTAGTTTGGGATCAGACTGCCATGTGTGAGGTCTGTAAAGTTATTATTGTCAATATTATAAATAGACCGTGTCGTGTACGCCTCAGACAGGGTCGTACCATCTCTAACTAGACAAAGCTCTGCAGTACTATTGGTTAAGAATTCTGACTGCTGTGTCCACCTACAGGTATTGGGCCATAATTTTTTTCAAAACTCTCATTTTATGCTCATCATTTCTGTTCCTAAGTCATTTGAGGATACTCGAGGATCATAATATCCTTCACCTTAAGTCCAAGTTGGTAGAAGAGGGTTGAGTTTTGAAATCATTGAAGAAACAGGGAAAGAATTGCTGAATACTCTGTGAAGTCTTCTCTGAAGTATGACTTCGAGATCTGGGCGTATCTAACATGCTGGTTGCTCTGTGGAACCCATCTGCAAAGGTTTGACCTCGTTAGAGACGCCCCCACCGGACTGACACCCAGATATAACAACAGTGACCCGCCTGTAGTTGCAGGCGGTGCTGAGGACCAAGACCCCGGCAAGTTACCCCGAGACCCCTCCTCAAAGGGAGTCTACCAGAAGAACCACAAGAAGTATGACAAAACAAGTAGAAAATACATTTTTTATCACCAGCTACTGACCACAGCTTGTGTCCCAACGTGCCACATTATTGTACCCTTTGAATGAACCATAAACAATGTTACCCAGATTAAGAGATATACCACTTCTAAGAACAATTATACGAGAAGTCAACTTATAACTATGACAGTGACGAGCTTAGTTTCCAAAATAGGATCTCCTTTGAAGTCGGTTGCAAAAGACTCCACAATCACCAAGTTCTTTATTAATTCTAACCGACCCTTATAATATACCATTCTTTTAGCCAGACACAAACAAGTCATCATACAATTTCTGCCTCTGACATTCACTTGACCACCATCGTGGATTTTTCGATAATACAAACACTTAGTAGGTAAATTAGTTGAAATTTATCATCAAATGTCAGAATTAGTTGGTCACCGGTTCAAAATTTATCAGCGTTACTAGCTGACACTTGTTAATTCAACTGCCTTTTTACAGTCCACTGCTGGCTTAGCCCTCTCCTTAGCAAGGAGGTTTTGGCCTACTATACCACGCTGGCCAGACGGGTTGGAATAGGGTTTGTTCCAAGTTTACCTTCTCTTTGTGGTGATATTTTCTTGAATAGTTTGTTCCCTTGGTCGCCTCTTACGACACCCACGGGATGAATAGAGGTGGTAACACTATGTATTCTTAATCCGTCACCACACGGATGTTGAAGCTAAGAGTTCTTGAAAAAATTTACTCATTACGTCTTCCTTACTAAAATCCAACTAAATCTGTCACTATGGTGACAAACGTCAACTAATAGTGACAAAGACAAGTGTCAAGCGAGTGTCAGTGACACTTACAGCTTTTAGAACACGGGGAATCATACTTAGATATATTTTCTAATAATAATAATACATTAATTTGTCAGAATATACAGAATGTCTAGTGAAAATAAATTACAAAACAAAAACCTTGCCCTAAAAAATAATAACCAAAATATATTATTATTCGTTAATAACTGCGATACAAAATATATGATCTCAAATAACTACAAAAAAAAAACAAACGCATAACACACACTAATACAGTCAAGACCAAGAATACGGACACACTTGCCGGATATATACGGATATATTTGTAAAGTATAAGTGGCAATATCCAAGCCAGTCGATCCACTGGTGGATCAAGATGTGGATCTAACTAGACACGGGAAAAATATGCATCATCTTAGAGTTATCACAAACATTATATAATACGCGTTCTACTGCAGCAAGTGTGTCCTTATCTTAGTGAAATAATACTAGTTACATAAAAAAAAAAATATTATAAGAGATTCGATTTAAAATATTTATTAGTAAAAGCCACAGGAATGTCAAACACTTGTAAATATAAGGTAAGTACAATAGCATGACTACATCCGAACAGATTGAGCGGCTATGATCATCATCAATTATCATCAACAGGCTTTACTACACTGTTGGACATGGCCCCCTTCTTTAGAAAGGCGTTTGGCCCACTATATCACACCAGATGAGCATAAGCCTTGTGTGAAGTTTTTCTTCTCTAATTAGTGCTGTCGTTCGGTGTAATTTACTTCCTTAGTCGGTTCTGACGACACCCGCAGGTAGTATTAATCCTATGGTTACATTTTAAGCAAAATAATAATACCAACTTTGCCAATTAACGTTCCCTTTATAGAACACCGGTTCACGTCTTATTATCTAGTGGGAATATTGTCTCTGCTCATCACAGAGGCTGTTATACAAAATTTGAAAGTCTTATCCTTGGAATTGGAAAAAGTAACGTTTGTTTCCAATATACTATGCAAAGCTGGTATCCAAAAGTGAGTTAGGGTTGCTAGATTGAAATTTTCACTTATTTAATACTGCAACACATAATACGATTATATATATGTGGTTTTTAGTATTTTTTATTGTATCTTAGTATAACTAGAGTATGGTAACGCTGATTTATAGAAGTTATAGGAGCTTAAAAGGACTTTGAAGCAGTGAAAAGAGTATAATATACTCATGCATGACACAGCATCTGAAATCGCGTCCTGAAACAAAAATTATAAATTAAATATTCCGCTTAAAGAAGGCCGAGGCCCTAGTGTGAGTTTATTTCACATCCTCTCAATCGTCATCGCCGCATTCAACGTAACAATTGACCTGCACTGAACTCTTCATCAACTTTTCATAGGAGAGATTTGATGTGAAATAAACTCACACTAGGTTCTCTGGAGTGTTATGGTCTAAGTTTTGGCCTAGTATACCACCATGGCAAATAGGAAGCTTGTGTTTGTATCAAGTTTACTTTTCTGGTTTCAGTATTGTAGTTTGTTTCCTTGGCCGGCTGTTACGAAACCCACGGAATGAATAGGGTGGTAACACTGTATGTTCTCATTTCATCACCATTTTGATAAAACGTATATGACGCTACACTAGATGTAAGTTATTTAACGAAAATCTGGCAACTGTGCATAATTAATAACCAACCTGCTTTTAGTACAGGAACAGTTCAGGGAAGTACTTGGTGTAAGGAGGTACGTTCTGTTGGTAAGACTTCTGTCCAGCGGGGGAACACGAGCCCGACACGGGCAGCAACGGCTCCTCGTTTATTGAGTTGAAGATTTCTTCCAATTTGTCCTGGATCTCGTACTGGAATATAAATTAATTTGTTAGATGAACGCGTTAGTGATAGTTTTCAGTTGGATGTATCTATCTGCCTGTCTGTCTGTTGGATGTATGTGTTGCTTTCACGAATACACGTTAAATGGACACAGGACACTCAGATTCAAAACAACAAATTGGGGATTTTTTGGTTCCTAAACATATGGGGATCGAACCAATAATATTCAGCGCAGTAGAAAGCAGAGAGGTGATTGCTTAAAAGACTAAGCTATTTGTGCAGGTAGCAGACGTCTCTATGCAGATTCAAGTTTCGTTTATGAGGTAAAACTACATATACTCGTAAATGCACACACAGACAACTTGCTTATGCTCTTTTAGAATTGTAATTTAGCTATGACTAATACAACGGGTGAACGATCAAGTATTTAGTAATGCAGAAAGTTTCTAATGCAGGTTTCTGTTTTTTTCGTAGTTTCAAACTAAACAGATTTTGTATTGTGATAGGTAGATTGACTGATACATTTTTTTGTCATGACATACATATTGCAAATTGTAGAACATACAAACATTGAGTTTGACTTAGAAATTGAATGCAGGAATTCAAGCACAGTAATTGCATATGTTACCACTGAACCATTGAAGCAGTCAAGTAAACAAACAGGAGCATTTTATTTTAAAATGAAGTTTCACAAGAGACAATAAGATCTAATACTGCATTATCTTTTACTCAAACATTTCGAACAAATCATGAAAAGTGTCAAGATCATCTGAGCGTTCATATAAGGCATTGTATCAATAAATGACTTCACACATCTCACATACGGCTGTCTGATTCCAAATTAGGCAGAGCTTGTGCTATGTAACCAGACTGCTCATAAATATATAGTTTTTTTAAAAAAAAAGACAACGCCCGCGCTGGGAATAAATCCTGTGTCGCGGGGGGTTTTACCGACATACAAGAAACGGACACAAGGAACAAGAACTCGTGGATTAGACACGCGTGGTACCTGCGGCTGCGTGATGTGCTTGAGGTGGTCGAAGGGCGCGGTGCGGAAGGCGCTGTTGAGCGTGGCGCGGCGCCGCTGCAGCTCGCGCCGCTCCGCCTCGCCCGGGCCGCCCGCCGCGCGCCGCAGCGCCTCCAGGCTCACGCTCTCCGCGCCGCCCAAAGCCTGCGCCACCCAAACGTGCCTTTCGCTTTATACTCACGACTACTTCCACCTCCGAATAGGCTAGGTGACACCTTACAAATAGACGTACTATCCGTGAAAGTTATTAAAATTTGAATAAGTTATGAGATTCTCTAGGTTTCTTCAGAATATCTCTGCCCAAACAACTAATTCATTGAAGTAGGCGAGATAACACCTTAGTCAAATTAGTTACTTTTTATCATCTGTCAAAACGACAGTTTTGTATGAAAAATGTACTAAATACCGAATTATGACGTCACCGTTTTAGACTACTCAATTGAACAATATGTTTCACTGTACATTTGATTGAAATTCATAATAATAATAAAAAGCTATGTTAATTGTATTTACCGAGATGTTTCGCGATATTAGTTTTCATGAAGTGAACATTGATATTTATTTACGATACAGTCATCTACCCAATTCAGTGTGACGTTAGAGGTCTGATAAAAGTCGCGCAAGAATCCGTAGAAAAACTATTCAATTGAACTAGTAGCCGAACCCAAATAATCTTAAGAGTTATAAAAAGTAACGAAACAATTCTTTAGCACTCGGAAGCCGTAGTTTTCTAGTCCAGTCAGCCGATACTATGTTCTCCCACGGCTTCCAAATACTATTCAGTTGTGAAATACTCTAATGGTGATAAACTAAGCTAAAATAATATTGACTAATAATACAAAAGAATGCGTTAGTGATTGTTGAAAGAGAATCGACGCGAAACATCTTGACGAGGCTATGTTAACTAAGTGGTGTGTTATGAATTCTCTCTTTAAATATGTAACAAATTCTACATTTTTTTATATACGTACTCCAGGCTGGCACCTGTCTCTTCTCATATTATTGGCACTGAAACTTTTAACGTCTTCGTGACCCCAATGCCAAAACTCATTGTCACTGCGCTAGAGATAAATACAGGTATTAGGAGAAGGAATCAAGGATAGTGGAGGAAATATCAGGGTTAACAGGGCAAGGAATGATGTGTCATAAGTCCAAGTCAAGTGAATAAGGGAATCCAAAAATATATGAAATGGTAATACAATGTCAACAATACTATCTACCCTAACTGGTGGGGTAACTGGGGGATGTGAACCGATCGCTGCCCTGCGCTGTCCTCATCTCGAGCACCAATTGCTGGTGAATCAGGTATACCCTGGAAAACAAATTCCTGGTATCCTTAGCGGATTTTTCCCTCTACGGAAAAAGGAAAATGGAAGCAACTACATTTTGTGCCATTCATCAATAGTCGGAGAATACATTTCGTTTATGTCATTGGATGTGCTAGATATTTCACTTGATAATTTGGATTGCGCGATGCAGATCAGAAGTTGTTATGGACAAAACTGTAAGTATGTTTATACCATTAAAAAAAGCCAAATCGACTTTCAAAATAATGGTCCTGAGGGAATCTCTCGCTACCGGCCGTCATACGCTCCATGGTCGGTAGCGACGTTTGTTTTACTGCAGTCGCAATCTTCTGCTAAGACGTAATTTCGCGGAAGGAGGCGGCGGAGAAGCTCCGGCACAACGTCCTCCACTCGGACCAAATTCGCCGCCGGCGAACCGGGTGGCGGAGGCGTGCACACCAGCGCCTCCTGCCGCCTTGAGTGTGGCCGCATGTGGACGGGATGGATTTTACCCTCCATCTGCCATAATCGTCGTAATAACAGCTGTTCCCAGATCCCTTCCATGTCAGGCGCAAAGTGGCGCACCGTGTGGGTTTAGTCGGTCCGATTCCGACACACTGCCCCGCCGTAAACCTTGATGGGTGACGGCCCGAAGGGGTTTCCACGCGTTAAAAAAAAAGGGCCGCTAGTCATATTTATAGTGAAAGTCGCACTGTACAGTAACATTATTATATATAGTCTATATAGTCCCCGTGTTTGACCCAGGCGGAGAACCTAAGTATGTGAAAGAAGTATGGGTGCGCCACCGTTCTGTGTACCTGGAAGTCATATGGTACGGTTTATGGGCACTGTTCTTTCACGTTTTAATTCTTATAGATATCTGGTTTTGATAAGTGATGTCATAAGACTTCGAATACATCATTTTTATATTTTTATACTAAATTATTAATCAATAGTTACAATATTTTTTTTTATTTTTAGTGAGTCTCTATTTTGATAGGTAATTTTATTTGAGTGAATGTGGGTAGATCTACTAATTGTGTGACCTGTATGAGATAGTGTCTTTCAAATAAGACAAACGAAGAAAATCTACTTCTACGTCCATTTAAAAAATACTTGTGAAAAGCGCAAAAATAGGTTTTCGATAAAACGAGCTTTCTAGAAAATATAGCTCGCATATTTGTCAGACCAAGAGTTACATACAAACATAAAATCACGCCCGTTTACAGAGACATGTGCATCTGCCTACCCCTCCGGGGCAAACAGACGCGATTTATTTATTTATTAAACGCTCACTCTGCGCCAGTGTATTAGTCCCAAGCTATTAGTGGCGAGCTTATTGCCACTAATATGACTGTTTTATTTGCCAGAGCCTGTGTTATACTCACGTTACACAGACGACATCCCACTCGCCGAAGGAGCGCAACTAGCGCTGTACGCCGACGACGCGGCGTACATAGCGTCTAGCATCTC
This sequence comes from Hypercompe scribonia, assembly GCA_949316085.1. Lineage (NCBI taxonomy): Eukaryota > Metazoa > Arthropoda > Insecta > Lepidoptera > Erebidae > Hypercompe > Hypercompe scribonia. The sequence continues at coordinate 16,068,663 of OX438986.1, forward strand.
CTTCCGCCACGACGAAACTACAGCGCTCACACGACGTTCTACCCACATGGCTGTGGCAACGGCTTCTTACGATAAACGTGGATAAAACACCGGCGATACCTATACTAGCTGGAAGGAAGGCCCCCCTCCCCCACTCCAACCCCACGGCCAAGAAGTCTCGTGGACGTCGACTGTAAAGTAGGTACCTGTGAATCACCATCGACCGCCACCTAACTCGTGCATGTTAGGGTAACACGCGCCCTGTTGCATCCAGATCTCCGTTCCCGCCTACCATACCGCGTCAAATTGGGTGTGTACAAGTTATAGGTACGCACCCAACTCACTTACGTAAGTCCCTCCTGGTACATTCTCACTAACGAGACCGGCCGCCGACAACTGCACACGCAACAATATCAACAATATCTTGCGCCGGGCGAAGTCATGCAGGCGCCGCGATACGTGAGGAACGACGTCATCGAGAGGGACCCCAAGATGGAGCCTGGACGCATACATCAAGCGACTTACCACCAGCATGTTCGAGTGCGCCGACACCTCTGCCTGGAGCCATTTTACGGGCCTGGCACCTCCCCACGTCCGAACATCCGATAAAAAGCGATTACCACGCGACCTTGTTGCGGGTTCAAACCAAAGAGAGGCCCCAAAAGTCGGTAGGGCAGTCCTTTGTGCCCCAGGTGCGGGAAGTCCACTCCTTCACCACTTCTTTATCCTCCCCAGACACCCCTCCCGACCCGTCGTAATTTTTGTAGTGGGCCCGGGAATCGAATCTGTAACAAAAATTTTTTAATTGTTCACAAATTGAGCCTATGACGCGATTCTGCCCGCCTGCAAGCGCCATCGTCTGCCTGGCCTGGGTAGGAACGCTTCCCAAACAACCTCCGCCCCGCAGCACCGCGAGGGAAGCCAGTATGGAAACTTTAAAATTCCTATACATTTTTGCAGGCAAAACGCCTGCTGTAAATGCAATGGCAATGAATCGCGTGCGTGCGGGGGAGCTCTTCTCTACATCATTTTTGTTGCAGTTCTTGTCGCTGCGCCCTTTGCGAACGATGTAAAGACCACGAAGTGCGTTTCGCCGTAGCATTTTAGGCTCACGATCTTACGCAGTCCCTTCACCACTCCGACTGACAGAACGAACTTCTTGCCGTGGTCCCCCGAGATTAGGTAGCAGACGATGCAGTGCACTTGCTACACCTCGCACTCGGGGGACTAATCGCCCGAAATAGTTTTCGAAGCTCCACCGACTGTCCATGATGGGACCTAGGTACTTCATGTACTGGTTCACCTCGACTTCAGTGTCACCTACCCGGAGGCGTGAGCTGGGCGGTTCATGGCGCTTACGTAGGCTATAAAACCATATCGCCCAGTTTTCTGAGGTGCTACCCTCAGGCCCAGCTCACGAATCGAATCAGCTAACACAGAGCCGTGAGGAACTCCGCAATACACTTCTTTCCTATAGTCTACTCCGATCCGTTTCATGAACGTCACCGTTCTGTCGCGCAGATAGGCCTCAATGACAACCCGCAGGTAGAGCGGCACGTCGAGATATTGCTGGCAGAGGAGGGTGACGAAAGTGTTGACGATATCAAGGCTAACCGCTAACGTCACCTTCCTGATCGGATTGCTGACTCCGACAGAGAGCGCACACACCTAACAGCGTTCACTGGTGAACGCTCCCGTCGGAATCCAAACTGTTAGTGCGACAGATCAGGCCCCACTAGCGATTGATACCCGCTGATACGGTCAGAGATAACTCTCTCAAAGAGTTTCCCCGACTCGTTCAGCAAACATATCGGTCGGAACGCAGAGGGAGAATCTGCAGGCCTTCCTTCCTTTTTCAACAGCACCAATCTCGCTTCTCACCAGCCAAGGGGGAAGATACTAAGGCCGAGACAATTCGTGAAAATCTGCCTCAGTTTGTTCCCCAGTACTGACAAAGCTATCATCAAAGCCCGACCTGGAATAAAAAACAAATCCAGGCGCAGTGTTGCGGTAAGTTAGCTGCTGCACCGATCGGTCCAGCTTTTCCTTCGTCACCTCATACTCGTCGGACTAGAGATCGGGAGACTGTCCTGGACCCTTGGGAAGAGTGTGTCTACCAGTCTCCTCAAGAACACCGGATCCAAAGTTTTCGATCATCTTCTCCAACTTAACTCGTGCCGTGCGGTGCCGGCTAAGAATAACACCACCCCATCTCCTCCCGTGGGTGTCGTAAAAGTCGACTAAGGGATAGTAGGTACACCAGAGAATTGGTACACCATCTCACTATGATCACCAACCCGCATGCCAAGCGTAATCGCCATATAGCAAGCACAAAAAAAATAAATAGTAGGGTGCTAAATATATATTTATTTATATAATTAAAATTGAAAATTATAGTTTCTATAATTTAAGACAATTACCATGGCCATTATTTCCGTAGGATACCTGACAAAAGATTTAGAGCAGTAGAACCTTTGGAAGTACAATTGTCCGGTTGCCATAGCGACTTGGTGCAGCTTGAGCAGCGTTCCGGCGGTTTGTATCATTTCACAGCCGAGAATACGTAGATCTGTTTACGTTTCTATGTCAAAGCCTTCAGCGCGTGAAGGCGTTTCCTTGAGTGTGGATTCTGGTAGAAGAGGGTTTTCTAATTGAAATAAAACCGTTCTTCCTGTAAAGTAACACACTTAGTTTCGTTTGATTTTGCAGTATTGAACACATAATATTATTTTTCTATTCACATCTTTCACACAGTTCTTAATCAATGTTTGTTCAACCCTTGCCACCGGTCACATTCAGATACAGTCACTTATAATATTCGCATTGATATTAATCACTGCTGTAGAGAGTTTCATTGGGATATACAATAAAGCACCAAGAGTCGTGCTTGAGTGTGAATTGTGGCAGAAGATGGTTTTCTAATTGAAATAAAAACCTTTCTTCCTGTAATGGTGGGCGTCGTATCACTTACTTTCGTCTGATTTTGCAGTATTGAAGACATAATGTTGTTTTTCTATTAATCACTGGTCGTGAGAATTTCACTGGGATATACAATAAAACACCATGAGACCCGCTACACACTGGGCTTCACGCAACTGAATGATAATAACGCTGGACAAATTCATCACGACATCGAAAATCTTGCCCCTCTTTTTTGTTGACGGAATGGAAAATTCCTTCGGATCACCGGCTCCTCAGGGACACAGGAGCCAGGAGTATGTGGTGTTTCAACTAAAATCCACTCCGGCAGCCGGTCTCAGGCGTCCTACTCTGAAGGGGACCGGGTCATGTTATTTCAGGTCCCCTCCAGGATTAACACCGTGCCTGGTCAGACTCTTTCCTGGAGGATGCTACAAAGGTACCCACTATTATGGTTTTTCCGACCAGTCTGCATTGCTGTCGCCAACCGCAGCGATTTATTCACCGCCAGAGGTAGTTTACCTGCCTCTAGCCTCACCCTAATCACTTCTTATTTCAAGAATTGAAATCACGATAAATAAGGTAATGAAGAAAGTTTTAAAATTTATTTGTTAACTACACAATTTTTTGAGCGAAATACTATTTGCGATGGATCATTAAGTTGAAGAATTTTTTATTAAAATTGTAAATAGTAAATGGATATATAATGCTTGCAGTATGTATGTATGTATGTATGTAAGCAACGGAATCTGTGAACGGAACGGAATATATGTATACTAATTTATCAATCTTCAAGATTAACGACTTTTGCCGTACCTATCTAAAAACGCCGGTACTATCTGATAATGCTACATAATAGGGCGAGTATCCAAAGCCTACTCAGACGTGTCTTTCTTGGTGTACAATGAGAAAACAAACGTGGTGTTTTGTTTTTGTTTCTTTAACACATGTTTAAAATTTTATCATTACACGATTGAATAAGGTCTGAATTTAGTTTAATTCGATTTAAAATGAGGATCTTCTTCTCATATTTTACTTGTTTCTACGGTCATGATTTTTGAATAGTTTTTACCAATTCTAAAGATAAGTGCCGTTAGTGTGTAAAGCTAAATCTCCACTTTGAAAGATCGTCCGTGCGGTGATGGACTAAGAATACATAGTGTTACGACCCCTATTCATCCCGTGGGTGTCGTAAAGGTGAGTAAGGGAACAAAGTATGCCAGACAACATCATTACAAAGAGAAGGAAAACTTGAAACAAACCCTATTCCAACCCGTCTGGCCAGCGTGGTATAGTAGGCCAAAACCTCCTAGCTAAGGAGAGGCCTATGTCCAGCAGTGGACTGTAAAAGGCTGTTGATGTTGATGATGATGAAAGATGTTCCGTGTATACAAACAATATTTCGTCGAGTGGATGATAATTCAGTTTAGTTTTAATTTAGTCTTTAATCTAGCCCAAAGTTGTTTGTGTTTTTAAGGACAGCATTGTTGGGCAAAATCTTGACACTCGTAACGTTTGCGGACGACGTGGGAGATAAGAACGCGAGGGGGCCACCATTGTATTTACTTGAGCTCCTCCGTAATAATAATAGCCGTATTCCGAGAACTCCTAGTTCCAAGAATTGTAGACAACAATAGAAACCAATGCAGGTGGTTCGGTAATGGTAATATGCAAGCACAAGCAATAGCTTCTTGGGGCAATCTCATAAACACATCTGTGAGTGAGTCATCATTCAAATAATTGAATGCTATTTGCATCAGGTGACGGTTGCTCTCACACTGTAAAAGTTGTAGGTAGTATACCTATAACATCAGTTTGTGTGGATGTTTCACATGAACACAAAAGCCTGAAACTTTCTAAGTATGTATCTTTCTAAGTATCTATATTTCAGCTCTGATGATTTCGTTGGCTATGAGGGTAGTGATGATATATGTATATAACACTAAATTTCCAGTACAGATTTCAATCGTATCAAACACCCACTTTTCGTCAGTGTTTTGGTCTCACATAATAGGTAGACCTATTGCCGCTAATCGGCCGTCGATCAGCAGGTGAGGATGCAGGTGAGGTTGACTTGAAACCCTATGCGCCCTACAATAAATCGCCTCGAACTGCCTCGATAGCGCAGTGGTAGTGAATTCGATTGCTGTGCAGGGCTCGGGTTCGATTACCGGTTTGGGCCAAATGTTTGTATGATCTACAAATACTTTTTTCGAAGTTTGTATGTAAGAATTCTATCAGTCGGTCTAGTTATCACAGCACGAGCTCTGCTTAGTTTGAAACTAGATGGCGTTGTGTGTCAAATGTCTGAAATATTTATTTATTTAATAATTCATAATTAGTTGGTCAATATGGGGTGCGTACGCTACCACGACGCTGAAGAGACAATCAAATGCCAGTGGAATAATTACTTGACATGTTGTTTGTGTAAATAATAAACACATGATTCCGAATCAACTTTATTTAGCATACACAACCGAGATATAACAAGTACATTATGATAAGTAAACACATTCGCAATATCAACAGGATTATTATACCTAAATAATTATTGGAAGCAATCAGGACACAAGCATAGTCGTAATAATAATCAAATAACACACAAATAAAACAAATATCCATTAAGTTTCGACTACAAAATGAATAGCAGACCTGTTGGTCTAATGGTAAGCGAATCTGGTTGCTCAGGCGGCGGTTGTGGGTCCGATTCCATCCAGGACAAATGATTGTATGATGAACCATTTAAACATTTGTTCTGTCTGGGTGTAATTTATCTATAATATGATGTATTCCTAGCCTGGGTACCCTTAACAGTGTACAAGTGTGTGCGCAAAGAGGTGCACTCTCTGTTCTCTCACTTTCACAATCCGATGGGACTGTTATTCGACAGGGGAGAGATCAGACCGACGGCTTTACGTGCACTCTGAGGCACGGCTTGGTAATATATAAGTAGGTTTATCAGCAGTCTGGTTGCCATATTACAGAGTCTGCCTAGTTTGGGATCAGACTGCCATGTGTGAGGTCTGTAAAGTTATTATTGTCATTATTATAAATAGACCGTGTCGTGGACGCCTCAGACAGGGTCGTACTATCTCTAACTAGACAAAGCTCTGCAGTATTATTGGTTAAGAATTCTGACTGCTGAGTCCACCTACAGGTATTGGGCCATAATTTTTTTCAAAACTCTCATTTTATGCTCATCGTTTCTGTTCCTAAGTCATTTGAGGATAATCAACGATCATAATATCCTTCACCTTAAGTTCAAGTTGGTAGAAGAGGGTTGAGTTTTGAAATCATTGAAGAAACAGGGAAAGAATTGCTGAATACTCTGTGTCAGGTCTCGTATGAATTATGAATTCGAGATCCGGGCGTAGCCACCATGCTGGTTGCTCTGTGGAACCCATCCGCAAAGGCTTGACCTCGTTAGAAACGCCCCCACCGGACTGACACCCGAATATAACAACAGTGACCCGCCTGTAGTCGCAGGCGGCGCAGAGGACCCCGACCCCGGAAAATTACGCCGAGACCCCTCCTCTAAAGGAGTCTACCAGAAGAACCACAAGTATGACAAAACAAGCAGAAAATACATTTTTAATCACCAGGTGCTAACCACAGCTTGTGTCCCAACGTGCCACATTATTGTACCCTTTGAATGAACCATAAACAATGTTACCCAGGTTAAGAGATATACCACTTCTAAGAACAATTATACGAGACTTATAACTTATAACTATGACAGTGACGAGCTTAGTTTCCAAAATAGGATCTCCTTTGAAGTCGGTTGCAAAAGACTCCACAATCACCAAGTTCTTTATTAATTCTAACCGACCCTTATAATACACCATTCTTTTAGCCAGACACAAACAAGTCATCATGCAGTTTGTGCCTCTGACATTCACTTGACCACCATCGTGGATTTTTCGATAATACAAACACTTAGTAGGTAAATTAGTTGAAATTTATCACCAAATGTCAGAATTAGTTGGTCACCGGTTCAAAATTTATCAGCGTTACTAGCTGACATCTGTTAATTCAACAGCCTTTTACAGTCCACTGCTGGCTTAGCCCTCTCCTTAGCAAGGAGGTTTTGGCCTACTATACCACGCTGGCCAGACGGGTTGGAATAGGGTTTGTTCCACGTTTATCTTCTCTTTGTGGTGATATTTTCTTGAATAGTTTGTTCCCTTAGTCGCCTCTTACGACACTCATGAGATTAATAGAGGTGGCAAAGCTGTGCATTCTTAATCCGTCAACACACGGATGTTGAAGCTAAGAGTTCTTGAAAAAATTAACTCATTACGTCTTCCTTACTAAAATCCAACTAAATCTGTCACTATGGTGACAAACGTCAACTAATAGTGACAAAGACAAGTGTCAAGCGAGTGTCAGTGACACTTACAGCTTTTAGAACACGGGGAATCATACTTAGATACATTTTCTAATAATAATAATACATTAATTTGTCAGAATATACAGAATGTCTAGTGAAAATAAATTACAAAACAAAAACCTTGCCCTAAAAAATAATAACCAAAATATATTATTATTCGTTAATAACTGCGATACAAAATATATGATCTCAAATAACTACAAAAAAAAAAACAAACGCATAACACACACTAATACAGTCAAGACCAAGAATACGGACACACTTGCCGGATATATACGGATATATTTGTAAAGTATAAGTGGCAATATCCAAGCCAGTCGATCCACTGGTGGATCAAGATGTGGATCTAACTAGACACGGGAAAAATATGCATCATCTTAGAGTTATCACAAACATTATATAATACGCGTTCTACTGCAGCAAGTGTGTCCTTATCTTAGTGAAATAATACTAGTTACATAAAAAAAAATATTATAAGAGATTCGACTTAAAATATTTATTAGTAAAAGCCACAGGAATGTCAAACACTTGTAAATATAAGGTAAGTACAATAGCATGACTACATCTGAACAGATTGAGCGGCTGTGATCATGATTAATTATCATCAACAGGCTTTACTACACTGTTGGACATGACCCCCTTCTTTAGAAAGGCGTTTGGCCCACTATATCACACCAGATGAGCATAAGCCTTGTGTGAAGTTTTTCTTCTCTAATTAGTGCTGTCGTTCGGTGTAATTTACTTCCTTAGTCGGTTCTGACGACACCCGCAGGTAGTATTAATCCTATGGTTACATTTGATGCAAAATAATAATACCAACTTTGCCAATTAACGTTCCCTTTATAGAACACCGGTTCACGTCTTATTCTCTATTGGTAATATTGTCTCTGCTCATCACAGAGGCTGTTATACAAAATTTGAAAGTCTTATCCTTGGAATTGGAAAAAGTAACGTTTGTTTCCAATATACTATGCAAAGCTGGTATCTAAAAGTGAGTTAGGGTTGCTAGATTGAAATTTTCACTTATTTAATACTGCAACACATAATACGATTATATATATGTGGTTTTTAGTATTTTTTATTGTATCTTAGTATAACTAGAGTATGGTAACGCTGGTTTATAGAAGTTATAGGAGCTTATAAGGACTTTGAAGCAGTAAAAACAGAATAATATACTCATGCATGACACAGTATCTGAAATCGCGTCCTGAAACAAAAATTATAAATTAAATATTCCGCTTAAAGAAGGCCGAGGCCCTAGTGTGAGTTTATTTCACATCCTCTCAATCGTCATCGCCGCATTCAACGTAACAATTGACCTGCACTGAACTCTTCATCAACTTTTCATAGGAGAGATTTGATGTGAAATAAACTCACACTAGGTTCTCTGGAGTGTTATGGTCTAAGTTTTGGCCTAGTATACCACCATGGCAAATAGGAAGCTTGTGTTTGTATCAAGTTTACTTTTCTGGTTTCAGTATTGTAGTTTGTTTCCTTGGCCGGCTGTTACGAAACCCACGGAATGAATAGGGTGGTAACACTGTATGTTCTCATTTCATCACCATTTTGATAAAACGTATATGATGCTACACAAGATGTAAGTTATTTAACGAAAATCTGGCAACTGTGCATAATTAATAACCAACCTGCTTTTAGTACAGGAACAGTTCAGGGAAGTACTTGGTGTAGGGAGGTACGTTCTGTTGGTAGGACTTCTGTCCAGCGGGGGAACACGAGCCCGACACGGGCAGCAACGGCTCCTCGTTTATTGAGTTGAAGATTTCTTCCAATTTGTCCTGGATCTCGTACTGGAATATAAATTAATTTGTTAGATGAACGCGTTAGTGATAGTTTTCAGTTGGATGTATCTATCTGCCTGTCTGTCTGTTGGATGTATGTGTTGTCTTCACGAATACACGTTAAACGGATACAGGACACTCAAATTCAAAACAACAAATTGGGGATTGTTTAGTCCCTAAACATATCGAGATCGAACCAATAATATTCAGCGCAGTAGAAAGCAGAGAGGTGATTACTTAAAAGACCAAGTTATCTGTGCAGGTAGCAGACGTCTCTGTGCAGATTCAAGTTTCGTTTATGAGATAAAACTACGTATACTCGTAAATGCACACACAGATAACTTGCTTATGCTCTTTTAGAATTGTAATTTAGGTATGACTAATACAACGGGTGAACGATCAAGTATTTAGTAATGCAGAAAGGTTCTAATGCAGGTTTCTGTTTATTTCGTAGTTTCAAACTAAACAGATTTTGTATTGTAATATTGACTGATACATTTTTTGTCATGACATACATATTGCACAAAGAAAACGATCAAATTACAAAAAAAAATTGTAGAACATATAAACATTGAGTTTGACTTAGAAATTGAATGCAGGAATTCAAGCACAGTAATTGCATATGTTACCACTGAACCATTGAAGCAGTCAAGTAAACAAACAGGAGCATTTTATTTTAAAATGAAGTTTCACAAGAGACAATAAGATCTAATACTGCATTGTCTTCTACTCAAACATTTCGAACAAATCATGAAAAGTGTCAAGATCATCTGAGCGTTCATATAAGGCATTGTATCAATAAATGACTTCACACATCTCACATACGGCTGTCTGATTCCAAATTAGGCAGAGCTTGTGCTATGTAACCAGACTGCTCATAAATATATAGTTTTTTTAAAAAAAAAGACAACGCCCGCGCTGGGAATAAATCCTGTGTCGCGGGGGGTTTTACCGACATACAAGAAACGGACACAAGGAACAAGAACTCGTGGATTAGACACGCGTGGTACCTGCGGCTGCGTGATGTGCTTGAGGTGGTCGAAGGGCGCGGTGCGGAAGGCGCTGTTGAGCGTGGCGCGGCGCCGCTGCAGCTCGCGCCGCTCCGCCTCGCCCGGGCCGCCCGCCGCGCGCCGCAGCGCCTCCAGGCTCACGCTCTCCGCGCCGCCCAAAGCCTGCGCCACCCAAACGTGCCTTTCGCTTTATACTCACGACTACTTCCACCTCCGAATAGGCTAGGTGACACCTTACAAATAGACGTACTATCCGTGAAAGTTATTAAAATTTGAATAAGTTATGAGATTCTCTAGGTTTCTTCAGAATATCTCTGCCCAAACAACTAATTCATTGAAGTAGGCGAGATAACACCTTAGTCAAATTAGTTACTTTTTATCATCTGTCAAAACGACAGTTTTGTATGAAAAATGTACTAAATACCGAATTATGACGTCACCGTTTTAGACTACTCAATTGAACAATATGTTTCACTGTACATTTGATTGAAATTCGTAATAATAATAAAAAGCTATGTTAATTGTATTTGCCGAGATGTTTCGCGATATTAGTTTTCATGAAGTGAACATTGATATTTATTTACGATACAGTCATCTACCCAATTCAGTGTGACGTTAGAGGTCTGATAAAAGTCGCGCAAAAATCCGTAGAAAAAGTATTCAATTGAACTAGTAGCCGAACCCAAATAATCTTAAGAGTTATAAAAAATAACGGAACAATTCTTTAGCACTAGGAGGTCGTGGCTTTCTAGTCCAATCGGCCAATACTATGTTCTCCCACGGCTTCCAAATACTATTCAGTTGTAGAAAACTCTAATGGTGATAAGCTAAGCTAAAATAATATTGACTAATAATACAAAAGAATGCGTTAGTGATTGTTGAAAGAGAATCGACGCGAAACATCTTGACGAGGCTATGTTAACTAAGTGGTGTGTTATGAATTCTCTCTTTAAATATGTAACAAATTCTACATTTTTTTATATACGTACTCCAGGCTGGCACCTGTCTCTTCTCATATTATTGGCACTGAAACTTTTAACGTCTTCGTGACACCAATGCCAAAACTCATTGTCACTGCGCTAGAGATAAATACAGGTATTAGGAGAAGGAATCAAGGATAGTGGAGGAAATATCAGGGTTAACAGGGCAAGGAATGCTGTGTCATAAGTCCAAGTCAAGTGAATAAGGGAATCCAAAAATATATGAAATGGTAATACAATGTCAACAATACTATCTACCCTAACTGGTGGGGTAGGTAACTGGGGGATGTGAACCGATCGCTGCCCTGCGCTGTCCTCATCTCGAGCACCAATTGCTGGTGAATCAGGTATACCCTGGAAAACAAATTCCTGGTATCCTTAGCGGATTTTTCCCTCTACGGAAAAAGGAAAATGGAAGCAACTACATTTTGTGCCATTCGTCAATAGTCGGAGAATACATTTCGTTTATGTCATTGGATGTGCTAGATATTTCACTTGATAATTTGGATTGCGCGATGCAGATCAGAAGTTGTTATGGACAAAACTGTAAGTATGTTTATACCATTAAAAAAAGCCAAATCGACTTTCAAAATAATGGTCCTGAGGGAATCTCTCGCTACCGGCCGTCATACGCTCCATGGTCGGTAGCGACGTTTGTTTTACTGCAGTCGCAACCTTCTGCTAAGACGTAATTTCGCGGAAGGAGGCGGCGGAGAAGCTCCGGCACAACGTCTTCCACTCGGACCAAATTCGCCGCCGGCGAACCGGGTGGCGGAGGCGTGCACACCAGCGCCTCCTGCCGCCTTGAGTGTGGCCGCATGTGGACGGGATGGATTTTACCCTCCATCTGCCATAATCGTCGTAATAACAGCTGTTCCCAGATCCCTTCCATGTCAGGCGCAAAGTGGCGCACCGTGTGGGTTTAGTCGGTCCGATTCCGACACACTGCCCCGCCGTAAACCTTGATGGATGACGGCCCGAAGGGGTTTCCACGCGTTAAAAAAAAAGGGCCGCTAGTCATATTTATAGTGAAAGTCGCACTGTACAGTAACATTATTATATATAGTCTATATAGTCCCCGTGTTTGACCCAGGCGGAGAACCTAAGTATGTGAAAGAAGTATGGGTGCGCCACCGTTCTGTGTACCTGGAAGTCATATGGTACGGTTTATGGGCACTGTTCTTTCGCGTTTTAATTCTTATAGATATCTGGTTTTGATAAGTGATGTCATAAGACTTCGAATACATCATTTTTATATTTTTATACTAAATTATTAATCAATAGTTACAATATTTTTTTTTAACTTTAGTGAGTCTCTATTTTGATAGGTAATTTTATTTGAGTGAATGTGGGTAGATCTACTAATTGTGTGACCTGTATGAGATAGTGTCTTTCAAATAAGACAAACGAAGAAAATCTACTTCTACGTCCATTTAAAAAATACTTGTGAAAAGCGCAAAAATAGGTTTTCGATAAAACGAGCTTTCTAGAAAATATAGCTCGCATATTTGTCAGACCAAGAGTTACATACAAACATAAAATCACGCCCGTTTACAGAGACATGTGCATCTGCCTACCCCTCCGGGGCAAACAGACGCGATTTATTTATTTATTAAACGCTCACTCTGCGCCAGTGTATTAGTCCCAAGCTATTAGTGGCGAGCTTATTGCCACTAATATGACTGTTTTATTTGCCAGAGCCTGTGTTATACTCACGTTACACAGACGACATCCCACTCGCCGAAGGAGCGCAACTAGCGCTGTACGCCGACGACGCGGCGTACATAGCGTCTAGCATCTCCTTCCGCCACGACGAAACTACAGCGCTCACACGACGTTCTACCCACATGGCTGTCGCAACGGCTTCTTACGATAAACGTGGATAAAACACCGGCGATACCTATACTAGCTGGAAGGAAGGCCCCCCTCCCCCACTCCAACCCCACGGCCAAGAAGTCTCGTGGACGTCGACTGTAAAGTAGGTACCTGTGAATCACCATCGACCGCCACCTAACTCGTGCATGTTAGGGTAACACGCGCCCTGTTGCATCCAGATCTCCGTTCCCGCCTACCATACCGCGTCAAATTGGGTGTGTACAAGTTATAGGTACGCACCCAACTCACTTACGTAAGTCCCTCCTGGTACATTCTCACTAACGAGACCGGCCGCCGACAACTGCACACGCAACAATATCAACAATATCTTGCGCCGGGCGAAGTCATGCAGGCGCCGCGATACGTGAGGAACGACGTCATCGAGAGGGACCCCAAGATGGAGCCTGGACGCATACATCAAGCGACTTACCACCAGCATGTTCGAGTGCGCCGACACCTCTGCCTGGAGCCATTTTACGGGCCTGGCACCTCCCCACGTCCGAACATCCGATAAAAAGCGATTACCACGCGACCTTGTTGCGGGTTCAAACCAAAGAGAGGCCCCAAAAGTCGGTAGGGCAGTCCTTTGTGCCCCAGGTGCGGGAAGTCCACTCCTTCACCACTTCTTTATCCTCCCCAGACACCCCTCCCGACCCGTCGTAATTTTTGTAGTGGGCCCGGGAATCGAATCTGTAACAAAAATTTTTTAATTGTTCACAAATTGAGCCTATGACGCGATTCTGCCCGCCTGCAAGCGCCATCGTCTGCCTGGCCTGGGTAGGAACGCTTCCCAAACAACCTCCGCCCCGCAGCACCGCGAGGGAAGCCAGTATGGAAACTTTAAAATTCCTATACATTTTTGCAGGCAAAACGCCTGCTGTAAATGCAATGGCAATGAATCGCGTGCGTGCGGGGGAGCTCTTCTCTACATCATTTTTGTTGCAGTTCTTGTCGCTGCGCCCTTTGCGAACGATGTAAAGACCACGAAGTGCGTTTCGCCGTAGCATTTTAGGCTCACGATCTTACGCAGTCCCTTCACCACTCCGACTGACAGAACGAACTTCTTGCCGTGGTCCCCCGAGATTAGGTAGCAGACGATGCAGTGCACTTGCTACACCTCGCACTCGGGGGACTAATCGCCCGAAATAGTTTTCGAAGCTCCACCGACTGTCCATGATGGGACCTAGGTACTTCATGTACTGGTTCACCTCGACTTCAGTGTCACCTACCCGGAGGCGTGAGCTGGGCGGTTCATGGCGCTTACGTAGGCTATAAAACCATATCGCCCAGTTTTCTGAGGTGCTACCCTCAGGCCCAGCTCACGAATCGAATCAGCTAACACAGAGCCGTGAGGAACTCCGCAATACACTTCTTTCCGATAGTCTACTCCGATCCGTTTCATGAACGTCACCGTTCTGTCGCGCAGATAGGCCTCAATGACAACCCGCAGGTAGAGCGGCACGTCGAGATATTGCTGGCAGAGGAGGGTGACGAAAGTGTTGACGATATCAAGGCTAACCGCTAACGTCACCTTCCTGATCGGATTGCTGACTCCGACAGAGAGCGCACACACCTAACAGCGTTCACTGGTGAACGCTCCCGTCGGAATCCAAACTGTTAGTGCGACAGATCAGGCCCCACTAGCGATTGATACCCGCTGATACGGTCAGAGATAACTCTCTCAAAGAGTTTCCCCGACTCGTTCAGCAGACATATCGGTCGGAACGCAGAGGGAGAATCTGCAGGCCTTCCTTCCTTTTTCAACAGCACCAATCTCGCTTCTCACCAGCCAAGGGGGAAGATACTAAGGCCGAGACAATTCGTGAAAATCTGCCTCAGTTTGTTCCCCAGTACTGACAAAGCTATCATCAAAGCCCGACCTGGAATAAAAAACAAATCCAGGCGCAGTGTTGCGGTAAGTTAGCTGCTGCACCGATCGGTCCAGCTTTTCCTTCGTCACCTCATACTCGTCGGACTAGAGATCGGGAGACTGTCCTGGACCCTTGGGAAGAGTGTGTCTACCAGTCTCCTCAAGAACACCGGATCCAAAGTTTTCGATCATCTTCTCCAACTTAACTCGTGCCGTGCGGTGCCGGCTAAGAATAACACCACCCCATCTCCTCCCGTGGGTGTCGTAAAAGTCGACTAAGGGATAGTAGGTACACCAGAGAATTGGTACACCATCTCACTATGATCACCAACCCGCATGCCAAGCGTAATCGCCATATAGCAAGCACAAAAAAAATAAATAGTAGGGTGCTAAATATATATTTATTTATATAATTAAAATTGAAAATTATAGTTTCTATAATTTAAGACAATTACCATGGCCATTATTTCCGTAGGATACCTGACAAAAGATTTAGAGCAGTAGAACCTTTGGAAGTACAATTGTCCGGTTGCCATAGCGACTTGGTGCAGCTTGAGCAGCGTTCCGGCGGTTTGTATCATTTCACAGCCGAGAATACGTAGATCTGTTTCCGTTTCTATGTCAAAGCCTTCAGCGCGTGAAGGCGTTTCCTTGAGTGTGGATTCTGGTAGAAGAGGGTTTTCTAATTGAAATAAAACCGTTCTTCCTGTAAAGTAACACACTTAGTTTCGTTTGATTTTGCAGTATTGAACACATAATATTATTTTTCTATTCACATCTTTCACACAGTTCTTAATCAATGTTTGTTCAACCCTTGCCACCGGTCACATTCAGATACAGTCACTTATAATATTCGCATTGATATTAATCACTGCTGTAGAGAGTTTCATTGGGATATACAATAAAGCACCAAGAGTCGTGCTTGAGTGTGAATTGTGGCAGAAGATGGTTTTCTAATTGAAATAAAAACCTTTCTTCCTGTAATGGTGGGCGTCGTATCACTTACTTTCGTCTGATTTTGCAGTATTGAAGACATAATGTTGTTTTTCTATTAATCACTGGTCGTGAGAATTTCACTGGGATATACAATAAAACACCATGAGACCCGCTACACACTGGGCTTCACGCAACTGAATGATAATAACGCTGGACAAATTCATCACGACATCAAAAATCTTGCCCCTCTTTTTTGTTGACGGAATGGAAAATTCCTTCGGATCACCGGCTCCTCAGGGACACAGGAGCCAGGAGTATGTGGTGTTTCAACTAAAATCCACTCCGGCAGCCGGTCTCAGGCGTCCTACTCTGAAGGGGACCGGGTCATGTTATTTCAGGTCCCCTCCAGGATTAACACCGTGCCTGGTCAGACTCTTTCCTGGAGGATGCTACAAAGGTACCCGCTATTATGGTTTTTCCGACCAGTCTGCATTGCTGTCGCCAACCGCAGCGATTTATTCACCGCCAGAGGTAGTTTACCTGCCTCTAGCCTCACCCTAATCACTTCTTATTTCAAGAATTGAAATCACGATAAATAAGGTAATGAAGAAAGTTTTAAAATTTATTTGTTAACTACACAATTTTTTGAGCGAAATACTATTTGCGATGGATCATTAAGTTGAAGAATTTTTTATTAAAATTGTAAATAGTAAATGGATATACACTATAACATCGCTTATATAATGCTTGCAGTATGTATGTATGTATGTATGTAAGCAACGGAATCTGTGAACGGAACGGAATATATGTATACTAATTTATCAATCTTCAAGATTAACGACTTTTGCCGTACCTATCTAAAAACGCCGGTACTATCTGATAATGCTACATAATAGGGCGAGTATCCAAAGCCTACTCAGACGTGTCTTTCTTGGTGTACAATGAGAAAACAAACGTGGTGTTTTGTTTTTGTTTCTTTAACACATGTTTAAAATTTTATCATTACACGATTGAATAAGGTCTGAATTTAGTTTAATTCGATTTAAAATGAGGATCTTCTTCTCATATTTTACTTGTTTCTACGGTCATGATTTTTGAATAGTTTTTACCAATTCTAAAGATAAGTGCCGTTAGTGTGTAAAGCTAAATCTCCACTTTGAAAGATCGTCCGTGCGGTGATGGACTAAGAATACATAGTGTTACGACCCCTATTCATCCCGTGGGTGTCGTAAAGGTGAGTAAGGGAACAAAGTATGCCAGACAACATCATTACAAAGAGAAGGAAAACTTGAAACAAACCCTATTCCAACCCGTCTGGCCAGCGTGGTATAGTAGGCCAAAACCTCCTAGCTAAGGAGAGGCCTATGTCCAGCAGTGGACTGTAAAAGGCTGTTGATGTTGATGATGATGAAAGATGTTCCGTGTATACAAACAATATTTCGTCGAGTGGATGATAATTCAGTTTAGTTTTAATTTAGTCTTTAATCTAGCCCAAAGTTGTTTGTGTTTTTAAGGACAGCATTGTTGGGCAAAATCTTGACACTCGTAACGTTTGCGGACGACGTGGGAGATAAGAACGCGAGGGGGCCACCATTGTATTTACTTGAGCTCCTCCGTAATAATAATAGCCGTATTCCGAGAACTCCTAGTTCCAAGAATTGTAGACAACAATAGAAACCAATGCAGGTGGTTCGGTAATGGTAATATGCAAGCACAAGCAATAGCTTCTTGGGGCAATCTCATAAACACATCTGTGAGTGAGTCATCATTCAAATAATTGAATGCTATTTGCATCAGGTGACGGTTGCTCTCACACTGTAAAAGTTGTAGGTAGTATACCTATAACATCAGTTTGTGTGGATGTTTCACATGAACACAAAAGCCTGAAACTTTCTAAGTATGTATCTTTCTAAGTATCTATATTTCAGCTCTGATGATTTCGTTGGCTATGAGGGTAGTGATGATATATGTATATAACACTAAATTTCCAGTACAGATTTCAATCGTATCAAACACCCACTTTTCGTCAGTGTTTTGGTCTCACATAATAGGTAGACCTATTGCCGCTAATCGGCCGTCGATCAGCAGGTGAGGATGCAGGTGAGGTTGACTTGAAACCCTATGCGCCCTACAATAAATCGCCTCGAACTGCCTCGATAGCGCAGTGGTAATGAATTCGATTGCTGTGCAGGGCTCGGGTTCGATTACCGGTTTGGGCCAAATGTTTGTATGATCTACAAATACTTTTGTCGAAGTTTGTATGTAAGAATTCTATCAGTCGGTCTAGTTATCACAGCACGAGCTCTGCTTAGTTTGAAACTAGATGGCGTTGTAGGTCAAATGTCTGCAATATTTATTTATTTAATAATTCATAATTAGTTGGTCAATATGGGTGCGTACGCTACCACGACGCTGAAGAGACAATCAAATGCCAGTGGAATAATTACTTGAGATGTTGTTTGTGTAAATAATAAACACATGATTCCGAATCAACTTTATTTAGCATACACAACCGAGATATAACAAGTACATTATGATAAGTAAACACATTCGCAATATCAACAGGATTATTATACCTAAATAATTATTGGAAGCAATCAGGACACAAGCATAGTCGTAATAATAATCAAATAACACGCAAATAAAACAAATATCCATTAAGTCTCGACTACAAAATGAATAGCAGACCTGTTGGTCTAATGGTAAGCGAATCTGGTTGCTCAGCCGGCGGTTGTGGGTCCGATTCCATTCAGGACAAATGATTGTATGATGAACCATTTAAGCATTTGTTCTGTCTGGGTGTAATTTATCTATAATATGATGTATTCCTAGCCTGTGTACCCTTAACAGTGTACAAGTGTGTGCGCAAAGAGGTGCACTCTCTGTTCTCTCACTTTCACAATCCGATGGGACTGCTATTCGACAGGGGAGAGATCAGACCGACGGCTTTACGTGCACTCTGAGGCACGGCTTGGTAATATATAAGTAGGTTTATCAGCAGTCTGGTTGCCATATTACAGAGTCTGCCTAGTTTGGGATCAGACTGCCATGTGTGAGGTCTGTAAAGTTATTATTGTCATTATTATAAATAGACCGTGTCGTGTACGCCTCAGACAGGGTCGTACTATCTCTAACTAGACAAAGCTCTGCAGTATTATTGGTTAAGAATTCTGACTGCTGAGTCCACCTACAGGTATTGGGCCATAATTTTTTTCAAAACTCTCATTTTATGCTCATCATTTCTGTTCCTAAGTCATTTGAGGATACTCGAGGATCATAATATCCTTCACCTTAAGTCCAAGTTGGTAGAAGAGGGTTGAGTTTTGAAATCATTGAAGAAACAGGGAAAGAATTGCTGAATACTCTGTGAAGTCTTCTCTGAAGTATGACTTCGAGATCTGGGCGTATCTAACATGCTGGTTGCTCTGTGGAACCCATCTGCAAAGGTTTGACCTCGTTAGAGACGCCCCCACCGGACTGACACCCAGATATAACAACAGTGACCCGCCTGTAGTCGCAGGCGGCGCAGAGGACCCCGACCCCGGAAAATTACGCCGAGACCCCTCCTCTAAAGGAGTCTACCAGAAGAACCACAAGTATGACAAAACAAGCAGAAAATACATTTTTAATCACCAGGTGCTAACCACAGCTTGTGTCCCAACGTGCCACATTATTGTACCCTTTGAATGAACCATAAACAATGTTACCCAGATTAAGAGATATACCACTTCTAAGAACAATTATACGAGAAGTCAACTTATAACTATGACAGTGACGAGCTTAGTTTCCAAAATAGGATCTCCTTTGAAGTCGGTTGCAAAAGACTCCACAATCACCAAGTTCTTTATTAATTCTAACCGACCCTTATAATATACCATTCTTTTAGCCAGACACAAACAAGTCATCATACAATTTCTGCCTCTGACATTCACTTGACCACCATCGTGGATTTTTCGATAATACAAACACTTAGTAGGTAAATTAGTTGAAATTTATCACCAAATGTCAGAATTAGTTGGTCACCGGTTCAAAATTTATCAGCGTTACTAGCAGACATCTGTTAATTCAACAGCCTTTTTACAGTCCACTGCTGGCTTAGCCCTCTCCTTAGCAAGGAGGTTTGGGCTTACTATACCACGCTGGCCAGACGGGTTGGAATAGGGTTTGTTCCAAGTTTTCCTTCTCTTTGTGGTGATATTTTCTTGAATAGTTTGTTCCCTTAGTCGCCTCTTACGACACTCATGAGATTAATAGAGGTGGCAAAGCTGTGCATTCTTAATCCGCCAACACACGGATGTTGAAGCTAAGAGTTCTTGAAAAAATTAACTCATTACGTCTTCCTTACTAAAATCCAACTAAATCTGTCACTATGGTGACAAACGTCAACTAATAGTGACAAAGACAAGTGTCAAGCGAGTGTCAGTGACACTTACAGCTTTTAGAACACGGGGAATCATACTTAGATATATTTTCTAATAATAATAATACATTAATTTGTCAGAATATACAGAATGTCTAGTGAAAATAAATTACAAAACAAAAACCTTGCCCTAAAAAATAATAACCAAAATATATTATTATTCGTTAATAACTGCGATACAAAATATATGATCTCAAATAACTACAAAAAAAAAACAAACGCATAACACACACTAATACAGTCAAGACCAAGAATACGGACACACTTGCCGGATATATACGGATATATTTGTAAAGTATAAGTGGCAATATCCAAGCCAGTCGATCCACTGGTGGATCAAGATGTGGATCTAACTAGACACGGGAAAAATATGCATCATCTTAGAGTTATCACAAACATTATATAATACGCGTTCTACTGCAGCAAGTGTTTCCTTATCTTAGTGAAATAATACTAGTTACATAAAAAAAATATTATAAGAGATTCGACTTAAAATATTTATTAGTAAAAGCCACAGGAATGTCAAACACTTGTTAAATAAGGTAAGTACAATAGCATGACTACATCCGAACAGATTGAGCGGCTATGATCATCATCAATTATCATCAACAGGCTTTACTACACTGTTGGACATGGCCCCCTTCTTTAGAAAGGCGTTTGGCCCACTATATCACACCAGATGAGCATAAGCCTTGTGTGATGTTTTTCTTCTCTAATTAGTGCTGTCGTTCGGTGTAATTTACTTCCTTAGTCGGTTCTGACGACACCCGCAGGTAGTATTAATCCTACGGTTACATTTGATGCAAAATAATAATACCAACTTTGCCAATTAACGTTAGGTACCTTTATAGAACACCGGTTCACGTCTTATTCTCTATTGGTAATATTGTCTCTGCTCATCACAGAGGCTGTTATACAAAATTTGAAAGTCTTATCCTTGGAATTGGAAAAAGTAACGTTTGTTTCCAATATACTATGCAAAGCTGGTATCCAAAAGTGAGTTAGGGTTGCTAGATTGAAATTTTCACTTATTTAATACTGCAACACATATTACGATTATATATATGTGGTTTTTAGTATTTTTTATTGTATCTTAGTATAACTAGAGTATGGTAACGCTGGTTTATAGAAGTTATAGGAGCTTATAAGGACTTTGAAGCAGTAAAAAGAGAATAATATACTCATGCATGACACAGTATCTGAAATCGCGTCCTGAAACAAAAATTATAAATTAAATATTCCGCTTAAAGAAGGCCGAGGCCCTAGTGTGAGTTTATTTCACATCCTCTCAATCGTCATCGCCGCATTCAACGTAACAATTGACCTGCACTGAACTCTTCATCAACTTTTCATAGGAGAGATTTGATGTGAAATAAACTCACACTAGGTTCTCTGGAGTGTTATGGTCTAAGTTTTGGCCTAGTATACCACCATGGCAAATAGGAAGCTTGTGTTTGTATCAAGTTTACTTTTCTGGTATCAGTATTGTAGTTTGTTTCCTTGGCCGGCTGTTACGAAACCCACGGAATGAATAGGGTGGTAACACTGTATGTTCTCATTTCATCACCATTTTGATAAAACGTATATGACGCTACACAAGATGTAAGTTATTTAACGAAAATCTGGCAAGTGTGCATAATTAATAACCAACCTGCTTTTAGTACAGGAACAGTTCAGGGAAGTACTTGGTGTAGGGAGGTACGTTCTGTTGGTAGGACTTCTGTCCAGCGGGGGAACACGAGCCCGACACGGGCAGCAACGGTTCTTCGTTTATGGAGTTGAAGATTTCTTCCAATTTGTCCTGGATCTCGTACTGGAATATAAATTAATTTGTTAGATGAACGCGTTAGGGATAGTTTTCAGTTGGGTGTATCTGTCTGCCTGTCTGTCTGTTTGTCTGTTGGATGTATGTGTTGCCTTCACGAATACACTTTAAATGGATACAGGACACTCAAATTCAAAACAACAAATTGGGGATTGTTTGGTCCCTAAATATCTCGGGATCGAACCAATAATATTCAGCGCAGTAGAAAGCAGAGAGGTGATTACTTAAAAGACCAAGTTATCTGTGCAGGTAGCAGACATCTCTGTGCAGATTCAAGTTTCGTTTATGAGGTAAAACTACATATACTCGTAAATGCACACACAGACAACTTGCTTATGCTCTTTTAGAATTGTAATTTAGCTATGACTAATACAACGGGTGAACGATCAAGTATTTAGTAACGCAGAAAGTTTCTAAGGCAGGTTTCTGTTTATTTCGTAGTTTCAAACTAAACAGATTTTGTATTGTAATAGGTAGATGAATGAAAAAATGTATCAGTCAGATACATTTTTTTGTTATGACATACATATTGCAAATTGTAGAACATACAAACATTGAGTTCGACTTAGAAATTGAATGCAGGAATTCAAGCACAGTAATTGCATATGTTACCACTGAATCATTGAAGCAGTCAAGTAAACAAACAGGAGCATTTTATTTTAAAATGAAGTTTCACAAGAGACAATAAGATCTAATACTGCATTGTCTTTTACTCAAACATTTCGAACAAATCATGAAAAGTGTCAAGATCATCTGAGCGTTCATATAAGGCATTGTATCAATAAATGACTTCACACATCTCACATACGGCTGTATGATTCCAAATTAGGCAGAGCTTGTGCTGTGTAACCAGACTGCTCAGAAACATATTGTTTTTTTTTTAAAAGACGACGCCCGCGCTGGGAATAAATCCTGTGTCGCGGGGGGTTTTACCAACATACAAGAAACGGACACAAGGAACAAGAACTCGTGGATTAGACACGCGTGGTACCTGCGGCTGCGTGATGTGCTTGAGGTGGTCGAAGGGCGCGGTGCGGAAGGCGCTGTTGAGCGTGGCGCGGCGCCGCTGCAGCTCGCGCCGCTCCGCCTCGCCCGGGCCGCCCGCCGCGCGCCGCAGCGCCTCCAGGCTCACGCTCTCCGCGCCGCCCAAAGCCTGCGCCACCCAAACGTGCCTTTCGCTTTATACTCACGACTACTTCCACCTCCGAATAGGCTAGGTGACACCTTACAAATAGACGTACTATCCGTGAAAGTTATTAAAATTTGAATAAGTTATGAGATTCTCTAGGTTTCTTCAGAATATCTCTGCGCAAACAACTAATTCATTGAAGTAGGCGAGATAACACCTTAGTCAAATTAGTTACTTTTTATCATCTGTCAAAACGACAGTTTTGTATGAAAAATGTACTAAATACCGAATTATGACGTCACCGTTTTAGACTACTCAATTGAACAATATGTTTCACTGTACATTTGATTGAAATTCATAATAATAATAAAAAGCTATGTTAATTGTATTTGCCGAGATGTTTCGCGATATTAGTTTTCATGAAGTGAACATTGATATTTATTTACGATACAGTCATCTACCCAATTTAGTGTGCCGTTAGAGGTCTGATAAAAGTCGCGCAAAAATCCGTAGAAAAACTATTCAATTGAACTAGTAGCCGAACCCAAATAATCTTAAGAGTTATAAAAAATAACGGAACAATTCTTTAGCACTAGGAGGTCGTGGCTTTCTAGTCCAATCGGCCAATACTATGTTCTCCCACGGCTTCCAAATACTATTCAGTTGTAGAATACTCTAATGGTGATAAGCTAAGCTAAAATAATATTGACTAATAATACAAAAGAATGCGTTAGTGATTGTTGAAAGAGAATCGACGCGAAACATCTTGACGAGGCTATGTTAACTAAGTGGTGTGTTATGAATTCTCTCTTTAAATATGTAACAAATTCTACATTTTTTTATATACGTACTCCAGGCTGGCACCTGTCTCTTCTCATATTATTGGCACTGAAACTTTTAACGTCTTCGTGACCCCAATGCCAAAACTCATTGTCACTGCGCTAGAGATAAATACAGGTATTAGGAGAAGGAATCAAGGATAGTGGAGGAAATATCAGGGTTAACAGGGCAAGGAATGATGTGTCATAAGTCCAAGTCAAGTGAATAAGGGAATCCAAAAGTATATGAAATGGTAATACAATGTCAACAATACTATCTACCCTAACTGGTGGGGTAACTGGGGGATGTGAACCGATCGCTGCCCTGCGCTGTCCTCATCTCGAGCACCAATTGCTGGTGAATCAGGTATACCCTGGAAAACAAATTCCTGGTATCCTTAGCGGATTTTTCCCTCTACGGAAAAAGGAAAATGGAAGCAACTACATTTTGTGCCATTCATCAATAGTCGGAGAATACATTTCGTTTATGTCATTGGATGTGCTAGATATTTCACTTGATAATTTGGATTGCGCGATGCAGATCAGAAGTTGTTATGGACAAAACTGTAAGTATGTTTATACCATTAAAAAAAGCCAAATCGACTTTCAAAATAATGGTCCTGAGGGAATCTCTCGCTACCGGCCGTCATACGCTCCATGGTCGGTAGCGACGTTTGTTTTACTGCAGTCGCAATCTTCTGCTAAGACGTAATTTCGCGGAAGGAGGCGGCGGAGAAGCTCCGGCACAACGTCCTCCACTCGGACCAAATTCGCCGCCGGCGAACCGGGTGGCGGAGGCGTGCACACCAGCGCCTCCTGCCGCCTTGAGTGTGGCCGCATGTGGACGGGATGGATTTTACCCTCCATCTGCCATAATCGTCGTAATAACAGCTGTTCCCAGATCCCTTCCATGTCAGGCGCAAAGTGGCGCACCGTGTGGGTTTAGTCGGTCCGATTCCGACACACTGCCCCGCCGTAAACCTTGATGGGTGACGGCCCGAAGGGGTTTCCACGCGTTAAAAAAAAAGGGCCGCTAGTCATATTTATAGTGAAAGTCGCACTGTACAGTAACATTATTATATATAGTCTATATAGTCCCCGTGTTTGACCCAGGCGGAGAACCTAAGTATGTGAAAGAAGTATGGGTGCGCCACCGTTCTGTGTACCTGGAAGTCATATGGTACGGTTTATGGGCACTGTTCTTTCACGTTTTAATTCTTATAGATTTGATAAGTGATGTCATAAGACTTCGAATACATCATTTTTATATTTTTATACTAAATTATTAATCAATAGTTACAATATTTTTTTTTATTTTTAGTGAGTCTCTATTTTGATAGGTAATTTTATTTGAGTGAATGTGGGTAGATCTACTAATTGTGTGACCTGTATGAGATAGTGTCTTTCAAATAAGACAAACGAAGAAAATCTACTTCTACGTCCATTTAAAAAATACTTGTGAAAAGCGCAAAAATAGGTTTTCGATAAAACGAGCTTTCTAGAAAATATAGCTCGCATATTTGTCAGACCAAGAGTTACATACAAACATAAAATCACGCCCGTTTACAGAGACATGTGCATCTGCCTACCCCTCCGGGGCAAACAGACGCGATTTATTTATTTATTAAACGCTCACTCTGCGCCAGTGTATTAGTCCCAAGCTATTAGTGGCGAGCTTATTGCCACTAATATGACTGTTTTATTTGCCAGAGCCTGTGTTATACTCACGTTACACAGACGACATCCCACTCGCCGAAGGAGCGCAACTAGCGCTGTACGCCGACGACGCGACGTACATAGCGTCTAGCATCTCCTTCCGCCACGACGAAACTACAGCGCTCACACGACGTTCTACCCACATGGCTGTCGCAACGGCTTCTTACGATAAACGTGGATAAAACACCGGCGATACCTATACTAGCTGGAAGGAAGGCCCCCCTCCCCCACTCCAACCCCACGGACAAGAAGTCTCGTGGACGTCGACTGTAAAGTAGGTACCTGTGAATCACCATCGACCGCCACCTAACTCGTGCATGTTAGGGTAACACGCGCCCTGTTGCATCCAGATCTCCGTTCCCGCCTACCATACCGCGTCAAATTGGGTGTGTACAAGTTATAGGTACGCACCCAACTCACTTACGTAAGTCCCTCCTGGTACATTCTCACTAACGAGACCGGCCGTCGACAACTGCACACGCAACAATATCAACAATATCTTGCGCCGGGTGAAGTCATGCAGGCGCCGCGATACGTGAGGAACGACGTCATCGAGAGGGACCCCAAGATGGAGCCTGGACGCATACATCAAGCGACTTACCACCAGCATGTTCGAGTGCGCCGACACCTCTGCCTGGAGCCATTTTACGGGCCTGGCACGGAGGTGCCAGGCCCGTAAGGGGAGCCAACCAGCCAAAGGGGGAACCGTGGGGAGCCACGTCCGAACATCCGATAAAAAGCGATTACCACGCGACCTTGTTGCGGGTTCAAACCAAAGAGAGGCCCCAAAAGTCGGTAGGGCAGTCCTTTGTGCCCCAGGTGCGGGAAGTCCACTCCTTCACCACTTCTTTATCCTCCCCAGACACCCCTCCCGACGCGTCGTAATTTTTGTAGTGGGCCCGGGCATCGAATCTGTAACAAAAATTTTTTAATTGTTCACAGATTGAGCCTATGACGCGATTCTGCCCGCCTGCAAGCGCCATCGTCTGCCTGGCCTGGGTAGGAACGCTTCCCAAACAACCTCCGCCCCGCAGCACCGCGAGGGAAGCCAGTATGGAAACTTCAAAATTCCTATACATTTTTGCAGGCAAAACGCCTGCTGTAAATGCAATGGCAATGAATCGCGTGCGTGCGGGGGAGCTCTTATCTACATCATTTTTGTTGCAGTTCTTGTCGCTGCGCCCTTTGCGAACGATGTAAAGACCACGAAGTGCGTTTCGCCGTAGCATTTTAGGCTCACGATCTTACGCAGTCCCTTCACCACTCCGACTGACAGAACGAACTTCTTGCCGTGGTCCCCCGAGATTAGGTAGCAGACGATGCAGTGCACTTGCTACACCTCGCACTCGGGGGACTAATCGCCCGAAATAGTTTTCGAAGCTCCACCGACTGTCCAGGATGGGACCTAGGTACTTCATGTGCTGGTTCACCTCGACTTCAGTGTCACCTACCCGGAGGCGTGAGCTGGGCGGTTCATGGCGCTTACGTAGGCTATGAAACCATATCGCCCAGTTTTCTGAGGTGCTACCCTCAGGCCCAGCTCACGAATCGAATCAGCTAACACAGAGCCGTGAGGAACTCCGCAATACACTTCTTTCCGATAGTCTACTCCGATCCGTTTCATGAACGTCACCGTTCTGTCGCGCAGATAGGCCTCAATGACAACCCGCAGGTAGAGTGGCACGTCGAGATATTGCTGGCAGAGGAGGGTGACGAAAGTGTTGACGATATCAAGGCTAACCGCTAACGCCACCTTCCTGATCGGATTGCCGACTCCGACAGAGAGCGCACACACCTAACAGCGTTCACTGGTGAACGCTCCCGTCGGAATCCAAACTGTTAGTGCGACAGATCAGGCCCCACTAGCGATTGATACCCGCTGATACGGTCAGAGATAACTCTCTCAAAGAGTTTCCCCGACTCGTTCAGCAGGCATATCGGTCGGAACGCAGAGGGAGAATCTGCAGGCCTTCCTTCCTTTTTCAACAGCACCAATCTCGCTTCTCACCAGCCGAGGGGGAAGATACTAAGGCCGAGACAATTCGTAAAAATCTGCCTCAGTTTGTTCCCCAGTACTGACAAAGCTATCATCAAAGCCCGACCTGGAATAAAAAACAAATCCAGGCGCAGTGTTGCGGTAAGTTAGCTGCTGCACCGATCAGTCCAGCTTTCCTTCGTCACCTCATACTCGTCGGACTAGAGATCGGGAGACTGTCCTGGACCCTTGGGAAGAGTGTGTCTACCAGTCTCCTCAAGAACACCGGATCCAAAGTTTTCGATCATCTTCTCCAACTTAACTCGTGCCGTGCGGTGCCGGCTAAGAATAACACCACCCCATCTCCTCCCGTGGGTGTCGTAAAAGTCGACTAAGGGATAGTAGGTACACCAGAGAATTGGTACACCATCTCACTATGATCACCAACCCGCATGCCAAGCGTAATCGCCATATAGCAAGCACAAGAAAAATAAATAGTAGGGTGCTAAATATATATTTATTTATATAATTAAAATTGAAAATTATAGTTTCTATAATTTAAGACAATTACCATGGCCATTATTTCCGTAGGATACCTGACAAAAGATTTAGAGCAGTAGAACCTTTGGAAGTACAATTGTCCGGTTGCCATAGCGACTTGGTGCAGCTTGAGCAGCGTTCCGGCGGTTTGTATCATTTCACAGCCGAGAATACGTAGATCTGTTTCCGTTTCTATGCCAAAGCCTTCAGCGCGTGAAGGCGTTTCCTTGAGTGTGGATTCTGGTAGAAGAGGGTTTTCTAATTGAAATAAAACCGTTCTTCCTGTAAAGTAACACACTTAGTTTCGTTTGATTTTGCAGTATTGAACACATAATATTATTTTTCTATTCACATCTTTCACACAGTTCTTAATCAATGTTTGTTCAACCCTTGCCACCGGTCACATTCAGATACAGTCACTTTTAATATTCGCATTGATATTAATCACTGCTGTAGAGAGTTTCATTGGGATATACAATAAAGCACCAAGAGTCGTGCTTGAGTGTGAATTGTGGCAGAAGATGGTTTTCTAATTGAAATAAAAACCTTTCTTCCTGTAATGGTGGGCGTCGTATCACTTACTTTCGTCTGATTTTGCAGTATTGAAGACATAATGTTGTTTTTCTATTAATCACTGGTCGTGAGAATTTCACTGGGATATACAATAAAACACCATGAGACCTGCTACACACTGGGCTTCACGCAACTGAATGATAATAACGCTGGACAAATTCATCATGACATCAAAAATCTTGACCCTCTTTTTTGTTGACGGAATGGAAAATTCCTTCGGATCACCGGCTCCTCAGGGACACAGGAGCCAGGAGTATGTGGTGTTTCAACTAAAATCCACTCCGGCAGCCGGTCTCAGGCGTCCTACTCTGAAGGGGACCGGGTCATGTTATTTCAGGTCCCCTCCAGGATCAACACCGTGCCTGGTCAGACTCTTTCCTGGAGGATGCTACAAAGGTACCCGCTATTATGGTTTTTCCGACCAGTCTGCATTGCTGTCGCCAACCGCAGCGATTTATTCACCGCCAGAGGTAGTTTACCTGCCTCTAGCCTCACCCTAATCACTTCTTATTTCAAGAATTGAAATCACGATAAATAAGGTAATGAAGAAAGTTTTAAAATTTATTTGTTAACTACACAATTTTTTGAGCGAAATACTATTTGCGATGGATCATTAAGTTGAAGAATTTTTTATTAAAATTGTAAATAATAAATGGATATACACTATAACATCGCTTATATAATGCTTGCAGTATGTATGTATGTATGTATGTATGCAACGGAATCTGTGAACGGAACGGAATATATGTATACTAATTTATCAATCTTCAAGATTAACGACTTTTGCCGTACCTATCTAAAAACGCCGGTAGGTACTATCTGATAATGCTACATAATAGGGCGAGGTATCCAAAGCCTACTCAGACGTGTCTTTCTTGGTGTACAATGAGAAAACAAACGTGGTGTTTTGTTTTTGTTTCTTTAACACATGTTTAAAATTTTATCATTACACGATTGAATAAGGTCTGAATTTAGTTTAATTCGATTTCAAATGAGGATCTTCTTCTCATATTTTACTTGTTTCTACGGTCATGATTTTTGAATAGTTTTTACCAATTCTAAAGATAAGTGCCGTTAGTGTGTAAAGCTAACTTTCCACTTTCAAAGATCGTCCGTGTGGTGACAGATTAAGAATACATAGTGTTACGACCCCTATTCATCACGTGGGTGTCGTAAAAAGCGACTAAGGGAACAAAGTATGCAAGACAACATCATTACAAAGAGAAGGAAAACTTGAAACAAACCCTATTCCAACCCGTCTGGTCAGCGTGGTATAGTAGGCCAAAAGCTCTTTACTAAGGAGAGGCCTATGTCCAGCAGTGGACTGTAAAAGGCTGTTGATGATGAAAGATATTCCGTGTATACAAACAATATTTCGTCGAGTGGATGATAATTCAGTTTAGTTTTAATTTAGTCTTTAATCTAGCCCAAAGTTGTTTGTGTAGTTTGTGTATATAAGAACAGCATTGTTGGGCAAAATCTTGACACTCGTAACGTTTGCGGACGACGTGGGAGATAAGAACGCGAGGGGGCCACCATTGTATTTACTTGAGCTCCTCCGTAATAATAATAGCCGTATTCCGAGAACTTCTAGTTCCAAGAATTGTAGACAACAATAGAAACCAATGCAGGTGGTTCGGTAATGGTAATATGCAAGCACAAGCAATAGCTTCTTGGGGCAATCTCATAAACACATCTGTGAGTGAGTCATCATTCAAATAATTGAATGCTATTTGCATCAGGTGACGGTTGCTCTCACACTGTAAAAGTTGTAGGTAGTATACCTATAACATCAGTTTGTGTGGATGTTTCACATGAACACAAAAGCCTGAAACTTTCTAAGTATGTATCTTTCTAAGTATCTATATTTCAGCTCTGATGATTTCGTTGGCTATGAGGGTAGTGATGATATATGTATATAACACTAAATTTCCAGTACAGATTTCAATCGTATCAAACACCCACTTTTCGTCAGTGTTTTGGTCTCACATAATAGGTAGACCTATTGCCGCTAATCGGCCGTCGATCAGCAGGTGAGGATGCAGGTGAGGTTGACTTGGAACCCTATGCGCCCTACAATAAATCGCCTCGAACTGCCTCGATAGCGCAGTGGTAGTGAATTCGATTGCTGTGCAGGGCTCGGGTTCGATTACCGGTTTGGGCCAAATGTTTGTATGATCTACAAATACTTGTTTCGAAGTTTGTATGTAAGAATTCTATCAGTCGGTCTAGTTATCACAGCACGAGCTCTGCTTAGTTTGAAACTAGATGGCGTTGTGTGTCAAATGTCTGAAATATTTATTTATTTAATAATTCATAATTAGTTGGTCAATATGGGGTGCGTACGCTACCACGACGCTGAAGAGACAATCAAATGCCAGTGGAATAATTACTTGAGATGTTGTTTGTGTAAATAATAAACACATGATTCCGAATCAACTTTATTTAGCATACACAACCGAGATATAACAAGAACATTATGATAAGTAAACACATTCGCAATATCAACAGGATTATTATACCTAAATAATTATTGGAAGCAATCAGGACACAAGCATAGTCGTAATAATAATCAAATAACACACAAATAAAACAAATATCCAATAAATCTCGACTACAAAATGAATAGCCGACCTGTTGGTCTAATGGTAAGCGACTCTGGTTGCTCAGCCGGCGGTTGTGGGTCCGATTCCATTCAGGACAAATGATTGTATGATGAACCATTTAAGCATTTGTTCTGTCTGGGTGTAATTTATCTATAATATGATGTATTCCTAGCCTGTGTACCCTTAACAGTGTACAAGTGTGTGCGCAAAGAGGTGCACTCTCTGTTCTCTCACTTTCACAATCCGATGGGACTGCTATTCGACAGGGGAGAGATCAGACCGACGGCTTTACGTGCACTCTGAGGCACGGCTTGGTAATATATAAGTAGGTTTATCAGCAGTCTGGTTGCCATATTACAGAGTCTGCCTAGTTTGGGATCAGACTGCCATGTGTGAGGTCTGTAAAGTTATTATTGTCAATATTATAAATAGACCGTGTCGTGGACGCCTCAGATACGGCCGCACTATCTCTAACTAGACAAAGCTCTGCAGTATTATTGGTTAAGAATTCTGACTGCTGAGTCCACCTACAGGTATTGGGCCATAATTTTTTATTAAAACTCTCATTTCATGCTCATCATTTCTGTTCCTAAGTCATTTGAGGATAATCAACGATCATAATATCCTTCACCTTAAGTCCAAGTTGGTAGAAGAAGGCTGAGTTTTGAAATCATTGAAGAAACAGGGAAAGAATTGCCGAATACTCTGTGAAGTCTTCTCTGAAGTATGACTTCGAGATCTGGGCGTATCTAACATGCTGGTTGCTCTGTGGAACCCATCTGCAAAGGTTTGACCTCGTTAGAGACGCCCCCACCGGACTGACACCCAGATATAACAACAGTGACCCGCCTGTAGTCGCAGGCGGCGCAGAGGACCCCGACCCCGGAAAATTACGCCGAGACCCCTCCTCTAAAGGAGTCTACCAGAAGAACCACAAGTATGACAAAACAAGCAGAAAATACATTTTTAATCACCAGGTGCTAACCACAGCTTGTGTCCCAACGTGCCACATTATTGTACCCTTTGAATGAACCATAAACAATGTTACCCAGATTAAGAGATATACCACTTCTAAGAACAATTATACGAGAAGTCAACTTATAACTATGACAGTGACGAGCTTAGTTTCCAAAATAGGATCTCCTTTGAAGTCGGTTGCAAAAGACTCCACAATCACCAAGTTCTTTATTAATTCTAACCGACCCTTATAATATACCATTCTTTTAGCCAGACACAAACAAGTCATCATACAATTTCTGCCTCTGACATTCACTTGACCACCATCGTGGATTTTTCGATAATACAAACACTTAGTAGGTAAATTAGTTGAAATTTATCACCAAATGTCAGAATTAGTTGGTCACCGGTTCAAAATTTATCAGCGTTACTAGCAGACATCTGTTAATTCAACAGCCTTTTTACAGTCCACTGCTGGCTTAGCCCTCTCCTTAGCAAGGAGGTTTTGGCCTACTATACCACGCTGGCCAGACGGGTTGGAATAGGGTTTGTTCCAAGTTTACCTTCTCTTTGTGGTGATATTTTCTTGAATAGTTTGTTCCCTTAGTCGCCTCTTACGACACCCACGGGATGAATAGAGGTGGTAACACTATGTATTCTTAATCCGTCACCACACGGATGTTGAAGCTAAGAGTTCTTGAAAAAATTTACTCATTACGTCTTCCTTACTAAAATCCAACTAAATCTGTCACTATGGTGACAAACGTCAACTAATAGTGACAAAGACAAGTGTCAAGCGAGTGTCAGTGACACTTACAGCTTTTAGAACACGGGGAATCATACTTAGATATATTTTCTAATAATAATAATACATTAATTTGTCAGAATATACAGAATGTCTAGTGAAAATAAATTACAAAACAAAAACCTTGCCCTAAAAAATAATAACCAAAATATATTATTATTCGTTAATAACTGCGATACAAAATATATGATCTGAAATAACTACAAAAAAAAAACAAACGCATAACACACACTAATACAGTCAAGACCAAGAATACGGACACACTTGCCGGATATATACGGATATATTTGTAAAGTATAAGTGGCAATATCCAAGCCAGTCGATCCACTGGTGGATCAAGATGTGGATCTAACTAGACACGGGAAAAATATGCATCATCTTAGAGTTATCACAAACATTATATAATACGCGTTCTACTGCAGCAAGTGTGTCCTTATCTTAGTGAAATAATACTAGTTACATAAAAAAAAATATTATAAGAGATTCGACTTAAAATATTTATTAGTAAAAGCCACAGGAATGTCAAACAGTTGTGAATATAAAGTAAGTATAACAGCATGACTACATCCGAACAGATTGAGCGGCTATGATCATCATCAATTATCATCAACAGGCTTTACTACACTGTTGGACATGGCCCCCTTCTTTAGAAAGGCGTTTGGCCCACTATATCACACCAGATGAGCATAAGCCTTGTGTGAAGATTTTCTTCTCTAATTAGTGCTGTCGTTCGGTGTAATTTACTTCCTTAGTCGGTTCTGACGACACCCGCAGGTAGTATTAATCCTATGGTTACATTTGATGCAAAATAATAATACCAACTTTGCCAATTAACGTTCCCTTTATAGAACACCGGTTCACGTCTTATTCTCAATTGGTAATATTGTCTCTGCTCATCACAGAGGCTGTTATACAAAATTTGAAAGTCTTATCCTTGGAATTGGAAAAAGTAACGTTTGTTTCCAATATACTATGCAAAGCTGGTATCCAGAAGTGAGTTAGGGTTGCCAGATTGAAATTGTCACTTATTTAATACTGCAATACATAATATGATTATATATTTGAGGTTTTTAGTAATTTTTATTGTATCTTAGTATAACTAGAGTATGGTAACGCTGATTTATAGAAGTTATAGGAGCGTAAAAGGACTTTGAAGCAGTGAAAAGAGTATAATATACTCATGCATGACACAGCATCTGAAATCACGTCCTGAAACAAAAATTATAAATCAAATATTCTGCTTAAAGAAGTCTGAGGCCCTAGTGTGAGTTTATGTCACACCCTCTCAATCGTCATAGACCGCATTCAACGTAGCAATTCACCTACATTGGACTCTTCATCAACTTTTCATAAGAGAGATTTGATGTAAAATAAACTCACACTAGGTTCTCTGGAGTGTTATGGTCTAAGTTTTGGCCTAGTATACCACCATGGCAAATAGGAAGCTTGTGTTTGTATCAAGTTTACTTTTCTGGTTTCAGTATTGTAGTTTGTTTCCTTGGCCGGCTGCTACGACACCCACGGAATGAATCGGGTGGTAACACTGTATGTTCTCATTTCATCACCATTTTGATAAAACGTATATGATGCTACACAAGATGTAAGTTATTTAACGAAAATCTGGCAACTGTGCATAACTCATAACGAACCTGCTTTTAGTACAGGAACAGTTCAGGGAAGTACTTGGTGTAGGGAGGTACGTTCTGTTGGTAGGACTTCTGTCCAGCGGGGGAACACGAGCCCGACACGGGCAGCAACGGTTCTTCGTTTATGGAGTTGAAGATTTCTTCCAATTTGTCCTGGATCTCGTACTGGAATATAAATTAATTTGTTAGATGAACGCGTTAGTGATAGTTTTCAGTTGGATGTATCTATCTGCCTGTCTGTCTGTTGGATGTATGTGTTGCCTTCACGAATACACGTTAAACGGATACAGGATACTCAAATTCAAAACAACAAATTGGGGATTGTTTAGTCCCTAAACATATCGAGATCGAACTAATAATATTCAGCGCAGTAGAAAGCAGAGAGGTGATTACTTAAAAGACCAAGTTATCTGTGCAGGTAGCAGACGTCTCTATGCAGATTCAAGTTTCGTTTATGAGATAAAACTACGTATACTCGTAAATGCACACACAGACAACTTGCTTATGCTCTTTTAGAATTGTAATTTAGGTATGACTAATACAACGGGTGAACGATCAAGTATTTAGTAATGCAGAAAGTTTCTAATGCAGGTTTCTGTTTATTTCGTAGTTTCAAACTAAACAGATTTTGTATTGTAATATTGACTGATACATTTTTTTGTCATGACATACATATTGTACAAGGAAAATGCTCAAATTTAAAAAAAAAAAATTGTAGAACATACAAACATTGAGTTTGACTTAGAAATTGAATGCAGGAATTCAAGCACGGTAATTGCATATGTTACCACTGAACCATTGAAGCAGTCAAGTAAACAAACAGGAGCATTTTATTTTAAAATGAAGTTTCACAAGAGACAATAAGATCTAATACTGCATTGTCTTTTACTCAAACATTTCGAACAAATCATGAAAAGTGTCAAGATCATCTGAGCGTTCATATAAGGCATTGTATTAATAAATGACTTCACACATCTCACATACGGCTGTCTGATTCCAAATTAGGCAGAGCTTGTGCTGTGTAACCAGACTGCTCATAAATATATAGTTTTTTTAAAAAAACCACAACACCCGCATTAGGAATAAATCCTGCGTCTCAGGGGACTACAAACATACAGGAAACGGACACAAAGAACACCCAGACTCAGAACAAGAATGGCGCGTACCTGCGGCTGCGTGATGTGCTTGAGGTGGTCGAAGGGCGCGGTGCGGAAGGCGCTGTTGAGCGTGGCGCGGCGCCGCTGCAGCTCGCGCCGCTCCGCCTCGCCCGGGCCGCCCGCCGCGCGCCGCAGCGCCTCCAGGCTCACGCTCTCCGCGCCGCCCGCCGCCTGCGCCACCCAAACGTGCCTTTCGCTTTATACTCACGACTACTTCCACCTCCGAATAGGCTAGGTGACACCTTACAAATAGACGTACTATCCGTCAAAGTTATTAAAATTTGAATAAGTTATGAGATTCTCTAGGTTTCTTCAGAATATCTCTGCCCAAACAACTAATTCATTGAAGTAGGCGAGATAACACCTTAGTCAAATTAGTTACTTTTTATCATCTGTCAAAACGACAGTTTTGTATGAAAAATGTACTAAATACCGAATTATGACGTCACCGTTTTAGACTACTCAATTGAACAATATGTTTCACTGTACATTTGATTGAAATTCGTAATAGTAATAAAAAGCTATGTTAATTGTATTTGCCGAGATGTTTCGCGATATTAGTTTTCATGAAGTGAATATTGATATTTATTTACGATACAGTCATCTACCCAATTCAGTGTGACGTTAGAGGTCTGATAAAAGTCGCGCAAAAATCCGTAGAAAAAGTATTCAATTGAACTAGTAGCCGAACCCAAATAATCTTAAGAGTTATAAAAAATAACGGAACATTTCTTTAGCACTAGGAGGTCGTGGCTTTCTAGTCCAATCGGCCAATACTATGTTCTCCCACGGCTTCCAAATACTATTCAGTTGTAGAATACTCTAATGGTGATAAGCTAAGCTAAAATAATATTGACTAATAATACAAAAGAATGCGTTAGTGATTGTTGAAAGAGAATCGACGCGAAACATCTTGACGAGGCTATGTTAACTAAGTGGTGTGTTATGAATTCTCTCTTTAAATATGTAACAAATTCTACATTTTTTTATATACGTACTCCAGGCTGGCACCTGTCTCTTCTCATATTATTGGCACTGAAACTTTTAACGTCTTCGTGACCCCAATGCCAAAACTCATTGTCACAGCGCTAGAGATAAATACAGGTATTAGGAGAAGGAATCAAGGATAATGGAGGAAATATCAGGGTTAACAGGGCAAGGAATGATGTGTCATAAGTCCAAGTCAAGTGAATAAGGGAATCCAAAAATATATGAAATGGTAATACAATGTCAACAATACTATCTACCCTAACTGGTGGGGTAACTGGGGGATGTGAACCGATCGCTGCCCTGCGCTGTCCTCATCTCGAGCACCAATTGCTGGTGAATCAGGTATACCTTGGAAAACAAATTCCTGGTATCCTTAGCGGATTTTTCCCTCTACGGAAAAAGGAAAATGGAAGCAACTACATTTTGTGCCATTCATCAATAGTCGGAGAATACATTTCGTTTATGTCATTGGATGTGCTAGATATTTCACTTGATAATTTGGATTGCGCGATGCAGATCAGAAGTTGTTATGGACAAAACTGTAAGTATGTTTATACCATTAAAAAAAGCCAAATCGACTTTCAAAATAATGGTCCTGAGGGAGTCTCTCGCTACCGGCCGTCATACGCTCCATGGTCGGTAGCGACGTTTGTTTTACTGCAGTCGCAACCTTCTGATAAGACGTAATTTCGCGGAAGGAGGCGGCGGAGAAGCTCCGGCACAACGTCCTCCACTCGGACCAAATTCGCCGGCGGCGATCCGGGTGGCGGAGGCGTGCACACCAGCGCCTCCTGCCGCCTTGAGTGTGGCCGCATGTGGACGGGATGGATTTTACCCTCCATCTGCCATAATCGTCGTAATAACAGCTGTTCCCAGATCCCTTCCATGTCAGGCGCAAAGTGGCGCACCGTGTGGGTTTAGTCGGTCCGATTCCGACACACTGCCCCGCCGTAAACCTTGATGGGTGACGGCCCGAAGGGGTTTCCACGCGTTAAAAAAAAAGGGCCGCTAGTCATATTTATAGTGAAAGTCGCACTGTACAGTAACATTATTATATATAGTCTATATAGTCCCCGTGTTTGACCCAGGCGGAGAACCTAAGTATGTGAAAGAAGTATGGGTGCGCCACCGTTCTGTGTACCTGGAAGTCATATGGTACGGTTTATGGGCACTGTTCTTTCGCGTTTTAATTCTTATAGATATCTGGTTTTGATAAGTGATGTCATAAGTCTTCGAATACATCATTTTTATATTTTTATACTAAATTATTAATCAATAGTTACAATATTTTTTTTTATTTTTAGTGAGTCTCTATTTTGATAGGTAATTTTATTTGAGTGAATGTGGGTAGATCTACTAATTGTGTGACCTGTATGAGATAGTGTCTTTCAAATAAGACAAACGAAGAAAATCTACTTCTACGTCCATTTAAAAAATACTTGTGAAAAGCGCAAAAATAGGTTTTCGATAAAACGAGCTTTCTAGAAAATATAGCTCGCATATTTGTCAGACCAAGAGTTACATACAAACATAAAATCACGCCCGTTTACAGAGACATGTGCATCTGCCTACCCCTCCGGGGCAAACAGACGCGATTTATTTATTTATTAAACGCTCACTCTGCGCCAGTGTATTAGTCCCAAGCTATTAGTGGCGAGCTTATTGCCACTAATATGACTGTTTTATTTGCCAGAGCCTGTGTTATACTCACGTTACACAGACGACATCCCACTCGCCGAAGGAGCGCAACTAGCGCTGTACGCCGACGACGCGGCGTACAAAGCGTCTAGCATCTCCTTCCGCCACGACGAAACTACAGCGCTCACACGACGTTCTACCCACATGGCTGTGGCAACGGCTTCTTACAATAAACGTGGATAAAACACCGGCGATACCTATACTAGCTGGAAGGAAGGCACCCCTCCCCCACTCCAACCCCACGGACAAGAAGTCTCGTGGACGTCGACTGTAAAGTAGGTACCTGGAAATCACCATCGACCGCCACCTAACTCGTGCATGTTAGGGTAACACGCGCCATGTTGCATCCAGATCTCCGTTCCCGCCTACCATACCGCGTCAAATTGGGTGTGTACAAGTTATAGGTACGCACCCAACTCTTATTTACGTAAGTCCCTCCTGGTACATTCTCACTAACGAGACCGGCCGCCGACAACTGCACACGCAACAATATCAACAATATCTTGCGCCGGGCGAAGTCATGCAGGCGCCGCGATACGTGAGGAACGACGTCATCGAGAGGGACCCCAAGATGGTGCCTGGACGCATACATCAAGCGACTTACCACCAGCATGTTCGAGTGCGCCGACACCTCTGCCTGGAGCCATTTTACGGGCCTGGCACCTCCCCACGTCCGAACATCCGATAAAAAGCGATTACCACGCGACCTTGTTGCGGGTTCAAACCAAAGAGAGGCCCCAAAAGTCGGTAGGGCAGTCCTTTGTGCCCCAGGTGCGGGCAGTCCACTCCCTCACCACTTCTTTATCCTCCTCAGACACCCCTCCCGACCCGTCGTAATTTTTGTAGTGGGCCCGGGAATCGAATCTGTAACAAAAATTTTTTAATTGTTCACAGATTGAGCCTATGACGCGATTCTGCCCGCCTGCAAGCGCCATCGTCTGCCTGGCCTGGGTAGGAACGCTTCCCAAACAACCTCCGCCCCGCAGCACCGCGAGGGAAGCCAGTATGGAAACTTCAAAATTCCTATACATTTTCGCAGGCAAAGCGCCTGCTGTAAATGCAATGGCAATGAATCGCGTGCGTGCGGGGGAGCTCTTATCTACATCATTTTTGTTGCAGTTCTTGTCGCTGCGCCCTTTGCGGAGCGATGTAAAGACCACGAAGTGCGTTTCGCCGTAGCATTTTAGGCTCACGATCTTACGCAGTCCCTTCACCACTCCGACTGACAGAACGAACTTCTTGCCGTGGTCCCCCGAGATTAGGTAGCAGACGATGCAGTGCACTTGCTACACCTCGCACTCGGGGGACTAATCGCCCGAAATAGTTTTCGAAGCTCCACCGACTGTCCAGGATGGGACCTAGGTACTTCATGTGCTGGTTCACCTCGACTTCAGTGTCACCTACCCGGAGGCGTGAGCTGGGCGGTTCATGGCGCTTACGTAGGTTATGAAACCATATCGCCCAGTTTTCTGAGGTGTTACCCTCAGGCCCAGCTCACGAATCGAATCAGCTAACACAGAGCCGTGAGGAACTCCGCAATACACTTCTTTCCGATAGTCTACTCCGATCCGTTTCATGAACGTCACCGTTCTGTCGCGCAGATAGGCCTCAATGACAACCCGCAGGTAGAGCGGCACGTCGAGATATTGCTGGCAGAGGAGGGTGACGAAAGTGTTGACGATATCAAGGCTAACCGCTAACGCCACCTTCCTGATCGGATTGCCGACTCCGACAGAGAGCGCACACACCTAACAGCGTTCACTGGTGAACGCTCCCGTCGGAATCCAAACTGGTAGTGCGACAGATCAGGCCCCACTAGCGATTGATACTCGCTGATACGGTCAGAGATAACTCTCTCAAAGAGTTTCCCCGACTCGTTCAGCAGGCATATCGGTCGGAACGCAGAGGGAGAATCTGCAGGCCTTCCTTCCTTTTTCAACAGCACCAATCTCGCTTCTCACCAGCCGAGGGGAAAGATACTAAGGCCGAGACAATTCGTGAAAATCTGCCTCAGTTTGTTCCCCAGTACTGACAAAGCTATCATCAAAGCCCGACCTGGAATACCAACAGATCCAGGCGCAGTGTTGCGGAAAGTTAGCTGCCGCACGAATCGGTCCAGCTTTACCTTCGTCATCTCAAATTCGTCAGACTAGAGATCGGGGGACTGTCCTGGACCCTTGGGAAGAGTGTGTCTACCAGTCTCCTCAAGGACACCGGATCAAAACTTTTCGACCATCTTCCCCAACTTAACTCGTGCTGTGCGGTGCCGGTTAAGAATAACACCACTCCACCTCCTCTCGTGGGTGTCGTAAAAGGGTTAGTACACCTGAGTATGGATACACCATCTTACTGTGATCGCCAATCCGCATGCCAATTGTGGCGATTATGGCAAACCCCCCATTATAGCAAGGACAAGAAAAAAATAGTAGGGTAATTAATATATATTTATATACATAATTAAAATTAAAAGTTATAGTTTCTATAATATGGCCTTTATTTCCATAGGATACCTGACAAAAAATTTAGAGCAATGGAATCTTTGGAAGTACAATTGTCCGGTTAGCATAGAGACTTGGGGCAGCTGGAGCAGCATTCCAGCGGTTTGTACCATCTCACAGCCGAGAATACGTAGATCTGTTTCCGTTTCTATGTCAAAACCTTCAGCGCGTGAAGATGTTTCCTTGAGTGTGGATTCTGGTAGAAGAGGTTTTTCTAATTGAAATAAAACCGTTCTTCCTGTAATGTAACACACTTAGTTTCGTTTGATTTTGCAGTATTGAACACATAATATTATTTTTCTATTTACATCTTTCACACAGTTCTTAATCAATGTTTGTTCAACCCTTGCCACTGGTCACATTCAGATACAGTCACTTTTAATATTCGCATTGATATTAATCACTGCTGGAGAGAGTTTCATTGGGAAATACACCACGATAAAACACCACGAGTCGTGCTTGAGTGTGAATTGTGGTAGAAGATGGTTTTCTAATTGAAATAAAAACCTTTCTTCCTGTAATGGTGGGCGTCGTATCACTTACTTTCGTCTGATTTTGCAGTATTGAAGACATAATGTTGTTTTTCTATTAATCACTGGTCGTGAGAATTTCACTGAGATGTACAATAAAACACCACGAGACGTGCTACACACTGGACTTCACGCAACTGAATGATAATAACGCTGGACAAATTCATCATGACACCAAAAATCTTGCCCCTCTTTTTTGTTGACGGGGTGGAAAATCCCTTCGGATCGCTGGCTCCTCAGGGACGCAGGAGCCAGGAGTATGTGGTGTTTCAACTAAAATCCACTCCGGCAGCCGGTCTCAGGCGTCCTACTCTGAAGGGGACCGGGTCATGTTATTTCAGGTCCCCTCCAGGATCAACACCGTGCCTGGTCAGACTCTTTCCTGGAGGATGCTACAAAGGTACCCGCTATTATGGTTTTTCCGACCAGTCTGCATTGCTGTCGCCAACCGCAGCGATTTATTCACCGCCAGAGGTAGTTTACCTGCCTCTAGCCTCACCCTAATCACTTCTTATTTCAAGAATTGAATTCACGATAAATAAGGTAATGAAGAAAGTTTTAAAATTTATTTGTTAACTACACAATTTTTTGAGCGAAATTCTATTTGCGATGGATCATTAAGTTGAAGAATTTTTTATTAAAATTGTAAATAGTAAATGGATATACACTATAACCTCGCTTATATAATGCTTGCAGTATGTATGTATGTATGTATACAACGGAATCTGTGAACGGAACGGAATATATGTATACTAATTTATCAATCTTCAAGATTAACGACTTTTGCCGTACCTATCTAAAAACGCCGGTACTATCTGATAATGCTACATAATAGGGCGAGTATCCAAAGCCTACTCAGACGTGTCTTTCTTGGTGTACAATGAGAAAACAAACGTGGTGTTTTGTTTTTGTTTCTTTAACACATGTTTAAAATTTTATCATTACACGATTGAATAAGGTCTGAATTTAGTTTAATTCGATTTAAAATGAGGATCTTCTCATATTTTACTTGTTTCTACGGTCATGATTTTTGAATAGTTTTTACCAATTCTAAAGATAAGTGCCGTTAGTGTGTAAAGCTAAATCTCCACTTTCAAAGATCGTCCGTGCGGTGATGGACTAAGAATACATAGTGTTACGACCCCTATTCATCCCGTGGGTGTCGTAAAGGTGAGTAAGGGAACAAAGTATGCCAGACAACATCATTACAAAGAGAAGGAAAACTTGAAACAAACCCTATTCCAACCCGTCTGGCCAGCGTGGTATAGTAGGCCAAAACCTCCTAGCTAAGGAGAGGCCTATGTCCAGCAGTGGACTGTAAAAGGCTGTTGATGTTGATGATGATGAAAGATGCTCCGTGTATACAAACAATATTTCGTCGAGTGAATGATAATTCAGTTTAGTTTTAATTTAGTCTTTAATCTAGCCCAAAGTTGTTTGTGTTTATAAGGACAGCATTGTTGGGCAAAATCTTGACACTTGTAACGTTTGCGGACGACGTGGGGGATAAGAACGCGAGGGGGCCACCATTGTATTTACTTGAGCTCCTCCGTAATAATAATAGCCGTATTCCGAGAACTTCTAGTTCCAAGAATTGTAGACAACAATAGAAACCAATGCAGGTGGTTCGGTAATGGTAATATGCAAGCACAAGCAATAGCTTCTTGGGGCAATCTCATAAACACATCTGTGAGTGAGTCATCATTCAAATAATTGAATGCTATTTGCATCAGGTGACGGTTGCTCTCACACTGTAAAAGTTGTAGGTAGTATACCTATAACATCAGTTTGTGTGGATGTTTCACATGAACACAAAAGCCTGAAACTTTCTAAGTATGTATCTTTCTAAGTATCTATATTTCAGCTCTGATGATTTCGTTGGCTATGAGGGTAGTGATGATATATGTATATAACACTAAATTTCCAGTACAGATTTCAATCGTATCAAACACCCACTTTTCGTCAGTGTTTTGGTCTCACATAATAGGTAGACCTATTGCCGCTAATCGGCCGTCGATCAGCAGGTGAGGATGCAGGTGAGGTTGACTTGAAACCCTATGCGCCCTACAATAAATCGCCTCGAACTGCCTCGATAGCGCAGTGGTAGTGAATTCGATTGCTGTGCAGGGCTCGGGTTCGATTACCGGTTTGGGCCAAATGTTTGTATGATCTACAAATACTTGTTTCGAAGTTTGTATGTAAGAATTCTATCAGTCGGTCTAGTTATCACAGCACGAGCTCTGCTTAGTTTGAAACTAGATGGCGTTGTGTGTCAAATGTCTGAAATATTTATTTATTTAATAATTCATAATTAGTTGGTCAATATGGGGTGCGTACGCTACCACGACGCTGAAGAGACAATCAAATGCCAGTGGAGTAATTACTTGAGATGTTGTTTGTGTAAATAATAAACACATGATTCCGAATCAACTTTATTTAGCATACACAACCGAGATATAACAAGTATATACATTATGATAAGTAAACACATTCGCAATATCAACAGGATTATTATACCTAAATAATTATTGGAAGCAATCAGGACACAAGCATAGTCGTAATAATAATCAAATAACACACACATAAAACAAATATCCATTAAGTTTCGACTACAAAATGAATAGCAGACCTGTTGGTCTAATGGTAAGCGAATCTGGTTGCTCAGCCGGCGGTTGTGGGTCCGATTCCATTCAGGACAAATGATTGTATGATGAACCATTTAAGCATTTGTTCTGTCTGGGTGTAATTTATCTATAATATGATGTATTCCTAGCCTGTGTACCCTTAACAGTGTACAAGTGTGTGCGCAAAGAGGTGCACTCTCTGTTCTCTCACTTTCACAATCCGATGGGACTGCTATTCGACAGGGGAGAGATCAGACCGACGGCTTTACGTGCACTCTGAGGCACGGCTTGGTAATATATAAGTAGGTTTATCAGCAGTCTGGTTGCCATATTACAGAGTCTGCCTAGTTTGGGATCAGACTGCCATGTGTGAGGTCTGTAAAGTTATTATTGTCATTATTATAAATAGACTGTGTCGTGTACGCCTCAGACAGGGTCGTACCATCTCTAACTAGACAAAGCTCTGCAGTACTATTGGTTAAGAATTCTGACTGCTGTGTCCACCTACAGGTATTGGGCCATAATTTTTTTCAAAACTTTCATTTTATGCTCATCATTTCTGTTCCTAAGTCATTTGAGGATACTCGAGGATCATAATATCCTTCACCTTAAGTCCAAGTTGGTAGAAGAGG
Organism: Hypercompe scribonia; assembly: GCA_949316085.1. NCBI lineage: Eukaryota > Metazoa > Arthropoda > Insecta > Lepidoptera > Erebidae > Hypercompe > Hypercompe scribonia. The sequence goes on from OX438986.1 coordinate 16,113,560, forward strand.
GTTGAGTTTTGAAATCATTGAAGAAACAGGGAAAGAATTGCTGAATACTCTGTGAAGTCTTCTCTGAAGTATGACTTCGAGATCTGGGCGTATCTAACATGCTGGTTGCTCTGTGGAACCCATCTGCAAAGGTTTGACCTCGTTAGAGACGCCCCCACCGGACTGACACCCAGATATAACAACAGTGACCCGCCTGTAGTCGCAGGCGGCGCAGAGGACCCCGACCCCGGCAAATTACGCCGAGACCCCTCCTCTAAAGGAGTCTACCAGAAGAACCACAAGTATGGCAAAACAAGCAGAAAATACATTTTTAATCACCAGGTGCTAACCACAGCTTGTGTCCCAACGTGCCACATTATTGTACCCTTTGAATGAACCATAAACAATGTTACCCAGATTAAGAGATATACCACTTCTAAGAACAATTATACGAGAAGTCAACTTATAACTATGACAGTGACGAGCTTAGTTTCCAAAATAGGATCTCCTTTGAAGTCGGTTGCAAAAGACTCCACAATCACCAAGTTCTTTATTAATTCTAACCGACCCTTATAATATACCATTCTTTTAGCCAGACACAAACAAGTCATCATACAATTTCTGCCTCTGACATTCACTTGACCACCATCGTGGATTTTTCGATAATACAAACACTTAGTAGGTAAATTAGTTGAAATTTATCACCAAATGTCAGAATTAGTTGGTCACCGGTTCAAAATTTATCAGCGTTACTAGCAGACATCTGTTAATTCAACAGCCTTTTTACAGTCCACTGCTGGCTTAGCCCTCTCCTTAGCAAGGAGGTTTTGGCCTACTATACCACGCTGGCCAGACGGGTTGGAATAGGGTTTGTTCCACGTTTACCTTCTCTTTGTGGTGATATTTTCTTGAATAGTTTGTTCCCTTAGTCGCCTCTTACGACACCCACGGGATGAATAGAGGTGGTAACACTATGCATTCTCAATCCGTCACCAAACGGACGTATAAGCTAAAAGTTCTCGAAAATAGAACTCATCACGTCTTCCTTACTAAAATCCAACTAAATCTGTCACTATGGTGACAAACGTCAACTAATAGTGACAAAGACAAGTGTCAAGCGAGTGTCAGTGACACTTACAGCTTTTAGAACACGGGGAATCATACTTAGATACATTTTCTAATAATAATAATATATTAATTTGTCAGAATATACAGAATGTCTAGTGAAAATAAATTACAAAACAAAAACCTTGCCCTAAAAAATAATAACCAAAATATATTATTATTCGTTAATAACTGCGACACAAAATATATGATCTCAAATAACTACAAAAAAAAAACAAACGCATAACACACACTAATACAGTCAAGACCAAGAATACGGACACACTTGCCGGATATATACGGATATATTTGTAAAGTATAAGTGGCAATATCCAAGCCAGTCGATCCACTGGTGGATCAAGATGTGGATCTAACTAGACACGGGAAAAATATGCATCATCTTAGAGTTATCACAAACATTATATAATACGCGTTCTACTGCAGCAAGTGTGTCCTTATCTTAGTGAAATAATATTAGTTACATAAAAAAAAATATTATAAGAGATTCGACTTAAAATATTTATTAGTAAAAGCCACAGGAATGTCAAACACTTGTAAATATAAGGTAAGTACAATAGCATGACTACATCTGAACAGATTGAGCGGCTGTGATCATCATCAATTATCAACAACAGGCTTTATTACACTGTTGGACATGGCCCCTTCTTTAGAAAGGCGTTTGGCCCACTATATCACACCAGATGAGCATAAGCCTTGTGTGAAGATTTTCTTCTCTAATTAGTGCTGTCGTTCGGTGTAATTTACTTCCTTAGTCGGTTCTGACGACACCCGCAGGTAGTATTAATCCTACGGTTACATTTGATGCAAAATAATAATACCAACTTTGCCAATTAACGTTCCCTTTATAGAACACCGGTTCACGTCTTATTCTCAATTGGTAATATTGTCTCTGCTCATCACAGAGGCTGTTATACAAAATTTGAAAGTCTTATCCTTGGAATTGGAAAAAGTAACGTTTGTTTCCAATATACTATGCAAAGCTGGTATCCAAAAGTGAGTTAGGGTTGCTAGATTGAAATTTTCACTTATTTAATACTGCAACACATAATACGATTATATATATGTGGTTTTTAGTATTTTTTATTGTATCTTAGTATAACTAGAGTATGGTAACGCTGATTTATAGAAGTTATAGGAGCTTATAAGGACTTTGAAGCAGTAAAAAGAGAATAATATACTCATGCATGACACACTATCTGAAATCGCGTCCTGAAACAAAAATTATAAATTAAATATTCCGCTTCAAGACTGAGGATCTAGTGTGAGTTTATTTCACATCCTCTCAATCGTCATAGCCGCATTCAGCGTAACAATCGACCTGCACTGAACTCTTCATCAACTTTTCATAGGAGAGATTTGATGTGAAATAAACTCACACTAGGTTCTCTGGAGTGTTATGGTCTAAGTTTGTGTTTGATCATCATTATCAACGAACAGCCTTTGTACAGTCCACTGCTGGACATAAGCGTCTCCTTAACAAGGATGTTTTGGCCTACTATACCTCGCTGGCCAGATGTGTTGGAATAGGGTTCGTTGCCAGTTTTGTTTTTCTTTGTAATGATATTTCGTCTGATCATGTAGTTGGTAAATAGTAAAGATTTGAAATGTATTATTTTCATTACTATCTTATGCCCCTGCTCCACGCAGGCCCCTCCTTAGAAGGGAAGTTTTGGCCTAGTATACCACTCTGGCAGATAGGAAGCTTGTCTTTGGGTCAAGCCTACTTTCTGTTTTTAATATTGCAGTTTGTTTCCTTGGCCGGCTGTTACGACACCCACGGAATAAATAGGGTGGTAACACTGTATGTTCTCATTTCATCACCATTTTGATAAAACGTATATGATGCTACACAAGATGTAAGTTATTTAACAAAAATCTGGCAACTGTGCATAACTCATTTAGCTGCATCAGGGAAGCACTCCACTACCACGGGGTGCCAGAGTACCTGAGGCGGCTTGTGGCAGACTATCTTGAGGAGCGTACCGTCATGTACGAGGACCGAGACGGTGTTCTGAGGCGGCGGCTCATGTCGTGCGGTGTTCCGCAGAGGTCTGTCCTCGGACCACTCCTGTGGAACATGGGATACGACTGGGCCCTTCGAGGTCGCCTCCCCTCCGGGCTGGGCGTAATTTGTTACGCCGATGACACATTGGTCACGGCCCGGGGAGCGAACTTTCAAGAGGTGGCGCGCCTAGCCACCGTGGGAGTTTCTCTGGTGGTCAGGCGTATTGAGGCGCTGGGTTTACGGGTGGCCCTGGACAAGACGGAGGCCCTTTTGTTCCATGGGCCCCGTCGTGGTCCACCCTCTGGCGCCTCCATTGTAGTCAATTCGGTCCTCGTACCGGTTCAGGCCCAGATGAAGTATCTGGGCCTGATCCTTGACGGCAGGTGGCTCTTCGACGAGCACTTCCGACAGCTTTCTCCAAAGCTGGTCGGCGCTGCTTCTGCCCTTGGGCGACTTTTGCCCAATTTGGGTGGAGCCAGCGTCGCGACGAGACGGCTATACACGGGGGTTGTCCGGTCAATGGCGCTGTATGGTGCACCGGTGTGGGCGGCGGCTCTGACCGCCCAGAATAGGGCTCGCTTCTGGCGTCCTCAGAGGATATTGGCGGTTAGAGCCATACGCGGTTACCACACTGTATCGACGGACGCGGCGTGCGCCTTAGCCGGAACTCCCCCGTGGGATTTGGAGGCGGAAGTGCTCGCCGAAGTTTATCGGCGAACGGCAGACTTCCGGGTGGGTACCGGCATTCGGCCCCCACCTGAAGAGATACGCGAGTGGCGAGAGGCCGCTCGTCGAGCCACGATGGTTCGTTGGTCGTCCCGACTGGAGGCTCCACGTGCTGGCTTTGCCGCCGTAGAGGCTCTCCAGCCGGTCATCGCCGAGTGGGCAGGGCGGCAGCACGGGACCCTTTCCTTCCGACTGACGCAGATTCTTTCCGGGCACGGTTGCTTCGGGAAGTATCTGCACTCGGTCGCCAGGAGGGAATTGAGTCCCGCCTGTCACCACTGCGACTGCAGTGAGGACTCGGCTCAGCACACGCTGGCGGTCTGTTCCGCCTGGGCGGCGCAGCGTGGGGTCCTCACTGCAGTTATTGGAGGAGATCTCTCGCTACCGGCCGTCATACGCTCCATGGTCGGTAGCGACAGTTGTTTTACCGCGGTCGCAACCTTCTGCGAAGACGTAATCTCGCGGAAGGAGGCGGCGGAGAAGGCCCGGGAGGACAACCTCCACTCGGACCCAATTCGCCGCCGGCGAACCGGGCGGCGGAGGCGCGCGTACCAGCGCCTCATGCCGCCTTGAGTGTGGCCGCGGGTGGACGGGACGGGTTTTTCCCCTCCATCCGCTATAATGGCCAGCCGCGAGGGGGCGACGTCCGCGTGTGCCGTACGTCGCCTAAAAGGAGAGTTTATCCGCAGATGGTGCCCACGGTAGCGGGCAGGCGCTAGGAGGGATCTGGATGTCGTAATAACAGCTGTTCCCGGATCCCTCCTATGTCAGGCGCAGAGTGGCACACCGTGTGGTTTTAGTCGGTCCGATTCCGACACACCACCCCGCCGTAAACCCCGGTGGGGTGACGGCCCGAGGGGGTTTCCACACGTTAAAAAAAAAAAAAAAAAAAAAGGCGAGATAACACCTTAGTCAAATTAGTTACTTTTTATCATCTGTCAAAACGACAGTTTTGTATGAAAAATGTACTAAATACCGAATTATGACGTCACCGTTTTAGACTACTCAATTGAACAATATGTTTCACTGTACATTTGATTGAAATTCGTAATAATAATAAAAAGCTATGTTAATTGTATTTGCCGAGATGTTTCGCGATATTAGTTTTCATGAAGTGAACATTGATATTTATTTACGATACAGTCATCTACCCAATTCAGTGTGACGTTAGAGGTCTGATAAAAGTCGCGCAAAAATCCGTAGAAAAACTATTCAATTGAACTAGTAGCCGAACCCAAATAATCTTAAGAGTTATAAAAAACTAGCTTACCCCGCGAACTCTGTTCCGCCTTAGAGGCAATAAATAAGCAGATTTTGGATTTTGCCGCGGTCGAACCGCATAAAAAGTATCCTATGTCCGTCTCCTGGTTCTAAGCTACCTCCCCACCAATTTTCAGCTAAATCCGTTCAGCCGTTCTTGAGTTATAAGTGGTGTAACTAACACCACTTTCTTTTATATATATAGATAACGGAACAATTCTTTAGCACTAGGAAGTCGTGGCTTTCTAGTCCAATCGGCCAATACTATGTTCTCCCACGGCTTCCAAATACTATTCAGTTGTAGAATACTCTAATGGTGATAAGATAAGCTAAAATAATATTGACTAATAATACAAAAGAATGCGTTAGTGATTGTTGAAAGAGAATCGACGCGAAACATCTTGACGAGGCTATGTTAACTAAGTGGTGTGTTATGAATTCTCTCTTTAAATATGTAACAAATTCTACATTTTTTTATATACGTACTCCAGGCTGGCACCTGTCTCTTCTCATATTATTGGCACTGAAACTTTTAACGTCTTCGTGACCCCAATGCCAAAACTCATTGTCACTGCGCTAGAGATAAATACAGGTATTAGGAGAAGGAATCAAGGATAGTGGAGGAAATATCAGGGTTAACAGGGCAAGGAATGATGTGTCATAAGTTCAAGTCAAGTGAATAAGGGAATTTAAAAATATATGAAATGGTAATACAATGTCAACAATACTATCTACCCTAACTGGTGGGGTAACTGGGGGATGTGAACCGATCGCTGCCCTGCGCTGTCCTCATCTCGAGCACCAATTGCTGGTGAATCAGGTATACCCTGGAAAACAAATTCCTGGTATCCTTAGCGGATTTTTCCCTCTACGGAAAAAGGAAAATGGAAGCAACTACATTTTGTGCCATTCATCAATAGTCGGAGAATACATTTCGTTTATGTCATTGGATGTGCTAGATATTTCACTTGATAATTTGGATTGCGCGATGCAGATCAGAAGTTGTTATGGACAAAACTGTAAGTATGTTTATACCATTAAAAAAAGCCAAATCGACTTTCGAAATAATGGTCCTGAGGGAATCTCTCGCTACCGGCCGTCATACGCTCCATGGTCGGTAGCGACGTTTGTTTTACTGCAGTCGCAACCTTCTGCTAAGACGTAATTTCGCGGAAGGAGGCGGCGGAGAAGCTCCGGCACAACGTCCTCCACTCGGACCAAATTCGCCGCCGGCGAACCGGGTGGCGGATCACAGAAGACAGCTAAGCTAAGCTTGTATCCTTTGGAGAAGACCCCTCAGATTAGGATGTTCGGCAAGTCTATCCCTTGGGCTAGGCAGGCCAAATACCTAGGCATAACCCTTGACGACCGTCTATCCTTCGGCCCCCACATCAAGGCAGTCCGCAACCGGGCTGCCTTCGTGCTAGGACGTCTACACAGTTTAATTAACGCGCGTTCGAAATTAAACTTAAAAAACAAAGTCCGATTATACACTGCATGCATACGTCCTATAATGACGTACGGTAGTGTAGTATTCGCACACGTCAGGCCACACAGGATCCATAGGCTTCAAACACTACAGAATAGGTTCATGCGCACAGCTACGGGAGCACCGTGGTATGTACGCAACGTCGATCTTCACATCGACCTCAGATTGCCGACCATCAAGCAATTCATTAAACAGTGCTCCCTTAGCTACTTTGACTCTGCTCCGACTCACCCCAACCCTCTAGTGGTTGCGGCTGTAAATTACACACCGAGCAAAATATCTAAAATACGTCGACCCAAACACGCGTTAGGGGAGCTAGACGACGACATTACACGCGCTCAACGCAGAGCGAACACATTAATTACGAACCGTCCGCGTTTTCGTCCCCGCCGGCGGGGGCGGAACACGCGCCGCGTAAACCGTCAACAAAACATGGGAGTAGGCCGCCCCAGTGTTTCAGCAACACCCCAAGCCGAGGTTCGTACCCCGCAGGGGGTGCCCTTGGGCAATGTTGTTTAATAAAGGCCGGTTGAGAGCCCTCTGCGCTCACCGTAACTAAACCGGGTAAAGTTGTAGAGGCCGTCTGAGGCCAACAGCTAAATATCATTTCAAAAAAAAAAAAAAAAAAAAGAACCAGGTGGCGGAGGCGTGCACACCAGCGCCTCCTGCCGCCTTGAGTGTGGCCGCATGTGGACGGGATGGATTTTACCCTCCATCTGCCATAATCGTCGTAATAACAGCTGTTCCCAGATCCCTTCCATGTCAGGCGCAAAGTGGCGCACCGTGTGGGTTTAGTCGGTCCGATTCCGACACACTGCCCCGCCGTAAACCTTGATGGGTGACGGCCCGAAGGGGTTTCCACGCGTTAAAAAAAAAGGGCCGCTAGTCATATTTATAGTGAAAGTCGCACTGTACAGTAACATTATTATATATAGTCTATATAGTCCCCGTGTTTGACCCAGGCGGAGAACCTAAGTATGTGAAAGAAGTATGGGTGCGCCACCGTTCTGTGTACCTGGAAGTCATATGGTACGGTTTATGGGCACTGTTGTTTCGCGTTTTAATTCTTATAGATATATGGTTTTGATAAGTGATGTCATAAGACTTCGAATACCTCATTTTTATATTTTTATACTAAATTATTAATCAATAGTTACAATATTTTTTTTATTTTTAGTGAGTCTCTATTTTGATAGGTAATTTTATTTAAGTGAATGTGGGTAGATCCACTAATTGTGTGACCTGTATGAGATAGTGTCTTTCAAATAAGACAAACGAAGAAAATCTACTTCTACGTCCATTTAAAAAATACTTGTAAAAAGCGCAAAAATAGGTTATCCATAAAACGAGCTTTCTAGAAAATATAGCTCACATATTTGTCAGACCAAGAGTTACATACAAACATAAAATCACGCCCGTTTACAGAGACATGTGCATCTGCTTACTCCTCCGGGGCAAACAGACGCGATTTATTCATTTATTAAACGCTCACTCTGCGCCAGTGTATTAGTCCCAAGTTATAAGTGGCGAGCTTATTGCCGCTAATAGGACTTTTTTATTTGCCAGAGCCTGTGTTATACTCACGTTACACAGACGACATCCCACTCACCGAAGGAGCGCAACTAGCGCTGTACGCCGACGACGCGGCGTACATAGCGTCTAGCATCTCGCTCCGCCGCGATGAAATTACAACACTAAGACGACGTTCTGCCCACATAGCTGTCGCAATGGCGGCTTACAGTAAACGTGGATGAAACACAGGCGATACTTATATTAGCTGGGAGGAACACCCCAACCCATTCCAACCTCACAGACAAGAGGTCTCGTGGACGTCGACTGTAAAATACCTGGGGATCACCATCGACCGCCACCTAACTCGCGCGTGTGAGGGCAACACGCGCCCTGTTGCATCCAGTACTCCGTTCCCTTTTGGGTATGTACAAGTTATAAGTACGCACCCAACTCACTTACGTAAGTCCCTCCTGGTACATCCTCACCAACGAGACCGGCCGCCGACAACTGCACGCGCAACGATCACTTGCGCTGGACGAAGTCGAGCAGACGCCCCGATACGTGAGGAACGACTTCATCGAAAAGGACCCTAAGATGGAGCCTGCACGCACACATCAAGCGACTCGCCACCAGCTTTTTCGAGTGCACTGATACCTCTGCCTGGAGCCATATTATGGGCTTAGCACCGTGGCACGCCCGACCATCTAATAAAAAGCGATTACCACGCGACCTTGTCGTGGATTGAAACCAAAGAGAGGCCTCTGAAGGGCAGTCTCCTGTGCTCCAGGTGCGGGCAGTTCACTCCCTCACCACTTCTTTATCCTCCCCAGACACTCCTCTCGACCCATCGTAATTTTTGTAGTGAGCCCGGGAATCGAATCCGTAACAAAAATTTTTTAATTCTTCAATGATCGAGCCTATGATGCGATTCTGCCCCCCTGCAAGCGCCATTGTCTGCCTGACCCGTGTAGGAACGCTTTCCGAACAACCGCCGCTCCGCAGCGCCGCGAGGGAAGCCAGTATGGGAACTTCAAAATTCCCATACATTTTCGCAGGCAAAGCGCCTGCTGAAAATGTAATGGCAGTGAATCGCGTGCGTGCGGGGGAGCTCTTACCTGCCTCATTCGCCTCTCAACATCGTTTTTGTTGCAGTTCTTGTCGCTGCGCCCTTTGCAGGGCGATGTAAAGACCACGAAGTACGTTTCGCCGTAGCATTCTAGGCTCATGATCTTACGCAACCCCTTCACCATTCCGACTGACAGAACAAACTTCTTGCCGTGGTCCCGGGAGATTAGGTAACAGACGATACACCTCGCACTCGGTGGACTAATCGCCCGAAATGGTTTTCGAAGCTACACCGACTGTCCAGGATAGGACCTAGGTACTTCATGAACTGGTTAACCTCGACTTCAGTGTCACCTACCCGGACGCGTGAGCTGGGCGGTTCATGGCGCTTAAGTAGGCTATGAAACCATATCGCCCAGTTTTCTGAGGTGCTACCCTCAGGCGCAGCTCACGAATCGAATCAGCTAACACAGAGCCGTGAGAAACTCCGCAATATACTTCTTTCCGATAGTCTACTCCGTTCCGTTCGATGAACGTCACCGTTCTGTCGCGCAGATAGGCTTCAATGACAGCCCGCAGGATGAGTGGCACGTCGTGATATTCAAAGGCCGCTCTTATTGCCTGGCAGAGGAGGGTGACGAAAGTGTTGACGATATCAAGGCTAACCGCTAACGCCACCCTCCTGATCGGATTGCCGACTCCGACAGAGAGCGCACACACCTAACAGCGTTCACTGGTGAACGCTCTCGTCGGAATCCAAACTGGTAGTGCGACAGATCAGGTCCCACTAGCGAAAGATACCCGCTGATACGGTCAGAGATAACTCTCTTAAAGAGTTTCCCCGACTCGTTCAGCAGGCATATCGGTCGGAACGCAGAGGGAGAATCTGCAGGCCTTCCTTCCTTTTTCAACAACGAGAGGGAAGATACTAAGGCCGAGACAATTCGTGAAAATCTGCCTCCGTTTGTTCCCCAGTACTGACAAAGCTATCATCAAAGCCCGACCTGGAATACCAACAGATCCAGGCGCAGTGTTGCGGAAAGTTAGCTGCCGCACGAATCGGTCCAGCTTTACCTTCGTCATCTCATATTCGTCGGACTAGAGATCGGGGGACTGTCCTGGACCCTTGGGAAGAGTGTGTCTACCAGTCTCCTCAAGGACACCGGATCAAAACTTTTCGACCATCTTCCCCAACTTAACTCGTGCCGTGCGGTACCGGTTAAGAATAACACCACTCCACCTCCTCTCGTGGGTGTCGTAAAAGGGGTAGTACACCTGAGTATGGATACACCATCTTACTGTGATCGCCAATCCGCATGCCAATTGTGGCGATTATGGCAAACCCCCTATTATAGCAAGGACAAGAAAAAAATAGTAGGGTAATTAATATATATTTATATACATAATTAAAATTAAAAGTTATAGTTTCTATAATATGGCCTTTATTTCCATAGGATACCTGACAAAAAATTTAGAGCAATGGAATCTTTGGAAGTACAATTGTCCGGTTAGCATAGAGACTTGGGGCAGCTGGAGCAGCATTCCAGCGGTTTGTACCATCTCACAGCCGAGAATACGTAGATCTGTTTCCGTTTCTATGTCAAAACCTTCAGCGCGTGAAGATGATTCCTTGAGTGTGGATTCTGGTAGAAGAGGGTTTTCTAATTGAAATAAAACCGTTCTGCCTGTAATGTAACACACTTAGTTTCGTTTGATTTTGCAGTATTGAACACATAATATTATTTTTCTATTTACATCTTTCACACAGTTCTTAATCAATGTTTGTTCAACCCTTGCCACTGGTCACATTCAGATACAGTCACTTTTAATATTCGCATTGATATTAATCACTGCTGGAGAGAGTTTCATTGGGAAATACACCACGATAAAACACCACGAGTCGTGCTTGAGTGTGAATTGTGGTAGAAGATGGTTTTCTAATTGAAATAAAAACCTTTCTTCCTGTAATGGTGGGCGTCGTATCACTTACTTTCGTCTGATTTTGCAGTATTGAAGACATAATGTTGTTTTTCTATTAATCACTGGTCGTGAGAATTTCACTGGGATGTACAATAAAACACCACGAGACGTGCTACACACTGGGCTTCACGCAACTGAATGATAATAACGCTGGACAAATTCATCATGACACCAAAAATCTTGCCCCTCTTTTTTGTTGACGGGGTGGAAAATCCCTTCGGATCGCTGGCTCCTCAGGGACGCAGGAGCCAGGAGTATGTGGTGTTTCAACTAAAATCCACACCGGCAGCCGGTCTCAGGCGTCTTACTCCGAAGGGTCCCCACCCAGGTCATGTTATTTCAGGTCCCCTCCAGGATCAACACCGTGCCTGGTCAGACTCTCTCCTGGGGGATACTACAAAGGTACCCGCTATTCTGGTTTTTGCGAACAGGCTGCATTGCTGTCGCCGACCGCAGCGATTTATTCACCGCCAGAGGTAATTTACCTGCCCCTAGCCTCACCCTAATCACTTATTATTCCAAGAATTGAAATCATGATAAATAAGGTAATGAAGAAAGTTTTAAAGTTTACTTGTTAACTACACAATTTTTTGAGCTAAATACTATTTGCGATGGATCATCAAGTTGAAGGAATTTTTATTAAAATTGTAAATAGTAAATGGATATACACTTTTTATATTCCCTGCTCTTTTATAATGCTTTTATTAGCTTGGCAGGTATGTATGTACTTATGCATGCAAAGGAATCTATGAACGGAACGAAATATATATTAATTTATCAATCTTCAAGATTAACGACTTTTGCCGTAACTATCTAAAAACGCTGGTACTATCTGATAATGCTACATAATAGGGCGAGTATCCAAAGCTTACTCATACGTGTCTTTCTTGGTGTACAATGAGAAAACACACGTGATTTGTTTTTGTTTCTTTAACACGTATTTAAATTTTTATCATTACACGATTGAATAAGGTCTGAATTTAGTTTAATTCGATTTAAAATGAGGATCTTCTTCTCATATTTTACTTGTTTCTACGGTCATGATTTTTGAATAGTTTTTCCAATTCGAAAGATAAGTGCCGTTAGTGTGTAAAGCTAACTTTCCATTTTCAAAGATCGTCCGTGTGATGACGGATTAAGAATACATAGTGTTACCATCCCTATTCGTCCCGTGGGTGTCGTAAAGGTGAGTAAGGGAACAAAGTATGCCAGACAACATCATTACAAAGAGAAGGAAAACTTGAAACAAACCCTATTCCAACCCGTCTGGCCAGCGTGGTATAGTAGGCCAAAACCTCCTAGCTAAGGAGAGGCCTATGTCCAGCAGTGGACTGTAAAAGGCTGTTGATGTTGATGATGATGAAAGATGTTCCGTGTATACAAACAATATTTCGTCGAGTGGATGATAATTCAGTTTAGTTTTAATTTAGTCTTTAATCTAGCCCAAAGTTGTTTGTGTTTTTAAGGACAGCATTGTTGGGCAAAATCTTGACACTTGTAACGTTTGCGGACGACGTGGGGGATAAGAACGCGAGGGGGCCACCATTGTATTTACTTGAGCTCCTCCGTAATAATAATAGCCGTATTCCGAGAACTCCTAGTTCCAAGAATTGTAGACAACAATAGAAACCAATGCAGGTGGTTCGGTAATGGTAATATGCAAGCACAAGCAATAGCTTCTTGGGGCAATCTCATAAACACATCTGTGAGTGAGTCATCATTCAAATAATTGAATGCCATTTGCATCAGGTTAAGGTTTGTTCTCACACTGTAAAAATTGTAGGTACACTAACATCAGTTTGTGTGAATGTTTCACATGAATTCAAAATCCCAAAACTTTCTAAGAAAACATTTCGGCTATGATGATTTCGCTGACTATGTGATGATATATGTATATAAGACCAAATTTCCAATACAGATTTCAATCGTATCAAACACCCACTTTTCGTTAGTGTTTTGGTCTCACATAATAGGTAGACCTATTGCCGCTAATCGGTCGTCCATCAACAGGTGCACCAGTTGCAGGTGAGGTTGACTTGGAACCCTATGTGCCCTACCATAAATCGCCTCGAACGACCTCGGTGGCGCAGCGGTAGTGAATGCGACTGCTGTGCTTGAGATCTCGGGTTCGATTCCCGGTTTGGGCTAAATGTTTGTATGATCTGCAAATACTTGTTTCGAAGTTTGGATGTTTTCTGTGTATGTATTTAACAAAAAAAAGTATATAAGTATTCTATCAGTCAGTCTAGTTATCACAGCACGAGCTCTGCTTAGTTTGAAACTAGATGGCGTTGTGTGTCAAATGTCTGAAATATTTATTTATTTAATAATCCACAATTAGTTGGTTAATGCGGAGTGCGTACGCTACCGCGACGCTGAAGAGACAATCAAATGCCAGTGGAGTAATTACTTGAGATGTTGTTTGTGTAAATAATAAACACATGATTCCGAATCAACTTTATTTAGCATACACAACCGAAATATAACAAGAACATTACGATAATTAAACACATTCGCAATATCAACAGGATTATTCCACTTAATTAATTATTGGAACCAATCAGGACACAAGCATAGTCGTAATAATAATTAAATAACACACAAATAAAACAAATATCCAATAAATCTCGACTACAAAATGAATAGCCGACCTGTTGGTCTAATGGTAAGCGACTCTGGTTGCTCAGCCGGCGGTTGTGGGTCCGATTCCATACAGGACAAATGATTGTATGATGAACCATTTAAACTATTGTTCTGTCTGGGTGTAATTTATCTATAATATGATGTATTCCTAGCCTGTGTACCCTTAACAGTGTACAAGTGTGTGCGCAAAGAGGTGCACTCTCTGTTCTCTTACTTTCACAATCCGATGGGACTGCTATTCGACAGGGGAGAGATCAGACCGATGGCCTTACGTGCACTCTGAGGCACGGCTTGGTAATATATAAGTAGGTTTATCAGCAGTCTGGTTGCCATATTACAGAGTCTGCCTAGTTTGGGATCAGACTGCCATGTGTGAGGTCTGTAAAGTTATTATTGTCAATATTATAAATAGACCGTGTCGTGGACGCCTCAGATACGGCCGTACTATCTCTAACTAGACAAAGCTCTGCAGTATTATTGGTTAAGAATTCTGACTGCTGAGTCCACCTACAGGTATTGGGCCATAATTTTTTATTAAAACTCTCATTTCATGCTCATCATTTCTGTTCCTAAGTCATTTGAGGATAATCAACGATCATAATATCCTTCACCTTAAGTCCAAGTTGGTAGAAGAAGGCTGAGTTTTGAAATCATTGAAGAAACAGGGAAAGAATTGCCGAATACTCTGTGAAGTCTTCTCTGAAGTATGACTTCGAGATCTGGGCGTATCTAACATGCTGGTTGCTCTGTGGAACCCATCTGCAAAGGTTTGACCTCGTTAGAGACGCCCCCACCGGACTGACACCCAGATATAACAACAGTGACCCGCCTGTAGTCGCAGGCGGCGCAGAGGACCCCGACCCCGGAAAATTACGCCGAGACCCCTCCTCTAAAGGAGTCTACCAGAAGAACCACAAGTATGGCAAAACAAGCAGAAAATACATTTTTAATCACCAGGTGCTAACCACAGCTTGTGTCCCAACGTGCCACATTATTGTACCCTTTGAATGAACCATAAACAATGTTACCCAGATTAAGAGATATACCACTTCTAAGAACAATTATACGAGAAGTCAACTTATAACTATGACAGTGACGAGCTTAGTTTCCAAAATAGGATCTCCTTTGAAGTCGGTTGCAAAAGACTCCACAATCACCAAGTTCTTTATTAATTCTAACCGACCCTTATAATATACCATTCTTTTAGCCAGACACAAACAAGTCATCATACAATTTCTGCCTCTGACATTCACTTGACCACCATCGTGGATTTTTCGATAATACAAACACTTAGTAGGTAAATTAGTTGAAATTTATCACCAAATGTCAGAATTAGTTGGTCACCGGTTCAAAATTTATCAGCGTTACTAGCAGACATCTGTTAATTCAACAGCCTTTTTACAGTCCACTGCTGGCTTAGCCCTCTCCTTAGCAAGGAGGTTTTGGCCTACTATACCACGCTGGCCAGACGGGTTGGAATAGGGTTTGTTCCACGTTTATCTTCTCTTTGTGGTGATATTTTCTTGAATAGTTTGTTCCCTTAGTCGCCTCTTACGACACCCACGGGATGAATAGAGGTGGTAACACTATGCATTCTCAATCCGTCACCAAACGGACGTATAGGCTAAAAGTTCTCGAAAATAGAACTCATCACGTCTTCCTTACTAAAATCCAACTAAATCTGTCACTATGGTGACAAACGTCAACTAATAGTGACAAAGACAAGTGTCAAGCGAGTGTCAGTGACACTTACAGCTTTTAGAACACGGGGAATCATACTTAGATATATTTTCTAATAATAATAATACATTAATTTGTCAGAATATACAAAATGTCTAGTGAAAATAAATTACAAAACAAAAACCTTGCCCTAAAAAATAATAACCAAAATATATTATTATTCGTTAATAACTGCGATACAAAATATATGATCTCAAATAACTACAAAAAAAAAAACAAACGCATAACACACTAATACAGTCAAGACCAAGAATACGGACACACTTGCAGGATATATTTGTGAAGTATAAGTGGCAATATCCAAGCCAGTCGATCCACTGGTGGATCGAAATGTGGATCCCAATAGACACTGGAAAATATGCAGCATCTTAGCGTTATCACAAACATTGTGTAATACGCGTTCTACTGCAGCAAGTGTGTCCTTATCTTAGTGAAATAATACTAGTTACATAAAAAAAAATATTATAAGAGATTCGACTTAAAATATTTATTAGTAAAAGCCACAGGAATGTCAAACACTTGTAAATATAAGGTAAGTACAATAGCATGACTACATCCGAACAGATTGAGCGGCTATGATCATCATCAATTATCATCAACAGGCTTTACTACACTGTTGGACATGGCCCCCTTCTTTAGAAAGGCGTTTGGCCCACTATATCACACCAGATGAGCATAAGCCTTGTGTGAAGTTTTTCTTCTCTAATTAGTGCTGTCGTTCGGTGTAATTTACTTCCTTAGTCGGTACTGACGACACCCGCAGGTAGTATTAATCCTATGGTTACATTTGATGCAAAATAATAATACCAACTTTGCCAATTAACGTTCCCTTTAGAGAACACCGGTTCACGTCTTATTCTCTATTGGTAATATTGTCTCTGCTCATCACAGAGGCTGTTATACAAAATTTGAAAGTCTTATCCTTGGAATTGGAAAAAGTAACGTTTGTTTCCAATATACTATGCAAAGCTGGTATCCAAAAGTGAGTTAGGGTTGCTAGATTGAAATTTTCACTTATTTAATACTGCAACACATAATACGATTATATATATGTGGTTTTTAGTATTTTTTATTGTATCTTAGTATAACTAGAGTATGGTAACGCTGGTTTATAGAAGTTATAGGAGCTTATAAGGACTTTGAAGCAGTAAAAACAGAATAATATACTCATGCATGACACAGTATCTGAAATCGCGTCCTGAAACAAAAATTATAAATTAAATATTCCGCTTAAAGAAGACTGAGGATCTAGTGTGAGTTTATTTCACACCCTCTCAACGGCATCGACCGCATTCAACGTAGTAATTCACCTACATTGAACTCTTCATCAACTTTTCATAAGAGAGATTTGATGTAAAATAAACTCACACTAGGTTCTCTGGAGTGTTATGGTCTAAGTTTGTGTTTGATCATCATTATCAACGAACAGCCTTTGTACAGTCCACTGCTGGACATAAGCGTCTCCTTAACAAGGATGTTTTGGCCTACTATACCTCGCTGGCCAGATATGTTGGAATAGGGTTCGTTGCCAGTTTTGTTTCTCTTTGTAATGATATTTCGTCTGGTCATGTAGTTGGTAAATAGCAAAGATTTGAAATGCATAATTTTTATTACCATCTTATGCCCCTGCTCCACGCAGGCCCCTCCTTAGAAGGGAAGTTTTGGCCTAGTATACCACTCTGGCAGATAGGAAATTTGTGTTTGTGTCAAGCTTACTTTCTGATTTCAATATTGTAGTTTGTTTCCTTGGCCGGCTGTTACGAAACTCACGAAATGAATAGGGTGGTAACACTGTATGTTCTCATTTCATCACCATTTTGATAAACGTATGTGATGCCACACAACATGTAAGTTATTTGACGAAAATCTGGCAACTGTGCATAACTCATAACGAACCTGCTTTTAGTACAGGAACAGTTCAGGGAAGTACTTGGTGTAGGGAGGTACGTTCTGTTGGTAAGACTTCTGTCCAGCGGGTGAACACGAGCCCGACACGGGCAGCAACGGTTCTTCGTTTATGGAGTTGAAGATTTCTTCCAATTTGTCCTGGATCTCGTACTGGAATATAAATTAATTTGTTAGATGAACGCGTTAGGGATAGTTTTCAGTTGGGTGTATCTGTCTGCCTGTCTGTCTGTTTGTAACAACAAATTGGGGATTGTTTGGTCCCTAAACACATCGGGATCGAACCAATAATATTCAGCGCAGTAGAAAGCAGAGAGGTGATTACTTAAAATACCAAGTTATCTGTGCAGGTAGCAGACATCTCTGTGCAGATTCAAGTTTCGTTTATGAGGTAAAACTACATATACTCGTAAATGCACACACAGACAACTTGCTTATGCTCTTTTAGAATTGTAATTTAGCTATGACTGATACTGCGGGTGAACAATCAAATATTTAGTAATGCAGAAAGTTTCTAATGCAGGTTTCTGTTTATTTCGTAGTTTCAAACTAAACAGATTTTGTATTGTGATAGGTAGATTGACTGATACATTTTTTGTCATGACATACATATTGCACAAAGAAAACGATCAAATTACAAAAAAAAATTGTAGAACATACAAACATTGAGTTTGACTTAGAAATTGAATGCAGGAATTCAAGCACAGTAATTGCATATGTTACCACTGAACCATTGAAGCAGTCAAGTAAACAAACAGGAGCATTTTATTTTAAAATGAAGTTTTACAAGAGACAATAAGATCTAATACTGCATTGTCTTTTACTCAAACATTTCGAACAAATCATGAAAAGTGTCAAGATCATCTGAGCGTTCATATAAGGCATTGTATCAATAAATGACTTCACACATCTCACATACGGCTGTCTGATTCCAAATTAGGCAGAGCTTGTGCTATGTAACCAGACTGCTCATAAATATATATTTTTTTTTAAAAAAAAGACAACGCCCGCGCTGGGAATAAATCCTGTGTCGCGGGGGGTTTTACCAACATACAAGAAACGGACACAAGGAACAAGAACTCGTGGATTAGACACGCGTGGTACCTGCGGCTGCGTGATGTGCTTGAGGTGGTCGAAGGGCGCGGTGCGGAAGGCGCTGTTGAGCGTGGCGCGGCGCCGCTGCAGCTCGCGCCGCTCCGCCTCGCCCGGGCCGCCCGCCGCGCGCCGCAGCGCCTCCAGGCTCACGCTCTCCGCGCCGCCCAAAGCCTGCGCCACCCAAACGTGCCTTTCGCTTTATACTCACGACTACTTCCACCTCCGAATAGGCTAGGTGACACCTTACAAATAGACGTACTATCCGTGAAAGTTATTAAAATTTGAATAAATTATGAGATTCTCTAGGTTTCTTCAGAATATCTCTGCCCAAACAACTAATTCATTGAAGTAGGCGAGATAACACCTTAGTCAAATTAGTTACTTTTTATCATCTGTCAAAACGACAGTTTTGTATGAAAAATGTACTAAATACCGAATTATGACGTCACCGTTTTAGACTACTCAATTGAACAATATGTTTCACTGTACATTTGATTGAAATTCGTAATAATAATAAAAAGCTATGTTAATTGTATTTGCCGAGATGTTTCGCGATATTAGTTTTCATGAAGTGAACATTGATATTTATTTACGATACAGTCATCTACCCAATTCAGTGTGACGTTAGAGGTCTGATAAAAGTCGCGCAAAAATCCGTAGAAAAACTATTCAATTGAACTAGTAGCCGAACCCAAATAATCTTAAGAGTTATAAAAAACTAGCTTACCCCGCGAACTCTGTTCCGCCTTAGAGGCAATAAATAAGCAGATTTTGGATTTTGCCGCGGTCGAACCGCATAAAAAGTATCCTATGTCCGTCTCCTGGTTCTAAGCTACCTCCCCACCAATTTTCAGCTAAATCCGTTCAGCCGTTCTTGAGTTATAAGTGGTGTAACTAACACCACTTTCTTTTATATATATAGATAACGGAACAATTCTTTAGCACTAGGAAGTCGTGGCTTTCTAGTCCAATCGGCCAATACTATGTTCTCCCACGGCTTCCAAATACTATTCAGTTGTAGAATACTCTAATGGTGATAAGATAAGCTAAAATAATATTGACTAATAATACAAAAGAATGCGTTAGTGATTGTTGAAAGAGAATCGACGCGAAACATCTTGACGAGGCTATGTTAACTAAGTGGTGTGTTATGAATTCTCTCTTTAAATATGTAACAAATTCTACATTTTTTTATATACGTACTCCAGGCTGGCACCTGTCTCTTCTCATATTATTGGCACTGAAACTTTTAACGTCTTCGTGACCCCAATGCCAAAACTCATTGTCACTGCGCTAGAGATAAATACAGGTATTAGGAGAAGGAATCAAGGATAGTGGAGGAAATATCAGGGTTAACAGGGCAAGGAATGATGTGTCATAAGTTCAAGTCAAGTGAATAAGGGAATTTAAAAATATATGAAATGGTAATACAATGTCAACAATACTATCTACCCTAACTGGTGGGGTAACTGGGGGATGTGAACCGATCGCTGCCCTGCGCTGTCCTCATCTCGAGCACCAATTGCTGGTGAATCAGGTATACCCTGGAAAACAAATTCCTGGTATCCTTAGCGGATTTTTCCCTCTACGGAAAAAGGAAAATGGAAGCAACTACATTTTGTGCCATTCATCAATAGTCGGAGAATACATTTCGTTTATGTCATTGGATGTGCTAGATATTTCACTTGATAATTTGGATTGCGCGATGCAGATCAGAAGTTGTTATGGACAAAACTGTAAGTATGTTTATACCATTAAAAAAAGCCAAATCGACTTTCGAAATAATGGTCCTGAGGGAATCTCTCGCTACCGGCCGTCATACGCTCCATGGTCGGTAGCGACGTTTGTTTTACTGCAGTCGCAACCTTCTGCTAAGACGTAATTTCGCGGAAGGAGGCGGCGGAGAAGCTCCGGCACAACGTCCTCCACTCGGACCAAATTCGCCGCCGGCGAACCGGGTGGCGGATCACAGAAGACAGCTAAGCTAAGCTTGTATCCTTTGGAGAAGACCCCTCAGATTAGGATGTTCGGCAAGTCTATCCCTTGGGCTAGGCAGGCCAAATACCTAGGCATAACCCTTGACGACCGTCTATCCTTCGGCCCCCACATCAAGGCAGTCCGCAACCGGGCTGCCTTCGTGCTAGGACGTCTACACAGTTTAATTAACGCGCGTTCGAAATTAAACTTAAAAAACAAAGTCCGATTATACACTGCATGCATACGTCCTATAATGACGTACGGTAGTGTAGTATTCGCACACGTCAGGCCACACAGGATCCATAGGCTTCAAACACTACAGAATAGGTTCATGCGCACAGCTACGGGAGCACCGTGGTATGTACGCAACGTCGATCTTCACATCGACCTCAGATTGCCGACCATCAAGCAATTCATTAAACAGTGCTCCCTTAGCTACTTTGACTCTGCTCCGACTCACCCCAACCCTCTAGTGGTTGCGGCTGTAAATTACACACCGAGCAAAATATCTAAAATACGTCGACCCAAACACGCGTTAGGGGAGCTAGACGACGACATTACACGCGCTCAACGCAGAGCGAACACATTAATTACGAACCGTCCGCGTTTTCGTCCCCGCCGGCGGGGGCGGAACACGCGCCGCGTAAACCGTCAACAAAACATGGGAGTAGGCCGCCCCAGTGTTTCAGCAACACCCCAAGCCGAGGTTCGTACCCCGCAGGGGGTGCCCTTGGGCAATGTTGTTTAATAAAGGCCGGTTGAGAGCCCTCTGCGCTCACCGTAACTAAACCGGGTAAAGTTGTAGAGGCCGTCTGAGGCCAACAGCTAAATATCATTTCAAAAAAAAAAAAAAAAAAAAGAACCAGGTGGCGGAGGCGTGCACACCAGCGCCTCCTGCCGCCTTGAGTGTGGCCGCATGTGGACGGGATGGATTTTACCCTCCATCTGCCATAATCGTCGTAATAACAGCTGTTCCCAGATCCCTTCCATGTCAGGCGCAAAGTGGCGCACCGTGTGGGTTTAGTCGGTCCGATTCCGACACACTGCCCCGCCGTAAACCTTGATGGGTGACGGCCCGAAGGGGTTTCCACGCGTTAAAAAAAAAGGGCCGCTAGTCATATTTATAGTGAAAGTCGCACTGTACAGTAACATTATTATATATAGTCTATATAGTCCCCGTGTTTGACCCAGGCGGAGAACCTAAGTATGTGAAAGAAGTATGGGTGCGCCACCGTTCTGTGTACCTGGAAGTCATATGGTACGGTTTATGGGCACTGTTGTTTCGCGTTTTAATTCTTATAGATATATGGTTTTGATAAGTGATGTCATAAGACTTCGAATACCTCATTTTTATATTTTTATACTAAATTATTAATCAATAGTTACAATATTTTTTTTATTTTTAGTGAGTCTCTATTTTGATAGGTAATTTTATTTAAGTGAATGTGGGTAGATCCACTAATTGTGTGACCTGTATGAGATAGTGTCTTTCAAATAAGACAAACGAAGAAAATCTACTTCTACGTCCATTTAAAAAATACTTGTAAAAAGCGCAAAAATAGGTTATCCATAAAACGAGCTTTCTAGAAAATATAGCTCACATATTTGTCAGACCAAGAGTTACATACAAACATAAAATCACGCCCGTTTACAGAGACATGTGCATCTGCTTACTCCTCCGGGGCAAACAGACGCGATTTATTCATTTATTAAACGCTCACTCTGCGCCAGTGTATTAGTCCCAAGTTATAAGTGGCGAGCTTATTGCCGCTAATAGGACTTTTTTATTTGCCAGAGCCTGTGTTATACTCACGTTACACAGACGACATCCCACTCACCGAAGGAGCGCAACTAGCGCTGTACGCCGACGACGCGGCGTACATAGCGTCTAGCATCTCGCTCCGCCGCGATGAAATTACAACACTAAGACGACGTTCTGCCCACATAGCTGTCGCAATGGCGGCTTACAGTAAACGTGGATGAAACACAGGCGATACTTATATTAGCTGGGAGGAACACCCCAACCCATTCCAACCTCACAGACAAGAGGTCTCGTGGACGTCGACTGTAAAATACCTGGGGATCACCATCGACCGCCACCTAACTCGCGCGTGTGAGGGCAACACGCGCCCTGTTGCATCCAGTACTCCGTTCCCTTTTGGGTATGTACAAGTTATAAGTACGCACCCAACTCACTTACGTAAGTCCCTCCTGGTACATCCTCACCAACGAGACCGGCCGCCGACAACTGCACGCGCAACGATCACTTGCGCTGGACGAAGTCGAGCAGACGCCCCGATACGTGAGGAACGACTTCATCGAAAAGGACCCTAAGATGGAGCCTGCACGCACACATCAAGCGACTCGCCACCAGCTTTTTCGAGTGCACTGATACCTCTGCCTGGAGCCATATTATGGGCTTAGCACCGTGGCACGCCCGACCATCTAATAAAAAGCGATTACCACGCGACCTTGTCGTGGATTGAAACCAAAGAGAGGCCTCTGAAGGGCAGTCTCCTGTGCTCCAGGTGCGGGCAGTTCACTCCCTCACCACTTCTTTATCCTCCCCAGACACTCCTCTCGACCCATCGTAATTTTTGTAGTGAGCCCGGGAATCGAATCCGTAACAAAAATTTTTTAATTCTTCAATGATCGAGCCTATGATGCGATTCTGCCCCCCTGCAAGCGCCATTGTCTGCCTGACCCGTGTAGGAACGCTTTCCGAACAACCGCCGCTCCGCAGCGCCGCGAGGGAAGCCAGTATGGGAACTTCAAAATTCCCATACATTTTCGCAGGCAAAGCGCCTGCTGAAAATGTAATGGCAGTGAATCGCGTGCGTGCGGGGGAGCTCTTACCTGCCTCATTCGCCTCTCAACATCGTTTTTGTTGCAGTTCTTGTCGCTGCGCCCTTTGCAGGGCGATGTAAAGACCACGAAGTACGTTTCGCCGTAGCATTCTAGGCTCATGATCTTACGCAACCCCTTCACCATTCCGACTGACAGAACAAACTTCTTGCCGTGGTCCCGGGAGATTAGGTAACAGACGATACACCTCGCACTCGGTGGACTAATCGCCCGAAATGGTTTTCGAAGCTACACCGACTGTCCAGGATAGGACCTAGGTACTTCATGAACTGGTTAACCTCGACTTCAGTGTCACCTACCCGGACGCGTGAGCTGGGCGGTTCATGGCGCTTAAGTAGGCTATGAAACCATATCGCCCAGTTTTCTGAGGTGCTACCCTCAGGCGCAGCTCACGAATCGAATCAGCTAACACAGAGCCGTGAGAAACTCCGCAATATACTTCTTTCCGATAGTCTACTCCGTTCCGTTCGATGAACGTCACCGTTCTGTCGCGCAGATAGGCTTCAATGACAGCCCGCAGGATGAGTGGCACGTCGTGATATTCAAAGGCCGCTCTTATTGCCTGGCAGAGGAGGGTGACGAAAGTGTTGACGATATCAAGGCTAACCGCTAACGCCACCCTCCTGATCGGATTGCCGACTCCGACAGAGAGCGCACACACCTAACAGCGTTCACTGGTGAACGCTCTCGTCGGAATCCAAACTGGTAGTGCGACAGATCAGGTCCCACTAGCGAAAGATACCCGCTGATACGGTCAGAGATAACTCTCTTAAAGAGTTTCCCCGACTCGTTCAGCAGGCATATCGGTCGGAACGCAGAGGGAGAATCTGCAGGCCTTCCTTCCTTTTTCAACAACGAGAGGGAAGATACTAAGGCCGAGACAATTCGTGAAAATCTGCCTCCGTTTGTTCCCCAGTACTGACAAAGCTATCATCAAAGCCCGACCTGGAATACCAACAGATCCAGGCGCAGTGTTGCGGAAAGTTAGCTGCCGCACGAATCGGTCCAGCTTTACCTTCGTCATCTCATATTCGTCGGACTAGAGATCGGGGGACTGTCCTGGACCCTTGGGAAGAGTGTGTCTACCAGTCTCCTCAAGGACACCGGATCAAAACTTTTCGACCATCTTCCCCAACTTAACTCGTGCCGTGCGGTACCGGTTAAGAATAACACCACTCCACCTCCTCTCGTGGGTGTCGTAAAAGGGGTAGTACACCTGAGTATGGATACACCATCTTACTGTGATCGCCAATCCGCATGCCAATTGTGGCGATTATGGCAAACCCCCTATTATAGCAAGGACAAGAAAAAAATAGTAGGGTAATTAATATATATTTATATACATAATTAAAATTAAAAGTTATAGTTTCTATAATATGGCCTTTATTTCCATAGGATACCTGACAAAAAATTTAGAGCAATGGAATCTTTGGAAGTACAATTGTCCGGTTAGCATAGAGACTTGGGGCAGCTGGAGCAGCATTCCAGCGGTTTGTACCATCTCACAGCCGAGAATACGTAGATCTGTTTCCGTTTCTATGTCAAAACCTTCAGCGCGTGAAGATGATTCCTTGAGTGTGGATTCTGGTAGAAGAGGGTTTTCTAATTGAAATAAAACCGTTCTGCCTGTAATGTAACACACTTAGTTTCGTTTGATTTTGCAGTATTGAACACATAATATTATTTTTCTATTTACATCTTTCACACAGTTCTTAATCAATGTTTGTTCAACCCTTGCCACTGGTCACATTCAGATACAGTCACTTTTAATATTCGCATTGATATTAATCACTGCTGGAGAGAGTTTCATTGGGAAATACACCACGATAAAACACCACGAGTCGTGCTTGAGTGTGAATTGTGGTAGAAGATGGTTTTCTAATTGAAATAAAAACCTTTCTTCCTGTAATGGTGGGCGTCGTATCACTTACTTTCGTCTGATTTTGCAGTATTGAAGACATAATGTTGTTTTTCTATTAATCACTGGTCGTGAGAATTTCACTGGGATGTACAATAAAACACCACGAGACGTGCTACACACTGGGCTTCACGCAACTGAATGATAATAACGCTGGACAAATTCATCATGACACCAAAAATCTTGCCCCTCTTTTTTGTTGACGGGGTGGAAAATCCCTTCGGATCGCTGGCTCCTCAGGGACGCAGGAGCCAGGAGTATGTGGTGTTTCAACTAAAATCCACACCGGCAGCCGGTCTCAGGCGTCTTACTCCGAAGGGTCCCCACCCAGGTCATGTTATTTCAGGTCCCCTCCAGGATCAACACCGTGCCTGGTCAGACTCTCTCCTGGGGGATACTACAAAGGTACCCGCTATTCTGGTTTTTGCGAACAGGCTGCATTGCTGTCGCCGACCGCAGCGATTTATTCACCGCCAGAGGTAATTTACCTGCCCCTAGCCTCACCCTAATCACTTATTATTCCAAGAATTGAAATCATGATAAATAAGGTAATGAAGAAAGTTTTAAAGTTTACTTGTTAACTACACAATTTTTTGAGCTAAATACTATTTGCGATGGATCATCAAGTTGAAGGAATTTTTATTAAAATTGTAAATAGTAAATGGATATACACTTTTTATATTCCCTGCTCTTTTATAATGCTTTTATTAGCTTGGCAGGTATGTATGTACTTATGCATGCAAAGGAATCTATGAACGGAACGAAATATATATTAATTTATCAATCTTCAAGATTAACGACTTTTGCCGTAACTATCTAAAAACGCTGGTACTATCTGATAATGCTACATAATAGGGCGAGTATCCAAAGCTTACTCATACGTGTCTTTCTTGGTGTACAATGAGAAAACACACGTGATTTGTTTTTGTTTCTTTAACACGTATTTAAATTTTTATCATTACACGATTGAATAAGGTCTGAATTTAGTTTAATTCGATTTAAAATGAGGATCTTCTTCTCATATTTTACTTGTTTCTACGGTCATGATTTTTGAATAGTTTTTCCAATTCGAAAGATAAGTGCCGTTAGTGTGTAAAGCTAACTTTCCATTTTCAAAGATCGTCCGTGTGATGACGGATTAAGAATACATAGTGTTACCATCCCTATTCGTCCCGTGGGTGTCGTAAAGGTGAGTAAGGGAACAAAGTATGCCAGACAACATCATTACAAAGAGAAGGAAAACTTGAAACAAACCCTATTCCAACCCGTCTGGCCAGCGTGGTATAGTAGGCCAAAACCTCCTAGCTAAGGAGAGGCCTATGTCCAGCAGTGGACTGTAAAAGGCTGTTGATGTTGATGATGATGAAAGATGTTCCGTGTATACAAACAATATTTCGTCGAGTGGATGATAATTCAGTTTAGTTTTAATTTAGTCTTTAATCTAGCCCAAAGTTGTTTGTGTTTTTAAGGACAGCATTGTTGGGCAAAATCTTGACACTTGTAACGTTTGCGGACGACGTGGGGGATAAGAACGCGAGGGGGCCACCATTGTATTTACTTGAGCTCCTCCGTAATAATAATAGCCGTATTCCGAGAACTCCTAGTTCCAAGAATTGTAGACAACAATAGAAACCAATGCAGGTGGTTCGGTAATGGTAATATGCAAGCACAAGCAATAGCTTCTTGGGGCAATCTCATAAACACATCTGTGAGTGAGTCATCATTCAAATAATTGAATGCCATTTGCATCAGGTTAAGGTTTGTTCTCACACTGTAAAAATTGTAGGTACACTAACATCAGTTTGTGTGAATGTTTCACATGAATTCAAAATCCCAAAACTTTCTAAGAAAACATTTCGGCTATGATGATTTCGCTGACTATGTGATGATATATGTATATAAGACCAAATTTCCAATACAGATTTCAATCGTATCAAACACCCACTTTTCGTTAGTGTTTTGGTCTCACATAATAGGTAGACCTATTGCCGCTAATCGGTCGTCCATCAACAGGTGCACCAGTTGCAGGTGAGGTTGACTTGGAACCCTATGTGCCCTACCATAAATCGCCTCGAACGACCTCGGTGGCGCAGCGGTAGTGAATGCGACTGCTGTGCTTGAGATCTCGGGTTCGATTCCCGGTTTGGGCTAAATGTTTGTATGATCTGCAAATACTTGTTTCGAAGTTTGGATGTTTTCTGTGTATGTATTTAACAAAAAAAAGTATATAAGTATTCTATCAGTCAGTCTAGTTATCACAGCACGAGCTCTGCTTAGTTTGAAACTAGATGGCGTTGTGTGTCAAATGTCTGAAATATTTATTTATTTAATAATCCACAATTAGTTGGTTAATGCGGAGTGCGTACGCTACCGCGACGCTGAAGAGACAATCAAATGCCAGTGGAGTAATTACTTGAGATGTTGTTTGTGTAAATAATAAACACATGATTCCGAATCAACTTTATTTAGCATACACAACCGAAATATAACAAGAACATTACGATAATTAAACACATTCGCAATATCAACAGGATTATTCCACTTAATTAATTATTGGAACCAATCAGGACACAAGCATAGTCGTAATAATAATTAAATAACACACAAATAAAACAAATATCCAATAAATCTCGACTACAAAATGAATAGCCGACCTGTTGGTCTAATGGTAAGCGACTCTGGTTGCTCAGCCGGCGGTTGTGGGTCCGATTCCATACAGGACAAATGATTGTATGATGAACCATTTAAACTATTGTTCTGTCTGGGTGTAATTTATCTATAATATGATGTATTCCTAGCCTGTGTACCCTTAACAGTGTACAAGTGTGTGCGCAAAGAGGTGCACTCTCTGTTCTCTTACTTTCACAATCCGATGGGACTGCTATTCGACAGGGGAGAGATCAGACCGATGGCCTTACGTGCACTCTGAGGCACGGCTTGGTAATATATAAGTAGGTTTATCAGCAGTCTGGTTGCCATATTACAGAGTCTGCCTAGTTTGGGATCAGACTGCCATGTGTGAGGTCTGTAAAGTTATTATTGTCAATATTATAAATAGACCGTGTCGTGGACGCCTCAGATACGGCCGTACTATCTCTAACTAGACAAAGCTCTGCAGTATTATTGGTTAAGAATTCTGACTGCTGAGTCCACCTACAGGTATTGGGCCATAATTTTTTATTAAAACTCTCATTTCATGCTCATCATTTCTGTTCCTAAGTCATTTGAGGATAATCAACGATCATAATATCCTTCACCTTAAGTCCAAGTTGGTAGAAGAAGGCTGAGTTTTGAAATCATTGAAGAAACAGGGAAAGAATTGCCGAATACTCTGTGAAGTCTTCTCTGAAGTATGACTTCGAGATCTGGGCGTATCTAACATGCTGGTTGCTCTGTGGAACCCATCTGCAAAGGTTTGACCTCGTTAGAGACGCCCCCACCGGACTGACACCCAGATATAACAACAGTGACCCGCCTGTAGTCGCAGGCGGCGCAGAGGACCCCGACCCCGGAAAATTACGCCGAGACCCCTCCTCTAAAGGAGTCTACCAGAAGAACCACAAGTATGGCAAAACAAGCAGAAAATACATTTTTAATCACCAGGTGCTAACCACAGCTTGTGTCCCAACGTGCCACATTATTGTACCCTTTGAATGAACCATAAACAATGTTACCCAGATTAAGAGATATACCACTTCTAAGAACAATTATACGAGAAGTCAACTTATAACTATGACAGTGACGAGCTTAGTTTCCAAAATAGGATCTCCTTTGAAGTCGGTTGCAAAAGACTCCACAATCACCAAGTTCTTTATTAATTCTAACCGACCCTTATAATATACCATTCTTTTAGCCAGACACAAACAAGTCATCATACAATTTCTGCCTCTGACATTCACTTGACCACCATCGTGGATTTTTCGATAATACAAACACTTAGTAGGTAAATTAGTTGAAATTTATCACCAAATGTCAGAATTAGTTGGTCACCGGTTCAAAATTTATCAGCGTTACTAGCAGACATCTGTTAATTCAACAGCCTTTTTACAGTCCACTGCTGGCTTAGCCCTCTCCTTAGCAAGGAGGTTTTGGCCTACTATACCACGCTGGCCAGACGGGTTGGAATAGGGTTTGTTCCACGTTTATCTTCTCTTTGTGGTGATATTTTCTTGAATAGTTTGTTCCCTTAGTCGCCTCTTACGACACCCACGGGATGAATAGAGGTGGTAACACTATGCATTCTCAATCCGTCACCAAACGGACGTATAGGCTAAAAGTTCTCGAAAATAGAACTCATCACGTCTTCCTTACTAAAATCCAACTAAATCTGTCACTATGGTGGCAAACGTCAACTAATAGTGACAAAGACAAGTGTCAAGCGAGTGTCAGTGACACTTACAGCTTTTAGAACACGGGGAATCATACTTAGATACATTTTCTAATAATAATAATACATTAATTTGTCAGAATATACAGAATGTCTAGTGAAAATAAATTACAAAACAAAAACCTTGCCCTAAAAAATAATAACCAAAATATATTATTATTCGTTAATAACTGCGATACAAAATATATGATCTCAAATAACTACAAAAAAAAAACAAACGCATAACACACACTAATACAGTCAAGACCAAGAATACGGACACACTTGCCGGATATATACGGATATATTTGTAAAGTATAAGTGGCAATATCTAAGCCAGTCGATCCACTGGTGGATCAAGATGTGGATCTAACTAGACACGGGAAAAATATGCATCATCTTAGAGTTATCACAAACATTATATAATACGCGTTCTACTGCAGCAAGTGTGTCCTTATCTTAGTGAAATAATACTAGTTACATAAAAAAAAAATATTATAAGAGATTCGACTTAAAATATTTATTAGTAAAAGCCACAGGAATGTCAAACAGTTGTGAATATAAGGTAAGTATAACAGCATGACTACATCCGAACAGATTGAGCGGCTATGATCATCATCAATTATCATCAACAGGCTTTACTACACTGTTGGACATGGCCCCCTTCTTTAGAAAGGCGTTTGGCCCACTATATCACACCAGATGAGCATAAGCCTTGTGTGAAGTTTTTCTTCTCTAATTAGTGCTGTCGTTCGGTGTAATTTACTTCCTTAGTCGGTTCTGACGACACCCGCAGATAGTATTAATCCTATGGTTACATTTGATGCAAAATAATAATACCAACTTTGCCAATTAACGTTCCCTTTATAGAACACCGGTTCACGTCTTATTCTCTATTGGTAATATTGTCTCTGCTCATCACAGAGGCTGTTATACAAAATTTGAAAGTCTTATCCTTGGAATTGGAAAAAGTAACGTTTGTTTCCAATATACTATGCAAAGCTGGTATCCAAAAGTGAGTTAGGGTTGCTAGATTGAAATTGTCACTTATTTAATACTGCAACACATAATATGATTATATATATGTGGTTTTTAGTAATTTTTATTGTATCTTAGTATAACTAGAGTATGGTAACGCTGGTTTATAGAAGTTATAGGAGCTTATAAGGACTTTGAAGCAGTAAAAACAGAATAATATACTCATGCATGACACAGTATCTGAAATCGCGTCCTGAAACAAAAATTATAAATCAAATATTCCGCTTAAAGAAGACTGAGGATCTAGTGTGAGTTTATTTCACACCCTCTCAACGGCATCGACCGCATTCAACGTAGCAATTCACCTACATTGGACTCTTCATCAACTTTTCATAAGAGAGATTTGATGTAAAATAAACTCACACTAGGCTCTCTGGAGCTGTTATGGTCTAAGTTTGTATTTTTATCTTCGTCTGATCATCATTATCAACGAACAGCCTTTTTACAGTCCACTGCTGGACATAAGCATCTCCTTAACAAGGATGTTTTGACCTACTATACCTCGCTGGCCAGATGTGTTGGAATAGGGTTCGTTGCCAGTTTTGTTTTTCTTTGTAATGATACTTCGTCTGATCATGTAGTTGGTAAATAGCAAAGATTTGAAATGCATAATTTTTATTACCATCTTATGCCCCTGCTCCACGCAGGCCCCTCCTTAGAAGGGAAGTTTTGGCCTAGTATACCACTCTGGCAGATAGGAAGCTTGTCTTTGGGTCAAGCCTACTTTCTGTTTTTAATATTGCAGTTTGTTTCCTTGGCCGGCTGTTACGACACCCACGGAATGAATCGGGTGGTAACACTGTATGTTCTCATTTCATCACCATTTTGATAAAACGTATATGATGCTACACAAGATGTAAGTTATTTAACAAAAATCTGGCAACTGTGCATAATTCATAACGAACCTGCTTTTAGTACAGGAACAGTTCAGGGAAGTACTTGGTGTAGGGAGGTACGTTCTGTTGGTAGGACTTCTGTCCAGCGGGGGAACACGAGCCCGACACGGGCAGCAACGGCTCCTCGTTTATTGAGTTGAAGATTTCTTCCAATTTGTCCTGGATCTCGTACTGGAATATAAATTAATTTGTTAGATGAACGCGTTAGTGATAGTTTTCAGTTGGATGTATCTATCTGCCTGTCTGTCTGTTGGATGTATGTGTTGCCTTCACGAATACACGTTAAACGGATACAGGACACTCAAATTCAAAACAACAAATTGGGGATTGTTTAGTCCCTAAACATATCGAGATGGAACCAATAATATTCAGCGCAGTAGAAAGCAGAGAGGTGATTACTTAAAAGACCAAGTTATCTGTGCAGGTAGCAGACGTCTCTATGCAGATTCAAGTTTCGTTTATGAGATAAAACTACGTATACTCGTAAATGCACACACAGACAACTTGCTTATGCTCTTTTAGAATTGTAATTTAGGTATGACTAATACAACGGGTGAACGATCAAGTATTTAGTAATGCAGAAAGTTTCTAATGCAGGTTTCTGTTTATTTCGTAGTTTCAAACTAAACAGATTTTGTATTGTGATAGGTAGATTGATTGATACATTTTTTTGTCATGACATACATATTGCACAAAGAAAACGATCAAATTACAAAAAGAAATTGTAGAACATACAAACATTGAGTTTGACTTAGAAATTGAATGCAGGAATTCAAGCACAGTAATTGCATATGTTACCACTGAACCATTGAAGCAGTCAAGTAAACAAACAGGAGCATTTTATTTTAAAATGAAGTTTCACAAGAGACAATAAGATCTAATACTGCATTGTCTTTTACTCAAACATTTCGAACAAATCATGAAAAGTGTCAAGATCATCTGAGCGTTCATATAAGGCATTGTATTAATAAATGACTTCACACATCTCACATACGGCTGTATGATTCCAAATTAGGCAGAGCTTGTGCTATGTAACCAGACTGCTCATAAATATATAGTTTTTTTAAAAAAAAAGACAACGCCCGCGCTGGGAATAAATCCTGTGGCGCGGGGGGTTTTACCAACATACAAGAAACGGACACAAGGAACAAGAACTCGTGGATTAGACACGCGTGGTACCTGCGGCTGCGTGATGTGCTTGAGGTGGTCGAAGGGCGCGGTGCGGAAGGCGCTGTTGAGCGTGGCGCGGCGCCGCTGCAGCTCGCGCCGCTCCGCCTCGCCCGGGCCGCCCGCCGCGCGCCGCAGCGCCTCCAGGCTCACGCTCTCCGCGCCGCCCAAAGCCTGCGCCACCCAAACGTGCCTTTCGCTTTATACTCACGACTACTTCCACCTCCGAATAGGCTAGGTGACACCTTAGTCGAATTACTTACTTTTTATCTTCTGTCAAAACGACAGTTTTGTATGAAAAATGTACTAATTACACAATTGTGACGTCACCGTCTTAGACTACTCCATTGAACGATATATTTTACTGTATATTTGATTGAAATTTGTAATAATAATACAAAGCTATGTTAATTGCATTTGTCGAGATGTTTCGCAATATTAGTTTTAATGAATTGGACATTGATATTTACCTTATATACCCAATTCAGTGTGCCGTTAGAGGTCCGATAAAAATCGCGCAAAAATCCTTGGAAAAACTATTCAGGTAACACCTATTGCACTAGTAACCGAACTCAAATAATCTTGGCAGTAATAAAAAATAACGAGACAATTGTTTAGTACCGAGAAGCCGTGGTTTTCTAGTCCAATCGGCCGATACTATGTTTTCCCACGGCTTCCAAATACTATTCGGCCGTAGAATACTCTAATGGTAATAAACTAAACTAAACTAAATACTCCAACTACAATTGCAAACATTAGTTCAGCTCCCTAGCCAAGTTGACATTCTACAAACATAAACATTATTGGAAACTGAGAAATTTTTGGAATAGCGTCTCTAAACGTTAAGTCACGTGGTCAAAACAAAATATTGGCTAATAATACAAAAGCATACGTTAACGATTGTTGAAAGAGAATCGACGCGAAACATCTTGACTAATGAGGCTATATTAACTAAGTGGTGTGTTATGAATTCTCTCTTTAAATATGCAACAAATTCTACATTTTTTTATATACGTACTCCAGGCTGGCACCTGTCTCTTCTCATATTATTGGCACTGTAAGTATGGGTATATCATTAAAAAATACCAAATCGACTTTCAAAATAATGGTTCTGAGGGAATCTCTCGCTACCGGCCGTCATACGCTCCATGGTCGGTAGCGACGTTTGTTTTACTGCGGTCGCAACCTTCTGCTAAGACGTACATAATTTCGCGGAAGGAAGCGGCGGAGAAGCTCCGGCACAACGTCCTCCACTCGGACCAAAGTGGCCGCCGGCGAACCGGGTGGCGGAGGCGTGCACACCAGCGTCTCCTGCCGCCTTGAGTGTGGCCGCATGTGGACGGGATGGATTTTACCCTCCATCTGCCATAATCGTCGTAATAACAGCTGTTCCCGGATCCCTTCCATGTCAGGCGCAAAGTGGCGCACCGTGTGGGTTTAGTCGGTCCGATTCCGACACACCACCCCGCCGTAAACCCTGATGGGTGACGGTCCGAAGCGGTTTCCACGCGTTAAAAAAAAAGGGTCGCTAGTCATATTTATAGTGAAAGTCGTACTGTACAGTAACATTATTATATATAGTCTATATAGTCCCCGTGTTTGACCCAGGCGGAGAACCTAAGTATGTGAAAGAAGTATGGGTGCGCCACCGTTCTGTGTACCTGGAAGTCATATGGTACGGTTTATGGGCACTGTTCTTTCGCGTTTTAATTCTTATAGATATTTGGTTTTGATAAGTGATGTCATAAGACTTCGAATACATCATTTTTATATTTTTATACTAAATTATTAATCAATAGTTACAATATTTTTTTTATTTTTAGTGCGTCTCTATTTTGATAGGTAATTTTATTTAAGTGAATGTGGGTAGATCCACTAATTGTGTGACCTGTATGAGATAGTGTCTTTCAAATAAGACAAACGAAGAAAATCTACTTCTACGTCCATTTAAAAAATACTTGTAAAAAGCGCAAAAATAGGTTATCCATAAAACGAGCTTTCTAGAAAATATAGCTCACATATTTGTCAGACCAAGAGTTACATACAAACATAAAATCACGCCCGTTTACAGAGACATGTGCATCTGCTTACTCCTCCGGGGCAAACAGACGCGATTTATTCATTTATTAAACGCTCACTCTGCGCCAGTGTATTAGTCCCAAGTTATAAGTGGCGAGCTTATTGCCGCTAATAGGACTTTTTTATTTGCCAGAGCCTGTGTTATATTCACGTTACACAGACGACATCCCACTCACCGAAGGAGCGCAACTAGCGCTGTACGCCGACGACGCGTCGTACATAGCGTCTAGCATCTCGCTCCGCCGCGATGAAATTACAACACTAACACGACGTTCTGCCCACATAGCTGTCGCAATGGCGGCTTACAGTAAACGTGGATGAAACACAGGCGATACTTATATTAGCTGGGAGGAACACCCCAACCCATTCCAACCTCACAGACAAGAGGTCTCGTGGACGTCGACTGTAAAATACCTGGGGATCACCATCGACCGCCACCTAACTCGCGCGTGTGAGGGCAACACGCGCCCTGTTGCATCCAGTACTCCGTTCCCTTTTGGGTATGTACAAGTTATAAGTACGCACCCAACTCACTTACGTAAGTCCCTCCTGGTACATCCTCACCAACGAGACCGGCCGCCGACAACTGCACGCGCAACGATCACTTGCGCTGGACGAAGTCGAGCAGACGCCCCGATACGTGAGGAACGACTTCATCGAAAAGGACCCTAAGATGGAGCCTGCACGCACACATCAAGCGACTCGCCACCAGCTTTTTCGAGTGCACTGATACCTCTGCCTGGACCCATATTATGGGCTTAGCACCGTGGCACGCCCGACCATCTAATAAAAAGCGATTACCACGCGACCTTGTCGTGGATTGAAACCAAAGAGAGGCCTCTGAAGGGCAGTCTTCTGTGTTCCAGGTGCGGGCAGTTCACTCCCTCACCACTTCTTTATCCTCCCCAGACACTCCTCTCGACCCATCGTAATTTTTGTAGTGAGCCCGGGAATCGAATCCGTAACAAAAATTTTTTAATTGTTCAATGATCGAGCCTATGATGCGATTCTGCCCGCCTGCAAGCGCCATTGTCTGCCTGACCCGTGTAGGAACGCTTTCCGAACAACCGCCGCTCCGCAGCGCCGCGAGGGAAGCCAGTATGGGAACTTCAAAATTCCCATACATTTTCGCAGGCAAAGCGCCTGCTGAAAATGTAATGGCAGTGAATCGCGTGCGTGCGGGGGAGCTCTTATCTGCCTCATTCGCCTCTCAACATCGTTTTTGTTGCAGTTCTTGTCGCTGCGCCCTTTGCAGGGCGATGTAAAGACCACGAAGTACGTTTCGCCGTAGCATTCTAGGCTCATGATCTTACGCAACCCCTTCACCATTCCGACTGACAGAACAAACTTCTTGCCGTGGTCCCGGGAGATTAGGTAACAGACGATACACCTCGCACTCGGTGGACTAATCGCCCGAAATGGTTTTCGAAGCTACACCGACTGTCCAGGATAGGACCTAGGTACTTCATGAACTGGTTAACCTCGACTTCAGTGTCACCTACCCGGACGCGTGAGCTGGGCGGTTCATGGCGCTTAAGTAGGCTATGAAACCATATCGCCCAGTTTTCTGAGGTGCTACCCTCAGGCGCAGCTCATGAATCGAATCAGCTAACACAGAGCCGTGAGAAACTCCGCAATATACTTCTTTCCGATAGTCTACTCCGTTCCGTTCGATGAACGTCACCGTTCTGTCGCGCAGATAGGCTTCAATGACAGCCCGCAGGATGAGTGGCACGTCGTGATATTCAAAGGCCGCTCTTATTGCCTGGCAGAGGAGGGTGACGAAAGTGTTGACGATATCAAGGCTAACCGCTAACGCCACCCTCCTGATCGGATTGCCAACTCCGACAGAGAGCGCACACACCTAACAGCGTTCACTGGTGAACGCTCTCGTCGGAATCCAAACTGGTAGTGCGACAGATCAGGTCCCACTAGCGAAAGATACCCGCTGATACGGTCAGAGATAACTCTCTTAAAGAGTTTCTCCGACTCGTTCAGCAGGCATATCGGTCGGAACGCAGAGGGAGAATCTGCAGGCCTGCCTTCCTTTTTCAACAACGAGAGGGAAGATACTAAGGCCGAGACAATTCGTGAAAATCTGCCTCCGTTTGTTCCCCAGTACTGACAAAGCTATCATCAAAGCCCGACCTGGAATACCAACAGATCCAGGCGCAGTGTTGCGGAAAGTTAGCTGCCGCACGAATCGGTCCAGCTTTACCTTCGTCATCTCATATTCGTCGGACTAGAGATCGGGGGACTGTCCTGGACCCTTGGGAAGAGTGTGTCTACCAGTCTCCTCAAGGACACCGGATCAAAACTTTTCGACCATCTTCCCCAACTTAACTCGTGTCGTGCGGTACCGGTTAAGAATAACACCACTCCACCTCCTCTCGTGGGTGTCGTAAAAGGGGTAGTACACCTGAGTATGGATACACCATCTTACTGTGATCGCCAATCCGCATGCCAATTGTGGCGATTATGGCAAACCCCCCATTATAGCAAGGACAAGAAAAAAATAGTAGGGTAATTAATATATATTTATATACATAATTAAAATTAAAAGTTATAGTTTCTATAATATGGCCTTTATTTCCATAGGATACCTGACAAAAAATTTAGAGCAATGGAATCTTTGGAAGTACAATTGTCCGGTTAGCATAGAGACTTGGGGCAGCTGGAGCAGCATTCCAGCGGTTTGTACCATCTCACAGCCGAGAATACGTAGATCTGTTTCCGTTTCTATGTCAAAACCTTCAGCGCGTGAAGATGATTCCTTGAGTGTGGATTCTGGTAGAAGAGGGTTTTCTAATTGAAATAAAACCGTTCTTCCTGTAACGTAACACACTTAGTTTCGTTTGATTTTGCAGTATTGAACACATAATATTATTTTTCTATTCACATCTTTCACACAGTTCTTAATCAATGTTTGTTCAACCCTTGCCACTGGTCACATTCAGATACAGTCACTTTTAATATTCGCATTGATATTAATCACTGCTGGAGAGAGTTTCATTGGGAAATACACCACGATAAAACACCACGAGTCGTGCTTGAGTGTGAATTGTGGTAGAAGATGGTTTTCTAATTGAAATAAAAACCTTTCTTCCTGTAATGGTGGGCGTCGTATCACTTACTTTCGTCTGATTTTGCAGTATTGAAGACATAATGTTGTTTTTCTATTAATCACTGGTCGTGAGAATTTCACTGGGATGTACAATAAAACACCACGAGACGTGCTACACACTGGGCTTCACGCAACTGAATGATAATAACGCTGGACAAATTCATCATGACACCAAAACTCTTGTCCCTCTTTTTTGTTGACGGGGTGGAAAATCCCTTCGGATCGCTGGCTCCTCAGGGACGCAGGAGCCAGGAGTATGTGGTGTTTCAACTAAAATCCAC
Organism: Hypercompe scribonia; assembly: GCA_949316085.1. NCBI lineage: Eukaryota > Metazoa > Arthropoda > Insecta > Lepidoptera > Erebidae > Hypercompe > Hypercompe scribonia. The sequence goes on from OX438986.1 coordinate 16,151,795, forward strand.
ACCGGCAGCCGGTCTCAGGCGTCTTACTCTGAAGGGTCCCCACCCAGGTCATGTTATTTCAGGTCCCCTCCAGGATCAACACCGTGCCTGGTCAGACTCTCTCCTGGGGGATACTACAAAGGTACCCGCTATTCTGGTTTTTGCGACCAGGCTGCATTGCTGTCGCCGACCGCAGCGATTTATTCACCGTCAGAGGTAATTTACCTGCCCCTAGCCTCACCCTAATCACTTATTATTCCAAGAATTGAAATCATGATAAATAAGGTAATGAAGAAAGTTTTAAAGTTTACTTGTTAACTACACAATTTTTTGAGCTAAATACTATTTGCGATGGATCATCAAGTTGAAGGAATTTTTATTAAAATTGTAAATAGTAAATGGATATACACTTTTTATATTCCCTGCTCTTTTATAATGCTTTTATTAGCTTGGCAGGTATGTATGTACTTATGCATGCAAAGGAATCTATGAACGGAACGAAATATATATTAATTTATCAATCTTCAAGATTAACGACTTTTGCCGTAACTATCTAAAAACGCTGGTACTATCTGATAATGCTACATAATAGGGCGAGTATCCAAAGCTTACTCATACGTGTCTTTCTTGGTGTACAATGAGAAAACACACGTGATTTGTTTTTGTTTCTTTAACACGTATTTAAATTTTTATCATTACACGATTGAATAAGGTCTGAATTTAGTTTAATTCGATTTAAAATGAGGATCTTCTTCTCATATTTTACTTGTTTCTACGGTCATGATTTTTGAATAGTTTTTCCAATTCGAAAGATAAGTGCCGTTAGTGTGTAAAGCTAACTTTCCACTTTCAAAGATCGTTCGTGTGATGACGGATTAAGAATACATAGTGTTACCATCCCTATTCGTCCCGTGGGTGTCGTAAAAGGCGACTAAGGGAACAAAGTATGCAAGACAACATCATTACAAAGAGAAAGAAAACTTAAAACAAACCCTATTCCAACCCGTCTGGCCAGCGTGGTATAGTAGGCCAAAAGCTCCTAACTAAGGAGAGGCCTATGTCCAGCAGTGGACTGTAAAAGGCTGTTGATGTTGATGATGATGAAAGATGTTCCGTGTATACAAACAATATTTCGTCGAGTGGATGATAATTCAGTTTAGTTTTAATTTAGTCTTTAATCTAGCCCAAAGTTGTTTGTGTTTTTAAGGACAGCATTGTTGGGCAAAATCTTGACACTTGTAACGTTTGCGGACGACGTGGGGGATAAGAACGCGAGGGGGCCACCATTGTATTTACTTGAGCTCCTCCGTAATAATAATAGCCGTATTCCGAGAACTCCTAGTTCCGAGAATTGTAGACAACAATAGAAACCGATGCAGGTGGTTCGGTAATGGTAATATGCAAGCACAAGCAATAGCTTCTTGGGGCAATCTCATAAACACATCTGTGAGTGAGGCATCATTCAAATAATTGAATGCTATTTGCATCAGGTTAAGGTTTGTTCTCACACTGTAAAAATTGTAGGTACACTAACATCAGTTTGTGTGAATGTTTCACATGAATTCAAAATCCCAAAACTTTCTAAGGAAACATTTCGGCTCTGATGATTTCGTTGACTATGTGATGATATATGTATATAAGACCAAATTTCCAGTACAGATTTCAATCGTATCAAACACCCACTTTTCGTTAGTGTTTTGGTCTCACATAATAGGTAGACCTATTGCCGCTAATCGGTCGTCCATCAACAGGTGCACCAGTTGCAGGTGAGGTTGACTTGGAACCCTATGTGCCCTACCATAAATCGCCTCGAACGACCTCGGTGGCGCAGCGGTAGTGAATGCGACTGCTGTGCTTGAGATCTCGGGTTCGATTCCCGGTTTGGGCTAAATGTTTGTATGATCTGCAAATACTTGTTTCGAAGTTTGGGTGTTTTCTGTGTATGTATTTAACAAAAAAAAGTATATAAGTATTCTATCAGTCAGTCTAGTTATCACAGCACGAGCTCTGCTTAGTTTGAAACTAGATAGCGTTGTAGGTCAAATGTCTGAAATATTTATTTATTTAATAATTCATAATTAGTTGGTCAATATGGGTGCGTACGCTACCACGACGCTGAAGAGACAATCAAATGCCAGTGGAGTAATTACTTGAGATGTTGTTTGTGTAAATAATAAACACATGATTCCGAATCAACTTTATTTAGCATACACAACCGAGATATAACAAGTACATTATGATAAGTAAACACATTCGCAATATCAACAGGATTATTATACCTAAATAATTATTGGAAGCAATCAGGACACAAGCATAGTCGTAATAATAATCAAATAACACGCAAATAAAACAAATATCCATTAGGTCTCGACTACAAAATGAATAGCCGACCTGTTGGTCTAATGGTAAGCGACTCTGGTTGCTCAGCCGGCGGTTGTGGGTCCGATTCCATACAGGACAAATGATTGTGTGATGAACCATTTAAACATTTGTTCTGTCCGGGTGTAATTTATCTATAATATAAGGTATACCTAGCCTGTGTACCCTCAACAGTGTACAAGTGTGTGCGCAAAGAGGTGCACTCTCTGTTCTCTCACTTTCACAATCCGATGGGACTGCTATTCGACAGGGGAGAGATCAGACCGACGGCTTTACGTGCACTCTGAGGCACGGCTTGGTAATATATAAGTAGGTTTATCAGCAGTCTGGTTGCCATATTACAGAGTCTGCCTAGTTTGGGATCAGACTGCCATGTGTGAGGTCTGTAAAGTTATTATTGTCATTATTATAAATAGACCGTGTCGTGTACGCCTCAGACAGGGTCGTACCATCTCTAACTAGACAAAGCTCTGCAGTACTATTGGTTAAGAATTCTGACTGCTGTGTCCACCTACAGGTATTGGGCCATAATTTTTTTCAAAACTTTCATTTTATGCTCATCATTTCTGTTCCTAAGTCATTTGAGGATACTCGAGGATCATAATATCCTTCACCTTAAGTCCAAGTTGGTAGAAGAGGGTTGAGTTTTGAAATCATTGAAGAAACAGGGAAAGAATTGCTGAATACTCTGTGAAGTCTTCTCTGAAGTATGACTTCGAGATCTGGGCGTATCTAACATGCTGGTTGCTCTGTGGAACCCATCTGCAAAGGTTTGACCTCGTTAGAGACGCCCCCACCGGACTGACACCCAGATATAACAACAGTGACCCGCCTGTAGTCGCAGGCGGCGCAGAGGACCCCGACCCCGGAAAATTACGCCGAGACCCCTCCTCTAAAGGAGTCTACCAGAAGAACCACAAGTATGGCAAAACAAGCAGAAAATACATTTTTAATCACCAGGTGCTAACCACAGCTTGTGTCCCAACGTGCCACATTATTGTACCCTTTGAATGAACCATAAACAATGTTACCCAGATTAAGAGATATACCACTTCTAAGAACAATTATACGAGAAGTCAACTTATAACTATGACAGTGACGAGCTTAGTTTCCAAAATAGGATCTCCTTTGAAGTCGGTTGCAAAAGACTCCACAATCACCAAGTTCTTTATTAATTCTAACCGACCCTTATAATATACCATTCTTTTAGCCAGACACAAACAAGTCATCATACAATTTCTGCCTCTGACATTCACTTGACCACCATCGTGGATTTTTCGATAATACAAACACTTAGTAGGTAAATTAGTTGAAATTTATCACCAAATGTCAGAATTAGTTGGTCACCGGTTCAAAATTTATCAGCGTTACTAGCAGACATCTGTTAATTCAACAGCCTTTTTACAGTCCACTGCTGGCTTAGCCCTCTCCTTAGCAAGAAGGTTTTGGCCTACTATACCACGCTGGCTAGACGGGTTGGAATAGGGTTTGTTCCAAGTTTACCTTCTCTTTGTGGTGATATTTTCTTGAATAGTTTGTTCCCTTAGTCGCCTTTTACGACACCCACGGGATGAATAGAGGTGGTAACACTATGTATTCTTAATCCGTCACCACACGGATGTTGAAGCTAAGAGTTCTTGAAAAAATTAACTCATTACGTCTTCCTTACTAAAATCCAACTAAACCTGTCACTATGGTGACAAACGTCAACTAATAGTGACAAAGACAAGTGTCAAGCGAGTGTCAGTGACACTTACAGCTTTTAGAACACGGGGAATCATACTTAGATACATTTTTTAATAATAATAATACATTAATTTGTCAGAATATACAGAATGTCTAGTGAAAATAAATTACAAAACAAAAACCTTGCCCTAAAAAATAATAACCAAAATATATTATTATTCGTTAATAACTGCGATACAAAATATATGATCTCAAATAACTACAAAAAAAAAACAAACGCATAACACACACTAATACAGTCAAGACCAAGAATACGGACACACTTGCCGGATATATACGGATATATTTGTAAAGTATAAGTGGCAATATCCAAGCCAGTCGATCCACTGGTGGATCAAGATGTGGATCTAACTAGACACGGGAAAAATATGCATCATCTTAGAGTTATCACAAACATTATATAATACGCGTTCTACTGCAGCAAGTGTGTCCTTATCTTAGTGAAATAATACTAGTTACATAAAAAAAAAAATATTATAAGAGATTCGATTTAAAATATTTATTAGTAAAAGCCACAGGAATGTCAAACACTTGTAAATATAAGGTAAGTACAATAGCATGACTACATCCGAACAGATTGAGCGGCTATGATCATCATCAATTATCATCAACAGGCTTTACTACACTGTTGGACATGGCCCCCTTCTTTAGAAAGGCGTTTGGCCCACTATATCACACCAGATGAGCATAAGCCTTGTGTGAAGTTTTTCTTCTCTAATTAGTGCTGTCGTTCGGTGTAATTTACTTCCTTAGTCGGTTCTGACGACACCCGCAGGTAGTATTAATCCTACGGTTACATTTGATGCAAAATAATAATACCAACTTTGCCAATTAACGTTCCCTTTAGAGAACACCGGTTCACGTCTTATTCTCTGTTGGTAATATTGTCTCTGCTCATCACAGAGGGTGTTATACAAAATTTGAAAGTCTTATCCTTGGAATTGGAAAAAGTAACGTTTGTTTCCAATATACTATGCAAAGCTGGTATCCAAAAGTGAGTTAGGGTTGCTAGATTGAAATTTTCACTTATTTAATACTGCAACACATAATACGATTATATATATGTGGTTTTTAGTATTTTTTATTGTATCTTAGTATAACTAGAGTATGGTAACGCTGGTTTATAGAAGTTATAGGAGCTTATAAGGACTTTGAAGCAGTAAAAACAGAATAATATACTCATGCATGACACAGTATCTGAAATCGCGTCCTGAAACAAAAATTATAAATTAAATATTCCGCTTAAAGAAGGCCGAGGCCCTAGTGTGAGTTTATTTCACATCCTCTCAATCGTCATCGCCGCATTCAACGTAACAATTGACCTGCACTGAACTCTTCATCAACTTTTCATAGGAGAGATTTGATGTGAAATAAACTCACACTAGGTTCTCTGGAGTGTTATGGTCTAAGTTTTGGCCTAGTATACCACCATGGCAAATAGGAAGCTTGTGTTTGTATCAAGTTTACTTTTCTGGTTTCAGTATTGTAGTTTGTTTCCTTGGCCGGCTGTTACGACACCCACGGAATGAATCGGGTGGTAACACTGTATGTTCTCATTTCATCACCATTTTGATAAAACGTATATGATGCTACACTAGATGTAAGTTATTTAACGAAAATCTGGCAACTGTGCATAATTAATAACCAACCTGCTTTTAGTACAGGAACAGTTCAGGGAAGTACTTGGTGTAGGGAGGTACGTTCTGTTGGTAGGACTTCTGTCCAGCGGGGGAACACGAGCCCGACACGGGCAGCAACGGTTCTTCGTTTATGGAGTTGAAGATTTCTTCCAATTTGTCCTGGATCTCGTACTGGAATATAAATTAATTTGTTAGATGAACGCGTTAGGGATAGTTTTCAGTTGGATGTATCTATCTGCCTGTCTGTCTGTTGGATGTATGTGTTGCCTTCACGAATACACGTTAAACGGATACAGGACACTCAAATTCAAAACAAGAAATTGGGGATTGTTTAGTCCCTAAACATATCGAGATCGAACCAATAATATTCAGCGCAGTAGAAAGCAGAGAGGTGATTACTTAAAAGACCAAGTTATCTGTGCAGGTAGCAGACGTCTCTGTGGAGATTCAAGTTTCGTTTATGAGATAAAACTACGTATACTCATAAATGCACACACAGACAACTTGCTTATGCTCTTGTAGAATTGTAATTTAGGTATGACCAATACAACGGGTGAACAATCAAGTATTTAGTAATGCAGAAAGTTTCTAATGCAGGTTTCTGTTTATTTCGTAGTTTCAAACTAAACAGATTTTGTATTATAATATTGACTGATACATTTTTTTGTCATGACATACATATTGTACAAGGAAAATGCTCAAATTTAAAAAAAAAAAATTGTAGAACATACAAACATTGAGTTTGACTTAGAAATTGAATTCAGGAATTCAAGCACAGTAGTTGCATATGTTACTACTGCACCATTAAGGCAGTCAAGCAAACAAACAGGAGCATAAATAAAATGAAGTTGTATAAGAGACAACAAGATCTAGAAGTGCATTGTCTTTCGCTCAAACATTTTGATCGAATCACGTAGTGTCAAGATCATCTGAGCGTTCACATGAGGTATTGTATTAATAAATGACTTCACACATCTCACACACGGCTGTCTGATTCCAAATTGGGCAGAGTCTGTCCTATATAACTAGACTGTTCATAAACATAGTTTTTTTTAAAAAAACCACAACACCCGCTTTAGGAATAAATCCTGCGTCTCAGGGGACTACAAACATACAGGAAACGGACACAAAGAACACCCAGACTCAGAACAAGAATGGCGCGTACCTGCGGCTGCGTGATGTGCTTGAGGTGGTCGAAGGGCGCGGTGCGGAAGGCGCTGTTGAGCGTGGCGCGGCGCCGCTGCAGCTCGCGCCGCTCCGCCTCGCCCGGGCCGCCCGCCGCGCGCCGCAGCGCCTCCAGGCTCACGCTCTCCGCGCCGCCCGCCGCCTGCGCCACCCAAACGTGCCTTTCGCTTTATACTCACGACTACTTCCACCTCCGAATAGGCTAGGTGACACCTTACAAATAGACGTACTATCCGTGAAAGTTTAATAGAGAATCAGTGCACGCCCAGCGTAATACACTGCGACTCGGACCAAATAGCCGAAGTATATTCGGAAGTAGAGCGCATAATGGCCTCACTTCCTACGTCAACACTGGCCGCAACATCAACGCCGACGGGGACGACAGACGAACAAGACCTAGACACGGTCACCCCCGAAGAAGTCGAAACGATCGTCAAGGGCCTACACGCTCGCAAGGCGCCCGGTTCGGACGGTATCACAAACAGGGTTATAAAACTCTTTCCGGAGAGGCTACTGGTCCTGCTGACGTTCATCTTCAACGCAGCACTCAAAAACAACATCTTTCCACAACAATGGAAAGAAGCCGTTATTATTGGGATACCCAAACCTGGCAAACCAAAGTCCGAACCGACCAGTTATAGACCGATCAGTCTGCTTAAAGGATTAGGCAAGCTATACGAGCGTCTAATCTACAATAGGCTGAAAGCGTATGCCGATGCTAATCTTCTCGTCCCCCACGAGCAATTCGGTTTCCGAACCGAACACTCGTGCGTCCACCAAGTCCACCGCATCGTTGAATACACCAGCGATCGGCTTCAACGCAACCTGTTTACAGGAATCCTCTTCTTCGACGTAGCGAAAGCTTTCGACAAAGTGTGGCACAACGGCTTATTATTTAAGCTGTCCACCATGGGAGTGCCACACGGACTCGTGCTCATCATACGAGACTACTTGTCGAATCGAAGCTTCCGCTACCGAGTAGAAGGGTCACTGTCCACCATTCACCCCATTCAAGCCGGTGTCCCACAAGGGTCCGTGCTCTCCCCCCTACTCTTCACGCTGTATACTAGCGACATTCCGAAACATCGGTATGTGCAGACGGCACTATTCGCAGACGACACGGCTATCTACTGCTCAGGAATGAACCCCTCGACAGTAGCCAAAAAACTCCAGACCGCAGCCAACGCACTGGGCGTTTGGTTCCGGAAATGGAGGATAGAGGTCAACCCCGAGAAAAGCCAGGCGGTGCTGTTTCACAGAAGACAGCTAAGCTTGTATCCTTTGGAGAAGACCCCTCAGATTAGGATGTTCGGCAAGTCTATCCCTTGGGCTAGGCAGGCCAAATACCTAGGCATAACCCTTGACGACCGTCTATCCTTCGGCCCCCACATCAAGGCAGTCCGCAGCCGGGCTGCCTTCGTGCTAGGACGTCTACACTGTTTAATTAACGCGCGTTCAAAATTAAATTTAAAAAACAAAATCCGATTATACACGGCATGCATACGTCCTATAATGACGTACGGTAGCGTAGTATTCGCACACGTTAGGCCACACAGGATCCATAGGCTTCAAACACTACAAAATAATTTCATGCGCAAAGCTACGGGAGCACCGTGGTATGTACGCAACGTCGATCTTCACATCGACCTCAGATTGCCGACCATCAAGCAATTCATAAAACAGTGCTCCCTTAGCTACTTTGACTCTGCTCCGACTCACCCCAACCCTCTAGTGGTTGCGGCCGTAAACTACATACCGAGTAAAATCTCAAAAATACGTCGACCCAAACACGCGTTAGGGGAGTTAGACGACGACATTACACGCGCTCAACGCAGAGCGGACACACTAATTACGAACCGTCCGCGTTTTCGTCCCCGCCGGCGGGGGCGGAACACGCGCCGCGTAAACCGTCAACAAAACATGGGAGTAGGCCGCCCCAGTGTTTCAGCAACACCCCAAGCCGAGGTTCGTACCCCGCAGGGGGTGCCCTTGGGCAATGTTGCTTAATAAATGGCCGGTTGAGAGCCCTCAGCGCTCACCGTAACTAAACCGGGTAAAGTTGTAGAGGCCATCTGAGGCCAACAGCTAAAATCATCATAAAAAAAAAAAAAAAAAAAAAAAATGAAAGTTTAAAGTAGGTTTTAGGTACCGAGTTATTAAAATTTGAATAAGTTATGAGATTCTCTAGGTTTCTTCAGAATATCTCTGCGCAAACAATTAATTCATTGAAGTAGGCGAGATAACACCTTAGTCAAATTAGTTTCTTTTTATCATCTGTCAAAACGACAGTTTTGTATGAAAAATGTACTAAATACCGAATTATGACGTCACCGTTTTAGACTACTCAATTGAACAATATCTTTCACTGTACATTTCATTGAAATTCGTAATAATAATAAAAAGCTATGTTAATTGTATTTGCCGAGATGTTTCGCGATATTAGTTTTCATGAAGTGAACATTGATATTTATTTACGATACAGTCATCTACCCAATTCAGTGTGCCGTTAGAGGTCCGATAAAAATCGCGCAAAAATCCTTGGAAAAACTATTCAGGTAACACCTATTGCACTACTAACCGAACTCAAATAATCTTGGCAGTAATAAAAAATAACGAGACAATTGTTTAGTACCGAGAAGCCATGGTTTTCTAGTCCAATCGGCCGATACTATGTTTTCCCATAGCTTCCCAATACTATTCGGTCGTGAAATACTCTAATGGTAATAAACTAAACTAAACTAAATACTCCAACTACAATTGCAAACATTAGTTCAGCTCCCTAGCCAAGTTGACATTCTACAAACATAAACGTTATTGGAAACTGAGAAATTTTTGGAATAGCGTCTCTAAACGTTAAGTCACGTGGTCAAAACAAAATATTGGCTAATAATACAAAAGAATACGTTAAGGATTGTTGAAAGAGAATCGACGCGAAACATCTTGACTAATGAGGCTATGTTAACTAAGTGGTGTGTTATGAATTCTCTCTTTAAATATGTAACAAATTCTACATTTTTTTATATACGTACTCCAGGCTGGCACCTGTCTCTTCTCATATTATTGGCACTGAAACTTTTAACGTCTTCGTGACCCCAATGCCAAAACTCATTGTCACAGCGCTAGAGATAAATACAGGTATTAGGAGAAGGAATCAAAGATAGTAGAGGAAATATCAGGGTTAACAGGGCAAGGAATGATATGTCGTAAGTCCAAGTCTAGTGAATAAAGGAATCCAGAAATATTTAAAATGGGAATACAATGTCAGCAATACCATCTACCCTAGGGTAACTGGTGAGGTGGTTATATCGGATTTGAACCGACTAAAAACAGCACGCTGCGCTGTCGTCATCTCGAGCACCAATTGCTGGTGAATCAGATATACCCTGGAAAACAAATTCCTGGTATCCTTAGCGAATTTTTCCATTTTCCGTTTCCCTCTACGGAAAAAGGAAAATCGAAGCAACTACATTTTGTACCATTTATCAATAGTTGGAGAATACATTTCGTTTATGTTATTGCATGTGCTAGTTATTTCACTTGATAATTCGGATTGCGCGATGCAGATCAGAAGTTACTATGGACTTCATTAATGACAGACAGTGTTGAGACATCTATATTTCTGTGTAGACTCAGATAATTTGAATGTAACCAAACTGTAAGTATGAGTATATCATTAAAAAAATCCAAATCGATTTTCAAAATAACAGTTATGAGGGAAGTCGGTTAAAACGAAAAGTAAATAATTGTATTATTTACGTAAATGCCAAAATTCTGCATGGACGGCCGGTAGTTGTAATTGTACTTCTGAGTGAACTGCCTATACTCTTCGTCCAGGTCGTCATATTGAGTACACTGGTAAAAATCGTAGAAAGTTAATTTGACTAAATACTTTGTAATCTGACCCTTTTTTATGTCATCTAGCAGGCAATCGAGCAAATGGCTCAGTTGGTTATGTCTGCCGCCGTCTATAACTCTGAAGTTGCTTGCAAGCCATCTTTTGAATGTCCCTCTAAAGTTAGTAGTAAGTAGATAGTTGGGGAGAAAGAAATGTAAAACTTGCTTAGAACTGATGTTTTGTGAGAGGTTGTCACGAGAGCCAGCCTATTTGCAAAAGCAAGAATCCTAGCTTGCTGTAAGGTGCGGAATAGGTAACAAGTTCCTTGGGATCAGTACTCTTTGGAAGGAGGAAAGGATACTTCAGGAATTGAAAAATATGACCAAAATCGATGTTTTTCGCAAAAGTTCGACAAAAATTTTAATTCTAGGACCATATTAACTCAATGTATATTGGTAACTGTATCGGATAAGAACGAGAGAGAAGTTAAAGCGAGAAGTGATAAAGTAGACATACCCTGGTGACACCAGGTGAGCTGTTGGCGCTGTCCATCTCCGTGGGCGGGCCGGCTGTGATGTCGGCGAGACTGTCGCGACCCTGCGCTGCTCCTGAACGGATAATACAACCGGACGAACTTGATTAGGTTTTCTTATCTTATACATATTTATGGGCCTACAATAGAGCCCTGAGGAACTCCAGATGTTAGAATAATAAGATGTTATTGAAATTTATTGACAGCTAATTTTTGTTACGGTTACTTAACGTCAGTAATACTGTGGGTACAACAACTGATATGGATACATATATATATTTTTGTAAATACATACATATTATCATTTTTTTATATATAAACCTACCAAAGTGACTGTATTCTGCCTGATGGAAAGCATGAATAGAATCCAAGAGCAGTGGTCGCCGTACTCACTGCGAATGAAGACAGTGCAGTATGGTATAAGGGAGGACTCACCCGCCTCGAGCCAGCTGTGGCGGTGCGGCGCGGCCACGGAGCCGGCGCTGTAGGGCGAGGCGGCGGCCAGGCGCGCGCCGTCCAGCCCGCTCGCCTTCACGCACTCGCACAGCGCCATCTGCACACGCACACACGCACGCTCTGCTCACGTCCCCGGTCTCACACAACATTTTTATTGACACGAAACAAAAGAAGCTTCAGAACTGTACTTTTTTTTTTTAAAAACAGACAGAGCCCGCCCTAGGAATACAAATAACACCCCAAGTAATAAGTGGAAGTCGGATGTCTATTCCTACCCCTCTGGGCTCCAAATTTTTTTTTACTTCTGTAAAGGTGTTATTTTGTTGCTTTTTACTGAGTGCGTAAGTTAAGTTAATTCTGAGAGAAATATACCGAGTTTATAATTAGCGATGACATAGGGATGGAACGGATAGTGATTTGGCCGGATACCGGATATCGGATATTCGGCTAGCTACGAGGCCGGAGCGCCGGATATTCGGTCGCTTATAACGTTACAATTTGACTTGAATACGCAAGCGCGATTAAGATCGGTAATATTCGGCCACGTTCGGCACGACTCGGGGGCGTTTGAGTGTAATCGCTCATTCCAGGTTGTGTGCATTTGTTTCTCAGTTCGTTCGTTGATTATTCCATTGTTATTCTTTCTATTTAACTTGTCGATTAATAAAAAATGGCATTTTCAAAATAGAGATCGCCAATTTGGCAATATTTTGATTTGCATGTTTATTGTGTCACGTTCATATTTTTCGCGGTGGTGAAGGAAAAAGGTAGGTACGTAAGTTTTAGAGGTTATGTTTTTGCTTCAATTTTAATGCGAGAATACTCTTATATTTTCAAACAGATTTTGTTAATAGATAAACATACTACTTAGCAGTATTCTTAAACAAATTATTTCGCTGGTCATTCATTTCATTTTAATTTTCATTACTACTACAATCTCAATTTAAAATTTGAATTCTTTAAAACAATATATACTTCAGTTTATTTATACACATTGTGAATGGGTAGGTACAATATTCTAAAATTTGTTTTTTTTTCCATTCTTCAGGTACGTCATGAGTAATCATTTAAAGTCCAAACACCCAGACGAGTTTAGATTGATAAATACAAGTAAAACTAGCGATATTTCAAAACCAGTTGTGGCTTCACAACATGCCAATCCCAGCACAATTGCTCCTACTACATCATCAGAAAAACAGCTAACACTGTCGGAATCGTTTGAAAGAAAATTACTTTGGGATGTGAACGATACCAAAGCCAAAAATTATCATTACTTAAATACAGAAATTATTGCAATAGATAACGAGGCGTTCAGTATTATAGAAAAGGTTGGGCTTAAAAGAGTTTCAGCTCAAGCGCTACCTCGTTATGAATTACCAAGTCACACTTACATATCTCAAAAAAATATTCCAGACATCTACAATAGAATTCGCGACAAAATAAAAACAAACATTTGTAAAGCTATTGCAATTTCTGTTACGTCTGACATTTGGACCTGCCTGCACAATAGTTCCAGTTTCTTAAGTTTCACAGCCCATTGGTTGTCTCTGGAATTTCAGCTAAACCACGGCATTCTATGAAAACGTTTTCAGGGTTACACACAGGTGAAAATACAGCAAACGAACTGAACGCTATAGCTGCTCGCTGGGATATTGAGAAAAATAAAATTCACTTACTAATCCATGATAGTGGCGCTTATATGGTGAATGGAGCTAGAGTTGGAGAGTATCATTCTCCCACCGAGTTATTGATAAGTCAATGAAGGTCCAGGCTGAGCTGTTAGAAGTGGTTGCTACTGGTAGACGTCTAGTAACTCATTTCAATCATTCAGATTTCGCACGAGAAAAATTACTTGCAATTCAACAGGAGTTAAATTTGCCGCAGCATCAGTTAGTGCAGAACATCAACACAAGGTGGAATTATACCTACTACATGACGGTACGCTTGTTGGAACAAAAAAGGGTTATCTCTCTTTATGTAGCTGAACATGAGACACTAACTAATTTGACGATACAATAGTGGGGTCTGTTGGAGCAGTGCATAAACCTTTTAAAATCATTTGAAGAAATACCGAAAATTACAAGTTCTGGCCTTTCCTGCATATCTGAAGTGATACTACATGTTTCTACATTAAAAAAGTATTTGGACAAAACTTAGACAACACAAAGAACAGAGGACCTAGCACGTTTAAGAGCTTTTTTGAAAGCTGAATTGGAAAGTCGTTTTAAATCCTTAGAAGAGTATCCAAACTTCCTAATTGCTACCTTTCTAGACCCAAGGTTCAAGACAGACTATTTAGGAGTTCTTGAAACTGAAAAAGCCCAACAGAAAATTCTGTTAGAGTATATAAAAAACTGGTGGGTTAAAAGAAGATGTAACTGGATCAAATTTCACACGCGAAGCTCATAACACATTTTGGGACTGTTTCAATGAAGTAGCAAACGACAATAGTAGCAGTTGTCGCGATCAAGAAATACAAAATCCAGTTGCTAATGAGATTGACTTTTTCTTAAAGTTATTTCGAATAGATCGCAATCGCGACCCATGCCTTTGGTGGTCGGTCAATTCAAACCAATACCCTCAAATGGCAAAGTTTGCCAGAATTTATCTTGGAGGACCTGCCAGGAGCGTTTAGAGCGAAAGGCTATTTTCAGAAGCCGGTCTGGTATACGAAGACAAGTGGAGTCGCCTCTTACCAACGAATGCCGATGCTATGATTTGCCGCTAGTTAATTTTGAGTACTAAGTACTAACACTAAGTAAATTTTCATTAATTAACTTATTAACAAATAATTTCTGTCATTATTTTAATTTAATAAACGGTGTCCGTCCATAACCTATTGCTGTGTTTTTGTCAATTCATATTTGCTTTGTGTAAAATAATCCATTACTAATATTATAAATTCGGAAGTAACTCTGTCTATCTGTCAGTCTGCTACGCTTTCACGCCTAAACTATAATACTTAACTGATTTTGATGAAATTTGATACAGTGATAGATTAGACAACGAGAAAGGATAAAGGCATAAATAAAATTTGTATTCCCACGGAAAAGCGCGATATAAACGAGTTTACAACGTAAAGACTTCAACATCTAGTGATATATATATTTATTTATTTTATTACGCAGTATTCGACCGGATAGTGCGCTACTATCCGGTATTTAGCCGGATAGTGAAAATAGGCCGGATAGGCTGGATTCCGGATAGTTCCCGGATATCCGTTACATCTTCAATCGATGTGACCTTGTTTGTCCTGTATATCATAGCAAAAGCAATAATTGTTTAACTCTCATTGTCTATGAAACGGTGGTATTTATCAGATCGAACCATTCTATTTGAAACAAACCTTAACTCCTATTTATACAATACAATATCCAAACCTGATCCATCATTAAATAAGGTAACTTGGCAGGTAGTTTGGAGGAGGTCAGATCATCATACGACTCCATCAAGGGTGGCAGCATGTGCGGAGCTTCTTCGCGGCGGGCTTCGATTATCTGCAATACAATAATTTCCAACAAATTTATAAAGTATAAAGTAATTTTACTTAAGTGACTCTACTCTGCTTGATGGAAAGCATGAATAGAATTCAAGAGTGGCGGTCGCTATACTCACTGCGAATGACGACAGTGTAATATGGCGACCCATGCTATGGCGGCCTAATGAGATGCTTTTTTACGCCCCGCTTAAAGGACCCGGGATCGTAGTGGGAGGGAAACACGTGCTCTGGTAATGAATTCCAGGCTTTAACTGATTTGCACAGGAAGGAAGAGCCGAACTGTTTAGTTCGGGAGCGTATGTCTACCATTCTGAAACGGTGATTTCCAAGGCCAGCACGAGTTGTTACATGCTTAGTTTTGTTGTATAATGGGATTTATTTGCGATAAATCATTTAAAAAGGTTACGATATCTTCTATCTCCTGACGTTTCGAATGGCTTACTCCGCTCGTGGTCACGGGTAGACTAGATTATAAGATATTATTAATAGTAATTATGTAGTCAAATTGGCCGTTTTAAATGATTGACCTTTTCTTCAATGACCAGTATAATTTGAACTGTCACTACAAAGAGTTTTGCACTATAATTCAATTTCAACAGGTAGGTAGTTCCTTTTTTGTTTTTGCTTTTGTTTATCGTTTTTGTTTCTCTTTATTCATTGTCGCACTTATGTGAGTGTAGCTTTGTGTTATTTAGTGTTCCAGAACCTCCGTTAGCTTGTAATATCACTACTCGTGAAAACCTATAATTGGCTTGATGTTGTGTATAAAACTGCCCATTGGTTTTTTGTAGTTGTTGGTTTTCCAAATGTTAATAAATAAATAATAAGTTCGTGCGGTGATGGTTTAAGAATACGGAGAGTCACCATCCATACTGATCCCTTGGGAATAATAAAGATACTCTGAGAAACTCTGCAAAGAGAAGGAACCAACCCGTCCGGGAAGCGTGGTATAATAGGCCAGAACTTCCTTTCTAAATAGAGACATATGTCCAGCAGTGGACTGCTAGAAACTGCAAAAGCCGCTGTGATGTGACACAAGGCGCAATGTATTTAGTACAGGGTTTGAAGGAGCCTCACCTTGTCCAGGTACTCGGCGAGGCGCGGCGCGGGACACACGCGCGGCACGAGCGCGGCCAGCGCCACGGCCACGGCCTGCAGCTGGCACTGCTGCGCCACCGACAGCACCGGGTTCGATATGCCCGACTGCTGGATGCTGCACACGAACGACGCTCTTAACTTACGTGCATGTACATCAGGATGCTCCAGAATTTTTTTTCCTTCTCAAAAGTTTAGTTTAGATGCCAAATAGGCCTTTAAGAATATAAACTCTTAACATTAATGTAGCCCGCATTGCACTTTTTGATTTCCCATAAAAATAACACGGTAAAAAAACCAGCAGACTTGCCGTAAGATTAACCAGACCGAACCCTTTAACATGCCAAAAATGCCAATTCCAAACGAGACATGTCAACTTACGCCAGCACTAGCTGCAGCATGTCACCGACGGTCTCCTCGGAACCGAGCTCGATGCAGATGAGAGCCACGGTCGTGTATATCGTTTCTATGTTCTCCATGGTGTTGGACTCCAGTTGCAAGCCTGCAGACAAAGACATTAGTTATTGCAGAAGCCGTGGCAAAACTGTGTTATAAATTAGAAAGAAACTGTCTGTCTGTTACGCTTTCACGGTTAAACAGCTGCACCGATTTCAATGAAATTTGGCATGGAGATAGTTTGATTCTTGAAGAAGGATGTAAGCTACTCTTTACTGTGATAACACACATACACACGGGCGGAACTGCGAACGTAAACTAGTATATTATATAGATGTTTTGTTACTACAACTGATTGACGGTTCTACTTTGTTTTCTACTGAAAAGCAAGTAAAACCGTCAATCTGCGCTTGACCTCTCCGCAGTCATGTCGTATAACCGTCCCATCGGATTGTGAGAGGAAGGGAACAGAAAGTGCACTTTAATATCTTCTGTGTAGTTGGTTGGTCTCCGTTGAGACTGGCCACCATGGCCAAAATCGGCAGTAGGCATAATTTATAGTGCAATTACAAGGTAAGCAATAATATACATAGAATATTTTAGTGTTTAGTGTAATTTGAACCTTATAACACACTCATAGTTATTATTATTGCAAGGTCAACTGTGTATATAGGCTTTTTGTTGTAGTATTATGTCGTAATTTGTGTTGAGGTTAGTAAGTAACTCACCATCGTACAAAGAACCGAAGAGAGCGTATCCATGTTTGCTGATAAAGATGAGGTCTTGGCGTGAACACTTCTCTACTGACAAACCAAGTTCGGCGTAGTCCAGACTGAAGTAAATAAATAAAATTTATAAATAAGTTTCTTATTGATAACGTATAGATATTATGGCATGTACGCAGCAAGTCACAGATAAAATATACACACACGCACGCACGTACGTACGTACGTACGTACGCATGCATGCGCGCACGTATACATGCATAAATAAACACACGTACGAGTATCTGATACTCATATCACAAGTAAATCTTACCATGAGTATCAGAGTATCGAAACACTGTTTCCTATTTTGTTAATAACCTTAATAGACATGTTTGTTAGACTTTTTTTTAAATAAATATTTATTATTATTTATTGACGTAGCACCGGTTAACCGTCTAGAGAAAATAATCCATTGGGAACGTTATTAATTATAATCATCAAAGTGATTTGATTAAAAAGTTTGAAGGAAAAGTTTTATGTTTTCTTTTTCCGTTTTTGTTAAAGTTTTTAATGTGTAACATTAGTAGTTTCGTCTTCTGTGCAAGAATTTTTGTAAAATCCTTCGTGTGTTGACGGACTAAGACGGGTAACGGGTGCCACCGTTCTTATTCAGTCTGTGGGTGCCGTAAGATGCGACTAAGGGAGCGAACTCTTCAAGGAAACCATTGTAAAGAGAAGGAAAACTCGAAACAAACCCTACACCAACTCCTCTGGATTCGCTAAAGAGACAAATTCAACTTATATATTTCGTTGGAGAATGCGAAATCAGAGGCCCATCGATGCAGGGACAACAGTTATCGTGATAATTGTGTGAGCCTTACACTGCCACGATGACTGTCATGCCTTTAACGTCCCTAAGCGGGGCGGCAAAAAGCATCTTACTAGGCCGCCATAGCGTGGGTCACCACACTGCATCGTCTGCATTCACAATGAGTATGGTGACCACAGTTCTCGGATTCCGTTCATGCTTTCCATCAGGCAGAGTCGAGTCACTTCGGTAGGCTCTTAACATAGAAAAAAAATTGTGTGTGTCAGCTCCGACGCACGACTGGAGTTTACTCCTTAAGTATGATTGTCAAAACAGACGTAAAAAAAGCTTATTTATCTGAAATTAACTGAAAAAAGATTGATACCGTATGAAAGATAGAGTCGTTTTGCAGCATACTTTATACACTTCTTAATACACTCACAACTAGTGCAGCTGCACCAATAATACACTCACAACCAGTGCAGCCGCACCAAAAAAGTAACGAGGTCATTCGTTCAGTAGATTTTATTCCTCATATTTTTCTCATACCGGGCGCCTTATATCAAAAAACCGATTCTCAAGGAGTAAACTTCAAAAATGGACGTAAAAGCTGTCGACGAGCGACGTTTCCGTAGCAGGGGACGGAGGTGGGGCGGTACGTACGTGGGGCGCGCGAGGCGCGGCGCGTTGGCGCGGCGGTCGAGCAGCGTGTGCAGGATGCGCTGCAGCAGCGCGCGCGCGCCCGCCTCCGCGCCCGCGCCCACGCGCAGCAGCGCCTCCAGGAACGCGGCCGGGAACGCCTTGCTCAGCTCCGCCGTGCGGTACGTGGCGCCCACCTGCGCATACCCATATATATGTGGAGATACCCGTTCGCGTTAAGAAAATAGCGACGCATCGATAACCCCCGCAACGATGAGGTTCCTAGCTTTCATACAAAACGACAATTTCTCGAAACTTAATCGGTCAGGGTTGGAGTTTGATGCTGCACTATTTGCACAACGCACACTTTCCTGTTTCTCATTGAGACGTTGAGACCTCCTATTATTTTGCTCGGGGTGATCGTATTGCTGAACGCATCACCGGTTCAAATTGGAATCGAAGAAAACTACAGTTGTAACGGCAGCACTGAGACATTACAAAAGTGGTTGGAACCCCTTTTCTTAAACCGAATCAGTTGCATAATAAAATATCATTACATATTGTAACTATAATTCGCTTGTTACTTTTGGAATTGACATACATTCACACCTCATTTCCATCAGAGGTAAGCAAGAAAACCTATTTGCCATGAACCTGACTTAATGCCTCAGTAAAACCTACCTTCAGTAAACTCTTTAACAGAATACTTTGAAGCATGGAGTCAGCTCTAGTGCCTTTACCCCGAGGGGCGGAGGGCACTTTGTTCACGATGAACATCATTATATCTATTTTCTGGAAGTCAGGGAGGTGGTCCGCGAATTCTCCCAACGCGTTTATCAGCGCTTCTTGGTACAATTTCTCATCTGATTCTTTCTGTAAGAAATTAAAATCGTGATGAGCCGAAACAATTTAATCCATAAACTTATACAGAATAATACCAATTAATTCTTTTATCCATATTTACATCAAGAAAAAAATATTCTGCTGGAAGGAAACTGACTAGCGCCGCTCATGGACTCATGCAACTAAGAAGTCACAAATGTGTTGCTAGCCTTTCTAGGCGTACTCTTAACGCTCGATTACATTTTAGTAACAACTCTTCAATTTTGGTCAGGGCTTTGGATTGCTTCATTTATGTATAACAAGGTACAAAAGATAACGACACAATTGGCGTACCTCCGAATCTCTGGCAACAGAAGCCCTCAAGTTGGTAAGCAGGTTGTTAATGATCTCCAATACGGAAGGTCCTGCAAGATAGGAGAAACAAGACAATGAAGAAGATTTTCCTTTTTATTCGTGGAGATAACACAATTAAAGATAGTGTGTAAAGATAGGCTTTATGATGATTTCTGTGGTCCGATAGGTGGAGTGCTTTTGACTGTCATATTTTAATATCGAGAGTCGATTACTGTTTGTTAAAAATATATTTATCTATTTGAGTGTTTTTGTTCTGTATATTGTTTGACTGATTATGATGATGATGATGATGAACTCTATAATTCTAAATTAAAAAGTTTGTAAGCATAGATTATAACAAGTGTGGGCCAAGTATGCTGCCTTGTGGTACACCATACATATTTTTAAAAAAAATCTGAGATATTTCGTCGCATGCATAGTTTTGGTTCACGCAGGATATTTCATCGCGCTGTGGACGGTCCGTGAGATAAATTTGAAGCAATTTTTTTATAAGAGTTCAAATCTCGATTCTTACACTTTGTTATAATGTTGTGATCTACGCAATTGAATGCTTTACACATTTCAAAAATATAGCTGTCAAAGTATTTGGTCTATATACTCAATTAGTTGTTTCTATACAGAAAAAAAATTGAGAGACGTAGATTTCCTTTTTTGGAAATTATAATAAAGTTACCCATTTTCAGTTGTGTTCGAGAAGCCGAGGATTGAACCCAGTAACGTGCAATCGGAGAGGCCTATGTATAGCAGTGGAGTGCGGAAGATCGATGATGAGGAAGTAGGACAGATTAATATGAGTATACTTACCGACGCTGTCCCCGGCGGCGATGGCAACGATGTTGCTGAGCACGGTGGCTCGAGCGGCCCTCAGGCGTGTTCGGGCGCGAGCGTCACCTGCACCCGGCCCAGCGCCATCCAGGTGCTGCATCAGTGCCTCCACCACGCTGTACGAGTACTGCGCCTGCAAACACACCAGCACGACTGCTTCGGTGGCACAATAGTAGCGTATGTGACTATTCTATCAGTCAGTCTAGTTTTCATAGCAAAATGTCTGCTTAGTTTGAAGCTAGATGGCGTTGTGAGTCCGATATCCAACAATAAAAATCATAAATAGTTCACTTCCAGCCGTGAGCCTCTTCTTAAAAGGAAGTTTTGGCACACGCTGACTGGACGGACTGGTCTAAAGTTTGTAGTTTTTACTTCTTTGTAGATTATGTTTAAAGCCGTCAGACATCCACTGAATGAATACGGGATGGTGAGACTCCGTATTCTTAACCCGACACTACACCACAATACACACAAGGTAGACTAAAACGCCTTGTGGTTCACCTGACGATAAACGACTACCCCGTTCTTTGACTGATTCCCCGTCCCTCGCAATAGTACAGAGGGGGGTGGGGGGTCTGGACGGGGAGGTTAATTCTCAGCTAACTGTACTTGTAAGGTAAAAAGTCAGGAAACAATTGCTAACACTAGTTTTTCTAGTGGAATATATGACAGCATCATACCTGAATAGAGAACATGATGATCTTGAAGGTATGCACGGCGAATTCGTTCGGAATCCATAGTTCGTGTCGATCGAAGTGTCTGCAATATCAGAAACACTGTTTTTGATTTCAAGGAGTCTTTTAGGATTCTTATTATATATACTTTCCATAATTCACTCTACAAGCCATCAGTGTAATCAACATAAATAAATGTGTGTAGGGTTTCCACCAACAGCTTAGGACACCAAGCCAATCTAATCTTCATGTGGTGCATCTGCTGACCGACAGGTGGGACTCTGGCAAACCAATAGGCTGGCCACCTATTACGTGGGATCAAAACACTGGCTGAAAGTGAGCGTTTAATATGTCTCTGCCTACCCCTCTGTGGAAAAAGGCGTGATTTTATGCATGTTTACATACATAATGAGTTTGTATTGTCCGTTTTAGACTCGTAAATTGAACTTTCAATCACTCGTCTTTGGTCGAAATTCGAGTGTAACCACGAGAGATCCGAGTGAGCGCTGTAATGTGTACGTACTTGAGAAGGAACGGATGTGATGTGCACTATGTGTATGTATTTGAGTTCAAGGCAAACGTGTGTCGGGGTGTGTATTTGTACGTACGTGAGCACTGGGCGTAGTACGCTGCGTATGTGTCCGAAAGAGGCGCGGCCCACGAGCTCGCGAAGACACGCCTCAGCCAATCGCGCCGGAGCCTCCGTAACCCCCGTACCCACCGTGCTGTCCATACACGATACCGTCTCGTACTTCTCTGCGCTCTGATAATTATACAATCTTCTATTGAAACTGACCGAATGTGGTATAAAGAGGCAAACAGATTACAGTAACATATGGCAACAGGGACTGATGGCTTACGTGCTCTTCAGCCTCAATCTGTTAATATCTTCATCCATAGACTGTCCTGGTTGGAATTGGTTAACTTTGCAATACATTAACCTATTCGCTTACCACTTACCTCCACGAGATAAAATTGTTCTATGTGAATACTTGAACATTACCTGCATGTTATACAACAGAGATGGTACAATCTTGTCCATGTGTTGTGCTTCCCAAATGTTTTCCACCAAGTCATCTGATACGGTTTTCCTTATGACACCCTAAAAAAACAATACAAACAGTGTTCAACACTAGGAAAAAAAATTCAATTCGGCCCAGTAGTTTCTGAGATAATCGTGTTCAACCAAACACATAAACTCTTCTGCTTTACGAGTGTAGACTCAGGAGTGCTTACTTGTAGTCCTTGTATGCCAGCTAGACGTATTTTGTCTCCAGTAGCTTTATCGATGTGGTTGCTGTGACACATGGCAGAAAACTTGGACACGAAGAAATCGTAGCGACGGTGGTACGACGGAGTGTCTT
The DNA here is from genome assembly GCA_949316085.1 of Hypercompe scribonia. NCBI lineage: Eukaryota > Metazoa > Arthropoda > Insecta > Lepidoptera > Erebidae > Hypercompe > Hypercompe scribonia. Next base: position 16,174,751 of record OX438986.1, read on the forward strand.
CTTCAATGTTCGCGAATCTTACAAACTGCAATTAATGATGGGTTGATCTGTACTGTGCGCATAGGTATAAACATATACACTACAAATACTGTGTGGTCATGGCGGTCTCCACGGAGACCAGCCAGGAGCATTAGCACCTTAAATTTGAGCACACATTACGTAGATATTATGGTACATAAGTTTATGCCCAAATACAGGTGCGCTTTCTGTTTCCTCACTCTTACTACTATCAGATGGGGCTGATATATGACACGACCGGGCAGAGATCGGGCACAGAACCGACGGCTTTACGTGATCTCCAAGGCAAGGACGTCAAGATCTCATCTTCCAAACTCTGAGCTGTTTGGCCCGACCCGGGAATCGAACCCAGGACTACTTGATCGGCAGTCACAGACTCTAAAAGCTAAACCAACGAGGTAGTTATCTTATATTTATATATATATCTATCTTATTCGCGCAACTTCAAATGTGTCTTCTATCAATAAGAATAAATTGTTCACGTTTTTGCAACATTTTAAAAGAATGCTCGGCTCAACTAAGTCACGACTGTCGGGTCTTAGCGTGATTTTATGTAGCCTGCCTCAATAAGCGGATTGTCCAATAATAAAATATTTTTTAATTTGAACCAGCAATTTTTGAGATTAGTACGTTCGACTAAAAAAACAGCTTTATTTATAAAATTAGTATAAATTTGAAGTCCAGTATCAAAAATCATGGTGAATTTAGATCATTACTTCGAGTTCAAAGTAAAACTACTCACGCTTTGCGTGGCCAAGATCTGAAGTTGAGGATCAGTGGACTCCAGTAATTTCTGAACCATTTTGAGGAAGCTTTCCACGAAGAGGTTGAGGGTCTGCGAGTGGCATGCAACGAGGAGTTGGTCCATGGCCTCCATAGCTATGATCACGAAACTGGGGAATGTAAAGAATATTTTGTTTATACATGTCAAAACTCTTTACCGGTCAAAAGAGTGTTCCGGTTCCGGTATTCTGGTTGAACCGGTTAATGCCATGACTACATAGATGGCGTAGTAGTTTAAGTGGTCGCCACGCCACTCTCTACTTGGCTGAGTGTTGTGGGTTCAATCCCTACATGGGACAACACTTCGCGTGATCCACAAATTGTTCCAAGTTTACTTATGGCTAATTTTGACGATCGAAAGTATTTTTGACAAGAGTTCTGTATGTGTATATTATTTACTAGTCGGTATATACTTGTATACTAGTTACGAAGTCTAAAATCACCGAACGAGTACCTCACATACAGTATTAGAGGCCTGAAATCTATTTCTGTGGAGCACTCTAACGGCGGCTTGCGTTTTGATTTGCAAGTATCCAATGAGTGGCGGTCGTCGCATATATTCAACTTACAATTCAAAAACTTGCGACGTGGCCTTCGCTTAATGTGAATTCGAAAGTGTTATTTCAAGATAATATACTAGAACTGTCAAGAAGGTACTCCATTGTCGTCAAATTTCGTATAGTTATTTACGGAAGTGATAAAAGTGATAACGTTAAGAATTGATTGAAATTATCTTAAACCTTCAGTTAGAACTTTATATAACTGTAATAATAGTAATAAATATCGTTTATTTCTCTCAGATACAGCGTAAACAGAACCTTGTTGGGAGCTGGAGTCTGAGCTAGATTCGAAACCTATATGACAAATCTCCAGTCTTTGTCTCTGAACACTATAAAAGTTACCTCAGTAGCTGTAACTGTCAAACAGTGACACAAAACAATAATAAGAGAGACATAAAATTCTCCAACATAATCGTCTGATTCGAAACTAACCAAAGTGCATACTGTCTGAGCAATTATATACTTAATTTCGTAGACACTAGAGTTGTTATTAATCTACTTAATTAATAAAAGTCTGTCAGTAAGTAAGACTTCTGTATTACGTCAAGAAAAATCAAAAAGTGAAAGCGAGCTCCCTTATTCATATCCATACCCATGTCTCCTTCTATAAATATCCCTCGACGCTTTCTGGAACAGGTACTCTCCGATCCTGTCCAGCTTCTCTGGACTTGACAGCGAATAGAATGTGAGCTTCTCCATGTTCGACTTGACGAGCCCATCTTGAGGGGAGGCGGGGAAGATATTGTCTACTAGCCTCTTGTACCGAGGCCTTAGGGCTGAACAGCAGCCGCAGCAGCCTGGAGAAAAAGGAACATAGACTTGAGTATGTTATTTCAATAATACAGATAATAAAATTGTCTTTGTAAACAGTTTTTACAGATATCATATTTTTTTTATTTTCATTATTGACAAATATATTTGACTGAAAGAATGGCGTAGTGGACGCAAACGATCCCCCTGCCGCTTCCTTGCACCGAGTCTTGTGGGCTTAAGCCCACAATCAAGATGAACAAGGGATTAATCCCCACGCGGAATACTTTTATTTGATTCTCAAATTTGGTTATTGTTTCATTAATACATGTAAAGTCCCCAGTGATACAGAATGTACTAATAGTGTTGTTTTTTAACACGAAAAAGATTAAGATACGAGCTGTAAACCTTACAGCAACAGTAATGTAAAAAGAGAGCCGTTACAGCAATTTCTTCTAAGCAATCTTAGGATTGAGTAGAATTATTTTAAACTCGTAGTAATCATAGGTGTATAACGGAAATCATATTTAATTCCAACGGTCTTAGTGTGAGTTTATTTTACATTAACTTGCATGTTGCGATGACCGCTTTCAGAAGTACGATCGACCCGCACTGAAATTCTTCACCAATCGCAACGCTGAAAGCGCTCGCCCTCGTGTGTGAGTTGATGTGAAATAAACTCGCACTGGGCCCTGAGATAAGATCTCTGATATATACTTGTCATATATGTACACTAACATAATTGATAATGTATTCCTTTTCAGATAATGCTGATTTTCTACACTCTTTGAAGGTAGGCCTTCGGTATACTACTTAATCACCATCACCTATCTCTAAGGGTACTGGTTTTAATGACATAGAGGCAAATAAGCTGATGGATGACAATTTTTCCAAGTTTAATCTTTATTATTTTTGTATAATTTAAATATTTTTTAAAATAGCTATTGATCTTTGGTCTAAAATTGGATATTTCTGCTACAATAAAACTGCCTCAAATCGCCAATATTCAATAAATACCTTGCAGAATTTACAAAAGTATCTTTAAAGTTGGCTTTTTTTAATGTTTGCAAATTCCCACGCGCTCTTACCTCATCGGGGTTTGCGGCGGGATGATGTGTCGGAATTGGATCGGCTAAAACCACACAGTGATCCGAGAACTGCTGTTATTAAACCACCCGAAAGGTTGGTTTACTATAACCTTTTTTATGATAAGAATATTTAATCACGCTTTGCAACATCACGCTAAAGGCAATAGGAGATGCAGACGAGATTGCACAGGTCAGCTAGTGTCATAACAAAGATCCAACTGATATGTACAAAATTTATTACTCATTCATGACAGCAATTTACTTTTGAATATTATTACTGATGTAATAAAAAATAATATTTATGGAAATTACTGAATTTGATAAGCAGCCATTGGAACAATACTTCTTAAGAACCAAGAACTAATCATAGATTATAAATATATACGTTAATATTGGCCCCTAAAGTGTAATAATGCCCGAACACCAATAGTATCGGGCTCGTAGGGCGCCCTTTATCACAGAGCGAAGCGACCTGTCGTTTTAATATTAAGTTTTCTCGAAACTAACTTTCAATATAACAATATGCTCTATTGTACAACAAGAAAAGGCATAGTTACAAAGTTAGTACACATGATATGAGTTTATTATCAATTATACTTTAAACATGCAGTTTGAATACTTGCATTTTGGTCACTGATATGTGAGACAGAAAAAGTTTCAAAGTGTCAAAGAAAGTGTCTAAGTTTAATTGAAACAAAATGACTAATTGAAGTTGATATTTTGGTAAAACTAGGAGCTCATAAACTCTTAGAAGGTTCTACGTTTTGTACTTCCTAGTCTTTATTATTCCCAATATTATTTCGGGTCAGCTCAACAGGTTTAACCTGGATATCATTTTTTCTACATAGCGACTGGCATTCGACCACCGAACCCTGAGGGCGAACTAAATTCGAAGATTAAACGAGTATATATCGATATGATGTTGTGATATTATATATTATACATATACTTACATGTCATATAAACTGTCCTACTCAGTACGAAACACGCACGATGCAATATTTTACGTAGTGGAACCATTTTACGATTTTCAATAACTACACTTCTATTAAAAATGTCTTTTAAAACTGTTAAATGTCCATTTTAATTTTATTTTTTACAATTCTGGTAACACTGTTTAGTTTTGAGTTTTTCAATAAACTTACACATAGTTATATTTGGTAAATAAACACTTTCCGAGGTCGAACTGTTTGGTCCTTCGAACTTTAATTATTATTTTAGATACCGATGTTATTAATTATCACGGCACTTGTATCATTTTATATCCGACACTTTAACCTTACTTGATATCGATAAGCTTTAGTTCCAATCACTTGTAGTAATAAACAACTGAGTTTATTAAAGTCACGATTATAGTGAATATTCGTTTGTATATTTTAATATTACATGTATACTAGTATAAACTTATTTCTATACTAAATGCTGATTAACAGGAAACTCGGCTCGAGTTAAGATTTTATATTTACCAACCAATTATTGTATTTTAAAACGTCTTTGTTAACAGCTAAGGTCTCTTTTGGTTTGAATTCTACATTTCTTACTAAAATACAATTTGAATAATAAGCTAAATAAGTATTCTTCCTCTGGTTTGTATTTCTTTTTATGGATATTATGTTTCCCGGTTACACATGTATTGAGAGACCAGGTACTAGGATCACAGAAACACGAAGGATATATCACTGTACACATCACAAAGTAAACGTATTCGCTTTTTAAAAATGACAGTCTAGTTGCACTACGATATGTCACAATAATATGACAGTATTGCTCCGCTGTTGATGTGACACTACTAAGTGTTTGCGATCATGCCCGCCTGATATCGCAGAGATAACACACTTAAGGTGAATACACACTCGGTTTTATAAGATTACGATGCGATAACTTCCGACCGTGACTTGATTTTAATTAAATGATGTAAATAAAAAACTAAGAAGTGGATTTTCCTTAGAAAGGGGATTTTCGCCTACTATATCTTTTACTATACATTCTTTCTCCCTACATTGTTGGTGTCTGCATAATTTGCTCTCATATTCTCCTCTTACGATACCCAGAGGATGAATAGGGGTGGTCACACATTGTGTTCTTAATCTATCACCACATGAAAAGACGAAAAACCGACAGAACTATACCTAGATGAATTTTACCACTCTATTCCACCTTAAGGGATTGTTTATCGTTAATATATATGTATAACCGAATTGAGAACCAAATTTTTTTCTCAAATGTGTTCAACAATATTTTTCTTCAATTATAAAAAGACAAAACTGTAAATACAAAGTGTACGTATTATAACTTTTTTGGTATGAAAGAGTATTAAGGACTTTATGGAAAAAAATTTATGATAAAAAAGGGACGGGTTACCCATCCTCTCGTTTACTAATGACCCATAATTACTATATTATTATTTAATTATTTTCAATTGTATGATGAAGTCACTTAGTATTTGCGAATCATGACGAAGCAATCATAATTTAATGACCGCCATTATTTGTTCTCTAAAATTAACTAATTGATAACTAAATACCTGTTACGATTATTTCCGGTAGATAGTGTAATGTATATAAAATGTGAAAGACGAAGAGAGAGAAAAGGTATTTTTAAGGCTTTAACAGTCCACTGTTGGACATAGGCCTTAGCAACGTTTATAAAAAAAAACAATGTGGTTTAGGTTTAATAAAATATGATCTCTACAAATATAATAAATGGTTTAGTAATTCTATCTGTCTGTCTGTTACGATTTAGCGATATTGTTATAGTTAATTTAATGAAATTTGGCATGGAGAAACTTTGGTTCCTGAGCCAATCGCAGGTTACTTTTTAGAGCGAAAACTGACTTACAGGTGGGCGCACGGGCACAAGCTAATTTGAATTATATACAAACATGAAATGCTCCTGTTTCCCAGAAGGGTTAGGCAGAGGCATATTATAAGCCCACTTTTCGCCAGTGTTTTGGTCCCGAGCAACAGCTGCTAATCGGGAAGTTTTGTTAGCCAGACCTTGTCCGTTGATCAGTAAGTGCATCCCTACTACTACCTAACTTGGGCCCTAAGTTCTTGATGGGAACTATACGTATACGTTATTGTAAAAGCCCAAACTAAAAGAAATCCAAAGATTTCCCAGTGAAACCTGAGATTTACTAACTCTTAACCGTGAAAGCTCGAACCGTTCTAAAATCGCTTATTTGGAACTTCTATCAACCATTTACTTAATTTCATAATAATAATACACCAATTACTATAAAACAAAACACAATTAATATTTTCATTTATTTTTTTGCCGTTGAAACCAAATGATTTTTTACAACTAACAAGAGCCATCGAGAACCCCCAGAGACATATAATTTAATCTCGAGTTATACTTATTATGGTGTATTTTCGTAATGATACCTGTAAACCATTGTTATTTGTGTGTTCGATTCATTAATTTAGTATCTTTACTTTTAGTGGAGCGCCTGGGGGTTTTCACCTCGGATTAGAGTTATAGTGAATGAATTAATATGATCGATGTGGGATATTGTTTTTTAAACTATAAATTGTAATGTTTACCCAAAATTTTATCGTGCACTCCATTTTTTTTAGTTGAAGAGGTTTTGTAAAAAATTAATGTTTGACCATATATTTTCACTTTAAACAGTATTTTTTTTTATTTATATGTTAAATCTTACCGGATTAGACATATAGGAACATTTTCCAAAGATACCTGTGTATAAAAATAGCAGTAGGGATCTCGAACAGGTAGACAAACGTGGAGGGGAGAGCGGAGCGACAGCTGCTATCATACGTACAATAGAATTTCTCGGCTAGTTTAGTTGCAAGTAATACGTGTTCTATGAATATTGTGCTTCTATAACAGTGAAAATTTGGTTTTTTAGTGAAAAATTCTTGTATATTTTTGTACTGGAAGGTGTATTGAAGACGACGTTTTTATATTAATTTATTACAAATTATTTTGTATTGCTTAATTTGGTAAGTGATTAGATTGAAAACTACAGTTCATTATTGAATTAATTAAATAATAAATAAATCGAAAATAAAGATCAGTTTCAATACTAAAAATATATGATAATAATGAATCAAATGCAATTAATTAATTATTAATTGTTTTTTATTAGATTTCGAACAATGGCTAAACCAACGGCTACCAGCATGGCTGATGAAAATAACTGCATAATATGTATAAACCTGGGTTCATCTTCTAAAACAAATTCAAAGTTAGGTGAAATGATAAAAATTAGTAGAGGAGTAACCTCTTTACAAGCTGCTTCAACCGAACGACAAGAGGGATTCTTACCTCACCTACAAACTGAATTTGTTTTTGCTCATTCAAGTTGTCGACAAAAATATATTAATAAAAAATATATTAATAAAAAATATATTACTTATTAAAAGTATTATTACATTCCAATGTATAAAAATAAGGTCCGTGAAAATCTCTCATTATCGTCTCTGAAAAAAAAACTTCGAAGTAGCATGAATTTCAATAACTTCAATTGGGGAAAAACTGTTTTTTTGCGGACAAGAAGCTGATAAAACAAAAGAAGCAAAATTATAGAAAAGAAAAGAAAAGAAAAAAAGAAAAGTATGAAACAAGAAAAAAAGAAAAAAGGAAAAAAAGAAAAGAAAAGTAGAAAAGCATCCTAATAGGCTGCCATAGTGTGAGTCACCATATTGCATTGTCAGCAGTCGCAATGAGTATGGTGACTACAACTTTTGGATTTTATTCATGCTTTCCATCAGGCAGAGATAAAGCACTTTGAAATAAAAAAGGCTCTTGAAATAAAAAAAAAATAAAAAAATAAATAAATAAAGCTCGGCGTAGGTAAATTTCATACATCAACACTCCAACTTTAAATGAATCCATCACGAATTTTGTAGCCGTCCAGAAAACTGATTATTATCGTGATATCCATAAAAGGATTTCTGCTATAACCGACTTACAGACACTTGTAGCAAAACATCATTCGGATTGTTATAATTTGCTGAAAAATTCAGTTCACCTCAGTAATGTTGAAAAGAAAATTAATCCGAGAATTTCGATGGTAGATGCAGCAATGGAGCAAATATACAAGTACATAGAAGAGAATGATGATTGCCAATTTACCATGCAAGAGTTGAAAAACGTCATCACTACAGAGCATATCCTCGATGAAAACACTATTAAAAAACGACTAATAGAACACTTTCACGATGATATTATCATTTCAACTAAATTTAGGTCCAATGCCATTATATGTTTTAAAAAAATTAATCATGATGTATTAACAGAAAAATGGTACAATCAAAAATATAATAGTAAAGAAGAAGAATTTCATATTCTGAAAGCGGCGAGTGAAATTATTCGGAGAGATATAAGAGCCAGCCAGTGCAGCGGAAATAGTTGTTCCAATACTTCACCTATTATGCAGATAGATGAAGTAGAAAAAAATATTTGATGTAGACAACAATGTAATATATTTAAATAAACAGATTTTGAACTAATATTTTTTTTATTTTCATTAGTCGTAATTAATTACCTTATTTTTTTGAATGTACACAATAGAGTGCGTTTCATTTATAATTAAACTGGCCGAGAAATTCCATTGTACATAGCAGCTGTTGCTCCGCTCTCCCCTCCACGTTTTCCTACCTGTTCGAGATCCCTACTGCTATTTTTATACGAAGGGATCTTTGGAAAATGTTCCTATATGTCTACTCCGGTAAGATTTAACATATAAATAAAAAAAAATTACTGTTTAAAGTGAAAATATATGGTCAAACATTAATTTTTTATAATACTTTGTTTAAACAAAAAAAAATGGAGTGCACAAAAAAATTTTGGGTAAACATTGCAATTTATAGTTTAAAAAACAATATCCCACATCGATCACGTTAATTCATTCACTATAACTCTAATCTGAAGTTTTACGGTTTTGAATGCTCCAGGCACTCCACTATTTAAGTTATTAGTACGTCAATGCAATTAGCATGCAACGTGAAGTAAAATAGGTCAGTTATCTGTACGGGTATTATATTTAAAGGGTCATTAATGATGTAGTGTCAAACAAGGTATTATAAAATACTTTAGATATATTTTAGGTCTTGTAAAAATTAAAATATTTTTTCTCATGTTTAAATATAATTAATAAATGTATTCTTATTGTTTTAACATTTAATTTATTATTTGTTATTATTGCCTATTAATGTTCAGATTAGATTACAGATGATTAAAATTTAACAACTAAATAATTATTAATTCAACAAAATTAAAGTAAAAACATCAGTTATGCTGGTGTCAAAAAGTTAAAGGGTTCTTTGGTTGAACGTCCTACTTCATAACCTACTGGTTGAAATTGAAGTTTGACTATATAACATTATTTTAGGAAAATCAGGCATTTATTGTGTCTAAGAAATGCAAACAAAGTTGCGCGGGTAAACTAGTCAATTTTATAACAATAAAAGCGGATTTCTGGTATGGCAATGCATTCGCACAGCCAAGGCAAGCGAGTGGAAAGTCTTCGTCAAAAAATAAGATTAAATCTAATCTTATATTACGATAGTCATATACTTAGTCTGGCCATAAATACTGTTACACTTAATTATAAAAAAATATTACATTTGAATTTCGAATCTGTCATTTTTATACGATTGTTCATTGTGTTTTCTCATTTTGGCGCCAATACATTGTAAAATATTTTGCGATATTAAAATGGTGTGGGGTGATAAAGAGAACCGAATCGCGGTGATAGCATTACACAAAGTAGGTATGGAGCCAAATGCAATTTTTAAAACTCTCCATACACTTGGTATTAGTAAAATGTTTGTGTACCGGGCTATTAATAGGTACAATGAGACCTCCTCTGTTTGTGACAGAAAAAGATCTGGCCGTCCACGTAGTGTTCGTACGAAAAAGGTGGTCAAAGCAGTAAGGGAAAGAATTCGAAGAAATCCTGTCCGAAAGCAAAAGATTTTATCTCGGGAAATGAAGATAGCACCTAGAACCATGTCGCGTATTTTAAAAGATGACTTAGGACTTGCAGCCTATAAGAGACGCACTGGCCATTTCTTAACTGATAATTTAAAGAAGAATAGGGTGGTAAAATCGAAACAACTACTGAAGCGGTACGCAAAGGGAGGTCACAGAAAAATTTTGTTTACGGATGAGAAAATTTTTACAATTGAGCAACATTTTAACAAACAAAATGACCGTATTTATGCTCAAAGCTCTAAGGAAGCTTCCCAATTAGTCGACAGAGTGCAACGTGGACATTATCCGACTTCAGTGATGGTTTGGTGGGGTGTTAGCTATGAAGGAGTGACTGAGCCATATTTTTGTGAAAAAGGTATCAAAACATCGGCACAAGTGTATCAAGATACCATTCTTGAGAAGGTAGTTAAGCCCCTTAACATCACCATGTTCAATAACCAAGTATGGTCCTTCCAGCAAGACTCGGCGCCGGGTCATAAAGCTCGGTCCACGCAGTCTTGGTTGGAATCGAACGTTTCGGACTTCATCAGAGCTGAAGACTGGCCGTCGTCTAGTCCCGATCTTAATCCGCTGGATTATGATTTGTGGTCAGTTTTAGAGAGTACAGCTTGCTCTAAACGCCATGATAATTTGGAGTCCCTAAAACAATCTATACGATTGGCAGTGAAGAATTTTCCCATGGAAAGAGTGCGTGCTTCTATTGATAACTGGCCTCATCGTTTAAAGGACTGTATTGCAGCCAATGGAGACCACTTCGAATAAGCTTTTTATATTTTTAATTGTTTTATATTTATGTATTAAACTGACACACTGTAAAAGTAATAAATGTTATTTGCAGTTAACAATTTTCTTTTTTCTTTATTACAATATTTATGGCAAGACTAGGTATTTACTGCTTTAATACAAATGAACATTATTATATACAGGTGTTTAACAATAATACAATTTAAGTACTAGTGAATTTCCTTTAAATTGTATTATAGATTATTTGGGCTTAGATATACGACCAGAAATGAAAATAAAAGAGCAATTTGGACCAAATATTACCCAATATTGGACAAATTTTAAAACTATCTTCTTTAAACCAGTTTTAAACATATGAATTTAAAAAAAACTTAAACCTATGACAGCAGCTCCACGTAAATAAATAAAAATTCAGCCGTATCATAGTAGACTGAAAGCTGACCCCAATCTAGTTAGAAAAAAAGGAAAGAAGAAAAAGCTGGGCGACCTGCAGATTATGACCCACACTGTGTCGGCCTAGTGAGATGCTTTTTCACGCACCGTTTGGAGGTGTAAAAGGCATGTAAAGTCATCGTGGCAGTGTAAGGTTCACACAGTTACCATGATAACTGTCACCCCTGAATCAATGCTGATGATACAGCTTTATTAATACACGTCAAAGATATACTCAATTTGCCCCATTGATGCAGGAGTGACTGTTATCGTGGTAACTGTGTAAACCTTACATTATCACGACGACTGTCAAGCCTTTTACGTCCCCAAGCGGGGTGTGAAAAAGCATCTCCCAAGGTCGCCATAGCGTGGGTCACCATACTGCATTGTCTGTATTTGCAATGAGTATGGTGATCACAACTCTTGGATTCTATTCATGCTTTCCATCAGGCAGAGTAGAGTAAAGTGAATCTATTTGGCAGACAAAACGAAAAAAACATAAGCCCTTCCACGTGTTTAAGCAGCCTGTACTTTAAGAGACAAAATACATTGCCACCTTTTGACTGTTTCCCTAGGTGTTTTAATATCGATTTATTTGTGTGTATGCAGCCTTATATGCTAAAGATAGAACATCTTAGTCGAACAAATTGTACACAAATATTGTACACGATTATCAGTTTCGCACAACTAAAGATGTTGTTAAGGGCTTAAGATAAGATCTTAAATTATTACGTCACCAAGATACGTAACGTTATGACGAATTCAAGAAAATAAATCCTGCGAGGTGACGTATTAAGAGTATATAGGTCACCACTCTTACTCATCCCTTGGATGTCGTAAGAGCCATAAGTAAGCAAATTACAGGACACCAACACTACAAGGAGTAGGTAAACTTGACACAAATTATACACCAACCTTTTTGGCCAATGTGATATAGTAGGCCCAGCAGTGACTGTTAAAGGCTACTCCGAACAGCTTGCCTATTGTCAATTAAGGTACATTAAATAGTCACTAAAATTTTCACGATCAAGAAAATCCTAGATCAATGATTTTGATTTTAAAACATGGTAATTTGCCATCATGTTGATAAAATGACAACTCATTTATATACCCATCTGTCATGTCTGTCGGCTGTCGGCATAGTAAACTACAAACTGTAATAACTTTTTAACGACAAGTTCAAAAAACTTGAGAATTTGAAATGTATATATATTGTCGATGATGTTACCAGCCAAATAAACACAAAAATGATCACTCCCATGTGATACGCAAAGCGGTACAAGAGTCCCATACATTCCTGCCATTGTCCTTTTGTGCCTGAATATCGACACGTATTTTTATCACTTATGGAATAAATGAAGTAATTAGGCGTTACAGACTGTTCGTATTCTTGAAGAGACGAATTAAAAACGTTTGGCTCTAAGGTTTAAGATTAAGAGAATTCTTGATTATAAAATTCATTATTCCATAATGTTACTGACATTTATTGAAACCCATTTTCCGTTATGTATGGTATATAGTTGGTAGAAATTTGATATTTTTAATACGTTCGTATGTCATATCTTTGTGTAGTCTTATATTAATTTAAACGTTCGACATATTTGTAACGTATCTATAACCATGTTTATTAAAATAAATATTATTATTATTATAGCGACACAACGATCACACAAAAAATGTGAATGAACCTAAACCTTTGCACTCCACTGCTGGACATAGAGCTCTCCTTGTAAAGGAGGTTTTGGCCTGCTATACCACGCTGGCCAGACGGGTTGGTATAGGGTTTGTTTCAAATTTTCCTTCTTGTAGTGCTATTGTCCTGTGTAGTTTGCGCCTTTAGTGGGATATTACGCCACCCACATGGACCAAAAAGATAAGTGATACTTCGCATTTTTAATTTGTAACCAAGTATAGCGGTCAGACATACTAAAAAATAAATATTAGTTTAGTTTTTGATCCACTTAACACTTCAAATTAGTCACTTTTGAATTTTATTGCGCTATTGATTTTCGTAACCGTAAAAGCGGCAGGTTATCGACACGGATTCACGTTGCGTACTGGCGACGAATAGACAAAATTATTATTAGATACCCTTAAAATAGATGTGCGCTCATTAGGAAGGGATGAGCTGAGGGTGACATATTGGTAATGTTTATCAATATAAATGTCTAATAAATATTTAGGTGTCATGAAGATCTTATTCTTTTAGAGAAAACGTCACATATGTTAATAAATTTAACGACATACGGAAAAGATTTTTAACATTAAGGGTAATTAATAAAAATATAAAAGTAATAAAATATGAATTCAAACAATTCAAAAAAGATTCAAGAGTTGGTAGTAGAGCCACGCTGATTTCAGCACGAACCAGTCGGCTCGCCTGGGGCAGCTCTACCCTCCCACAGAAGATCAACCTAAAGCGACAGCATACGAGCTGTCGTGTTTCGTTGCTGAGTGCGAGACAATGCCCCATTGATGCAGGAGCGACAGTTGCCGTGGTAAGTGTGTGCAATACAATGACACGGTGACTGCCATGTCTTTAACGTTCCCAAGCGGGGTGTGAAAAAGTATCTTACTAGGTCGCCACATTGTGGTTCACCATATTGCATTGTCTGTATTCGCAACGAGTCTGATGATCACAACTTTTGGATTCTATTCATGCTTTACATCAGACAGAGTAGAGTCACTTTGGTAGGCTATTTAAAATAGACAAAATAACAAAAATCGATAGCCAGATGTGTCGCCAAATATCTTAATATACTTTCATGTATGATCTTAAATGACGATAATGATGATGTACTCTTAGCTGACTTTCAACAGCGGCCCCTCTCAACGGTGACCAGACCAGGAGATTTTATAGCGCATATGTGTATGCCAACACAGGCGTACTCTCTGTTCTTTCACTGTCACAACCCGATGGGACTACTTGGAAGGAGATTAGGCGTAGAACTTTCTAACTCTGAGCTGTTAATAACCCTTTCTTTATCAGAAAAACTCTTTTTTAGCCCGAGCCTCTTATTGAGCAATTGTACACAACCACAATTTGAAATACTAAATATATATCAGGTAATAACATCACATTACGTTATTAAATAATAGAAGTAATTTTGAAATTGTTATAAAAATATTCGTAAGTACTCATAATGTAGGTAATATAGGTATAATATAATAGTTATCTCATAGTAATAATATAATAACAATTATCTCAGTAGGCTCATTATAAGTATAATAGTTAATGTCAAAGCTATTTTCAACACAACAAGTACCTAAGGCCATCCTAAGTTTGATTATCGCTATCATAATGAGGGTATTACTAGGGAAATGCGTCATGAATGCGAGTATGCATTGTCCGCGAACGACGTGGGAGGTCAGGAGGCCAGGTGGTCACTATTGTATTTACCTGAGCCCCTAGCCGCACTTCCAGTACTTGTAATACCAAGAATTATACTGATAGATAAAGTAATGAAGACAGTATTAAAAATAACTTATCTAATACATATTGTTTTGCGCTCAAACCTATTTGCGATGAATTATCAAGTTGAAGGGAATTTTATTAGAATTGTAATTAGTAAATGAATATATACTTCAATCTCGCTGTTTTTCAACACGCTTCTATTAGCTTGGTAGGGACGTATCTATGTAACGGAATTTGTGAAAGTGATTATAATCTACTCTTACACGTCGGATTAAATTGAAATTTCGCACAATTGGGTAGATGACTGTATCGTAAATAAATGCCAATGTCCACTTCATTAAAACTAATATCGCGAAACATCTCGGAAAATACAATTAACATAGCTTTTTATTATTATTACGAATTTTAATCAAATATACAGTGAAATATATTGTTCAACTGAGTAGTCTAAAATAGTGACGTCACAATTTGGTATTTAGTACATTTTTCATACAAAATTGTCGTTTTGACAGATGATAAAAAGTAACTAATTTGACTAAGGTGTCATCTAGCCTATTATCGAGCATCAATGACAATAAAATAATTTAATTGGTTTGTCCGATTATCCCGAACAGAATTTTCCGAGGCCAACGACTTCTTTCTTCTATACCTAAAAATACAGTAGTGTCTTGTGCTACGTAAGAGAGCGTGTACTAAATGCGCCTACCTACGTGACTTTCTTAATCTTTATTGAGAAAGCACTCCTTATTAAAGGCTAAAATACAATATTTACTTAATAATACTTTTGATTCAGTCTATAATTTAGCCTAAGTTTCTTGTTTAGTTCAAATATATAATTTAGAAATTTAAATGTAGCTTTAGATATAAGAGTAAATGTATGTATACTTTAGATACAGGTAATACTGTGCTCACCTTTAATTAAAAGCATACACAGATATAAATATATTGTTTAATATCTTCATGTAAATGCCCAGCAGTTATGTAAGTAGGTAAACCTTAAATGAAACAAAACATAAACATCATAGCTACATGCGTCCGTTCTTAACACGTTTACTGGTGCCTATAATATATAAGAAATAAACATCCCATAACCCAGACGCTTCTTCTTCACATAACCCAGACATTCATTAAGAAATATTTTCTTTTTTACACATCAACAATACAATTATTATGTACTTATGGGTGTAATCATTGTTTTTTTATAAGCAGCATAAAAAACTAATCTTTTAAGGTGCCGAAATTTCTTTGAAATATACCTATGGTCATAAACAGCCGTCTCGCTATTACAAATAAACCCATAATTCTAGCTTATTTACTTTTTATTACAAGTTTTTTGCTATTTGTACTTTTATGCGACGGATGACGTCACGCAGCTGTTATAGTGACAAGGTTCCATCGCAATATCAACTTGCGGGGCTAATAAGACAGTATAATACGCAACTGTTGCGTTGCGTTGTCTACGAGCGCGTTATAATTCACACCCTTCGTGTTCCGTACGACAGCGCTGATAACCTAACCGTTGTGTAGCGTAATGGCAATAATGCGTGTAACATACGTGTAAGTGAACACATGTTTCTTATTGCTTGCTCAATATGGGTTTCAAAACTATGTGGTCTTAAAAATATAATGCGCGCTTGACAACTTCAGATTATGCTGAACGATCTCGATAGGGAAAGTCCTAATTCTGATCTGGATTGGGTAGGATTCATCATGAATACGGACAAAACTAAGACCACAATCAACGGCATCGAAAAACATATTTTTGAGAAAAACAACAAAATTGAATTTGTATATGCTATCCATTCAAATCAAACTCTCAAAAACAGAATAATGAACATTATTACAACTCAATATGTGCAATATATAGTGTTTAGTGTTTAAAAACAAAAATAAAACAAAGAAGAACTCTCTAACGCTTTCGTATTGGCATATGCTAGCAGCATTGTATTGCACACATTTACTATGACAACTGTCACCCCTGCATCAATGGATAGTAATAATAATGTTATTAGATGACATTGTGTGTCAAATGTCCTAAATTGATTTATTGTTGTTTATCTTTTTTAATATTAAACGGATTTAGAAGAAACTTTACAGTAATAAAGCTTATACGTTAGAATAACACATAGGCTACTATTTACCATGACAACTTACATACATGCGGCCGAAGCTGCGGCCAAAACTAGTATTAAATTAGTAAACAAAATTCTGTAATATAGTAACTCAGATTTATGACAAATGGTAATATAAAGTTGTTGATTTAAAATTCAGTATGCAATGAATCTTTTCTAATATTTATGTAAAAACTTAAGCTGATTTGTAAATGTTTCGAAAACTTTTAAAAGTTTTGCACAGATTGAGTTAAAATTTCAACATGATTGCATTTACATTTGAAAGATTTTTTGTCTACTTTTCATCAATGCAATCACAATGTCCCATAGTGAATTGTATAAGGATACATTTAACTGCTCATATTAAATAAAACAAAAAATAAATCTTAACCATTTATTACATTCAAAATCACTTACATCTAACGTAATCTAATGTTTCTCTTTTCATCTCTGTTTTCTCTGCTGTCTCTACTCGATTTTGATCTATCATAATCGTCATACTTTCTAGACATATCTCTGCCACGTTTATCACCATGTCTTCGCTCCCGAGAACGATCCAACTCTCTATCCCTTGAGCGTGGTTTGTGCCTTTTACTAGAATACTCCCTCTTACGATCATATGGGCAACGAGATCTTCTTTCCTTCTTCGATTTATGGCTGCTGTGATATTTAGAAGGCAACGGAGGTGTTTTCGGCGATTCCTCTGTCTTGTCTCTTCTGTTTAGTTCTTTTGATGTAGATACAGAAGATACAGTAGATACAGTACAATCATATGGGCAACGAGACGTTCTTTCCTTCTTCGATTTATGGCTGCTGTGATATTTAGAAGGCAACGGAGGAGTTTTCGGCGATTCCCCTGTCTTGTCTTTTCTGTTTAGTTCTTTTGGTGTAGATACAGTTGGGGAATGTTCCTTTTTATCTTCCGTCTTGGCATTATCTTGATCTTTTTGAGCTTGTTTTTGTTTATTAGCTTTATAAATCTTTCGTAAGCCATCAACTTTACTTTCCAATTCTTCTGGATTAACTTTAGCTCTTTTGTATAACTGTAAGATGCGGACACACACCTCTCTGATGTTCTCTTCTGTAACCTTGAATAGTAAAAACCAATGTGGGTTGTTAGGTAACGGTAACCCAATTTTTCGAGCCGATAAGTATATGCAAGCACAAGCAATAGTTTCTGGAGGGAATCTCATAAATACATTTGTGAGTGAGGCATCATTCAAATAATTAAATGCCATTTGCATCAGATGACGGTTGTTCTCACACTGTAAAAATTGTAGGTACACTAACATTAGCTTGTGTGGATGTTTCACATGAACACAAAATCCCAATGTTTTCAAAATAAACATTTCAGCCCTGATGACTTCGTTAGTTAGTGTTCTGATTTTTTGATCGACTATGAGGGGAGTGATGATCGTTTGTGCTCTAACTTGCTTCATGTGATGGAAAACATTGATCACGTCGCGTATCCTACGAGGTTTCTCTTCCACTTTGGATGCCAAGTAAATGCTACCCATGGCCATTATTTCCATAGGATATCTGACAAAAGAGTTAGAGTAATAGAACCTTTGGAAGTACATTTGTCCGGCTGCCATAGCGACTTGGGGCAACTTGAGCAGCATTCCGGCGGTTTGTATCATCTCACAGCCGAGAATACGTAGATCTGTTTCCGTTTCTATGTCAAAGCCATCAGCGCGTGAAGGTGTTTCCTTGAGTGTGGATTCTGGTAGAAGAGGGTTTTCTAATTGAAATAAAACCTTTCTTCCAGTAATGGCGGGCGTCGT
Organism: Hypercompe scribonia; assembly: GCA_949316085.1. Lineage (NCBI taxonomy): Eukaryota > Metazoa > Arthropoda > Insecta > Lepidoptera > Erebidae > Hypercompe > Hypercompe scribonia. The sequence goes on from OX438986.1 coordinate 16,193,399, forward strand.
TACACTTTGTTTCGTCTGGTTTTGCAGTATTGAAGACATAATGCTGTTTTTCTATTAATCACTGGTCGTGAGAATTTCACTGAGATATACAATAAAACACCACGAGACGTGCTATGCTTTGGGCTTCACGCAAGCGAATGATAGTATGGTTGGGCAAATTCGTCATAGCACCCGCAATGTTTGCAGGCGACGTGGGAGGTAAGGAAGTGAGGGAGGAGGGTATCGCTATTGTATTTACCTGTATTTACCTGCCCCTAGCCTGACCCTAATCACTTCTAAATGAAAGACTTGAAATCACGATAAATGAGGTAATGAAGATAATTTTAAAATTTACTTGTTAACTACATAATTTTTTGAGCTAAGAACTATTTGCGATGGATCATCAAGTTGAAGGCATTTTTATTAAAAATGTAAATGTAAATGGATATACACTATACTATAACGTCACTTTTTTTTATAACGTTCTTACTAGTTTGGTAGGTATGGATGTATGTACGTATGCAACGGAATGCATGAACGGAACGGAATATATATTTATTTATTTATTTATTACGGATCTCCGACAAGGAATATACTGTACATGCGATTTTTGTATCATATAAAATACAATTAAGATTTCGTGTCTTGCGCTTCCTCAATTATGGTAAACCACAACATGTTTATTATAAAAAAAACTATATGTACACAAACAGTGGTCACAAACGGCCTATGTACCATCGTATGTATGTATGTATACTATGTGTAAAAACGCCGGTACTATCTGATAATGCGTACGTACTATCGCCGCCTACTGCTGAACGAAGGTCTCCGCCAAGGAACGTCAACCATCCCGATCTTAGGCTATTCGCATCGATTGCCCAACGCTACGTTGGCCCAATTGTGGTCTATTTTGGAGTACAATGAGGAAATACACGTGGTTTTTTTTTTTGGTTTCATTAAAACTACCACATCAATTTTTCTCATTACAGAATTCAATAAGGTCTAAATTAAATTTAATTAAATTTAAAATGTGAATCTTCCTATATTTTTCTTGTTTCTACGGTCATAACTTCTGAATAGTTTTTGTCAATGCCAAGGATAGTGTGTAAAGCTAATTTTCCACTTTCAAAGATGTTCCGTCTATACAAACAATATTTAGTCTAGTGGATGATAACATAGTTTAGTTTTAATTTAGTCTTTATTCTAGCTTAAAGTTCTATGTGCAGTTTGTGTATATTGTATTGTGGACAGTATTGTTGAGCAAAGTCGTCATGACACTCGCAACGTTTGCGATTGCAATTGTACCGATAGACAAGGTAATGAAGAGTATCAAAAATAAATTGAAACTGCCCACACTTATCGAGCATCGATGACAATAAAATAATTTAATTGGTTTGTCCGATTATCCCGAACAGAATTTTCCGAGGCCAACGACTTCTTTCTTCTATACCTAAAAATACAGTAGTGTCTTGTGCTACGTAAGAGAGCGTGTACTAAATGCGCCTACCTACGTGACTTTCTTAATCTTTATTGAGAAAGCACTCCTTATTAAAGGCTAAAATACAATATTTACTTAATAATACTTTTGATTCAGTCTATAATTTAGCCTAAGTTTCTTGTTTAGTTCAAATATATAATTTAGAAATTTAAATGTAGCTTTAGATATAAGAGTAAATGTATGTATACTTTAGATACAGGTAATACTGTGCTCACCTTTAATTAAAAGCATACACAGATATAAATATATTGTTTAATATCTTCATGTAAATGCCCAGCAGTTATGTAAGTAGGTAAACCTTAAATGAAACAAAACATAAACATCATAGCTACATGCGTCCGTTCTTAACACGTTTACTGGTGCCTATAATATATAAGAAATAAACATCCCATAACCCAGACGCTTCTTCTTCACATAACCCAGACATTCATTAAGAAATATTTTCTTTTTTACACATCAACAATACAATTATTATGTACTTATGGGTGTAATCATTGTTTTTTTATAAGCAGCATAAAAAACTAATCTTTTAAGGTGCCGAAATTTCTTTGAAATATACCTATGGTCATAAACAGCCGTCTCGCTATTACAAATAAACCCATAATCCTCGCTTATTTACTTTTTATTACAAGTTTTTTGCTATTTGTACTTTTATGCGACGGATGACGTCACGCAGCTGTTATAGTGACAAGGTTCCATCGCAATATCAACTTGCGGGGCTAATAAGACAGTATAATACGCAACTGTTGCGTTCCGCTGTCTACGAGCGCGTTATAATTCACACCTTTCGTGTTCCGTACGACAGCGCTGATAACCTAACCGTTGTGTAGCGTAATGGCAATAATGCGTGTAACATACGTGTAAGTGAACACATGTTTCTTATTGCTTGCTCAATATGGGTTTCAAAACTATGTGGTCTTAAAAATATAATGCGCGCTTGACAACTTCAGATTATGCTGAACGATCTCGATAGGGAAAGTCCTAATTCTGATCTGGATTGGGTAGGATTCATCATGAATACGGACAAAACTAAGACCACAATCAACGGCATCGAAAAACATATTTTTGAGAAAAACAACAAAATTGAATTTGTATATGCTATCCATTCAAATCAAACTCTCAAAAACAGAATAATGAACATTATTACAACTCAATATGTGCAATATATAGTGTTTAGTGTTTAAAAACAAAAATAAAACAAAGAAGAACTCTCTAACGCTTTCGTATTGGCATATGCTAGCAGCATTGTATTGCACACATTTAGTATGACAACTGTCACCCCTGCATCAATGGATAGTAATAATAATGTTATTAGATGACATTGTGTGTCAAATGTCCTAAATTGATTTATTGTTGTTTATCTTTTTTAATATTAAACGGATTTAGAAGAAACTTTACAGTAATAAAGCTTACACGTTAGAATAACACATAGGCTACTATTTACCATGACAACTTACATACATGCGGCCGAAGCTGCGGCCAAAACTAGTATTAAATTAGTAAACAAAATTCTGTAATATAGTAACTCAGATTTATGACAAATGGTAATATAAAGTTGTTGATTTAAAATTCAGTATGCAATGAATCTTTTCTAATATTTATGTAAAAACTTAAGCTGATTTGTAAATGTTTCGAAAACTTTTAAAAGTTTTGCACAGATTGAGTTAAAATTTCAACATGATTGCATTTACATTTGAAAGATTTTTTGTCTACTTTTCATCAATGCAATCACAATGTCCCATAGTGAATTGTATAAGGATACATTTAACTGCTCATATTAAATAAAACAAAAAATAAATCTTAACCATTTATTACATTCAAAATCACTTACATCTAACGTAATCTAATGTTTCTCTTTTCATCTCTGTTTTCTCTGCTGTCTCTACTCGATTTTGATCTATCATAATCGTCATACTTTCTAGACATATCTCTGCCACGTTTATCACCATGTCTTCGCTCCCGAGAACGATCCAACTCTCTATCCCTTGAGCGTGGTTTGTGCCTTTTACTAGAATACTCCCTCTTACGATCATATGGGCAACGAGATCTTCTTTCCTTCTTCGATTTATGGCTGCTGTGATATTTAGAAGGCAACGGAGGTGTTTTCGGCGATTCCTCTGTCTTGTCTCTTCTGTTTAGTTCTTTTGATGTAGATACAGAAGATACAGTAGATACAGTACAATCATATGGGCAACGAGACGTTCTTTCCTTCTTCGATTTATGGCTGCTGTGATATTTAGAAGGCAACGGAGGAGTTTTCGGCGATTCCCCTGTCTTGTCTTTTCTGTTTAGTTCTTTTGGTGTAGATACAGTTGGGGAATGTTCCTTTTTATCTTCCGTCTTGGCATTATCTTGATCTTTTTGAGCTTGTTTTTGTTTATTAGCTTTATAAATCTTTCGTAAGCCATCAACTTTACTTTCCAATTCTTCTGGATTAACTTTAGCTCTTTTGTATAACTGTAAGATGCGGACACACACCTCTCTGATGTTCTCTTCTGTAACCTTGAATAGTAAAAACCAATGTGGGTTGTTAGGTAACGGTAACCCAATTTTTCGAGCCGATAAGTATATGCAAGCACAAGCAATAGTTTCTGGAGGGAATCTCATAAATACATTTGTGAGTGAGGCATCATTCAAATAATTAAATGCCATTTGCATCAGATGACGGTTGTTCTCACACTGTAAAAATTGTAGGTACACTAACATTAGCTTGTGTGGATGTTTCACATGAACACAAAATCCCAATGTTTTCAAAATAAACATTTCAGCCCTGATGACTTCGTTAGTTAGTGTTCTGATTTTTTGATCGACTATGAGGGGAGTGATGATCGTTTGTGCTCTAACTTGCTTCATGTGATGGAAAACATTGATCACGTCGCGTATCCTACGAGGTTTCTCTTCCACTTTGGATGCCAAGTAAATGCTACCCATGGCCATTATTTCCATAGGATATCTGACAAAAGAGTTAGAGTAATAGAACCTTTGGAAGTACATTTGTCCGGCTGCCATAGCGACTTGGGGCAACTTGAGCAGCATTCCGGCGGTTTGTATCATCTCACAGCCGAGAATACGTAGATCTGTTTCCGTTTCTATGTCAAAGCTATCAGCGCGTGAAGGTGTTTCCTTGAGTGTGGATTCTGGTAGAAGAGGGTTTTCTAATTGAAATAAAACCTTTCTTCCAGTAATGGCGGGCGTCGTTACACTTTGTTTCGTCTGGTTTTGCAGTATTGAAGACATAATGCTGTTTTTCTATTAATCACTGGTCGTGAGAATTTCACTGAGATATACAATAAAACACCACGAGACGTGCTATGCTTTGGGCTTCACGCAAGCGAATGATAGTATGGTTGGGCAAATTCGTCATAGCACCCGCAATGTTTGCAGGCGACGTGGGAGGTAAGGAAGTGAGGGAGGAGGGTATCGCTATTGTATTTACCTGTATTTACCTGCCCCTAGCCTGACCCTAATCACTTCTAAATGAAAGACTTGAAATCACGATAAATGAGGTAATGAAGATAATTTTAAAATTTACTTGTTAACTACATAATTTTTTGAGCTAAGAACTATTTGCGATGGATCATCAAGTTGAAGGCATTTTTATTAAAAATGTAAATGTAAATGGATATACACTATACTATAACGTCACTTTTTTTTATAACGTTCTTACTAGTTTGGTAGGTATGGATGTATGTACGTATGCAACGGAATGCATGAACGGAACGGAATATATATTTATTTATTTATTTATTACGGATCTCCGACAAGGAATATACTGTACATGCGATTTTTGTATCATATAAAATACAATTAAGATTTCGTGTCTTGCGCTTCCTCAATTATGGTAAACCACAACATGTTTATTATAAAAAAAACTATATGTACACAAACAGTGGTCACAAACGGCCTATGTACCATCGTATGTATGTATGTATACTATGTGTAAAAACGCCGGTACTATCTGATAATGCGTACGTACTATCGCCGCCTACTGCTGAACGAAGGTCTCCGCCAAGGAACGTCAACCATCCCGATCTTAGGCTATTCGCATCGATTGCCCAACGCTACGTTGGCCCAATTGTGGTCTATTTTGGAGTACAATGAGGAAATACACGTGGTTTTTTTTTTTGGTTTCATTAAAACTACCACATCAATTTTTCTCATTACAGAATTCAATAAGGTCTAAATTAAATTTAATTAAATTTAAAATGTGAATCTTCCTATATTTTTCTTGTTTCTACGGTCATAACTTCTGAATAGTTTTTGTCAATGCCAAGGATAGTGTGTAAAGCTAATTTTCCACTTTCAAAGATGTTCCGTCTATACAAACAATATTTAGTCTAGTGGATGATAACATAGTTTAGTTTTAATTTAGTCTTTATTCTAGCTTAAAGTTCTATGTGCAGTTTGTGTATATTGTATTGTGGACAGTATTGTTGAGCAAAGTCGTCATGACACTCGCAACGTTTGCGATTGCAATTGTACCGATAGACAAGGTAATGAAGAGTATCAAAAATAAATTGAAACTGCCCACACTTATCGAGCATCGATGACAATAAAATAATTTAATTGGTTTGTCCGATTATCCCGAACAGAATTTTCCGAGGCCAACGACTTCTTTCTTCTATACCTAAAAATACAGTAGTGTCTTGTGCTACGTAAGAGAGCGTGTACTAAATGCGCCTACCTACGTGACTTTCTTAATCTTTATTGAGAAAGCACTCCTTATTAAAGGCTAAAAAACAATATTTACTTAATAATACTTTTGATTCAGTCTATAATTTAGCCTAAGTTTCTTGTTTAGTTCAAATATATAATTTAGAAATTTAAATGTAGCTTTAGATATAAGAGTAAATGTATGTATACTTTAGATACAGGTAATACTGTGCTCACCTTTAATTAAAAGCATACACAGATATAAATATATTGTTTAATATCTTCATGTAAATGCCCAGCAGTTATGTAAGTAGGTAAACCTTAAATGAAACAAAACATAAACATCATAGCTACATGCGTCCGTTCTTTACGTTTACTGGTGCCTATAATATATAAGAAATAAACATCCCATAACCCAGACGCTTCTTCTTCACATAACCCAGACATTCATTAAGAAATATTTTCTTTTTTACACATCAACAATACAATTATTATGTACTTATGGGTGTAATCATTGTTTTTTTATAAGCAGCATAAAAAACTAATCTTTTAAGGTGCCGAAATTTCTTTGAAATATACCTATGGTCATAAACAGCCGTCTCGCTATTACAAATAAACCCATAATCCTCGCTTATTTACTTTTTATTACAAGTTTTTTGCTATTTGTACTTTTATGCGACGGATGACGTCACGCAGCTGTTATAGTGACAAGGTTCCATCGCAATATCAACTTGCGGGGCTAATAAGACAGTATAATACGCAACTGTTGCGTTCCGCTGTCTACGAGCGCGTTATAATTCACACCTTTCGTGTTCCGTACGACAGCGCTGATAACCTAACCGTTGTGTAGCGTAATGGCAATAATGCGTGTAACATACGTGTAAGTGAACACATGTTTCTTATTGCTTGCTCAATATGGGTTTCAAAACTATGTGGTCTTAAAAATATAATGCGCGCTTGACAACTTCAGATTATGCTGAACGATCTCGATAGGGAAAGTCCTAATTCTGATCTGGATTGGGTAGGATTCATCATGAATACGGACAAAACTAAGACCACAATCAACGGCATCGAAAAACATATTTTTGAGAAAAACAACAAAATTGAATTTGTATATGCTATCCATTCAAATCAAACTCTCAAAAACAGAATAATGAACATTATTACAACTCAATATGTGCAATATATAGTGTTTAGTGTTTAAAAACAAAAATAAAACAAAGAAGAACTCTCTAACGCTTTCGTATTGGCATATGCTAGCAGCATTGTATTGCACACATTTACTATGACAACTGTCACCCCTGCATCAATGGATAGTAATAATAATGTTATTAGATGACATTGTGTGTCAAATGTCCTAAATTGATTTATTGTTGTTTATCTTTTTTAATATTAAACGGATTTAGAAGAAACTTTACAGTAATAAAGCTTATACGTTAGAATAACACATAGGCTACTATTTACCATGACAACTTACATACATGCGGCCGAAGCTGCGGCCAAAACTAGTATTAAATTAGTAAACAAAATTCTGTAATATAGTAACTCAGATTTATGACAAATGGTAATATAAAGTTGTTGATTTAAAATTCAGTATGCAATGAATCTTTTCTAATATTTATGTAAAAACTTAAGCTGATTTGTAAATGTTTCGAAAACTTTTAAAAGTTTTGCACAGATTGAGTTGAAATTTCAACATGATTGCATTTACATTTGAAAGATTTTTTGTCTACTTTTCATCAATGCAATCACAATGTCCCATAGTGAATTGTATAAGGATACATTTAACTACTCATATTAAATAAAACAAAAAATAAATCTTAACCATTTATTACATTCAAAATCACTTACATCTAACGTAATCTAATGTTTCTCTTTTCATCTCTGTTTTCTCTGCTGTCTCTACTCGATTTTGATCTATCATAATCGTCATACTTTCTAGACATATCTCTGCCACGTTTATCACCATGTCTTCGCTCCCGAGAACGATCCAACTCTCTATCCCTTGAGCGTGGTTTGTGCCTTTTACTAGAATACTCCCTCTTACGATCATATGGGCAACGAGATCTTCTTTCCTTCTTCGATTTATGGCTGCTGTGATATTTAGAAGGCAACGGAGGTGTTTTCGGCGATTCCTCTGTCTTGTCTCTTCTGTTTAGTTCTTTTGATGTAGATACAGAAGATACAGTAGATACAGTACAATCATATGGGCAACGAGACGTTCTTTCCTTCTTCGATTTATGGCTGCTGTGATATTTAGAAGGCAACGGAGGAGTTTTCGGCGATTCCCCTGTCTTGTCTTTTCTGTTTAGTTCTTTTGGTGTAGATACAGTTGGGGAATGTTCCTTTTTATCTTCCGTCTTGGCATTATCTTGATCTTTTTGAGCTTGTTTTTGTTTATTAGCTTTATAAATCTTTCGTAAGCCATCAACTTTACTTTCCAATTCTTCTGGATTAACTTTAGCTCTTTTGTATAACTGTAAGATGCGGACACACACCTCTCTGATGTTCTCTTCTGTAACCTTGAATAGTAAAAACCAATGTGGGTTGTTAGGTAACGGTAACCCAATTTTTCGAGCCGATAAGTATATGCAAGCACAAGCAATAGTTTCTGGAGGGAATCTCATAAATACATTTGTGAGTGAGGCATCATTCAAATAATTAAATGCCATTTGCATCAGATGACGGTTGTTCTCACACTGTAAAAATTGTAGGTACACTAACATTAGCTTGTGTGGATGTTTCACATGAACACAAAATCCCAATGTTTTCAAAATAAACATTTCAGCCCTGATGACTTCGTTAGTTAGTGTTCTGATTTTTTGATCGACTATGAGGGGAGTGATGATCGTTTGTGCTCTAACTTGCTTCATGTGATGGAAAACATTGATCACGTCGCGTATCCTACGAGGTTTCTCTTCCACTTTGGATGCCAAGTAAATGCTACCCATGGCCATTATTTCCATAGGATATCTGACAAAAGAGTTAGAGTAATAGAACCTTTGGAAGTACATTTGTCCGGCTGCCATAGCGACTTGGGGCAACTTGAGCAGCATTCCGGCGGTTTGTATCATCTCACAGCCGAGAATACGTAGATCTGTTTCCGTTTCTATGTCAAAGCCATCAGCGCGTGAAGGTGTTTCCTTGAGTGTGGATTCTGGTAGAAGAGGGTTTTCTAATTGAAATAAAACCTTTCTTCCAGTAATGGCGGGCGTCGTTACACTTTGTTTCGTCTGGTTTTGCAGTATTGAAGACATAATGCTGTTTTTCTATTAATCACTGGTCGTGAGAATTTCACTGAGATATACAATAAAACACCACGAGACGTGCTATGCTTTGGGCTTCACGCAAGCGAATGATAGTATGGTTGGGCAAATTCGTCATAGCACCCGCAATGTTTGCAGGCGACGTGGGAGGTAAGGAAGTGAGGGAGGAGGGTATCGCTATTGTATTTACCTGTATTTACCTGCCCCTAGCCTGACCCTAATCACTTCTAAATGAAAGACTTGAAATCACGATAAATGAGGTAATGAAGATAATTTTAAAATTTACTTGTTAACTACATAATTTTTTGAGCTAAGAACTATTTGCGATGGATCATCAAGTTGAAGGCATTTTTATTAAAAATGTAAATGTAAATGGATATACACTATACTATAACGTCACTTTTTTTTATAACGTTCTTACTAGTTTGGTAGGTATGGATGTATGTACGTATGCAACGGAATGCATGAACGGAACGGAATATATATTTGTTTATTTATTTATTACGGATCTCCGACAAGGAATATACTTTACATGCGATTTTTGTATCATATAAAATACAATTAAGATTTCGTGTCTTGCGCTTCCTCAATTATGGTAAACCACAACATGTTTATTATAAAAAAAACTATATGTACACAAACAGTGGTCACAAACGGCCTATGTACCATCGTATGTATGTATGTATACTATGTGTAAAAACGCCGGTACTATCTGATAATGCGTACGTACTATCGCCGCCTACTGCTGAACGAAGGTCTCCGCCAAGGAACGTCAACCATCCCGAACTTAGGCTATTCGCATCGATTGCCCAACGCTACGTTTGCCCAATTGTGGTCTTTTTTGGAGTACAATGAGGAAATACACGTGGGTTTTTTTTTGGTTTCATTAAAACTACCACATCAATTTTTCTCATTACAGAATTCAATAAGGTCTAAATTAAATTTAATTAAATTTAAAATGTGAATCTTCCTATATTTTTCTTGTTTCTACGGTCATAACTTCTGAATAGTTTTTGTCAATGCCAAGGATAGTGTGTAAAGCTAATTTTCCACTTTCAAAGATGTGCCGTCTATACAAACAATATTTAGTCTAGTGGATGATAACATAGTTTAGTTTTAATTTAGTCTTTATTCTAGCTTAAAGTTCTATGTGCAGTTTGTGTATATTGTATTGTGGACAGTATTGTTGAGCAAAGTCGTCATGACACTCGCAACGTTTGCGATTGCAATTGTACCGATAGACAAGGTAATGAAGAGTATCAAAAATAAATTGAAACTGCCCACACTTATCGAGCATCGGTGACAATAAAATAATTTAATTGGTTTGTCCGATTATCCCAAACAGAATTTTCCGAGGCCAACGACTTCTTTCTTCTATACCTAAAAATACAGTAGTGTCTTGTGCTACGTAAGAGAGCGTATACTAAATGCGCCTACCTACGTGACTTTCTTAATCTTTATTGAGAAAGCACTCCTTATTAAAGGCTAAAATACAATAGTTACTTAATAATACTTTTGATTCAGTCTATAATTTAGCCTAAGTTTCTTGTTTAGTTCAAATATATAATTTAGAAATTTAAATGTAGCTTTAGATATAAGAGTAAATGTATGTATACTTTAGATACAGGTAATACTGTGCTCACCTTTAATTAAAAGCATACACAGATATAAATATATTGTTTAACATCTTCATGTAAATGCCCAGCAGTTATGTAAGTAGGTAAACCTTAAATGAAACAAAACATAAACATCATAGCTACATGCGTCCGTTCTTAACACGTTTACTGGTGCCTATAATATATAAGAAATAAACATCCCATAACCCAGACGCTTCTTCTTCACATAACCCAGACATTCATTAAGAAATATTTTCTTTTTTACACATCAACAATACAATTATTATGTACTTATGGGTGTAATCATTGTTTTTTTATAAGCAGCATAAAAAACTAATCTTTTAAGGTGCCGAAATTTCTTTGAAATATACCTATGGTCATAAACAGCCGTCTCGCTATTACAAATAAACCCATAATCCTCGCTTATTTACTTTTTATTACAAGTTTTTTGCTATTTGTACTTTTATGCGACGGATGACGTCACGCAGCTGTTATAGTGACAAGGTTCCATCGCAATATCAACTTGCGGGGCTAATAAGACAGTATAATACGCAACTGTTGCGTTCCGCTGTCTACGAGCGCGTTATAATTCACACCTTTCGTGTTCCGTACGACAGCGCTGATAACCTAACCGTTGTGTAGCGTAATGGCAATAATGCGTGTAACATACGTGTAAGTGAACACATGTTTCTTATTGCTTGCTCAATATGGGTTTCAAAACTATGTGGTCTTAAAAATATAATGCGCGCTTGACAACTTCAGATTATGCTGAACGATCTCGATAGGGAAAGTCCTAATTCTGATCTGGATTGGGTAGGATTCATCATGAATACGGACAAAACTAAGACCACAATCAACGGCATCGAAAAACATATTTTTGAGAAAAACAACAAAATTGAATTTGTATATGCTATCCATTCAAATCAAACTCTCAAAAACAGAATAATGAACATTATTACAACTCAATATGTGCAATATATAGTGTTTAGTGTTTAAAAACAAAAATAAAACAAAGAAGAACTCTCTAACGCTTTCGTATTGGCATATGCTAGCAGCATTGTATTGCACACATTTACTATGACAACTGTCACCCCTGCATCAATGGATAGTAATAATAATGTTATTAGATGACATTGTGTGTCAAATGTCCTAAATTGATTTATTGTTGTTTATCTTTTTTAATATTAAACGGATTTAGAAGAAACTTTACAGTAATAAAGCTTATACGTTAGAATAACACATAGGCTACTATTTACCATGACAACTTACATACATGCGGCCGAAGCTGCGGCCAAAACTAGTATTAAATTAGTAAACAAAATTCTGTAATATAGTAACTCAGATTTATGACAAATGGTAATATAAAGTTGTTGATTTAAAATTCAGTATGCAATGAATCTTTTCTAATATTTATGTAAAAACTTAAGCTGATTTGTAAATGTTTCGAAAACTTTTAAAAGTTTTGCACAGATTGAGTTGAAATTTCAACATGATTGCATTTACATTTGAAAGATTTTTTGTCTACTTTTCATCAATGCAATCACAATGTCCCATAGTGAATTGTATAAGGATACATTTAACTACTCATATTAAATAAAACAAAAAATAAATCTTAACCATTTATTACATTCAAAATCACTTACATCTAACGTAATCTAATGTTTCTCTTTTCATCTCTGTTTTCTCTGCTGTCTCTACTCGATTTTGATCTATCATAATCGTCATACTTTCTAGACATATCTCTGCCACGTTTATCACCATGTCTTCGCTCCCGAGAACGATCCAACTCTCTATCCCTTGAGCGTGGTTTGTGCCTTTTACTAGAATACTCCCTCTTACGATCATATGGGCAACGAGATCTTCTTTCCTTCTTCGATTTATGGCTGCTGTGATATTTAGAAGGCAACGGAGGTGTTTTCGGCGATTCCTCTGTCTTGTCTCTTCTGTTTAGTTCTTTTGATGTAGATACAGAAGATACAGTAGATACAGTACAATCATATGGGCAACGAGACGTTCTTTCCTTCTTCGATTTATGGCTGCTGTGATATTTAGAAGGCAACGGAGGAGTTTTCGGCGATTCCCCTGTCTTGTCTTTTCTGTTTAGTTCTTTTGGTGTAGATACAGTTGGGGAATGTTCCTTTTTATCTTCCGTCTTGGCATTATCTTGATCTTTTTGAGCTTGTTTTTGTTTATTAGCTTTATAAATCTTTCGTAAGCCATCAACTTTACTTTCCAATTCTTCTGGATTAACTTTAGCTCTTTTGTATAACTGTAAGATGCGGACACACACCTCTCTGATGTTCTCTTCTGTAACCTTGAATAGTAAAAACCAATGTGGGTTGTTAGGTAACGGTAACCCAATTTTTCGAGCCGATAAGTATATGCAAGCACAAGCAATAGTTTCTGGAGGGAATCTCATAAATACATTTGTGAGTGAGGCATCATTCAAATAATTAAATGCCATTTGCATCAGATGACGGTTGTTCTCACACTGTAAAAATTGTAGGTACACTAACATTAGCTTGTGTGGATGTTTCACATGAACACAAAATCCCAATGTTTTCAAAATAAACATTTCAGCCCTGATGACTTCGTTAGTTAGTGTTCTGATTTTTTGATCGACTATGAGGGGAGTGATGATCGTTTGTGCTCTAACTTGCTTCATGTGATGGAAAACATTGATCACGTCGCGTATCCTACGAGGTTTCTCTTCCACTTTGGATGCCAAGTAAATGCTACCCATGGCCATTATTTCCATAGGATATCTGACAAAAGAGTTAGAGTAATAGAACCTTTGGAAGTACATTTGTCCGGCTGCCATAGCGACTTGGGGCAACTTGAGCAGCATTCCGGCGGTTTGTATCATCTCACAGCCGAGAATACGTAGATCTGTTTCCGTTTCTATGTCAAAGCCATCAGCGCGTGAAGGTGTTTCCTTGAGTGTGGATTCTGGTAGAAGAGGGTTTTCTAATTGAAATAAAACCTTTCTTCCAGTAATGGCGGGCGTCGTTACACTTTGTTTCGTCTGGTTTTGCAGTATTGAAGACATAATGCTGTTTTTCTATTAATCACTGGTCGTGAGAATTTCACTGAGATATACAATAAAACACCACGAGACGTGCTATGCTTTGGGCTTCACGCAAGCGAATGATAGTATGGTTGGGCAAATTCGTCATAGCACCCGCAATGTTTGCAGGCGACGTGGGAGGTAAGGAAGTGAGGGAGGAGGGTATCGCTATTGTATTTACCTGTATTTACCTGCCCCTAGCCTGACCCTAATCACTTCTAAATGAAAGACTTGAAATCACGATAAATGAGGTAATGAAGATAATTTTAAAATTTACTTGTTAACTACATAATTTTTTGAGCTAAGAACTATTTGCGATGGATCATCAAGTTGAGGGCATTTTTATTAAAAATGTAAATGTAAATGGATATACACTATACTATAACGTCACTTTTTTTTATAACGTTCTTACTAGTTTGGTAGGTATGGATGTATGTACGTACGCAACGGAATGCATGAACGGAACGGAATATATATTTGTTTGTTTATTTATTACGGATCTCCGACAAGGAATATACTTTACATGCGATTTTTGTATCATATAAAATACAATTAAGATTTCGTGTCTTGCGCTTCCTCAATTATGGTAAACCACAACACGTTTATTATAAAAAAAACTATATGTACACAAACAGTGGTCACAAACGGCCTATGTACCATCGTATGTATGTATGTATACTATGTGTAAAAACGCCGGTACTATCTGATAATGCGTACGTACTATCGCCGCCTACTGCTGAACGAAAATCTCCGCCAAGGAACGTCAACCATCCCGATCTTAGGCTATTCGCATCGATTGCCCAACGCTACGTTTGCCCAATTGTGGTCTTTTTTGGAGTACAATGAGGAAATACACGTGGTTTTTTTTTTTGGTTTCATCAAAACTACCACATCAATTTTTCTCATTACAGAATTCAATAAGGTCTAAATTAAATTTAATTAAATTTAAAATGTGAATCTTCCTATATTTTTCTTGTTTCTACGGTCATAACTTCTGAATAGTTTTTGTCAATGCCAAGGATAGTGTGTAAAGCTAATTTTCCACTTTCAAAGATGTTCCGTCTATACAAACAATATTTAGTCTAGTGGATGATAACATAGTTTAGTTTTAATTTAGTCTTTATTCTAGCTTAAAGTTCTATGTGCAGTTTGTGTATATTGTATTGTGGACAGTATTGTTGAGCAAAGTCGTCATGACACTCGCAACGTTTGCGATTGCAATTGTACCGATAGACAAGGTAATGAAGAGTATCAAAAATAAATTGAAACTGCCCACACTTATCGAGCATCGATGACAATAAAATAATTTAATTGGTTTGTCCGATTATCCCGAACAGAATTTTCCGAGGCCAACGACTTCTTTCTTCTATACCTAAAAATACAGTAGTGTCTTGTGCTACGTAAGAGAGCGTGTACTAAATGCGCCTACCTACGTGACTTTCTTAATCTTTATAGAGAAAGCACTCCTTATTAAAGGCTAACATACAATATTTACTTAATAATACTTTTGATTCAGTCTATAATTTAGCCTAAGTTTCTTGTTTAGTTCAAATATATAATTTAGAAATTTAAATGTAGCTTTAGATATAAGAGTAAATGTATGTATACTTTAGATACAGGTAATACTGTGCTCACCTTTAATTAAAAGCATACACAGATATAAATATATTGTTTAATATCTTCATGTAAATGCCCAGCAGTTATGTAAGTAGGTAAACCTTAAATGAAACAAAACATAAACATCATAGCTACATGCGTCCGTTCTTAACACGTTTACTGGTGCCTATAATATATAAGAAATAAACATCCCATAACCCAGACGCTTCTTCTTCACATAACCCAGACATTCATTAAGAAATATTTTCTTTTTTACACATCAACAATACAATTATTATGTACTTATGGGTGTAATCATTGTTTTTTTATAAGCAGCATAAAAAACTAATCTTTTAAGGTGCCGAAATTTCTTTGAAATATACCTATGGTCATAAACAGCCGTCTCGCTATTACAAATAAACCCATAATTCTAGCTTATTTACTTTTTATTACAAGTTTTTTGCTATTTGTACTTTTATGCGACGGATGACGTCACGCAGCTGTTATAGTGACAAGGTTCCATCGCAATATCAACTTGCGGGGCTAATAAGACAGTATAATACGCAACTGTTGCGTTGCGTTGCGTTGTCTACGAGCGCGTTATAATTCACACCCTTCGTGTTCCGTACGACAGCGCTGATAACCTAACCGTTGTGTAGCGTAATGCCAATAATGCGTGTAACATACGTGTAAGTGAACACATGTTTCTTATTGCTTGCTCAATATGGGTTTCAAAACTATGTGGTCTTAAAAATATAATACGCGCTTGACAACTTCAGATTATGCTGAACGATCTGGATAGGGAAAGTCCTAATTCTGATCTGGATTGGGTAGGATTAATCATGAATACGGACAAAACTAAGACCACAATCGACGGCATCGAAAAACATATTTTTGAGAAAAACAACAAAATTGAATTTGTATATGCTATCCATTCAAATCAAACTCTCAAAAACAGAATAATGAACATTATTACAACTCAATATGTGCAATATATAGTGTTTAGTGTTTAAAAACAAAATAAAACAAAGAAGAACTCTCTAACGTTTTCGTATTGGCATATGCTAGCAGCATTGTATTGCACACATTTACTATGACAACTGTCACCCCTGCATTAATGGATAGTAATAATAATGCTTTTAGATGACATTGTGTATCAAATGTCCGAAATTTATTTATTGTTGTTTATCTTACTTAATATTAAACGGATTTAGAAGAAACTTTACAGTAATAAAGCTTATACGTTAGAATAACACATAGGCTACTGTTTACCATGACAACTTACATACATGCGGCCGAAGCTGCGGCCAAAACTAGTATTAAATTAGTAAACAAAATTCTGTAATATAGTAACTCAGATTTATGACAAATGGTAATATAAAGTTGTTGATTTAAAATTCAGTATGCAATGAATCTTTTCTAATATTTATGTAAAAACTTAAGCTGATTTGTAAATGTTTCGAAAACTTTTAAAAGTTTTGCACAGATTGAGTTGAAATTTCAACATGATTGCATTTACATTTGAAAGATTTTTTGTCTACTTTTCATCAATGCAATCACAATGTCCCATAGTGAATTGTATAAGGATACATTTAACTGCTCATATTAAATAAAACAAAAAATAAATCTTAACCATTTATTACATTCAAAATCACTTACATCTAACGTAATCTAATGTTTCTCTTTTCATCTCTGTTTTCTCTGCTGTCTCTACTCGATTTTGATCTATCATAATCGTCATACTTTCTAGACATATCTCTGCCACGTTTATCACCATGTCTTCGCTCCCGAGAACGATCCAACTCTCTATCCCTTGAGCGTGGTTTGTGCCTTTTACTAGAATACTCCCTCTTACGATCATATGGGCAACGAGATCTTCTTTCCTTCTTCGATTTATGGCTGCTGTGATATTTAGAAGGCAACGGAGGTGTTTTCGGCGATTCCTCTGTCTTGTCTCTTCTGTTTAGTTCTTTTGATGTAGATACAGAAGATACAGTAGATACAGTACAATCATATGGGCAACGAGACGTTCTTTCCTTCTTCGATTTATGGCTGCTGTGATATTTAGAAGGCAACGGAGGAGTTTTCGGCGATTCCCCTGTCTTGTCTCTTCTGTTTAGTTCTTTTGGTGTAGATACAGTTGGGGAATGTTCCTTTTTATCTTCCGTCTTGGCATTATCTTGATCTTTTTGAGCTTGTTTTTGTTTATTAGCTTTATAAATCTTTCGTAAGCCATCAACTTTACTTTCCAATTCTTCTGGATTAACTTTAGCTCTTTTGTATAACTGTAAGATGCGGATACACACCTCTCTGATGTTCTCTTCTGTAACCTTGAATAGTAAAAACCAATGTGGGTTGTTAGGTAACGGTAACCCAATTTTTCGAGCCGATAAGTATATGCAAGCACAAGCAATAGTTTCTGGAGGGAATCTCATAAATACATTTGTGAGTGAGGCATCATTCAAATAATTAAATGCCATTTGCATCAGATGACGGTTGTTCTCGCACTGTAAAAATTGTAGGTACACTAACATTAGCTTGTGTGGATGTTTCACATGAACACAAAATCCCAATGTTTTCAAAATAAACATTTCAGCCCTGATGACTTCGTTAGTTAGTGTTCTGATTTTTTGATCGACTATGAGGGGAGTGATGATCGTTTGTGCTCTAACTTGCTTCATGTGATGGAAAACATTGATCACGTCGCGTATCCTACGAGGTTTCTCTTCCACTTTGGATGCCAAGTAAATGCTACCCATGGCCATTATTTCCATAGGATATCTGACAAAAGAGTTAGAGTAATAGAACCTTTGGAAGTACATTTGTCCGGCTGCCATAGCGACTTGGGGCAACTTGAGCAGCATTCCGGCGGTTTGTATCATCTCACAGCCGAGAATACGTAGATCTGTTTCCGTTTCTATGTCAAAGCCATCAGCGCGTGAAGGTGTTTCCTTGAGTGTGGATTCTGGTAGAAGAGGGTTTTCTAATTGAAATAAAACCTTTCTTCCAGTAATGGCGGGCGTCGTTACACTTTGTTTCGTCTGGTTTTGCAGTATTGAAGACATAATGCTGTTTTTCTATTAATCACTGGTCGTGAGAATTTCACTGAGATATACAATAAAACACCACGAGACGTGCTATGCTTTGGGCTTCACGCAAGCGAATGATAGTATGGTTGGGCAAATTCGTCATAGCACCCGCAATGTTTGCAGGCGACGTGGGAGGTAAGGAAGTGAGGGAGGAGGGTATCGCTATTGTATTTACCTGTATTTACCTGCCCCTAGCCTGACCCTAATCACTTCTAAATGAAAGACTTGAAATCACGATAAATGAGGTAATGAAGATAATTTTAAAATTTACTTGTTAACTACATAATTTTTTGAGCTAAGAACTATTTGCGATGGATCATCAAGTTGAGGGCATTTTTATTAAAAATGTAAATGTAAATGGATATACACTATACTATAACGTCACTTTTTTTTATAACGTTCTTACTAGTTTGGTAGGTATGGATGTATGTACGTACGCAACGGAATGCATGAACGGAACGGAATATATATTTGTTTGTTTATTTATTACGGATCTCCGACAAGGAATATACTTTACATGCGATTTTTGTATCATATAAAATACAATTAAGATTTCGTGTCTTGCGCTTCCTCAATTATGGTAAACCACAACACGTTTATTATAAAAAAAACTATATGTACACAAACAGTGGTCACAAACGGCCTATGTACCATCGTATGTATGTGTGTATACTATGTGTAAAAACGCCGGTACTATCTGATAATGCGTACGTACTATCGCCGCCTACTGCTGAACGAAAATCTCCGCCAAGGAACGTCAACCATCCCGATCTTAGGCTATTCGCATCGATTGCCCAACGCTACGTTTGCCCAATTGTGGTCTTTTTTGGAGTACAATGAGGAAATACACGTGGTTTTTTTTTTTGGTTTCATCAAAACTACCACATCAATTTTTCTCATTACAGAATTCAATAAGGTCTAAATTAAATTTAATTAAATTTAAAATGTGAATCTTCCTATATTTTTCTTGTTTCTACGGTCATAACTTCTGAATAGTTTTTGTCAATGCCAAGGATAGTGTGTAAAGCTAATTTTCCACTTTCAAAGATGTTCCGTCTATACAAACAATATTTAGTCTAGTGGATGATAACATAGTTTAGTTTTAATTTAGTCTTTATTCTAGCTTAAAGTTCTATGTGCAGTTTGTGTATATTGTATTGTGGACAGCAAAGTCGTCATGACACTCGCAACGTTTGCGATTGCAATTGTACCGATAGACAAGGTAATGAAGAGTATCAAAAATAAATTGAAACTGCCCACACTTATCGAGCATCGATGACAATAAAATAATTTAATTGGTTTGTCCGATTATCCCGAACAGAATTTTCCGAGGCCAACGACTTCTTTCTTCTATACCTAAAAATACAGTAGTGTCTTGTGCTACGTAAGAGAGCGTGTACTAAATGCGCCTACCTACGTGACTTTCTTAATCTTTATAGAGAAAGCACTCCTTATTAAAGGCTAACATACAATATTTACTTAATAATACTTTTGATTCAGTCTATAATTTAGCCTAAGTTTCTTGTTTAGTTCAAATATATAATTTAGAAATTTAAATGTAGCTTTAGATATAAGAGTAAATGTATGTATACTTTAGATACAGGTAATACTGTGCTCACCTTTAATTAAAAGCATACACAGATATAAATATATTGTTTAATATCTTCATGTAAATGCCCAGCAGTTATGTAAGTAGGTAAACCTTAAATGAAACAAAACATAAACATCATAGCTACATGCGTCCGTTCTTAACACGTTTACTGGTGCCTATAATATATAAGAAATAAACATCCCATAACCCAGACGCTTCTTCTTCACATAACCCAGACATTCATTAAGAAATATTTTCTTTTTTACACATCAACAATACAATTATTATGTACTTATGGGTGTAATCATTGTTTTTTTATAAGCAGCATAAAAAACTAATCTTTTAAGGTGCCGAAATTTCTTTGAAATATACCTATGGTCATAAACAGCCGTCTCGCTATTACAAATAAACCCATAATTCTAGCTTATTTACTTTTTATTACAAGTTTTTTGCTATTTGTACTTTTATGCGACGGATGACGTCACGCAGCTGTTATAGTGACAAGGTTCCATCGCAATATCAACTTGCGGGGCTAATAAGACAGTATAATACGCAACTGTTGCGTTGCGTTGCGTTGTCTACGAGCGCGTTATAATTCACACCCTTCGTGTTCCGTACGACAGCGCTGATAACCTAACCGTTGTGTAGCGTAATGCCAATAATGCGTGTAACATACGTGTAAGTGAACACATGTTTCTTATTGCTTGCTCAATATGGGTTTCAAAACTATGTGGTCTTAAAAATATAATACGCGCTTGACAACTTCAGATTATGCTGAACGATCTGGATAGGGAAAGTCCTAATTCTGATCTGGATTGGGTAGGATTAATCATGAATACGGACAAAACTAAGACCACAATCGACGGCATCGAAAAACATATTTTTGAGAAAAACAACAAAATTGAATTTGTATATGCTATCCATTCAAATCAAACTCTCAAAAACAGAATAATGAACATTATTACAACTCAATATGTGCAATATATAGTGTTTAGTGTTTAAAAACAAAATAAAACAAAGAAGAACTCTCTAACGTTTTCGTATTGGCATATGCTAGCAGCATTGTATTGCACACATTTACTATGACAACTGTCACCCCTGCATTAATGGATAGTAATAATAATGCTTTTAGATGACATTGTGTATCAAATGTCCGAAATTTATTTATTGTTGTTTATCTTACTTAATATTAAACGGATTTAGAAGAAACTTTACAGTAATAAAGCTTATACGTTAGAATAACACATAGGCTACTGTTTACCATGACAACTTACATACATGCGGCCGAAGCTGCGGCCAAAACTAGTATTAAATTAGTAAACAAAATTCTGTAATATAGTAACTCAGATTTATGACAAATGGTAATATAAAGTTGTTGATTTAAAATTCAGTATGCAATGAATCTTTTCTAATATTTATGTAAAAACTTAAGCTGATTTGTAAATGTTTCGAAAACTTTTAAAAGTTTTGCACAGATTGAGTTGAAATTTCAACATGATTGCATTTACATTTGAAAGATTTTTTGTCTACTTTTCATCAATGCAATCACAATGTCCCATAGTGAATTGTATAAGGATACATTTAACTGCTCATATTAAATAAAACAAAAAATAAATCTTAACCATTTATTACATTCAAAATCACTTACATCTAACGTAATCTAATGTTTCTCTTTTCATCTCTGTTTTCTCTGCTGTCTCTACTCGATTTTGATCTATCATAATCGTCATACTTTCTAGACATATCTCTGCCACGTTTATCACCATGTCTTCGCTCCCGAGAACGATCCAACTCTCTATCCCTTGAGCGTGGTTTGTGCCTTTTACTAGAATACTCCCTCTTACGATCATATGGGCAACGAGATCTTCTTTCCTTCTTCGATTTATGGCTGCTGTGATATTTAGAAGGCAACGGAGGTGTTTTCGGCGATTCCTCTGTCTTGTCTCTTCTGTTTAGTTCTTTTGATGTAGATACAGAAGATACAGTAGATACAGTACAATCATATGGGCAACGAGACGTTCTTTCCTTCTTCGATTTAT
Source organism: Hypercompe scribonia (assembly GCA_949316085.1). Classification (NCBI taxonomy): domain Eukaryota; kingdom Metazoa; phylum Arthropoda; class Insecta; order Lepidoptera; family Erebidae; genus Hypercompe; species Hypercompe scribonia. The sequence goes on from OX438986.1 coordinate 16,215,793, forward strand.
GGCTGCTGTGATATTTAGAAGGCAACGGAGGAGTTTTCGGCGATTCCCCTGTCTTGTCTCTTCTGTTTAGTTCTTTTGGTGTAGATACAGTTGGGGAATGTTCCTTTTTATCTTCCGTCTTGGCATTATCTTGATCTTTTTGAGCTTGTTTTTGTTTATTAGCTTTATAAATCTTTCGTAAGCCATCAACTTTACTTTCCAATTCTTCTGGATTAACTTTAGCTCTTTTGTATAACTGTAAGATGCGGATACACACCTCTCTGATGTTCTCTTCTGTAACCTTGAATAGTAAAAACCAATGTGGGTTGTTAGGTAACGGTAACCCAATTTTTCGAGCCGATAAGTATATGCAAGCACAAGCAATAGTTTCTGGAGGGAATCTCATAAATACATTTGTGAGTGAGGCATCATTCAAATAATTAAATGCCATTTGCATCAGATGACGGTTGTTCTCGCACTGTAAAAATTGTAGGTACACTAACATTAGCTTGTGTGGATGTTTCACATGAACACAAAATCCCAATGTTTTCAAAATAAACATTTCAGCCCTGATGACTTCGTTAGTTAGTGTTCTGATTTTTTGATCGACTATGAGGGGAGTGATGATCGTTTGTGCTCTAACTTGCTTCATGTGATGGAAAACATTGATCACGTCGCGTATCCTACGAGGTTTCTCTTCCACTTTGGATGCCAAGTAAATGCTACCCATGGCCATTATTTCCATAGGATATCTGACAAAAGAGTTAGAGTAATAGAACCTTTGGAAGTACATTTGTCCGGCTGCCATAGCGACTTGGGGCAACTTGAGCAGCATTCCGGCGGTTTGTATCATCTCACAGCCGAGAATACGTAGATCTGTTTCCGTTTCTATGTCAAAGCCATCAGCGCGTGAAGGTGTTTCCTTGAGTGTGGATTCTGGTAGAAGAGGGTTTTCTAATTGAAATAAAACCTTTCTTCCAGTAATGGCGGGCGTCGTTACACTTTGTTTCGTCTGGTTTTGCAGTATTGAAGACATAATGCTGTTTTTCTATTAATCACTGGTCGTGAGAATTTCACTGAGATATACAATAAAACACCACGAGACGTGCTATGCTTTGGGCTTCACGCAAGCGAATGATAGTATGGTTGGGCAAATTCGTCATAGCACCCGCAATGTTTGCAGGCGACGTGGGAGGTAAGGAAGTGAGGGAGGAGGGTATCGCTATTGTATTTACCTGTATTTACCTGCCCCTAGCCTGACCCTAATCACTTCTAAATGAAAGACTTGAAATCACGATAAATGAGGTAATGAAGATAATTTTAAAATTTACTTGTTAACTACATAATTTTTTGAGCTAAGAACTATTTGCGATGGATCATCAAGTTGAGGGCATTTTTATTAAAAATGTAAATGTAAATGGATATACACTATACTATAACGTCACTTTTTTTTATAACGTTCTTACTAGTTTGGTAGGTATGGATGTATGTACGTACGCAACGGAATGCATGAACGGAACGGAATATATATTTGTTTGTTTATTTATTACGGATCTCCGACAAGGAATATACTTTACATGCGATTTTTGTATCATATAAAATACAATTAAGATTTCGTGTCTTGCGCTTCCTCAATTATGGTAAACCACAACACGTTTATTATAAAAAAAACTATATGTACACAAACAGTGGTCACAAACGGCCTATGTACCATCGTATGTATGTATACTATGTGTAAAAACGCCGGTACTATCTGATAATGCGTACGTACTATCGCCGCCTACTGCTGAACGAAAATCTCCGCCAAGGAACGTCAACCATCCCGATCTTAGGCTATTCGCATCGATTGCCCAACGCTACGTTTGCCCAATTGTGGTCTTTTTTGGAGTACAATGAGGAAATACACGTGGTTTTTTTTTTTGGTTTCATCAAAACTACCACATCAATTTTTCTCATTACAGAATTCAATAAGGTCTAAATTAAATTTAATTAAATTTAAAATGTGAATCTTCCTATATTTTTCTTGTTTCTACGGTCATAACTTCTGAATAGTTTTTGTCAATGCCAAGGATAGTGTGTAAAGCTAATTTTCCACTTTCAAAGATGTTCCGTCTATACAAACAATATTTAGTCTAGTGGATGATAACATAGTTTAGTTTTAATTTAGTCTTTATTCTAGCTTAAAGTTCTATGTGCAGTTTGTGTATATTGTATTGTGGACAGCAAAGTCGTCATGACACTCGCAACGTTTGCGATTGCAATTGTACCGATAGACAAGGTAATGAAGAGTATCAAAAATAAATTGAAACTGCCCACACTTATCGAGCATCGATGACAATAAAATAATTTAATTGGTTTGTCCGATTATCCCGAACAGAATTTTCCGAGGCCAACGACTTCTTTCTTCTATACCTAAAAATACAGTAGTGTCTTGTGCTACGTAAGAGAGCGTGTACTAAATGCGCCTACCTACGTGACTTTCTTAATCTTTATAGAGAAAGCACTCCTTATTAAAGGCTAACATACAATATTTACTTAATAATACTTTTGATTCAGTCTATAATTTAGCCTAAGTTTCTTGTTTAGTTCAAATATATAATTTAGAAATTTAAATGTAGCTTTAGATATAAGAGTAAATGTATGTATACTTTAGATACAGGTAATACTGTGCTCACCTTTAATTAAAAGCATACACAGATATAAATATATTGTTTAATATCTTCATGTAAATGCCCAGCAGTTATGTAAGTAGGTAAACCTTAAATGAAACAAAACATAAACATCATAGCTACATGCGTCCGTTCTTAACACGTTTACTGGTGCCTATAATATATAAGAAATAAACATCCCATAACCCAGACGCTTCTTCTTCACATAACCCAGACATTCATTAAGAAATATTTTCTTTTTTACACATCAACAATACAATTATTATGTACTTATGGGTGTAATCATTGTTTTTTTATAAGCAGCATAAAAAACTAATCTTTTAAGGTGCCGAAATTTCTTTGAAATATACCTATGGTCATAAACAGCCGTCTCGCTATTACAAATAAACCCATAATTCTAGCTTATTTACTTTTTATTACAAGTTTTTTGCTATTTGTACTTTTATGCGACGGATGACGTCACGCAGCTGTTATAGTGACAAGGTTCCATCGCAATATCAACTTGCGGGGCTAATAAGACAGTATAATACGCAACTGTTGCGTTGCGTTGCGTTGTCTACGAGCGCGTTATAATTCACACCCTTCGTGTTCCGTACGACAGCGCTGATAACCTAACCGTTGTGTAGCGTAATGCCAATAATGCGTGTAACATACGTGTAAGTGAACACATGTTTCTTATTGCTTGCTCAATATGGGTTTCAAAACTATGTGGTCTTAAAAATATAATACGCGCTTGACAACTTCAGATTATGCTGAACGATCTGGATAGGGAAAGTCCTAATTCTGATCTGGATTGGGTAGGATTAATCATGAATACGGACAAAACTAAGACCACAATCGACGGCATCGAAAAACATATTTTTGAGAAAAACAACAAAATTGAATTTGTATATGCTATCCATTCAAATCAAACTCTCAAAAACAGAATAATGAACATTATTACAACTCAATATGTGCAATATATAGTGTTTAGTGTTTAAAAACAAAATAAAACAAAGAAGAACTCTCTAACGTTTTCGTATTGGCATATGCTAGCAGCATTGTATTGCACACATTTACTATGACAACTGTCACCCCTGCATTAATGGATAGTAATAATAATGCTTTTAGATGACATTGTGTATCAAATGTCCGAAATTTATTTATTGTTGTTTATCTTACTTAATATTAAACGGATTTAGAAGAAACTTTACAGTAATAAAGCTTATACGTTAGAATAACACATAGGCTACTGTTTACCATGACAACTTACATACATGCGGCCGAAGCTGCGGCCAAAACTAGTATTAAATTAGTAAACAAAATTCTGTAATATAGTAACTCAGATTTATGACAAATGGTAATATAAAGTTGTTGATTTAAAATTCAGTATGCAATGAATCTTTTCTAATATTTATGTAAAAACTTAAGCTGATTTGTAAATGTTTCGAAAACTTTTAAAAGTTTTGCACAGATTGAGTTGAAATTTCAACATGATTGCATTTACATTTGAAAGATTTTTTGTCTACTTTTCATCAATGCAATCACAATGTCCCATAGTGAATTGTATAAGGATACATTTAACTGCTCATATTAAATAAAACAAAAAATAAATCTTAACCATTTATTACATTCAAAATCACTTACATCTAACGTAATCTAATGTTTCTCTTTTCATCTCTGTTTTCTCTGCTGTCTCTACTCGATTTTGATCTATCATAATCGTCATACTTTCTAGACATATCTCTGCCACGTTTATCACCATGTCTTCGCTCCCGAGAACGATCCAACTCTCTATCCCTTGAGCGTGGTTTGTGCCTTTTACTAGAATACTCCCTCTTACGATCATATGGGCAACGAGATCTTCTTTCCTTCTTCGATTTATGGCTGCTGTGATATTTAGAAGGCAACGGAGGTGTTTTCGGCGATTCCTCTGTCTTGTCTCTTCTGTTTAGTTCTTTTGATGTAGATACAGAAGATACAGTAGATACAGTACAATCATATGGGCAACGAGACGTTCTTTCCTTCTTCGATTTATGGCTGCTGTGATATTTAGAAGGCAACGGAGGAGTTTTCGGCGATTCCCCTGTCTTGTCTCTTCTGTTTAGTTCTTTTGGTGTAGATACAGTTGGGGAATGTTCCTTTTTATCTTCCGTCTTGGCATTATCTTGATCTTTTTGAGCTTGTTTTTGTTTATTAGCTTTATAAATCTTTCGTAAGCCATCAACTTTACTTTCCAATTCTTCTGGATTAACTTTAGCTCTTTTGTATAACTGTAAGATGCGGATACACACCTCTCTGATGTTCTCTTCTGTAACCTTGAATAGTAAAAACCAATGTGGGTTGTTAGGTAACGGTAACCCAATTTTTCGAGCCGATAAGTATATGCAAGCACAAGCAATAGTTTCTGGAGGGAATCTCATAAATACATTTGTGAGTGAGGCATCATTCAAATAATTAAATGCCATTTGCATCAGATGACGGTTGTTCTCGCACTGTAAAAATTGTAGGTACACTAACATTAGCTTGTGTGGATGTTTCACATGAACACAAAATCCCAATGTTTTCAAAATAAACATTTCAGCCCTGATGACTTCGTTAGTTAGTGTTCTGATTTTTTGATCGACTATGAGGGGAGTGATGATCGTTTGTGCTCTAACTTGCTTCATGTGATGGAAAACATTGATCACGTCGCGTATCCTACGAGGTTTCTCTTCCACTTTGGATGCCAAGTAAATGCTACCCATGGCCATTATTTCCATAGGATATCTGACAAAAGAGTTAGAGTAATAGAACCTTTGGAAGTACATTTGTCCGGCTGCCATAGCGACTTGGGGCAACTTGAGCAGCATTCCGGCGGTTTGTATCATCTCACAGCCGAGAATACGTAGATCTGGTTCCGTTTCTATGTCAAAGCCATCAGCGCGTGAAGGTGTTTCCTTGAGTGTGGATTCTGGTAGAAGAGGGTTTTCTAATTGAAATAAAACCTTTCTTCCAGTAATGGCGGGCGTCGTTACACTTTGTTTCGTCTGGTTTTGCAGTATTGAAGACATAATGCTGTTTTTCTATTAATCACTGGTCGTGAGAATTTCACTGAGATATACAATAAAACACCACGAGACGTGCTATGCTTTGGGCTTCACGCAAGCGAATGATAGTATGGTTGGGCAAATTCGTCATAGCACCCGCAATGTTTGCAGGCGACGTGGGAGGTAAGGAAGTGAGGGAGGAGGGTATCGCTATTGTATTTACCTGTATTTACCTGCCCCTAGCCTGACCCTAATCACTTCTAAATGAAAGACTTGAAATCACGATAAATGAGGTAATGAAGATAATTTTAAAATTTACTTGTTAACTACATAATTTTTTGAGCTAAGAACTATTTGCGATGGATCATCAAGTTGAGGGCATTTTTATTAAAAATGTAAATGTAAATGGATATACACTATACTATAACGTCACTTTTTTTTATAACGTTCTTACTAGTTTGGTAGGTATGGATGTATGTACGTACGCAACGGAATGCATGAACGGAACGGAATATATATTTGTTTGTTTATTTATTACGGATCTCCGACAAGGAATATACTTTACATGCGATTTTTGTATCATATAAAATACAATTAAGATTTCGTGTCTTGCGCTTCCTCAATTATGGTAAACCACAACACGTTTATTATAAAAAAAACTATATGTACACAAACAGTGGTCACAAACGGCCTATGTACCATCGTATGTATGTATGTATACTATGTGTAAAAACGCCGGTACTATCTGATAATGCGTACGTACTATCGCCGCCTACTGCTGAACGAAAATCTCCGCCAAGGAACGTCAACCATCCCGATCTTAGGCTATTCGCATCGATTGCCCAACGCTACGTTTGCCCAATTGTGGTCTTTTTTGGAGTACAATGAGGAAATACACGTGGTTTTTTTTTTTGGTTTCATCAAAACTACCACATCAATTTTTCTCATTACAGAATTCAATAAGGTCTAAATTAAATTTAATTAAATTTAAAATGTGAATCTTCCTATATTTTTCTTGTTTCTACGGTCATAACTTCTGAATAGTTTTTGTCAATGCCAAGGATAGTGTGTAAAGCTAATTTTCCACTTTCAAAGATGTTCCGTCTATACAAACAATATTTAGTCTAGTGGATGATAACATAGTTTAGTTTTAATTTAGTCTTTATTCTAGCTTAAAGTTCTATGTGCAGTTTGTGTATATTGTATTGTGGACAGCAAAGTCGTCATGACACTCGCAACGTTTGCGATTGCAATTGTACCGATAGACAAGGTAATGAAGAGTATCAAAAATAAATTGAAACTGCCCACACTTATCGAGCATCGATGACAATAAAATAATTTAATTGGTTTGTCCGATTATCCCGAACAGAATTTTCCGAGGCCAACGACTTCTTTCTTCTATACCTAAAAATACAGTAGTGTCTTGTGCTACGTAAGAGAGCGTGTACTAAATGCGCCTACCTACGTGACTTTCTTAATCTTTATAGAGAAAGCACTCCTTATTAAAGGCTAACATACAATATTTACTTAATAATACTTTTGATTCAGTCTATAATTTAGCCTAAGTTTCTTGTTTAGTTCAAATATATAATTTAGAAATTTAAATGTAGCTTTAGATATAAGAGTAAATGTATGTATACTTTAGATACAGGTAATACTGTGCTCACCTTTAATTAAAAGCATACACAGATATAAATATATTGTTTAATATCTTCATGTAAATGCCCAGCAGTTATGTAAGTAGGTAAACCTTAAATGAAACAAAACATAAACATCATAGCTACATGCGTCCGTTCTTAACACGTTTACTGGTGCCTATAATATATAAGAAATAAACATCCCATAACCCAGACGCTTCTTCTTCACATAACCCAGACATTCATTAAGAAATATTTTCTTTTTTACACATCAACAATACAATTATTATGTACTTATGGGTGTAATCATTGTTTTTTTATAAGCAGCATAAAAAACTAATCTTTTAAGGTGCCGAAATTTCTTTGAAATATACCTATGGTCATAAACAGCCGTCTCGCTATTACAAATAAACCCATAATTCTAGCTTATTTACTTTTTATTACAAGTTTTTTGCTATTTGTACTTTTATGCGACGGATGACGTCACGCAGCTGTTATAGTGACAAGGTTCCATCGCAATATCAACTTGCGGGGCTAATAAGACAGTATAATACGCAACTGTTGCGTTGCGTTGCGTTGTCTACGAGCGCGTTATAATTCACACCCTTCGTGTTCCGTACGACAGCGCTGATAACCTAACCGTTGTGTAGCGTAATGCCAATAATGCGTGTAACATACGTGTAAGTGAACACATGTTTCTTATTGCTTGCTCAATATGGGTTTCAAAACTATGTGGTCTTAAAAATATAATACGCGCTTGACAACTTCAGATTATGCTGAACGATCTGGATAGGGAAAGTCCTAATTCTGATCTGGATTGGGTAGGATTAATCATGAATACGGACAAAACTAAGACCACAATCGACGGCATCGAAAAACATATTTTTGAGAAAAACAACAAAATTGAATTTGTATATGCTATCCATTCAAATCAAACTCTCAAAAACAGAATAATGAACATTATTACAACTCAATATGTGCAATATATAGTGTTTAGTGTTTAAAAACAAAATAAAACAAAGAAGAACTCTCTAACGTTTTCGTATTGGCATATGCTAGCAGCATTGTATTGCACACATTTACTATGACAACTGTCACCCCTGCATTAATGGATAGTAATAATAATGCTTTTAGATGACATTGTGTATCAAATGTCCGAAATTTATTTATTGTTGTTTATCTTACTTAATATTAAACGGATTTAGAAGAAACTTTACAGTAATAAAGCTTATACGTTAGAATAACACATAGGCTACTGTTTACCATGACAACTTACATACATGCGGCCGAAGCTGCGGCCAAAACTAGTATTAAATTAGTAAACAAAATTCTGTAATATAGTAACTCAGATTTATGACAAATGGTAATATAAAGTTGTTGATTTAAAATTCAGTATGCAATGAATCTTTTCTAATATTTATGTAAAAACTTAAGCTGATTTGTAAATGTTTCGAAAACTTTTAAAAGTTTTGAGTGAAATTTCAACATGATTGCATTTACATTTGAAAGATTTTTTGTCTACTTTTCATCAATGCAGTCACAATGTCCCATAGTGAATTGTATAAGGATACATTTAACTGCTCATATTAAATAAAACGAAAAATAAATCTTAACCATTTATTACATTCAAAATCACTTACATCTAACGTAATGTAATGTTTCTCTTTTCATCTCTGTTTTCTCTGCTGTCTCTACTCGATTTTGATCTATCATAATCGTCATACTTTCTAGACATATCTCTGCCACGTTTATCACCATGTCTTCGCTCCCGAGAACGATCCAACTCTCTATCCCTTGAGCGTGGTTTGTGCCTTTTACTAGAATACTCCCTCTTACGATCATATGGGCAACGAGATCTTCTTTCCTTCTTCGATTTATGGCTGCTGTGATATTTAGAAGGCAACGGAGGTGTTTTCGGCGATTCCTCTGTCTTGTCTCTTCTGTTTAGTTCTTTTGATGTAGATACAGAAGATACAGTAGATACAGTACAATCATATGGGCAACGAGACGTTCTTTCCTTCTTCGATTTATGGCTGCTGTGATATTTAGAAGGCAACGGAGGAGTTTTCGGCGATTCCCCTGTCTTGTCTCTTCTGTTTAGTTCTTTTGGTGTAGATACAGTTGGGGAATGTTCCTTTTTATCTTCCGTCTTGGCATTATCTTGATCTTTTTGAGCTTGTTTTTGTTTATTAGCTTTATAAATCTTTCGTAAGCCAACAACTTTACTTTCCAATTCTTCTGGATTAACTTTAGCTCTTTTGTATAACTGTAAGATGCGGATACACACCTCTCTGATGTTCTCTTCTGTAACCTTGAATAGTAAAAACCAATGTGGGTTGTTAGGTAACGGTAACCCAATTTTTCGAGCCGATAAGTATATGCAAGCACAAGCAATAGTTTCTGGAGGGAATCTCATAAATACATTTGTGAGTGAGGCATCATTCAAATAATTAAATGCCATTTGCATCAGATGACGGTTGTTCTCGCACTGTAAAAATTGTAGGTACACTAACATTAGCTTGTGTGGATGTTTCACATGAACACAAAATCCCAATGTTTTCAAAATAAACATTTCAGCCCTGATGACTTCGTTAGTTAGTGTTCTGATTTTTTGATCGACTATGAGGGGAGTGATGATCGTTTGTGCTCTAACTTGCTTCATGTGATGGAAAACATTGATCACGTCGCGTATCCTACGAGGTTTCTCTTCCACTTTGGATGCCAAGTAAATGCTACCCATGGCCATTATTTCCATAGGATATCTGACAAAAGAGTTAGAGTAATAGAACCTTTGGAAGTACATTTGTCCGGCTGCCATAGCGACTTGGGGCAACTTGAGCAGCATTCCGGCGGTTTGTATCATCTCACAGCCGAGAATACGTAGATCTGTTTCCGTTTCTATGTCAAAGCCATCAGCGCGTGAAGGTGTTTCCTTGAGTGTGGATTCTGGTAGAAGAGGGTTTTCTAATTGAAATAAAACCTTTCTTCCAGTAATGGCGGGCGTCGTTACACTTTGTTTCGTCTGGTTTTGCAGTATTGAAGACATAATGCTGTTTTTCTATTAATCACTGGTCGTGAGAATTTCACTGAGATATACAATAAAACACCACGAGACGTGCTATGCTTTGGGCTTCACGCAAGCGAATGATAGTATGGTTGGGCAAATTCGTCATAGCACCCGCAATGTTTGCAGGCGACGTGGGAGGTAAGGAAGTGAGGGAGGAGGGTATCGCTATTGTATTTACCTGTATTTACCTGCCCCTAGCCTGACCCTAATCACTTCTAAATGAAAGACTTGAAATCACGATAAATGAGGTAATGAAGATAATTTTAAAATTTACTTGTTAACTACATAATTTTTTGAGCTAAGAACTATTTGCGATGGATCATCAAGTTGAGGGCATTTTTATTAAAAATGTAAATGTAAATGGATATACACTATACTATAACGTCACTTTTTTTTATAACGTTCTTACTAGTTTGGTAGGTATGGATGTATGTACGTACGCAACGGAATGCATGAACGGAACGGAATATATATTTGTTTGTTTATTTATTACGGATCTCCGACAAGGAATATACTTTACATGCGATTTTTGTATCATATAAAATACAATTAAGATTTCGTGTCTTGCGCTTCCTCAATTATGGTAAACCACAACACGTTTATTATAAAAAAAACTATATGTACACAAACAGTGGTCACAAACGGCCTATGTACCATCGTATGTATGTATGTATACTATGTGTAAAAACGCCGGTACTATCTGATAATGCGTACGTACTATCGCCGCCTACTGCTGAACGAAAATCTCCGCCAAGGAACGTCAACCATCCCGATCTTAGGCTATTCGCATCGATTGCCCAACGCTACGTTTGCCCAATTGTGGTCTTTTTTGGAGTACAATGAGGAAATACACGTGGTTTTTTTTTTGGTTTCATCAAAACTACCACATCAATTTTTCTCATTACAGAATTCAATAAGGTCTAAATTAAATTTAATTAAATTTAAAATGTGAATCTTCCTATATTTTTCTTGTTTCTACGGTCATAACTTCTGAATAGTTTTTGTCAATGCCAAGGATAGTGTGTAAAGCTAATTTTCCACTTTCAAAGATGTTCCGTCTATACAAACAATATTTAGTCTAGTGGATGATAACATAGTTTAGTTTTAATTTAGTCTTTATTCTAGCTTAAAGTTCTATGTGCAGTTTGTGTATATTGTATTGTGGACAGCAAAGTCGTCATGACACTCGCAACGTTTGCGATTGCAATTGTACCGATAGACAAGGTAATGAAGAGTATCAAAAATAAATTGAAACTGCCCACACTTATCGAGCATCGATGACAATAAAATAATTTAATTGGTTTGTCCGATTATCCCGAACAGAATTTTCCGAGGCCAACGACTTCTTTCTTCTATACCTAAAAATACAGTAGTGTCTTGTGCTACGTAAGAGAGCGTGTACTAAATGCGCCTACCTACGTGACTTTCTTAATCTTTATAGAGAAAGCACTCCTTATTAAAGGCTAACATACAATATTTACTTAATAATACTTTTGATTCAGTCTATAATTTAGCCTAAGTTTCTTGTTTAGTTCAAATATATAATTTAGAAATTTAAATGTAGCTTTAGATATAAGAGTAAATGTATGTATACTTTAGATACAGGTAATACTGTGCTCACCTTTAATTAAAAGCATACACAGATATAAATATATTGTTTAATATCTTCATGTAAATGCCCAGCAGTTATGTAAGTAGGTAAACCTTAAATGAAACAAAACATAAACATCATAGCTACATGCGTCCGTTCTTAACACGTTTACTGGTGCCTATAATATATAAGAAATAAACATCCCATAACCCAGACGCTTCTTCTTCACATAACCCAGACATTCATTAAGAAATATTTTCTTTTTTACACATCAACAATACAATTATTATGTACTTATGGGTGTAATCATTGTTTTTTTATAAGCAGCATAAAAAACTAATCTTTTAAGGTGCCGAAATTTCTTTGAAATATACCTATGGTCATAAACAGCCGTCTCGCTATTACAAATAAACCCATAATTCTAGCTTATTTACTTTTTATTACAAGTTTTTTGCTATTTGTACTTTTATGCGACGGATGACGTCACGCAGCTGTTATAGTGACAAGGTTCCATCGCAATATCAACTTGCGGGGCTAATAAGACAGTATAATACGCAACTGTTGCGTTGCGTTGCGTTGTCTACGAGCGCGTTATAATTCACACCCTTCGTGTTCCGTACGACAGCGCTGATAACCTAACCGTTGTGTAGCGTAATGCCAATAATGCGTGTAACATACGTGTAAGTGAACACATGTTTCTTATTGCTTGCTCAATATGGGTTTCAAAACTATGTGGTCTTAAAAATATAATACGCGCTTGACAACTTCAGATTATGCTGAACGATCTGGATAGGGAAAGTCCTAATTCTGATCTGGATTGGGTAGGATTAATCATGAATACGGACAAAACTAAGACCACAATCGACGGCATCGAAAAACATATTTTTGAGAAAAACAACAAAATTGAATTTGTATATGCTATCCATTCAAATCAAACTCTCAAAAACAGAATAATGAACATTATTACAACTCAATATGTGCAATATATAGTGTTTAGTGTTTAAAAACAAAATAAAACAAAGAAGAACTCTCTAACGTTTTCGTATTGGCATATGCTAGCAGCATTGTATTGCACACATTTACTATGACAACTGTCACCCCTGCATTAATGGATAGTAATAATAATGCTTTTAGATGACATTGTGTATCAAATGTCCGAAATTTATTTATTGTTGTTTATCTTACTTAATATTAAACGGATTTAGAAGAAACTTTACAGTAATAAAGCTTATACGTTAGAATAACACATAGGCTACTGTTTACCATGACAACTTACATACATGCGGCCGAAGCTGCGGCCAAAACTAGTATTAAATTAGTAAACAAAATTCTGTAATATAGTAACTCAGATTTATGACAAATGGTAATATAAAGTTGTTGATTTAAAATTCAGTATGCAATGAATCTTTTCTAATATTTATGTAAAAACTTAAGCTGATTTGTAAATGTTTCGAAAACTTTTAAAAGTTTTGCACAGATTGAGTTGAAATTTCAACATGATTGCATTTACATTTGAAAGATTTTTTGTCTACTTTTCATCGATGCAATCACAATGTCCCATAGTGAATTGTATAAGGATACATTTAACTGCTCATATTAAATAAAACAAAAAATAAATCTTAACCATTTATTACATTCAAAATCACTTACATCTAACGTAATCTAATGTTTCTCTTTTCATCTCTGTTTTCTCTGCTGTCTCTACTCGATTTTGATCTATCATAATCGTCATACTTTCTAGACATATCTCTGCCACGTTTATCACCATGTCTTCGCTCCCGAGAACGATCCAACTCTCTATCCCTTGAGTGTGGTTTGTGCCTTTTACTAGAATACTCCCTCTTACGATCATATGGGCAACGAGATCTTCTTTCCTTCTTCGATTTATGGCTGCTGTGATATTTAGAAGGCAACGGAGGTGTTTTCGGCGATTCCTCTGTCTTGTCTCTTCTGTTTAGTTCTTTTGATGTAGATACAGAAGATACAGTAGATACAGTACAATCATATGGGCAACGAGACGTTCTTTCCTTTTTCGATTTATAGCTGCTGTGATATTTAGAAGGCAACGGAGGAGTTTTCGGCGATTCCCCTGTCTTGTCTCTTCTGTTTAGTTCTTTTGGTGTAGATACAGTTGGGGAATGTTCCTTTTTATCTTCCGTCTTGGCATTATCTTGATCTTTTTGAGCTTGTTTTTGTTTATTAGCTTTATAAATCTTTCGTAAGCCATCAACTTTACTTTCCAATTCTTCTGGATTAACTTTAGCTCTTTTGTATAACTGTAAGATGCGGATACACACCTCTCTGATGTTCTCTTCTGTAACCTTGAATAGTAAAAACCAATGTGGGTTGTTAGGTAACGGTAACCCAATTTTTCGAGCCGATAAGTATATGCAAGCACAAGCAATAGTTTCTGGAGGGAATCTCATAAATACATTTGTGAGTGAGGCATCATTCAAATAATTAAATGCCATTTGCATCAGATGACGGTTGTTCTCACACTGTAAAAATTGTAGGTACACTAACATTAGCTTGTGTGGATGTTTCACATGAACACAAAATCCCAATGTTTTCAAAATAAACATTTCAGCCCTGATGACTTCGTTAGTTAGTGTTCTGATTTTTTGATCGACTATGAGGGGAGTGATGATCGTTTGTGCTCTAACTTGCTTCATGTGATGGAAAACATTGATCACGTCGCGTATCCTACGAGGTTTCTCTTCCACTTTGGATGCCAAGTAAATGCTACCCATGGCCATTATTTCCATAGGATATCTGACAAAAGAGTTAGAGTAATAGAACCTTTGGAAGTACATTTGTCCGGCTGCCATAGCGACTTGGGGCAACTTGAGCAGCATTCCGGCGGTTTGTATCATCTCACAGCCGAGAATACGTAGATCTGTTTCCGTTTCTATGTCAAAGCCATCAGCGCGTGAAGGTGTTTCCTTGAGTGTGGATTCTGGTAGAAGAGGGTTTTCTAATTGAAATAAAACCTTTCTTCCAGTAATGGCGGGCGTCGTTACACTTTGTTTCGTCTGGTTTTGCAGTATTGAAGACATAATGCTGTTTTTCTATTAATCACTGGTCGTGAGAATTTCACTGAGATATACAATAAAACACCACGAGACGTGCTATGCTTTGGGCTTCACGCAAGCGAATGATAGTATGGTTGGGCAAATTCGTCATAGCACCCGCAATGTTTGCAGGCGACGTGGGAGGTAAGGAAGTGAGGGAGGAGGGTATCGCTATTGTATTTACCTGTATTTACCTGCCCCTAGCCTGACCCTAATCACTTCTAAATGAAAGACTTGAAATCACGATAAATGAGGTAATGAAGATAATTTTAAAATTTACTTGTTAACTACATAATTTTTTGAGCTAAGAACTATTTGCGATGGATCATCAAGTTGAGGGCATTTTTATTAAAAATGTAAATGTAAATGGATATACACTATACTATAACGTCACTTTTTTTTATAACGTTCTTACTAGTTTGGTAGGTATGGATGTATGTACGTACGCAACGGAATGCATGAACGGAACGGAATATATATTTGTTTGTTTATTTATTACGGATCTCCGACAAGGAATATACTTTACATGCGATTTTTGTATCATATAAAATACAATTAAGATTTCGTGTCTTGCGCTTCCTCAATTATGGTAAACCACAACACGTTTATTATAAAAAAAAACTATATGTACACAAACAGTGGTCACAAACGGCCTATGTACCATCGTATGTATGTATACTATGTGTAAAAACGCCGGTACTATCTGATAATGCGTACGTACTATCGCCGCCTACTGCTGAACGAAAATCTCCGCCAAGGAACGTCAACCATCCCGATCTTAGGCTATTCGCATCGATTGCCCAACGCTACGTTTGCCCAATTGTGGTCTTTTTTGGAGTACAATGAGGAAATACACGTGGTTTTTTTTTTTGGTTTCATCAAAACTACCACATCAATTTTTCTCATTACAGAATTCAATAAGGTCTAAATTAAATTTAATTAAATTTAAAATGTGAATCTTCCTATATTTTTCTTGTTTCTACGGTCATAACTTCTGAATAGTTTTTGTCAATGCCAAGGATAGTGTGTAAAGCTAATTTTCCACTTTCAAAGATGTTCCGTCTATACAAACAATATTTAGTCTAGTGGATGATAACATAGTTTAGTTTTAATTTAGTCTTTATTCTAGCTTAAAGTTCTATGTGCAGTTTGTGTATATTGTATTGTGGACAGTATTGTTGAGCAAAGTCGTCATGACACTCGCAACGTTTGCGATTGCAATTGTACCGATAGACAAGGTAATGAAGAGTATCAAAAATAAATTGAAACTGCCCACACTTATCGAGCATCGATGACAATAAAATAATTTAATTGGTTTGTCCGATTATCCCGAACAGAATTTTCCGAGGCCAACGACTTCTTTCTTCTATACCTAAAAATACAGTAGTGTCTTGTGCTACGTAAGAGAGCGTGTACTAAATGCGCCTACCTACGTGACTTTCTTAATCTTTATAGAGAAAGCACTCCTTATTAAAGGCTAACATACAATATTTACTTAATAATACTTTTGATTCAGTCTATAATTTAGCCTAAGTTTCTTGTTTAGTTCAAATATATAATTTAGAAATTTAAATGTAGCTTTAGATATAAGAGTAAATGTATGTATACTTTAGATACAGGTAATACTGTGCTCACCTTTAATTAAAAGCATACACAGATATAAATATATTGTTTAATATCTTCATGTAAATGCCCAGCAGTTATGTAAGTAGGTAAACCTTAAATGAAACAAAACATAAACATCATAGCTACATGCGTCCGTTCTTAACACGTTTACTGGTGCCTATAATATATAAGAAATAAACATCCCATAACCCAGACGCTTCTTCTTCACATAACCCAGACATTCATTAAGAAATATTTTCTTTTTTACACATCAACAATACAATTATTATGTACTTATGGGTGTAATCATTGTTTTTTTATAAGCAGCATAAAAAACTAATCTTTTAAGGTGCCGAAATTTCTTTGAAATATACCTATGGTCATAAACAGCCGTCTCGCTATTACAAATAAACCCATAATTCTAGCTTATTTACTTTTTATTACAAGTTTTTTGCTATTTGTACTTTTATGCGACGGATGACGTCACGCAGCTGTTATAGTGACAAGGTTCCATCGCAATATCAACTTGCGGGGCTAATAAGACAGTATAATACGCAACTGTTGCGTTGCGTTGCGTTGTCTACGAGCGCGTTATAATTCACACCCTTCGTGTTCCGTACGACAGCGCTGATAACCTAACCGTTGTGTAGCGTAATGCCAATAATGCGTGTAACATACGTGTAAGTGAACACATGTTTCTTATTGCTTGCTCAATATGGGTTTCAAAACTATGTGGTCTTAAAAATATAATACGCGCTTGACAACTTCAGATTATGCTGAACGATCTGGATAGGGAAAGTCCTAATTCTGATCTGGATTGGGTAGGATTAATCATGAATACGGACAAAACTAAGACCACAATCGACGGCATCGAAAAACATATTTTTGAGAAAAACAACAAAATTGAATTTGTATATGCTATCCATTCAAATCAAACTCTCAAAAACAGAATAATGAACATTATTACAACTCAATATGTGCAATATATAGTGTTTAGTGTTTAAAAACAAAATAAAACAAAGAAGAACTCTCTAACGTTTTCGTATTGGCATATGCTAGCAGCATTGTATTGCACACATTTACTATGACAACTGTCACCCCTGCATTAATGGATAGTAATAATAATGCTTTTAGATGACATTGTGTATCAAATGTCCGAAATTTATTTATTGTTGTTTATCTTACTTAATATTAAACGGATTTAGAAGAAACTTTACAGTAATAAAGCTTATACGTTAGAATAACACATAGGCTACTGTTTACCATGACAACTTACATACATGCGGCCGAAGCTGCGGCCAAAACTAGTATTAAATTAGTAAACAAAATTCTGTAATATAGTAACTCAGATTTATGACAAATGGTAATATAAAGTTGTTGATTTAAAATTCAGTATGCAATGAATCTTTTCTAATATTTATGTAAAAACTTAAGCTGATTTGTAAATGTTTCGAAAACTTTTAAAAGTTTTGCACAGATTGAGTTGAAATTTCAACATGATTGCATTTACATTTGAAAGATTTTTTGTCTACTTTTCATCAATGCAATCACAATGTCCCATAGTGAATTGTATAAGGATACATTTAACTGCTCATATTAAATAAAACAAAAAATAAATCTTAACCATTTATTACATTCAAAATCACTTATATCTAACGTAATCTAATGTTTCTCTTTTCATCTCTGTTTTCTCTGCTGTCTCTACTCGATTTTGATCTATCATAATCGTCATACTTTCTAGACATATCTCTGCCACGTTTATCACCATGTCTTCGCTCCCGAGAACGATCCAACTCTCTATCCCTTGAGCGTGGTTTGTGCCTTTTACTAGAATACTCCCTCTTACGATCATATGGGCAACGAGATCTTCTTTCCTTCTTCGATTTATGGCTGCTGTGATATTTAGAAGGCAACGGAGGTGTTTTCGGCGATTCCTCTGTCTTGTCTCTTCTGTTTAGTTCTTTTGATGTAGATACAGAAGATACAGTAGATACAGTACAATCATATGGGCAACGAGACGTTCTTTCCTTCTTCGATTTATGGCTGCTGTGATATTTAGAAGGCAACGGAGGAGTTTTCGGCGATTCCCCTGTCTTGTCTCTTCTGTTTAGTTCTTTTGGTGTAGATACAGTTGGGGAATGTTCCTTTTTATCTTCCGTCTTGGCATTATCTTGATCTTTTTGAGCTTGTTTTTGTTTATTAGCTTTATAAATCTTTCGTAAGCCATCAACTTTACTTTCCAATTCTTCTGGATTAACTTTAGCTCTTTTGTATAACTGTAAGATGCGGATACACACCTCTCTGATGTTCTCTTCTGTAACCTTGAATAGTAAAAACCAATGTGGGTTGTTAGGTAACGGTAACCCAATTTTTCGAGCCGATAAGTATATGCAAGCACAAGCAATAGTTTCTGGAGGGCATCTCATAAATACATTTGTGAGTGAGGCATCATTCAAATAATTAAATGCCATTTGCATCAGATGACGGTTGTTCTCGCACTGTAAAAATTGTAGGTACACTAACATTAGCTTGTGTGGATGTTTCACATGAACACAAAATCCCAATGTTTTCAAAATAAACATTTCAGCCCTGATGACTTCGTTAGTTAGTGTTCTGATTTTTTGATCGACTATGAGGGGAGTGATGATCGTTTGTGCTCTAACTTGCTTCATGTGATGGAAAACATTGATCACGTCGCGTATCCTACGAGGTTTCTCTTCCACTTTGGATGCCAAGTAAATGCTACCCATGGCCATTATTTCCATAGGATATCTGACAAAAGAGTTAGAGTAATAGAACCTTTGGAAGTACATTTGTCCGGCTGCCATAGCGACTTGGGGCAACTTGAGCAGCATTCCGGCGGTTTGTATCATCTCACAGCCGAGAATACGTAGATCTGTTTCCGTTTCTATGTCAAAGCCATCAGCGCGTGAAGGTGTTTCCTTGAGTGTGGATTCTGGTAGAAGAGGGTTTTCTAATTGAAATAAAACCTTTCTTCCAGTAATGGCGGGCGTCGTTACACTTTGTTTCGTCTGGTTTTGCAGTATTGAAGACATAATGCTGTTTTTCTATTAATCACTGGTCGTGAGAATTTCACTGAGATATACAATAAAACACCACGAGACGTGCTATGCTTTGGGCTTCACGCAAGCGAATGATAGTATGGTTGGGCAAATTCGTCATAGCACCCGCAATGTTTGCAGGCGACGTGGGAGGTAAGGAAGTGAGGGAGGAGGGTATCGCTATTGTATTTACCTGTATTTACCTGCCCCTAGCCTGACCCTAATCACTTCTAAATGAAAGACTTGAAATCACGATAAATGAGGTAATGAAGATAATTTTAAAATTTACTTGTTAACTACATAATTTTTTGAGCTAAGAACTATTTGCGATGGATCATCAAGTTGAGGGCATTTTTATTAAAAATGTAAATGTAAATGGATATACACTATACTATAACGTCACTTTTTTTTATAACGTTCTTACTAGTTTGGTAGGTATGGATGTATGTACGTACGCAACGGAATGCATGAACGGAACGGAATATATATTTGTTTGTTTATTTATTACGGATCTCCGACAAGGAATATACTTTACATGCGATTTTTGTATCATATAAAATACAATTAAGATTTCGTGTCTTGCGCTTCCTCAATTATGGTAAACCACAACACGTTTATTATAAAAAAAACTATATGTACACAAACAGTGGTCACAAACGGCCTATGTACCATCGTATGTATGTATACTATGTGTAAAAACGCCGGTACTATCTGATAATGCGTACGTACTATCGCCGCCTACTGCTGAACGAAAATCTCCGCCAAGGAACGTCAACCATCCCGATCTTAGGCTATTCGCATCGATTGCCCAACGCTACGTTTGCCCAATTGTGGTCTTTTTTGGAGTACAATGAGGAAATACACGTGGTTTTTTTTTTTGGTTTCATCAAAACTACCACATCAATTTTTCTCATTACAGAATTCAATAAGGTCTAAATTAAATTTAATTAAATTTAAAATGTGAATCTTCCTATATTTTTCTTGTTTCTACGGTCATAACTTCTGAATAGTTTTTGTCAATGCCAAGGATAGTGTGTAAAGCTAATTTTCCACTTTCAAAGATGTTCCGTCTATACAAACAATATTTAGTCTAGTGGATGATAACATAGTTTAGTTTTAATTTAGTCTTTATTCTAGCTTAAAGTTCTATGTGCAGTTTGTGTATATTGTATTGTGGACAGCAAAGTCGTCATGACACTCGCAACGTTTGCGATTGCAATTGTACCGATAGACAAGGTAATGAAGAGTATCAAAAATAAATTGAAACTGCCCACACTTATCGAGCATCGATGACAATAAAATAATTTAATTGGTTTGTCCGATTATCCCGAACAGAATTTTCCGAGGCCAACGACTTCTTTCTTCTATACCTAAAAATACAGTAGTGTCTTGTGCTACGTAAGAGAGCGTGTACTAAATGCGCCTACCTACGTGACTTTCTTAATCTTTATAGAGAAAGCACTCCTTATTAAAGGCTAACATACAATATTTACTTAATAATACTTTTGATTCAGTCTATAATTTAGCCTAAGTTTCTTGTTTAGTTCAAATATATAATTTAGAAATTTAAATGTAGCTTTAGATATAAGAGTAAATGTATGTATACTTTAGATACAGGTAATACTGTGCTCACCTTTAATTAAAAGCATACACAGATATAAATATATTGTTTAATATCTTCATGTAAATGCCCAGCAGTTATGTAAGTAGGTAAACCTTAAATGAAACAAAACATAAACATCATAGCTACATGCGTCCGTTCTTAACACGTTTACTGGTGCCTATAATATATAAGAAATAAACATCCCATAACCCAGACGCTTCTTCTTCACATAACCCAGACATTCATTAAGAAATATTTTCTTTTTTACACATCAACAATCCAATTATTATGTACTTATGGGTGTAATCATTGTTTTTTTATAAGCAGCATAAAAAACTAATCTTTTAAGGTGCCGAAATTTCTTTGAAATATACCTATGGTCATAAACAGCCGTCTCGCTATTACAAATAAACCCATAATTCTAGCTTATTTACTTTTTATTACAAGTTTTTTGCTATTTGTACTTTTATGCGACGGATGACGTCACGCAGCTGTTATAGTGACAAGGTTCCATCGCAATATCAACTTGCGGGGCTAATAAGACAGTATAATACGCAACTGTTGCGTTGCGTTGCGTTGTCTACGAGCGCGTTATAATTCACACCCTTCGTGTTCCGTACGACAGCGCTGATAACCTAACCGTTGTGTAGCGTAATGCCAATAATGCGTGTAACATACGTGTAAGTGAACACATGTTTCTTATTGCTTGCTCAATATGGGTTTCAAAACTATGTGGTCTTAAAAATATAATACGCGCTTGACAACTTCAGATTATGCTGAACGATCTGGATAGGGAAAGTCCTAATTCTGATCTGGATTGGGTAGGATTAATCATGAATACGGACAAAACTAAGACCACAATCGACGGCATCGAAAAACATATTTTTGAGAAAAACAACAAAATTGAATTTGTATATGCTATCCATTCAAATCAAACTCTCAAAAACAGAATAATGAACATTATTACAACTCAATATGTGCAATATATAGTGTTTAGTGTTTAAAAACAAAATAAAACAAAGAAGAACTCTCTAACGTTTTCGTATTGGCATATGCTAGCAGCATTGTATTGCACACATTTACTATGACAACTGTCACCCCTGCATTAATGGATAGTAATAATAATGCTTTTAGATGACATTGTGTATCAAATGTCCGAAATTTATTTATTGTTGTTTATCTTACTTAATATTAAACGGATTTAGAAGAAACTTTACAGTAATAAAGCTTATACGTTAGAATAACACATAGGCTACTGTTTACCATGACAACTTACATACATGCGGCCGAAGCTGCGGCCAAAACTAGTATTAAATTAGTAAACAAAATTCTGTAATATAGTAACTCAGATTTATGACAAATGGTAATATAAAGTTGTTGATTTAAAATTCAGTATGCAATGAATCTTTTCTAATATTTATGTAAAAACTTAAGCTGATTTGTAAATGTTTCGAAAACTTTTAAAAGTTTTGCACAGATTGAGTTGAAATTTCAACATGATTGCATTTACATTTGAAAGATTTTTTGTCTACTTTTCATCAATGCAATCACAATGTCCCATAGTGAATTGTATAAGGATACATTTAACTGCTCATATTAAATAAAACAAAAAATAAATCTTAACCATTTATTACATTCAAAATCACTTACATCTAACGTAATCTAATGTTTCTCTTTTCATCTCTGTTTTCTCTGCTGTCTCTACTCGATTTTGATCTATCATAATCGTCATACTTTCTAGACATATCTCTGCCACGTTTATCACCATGTCTTCGCTCCCGAGAACGATCCAACTCTCTATCCCTTGAGCGTGGTTTGTGCCTTTTACTAGAATACTCCCTCTTACGATCATATGGGCAACGAGATCTTCTTTCCTTCTTCGATTTATGGCTGCTGTGATATTTAGAAGGCAACGGAGGTGTTTTCGGCGATTCCTCTGTCTTGTCTCTTCTGTTTAGTTCTTTTGATGTAGATACAGAAGATACAGTAGATACAGTACAATCATATGGGCAACGAGACGTTCTTTCCTTCTTCGATTTATGGCTGCTGTGATATTTAGAAGGCAACGGAGGAGTTTTCGGCGATTCCCCTGTCTTGTCTCTTCTGTTTAGTTCTTTTGGTGTAGATACAGTTGGGGAATGTTCCTTTTTATCTTCCGTCTTGGCATTATCTTGATCTTTTTGAGCTTGTTTTTGTTTATTAGCTTTATAAATCTTTCGTAAGCCATCAACTTTACTTTCCAATTCTTCTGGATTAACTTTAGCTCTTTTGTATAACTGTAAGATGCGGATACACACCTCTCTGATGTTCTCTTCTGTAACCTTGAATAGTAAAAACCAATGTGGGTTGTTAGGTAACGGTAACCCAATTTTTCGAGCCGATAAGTATATGCAAGCACAAGCAATAGTTTCTGGAGGGAATCTCATAAATACATTTGTGAGTGAGGCATCATTCAAATAATTAAATGCCATTTGCATCAGATGACGGTTGTTCTCGCACTGTAAAAATTGTAGGTACACTAACATTAGCTTGTGTGGATGTTTCACATGAACACAAAATCCCAATGTTTTCAAAATAAACATTTCAGCCCTGATGACTTCGTTAGTTAGTGTTCTGATTTTTTGATCGACTATGAGGGGAGTGATGATCGTTTGTGCTCTAACTTGCTTCATGTGATGGAAAACATTGATCACGTCGCGTATCCTACGAGGTTTCTCTTCCACTTTGGATGCCAAGTAAATGCTACCCATGGCCATTATTTCCATAGGATATCTGACAAAAGAGTTAGAGTAATAGAACCTTTGGAAGTACATTTGTCCGGCTGCCATAGCGACTTGGGGCAACTTGAGCAGCATTCCGGCGGTTTGTATCATCTCACAGCCGAGAATACGTAGATCTGTTTCCGTTTCTATGTCAAAGCCATCAGCGCGTGAAGGTGTTTCCTTGAGTGTGGATTCTGGTAGAAGAGGGTTTTCTAATTGAAATAAAACCTTTCTTCCAGTAATGGCGGGCGTCGTTACACTTTGTTTCGTCTGGTTTTGCAGTATTGAAGACATAATGCTGTTTTTCTATTAATCACTGGTCGTGAGAATTTCACTGAGATATACAATAAAACACCACGAGACGTGCTATGCTTTGGGCTTCACGCAAGCGAATGATAGTATGGTTGGGCAAATTCGTCATAGCACCCGCAATGTTTGCAGGCGACGTGGGAGGTAAGGAAGTGAGGGAGGAGGGTATCGCTATTGTATTTACCTGTATTTACCTGCCCCTAGCCTGACCCTAATCACTTCTAAATGAAAGACTTGAAATCACGACAAATGAGGTAATGAAGATAATTTTAAAATTTACTTGTTAACTACATAATTTTTTGAGCTAAGAACTATTTGCGATGGATCATCAAGTTGAAGGCATTTTTATTAAAAATGTAAATGTAAATGGATATACACTATACTATAACGTCACTTTTTTTTATAACGTTCTTACTAGTTTGGTAGGTATGGATGTATGTACGTACGCAACGGAATGCATGAACGGAACGGAATATATATTTGTTTGTTTATTTATTATGGATCTCCGACAAGGAATATACTTTACATGCGATTTTTGTATCATATAAAATACAATTAAGATTTCGTGTCTTGCGCTTCCTCAATTATGGTAAACCACAACACGTTTATTATAAAAAAAACTATATGTACACAAACAGTGGTCACAAACGGCCTATGTACCATCGTATGTATGTATGTATACTATGTGTAAAAACGCCGGTACTATCTGATAATGCGTACGTACTATCGCCGCCTACTGCTGAACGAAAATCTCCGCCAAGGAACGTCAACCATCCCGATCTTAGGCTATTCGCATCGATTGCCCAACGCTACGTTTGCCCAATTGTGGTCTTTTTTGGAGTACAATGAGGAAATACACGTGGTTTTTTTTTTTGGTTTCATTAAAACTACCACATCAATTTTTCTCATTACAGAATTCAATAAGGTCTAAATTAAATTTAATTAAATTTAAAATGTGAATCTTCCTATATTTTTCTTGTTTCTACGGTCATAACTTCTGAATAGTTTTTGTTAATGCCAAGGATAGTGTGTAAAGCTAATTTTCCACTTTCAAAGATGTTCCGTCTATACAAACAATATTTAGTCTAGTGGATGATAACATAGTTTAGTTTTAATTTAGTCTTTATTCTAGCTTAAAGTTCTATGTGCAGTTTGTGTATATTGTATTGTGGACAGAATTGTTGAGCAAAGTCGTCATGACACTCGCAACGTTTGTGATTGCAATTGTACCGATAGACAAGGTAATGAAGAGTATCAAAAATAAATTGAAACTGCCCACACTTATCGAGCATCGATGACAATAAAATAATTTAATTGGTTTGTCCGATTATCCCGAACAGAATTTTCCGAGGCCAACGACTTCTTTCTTCTATACCTAAAAATACAGTAGTGTCTTGTGCTACGTAAGAGAGCGTGTACTAAATGCGCCTACCTACGTGACTTTCTTAATCTTTATAGAGAAAGCACTCCTTATTAAAGGCTAACATACAATATTTACTTAATAATACTTTTGATTCAGTCTATAATTTAGCCTAAGTTTCTTGTTTAGTTCAAATATATAATTTAGAAATTTAAATGTAGCTTTAGATATAAGAGTAAATGTATGTATACTTTAGATACAGGTAATACTGTGCTCACCTTTAATTAAAAGCATACACAGATATAAATATATTGTTTAATATCTTCATGTAAATGCCCAGCAGTTATGTAAGTAGGTAAACCTTAAATGAAACAAAACATAAACATCATAGCTACATGCGTCCGTTCTTAACACGTTTACTGGTGCCTATAATATATAAGAAATAAACATCCCATAACCCAGACGCTTCTTCTTCACATAACCCAGACATTCATTAAGAAATATTTTCTTTTTTACACATCAACAATCCAATTATTATGTACTTATGGGTGTAATCATTGTTTTTTTATAAGCAGCATAAAAAACTAATCTTTTAAGGTGCCGAAATTTCTTTGAAATATACCTATGGTCATAAACAGCCGTCTCGCTATTACAAATAAACCCATAATTCTAGCTTATTTACTTTTTATTACAAGTTTTTTGCTATTTGTACTTTTATGCGACGGATGACGTCACGCAGCTGTTATAGTGACAAGGTTCCATCGCAATATCAACTTGCGGGGCTAATAAGACAGTATAATACGCAACTGTTGCGTTGCGTTGCGTTGTCTACGAGCGCGTTATAATTCACACCCTTCGTGTTCCGTACGACAGCGCTGATAACCTAACCGTTGTGTAGCGTAATGCCAATAATGCGTGTAACATACGTGTAAGTGAACACATGTTTCTTATTGCTTGCTCAATATGGGTTTCAAAACTATGTGGTCTTAAAAATATAATACGCGCTTGACAACTTCAGATTATGCTGAACGATCTGGATAGGGAAAGTCCTAATTCTGATCTGGATTGGGTAGGATTAATCATGAATACGGACAAAACTAAGACCACAATCGACGGCATCGAAAAACATATTTTTGAGAAAAACAACAAAATTGAATTTGTATATGCTATCCATTCAAATCAAACTCTCAAAAACAGAATAATGAACATTATTACAACTCAATATGTGCAATATATAGTGTTTAGTGTTTAAAAACAAAATAAAACAAAGAAGAACTCTCTAACGTTTTCGTATTGGCATATGCTAGCAGCATTGTATTGCACACATTTACTATGACAACTGTCACCCCTGCATTAATGGATAGTAATAATAATGCTTTTAGATGACATTGTGTATCAAATGTCCGAAATTTATTTATTGTTGTTTATCTTACTTAATATTAAACGGATTTAGAAGAAACTTTACAGTAATAAAGCTTATACGTTAGAATAACACATAGGCTACTGTTTACCATGACAACTTACATACATGCGGCCGAAGCTGCGGCCAAAACTAGTATTAAATTAGTAAACAAAATTCTGTAATATAGTAACTCAGATTTATGACAAATGGTAATATAAAGTTGTTGATTTAAAATTCAGTATGCAATGAATCTTTTCTAATATTTATGTAAAAACTTAAGCTGATTTGTAAATGTTTCGAAAACTTTTAAAAGTTTTGAGTGAAATTTCAACATGATTGCATTTACATTTGAAAGATTTTTTGTCTACTTTTCATCAATGCAATCACAATGTCCCATAGTGAATTGTATAAGGATACATTTAACTGCTCATATTAAATAAAACAAAAAATAAATCTTAACCATTTATTACATTCAAAATCACTTACATCTAACGTAATCTAATGTTTCTCTTTTCATCTCTGTTTTCTCTGCTGTCTCTACTCGATTTTGATCTATCATAATCGTCATACTTTCTAGACATATCTCTGCCACGTTTATCACCATGTCTTCGCTCCCGAGAACGATCCAACTCTCTATCCCTTGAGCGTGGTTTGTGCCTTTTACTAGAATACTCCCTCTTACGATCATATGGGCAACGAGATCTTCTTTCCTTCTTCGATTTATGGCTGCTGTGATATTTAGAAGGCAACGGAGGTGTTTTCGGCGATTCCTCTGTCTTGTCTCTTCTGTTTAGTTCTTTTGATGTAGATACAGAAGATACAGTAGATACAGTACAATCATATGGGCAACGAGACGTTCTTTCCTTCTTCGATTTATGGCTGCTGTGATATTTAGAAGGCAACGGAGGAGTTTTCGGCGATTCCCCTGTCTTGTCTCTTCTGTTTAGTTCTTTTGGTGTAGATACAGTTGGGGAATGTTCCTTTTTATCTTCCGTCTTGGCATTATCTTGATCTTTTTGAGCTTGTTTTTGTTTATTAGCTTTATAAATCTTTCGTAAGCCATCAACTTTACTTTCCAATTCTTCTGGATTAACTTTAGCTCTTTTGTATAACTGTAAGATGCGGATACACACCTCTCTGATGTTCTCTTCTGTAACCTTGAATAGTAAAAACCAATGTGGGTTGTTAGGTAACGGTAACCCAATTTTTCGAGCCGATAAGTATATGCAAGCACAAGCAATAGTTTCTGGAGGGAATCTCATAAATACATTTGTGAGTGAGGCATCATTCAAATAATTAAATGCCATTTGCATCAGATGACGGTTGTTCTCGCACTGTAAAAATTGTAGGTACACTAACATTAGCTTGTGTGGATGTTTCACATGAACACAAAATCCCAATGTTTTCAAAATAAACATTTCAGCCCTGATGACTTCGTTAGTTAGTGTTCTGATTTTTTGATCGACTATGAGGGGAGTGATGATCGTTTGTGCTCTAACTTGCTTCATGTGATGGAAAACATTGATCACGTCGCGTATCCTACGAGGTTTCTCTTCCACTTTGGATGCCAAGTAAATGCTACCCATGGCCATTATTTCCATAGGATATCTGACAAAAGAGTTAGAGTAATAGAACCTTTGGAAGTACATTTGTCCGGCTGCCATAGCGACTTGGGGCAACTTGAGCAGCATTCCGGCGGTTTGTATCATCTCACAGCCGAGAATACGTAGATCTGTTTCCGTTTCTATGTCAAAGCCATCAGCGCGTGAAGGTGTTTCCTTGAGTGTGGATTCTGGTAGAAGAGGGTTTTCTAATTGAAATAAAACCTTTCTTCCAGTAATGGCGGGCGTCGTTACACTTTGTTTCGTCTGGTTTTGCAGTATTGAAGACATAATGCTGTTTTTCTATTAATCACTGGTCGTGAGAATTTCACTGAGATATACAATAAAACACCACGAGACGTGCTATGCTTTGGGCTTCACGCAAGCGAATGATAGTATGGTTGGGCAAATTCGTCATAGCACCCGCAATGTTTGCAGGCGACGTGGGAGGTAAGGAAGTGAGGGAGGAGGGTATCGCTATTGTATTTACC
Organism: Hypercompe scribonia; assembly: GCA_949316085.1. Classification (NCBI taxonomy): domain Eukaryota; kingdom Metazoa; phylum Arthropoda; class Insecta; order Lepidoptera; family Erebidae; genus Hypercompe; species Hypercompe scribonia. Next base: position 16,245,010 of record OX438986.1, read on the forward strand.
TGTATTTACCTGCCCCTAGCCTGACCCTAATCACTTCTAAATGAAAGACTTGAAATCACGACAAATGAGGTAATGAAGATAATTTTAAAATTTACTTGTTAACTACATAATTTTTTGAGCTAAGAACTATTTGCGATGGATCATCAAGTTGAAGGCATTTTTATTAAAAATGTAAATGTAAATGGATATACACTATACTATAACGTCACTTTTTTTTATAACGTTCTTACTAGTTTGGTAGGTATGGATGTATGTACGTACGCAACGGAATGCATGAACGGAACGGAATATATATTTGTTTGTTTATTTATTATGGATCTCCGACAAGGAATATACTTTACATGCGATTTTTGTATCATATAAAATACAATTAAGATTTCGTGTCTTGCGCTTCCTCAATTATGGTAAACCACAACACGTTTATTATAAAAAAAACTATATGTACACAAACAGTGGTCACAAACGGCCTATGTACCATCGTATGTATGTATGTATACTATGTGTAAAAACGCCGGTACTATCTGATAATGCGTACGTACTATCGCCGCCTACTGCTGAACGAAAATCTCCGCCAAGGAACGTCAACCATCCCGATCTTAGGCTATTCGCATCGATTGCCCAACGCTACGTTTGCCCAATTGTGGTCTTTTTTGGAGTACAATGAGGAAATACACGTGGTTTTTTTTTTGGTTTCATCAAAACTACCACATCAATTTTTCTCATTACAGAATTCAATAAGGTCTAAATTAAATTTAATTAAATTTAAAATGTGAATCTTCCTATATTTTTCTTGTTTCTACGGTCATAACTTCTGAATAGTTTTTGTCAATGCCAAGGATAGTGTGTAAAGCTAATTTTCCACTTTCAAAGATGTTCCGTCTATACAAACAATATTTAGTCTAGTGGATGATAACATAGTTTAGTTTTAATTTAGTCTTTATTCTAGCTTAAAGTTCTATGTGCAGTTTGTGTATATTGTATTGTGGACAGCAAAGTCGTCATGACACTCGCAACGTTTGCGATTGCAATTGTACCGATAGACAAGGTAATGAAGAGTATCAAAAATAAATTGAAACTGCCCACACTTATCGAGCATCGATGACAATAAAATAATTTAATTGGTTTGTCCGATTATCCCGAACAGAATTTTCCGAGGCCAACGACTTCTTTCTTCTATACCTAAAAATACAGTAGTGTCTTGTGCTACGTAAGAGAGCGTGTACTAAATGCGCCTACCTACGTGACTTTCTTAATCTTTATAGAGAAAGCACTCCTTATTAAAGGCTAACATACAATATTTACTTAATAATACTTTTGATTCAGTCTATAATTTAGCCTAAGTTTCTTGTTTAGTTCAAATATATAATTTAGAAATTTAAATGTAGCTTTAGATATAAGAGTAAATGTATGTATACTTTAGATACAGGTAATACTGTGCTCACCTTTAATTAAAAGCATACACAGATATAAATATATTGTTTAATATCTTCATGTAAATGCCCAGCAGTTATGTAAGTAGGTAAACCTTAAATGAAACAAAACATAAACATCATAGCTACATGCGTCCGTTCTTAACACGTTTACTGGTGCCTATAATATATAAGAAATAAACATCCCATAACCCAGACGCTTCTTCTTCACATAACCCAGACATTCATTAAGAAATATTTTCTTTTTTACACATCAACAATACAATTATTATGTACTTATGGGTGTAATCATTGTTTTTTTATAAGCAGCATAAAAAACTAATCTTTTAAGGTGCCGAAATTTCTTTGAAATATACCTATGGTCATAAACAGCCGTCTCGCTATTACAAATAAACCCATAATTCTAGCTTATTTACTTTTTATTACAAGTTTTTTGCTATTTGTACTTTTATGCGACGGATGACGTCACGCAGCTGTTATAGTGACAAGGTTCCATCGCAATATCAACTTGCGGGGCTAATAAGACAGTATAATACGCAACTGTTGCGTTGCGTTGCGTTGTCTACGAGCGCGTTATAATTCACACCCTTCGTGTTCCGTACGACAGCGCTGATAACCTAACCGTTGTGTAGCGTAATGCCAATAATGCGTGTAACATACGTGTAAGTGAACACATGTTTCTTATTGCTTGCTCAATATGGGTTTCAAAACTATGTGGTCTTAAAAATATAATACGCGCTTGACAACTTCAGATTATGCTGAACGATCTGGATAGGGAAAGTCCTAATTCTGATCTGGATTGGGTAGGATTAATCATGAATACGGACAAAACTAAGACCACAATCGACGGCATCGAAAAACATATTTTTGAGAAAAACAACAAAATTGAATTTGTATATGCTATCCATTCAAATCAAACTCTCAAAAACAGAATAATGAACATTATTACAACTCAATATGTGCAATATATAGTGTTTAGTGTTTAAAAACAAAATAAAACAAAGAAGAACTCTCTAACGTTTTCGTATTGGCATATGCTAGCAGCATTGTATTGCACACATTTACTATGACAACTGTCACCCCTGCATTAATGGATAGTAATAATAATGCTTTTAGATGACATTGTGTATCAAATGTCCGAAATTTATTTATTGTTGTTTATCTTACTTAATATTAAACGGATTTAGAAGAAACTTTACAGTAATAAAGCTTATACGTTAGAATAACACATAGGCTACTGTTTACCATGACAACTTACATACATGCGGCCGAAGCTGCGGCCAAAACTAGTATTAAATTAGTAAACAAAATTCTGTAATATAGTAACTCAGATTTATGACAAATGGTAATATAAAGTTGTTGATTTAAAATTCAGTATGCAATGAATCTTTTCTAATATTTATGTAAAAACTTAAGCTGATTTGTAAATGTTTCGAAAACTTTTAAAAGTTTTGCACAGATTGAGTTGAAATTTCAACATGATTGCATTTACATTTGAAAGATTTTTTGTCTACTTTTCATCAATGCAATCACAATGTCCCATAGTGAATTGTATAAGGATACATTTAACTGCTCATATTAAATAAAACAAAAAATAAATCTTAACCATTTATTACATTCAAAATCACTTACATCTAACGTAATCTAATGTTTCTCTTTTCATCTCTGTTTTCTCTGCTGTCTCTACTCGATTTTGATCTATCATAATCGTCATACTTTCTAGACATATCTCTGCCACGTTTATCACCATGTCTTCGCTCCCGAGAACGATCCAACTCTCTATCCCTTGAGCGTGGTTTGTGCCTTTTACTAGAATACTCCCTCTTACGATCATATGGGCAACGAGATCTTCTTTCCTTCTTCGATTTATGGCTGCTGTGATATTTAGAAGGCAACGGAGGTGTTTTCGGCGATTCCTCTGTCTTGTCTCTTCTGTTTAGTTCTTTTGATGTAGATACAGAAGATACAGTAGATACAGTACAATCATATGGGCAACGAGACGTTCTTTCCTTCTTCGATTTATGGCTGCTGTGATATTTAGAAGGCAACGGAGGAGTTTTCGGCGATTCCCCTGTCTTGTCTCTTCTGTTTAGTTCTTTTGGTGTAGATACAGTTGGGGAATGTTCCTTTTTATCTTCCGTCTTGGCATTATCTTGATCTTTTTGAGCTTGTTTTTGTTTATTAGCTTTATAAATCTTTCGTAAGCCATCAACTTTACTTTCCAATTCTTCTGGATTAACTTTAGCTCTTTTGTATAACTGTAAGATGCGGATACACACCTCTCTGATGTTCTCTTCTGTAACCTTGAATAGTAAAAACCAATGTGGGTTGTTAGGTAACGGTAACCCAATTTTTCGAGCCGATAAGTATATGCAAGCACAAGCAATAGTTTCTGGAGGGAATCTCATAAATACATTTGTGAGTGAGGCATCATTCAAATAATTAAATGCCATTTGCATCAGATGACGGTTGTTCTCGCACTGTAAAAATTGTAGGTACACTAACATTAGCTTGTGTGGATGTTTCACATGAACACAAAATCCCAATGTTTTCAAAATAAACATTTCAGCCCTGATGACTTCGTTAGTTAGTGTTCTGATTTTTTGATCGACTATGAGGGGAGTGATGATCGTTTGTGCTCTAACTTGCTTCATGTGATGGAAAACATTGATCACGTCGCGTATCCTACGAGGTTTCTCTTCCACTTTGGATGCCAAGTAAATGCTACCCATGGCCATTATTTCCATAGGATATCTGACAAAAGAGTTAGAGTAATAGAACCTTTGGAAGTACATTTGTCCGGCTGCCATAGCGACTTGGGGCAACTTGAGCAGCATTCCGGCGGTTTGTATCATCTCACAGCCGAGAATACGTAGATCTGTTTCCGTTTCTATGTCAAAGCCATCAGCGCGTGAAGGTGTTTCCTTGAGTGTGGATTCTGGTAGAAGAGGGTTTTCTAATTGAAATAAAACCTTTCTTCCAGTAATGGCGGGCGTCGTTACACTTTGTTTCGTCTGGTTTTGCAGTATTGAAGACATAATGCTGTTTTTCTATTAATCACTGGTCGTGAGAATTTCACTGAGATATACAATAAAACACCACGAGACGTGCTATGCTTTGGGCTTCACGCAAGCGAATGATAGTATGGTTGGGCAAATTCGTCATAGCACCCGCAATGTTTGCAGGCGACGTGGGAGGTAAGGAAGTGAGGGAGGAGGGTATCGCTATTGTATTTACCTGTATTTACCTGCCCCTAGCCTGACCCTAATCACTTCTAAATGAAAGACTTGAAATCACGATAAATGAGGTAATGAAGATAATTTTAAAATTTACTTGTTAACTACATAATTTTTTGAGCTAAGAACTATTTGCGATGGATCATCAAGTTGAGGGCATTTTTATTAAAAATGTAAATGTAAATGGATATACACTATACTATAACGTCACTTTTTTTTATAACGTTCTTACTAGTTTGGTAGGTATGGATGTATGTACGTACGCAACGGAATGCATGAACGGAACGGAATATATATTTGTTTGTTTATTTATTACGGATCTCCGACAAGGAATATACTTTACATGCGATTTTTGTATCATATAAAATACAATTAAGATTTCGTGTCTTGCGCTTCCTCAATTATGGTAAACCACAACACGTTTATTATAAAAAAAACTATATGTACACAAACAGTGGTCACAAACGGCCTATGTACCATCGTATGTATGTATACTATGTGTAAAAACGCCGGTACTATCTGATAATGCGTACGTACTATCGCCGCCTACTGCTGAACGTAAATCTCCGCCAAGGAACGTCAACCATCCCGATCTTAGGCTATTCGCATCGATTGCCCAACGCTACGTTTGCCCAATTGTGGTCTTTTTTGGAGTACAATGAGGAAATACACGTGGTTTTTTTTTTTGGTTTCATTAAAACTACCACATCAATTTTTCTCATTACAGAATTCAATAAGGTCTAAATTAAATTTAATTAAATTTAAAATGTGAATCTTCCTATATTTTTCTTGTTTCTACGGTCATAACTTCTGAATAGTTTTTGTTAATGCCAAGGATAGTGTGTAAAGCTAATTTTCCACTTTCAAAGATGTTCCGTCTATACAAACAATATTTAGTCTAGTGGATGATAACATAGTTTAGTTTTAATTTAGTCTTTATTCTAGCTTAAAGTTCTATGTGCAGTTTGTGTATATTGTATTGTGGACAGAATTGTTGAGCAAAGTCGTCATGACACTCGCAACGTTTGTGATTGCAATTGTACCGATAGACAAGGTAATGAAGAGTATCAAAAATAAATTGAAACTGCCCACACTTATCGAGCATCGATGACAATAAAATAATTTAATTGGTTTGTCCGATTATCCCGAACAGAATTTTCCGAGGCCAACGACTTCTTTCTTCTATACCTAAAAATACAGTAGTGTCTTGTGCTACGTAAGAGAGCGTGTACTAAATGCGCCTACCTACGTGACTTTCTTAATCTTTATAGAGAAAGCACTCCTTATTAAAGGCTAACATACAATATTTACTTAATAATACTTTTGATTCAGTCTATAATTTAGCCTAAGTTTCTTGTTTAGTTCAAATATATAATTTAGAAATTTAAATGTAGCTTTAGATATAAGAGTAAATGTATGTATACTTTAGATACAGGTAATACTGTGCTCACCTTTAATTAAAAGCATACACAGATATAAATATATTGTTTAATATCTTCATGTAAATGCCCAGCAGTTATGTAAGTAGGTAAACCTTAAATGAAACAAAACATAAACATCATAGCTACATGCGTCCGTTCTTAACACGTTTACTGGTGCCTATAATATATAAGAAATAAACATCCCATAACCCAGACGCTTCTTCTTCACATAACCCAGACATTCATTAAGAAATATTTTCTTTTTTACACATCAACAATCCAATTATTATGTACTTATGGGTGTAATCATTGTTTTTTTATAAGCAGCATAAAAAACTAATCTTTTAAGGTGCCGAAATTTCTTTGAAATATACCTATGGTCATAAACAGCCGTCTCGCTATTACAAATAAACCCATAATTCTAGCTTATTTACTTTTTATTACAAGTTTTTTGCTATTTGTACTTTTATGCGACGGATGACGTCACGCAGCTGTTATAGTGACAAGGTTCCATCGCAATATCAACTTGCGGGGCTAATAAGACAGTATAATACGCAACTGTTGCGTTGCGTTGCGTTGTCTACGAGCGCGTTATAATTCACACCCTTCGTGTTCCGTACGACAGCGCTGATAACCTAACCGTTGTGTAGCGTAATGCCAATAATGCGTGTAACATACGTGTAAGTGAACACATGTTTCTTATTGCTTGCTCAATATGGGTTTCAAAACTATGTGGTCTTAAAAATATAATACGCGCTTGACAACTTCAGATTATGCTGAACGATCTGGATAGGGAAAGTCCTAATTCTGATCTGGATTGGGTAGGATTAATCATGAATACGGACAAAACTAAGACCACAATCGACGGCATCGAAAAACATATTTTTGAGAAAAACAACAAAATTGAATTTGTATATGCTATCCATTCAAATCAAACTCTCAAAAACAGAATAATGAACATTATTACAACTCAATATGTGCAATATATAGTGTTTAGTGTTTAAAAACAAAATAAAACAAAGAAGAACTCTCTAACGTTTTCGTATTGGCATATGCTAGCAGCATTGTATTGCACACATTTACTATGACAACTGTCACCCCTGCATTAATGGATAGTAATAATAATGCTTTTAGATGACATTGTGTATCAAATGTCCGAAATTTATTTATTGTTGTTTATCTTACTTAATATTAAACGGATTTAGAAGAAACTTTACAGTAATAAAGCTTATACGTTAGAATAACACATAGGCTACTATTTACCATGACAACTTACATACATGCGGCCGAAGCTGCGGCCAAAACTAGTATTAAATTAGTAAACAAAATTCTGTAATATAGTAACTCAGATTTATGACAAATGGTAATATAAAGTTGTTGATTTAAAATTCAGTATGCAATGAATCTTTTCTAATATTTATGTAAAAACTTAAGCTGATTTGTAAATGTTTCGAAAACTTTTAAAAGTTTTGCACAGATTGAGTTGAAATTTCAACATGATTGCATTTACATTTGAAAGATTTTTTGTCTACTTTTCATCAATGCAATCACAATGTCCCATAGTGAATTGTATAAGGATACATTTAACTGCTCATATTAAATAAAACAAAAAATAAATCTTAACCATTTATTACATTCAAAATCACTTACATCTAACGTAATCTAATGTTTCTCTTTTCATCTCTGTTTTCTCTGCTGTCTCTACTCGATTTTGATCTATCATAATCGTCATACTTTCTAGACATATCTCTGCCACGTTTATCACCATGTCTTCGCTCCCGAGAACGATCCAACTCTCTATCCCTTGAGCGTGGTTTGTGCCTTTTACTAGAATACTCCCTCTTACGATCATATGGGCAACGAGATCTTCTTTCCTTCTTCGATTTATGGCTGCTGTGATATTTAGAAGGCAACGGAGGTGTTTTCGGCGATTCCTCTGTCTTGTCTCTTCTGTTTAGTTCTTTTGATGTAGATACAGAAGATACAGTAGATACAGTACAATCATATGGGCAACGAGACGTTCTTTCCTTCTTCGATTTATGGCTGCTGTGATATTTAGAAGGCAACGGAGGAGTTTTCGGCGATTCCCCTGTCTTGTCTCTTCTGTTTAGTTCTTTTGGTGTAGATACAGTTGGGGAATGTTCCTTTTTATCTTCCGTCTTGGCATTATCTTGATCTTTTTGAGCTTGTTTTTGTTTATTAGCTTTATAAATCTTTCGTAAGCCATCAACTTTACTTTCCAATTCTTCTGGATTAACTTTAGCTCTTTTGTATAACTGTAAGATGCGGATACACACCTCTCTGATGTTCTCTTCTGTAACCTTGAATAGTAAAAACCAATGTGGGTTGTTAGGTAACGGTAACCCAATTTTTCGAGCCGATAAGTATATGCAAGCACAAGCAATAGTTTCTGGAGGGAATCTCATAAATACATTTGTGAGTGAGGCATCATTCAAATAATTAAATGCCATTTGCATCAGATGACGGTTGTTCTCGCACTGTAAAAATTGTAGGTACACTAACATTAGCTTGTGTGGATGTTTCACATGAACACAAAATCCCAATGTTTTCAAAATAAACATTTCAGCCCTGATGACTTCGTTAGTTAGTGTTCTGATTTTTTGATCGACTATGAGGGGAGTGATGATCGTTTGTGCTCTAACTTGCTTCATGTGATGGAAAACATTGATCACGTCGCGTATCCTACGAGGTTTCTCTTCCACTTTGGATGCCAAGTAAATGCTACCCATGGCCATTATTTCCATAGGATATCTGACAAAAGAGTTAGAGTAATAGAACCTTTGGAAGTACATTTGTCCGGCTGCCATAGCGACTTGGGGCAACTTGAGCAGCATTCCGGCGGTTTGTATCATCTCACAGCCGAGAATACGTAGATCTGTTTCCGTTTCTATGTCAAAGCCATCAGCGCGTGAAGGTGTTTCCTTGAGTGTGGATTCTGGTAGAAGAGGGTTTTCTAATTGAAATAAAACCTTTCTTCCAGTAATGGCGGGCGTCGTTACACTTTGTTTCGTCTGGTTTTGCAGTATTGAAGACATAATGCTGTTTTTCTATTAATCACTGGTCGTGAGAATTTCACTGAGATATACAATAAAACACCACGAGACGTGCTATGCTTTGGGCTTCACGCAAGCGAATGATAGTATGGTTGGGCAAATTCGTCATAGCACCCGCAATGTTTGCAGGCGACGTGGGAGGTAAGGAAGTGAGGGAGGAGGGTATCGCTATTGTATTTACCTGTATTTACCTGCCCCTAGCCTGACCCTAATCACTTCTAAATGAAAGACTTGAAATCACGACAAATGAGGTAATGAAGATAATTTTAAAATTTACTTGTTAACTACATAATTTTTTGAGCTAAGAACTATTTGCGATGGATCATCAAGTTGAAGGCATTTTTATTAAAAATGTAAATGTAAATGGATATACACTATACTATAACGTCACTTTTTTTTATAACGTTCTTACTAGTTTGGTAGGTATGGATGTATGTACGTACGCAACGGAATGCATGAACGGAACGGAATATATATTTGTTTGTTTATTTATTATGGATCTCCGACAAGGAATATACTTTACATGCGATTTTTGTATCATATAAAATACAATTAAGATTTCGTGTCTTGCGCTTCCTCAATTATGGTAAACCACAACACGTTTATTATAAAAAAAACTATATGTACACAAACAGTGGTCACAAACGGCCTATGTACCATCGTATGTATGTATGTATACTATGTGTAAAAACGCCGGTACTATCTGATAATGCGTACGTACTATCGCCGCCTACTGCTGAACGAAAATCTCCGCCAAGGAACGTCAACCATCCCGATCTTAGGCTATTCGCATCGATTGCCCAACGCTACGTTTGCCCAATTGTGGTCTTTTTTGGAGTACAATGAGGAAATACACGTGGTTTTTTTTTTGGTTTCATCAAAACTACCACATCAATTTTTCTCATTACAGAATTCAATAAGGTCTAAATTAAATTTAATTAAATTTAAAATGTGAATCTTCCTATATTTTTCTTGTTTCTACGGTCATAACTTCTGAATAGTTTTTGTCAATGCCAAGGATAGTGTGTAAAGCTAATTTTCCACTTTCAAAGATGTTCCGTCTATACAAACAATATTTAGTCTAGTGGATGATAACATAGTTTAGTTTTAATTTAGTCTTTATTCTAGCTTAAAGTTCTATGTGCAGTTTGTGTATATTGTATTGTGGACAGCAAAGTCGTCATGACACTCGCAACGTTTGCGATTGCAATTGTACCGATAGACAAGGTAATGAAGAGTATCAAAAATAAATTGAAACTGCCCACACTTATCGAGCATCGATGACAATAAAATAATTTAATTGGTTTGTCCGATTATCCCGAACAGAATTTTCCGAGGCCAACGACTTCTTTCTTCTATACCTAAAAATACAGTAGTGTCTTGTGCTACGTAAGAGAGCGTGTACTAAATGCGCCTACCTACGTGACTTTCTTAATCTTTATAGAGAAAGCACTCCTTATTAAAGGCTAACATACAATATTTACTTAATAATACTTTTGATTCAGTCTATAATTTAGCCTAAGTTTCTTGTTTAGTTCAAATATATAATTTAGAAATTTAAATGTAGCTTTAGATATAAGAGTAAATGTATGTATACTTTAGATACAGGTAATACTGTGCTCACCTTTAATTAAAAGCATACACAGATATAAATATATTGTTTAATATCTTCATGTAAATGCCCAGCAGTTATGTAAGTAGGTAAACCTTAAATGAAACAAAACATAAACATCATAGCTACATGCGTCCGTTCTTAACACGTTTACTGGTGCCTATAATATATAAGAAATAAACATCCCATAACCCAGACGCTTCTTCTTCACATAACCCAGACATTCATTAAGAAATATTTTCTTTTTTACACATCAACAATACAATTATTATGTACTTATGGGTGTAATCATTGTTTTTTTATAAGCAGCATAAAAAACTAATCTTTTAAGGTGCCGAAATTTCTTTGAAATATACCTATGGTCATAAACAGCCGTCTCGCTATTACAAATAAACCCATAATTCTAGCTTATTTACTTTTTATTACAAGTTTTTTGCTATTTGTACTTTTATGCGACGGATGACGTCACGCAGCTGTTATAGTGACAAGGTTCCATCGCAATATCAACTTGCGGGGCTAATAAGACAGTATAATACGCAACTGTTGCGTTGCGTTGCGTTGTCTACGAGCGCGTTATAATTCACACCCTTCGTGTTCCGTACGACAGCGCTGATAACCTAACCGTTGTGTAGCGTAATGCCAATAATGCGTGTAACATACGTGTAAGTGAACACATGTTTCTTATTGCTTGCTCAATATGGGTTTCAAAACTATGTGGTCTTAAAAATATAATACGCGCTTGACAACTTCAGATTATGCTGAACGATCTGGATAGGGAAAGTCCTAATTCTGATCTGGATTGGGTAGGATTAATCATGAATACGGACAAAACTAAGACCACAATCGACGGCATCGAAAAACATATTTTTGAGAAAAACAACAAAATTGAATTTGTATATGCTATCCATTCAAATCAAACTCTCAAAAACAGAATAATGAACATTATTACAACTCAATATGTGCAATATATAGTGTTTAGTGTTTAAAAACAAAATAAAACAAAGAAGAACTCTCTAACGTTTTCGTATTGGCATATGCTAGCAGCATTGTATTGCACACATTTACTATGACAACTGTCACCCCTGCATTAATGGATAGTAATAATAATGCTTTTAGATGACATTGTGTATCAAATGTCCGAAATTTATTTATTGTTGTTTATCTTACTTAATATTAAACGGATTTAGAAGAAACTTTACAGTAATAAAGCTTATACGTTAGAATAACACATAGGCTACTGTTTACCATGACAACTTACATACATGCGGCCGAAGCTGCGGCCAAAACTAGTATTAAATTAGTAAACAAAATTCTGTAATATAGTAACTCAGATTTATGACAAATGGTAATATAAAGTTGTTGATTTAAAATTCAGTATGCAATGAATCTTTTCTAATATTTATGTAAAAACTTAAGCTGATTTGTAAATGTTTCGAAAACTTTTAAAAGTTTTGCACAGATTGAGTTGAAATTTCAACATGATTGCATTTACATTTGAAAGATTTTTTGTCTACTTTTCATCAATGCAATCACAATGTCCCATAGTGAATTGTATAAGGATACATTTAACTGCTCATATTAAATAAAACAAAAAATAAATCTTAACCATTTATTACATTCAAAATCACTTACATCTAACGTAATCTAATGTTTCTCTTTTCATCTCTGTTTTCTCTGCTGTCTCTACTCGATTTTGATCTATCATAATCGTCATACTTTCTAGACATATCTCTGCCACGTTTATCACCATGTCTTCGCTCCCGAGAACGATCCAACTCTCTATCCCTTGAGCGTGGTTTGTGCCTTTTACTAGAATACTCCCTCTTACGATCATATGGGCAACGAGATCTTCTTTCCTTCTTCGATTTATGGCTGCTGTGATATTTAGAAGGCAACGGAGGTGTTTTCGGCGATTCCTCTGTCTTGTCTCTTCTGTTTAGTTCTTTTGATGTAGATACAGAAGATACAGTAGATACAGTACAATCATATGGGCAACGAGACGTTCTTTCCTTCTTCGATTTATGGCTGCTGTGATATTTAGAAGGCAACGGAGGAGTTTTCGGCGATTCCCCTGTCTTGTCTCTTCTGTTTAGTTCTTTTGGTGTAGATACAGTTGGGGAATGTTCCTTTTTATCTTCCGTCTTGGCATTATCTTGATCTTTTTGAGCTTGTTTTTGTTTATTAGCTTTATAAATCTTTCGTAAGCCATCAACTTTACTTTCCAATTCTTCTGGATTAACTTTAGCTCTTTTGTATAACTGTAAGATGCGGATACACACCTCTCTGATGTTCTCTTCTGTAACCTTGAATAGTAAAAACCAATGTGGGTTGTTAGGTAACGGTAACCCAATTTTTCGAGCCGATAAGTATATGCAAGCACAAGCAATAGTTTCTGGAGGGAATCTCATAAATACATTTGTGAGTGAGGCATCATTCAAATAATTAAATGCCATTTGCATCAGATGACGGTTGTTCTCGCACTGTAAAAATTGTAGGTACACTAACATTAGCTTGTGTGGATGTTTCACATGAACACAAAATCCCAATGTTTTCAAAATAAACATTTCAGCCCTGATGACTTCGTTAGTTAGTGTTCTGATTTTTTGATCGACTATGAGGGGAGTGATGATCGTTTGTGCTCTAACTTGCTTCATGTGATGGAAAACATTGATCACGTCGCGTATCCTACGAGGTTTCTCTTCCACTTTGGATGCCAAGTAAATGCTACCCATGGCCATTAATTCCATAGGATATCTGACAAAAGAGTTAGAGTAATAGAACCTTTGGAAGTACATTTGTCCGGCTGCCATAGCGACTTGGGGCAACTTGAGCAGCATTCCGGCGGTTTGTATCATCTCACAGCCGAGAATACGTAGATCTGTTTCCGTTTCTATGTCAAAGCCATCAGCGCGTGAAGGTGTTTCCTTGAGTGTGGATTCTGGTAGAAGAGGGTTTTCTAATTGAAATAAAACCTTTCTTCCAGTAATGGCGGGCGTCGTTACACTTTGTTTCGTCTGGTTTTGCAGTATTGAAGACATAATGCTGTTTTTCTATTAATCACTGGTCGTGAGAATTTCACTGAGATATACAATAAAACACCACGAGACGTGCTATGCTTTGGGCTTCACGCAAGCGAATGATAGTATGGTTGGGCAAATTCGTCATAGCACCCGCAATGTTTGCAGGCGACGTGGGAGGTAAGGAAGTGAGGGAGGAGGGTATCGCTATTGTATTTACCTGTATTTACCTGCCCCTAGCCTGACCCTAATCACTTCTAAATGAAAGACTTGAAATCACGATAAATGAGGTAATGAAGATAATTTTAAAATTTACTTGTTAACTACATAATTTTTTGAGCTAAGAACTATTTGCGATGGATCATCAAGTTGAGGGCATTTTTATTAAAAATGTAAATGTAAATGGATATACACTATACTATAACGTCACTTTTTTTTATAACGTTCTTACTAGTTTGGTAGGTATGGATGTATGTACGTACGCAACGGAATGCATGAACGGAACGGAATATATATTTGTTTGTTTATTTATTACGGATCTCCGACAAGGAATATACTTTACATGCGATTTTTGTATCATATAAAATACAATTAAGATTTCGTGTCTTGCGCTTCCTCAATTATGGTAAACCACAACACGTTTATTATAAAAAAAACTATATGTACACAAACAGTGGTCACAAACGGCCTATGTACCATCGTATGTATGTATACTATGTGTAAAAACGCCGGTACTATCTGATAATGCGTACGTACTATCGCCGCCTACTGCTGAACGTAAATCTCCGCCAAGGAACGTCAACCATCCCGATCTTAGGCTATTCGCATCGATTGCCCAACGCTACGTTTGCCCAATTGTGGTCTTTTTTGGAGTACAATGAGGAAATACACGTGGTTTTTTTTTTTGGTTTCATTAAAACTACCACATCAATTTTTCTCATTACAGAATTCAATAAGGTCTAAATTAAATTTAATTAAATTTAAAATGTGAATCTTCCTATATTTTTCTTGTTTCTACGGTCATAACTTCTGAATAGTTTTTGTTAATGCCAAGGATAGTGTGTAAAGCTAATTTTCCACTTTCAAAGATGTTCCGTCTATACAAACAATATTTAGTCTAGTGGATGATAACATAGTTTAGTTTTAATTTAGTCTTTATTCTAGCTTAAAGTTCTATGTGCAGTTTGTGTATATTGTATTGTGGACAGAATTGTTGAGCAAAGTCGTCATGACACTCGCAACGTTTGTGATTGCAATTGTACCGATAGACAAGGTAATGAAGAGTATCAAAAATAAATTGAAACTGCCCACACTTATCGAGCATCGATGACAATAAAATAATTTAATTGGTTTGTCCGATTATCCCGAACAGAATTTTCCGAGGCCAACGACTTCTTTCTTCTATACCTAAAAATACAGTAGTGTCTTGTGCTACGTAAGAGAGCGTGTACTAAATGCGCCTACCTACGTGACTTTCTTAATCTTTATAGAGAAAGCACTCCTTATTAAAGGCTAACATACAATATTTACTTAATAATACTTTTGATTCAGTCTATAATTTAGCCTAAGTTTCTTGTTTAGTTCAAATATATAATTTAGAAATTTAAATGTAGCTTTAGATATAAGAGTAAATGTATGTATACTTTAGATACAGGTAATACTGTGCTCACCTTTAATTAAAAGCATACACAGATATAAATATATTGTTTAATATCTTCATGTAAATGCCCAGCAGTTATGTAAGTAGGTAAACCTTAAATGAAACAAAACATAAACATCATAGCTACATGCGTCCGTTCTTAACACGTTTACTGGTGCCTATAATATATAAGAAATAAACATCCCATAACCCAGACGCTTCTTCTTCACATAACCCAGACATTCATTAAGAAATATTTTCTTTTTTACACATCAACAATCCAATTATTATGTACTTATGGGTGTAATCATTGTTTTTTTATAAGCAGCATAAAAAACTAATCTTTTAAGGTGCCGAAATTTCTTTGAAATATACCTATGGTCATAAACAGCCGTCTCGCTATTACAAATAAACCCATAATTCTAGCTTATTTACTTTTTATTACAAGTTTTTTGCTATTTGTACTTTTATGCGACGGATGACGTCACGCAGCTGTTATAGTGACAAGGTTCCATCGCAATATCAACTTGCGGGGCTAATAAGACAGTATAATACGCAACTGTTGCGTTGCGTTGCGTTGTCTACGAGCGCGTTATAATTCACACCCTTCGTGTTCCGTACGACAGCGCTGATAACCTAACCGTTGTGTAGCGTAATGCCAATAATGCGTGTAACATACGTGTAAGTGAACACATGTTTCTTATTGCTTGCTCAATATGGGTTTCAAAACTATGTGGTCTTAAAAATATAATACGCGCTTGACAACTTCAGATTATGCTGAACGATCTGGATAGGGAAAGTCCTAATTCTGATCTGGATTGGGTAGGATTAATCATGAATACGGACAAAACTAAGACCACAATCGACGGCATCGAAAAACATATTTTTGAGAAAAACAACAAAATTGAATTTGTATATGCTATCCATTCAAATCAAACTCTCAAAAACAGAATAATGAACATTATTACAACTCAATATGTGCAATATATAGTGTTTAGTGTTTAAAAACAAAATAAAACAAAGAAGAACTCTCTAACGTTTTCGTATTGGCATATGCTAGCAGCATTGTATTGCACACATTTACTATGACAACTGTCACCCCTGCATTAATGGATAGTAATAATAATGCTTTTAGATGACATTGTGTATCAAATGTCCGAAATTTATTTATTGTTGTTTATCTTACTTAATATTAAACGGATTTAGAAGAAACTTTACAGTAATAAAGCTTATACGTTAGAATAACACATAGGCTACTGTTTACCATGACAACTTACATACATGCGGCCGAAGCTGCGGCCAAAACTAGTATTAAATTAGTAAACAAAATTCTGTAATATAGTAACTCAGATTTATGACAAATGGTAATATAAAGTTGTTGATTTAAAATTCAGTATGCAATGAATCTTTTCTAATATTTATGTAAAAACTTAAGCTGATTTGTAAATGTTTCGAAAACTTTTAAAAGTTTTGCACAGATTGAGTTGAAATTTCAACATGATTGCATTTACATTTGAAAGATTTTTTGTCTACTTTTCATCAATGCAATCACAATGTCCCATAGTGAATTGTATAAGGATACATTTAACTGCTCATATTAAATAAAACAAAAAATAAATCTTAACCATTTATTACATTCAAAATCACTTACATCTAACGTAATCTAATGTTTCTCTTTTCATCTCTGTTTTCTCTGCTGTCTCTACTCGATTTTGATCTATCATAATCGTCATACTTTCTAGACATATCTCTGCCACGTTTATCACCATGTCTTCGCTCCCGAGAACGATCCAACTCTCTATCCCTTGAGCGTGGTTTGTGCCTTTTACTAGAATACTCCCTCTTACGATCATATGGGCAACGAGATCTTCTTTCCTTCTTCGATTTATGGCTGCTGTGATATTTAGAAGGCAACGGAGGTGTTTTCGGCGATTCCTCTGTCTTGTCTCTTCTGTTTAGTTCTTTTGATGTAGATACAGAAGATACAGTAGATACAGTACAATCATATGGGCAACGAGACGTTCTTTCCTTCTTCGATTTATGGCTGCTGTGATATTTAGAAGGCAACGGAGGAGTTTTCGGCGATTCCCCTGTCTTGTCTCTTCTGTTTAGTTCTTTTGGTGTAGATACAGTTGGGGAATGTTCCTTTTTATCTTCCGTCTTGGCATTATCTTGATCTTTTTGAGCTTGTTTTTGTTTATTAGCTTTATAAATCTTTCGTAAGCCATCAACTTTACTTTCCAATTCTTCTGGATTAACTTTAGCTCTTTTGTATAACTGTAAGATGCGGATACACACCTCTCTGATGTTCTCTTCTGTAACCTTGAATAGTAAAAACCAATGTGGGTTGTTAGGTAACGGTAACCCAATTTTTCGAGCCGATAAGTATATGCAAGCACAAGCAATAGTTTCTGGAGGGAATCTCATAAATACATTTGTGAGTGAGGCATCATTCAAATAATTAAATGCCATTTGCATCAGATGACGGTTGTTCTCGCACTGTAAAAATTGTAGGTACACTAACATTAGCTTGTGTGGATGTTTCACATGAACACAAAATCCCAATGTTTTCAAAATAAACATTTCAGCCCTGATGACTTCGTTAGTTAGTGTTCTGATTTTTTGATCGACTATGAGGGGAGTGATGATCGTTTGTGCTCTAACTTGCTTCATGTGATGGAAAACATTGATCACGTCGCGTATCCTACGAGGTTTCTCTTCCACTTTGGATGCCAAGTAAATGCTACCCATGGCCATTATTTCCATAGGATATCTGACAAAAGAGTTAGAGTAATAGAACCTTTGGAAGTACATTTGTCCGGCTGCCATAGCGACTTGGGGCAACTTGAGCAGCATTCCGGCGGTTTGTATCATCTCACAGCCGAGAATACGTAGATCTGTTTCCGTTTCTATGTCAAAGCCATCAGCGCGTGAAGGTGTTTCCTTGAGTGTGGATTCTGGTAGAAGAGGGTTTTCTAATTGAAATAAAACCTTTCTTCCAGTAATGGCGGGCGTCGTTACACTTTGTTTCGTCTGGTTTTGCAGTATTGAAGACATAATGCTGTTTTTCTATTAATCACTGGTCGTGAGAATTTCACTGAGATATACAATAAAACACCACGAGACGTGCTATGCTTTGGGCTTCACGCAAGCGAATGATAGTATGGTTGGGCAAATTCGTCATAGCACCCGCAATGTTTGCAGGCGACGTGGGAGGTAAGGAAGTGAGGGAGGAGGGTATCGCTATTGTATTTACCTGTATTTACCTGCCCCTAGCCTGACCCTAATCACTTCTAAATGAAAGACTTGAAATCACGATAAATGAGGTAATGAAGATAATTTTAAAATTTACTTGTTAACTACATAATTTTTTGAGCTAAGAACTATTTGCGATGGATCATCAAGTTGAGGGCATTTTTATTAAAAATGTAAATGTAAATGGATATACACTATACTATAACGTCACTTTTTTTTATAACGTTCTTACTAGTTTGGTAGGTATGGATGTATGTACGTACGCAACGGAATGCATGAACGGAACGGAATATATATTTGTTTGTTTATTTATTACGGATCTCCGACAAGGAATATACTTTACATGCGATTTTTGTATCATATAAAATACAATTAAGATTTCGTGTCTTGCGCTTCCTCAATTATGGTAAACCACAACACGTTTATTATAAAAAAAACTATATGTACACAAACAGTGGTCACAAACGGCCTATGTACCATCGTATGTATGTATGTATACTATGTGTAAAAACGCCGGTACTATCTGATAATGCGTACGTACTATCGCCGCCTACTGCTGAACGAAAATCTCCGCCAAGGAACGTCAACCATCCCGATCTTAGGCTATTCGCATCGATTGCCCAACGCTACGTTTGCCCAATTGTGGTCTTTTTTGGAGTACAATGAGGAAATACACGTGGTTTTTTTTTTTGGTTTCATCAAAACTACCACATCAATTTTTCTCATTACAGAATTCAATAAGGTCTAAATTAAATTTAATTAAATTTAAAATGTGAATCTTCCTATATTTTTCTTGTTTCTACGGTCATAACTTCTGAATAGTTTTTGTCAATGCCAAGGATAGTGTGTAAAGCTAATTTTCCACTTTCAAAGATGTTCCGTCTATACAAACAATATTTAGTCTAGTGGATGATAACATAGTTTAGTTTTAATTTAGTCTTTATTCTAGCTTAAAGTTCTATGTGCAGTTTGTGTATATTGTATTGTGGACAGTATTGTTGAGCAAAGTCGTCATGACACTCGCAACGTTTGCGATTGCAATTGTACCGATAGACAAGGTAATGAAGAGTATCAAAAATAAATTGAAACTGCCCACACTTATCGAGCATCGATGACAATAAAATAATTTAATTGGTTTGTCCGATTATCCCGAACAGAATTTTCCGAGGCCAACGACTTCTTTCTTCTATACCTAAAAATACAGTAGTGTCTTGTGCTACGTAAGAGAGCGTGTACTAAATGCGCCTACCTACGTGACTTTCTTAATCTTTATAGAGAAAGCACTCCTTATTAAAGGCTAACATACAATATTTACTTAATACTTTTGATTCAGTCTATAATTTAGCCTAAGTTTCTTGTTTAGTTCAAATATATAATTTAGAAATTTAAATGTAGCTTTAGATATAAGAGTAAATGTATGTATACTTTAGATACAGGTAATACTGTGCTCACCTTTAATTAAAAGCATACACAGATATAAATATATTGTTTAATATCTTCATGTAAATGCCCAGCAGTTATGTAAGTAGGTAAACCTTAAATGAAACAAAACATAAACATCATAGCTACATGCGTCCGTTCTTAACACGTTTACTGGTGCCTATAATATATAAGAAATAAACATCCCATAACCCAGACGCTTCTTCTTCACATAACCCAGACATTCATTAAGAAATATTTTCTTTTTTACACATCAACAATACAATTATTATGTACTTATGGGTGTAATCATTGTTTTTTTATAAGCAGCATAAAAAACTAATCTTTTAAGGTGCCGAAATTTCTTTGAAATATACCTATGGTCATAAACAGCCGTCTCGCTATTACAAATAAACCCATAATTCTAGCTTATTTACTTTTTATTACAAGTTTTTTGCTATTTGTACTTTTATGCGACGGATGACGTCACGCAGCTGTTATAGTGACAAGGTTCCATCGCAATATCAACTTGCGGGGCTAATAAGACAGTATAATACGCAACTGTTGCGTTGCGTTGCGTTGTCTACGAGCGCGTTATAATTCACACCCTTCGTGTTCCGTACGACAGCGCTGATAACCTAACCGTTGTGTAGCGTAATGCCAATAATGCGTGTAACATACGTGTAAGTGAACACATGTTTCTTATTGCTTGCTCAATATGGGTTTCAAAACTATGTGGTCTTAAAAATATAATACGCGCTTGACAACTTCAGATTATGCTGAACGATCTGGATAGGGAAAGTCCTAATTCTGATCTGGATTGGGTAGGATTAATCATGAATACGGACAAAACTAAGACCACAATCGACGGCATCGAAAAACATATTTTTGAGAAAAACAACAAAATTGAATTTGTATATGCTATCCATTCAAATCAAACTCTCAAAAACAGAATAATGAACATTATTACAACTCAATATGTGCAATATATAGTGTTTAGTGTTTAAAAACAAAATAAAACAAAGAAGAACTCTCTAACGTTTTCGTATTGGCATATGCTAGCAGCATTGTATTGCACACATTTACTATGACAACTGTCACCCCTGCATTAATGGATAGTAATAATAATGCTTTTAGATGACATTGTGTATCAAATGTCCGAAATTTATTTATTGTTGTTTATCTTACTTAATATTAAACGGATTTAGAAGAAACTTTACAGTAATAAAGCTTATACGTTAGAATAACACATAGGCTACTGTTTACCATGACAACTTACATACATGCGGCCGAAGCTGCGGCCAAAACTAGTATTAAATTAGTAAACAAAATTCTGTAATATAGTAACTCAGATTTATGACAAATGGTAATATAAAGTTGTTGATTTAAAATTCAGTATGCAATGAATCTTTTCTAATATTTATGTAAAAACTTAAGCTGATTTGTAAATGTTTCGAAAACTTTTAAAAGTTTTGAGTGAAATTTCAACATGATTGCATTTACATTTGAAAGATTTTTTGTCTACTTTTCATCAATGCAATCACAATGTCCCATAGTGAATTGTATAAGGATACATTTAACTGCTCATATTAAATAAAACAAAAAATAAATCTTAACCATTTATTACATTCAAAATCACTTACATCTAACGTAATCTAATGTTTCTCTTTTCATCTCTGTTTTCTCTGCTGTCTCTACTCGATTTTGATCTATCATAATCGTCATACTTTCTAGACATATCTCTGCCACGTTTATCACCATGTCTTCGCTCCCGAGAACGATCCAACTCTCTATCCCTTGAGCGTGGTTTGTGCCTTTTACTAGAATACTCCCTCTTACGATCATATGGGCAACGAGATCTTCTTTCCTTCTTCGATTTATGGCTGCTGTGATATTTAGAAGGCAACGGAGGTGTTTTCGGCGATTCCTCTGTCTTGTCTCTTCTGTTTAGTTCTTTTGATGTAGATACAGAAGATACAGTAGATACAGTACAATCATATGGGCAACGAGACGTTCTTTCCTTCTTCGATTTATGGCTGCTGTGATATTTAGAAGGCAACGGAGGAGTTTTCGGCGATTCCCCTGTCTTGTCTCTTCTGTTTAGTTCTTTTGGTGTAGATACAGTTGGGGAATGTTCCTTTTTATCTTCCGTCTTGGCATTATCTTGATCTTTTTGAGCTTGTTTTTGTTTATTAGCTTTATAAATCTTTCGTAAGCCATCAACTTTACTTTCCAATTCTTCTGGATTAACTTTAGCTCTTTTGTATAACTGTAAGATGCGGATACACACCTCTCTGATGTTCTCTTCTGTAACCTTGAATAGTAAAAACCAATGTGGGTTGTTAGGTAACGGTAACCCAATTTTTCGAGCCGATAAGTATATGCAAGCACAAGCAATAGTTTCTGGAGGGAATCTCATAAATACATTTGTGAGTGAGGCATCATTCAAATAATTAAATGCCATTTGCATCAGATGACGGTTGTTCTCGCACTGTAAAAATTGTAGGTACACTAACATTAGCTTGTGTGGATGTTTCACATGAACACAAAATCCCAATGTTTTCAAAATAAACATTTCAGCCCTGATGACTTCGTTAGTTAGTGTTCTGATTTTTTGATCGACTATGAGGGGAGTGATGATCGTTTGTGCTCTAACTTGCTTCATGTGATGGAAAACATTGATCACGTCGCGTATCCTACGAGGTTTCTCTTCCACTTTGGATGCCAAGTAAATGCTACCCATGGCCATTATTTCCATAGGATATCTGACAAAAGAGTTAGAGTAATAGAACCTTTGGAAGTACATTTGTCCGGCTGCCATAGCGACTTGGGGCAACTTGAGCAGCATTCCGGCGGTTTGTATCATCTCACAGCCGAGAATACGTAGATCTGTTTCCGTTTCTATGTCAAAGCCATCAGCGCGTGAAGGTGTTTCCTTGAGTGTGGATTCTGGTAGAAGAGGGTTTTCTAATTGAAATAAAACCTTTCTTCCAGTAATGGCGGGCGTCGTTACACTTTGTTTCGTCTGGTTTTGCAGTATTGAAGACATAATGCTGTTTTTCTATTAATCACTGGTCGTGAGAATTTCACTGAGATATACAATAAAACACCACGAGACGTGCTATGCTTTGGGCTTCACGCAAGCGAATGATAGTATGGTTGGGCAAATTCGTCATAGCACCCGCAATGTTTGCAGGCGACGTGGGAGGTAAGGAAGTGAGGGAGGAGGGTATCGCTATTGTATTTACCTGTATTTACCTGCCCCTAGCCTGACCCTAATCACTTCTAAATGAAAGACTTGAAATCACGATAAATGAGGTAATGAAGATAATTTTAAAATTTACTTGTTAACTACATAATTTTTTGAGCTAAGAACTATTTGCGATGGATCATCAAGTTGAGGGCATTTTTATTAAAAATGTAAATGTAAATGGATATACACTATACTATAACGTCACTTTTTTTTATAACGTTCTTACTAGTTTGGTAGGTATGGATGTATGTACGTACGCAACGGAATGCATGAACGGAACGGAATATATATTTGTTTGTTTATTTATTACGGATCTCCGACAAGGAATATACTTTACATGCGATTTTTGTATCATATAAAATACAATTAAGATTTCGTGTCTTGCGCTTCCTCAATTATGGTAAACCACAACACGTTTATTATAAAAAAAACTATATGTACACAAACAGTGGTCACAAACGGCCTATGTACCATCGTATGTATGTATGTATACTATGTGTAAAAACGCCGGTACTATCTGATAATGCGTACGTACTATCGCCGCCTACTGCTGAACGAAAATCTCCGCCAAGGAACGTCAACCATCCCGATCTTAGGCTATTCGCATCGATTGCCCAACGCTACGTTTGCCCAATTGTGGTCTTTTTTGGAGTACAATGAGGAAATACACGTGGTTTTTTTTTTGGTTTCATTAAAACTACCACATCAATTTTTCTCATTACAGAATTCAATAAGGTCTAAATTAAATTTAATTAAATTTAAAATGTGAATCTTCCTATATTTTTCTTGTTTCTACGGTCATAACTTCTGAATAGTTTTTGTCAATGCCAAGGATAGTGTGTAAAGCTAATTTTCCACTTTCAAAGATGTTCCGTCTATACAAACAATATTTAGTCTAGTGGATGATAACATAGTTTAGTTTTAATTTAGTCTTTATTCTAGCTTAAAGTTCTATGTGCAGTTTGTGTATATTGTATTGTGGACAGTATTGTTGAGCAAAGTCGTCACGACACTCGCAACGTTTGCGATGGCAATTGTACCGATAGACAAGGTAATGAAGAGTATCAAAAATAAATTGAAACTGCCCACACTTATCGAGCATCGATGACAATAAAATAATTTAATTGGTTTGTCCGATTATCCCGAACAGAATTTTCCGAGGCCAACGACTTCTTTCTTCTATACCTAAAAATACAGTAGTGTCTTGTGCTACGTAAGAGAGCGTGTACTAAATGCGCCTACCTACGTGACTTTCTTAATCTTTATAGAGAAAGCACTCCTTATTAAAGGCTAACATACAATATTTACTTAATACTTTTGATTCAGTCTATAATTTAGCCTAAGTTTCTTGTTTAGTTCAAATATATAATTTAGAAATTTAAATGTAGCTTTAGATATAAGAGTAAATGTATGTATACTTTAGATACAGGTAATACTGTGCTCACCTTTAATTAAAAGCATACACAGATATAAATATATTGTTTAATATCTTCATGTAAATGCCCAGCAGTTATGTAAGTAGGTAAACCTTAAATGAAACAAAACATAAACATCATAGCTACATGCGTCCGTTCTTAACACGTTTACTGGTGCCTATAATATATAAGAAATAAACATCCCATAACCCAGACGCTTCTTCTTCACATAACCCAGACATTCATTAAGAAATATTTTCTTTTTTACACATCAACAATACAATTATTATGTACTTATGGGTGTAATCATTGTTTTTTTATAAGCAGCATAAAAAACTAATCTTTTAAGGTGCCGAAATTTCTTTGAAATATACCTATGGTCATAAACAGCCGTCTCGCTATTACAAATAAACCCATAATTCTAGCTTATTTACTTTTTATTACAAGTTTTTTGCTATTTGTACTTTTATGCGACGGATGACGTCACGCAGCTGTTATAGTGACAAGGTTCCATCGCAATATCAACTTGCGGGGCTAATAAGACAGTATAATACGCAACTGTTGCGTTGCGTTGCGTTGTCTACGAGCGCGTTATAATTCACACCCTTCGTGTTCCGTACGACAGCGCTGATAACCTAACCGTTGTGTAGCGTAATGCCAATAATGCGTGTAACATACGTGTAAGTGAACACATGTTTCTTATTGCTTGCTCAATATGGGTTTCAAAACTATGTGGTCTTAAAAATATAATACGCGCTTGACAACTTCAGATTATGCTGAACGATCTGGATAGGGAAAGTCCTAATTCTGATCTGGATTGGGTAGGATTAATCATGAATACGGACAAAACTAAGACCACAATCGACGGCATCGAAAAACATATTTTTGAGAAAAACAACAAAATTGAATTTGTATATGCTATCCATTCAAATCAAACTCTCAAAAACAGAATAATGAACATTATTACAACTCAATATGTGCAATATATAGTGTTTAGTGTTTAAAAACAAAATAAAACAAAGAAGAACTCTCTAACGTTTTCGTATTGGCATATGCTAGCAGCATTGTATTGCACACATTTACTATGACAACTGTCACCCCTGCATTAATGGATAGTAATAATAATGCTTTTAGATGACATTGTGTATCAAATGTCCGAAATTTATTTATTGTTGTTTATCTTACTTAATATTAAACGGATTTAGAAGAAACTTTACAGTAATAAAGCTTATACGTTAGAATAACACATAGGCTACTGTTTACCATGACAACTTACATACATGCGGCCGAAGCTGCGGCCAAAACTAGTATTAAATTAGTAAACAAAATTCTGTAATATAGTAACTCAGATTTATGACAAATGGTAATATAAAGTTGTTGATTTAAAATTCAGTATGCAATGAATCTTTTCTAATATTTATGTAAAAACTTAAGCTGATTTGTAAATGTTTCGAAAACTTTTAAAAGTTTTGCACAGATTGAGTTGAAATTTCAACATGATTGCATTTACATTTGAAAGATTTTTTGTCTACTTTTCATCGATGCAATCACAATGTCCCATAGTGAATTGTATAAGGATACATTTAACTGCTCATATTAAATAAAACAAAAAATAAATCTTAACCATTTATTACATTCAAAATCACTTACATCTAACGTAATCTAATGTTTCTCTTTTCATCTCTGTTTTCTCTGCTGTCTCTACTCGATTTTGATCTATCATAATCGTCATACTTTCTAGACATATCTCTGCCACGTTTATCACCATGTCTTCGCTCCCGAGAACGATCCAACTCTCTATCCCTTGAGTGTGGTTTGTGCCTTTTACTAGAATACTCCCTCTTACGATCATATGGGCAACGAGATCTTCTTTCCTTCTTCGATTTATGGCTGCTGTGATATTTAGAAGGCAACGGAGGTGTTTTCGGCGATTCCTCTGTCTTGTCTCTTCTGTTTAGTTCTTTTGATGTAGATACAGAAGATACAGTAGATACAGTACAATCATATGGGCAACGAGACGTTCTTTCCTTTTTCGATTTATAGCTGCTGTGATATTTAGAAGGCAACGGAGGAGTTTTCGGCGATTCCCCTGTCTTGTCTCTTCTGTTTAGTTCTTTTGGTGTAGATACAGTTGGGGAATGTTCCTTTTTATCTTCCGTCTTGGCATTATCTTGATCTTTTTGAGCTTGTTTTTGTTTATTAGCTTTATAAATCTTTCGTAAGCCATCAACTTTACTTTCCAATTCTTCTGGATTAACTTTAGCTCTTTTGTATAACTGTAAGATGCGGATACACACCTCTCTGATGTTCTCTTCTGTAACCTTGAATAGTAAAAACCAATGTGGGTTGTTAGGTAACGGTAACCCAATTTTTCGAGCCGATAAGTATATGCAAGCACAAGCAATAGTTTCTGGAGGGAATCTCATAAATACATTTGTGAGTGAGGCATCATTCAAATAATTAAATGCCATTTGCATCAGATGACGGTTGTTCTCACACTGTAAAAATTGTAGGTACACTAACATTAGCTTGTGTGGATGTTTCACATGAACACAAAATCCCAATGTTTTCAAAATAAACATTTCAGCCCTGATGACTTCGTTAGTTAGTGTTCTGATTTTTTGATCGACTATGAGGGGAGTGATGATCGTTTGTGCTCTAACTTGCTTCATGTGATGGAAAACATTGATCACGTCGCGTATCCTACGAGGTTTCTCTTCCACTTTGGATGCCAAGTAAATGCTACCCATGGCCATTATTTCCATAGGATATCTGACAAAAGAGTTAGAGTAATAGAACCTTTGGAAGTACATTTGTCCGGCTGCCATAGCGACTTGGGGCAACTTGAGCAGCATTCCGGCGGTTTGTATCATCTCACAGCCGAGAATACGTAGATCTGTTTCCGTTTCTATGTCAAAGCCATCAGCGCGTGAAGGTGTTTCCTTGAGTGTGGATTCTGGTAGAAGAGGGTTTTCTAATTGAAATAAAACCTTTCTTCCAGTAATGGCGGGCGTCGTTACACTTTGTTTCGTCTGGTTTTGCAGTATTGAAGACATAATGCTGTTTTTCTATTAATCACTGGTCGTGAGAATTTCACTGAGATATACAATAAAACACCACGAGACGTGCTATGCTTTGGGCTTCACGCAAGCGAATGATAGTATGGTTGGGCAAATTCGTCATAGCACCCGCAATGTTTGCAGGCGACGTGGGAGGTAAGGAAGTGAGGGAGGAGGGTATCGCTATTGTATTTACCTGTATTTACCTGCCCCTAGCCTGACCCTAATCACTTCTA
Organism: Hypercompe scribonia; assembly: GCA_949316085.1. Lineage (NCBI taxonomy): Eukaryota > Metazoa > Arthropoda > Insecta > Lepidoptera > Erebidae > Hypercompe > Hypercompe scribonia. The sequence continues at coordinate 16,273,076 of OX438986.1, forward strand.
AATGAAAGACTTGAAATCACGATAAATGAGGTAATGAAGATAATTTTAAAATTTACTTGTTAACTACATAATTTTTTGAGCTAAGAACTATTTGCGATGGATCATCAAGTTGAGGGCATTTTTATTAAAAATGTAAATGTAAATGGATATACACTATACTATAACGTCACTTTTTTTTATAACGTTCTTACTAGTTTGGTAGGTATGGATGTATGTACGTACGCAACGGAATGCATGAACGGAACGGAATATATATTTGTTTGTTTATTTATTACGGATCTCCGACAAGGAATATACTTTACATGCGATTTTTGTATCATATAAAATACAATTAAGATTTCGTGTCTTGCGCTTCCTCAATTATGGTAAACCACAACACGTTTATTATAAAAAAAAACTATATGTACACAAACAGTGGTCACAAACGGCCTATGTACCATCGTATGTATGTATACTATGTGTAAAAACGCCGGTACTATCTGATAATGCGTACGTACTATCGCCGCCTACTGCTGAACGAAAATCTCCGCCAAGGAACGTCAACCATCCCGATCTTAGGCTATTCGCATCGATTGCCCAACGCTACGTTTGCCCAATTGTGGTCTTTTTTGGAGTACAATGAGGAAATACACGTGGTTTTTTTTTTTGGTTTCATCAAAACTACCACATCAATTTTTCTCATTACAGAATTCAATAAGGTCTAAATTAAATTTAATTAAATTTAAAATGTGAATCTTCCTATATTTTTCTTGTTTCTACGGTCATAACTTCTGAATAGTTTTTGTCAATGCCAAGGATAGTGTGTAAAGCTAATTTTCCACTTTCAAAGATGTTCCGTCTATACAAACAATATTTAGTCTAGTGGATGATAACATAGTTTAGTTTTAATTTAGTCTTTATTCTAGCTTAAAGTTCTATGTGCAGTTTGTGTATATTGTATTGTGGACAGTATTGTTGAGCAAAGTCGTCATGACACTCGCAACGTTTGCGATTGCAATTGTACCGATAGACAAGGTAATGAAGAGTATCAAAAATAAATTGAAACTGCCCACACTTATCGAGCATCGATGACAATAAAATAATTTAATTGGTTTGTCCGATTATCCCGAACAGAATTTTCCGAGGCCAACGACTTCTTTCTTCTATACCTAAAAATACAGTAGTGTCTTGTGCTACGTAAGAGAGCGTGTACTAAATGCGCCTACCTACGTGACTTTCTTAATCTTTATAGAGAAAGCACTCCTTATTAAAGGCTAACATACAATATTTACTTAATAATACTTTTGATTCAGTCTATAATTTAGCCTAAGTTTCTTGTTTAGTTCAAATATATAATTTAGAAATTTAAATGTAGCTTTAGATATAAGAGTAAATGTATGTATACTTTAGATACAGGTAATACTGTGCTCACCTTTAATTAAAAGCATACACAGATATAAATATATTGTTTAATATCTTCATGTAAATGCCCAGCAGTTATGTAAGTAGGTAAACCTTAAATGAAACAAAACATAAACATCATAGCTACATGCGTCCGTTCTTAACACGTTTACTGGTGCCTATAATATATAAGAAATAAACATCCCATAACCCAGACGCTTCTTCTTCACATAACCCAGACATTCATTAAGAAATATTTTCTTTTTTACACATCAACAATACAATTATTATGTACTTATGGGTGTAATCATTGTTTTTTTATAAGCAGCATAAAAAACTAATCTTTTAAGGTGCCGAAATTTCTTTGAAATATACCTATGGTCATAAACAGCCGTCTCGCTATTACAAATAAACCCATAATTCTAGCTTATTTACTTTTTATTACAAGTTTTTTGCTATTTGTACTTTTATGCGACGGATGACGTCACGCAGCTGTTATAGTGACAAGGTTCCATCGCAATATCAACTTGCGGGGCTAATAAGACAGTATAATACGCAACTGTTGCGTTGCGTTGCGTTGTCTACGAGCGCGTTATAATTCACACCCTTCGTGTTCCGTACGACAGCGCTGATAACCTAACCGTTGTGTAGCGTAATGCCAATAATGCGTGTAACATACGTGTAAGTGAACACATGTTTCTTATTGCTTGCTCAATATGGGTTTCAAAACTATGTGGTCTTAAAAATATAATACGCGCTTGACAACTTCAGATTATGCTGAACGATCTGGATAGGGAAAGTCCTAATTCTGATCTGGATTGGGTAGGATTAATCATGAATACGGACAAAACTAAGACCACAATCGACGGCATCGAAAAACATATTTTTGAGAAAAACAACAAAATTGAATTTGTATATGCTATCCATTCAAATCAAACTCTCAAAAACAGAATAATGAACATTATTACAACTCAATATGTGCAATATATAGTGTTTAGTGTTTAAAAACAAAATAAAACAAAGAAGAACTCTCTAACGTTTTCGTATTGGCATATGCTAGCAGCATTGTATTGCACACATTTACTATGACAACTGTCACCCCTGCATTAATGGATAGTAATAATAATGCTTTTAGATGACATTGTGTATCAAATGTCCGAAATTTATTTATTGTTGTTTATCTTACTTAATATTAAACGGATTTAGAAGAAACTTTACAGTAATAAAGCTTATACGTTAGAATAACACATAGGCTACTATTTACCATGACAACTTACATACATGCGGCCGAAGCTGCGGGCAAAACTAGTATTAAATTAGTAAACAAAATTCTGTAATATAGTAACTCAGATTTATGACAAATGGTAATATAAAGTTGTTGATTTAAAATTCAGTATGCAATGAATCTTTTCTAATATTTATGTAAAAACTTAAGCTGATTTGTAAATGTTTCGAAAACTTTTAAAAGTTTTGAGTGAAATTTCAACATGATTGCATTTACATTTGAAAGATTTTTTGTCTACTTTTCATCAATGCAATCACAATGTCCCATAGTGAATTGTATAAGGATACATTTAACTGCTCATATTAAATAAAACAAAAAATAAATCTTAACCATTTATTACATTCAAAATCACTTACATCTAACGTAATCTAATGTTTCTCTTTTCAGCTCTGTTTTCTCTGCTGTCTCTACTCGATTTTGATCTATCATAATCGTCATACTTTCTAGACATATCTCTGCCACGTTTATCACCATGTCTTCGCTCCCGAGAACGATCCAACTCTCTATCCCTTGAGCGTGGTTTGTGCCTTTTACTAGAATACTCCCTCTTACGATCATATGGGCAACGAGATCTTCTTTCCTTCTTCGATTTATGGCTGCTGTGATATTTAGAAGGCAACGGAGGTGTTTTCGGCGATTCCTCTGTCTTGTCTCTTCTGTTTAGTTCTTTTGATGTAGATACAGAAGATACAGTAGATACAGTACAATCATATGGGCAACGAGACGTTCTTTCCTTCTTCGATTTATGGCTGCTGTGATATTTAGAAGGCAACGGAGGAGTTTTCGGCGATTCCCCTGTCTTGTCTCTTCTGTTTAGTTCTTTTGGTGTAGATACAGTTGGGGAATGTTCCTTTTTATCTTCCGTCTTGGCATTATCTTGATCTTTTTGAGCTTGTTTTTGTTTATTAGCTTTATAAATCTTTCGTAAGCCATCAACTTTACTTTCCAATTCTTCTGGTTTAACTTTAGCTCTTTTGTATAACTGTAAGATGCGGATACACACCTCTCTGATGTTCTCTTCTGTAACCTTGAATAGTAAAAACCAATGTGGGTTGTTAGGTAACGGTAACCCAATTTTTCGAGCCGATAAGTATAGGCAAGCACAAGCAATAGTTTCTGGAGGGAATCTCATAAATACATTTGTGAGTGAGGCATCATTCAAATAATTAAATGCCATTTGCATCAGATGACGGTTGTTCTCGCACTGTAAAAATTGTAGGTACACTAACATTAGCTTGTGTGGATGTTTCACATGAACACAAAATCCCAATGTTTTCAAAATAAACATTTCAGCCCTGATGACTTCGTTAGTTAGTGTTCTGATTTTTTGATCGACTATGAGGGGAGTGATGATCGTTTGTGCTCTAACTTGCTTCATGTGATGGAAAACATTGATCACGTCGCGTATCCTACGAGGTTTCTCTTCCACTTTGGATGCCAAGTAAATGCTACCCATGGCCATTATTTCCATAGGATATCTGACAAAAGAGTTAGAGTAATAGAACCTTTGGAAGTACATTTGTCCGGCTGCCATAGCGACTTGGGGCAACTTGAGCAGCATTCCGGCGGTTTGTATCATCTCACAGCCGAGAATACGTAGATCTGTTTCCGTTTCTATGTCAAAGCCATCAGCGCGTGAAGGTGTTTCCTTGAGTGTGGATTCTGGTAGAAGAGGGTTTTCTAATTGAAATAAAACCTTTCTTCCAGTAATGGCGGGCGTCGTTACACTTTGTTTCGTCTGGTTTTGCAGTATTGAAGACATAATGCTGTTTTTCTATTAATCACTGGTCGTGAGAATTTCACTGAGATATACAATAAAACACCACGAGACGTGCTATGCTTTGGGCTTCACGCAAGCGAATGATAGTATGGTTGGGCAAATTCGTCATAGCACCCGCAATGTTTGCAGGCGACGTGGGAGGTAAGGAAGTGAGGGAGGAGGGTATCGCTATTGTATTTACCTGTATTTACCTGCCCCTAGCCTGACCCTAATCACTTCTAAATGAAAGACTTGAAATCACGATAAATGAGGTAATGAAGATAATTTTAAAATTTACTTGTTAACTACATAATTTTTTGAGCTAAGAACTATTTGCGATGGATCATCAAGTTGAGGGCATTTTTATTAAAAATGTAAATGTAAATGGATATACACTATACTATAACGTCACTTTTTTTTATAACGTTCTTACTAGTTTGGTAGGTATGGATGTATGTACGTACGCAACGGAATGCATGAACGGAACGGAATATATATTTGTTTGTTTATTTATTACGGATCTCCGACAAGGAATATACTTTACATGCGATTTTTGTATCATATAAAATACAATTAAGATTTCGTGTCTTGCGCTTCCTCAATTATGGTAAACCACAACACGTTTATTATAAAAAAAACTATATGTACACAAACAGTGGTCACAAACGGCCTATGTACCATCGTATGTATGTATACTATGTGTAAAAACGCCGGTACTATCTGATAATGCGTACGTACTATCGCCGCCTACTGCTGAACGAAAATCTCCGCCAAGGAACGTCAACCATCCCGATCTTAGGCTATTCGCATCGATTGCCCAACGCTACGTTTGCCCAATTGTGGTCTTTTTTGGAGTACAATGAGGAAATACACGTGGTTTTTTTTTTTGGTTTCATCAAAACTACCACATCAATTTTTCTCATTACAGAATTCAATAAGGTCTAAATTAAATTTAATTAAATTTAAAATGTGAATCTTCCTATATTTTTCTTGTTTCTACGGTCATAACTTCTGAATAGTTTTTGTCAATGCCAAGGATAGTGTGTAAAGCTAATTTTCCACTTTCAAAGATGTTCCGTCTATACAAACAATATTTAGTCTAGTGGATGATAACATAGTTTAGTTTTAATTTAGTCTTTATTCTAGCTTAAAGTTCTATGTGCAGTTTGTGTATATTGTATTGTGGACAGCAAAGTCGTCATGACACTCGCAACGTTTGCGATTGCAATTGTACCGATAGACAAGGTAATGAAGAGTATCAAAAATAAATTGAAACTGCCCACACTTATCGAGCATCGATGACAATAAAATAATTTAATTGGTTTGTCCGATTATCCCGAACAGAATTTTCCGAGGCCAACGACTTCTTTCTTCTATACCTAAAAATACAGTAGTGTCTTGTGCTACGTAAGAGAGCGTGTACTAAATGCGCCTACCTACGTGACTTTCTTAATCTTTATTGAGAAAGCACTCCTTATTAAAGGCTAAAATACAATATTTACTTAATAATACTTTTGATTCAGTCTATAATTTAGCCTAAGTTTCTTGTTTAGTTCAAATATATAATTTAGAAATTTAAATGCAGCTTTAGATATAAGAGTAAATGTATGTATACTTTAGATACAGGTAATACTGTGCTCACCTTTAATTAAAAGCATACACAGATATAAATATATTGTTTAATATCTTCATGTAAATGCCCAGCAGTTATGTAAGTAGGTAAACCTTAAATGAAACAAAACATAAACATCATAGCTACATGCGTCCGTTCTTAACACGTTTACTGGTGCCTATAATATATAAGAAATAAACATCCCATAACCCAGACGCTTCTTCTTCACATAACCCAGACATTCATTAAGAAATATTTTCTTTTTTACACATCAACAATACAATTATTATGTACTTATGGGTGTAATCATTGTTTTTTTATAAGCAGCATAAAAAACTAATCTTTTAAGGTGCCGAAATTTCTTTGAAATATACCTATGGTCATAAACAGCCGTCTCGCTATTACAAATAAACCCATAATTCTAGCTTATTTACTTTTTATTACAAGTTTTTTGCTATTTATTCTTTTATGTGAAGGATGACGTCACGCAGCTGTTATAGTGACAAGGTTCTATCGCAATATCAACTTGTGGGGCTAATAAGACAGTATAATACGCAACTGTTGCGCGCGTTGTCTACGAGCGCGTTATAATTCACACCCTTCGTGTTCCGTACGACAGCGCTGATAACCTAACCGTTGTGTAGCGTAATGGCAATAATGCGTGTAACATACGTGTAAGTGAACAAATGTTTCTTATTGCTTGCTCAATATGGGTTTCAAAACTATGTGGTCTTAAAAATATAATGCGCGCTTGACAACTTCAGATTATGTTGAACGATCTGGATAGGGAAAGTCCTAATTCTGATCTGGATTGGGTGGAATTAATCATGAATACGGACAAAACTAAGACCACAATCAACGGCATCGAAAAACATATTTTTGAGAAAAACAACAAAATTGAATTTGTATATGCTATCCATTCAAATCAAACTCTCAAAAACAGAATAATGAAAATTATTACAACTGAATATATGTATGCAATATACTATTTAGTTTATCTATTTATTTATTTAGTTTAGTGTTTAAAAATAAAATAAAACAAAGAGTAATTCTCTAACGTTTTCCCTTCTCGGTTCTACTTTCCCTATGGTCTCTACTTGACTTTGATTTATATTAATTTTCATACTTCCTGGAGATACCTTCACCTATCATCTTGCCTCAGCTCCCGAGGACGATCCGAGTACTGTCTATCCCTCGAACGTGATTCCTTTATTGCACTAGAATAGTCTCATCTCTTACGGTCATATTGCGAACGGGATCTCCTTTTCTGTTTAGTCTTATGGCTGCCGTAATAAGTAGAAAGTGTTTTCGATGATGCCGTCTGCTTTTTGTCTCTTATGTTCAATTCTTTTGATGTATATCTTTAGTTTTGGCATTATTTTGCTCTTTTGGAGCTTGGTTTTATTTATTAGCTTGATAAATCTTTCGCAAGTCTTTCACTTTTCTCTCCAAATCGTCCGGGTCAGTTTTCGGGCTTTTATATAACTTCAAGAGACAAGCACACACTACTCTTATATCTGCTTCAGTAACTTTGAACAATAGAAATCAATGTGGATCGTTCGGTAATGGTAATCCCATTTTTCGTTCAGCTAGGTATGTGCAAGCACAAGCGATAATTGCCGGCGGAAATCACATAAACACATATGTGCGTGAGGCATAATTCATTTTCGTTTGATCAGCTTATAGGAAAATCTTTGCCACGTTATTTTTTATATAACTTTCATGATACTAATATTTAAAAACTGAAATTTGATTGTTTATTTATTCAATATTTAAATTAGATGCAGTGTGCCAAGTTTCCTTGCTTTATGAGAACTGCGCATTTGATCTCTCAAATAGAGCATTTAAAACTTTATTGTACATTTTTTTTTATTTTCATATTTGGAGAAGTCATATAATCTAAGTTTATAGACGTTTTAAAAGTGAACCGATGGTATACGTTACAGCATTTTATTCGATTGCAAGTGGTTTACAATCAAACCGGTTTTTTTGTAGTTTTCAAAACCATTCAACTATATTGGTGTACATCAAACAAAGCGAAAACTAATGTGTGAGTAATATACAGGCCCAAGAATTCCTTAACATTTGTAAATAATATCCCGCCCGAACATGATACGGGCGTTCTTGGAACCGATGCTGCTGGAATTTGCTGGCTACAAGCGTAACACATGGTTTCAAAAAGATGGAGCCATTTGTCACACATCCCATGTGTTCCTGCCGGTGGTCAAAGACATGTTTCCGGTTAAGCTGATTTCCAGACGGGGCGATGTTCCATGGCCACCCAGAAGTCAAGATCTATCCCCAGCAGACTCATGCATGCAGAATGCAGAATCATGTCTACATCAATAAAAACAAATACACTACGTCAACTAAAAGAAAAATCAGCGAAGTCATTTAAACGATGTAATTTTTAAAAAATGAATTCCAACTAATTAGCTTTCTTGTAAATAATTTTTTTATAGTATATCAAATGGTTTTTTTACACAATTTTTTCAAATGTTAACTAAGTCGTGACCCACCTTATACAGTTTAATTTTTTTTTTTCAATTTCAGCCATTTTCAAGATCTGGGATACCCAAAACTGTACCACAACAGACTCTTCAATTACATAAGAACAACAACACACACAAAATTGTTATTTACTGACATTCGATGGATTAAACGATTTCATGAAAATAAACTTTGTCAAAGTAACGTTTCTAACGTTACTGCACCAAAATCTGTTTTGCCTGAATAACTTTTAACCTACTACTTCCACACATTTTGCTATTTCTAACTAATTTCTCCTTCCGATGCACTATTTTCTGTTACACTCTGAGCTCTCTGAAGCACAATTTATATGTGCATTTACCGCATGCTGTTACTTTCCTAAGGAATAACTAACTGCACCCGCGACTTCGTCTGTGTTTTTTTTTGTAATTCCAAAATTCTAAAATCTAAGTAGCCTAAGTTTTTTCCTATAACATCAGCTATATGTCAGTGAAAGTCCGGTCGAAATCGGTCCAGACGTTCCAGAGATTAGCTGGCAAAAACAGACAGACAGACAAAAGTTGTAAAAATGTTATTTTGGTGTATGTATCGTATGTATATATTTATATGCATGTAGTTAATGAGGTTATTTCAATATTACAAACAGACACTCCACTTTTATTTATATGTATATATTATATATATATAATATATATTTATTTGCTTTAAACATGGTGGAAAAAACACACAAGGGTGTTTAGGCACATTATTTTTAGAGTACATTCATGTTTTGCTATTATCTACTCTAGCATTCAAAATATTTACATAGTCTTGTGAAGAAACATATTAATACTATAAAAACTATAATCGAGTAACCGTTCATGTAATTTGACTTTAAAGAGCCTTATATGTAATGAATTTATATGATACATAGCTGAACAATTTTTGTTGTATTTAGTTAAACGAGCAATGTCATGTAATACTAATCTATGTGGATCTCTGCTATTGCGTGGATTTATGTCATTTGTTGTAGTAAATAAATATAGGTTTTCTAAAGTATATAAAGAAGGTAACGGTAGCAGACCAAGGCTTTTGAAGTATGATTGACATGATTCATCCATATGTAGTCCACACATTGCTCTAATACACTTTTGGTGTGAAATGAATGCTCTGTCTACTTCAGTACTGTTGCCAGAAATAATTAAGCCATAATGCAGCACTGATTCAACATACACACAGTAAGATATTACGGCAGTTTTAATATTTGTTATATTTTTTATCTGCCTTAGTGCATACACAAATTTATATTTTACTAGCTGACCCGGCAAACGTTGCTTTGCCATATAAATTATTTCTAAGTAATTTGAGCGGGTTGAAAAATGATTACATTACTAAAATGGCTATTAAAAAATAAGGGTTGATCGTAGAAGGGTGAAAATTGAGGATTGTATGTATTTTTGAATGTTGTATCATAAAAAAATAGAAATTAAAAATTTTGCCTAAAAAATAAAAAAATAAAAGTTTAGGGTTGTACTACCCCTAACATTTAGGGGGATGAAAAAAATAGATGTTGGCTGTTCTCATAGATACCGGATAAGCACAAAAAATTTCATCAAAATCGGTCAAGCCGTTTCGGAGGAGTATGGCAACGAAAACTGTGACACGAGAATTTTATATATTAGATTTTTTGATCCGTATTCTGCTTGCATAGTCCAGTTTAAATTTGCATCAAAGCCTGTATCATTTACTTGCCCAAGATCGATCAGAGTGGCGTGCAACGAGAGAGGCCTATGTCCAGCAGTGGACTACGATAGGCTAATGATGATGATGATTTGCATAAGTATATAAATAAAGTTTTTTTTTCTGACAAACATGTAAGTTTCACTTATATAGTTATAAAGAAAGCAATGGTAGCAGGCAAACATTTTTAAATTCAGTCACGATCAATAAAATTGACTGAACAAAATTATTAATAAAACTTTCTTAAATAAATTGATTTAAACTAATTAATTCCTTTATTTATCACAATTATTTTCATTATCTCAGCCAAGAGACGTCCACTGCTACACAAAAACCACATAACTTTGGGGAAGCCCAAGGTATTCTACAACAGCCGTTCCCATGCCGCCCACATCCAATGGCTTCCCACGACCCTCACCAGGTCGTCGGGCCAGCTTGTGGGGGCCTCCCAACGCTGTGTATTTCTTTTTTACGATCAACATTAGGAATAAAAAAATAATTGTTTTTAACTACTAAATACCCTAGTAAATAGTAGTTAATAGTAAATACGAGTATTATATGTTTGTAAAGAAACAGACACAAAGAACACCCAGACCCAAAACAAATTGTGGGTTTTCCCATGTAAGGTTTGAACCCCCAATACTCAATGCAGTAGAGAGTGCAACGGCTAACACTTAAAGCCTGTCAAAGTTACTCTATTCTACCTGATGGAAAACATGAATGGAATCAAAGAGTTGTGGTCACCATACTCATTACGAATGTAGACAATGCAGCATGGCGACCTAGGGAAATGCTTGTTCACGTCCCGCTTAGCGACCTACTCTAAAGGTCTACGCCATCCGTGCATTCGCTTAAATATAATAAGGTATATTATTATTTACACAATATTTTGGGATATCTGGCACACAACGCCATCTAGTTTCGAACTAAGGCGAGTTTGAACATAGCAAGTTCATAAAGCCTAGGAATGTGTTCTGTTGACAACACGAACGTTTAGTCATTGCAATTGTTACAAGTTATTGAGAAGAATTCTAAGGCTTTTAGCAAAATTGAAAAAACATGATAATTACATGAAAGTTCTGCCCTTGGGTTCGCAACGTTTAGAGGATTTAATAAATACGTCTATAGAAGATATAGTTGCCTTATTTATCCAAAGTAACCTCAACAATTATAAATATTAACTTGGTGCTTCTTAAATAATTTGAAAAATTTTACATATGTTGAAGTAAATAAATAAAATGTATATATTATCACTCTAATTACATTGCAGCAAGCCACTTGTTCTAGGTAAACAAAGTAAGCCAGGAGGCCAGTAGACTCCAAGTATACTTTGTTTACCCAGATTAAGTGATTGTGATCATCACACAGTTATTTTGCCCAGACGGGAATCAAACCTGTGACTTACTACAACATCATTTATTCAAAATCTATAATAGTCCTCGATTCCACTCATGTGGACAGTCCATGATAATCCATTATTTTAGAGGTCGAGCCACGCCAATTTCAGCACAAATAGGCCGGCTCAACTGGATACAGTACTACCCTTACACAGATCAACCTAAAGTGACAGCATTTGTGCCGTAGTGATTTGATAGTGAGTGCGAGACTGGAGGACCATTGATGCAGGGGTGACATGGTACGATGATTGACATGCCTTTTACGTCCCCAAGCAAGGCGTGAAAAAGCATCTTACTAGGCCACCATAATGTGGGCCACCATGTTGCATTGTCTGCAGACAATGCAACATGGTGGTTCGCAATGTGTATGGTGACCACAACTCTAGGATTCTATTCAAGCTTTCTATCAGGCAGAGTAAAGTCACTTTGGCAGGCTCTTAACATTAAAAAAAAATCCTGTAGAAAGCCAATGTTATTTTCTACCCCTTTAACTACTACCTACCCTACATGTTTTACATATTTGTTTTATAGGGTGTGTCATAGATTGAAAAACATACAAACCACTTCATGTACTTCATTAAATACACTCAATGTTAAAAAAGTTAGTTGGATTATTAGATATTTACATACTGAACTTAAGTAAGCTTATTTTCATCATGTAATATAATAGATATTTTTTGTACACACACACACACACACATACCTGCAGGCAGGCGCAAATGCTTAATATGTTATTTTTTTTACATATTCTGAAACATTTTGCAGTATCTCATTCATCACATACAGATGTAAACTTCTGTATTACTAAAGAGAGAGCCTGGAGATTTGTCACACAGGTTAAAAGCCTACTACAAACTGCAGTTCTTAACAAAGTATAATATGTTTGTATTAATATGCAAACATCTTTGAACTGCAATTATTTGTTTCGAAGTTTAGGTGTTTTCTATGTATAATATGTATTTACGAAAAAAAAATATATAAGTTTTCTATCAGTCAGTCTAGTTACACATTTACCATAGCACAAGCTCTGCTAAGTTTATTTTTTATTTTTTAATAGCCTGTCAAAGTGACCCTAACCTGCTTAATGGAAAGCATGAATAGAATCCAAAAGTTGTAGTTACCGTACTCATTGCGAATGTTGACAATGCAGTATGATGACGCACGCTATGGTGGCCGATTACAATCTTGTACGCCTCACTTGGGGACGTAAAAGATATGACAGTCATTGTAGCATTATATTGCACACATTTACTACGACAAGTGTCACCTCGCATCAATGGATAATAATAATAATGTTTTTAGATGACATTGTGTGTCAAATGTCCGAAATTTATTTATTGTTGTTTATCTTACTTAATATTAAACGGATTTAGAAGAAACTTTACAGTAATAAAGCTTATACGTTAGAATAACACATGGCTACTATTTATCATGACAACTTACATACATGCAGCCGAAGCTGCGGCCAAAACTAGTATTAAATTAGTAAACAAAATTCTGTAATATAGTAACTCAGGTTTATGACAAATAGTAATATAAAGCGGTTGATGTAAAATTCAGTATGCAATGAATATTTTTTAATTTTAATGTAAAAACTTAAGCTGATTTGTAAATGTTTCAAAAACTTAAAAGTTTTGCACAGATTGAGTTCAAATTTCAACATCATCAATGCACTCACAACATGCTATAGTTAATTGTATAAGGATACATTTAACTACTCATATTAAATAAAACAAAAATAAATCTTAACCATTTATTACATTCAAAATCACTTACATCTAACGTAATCTAATGTTTTCTTTTCTCATCTCTGTTTTCTCTGCTGTCTCTACTCGATTTTGATCTATCATAATCGTCATACTTTCTAGTCATACCTCTGCCACGTTTATCATCTTGTCTTCGCTCCCGAGAACGATCCAACTCTCTATCCCTTGAGCGTGACTTGTGCCTTTTACTAGAATACTCCCTCTTACGATCATATGGAGAACGAGATCTTCTTTCCTTTTTCGATTTATGGCTGCTGTGATATTTAGAAGACAACGGAGGTGTTTTTGGTGATTTCTCTTTTTTGTCTCTTCTATTCAGTTCTTTTGATGTAGATGCAGTTGGAGAATCTGCCTTTTTATCTTCAGTCTTGGCATTATCTTGATCTTTTTGAGCTTGTTTTTGTTTATTCGCTTGATAAATCCTTCGTAAGCCATCAACTTTACTTTCCAATTCTTCTGGATTAACTTTAGCTCTTTTGTATAACTGTAAGATGCGGATACACACCTCTCTGATGTCCTCTTCTGTAACCTTGAATAGTAAAAACCAATGTGGGTTGTTAGGTAACGGTAACCCAATTTTTCGAGCTGATAAGTATATGCAAGCACAAGCAATAGTTTCTGGAGGGAATCTCATAAAAACATCTGTACGTAAGGCATCATTCATATAGTTCCAGGCTACTTGCATTAGCTGACGGTTCTTCTCATACTGTAGAAGCTGTAGGTAAACCACAATTAGTTTGTGTGGATGCTTCACATGGACACAAAATCCTAATTCTTTTAAGATACGTCTCTCGGCTTTAATAACTTGATTTTTTAGTTCTATATAATTTTGATCAACTATTAAGGGACTGATGGTCTTTTGTGCTCTAACTTGCTTAATGTGATGGAAAACATTGATCACGTCGCGTATCCTACACGGTTTCTCTTCAACTTTAGACGCCAAGTAAATGCTACCCATGGCCATTGTTTCCATGGGATACCTGACAAAAGATTTAGAGTAATAAAACCTCTGAAGGTACATTTGTCCAGTTGCCATAGCGACTTGGGGCATCTTAAGCAAGATTCCAGCGGTTTGTATCATCTCACAGCCGAGGATGCGAAGATCTGTTTCCGTTTCTATGTCAAGGCCGTCAGCCTGTGAAGGCGTTTCTTTAAATGCAGATTCTGGCAGTAGACAGTTGTGTAATGTAAGTATAATCTTCCGTCCAGTGTTCTTTATAGGTTTGGCAGGCGTTGTCACATTCGGTTTGGACTGATTTTGCACTATAGCAGGTACGGTAGCCATCGTGTTGTTTGTTTCTATACCTTTCAGTTTTTGATCAAACTCCGTTAAACCCTTGTCACTATACCGATCACTTATTACTAATACATTTTAATGATCATTTTGAGTTTATTTTAGTTTACTATAGACATTTTCAACACTATTTTAATAAAACACCGCGAGCATTGGTTGTGTTAAAAACTACGCTCACCGCAAAAGAAAATAAATGACAGTAGTGACAACACAAGATGGCACCACTAAATCAACATATGTCAAAGTCCAGTTTTGTAAACAAAATATTCGTATCTAATCTATTATAATTAAAAAGAAATTAAAAACTAAGACGTACCATGCGCCATTATGTTCACTGCACTCAAGATTTCTCTGTTTTACACAATAAACGTTATATTCAATTACAAAATATAAGACACTGGTGTGAGTCAGTCGATTGAATTGAAGTTACGTTCCAGCATCACCCAGAAAATATTTTCACTGTTCTAATTTTTTTATAAAAATGTATTCAAAATAGTTTTATTTTTGTTGTTAGTTTATCTTGAAAAATTATAAGTTTAAACTTTGTATGATTATAAAGATTTAAGTTTATAATATAAAAAAATTTGATTTTCTAAACGCATCCCGGCAGTGCTTGATAGCGTGAAGTTAGATGCAACTTACGGCCTTGGCGGCAATTATAAAAAGGTAATCAATAATGTAGGGAACATTAAAAAAGGGGTCTATTCTGATGGCATGATAACAATGCTTAATTTAATTTACTAAATTGTTTTATCCTTTACGTAATACATATATAAAATACTTACAGCCAGGATCTGTGCATTTTTGGACGAAGGAATCTAAAAAATCGTGACCCTCTCCAGCTTCAAAACAACATTTCACAAAAGACATTTTTCGTGAACGACAAATTCAACAGTTTCGCACTTTTAAGATCTAAATATTAGGAAACTAACATTTTAAGTATTTAACAGATATTCAGTTAACTCGGCACTAAGTAAGATACATTTAGAACAACACCATTTAGAATAATATAACAAATAACAGGAACAGGAGAAAAAATATATTTTGGCGCTACAAAACACAAAACTCTTATAAAAATAGGGTTTATTTTAGAAGTTATATTAAAAAAATATAGAATTGCTTAGTATTGTTACGTTAAATTGACTAAGTAACTAAATATGGGTCAACGATGTCACACTTCGGAAGTGATTTTTTTTTACTTTACTCAATGTCAATGTGATCATAATAACTGGTAAAACGGTATATTATAAAATTTACATTTTCACGTAGGTTTCGATTGAGTTTGGAGTATTTTTAAATTAGTAGGATAATGCGCGAAGACCGCACTAGACGCATATACACTGGCTCAAAATACTTATTTAATACTAAAAACTACCACTAGATGGCGCTTATCTCTGTCATTTTGCTATTCAGTACTAGATGCCGGTAATATTGTTTACATGTACCACACATGTGAGCTTTGAAATATTTCTTAAACCCTGAGTTTCTTACTCGAAGTCGTATGCCATTAGCATGAACATCGTAGACATTATCCAGTATGTCATTGAATGTTTTATTATTCGGGTATCCGATAGTTTCAATTCCGATCGCTGCGCTTCGGAACATATAGTCTTTAATTATGAATGTTACAGATTTACCTAACAATGAGTTCAGTAAAAAAATACTGAACTTAAGTAACAAATTATTTGATAAGCATTTTAGAGCCACTGATTATCAATTAAATGGTATTTTACTTTTAAGGAACTCATACAATTCATTAATTGAAAATAAAAGGGCAGTTAAGTCAGTAGCAGCAAAAGATTTTTTTTAAATAACATTTTAACCGTAGGAGAGTTCTGATGGTCATTTGAGGTCTCCTACATGCCATACCGACGGCATGGCCAACAGGTTTGGGTCGCGCGTTATGCCACCAGTACATGCTGCTCGATTAAGCAAAGTATTATTTAGGTTATGACAGCGGAGTTAAACACTAGTGGTCTACACTTCCCCACGCAAACCACCGGTATTCCGGTGCAACCCGAAGCGCGGCAAATGGCTAGTTTGTGTGGCATGGCCGACGCCGCTACCACAACCGATAACATGCCGCGACTTGGTGTATAGTAGGCCTAATCAAGTGATCAATGGAAACCCGGATGCTGTCGTCCCCCGCCGCCAATATGTATGGGTTTCAAAAAAAGCGGCAACGCACTTGTCACTCTCCAGTTGCAGGTGTCTAGCTAGTGGTAGTCATTTTCCTAAATGAACCGTGTGCACGTATGCAAAATAACATGTACTCGCCAGCTTAGTGAGAAGCCCGCGAGCTCTCACTAAGTAGTCTCGTAAAACTCTCAAATAACTGTCGCATCCAAGCCATTTATTGCTCGTTATTTAATAGGTTATCTGTGTTATAAGGCCCATGTAAATTAGAAGTACATTAGAAAGGCCTTATGGTTCTAGGCACTAAATAGCTAACTTTATAGCTCCTACAATTTGTATCGCATTATTGAGGGCCAGTTTCACCAGTTCTCAGTATATTTAATATTATGTAACAAACAAAGTTGTTAATACATATAACAAAACATTTATTCGAAATTAATGTCTTTAGGGTTAAAGATTAGATTTGCTAAATCGAAATCTGTACTTATCACCAGATCTTAAGACGGCCAGATGATCACATGGTAAAACTTGCCCTAGAGTTACAAATAACGAAACGGTTCCATGGAAGAATACCCACTACTTAGTGGACGGTTAAAAAGATCTGACAGATCTTAGACTAAGACGCATCACGAAACGTGCTAAATGGAAAATGTGGACAAGGAAGGATGACCTCCAGTAAATAGGATATGGTATACTCGTAGAAGGAACAACTACAAGAGAGATGTTAGTGTTGAAACTGGGCCTCAGAAAGGCCCTTATATAGGCCACGACTTAGTTAACAGTTAAAAAATTCGTATAAAAAAGCCATTTAATATATTATATAAAGTGTTTATTTTCAAGAAAACTAATTGGAATTATTTTTAATAATTACATCGTCTAAGTGACCACCGTTTCGACGTTTGCACTCTTTTAAGTGAGCACCGAAATTTTTCAATACTCATTGGGAAAGAGACCGGGAGATCGCCGACATCTCTTCGCTGATTTTTCCTTTTAGTTGACGTGGTGTATTTAGTTTATTGATGTGGGCACGATTCTTTAAATAACCCCATAAAAAGAAGCCTGCTGAAGGGTGGCCATGGAATGCCGCCTCGACTGGAAATCAGCTTTTCCGAAAACAAGTCTTCGACCACCGGGGTCTCTATTAATCCGGGTAAAGTTGTAGAGGCCATCCGAGGTTAACAGCTAAACGTCATCACAAAAAAAAAACAAAAAAAACCGGGGTCTCGTTGGATGTGACAAGTGACTCAATCTTGTTGAAACCATGTGTTACGATGTAGCCAGCAAATTTCAGTAACATTGGTCCCAAGAACTTGATTCAAATGTTAACGAGTCCTTGGCCCACCCATAATTGTCTTGAAGTATCATTCAGACTGCCTGTCTATTGTTATCTATTAAAAAAATTAGCCAATGACCGTCTGACCCTTCTATTCTTGGTTTTTTTTTTATTTTAAGTAATTAAAAAAAATCTGAAGTTTACCCATGTACTTTTTTTATTTACTCTCCATTTGTAATGTTGCGGCTAATTCTCCTATTTTTTTTCTAAATTTTTGACTCTTGAAACCTAATCGGGGAGAGTTTCGTTGTGTTACGTATCGTCTGAGCTGGCCCAAGCATTCTCAACCAGGCTTGAAGAAGAGCTGCTGAAAGTTAGTGTTAGCTGCTGAAGGCAGCCATTTGCAATTTGACCAGGATGCATTGCTCTTGAGAATATTTATTATGAATCTATATTTATAATACTTGCTGCTATAGAAGCAAAAAGTTAATTTTTTGTATCGGTATCGTCTTCATGTAGGTAACATTAATTAAATATATTAAATATATATATATATATAGATTTTGCAAACAATTAGTACCACTTGGAATATAGCGGGCAAGCCCATTGAGGGTAAATTTTCGGCATATTTGAATATTTTTTGCGAAATTAAGAGTTGGTAAAGTCTCTTAATTTACTCGATATTTCAATTATGATTCATGACGATAATCTATTTTGTAAAGTTTAACGTTGTCATTTTACGGCTAGAAGTGAAGACTGCGACAGGTGTCGATGTAATTGTGACAACTTGCTGTTGTAAGATAAATGGTACTCACGATAAGTTGATGATTAAGGCTTGAGAAGAGAAGAGTAATGACTATGCTGCAAAGAAGACAATTTCTCTTAAACTAAATCAATTGTTTAATTACATAAATCGACTAATCCCAAGTCGTAGGCACAGAAGGAATTACTAATAATTAATACTAAACGAAAAAATCAACAACTCTTAAAGTGAAGAGAGAATTAAATAATATATATATATTTTTATTTCAACACAAATTTTACATCAACAACTGGCTATTATAATTTTTATGTGTCATAAATCTATCAGTTGCTATATTACAAAAATCGGCTAAACGATCGAAATAAGATTACCTAATTGAGTCCAATATTTAAATATCTTGTAATCAAATTATCTTTTGTAACGTTGAATTTATTAAATACTTATACAGAAAATATAATAAAAAAAGTATAAATTTAATTGCTTGAACAAAAATACTTAATCCATTTAAAAAACATGACATCACATGCTCTTCATAAGAATCTATACCAATTTGGCAGTATGACAAACACCTTCACCCAAACATATCTCCAAGCTGTTTTCCTTGCAAACAGCCTCATATTTATGCAGTAAAACCTTATAGTCGGAGCCTACGTAATAAGTTCTCTCACTCGCCAATTTGATTTAACTTCAGTCGACCTCGAGCAGCAGTCGAGAGCGGTTCCACGCCATCTTGTATTCTGAACTGTCAAATTTCGCGCCGATTTGTGTCTGTGTAATCAGTTGCCAGTCAAATATAAAATTAAGTGTTGTGTTTTTTTAATAATTTTATACAAAAAGTGTGCATATCCTTCTAACTCATTAGTGTTGTTTATCTTGGTTGCGATTAGGCTTTGTGTTGGTGTTGTGAGTTATTTATAACGTTCGAACTATCACTTGTGACCGAAAAGGACTTTTCGGTAAGTTTCTTTTATTAAGTTACCTTAAAAAATATTAATTTCTTTAAAAAAGTAAATATTTTATTAAAGAACAATTTTTTAAAGTTTTAAACCTAAAATTAAATTAATATTTTTTAGAATGGTGATAATAGCCGGACATTTTATAAACGCATTCAGATCAAAGTACTTCAACAGAACGCTCGATTAATGACTTAAATCGATGTAAAAGGATCGATACAAGGACGTTTAAAATGTGAATTGAGTACACGATATAATTTACACATATAGAACTTATATTATTACTTTTTATTATTTAGGCATCTATTCCGAGCAGGTTGCACAACGTAGTATCAAATGGACCTTTGCACGTAGAATGTCTCGCAACCTTTGTCGGTCATGTTGATTTATCTGAACAATGTTAGACTTTTTAGCGTAGCCATATTGTGTTTCTTATTAACATGCATTAAAGTTGTATTTTGTTCCGGGCTGTCCATTTCCGTGTCACCTGCAGTAATGAATTTATAAGGTTATAGAGATCCAATACCGTTGTCTGTAGTCATATGAAAACATTTTTTCTATTGAGGAGTTTTTAGAAGAAGAATTTTTGTTTACTAAGGTTGCAAAAAAATATGAAATCCTTCCAATGGTATGCAGTTATCGTATGTGCTGGACGGTTTTTTGTAAATAAACAGACAATTAATATACAATACATGTGTATAAATCCGTGACCAAACTTAGTTATACAAACATATATCTCTTTGACTGGCTTATTAGTGTAATGGTGTTTTGATTATTAAGCCCTACGTTTGGAGGTCCTACGTTTGATTCCCACCCAGGATGAATTTAAAATTGTGCGATGAGCACTGGCAAAAAGCAGACGGATCATCAGATTAGAAATAACTACCGCTGCCCTTTTAGCCTCCCCTCTCCGCAATCAGGGGAAGACTCAGTAGCCTCGATAGATAGCAATCATAGAATTGGTAAACAAGGATTGAAATGGGCATACTTCGATGGTTTGGCCACATAGAGAGGATGTATGAAAGAGGACTTACGAAAGGAACTTATAGAACAAACGAGTGTTGAAGTGTTAAAAGAGGTCGTCCACGGCGAACATATACTGACCAACTTGCTGGTTTTATGAAGAAGAAAAAGAAATACACCAGAAACCGATGAGCATGCATGCAACAATTGATAAGTGTAGACGAAGCAAAAGAGATATGTCAGAACCGTAGTAAATAAAGATCAATCTCTGCCTACCTCTCTGGAAAATAGACTTGATTTTATATTATGTATGCTATGTTTACAATTAGTTAACACCGGTCTTCTGTTTAGCCATGATAAAACTCCTGTTGGTCCATTTGTACTGAAACATGGCTGGAATGGATGGACGGATACCCTTCGTCGTAGAAAAAAACAGCCAACTTTCAGTATTCGCCTCTATATACATATCTGAATGTATTATACAGGGTGTGTAGATGGCGTTGCGTGATGCCCTAACATAACTGTCATCAAGAGCCTTTAAGAGACTGCCACACATAGGCCTCTCGTTAGCAAGGAGGTTGTGGCCTACTATACCACGCTGGTCAGACGGGTTGGTATAAACTTTGTTTCAAGTTGCTAGGAGGGATCTAGATGTCGTAATAACAGCTGTTCCCGGACTCCTCCTATGTCAGGCGCAGAGTGGCACACCGTGTTTAGTCGGTCCGATTCCGACACACCACCCCGCCGTAAATCCCGGTGGGGTGATGGCCCGAGGGGGTTTAAACACGTTAAAAAAAAACAAAAAAGGTTTGTTTCAAGTTTTCCTTCTCTTTGCAGGGATGTTATCTTGCATATTTAGTTTCCTTAGTCGCCTCTTAGGACATCTTTGGAAAGTATAGGGGTGTGATATTCTCAATCCATCACCATACGGAGATTGATTACTCGTGAAGGTTATTTGAGCTATATTATAATATATATATGTATTAAATACAATATCTTAAAATACTCGTACGTAGTCGCCCTTGATATTATTTAAATAAAACTAGTATATTCTTTAACTTTTATTTTATTAGAAATAATGTTACAAATATATTGTAATTTATTTAGCAATTAAATATATATCTATGTGTATATTTCAACAAGTTTTGAGATTTCGATGTGGGTTTGGCAGATGGTTTTGGACAAGTGCTTAACAATCATATTTATGTTATTGCCTCAGTTCGAAAGGTCAGTTATTTGTTAGTGAAAGTTCGACCAAAATTGGTGCACTCATTTTGCACTTTGGCTGATACAAACAGACAGGTGATGACGACCGCTTGTCTGAATGATTTCACGACCTCGCAGAAAGTGTTGAATAATATTGTGTAGTGTTATTTAGTGTTGATTAAAAACATGTTACCTAATTCATATTAGTCTAAAGCTAGGGTGTTATAAATATATTTAATGTATGTTTACGAAATAATAAGTAACCATATAATATATATTGTATAAAGTAATCAAAAGGGTCTTGCTTAGGTCTGTAATCTGTGACAGAAAGTTGTGGTATTGTGATGTTATAAGGCCAATAACAGACCGAAAATATAACAACAAAATTACACAGTTATTTGTGAATTTTAGTACTGTTTTATTCTTTATCAACTGCATCGGTAGCGCAGCGGTAATGAATATGACTGCTGTGCTTGAAGTCTCGGGTTCGATGCCCCGGTCAGACTAAATGTTTGTATAATTTGCAAATATTTGTTTCGAAGTTTAGGTGTTTACTATGTATGTATTTACAAAAAAAAGTATGTAAGTATTCTATCAGTCAGTCTAGTTATCATAGCACAAGCTCTGCTTAGTTTGAAACTAGACGACGTGTCAAATATCCGAAATATTTATTTATTTATTTGTTATTTATTGTAAACAAATTTGATTCCTATTGTTATATTGAGAGTTTTTAATACAGAAGAGTGCAGTTAGACAATTTTCGTGATGAACTTATGCCACCGATGCGATATTAGCGTTTGAAGAACAATACGTATTTCTTAAAGGTTTAAAGATTGTCTCAGTCCGGAAATACCGCAAGCGATAATTCGTTTTACAGATTGACGGTGATGTACAAAACAACACTCTAACTTTTTTATTGGTTAATGTTAAACGCTAATGTTAAAATTCACGCTGCCAGGGCGCCAGTATACGTGTATTCTGACGATGTAGTTTAAGAATTTCCGGAGCAATCAAATAAAAGGCTATTATACTGATACATATAACTTTGCTTTATGGACTCGACAACCGGCATTCTAAAGAGATTTTTTGCAGGCAATCCTCTGTTAATTCGTTCTCAATGAGGTAGTGCCTATTTTGATAAGAGATTTATTTGTTAAACTAACTGTCCATTGCTAGGTTTTATTGTAGTGCATTGTTGTTACATTGATAAGAAATTATTTAGAAAACAGTGAATATAATATAAAACTAACGATAAATTATACTTATTTTTGTAAAAATCTTTCACAGACATTATAAGTCCGACTTTACAACTAAAAGGTGCCGGTATGGGTAGAAAAACCGAAACAAACCACAGAATAGTATTTTTTCTAAGCCTGTGAATATTGATTTAATAAATTCCGCGAGTACAGTATCGTGTCTAGATTGGCCTTTTAAAGGAAGGACCAGAGCTTTGAGTCGGCCTCTCTATACAAATGGCATATGGGCCCCGGCGATCTTGTTACCTAACCTGTATTAGTCAAGATTAACGACCCGAAACGCGACTTTACCGCCAACAAGAAAACACATAAATGTTTGTGTTTTACGGAAACATACTCGTCACATATTTTTAAAAATAGTAATATAAAAAGGTTTTACCATATCTTAGACAGCTATCTTCATTTCTTCAGTTATTAACTTATTAGTTTTTTGTTATCAATTTGTAAGAAGCTGATTTAGTTTAAGTTCCAACATTTATAGATTTTCTACACCTAATTAATTATTTATAGAGATAGCTATGTTTAAGAGAGAGAATAAAAGTTTACAGTTTTAAGTTTTTAGCTTATATTAGTGGTGGGCAAACTTAAATCACTTGGTTAGGGTCCGCTCAAGAGTAGAACGCCTGAGACAGGTTATCGGGGTGACTTTTAAAGGAAATATTTCTTAGCCCTCCCTCTTATTTTTTTTGTGCGGAATTCCCCACGGATACCACCGAAACGTGGTTATGTCAGACTCGAACCGACCAAAAACCACACGTCGTCTCAGGTACTAGTAACCGTGGAACCAGGTGCACCCTTGTAAGGAAATCCCTGGAACCCTGACATACCTCGGGCCACCTACGGCTGTAGATGGCACCCTCCCGTGTGGGAACCTGGTAGTTCTTTTTGCCCCCCAAAAAGGTGCACGCAGGTCGTAGCGCTCGCATGCGCGACCTGCTTCTATTAGGGTGACAGATAGTCTGATTAGTCTTTCCTCCTGCGCCTCAAGAAACGCAAGATCTGAAGAAATTTTCCACCTTGCCAACAACAATAAAAATAGATGTTTATTACTTAACTCTAATTAATCTTATGATATCACACAAACACAAATCCTTATTTGAAGCCCAAAACCATCACTCTAAACCTCGTTAGGCAGTGCGTAGGCCACAGTTATTAAGATACCGACATATTTTTTTCTCTGACAACACCTGAGGCTGGCAATCAAACAAGATGGCGCCTAATTTGTGCAGAATAAATTATGAAAATTCTAGAATTTTGATTATGTTGCTTTAGGGTTAGTGATAGATTAGTGTGATAGATTAGAAAAAATGAGTTATGTGTAAATTATTACTTATATTAAGATAACACGATAATCCTTCACGACACAATCATTTTATGTATTTAACATGTAGACATTTCATTTCGGAATCTTTAGGAATATTTTTCCAAATAGACTGTTCTTTTTAAATAGATTGACGGTAATAGAGCAATAAACTACACGAATGCCGTAAAATTTTTAGCAGTCGAGTTGCCGCTGAGTGTTGGAACAATACGTCGTGTGATGAACACGTAGTTATTTTAAATCTTTCTTTGAAGTTCCTTATGACATGGGATATATTTCTAACCAGAAGTACAGTGGACCCCCGGTAATACGACAAACGTTTTGCAGGGCAGTGTCGGACTATCAAATTTGTCGGATTATAGAGTACTGCCGAAGACCCCCTATAGTCTGGATTTTTTTTACAAAAGAGTACCTTGTTATCCGACAAATGATAAAATTCTATATGTTGTCTTCTGGGCTTGTAACGACATTACTAGGTATGTATACGTAATGCACAATGAATAAACGCTAAGCTGCACCGCTATCACGTAGTCAAATTCAAACTAAGCAATGAGAATTGAGACAATACCTACGCGTCGAGCACAAGCTGTAACCTGTTCAATCATGCACAATCTACATTAGCGAAAATTGTTTGATTGATGACAGATTACAGGGGCGTCCGGATTAGACAGGGGCCGGATTACCGAGGGTCCAGTGTACTCCTTTTGGAGATAAATAAAACCTAGCCCCCTGTTATGGCACTGTTATCATTATAAGATTATGTCTCCAAATTACCAGGACTTCATAACACAAAACAGTTTTGTTTGCTGGCATTCTTCGCTTTCGCGATCAAGTTTATTAAGTATCGCAAAAAAGTAATCATCACAGCGGTCGGATGCTGTTAATTAGTTATACTAAGTTTTTACGAGCAAGGGCTGTGGTTATACTAAAAGCGATTTTATATTGATACTAAATAGAGTACAGAATTTCTTATGGAAGTGCATATTTTTTGTTAAATCAAAGAAAACGTTTTTGAAAAAATTAGCACAGTTCGTTAACGCTATTTTAAATATCTTATTGTAATGTAATAATAATAATTACTATTATTTATTTCTCACTATAATCATACAAGTATAGATTTTAACAATAAATTGAATTTGGTTATGGTGGGCCTGAACTAGGTAAAAATCTCAAGTTATCATCCCTCCAGTTTAAAAAGTAATTAAAGTCATTTTTTATATACATATTTTGGTTTATCTTCTACTTTTTTTCATTAATAGTACTATACTTTTCATGAACCTGCCAAAGTTACTCTACTCTGCTTGATGGAAAACATGAGTAGAATCCAAGTGCTGGTCATCTCCTTTTCCGTTTGTGAACATTTACTTCAGCAAAAATGTGTTGCATTAAAAATATACATATACTCTACTTTAAAACAGAATATTTGTGATGTCTTTTCGTTTAAAAATAAAGATTCTTATTGATTCGAGATGAAAATAGTAAACAATAGAAAGAAGTTACGACATCAGTTTACAAATAAATTAGTGACGAGGTAACAAACTAAAAAAATATACAACTGAATTAAGAACCGCCTCTTTTAGAGTCTTATTGAGGGTCTTATACTCGATTAAGAAGTAAATATTCATATTACATCCGTTTAAAAAGCAATCGTGAGTCTTTCAAAAAAATTAAATAAGTTATTCTCCGCTGAATTCTTATGGTATGACCAAATCTGTATAAACAAAAACAGTCAAAGTGCGCTGGCGTAACGTGGGCTGGTAGCCACGGCTGTCGGACCGTGTCTCGGTGACGTCATAACAAAGAAAAAACACCTTCATCAAAGTACTAACTTAAAGTATTCCTTTAAGTACGTTAATGTATTGTACCGCTTCAATAAATAAATAAAAATAAATAAATATTTCGGATATTTGACACAACGCCATCTAGTTTCAAACTAAGCAGAGCTTGTGCTATAACTAGACTGACTTATAGAATAGTTATATACATTTTTTTGGAAATAAATAGAACACCCAAACTTCGAAATAAATATTTGTAGAGCATACCAACATTTGGTCTGACCAGGGAATCGAACCCGTGACCTCAAGTAAACTAGGAGACGTAAAGAGAGTACGTAAAGCGGTCTTGCACTTGATATCTCCCCAGGCGTGTTGGATGTCCATCCCGTCAGGTTGTGAGAGTGAGGGAACAGTGTTTGTGCACACAATTTTGCATTACAAGGACTCCTACAGAGTTAGCTGGTCTCCGTTGAGACTAACTGCTGTGACTAGGAAAGCGACCAGGAATACATTATCACTATAATGTAACATAAATATAATAATGGTATTACTTTAAACTGGACAGCGTGTTATAGTAGGCCAAAACTTCATTGCTAAGGAGAGGCCATGTCCAACAGTGAACTGTTAAAGGCTGTTAAACTTTTAATGAATAGTGTATCACTTTTTTGGCCTAACCCGGGCACCGAACCTGAGAGCTCTTAATCGGCAGGTGCATACGCTAGCCGCTAGACCAACAGAGGCAGTCGCTGGTCTAACGTCTTGTTAATTTCTACTTCTAGTAAACTTGTTATATTATAAGTACATATACAGCTTCTGTTATACGAGTTTTCAACAATCGTATTTTTTGTTTCTTTTGTCTCACCGTTTTTTAATTCATAAATATTTATATTTTAATGTTTATAGCCTTTTATAGCGTATGGGAAGTCCAATGGCTCACTACCTTTGTTAGGCAGTTGCTAGGGGTTTAGTCTTTTCTCACTAGCTATCTCAATAAGCGACAGCATCCGTGCTGTCGTGTTTCGTTGGTGAGTGAACTGGAGACTCATTGATACAGGGTTGACAGTTATCGTGGTATGTGCGTAAACCTCACACTGCCACAATGACTGTCATGCCTTTTACGTCCCCAAGTGGAACGTGAACAAGCATCTCATTAGGCCGCTATAGTTTGGGTCACCATACTGCATTGTCTGTATACAAGTGATTAAAATTGTGACTCGGAACGGACTTTCGGCAAAAAAATTAAATCAGTGATAAATCTTATATTTTTACGCGTGAAAAGATCGAAATTATGATTGGGCTATATGTCAAAATCAAAACGATTAAAAACACATGGATTCAGGCAATGTGAATGGCTTTTTAAGATTTTGTCACACCATAACTCTCCTTGAACGGTGTATCTACTGTCGATTTATCCACCTAAAGATTGCCTTCAAGGTATTACATTTTACCCGTCATTTTATAATATATGACTCATTATTTTGATGTCCCTTCACTTGCATATCATCATCATCTCATCAACTCAGCCAAAAGACGTCCGCTGCTGGAAATTAGACCTCTCCCAAGGTTCTCCACAACAGCCGCTTCGCAGCAGCAGACACTCCAAAACTTTATGGGCCATCGTTTCTGCGTGTATTGTGCCCCGCCAACTGCCACTTAAGTTTAGCAATTTTACTGGCAATATCGGTGACCTTGGTTCATTTGCGGATCTGCTCATTCCTGATTCGATCACGCAAAGAAACACCGAGCACTGCTCTCTCCATGCTCTTTGGGTGACTGAGTCTTCTTATCAAGCCCATAGTGTGCAACCAAGTCTCTGTACCGTAAGTCATCACTGGCAACACACACTTGCGTATATAATGTACTAAAGTAAACTTAACTAAATACTCTACAAGAGAGAAAGCATTCAAGACCTTGATTCGTCAAGGGTACTTTAAATAAGAAATGTTTGGTCGGTACCTTGATCGTAAATACAATTCACTTTTCAATAATTTTATGAAATATTAAATTCTATTTATTAGACAATATGTTTCCTATACATTTTTATGATAATACGAGCTTGATGAAACAGATGACCTGCGTTTATAGGCGGTGATAGTCAATTGCCGCCAGCGTGGTGTTTGTTTACTAATTACACAGAATAAACAATTGTGTCATGAACACGAATGTTTGTTCTGTGTCTAGGAGTTATTTTTTTGTAATATGTATTATGTGTGGTGACGGATTAAGAATACTTAGTCTCACCAACCCATCCCATGAGTGTCGTAAGAGGCGACTAAGGGAACAAACTACTTAAGACAACATCACTGCAAGAACGAAAACTTGAAACAAACCCTATACCAACTTATCTGGAAAGCGTGATATATACAAGTAGGTCAAAAAATCCTTTCGATGAAGAGACTTACGTCCAACAGTAGCCTATTGAAAGCTGTAGATGTACATATGTAGGTATTTAAAAATATTAGATCGTGTGATTGATCGTTAACGAAATCAAGGGTCCGTATGCGAGAAATATTACAGCTCAATAGTAACTGAAACGTGTATATTCTCAGAGTTCGATTTACAAATCTCAAATAAAATTTAATTTTTTGAAGTATTTACAATTACTCGGGCAACCAAGCCGTAGCGCGATTCAGCCAACATTGACAGCGCCATCTATGGTTGGGAAACTTAACGTGAAATAAAATGTATAAATACAAATATATCTTTATCATTTACGCCTTCATATTACAGAAGGGATTAACAGAGTTATTTTAATGTATGAATAAACTTATGTTTAATGATTGACCTGAACAGAGTGAGCACACCTTTTATTGACTTCGTTAGTTGTTATATAAGAATGTTTAAATCACCCGTGAATGCGTTTCATCAGTTTTGCGAACTTAGCACTAAATTTAGAAAGGTACGTTTAGTTCGAGATACACATTTAATATCTTTAGTTATAGCCTTTAATCTTTCATACCATTACCTTCTAACCTACCTTTCATTCCAATACACTCTCAATTTTTCCATCTGATTGTCACACTACCCGATTTACGGCTATAGGCTTGTCCCTGTACGTGAGATGAAATGTTCACAAAATGTCATCGTATAGAGAATAGCGTATACGCATTTTATGTGTTTGCGTGAACAAGCTGACTAGACAGATGGCGTGGTTGTTTAAACGATCACCTCGCCGCTTCCTGCGCTGAGTGTAGGTTCGATCTCCACATGGTACAACCCTGTGTGTGATCCATAATTTGTTGTTCTGTCTCTGGGTGTTCTTTGTCTCCAATTCATTAATATTTGGAAAGCCTATATCTTTTTTTAAGCGGGGAACTCCTTGGTCTACTCATTAAACCTCGCATGAGGAGCTCCAGGAACGCATCAGCGGCTTCAGTGACCACGACTGTGGTACAACCCGCGATGACAAGAGTCCCTCTTTCCCTCCCAGGCCTGTTGCCGATCTCGTTCTGTCCTTTCAGAGCATTACGTCCTCACAGAAGGAGACTGGTTTCTCTTCCTTCTCTACTCACCAGCATTGTCACGATCAATGGCTACGATTATCTGATGTAACAATTGTTTCTACAAATAATGTTAACGTTTAGACAATGTATACATCGTTTATACACAGTGTTGATGCACAATGGCCTAAGAATAACGAACAACAAACAATAATCGCTTACTATGTGAATGTCTTGGTATTTTTAACTGTAGACTTTAGAGTTATTAGAAGTGGCACACACATTTATTTTTAACTAGCTTTTGCCCGCGGCTTCGCTCGCATGGAATTTCGTCTGCAGTTTCATAACAGATCATTTCAAATTTTATTTTAACATACAAACAATCCTGCGGTACATCAACTTTGTGTAACTTCAATGGTTTAGGCAGCGTACGCCAAGATAACTCTCAGAGGCCAGATTTTTTGCCGATTTAATTGACATGTATCGTTATATCACGACCAAAATTACATAAAATCATTACAAATTGTAGCCTATGTGTTATTTCGATAAATAACCTATATTACTGTAAAGTTTTATCCAAATCCGTCAAGTAGTTTTTTCGTGAAAGAGTAACAAACATCCAAACAAACTTTCACATTTATAATATTAGTAGGACTAGATGATAATATTTTTTTTATGTTTCTACAATATGTTTCATTGTTACTCTGCTTCTATTTGTCGTAGCGTGATATTACATATCCTATAGCCTTCCTCAATCAGTAACTTATCTAATACTTCCATAATTTTTAACTTGACTCAGTAATAGAAGTAAGTATATAAACATGCTTCATTTATTCTTATAGCAAGTAGTTGTAGTGGTAGCGAAAACGACTACCGTACGTGAAGTCTCGGGTTCGATGCCTGAGTCGTATTAAATGTTTATATGATCTGCAAATATTTGTTTCGGAGTTTGGATGTTTTTTGAATTTACAAAAAAAAAGTATATAAACATTCTATTAGTCAGTTTAGTTATCATAGCACAAGCTCTGCTTAGTTTGAAACTAGATGGCGTTGTGTGTTAAATGTCTGAAACATTTATTATTACTTTTATTATTTGTGTTTGTTTTAGGGTTATAGGAATAACAAATAAATGAAGTTTTTGGCTAGATCACACTAACCCTGGTGTATAATGCCTATAGATAGCGTTAATTTTGCTTATATTATTATACTTATTTTACGGAAGCTAAAATTGTGAAAATGTATTAAAGTTTTAGTAATCACGAAGTCGTATTAATATATTAAGTTTAGTAAAAAAATATTCTTAAGTTTCTATCCTAGTTATTTTTTATTCTATCTTAATATGAGAAAAAAAACTCGAATAACACGTGTGACAAGTATTTCTAAATTCATAATGTTACATATATACTGTTGACACTTGTCACGTTACAGTTCGACGCGTGTTCTGACACGAGGCATCATGACCACTAATATAAAAAAAAAAACTAACTTGACAATCAAAACTTAAATTTTTTTGGTAAGATATTGGTACTCACACGAAGACGTCTCATATTTTTTTTTTTCGTAACTTATGGCTAAATAACTGTACCTTACCTACATTTAGCTGTGGCTGAATATGGTTGCAAAACTTGGTTAAAAACCATCTTCGAAGACCTGTCGTAAGAGACGACTAAGGGAACAAATTATGCAAGACAGCGTCACTGTAAAGAAAAGGAAAACTTGAAACCAACGCGTATGCTATAACCTCCTTGCTAAGAGGAGGCCGATGCCCAGCAGTGGACTTTTGAAGCCTGTTGATAATGATTGATGAAGTGAGCAAACTACGCAGGACAACAAGGTAGTAGAGCCACGCTGATTTCAGCACGAACATGCCGCCTCGACAGGACTACCCTCCCACATTAGACCAACCTAAAGCATCAACATCTGTGCTGTCGTGTTTCGTTGACTAGTGCGAGACCGGAGGCCCATTGATGCAAAGGTGACAGTTATCGTGATAACTGTGTAAGCCTTACACTGCCACGATGACTTTTATGCCTTTTACGTCCCCAAGCGGGGCGTGAAAAAACATTCACTAGGCCGCCATAGTGTGCGTCACTGCATTGTCTGCATTTGTAATGAGTATGGTGACTGCAACTCTTCTATTCAGGCTTTCCATCAGGCAGAGTAGAGTCACTTTGGCAGGCTCTTAATATAGAAAAAAAAGGAAGAAAAACTTGCCAGTGCCAAAGCAAAAATCCCTTCTAGGTCTATGGCCAACAGTGGATTATTAAAGCCTGTTTATAACTTGTGACTAATCGATGAACACTTGAGGTTCAGTGTCCGATGACTATCTGTAGTATAAGTTAATTATAAGTACGACTAAAAGACAATTGTTCAAAAATCTTGCTACATCCCATTATCTTGTCATCATATTTCTTTTCACAGTGCTATTAAACATTAAACTACAAAGCGATATCTGTAGTAGTGATCTAATCGTCTTAATTACCTCATACTCTAAGCTCTGATAATGTGTAAATATACCAGTTGTTGCGTCCAGTTTCACTCATGTTTTTCATCACTGTTTTGCTTCTTAGAGTCGTAGCATGATGTTATATTGTCACCTTCATTAATAGACACTTTATTTAACAATGCCAGTCTCAAAAGAGACCAGTAACTACGCAAGAGATATTATGGTGTACAAGTGTGTACGCAAACATGGGTGCTCTCTCTGTTCTCTCATTCTCACGATCGAGCGCAAGATGATTGCTTCCAAGCTCAGGGTAGAAAAACTCAATAAAAAAATTTGACCTGGACCAGGTATCCAAGACCTCTTGATCGGTAGTCGTATACGTTAACCGCTAAACGAATAGTCTGTTAAAAAAAATGTGTGCATGTACTAGCGTACACTCGTAAGAAGTGAAACTTCTTTATGACGTTATTTTTCAAAAAAAATAATTTAAACCCGTCCGAAGTCGATGCAATCGCCACCTGGATTTCAAAAATGTAACTACTCAAAACGAGCCGCAAAATACATTGGAGACATTTACCAATCCCTACTCCGCTGGAGAAAGTATACTTCGAATCACGCGTGGTAGGGATAAGAAAAAGATGGCGCGTAACGAAAAAATGTGACGCGTAACGAAAAAATGTTACACTAAATTTTTTTGCAACCCCGATAAAGAAGTTTCACTTCAAAAAGTTTTTAGCTTGCTACCTATATATTAATGTAGTGAGTTTTTTCGTTTATCAATTTTTAAAACTATAGAAAAAGACAGTAGTTAAGTAAACCCGACGTCCATATAAGTTTATACTGATACGCATTGATTCTACAAATAATTTATATTTGTTACATAACCATAGTATTTATTTACAATAATCTTTTACGGAGCTTTCCATTTCATCACGTAGTATTCTCTACATATTCAACTTTGATTTAATGTTTTTTTGACTTGTTTTTACTTGAATTTAAAACTTACGTATTTGTTTTTGACGGTGTTACGTTTTATCGTTATCTTCTCAACATATTTCGACACAGGCTTCTCCCAAGGCTTTCTACAACATCCCCTCTTATACTCACAGTAACCAACGGCTGCCAGCGACCTTAATTTATGTGTTTTTTTTTTAATTTTTTGCTCAACTAGAGGATTGGAGATAGGGTTGAGCTTTTAAAAATGATGATCGCTATAACATTCACCTTATTTAACTTATGCTAACGTTCTCACCATTTTACAAAAACATTATACAATTTTTTTATTCATTTTATAAAAATGCGAAATCAAATGAGTTCATAGACCTCCATGGTACATGGGAAGGTTAAAAGTCCAACGTTTCTATCACACGCAGTTGCTATCATATATTTTTTTTACTTAATTATGTATATTTTTGTTTGTATGATACCAGGATGGTATACGTATGTGGAGGTTACAAAAAAGTGTGTAGAAAAAGTTCAAACACGCATTCAGACAGTAATGGGCTATTGTTATACATTGTTAGGATTGGCTTTGAGAGTGTACCTTTCTTGTAGAGGGAAAAAAGTGATGGATTCTACAGATAATAAAAAAATAGAATGAGTCTAGTGTTGTGTATTACTATAGTTACAAAAGTAAGATTTTAAAATTTTCTTGTCTTCTTAATCAAATGTTCGACGCAAGTGCGTTGCGGTCACTTGAGCTCTCACGCCTCCGTCATACACAGATGGTAACTATGGAACCGAGTGATTTTATATTGGCAAAGGCATATTATTAAATTAATTTTGCAAAATTTTTACATTAAGACATAATAGATTGTTGCTATTGTGTGTTGATATATGACTTTAGAGTTGTGGAGGAACAGGTGTCATGTCCCTCGAACACAAAGGGGAATCCACTGAATAGGTGAGGTAATCATGCCTGATGCTCCGCGGTCCAACGGTTGTGAATACGTTAATCGGCCCGAGAATTTCCATACCGCAATGCAGAATTAGTAGTTACTCCGTAGTTCTGTGTGTCCTCGGTAGATGGTGCTGTAGTGTATTTTTTACTTGCACTGTATGTAGAAGTCACCACAGAGTACACAAAAGACGAATTTATATAATTTTTTGTTGACTTTGGCTGCTATTTCCAATTTTCCACGTCTATGTGTTCGTAATACTAGCAAATGTCCGCGTCGCTATGAAGATATCATCCCAGTATTAAAAGTTTAGTGCTGGCCGAGCTGTGGTCCGTCAATCACTGTATACGTTATATGCATGTAGGTGG
Organism: Hypercompe scribonia; assembly: GCA_949316085.1. Classification (NCBI taxonomy): domain Eukaryota; kingdom Metazoa; phylum Arthropoda; class Insecta; order Lepidoptera; family Erebidae; genus Hypercompe; species Hypercompe scribonia. The sequence continues at coordinate 16,307,576 of OX438986.1, forward strand.
GGTACTCTTTACGTACTTTTTATCTGTAGGCCTTGATCTAAACTCCTTTTGATTTCTTAAGCCCTGGTACTTTTACATAGTGGTCTTAGTATCGAGATTTATGAATACTGTAGTTTATTTTGTTATATTGCAACATGTACTGGTTGATTTTAGTCTGTTTTATAAGTAACATAGTCATTAATTAATTGGTAACTAATAATTATTAGTTACTTATTGTATTGCCTCGTTGGTGTAGTGGTTAGCCTATGATTAAGATTTGGGGACCGAATCGGGCCGGACCAAAAACTGTTATTGAGGTTTTCTAATTATAGAAATGATGATGTTTAATATTATGATTATTGATTTCTTCCCGATCATGTCAAATAGCCGTCCCATCAAATTATGAGAGTGAGGGAACAAAAAGTGCACCTATGTTTGCGCACACACTTGTGGACTTTAATATCTCCTGCGTAATAGGATAGTCTCCGATGATTGGCTGCCATGGCATAAGTCGAGTACATCATCATTATCATAAGTTATTTAAAAAGAAAAAATGATATTCGTCTTTTTTCCCAATTTTGTCCTCAACGGGTGATTATCAACCAAGCACGTACGTTATACTTAACTACTAGTAAACAAAAATATACACTAATCTATTGTCAAAAACATACATATTATGTATAGAAAAAACTTTACCCAGATAGGAAACGAAATTCCACGCTCAGCGCCCAATATTCGTCCTAGATAGTATACGGACCTCTAAACTATAGGCCTACAATCCCGTTTGTACACATTTTAATAAAAAAACTAGACATTAAAACTACATAATTGAAATTTTCTTTAAACTTACGACTAACGACTAAGCTAATTCGAAACAAAACGTGCCACCTACATAATCTTTGATTGAAACAAGAATCTCGACCACGCCTAATGCAGTTCTAGAGATCGTAATCTATTCTCAAAGACAGGCTACCTTTCGTAATAGCCGTCGCATGTGGACTACTTTGTAGGTCGGCCTTCGATAACAGGTGCTTACTTGAACATTTTAGACTGAACGTGATATATTACAGGTTGAGTTTGCTCCTGAGAGGTTCCCTGCAGTTATAGGGGGTGTTCAAATTTTAAGGGTCAACAACGATGTTAAAAAAGAATGAATTAAAAGTTATATTCAAGTTTATACACAACAATTTAAAAATTGTAGGAGAGTGTAAAGCTCAAATTTTCAAACAATGTTTCCGTAATTAAATACATTAATAGTAGTAGGTGGACTTTTTAGCGGACTTACTCTCAAAGTTCGATAGCTGACCCACCTTGTCCTTAATACTGGCACTCAGAGGACGGTAACGCAATTGTTACTCTTTGCAGGTGTGGGTAACGGTAGCATTAGTCATTAGCTGACCTGTCTGTTTATTAACCCTTTGTATCACAAAAAAAAACAGATATGACAATTAATTACAATGACAATATTATTATACTGAAAAAAAACCTTTTTAATGGTTTGAAAGCTAAGTATTTAAAAAATTATAATTGACGGACATGAGATGATGTCTAGTTAGTATATAGGTCAAGACATAAAACATTTTATATAAATACATGCGTAAAATCACGCCTGTTTTTCAAAAAAGGTTAGGCAGAGGTATGTAAAACGCTTACTTTTCACTAGTGTTTTATAAAATATTTTGTTTGGCATAATTTTGTGTTTTTACAACCACACTTAATCCTGCACATAAGTGCAAAAAAGTCACTTAAAAATGTTGAAACAGATTAGAAACGCGACCTCCGCCTCGTTTGTAGACATAAGTCTAGTGTACACAGTTGTGTATGTACGTATGTGTACTGTATTGTTGGGACAAATAATTCATTACAAGCTTACATGTAGAGTAAGCGTTAAGGACGCGACTGGTCGTGACAATTTGGCCTTACAGTGTCTAGGGTTGTCAACTAAAAATTATCTAACTGTTATGTAAGGATTAATGTTAAACAGAAAATTTCTTTTTTTTTCTATGTTAGTAGCCTACCAAAGTGTCTCTACTCTGCGTGATGGAAACCATGAATAGAATCCAAGAGTTGTGGTTACCATACTCATTGCAAATGCAGAAAATGCAGTATGCTGACCCACACTATGGCGGCCTAGTGAGTTGCTTTTTTGCGTCCCGCTTAGGGACGTAAAAGGCATAACAGTCATCGTGGCAATGTAAGGCTCACACAGTTACCTCGATAACTGTCACCCCTACATCAAAGGGCTAATTTTTTATATCATCATCAACTGGTTTTAACAGCCCATAACTAGGTATAAGCTTCTGCTTAGAAATAAGGTTTTGGTCGACTATACCACGCTTGCCAGGCGTGTTGATATAATATAGAGTCAAGTTTTACTTCTCGGCACACTTACGATTTTAAAGCCACAATTTTTGAACAATAAAGCTAAAAATAATAAAAAAATACTACCTTTGTAATACAACCGGCGAGCTTTTGTCTTACAAAAGGCTATAAAATGACAATTTAAATTTTACTGGTCAAGAAAAAAAGACATGAAACACAGACAAATTACAACTACCAGACGAACTCTGCTCTACTAAAATGCACGTAATTTATACATATGTATAAATATCGGGTTAAAAACGTGTTCAGATATCATAAATTATTATTTAAGTGAAGACGATAAGTTTTATTACCATTCATTATCCATCTCATCAATATGTAAATGTGTCAAGTTCAAAAATAATATAACAAGTGACAGCCCTATTAATAGACCGTAATATGGTGTGCGCTCGCGCAATCTCTTAGCATCATTCAGTTCAGTTTTTGTTTGTCTAATGTTCGTCGTGTTCACATTGACTATTCGCATTTGTAATGAGGGGACAAAGAATGATCAATATATTGCATTATTTACGTTTGTCAACTGTTATTCATAAAAATTGATTACTTTAGATAATTGAAAATATAAAGAAAGACGATGTGTCTAACATCTGATATCTCTTTTTACATTCTTATCGTAAACCGTCAGTGGATTCTGGTTTTTTTAGACTTTGCTAAAGTTGCTCTACTCTGCCTGATGGAAAACATGAATAGAATCCAACAGTTGTGGTCACCATATTCATTGTGAATGCAGACGATGCAGTATGGTGGCATAAAAGGAAGGGCAAGGATATTATCTATTAATGAAAATATTTTTATATATTAGTGTCGTATGTCTGTCTGTTAAGCTAACTTGATGTTTGTATAATCTTTATCGTGCATGATGTGGTCTCTTATAATTATCGTTTTTGTAAATTTCATTTAGCATCTAACTAAAGCAATGCGTTGTCCCTCTTTGTAAGCACTACGCTCCTGGTTTTGAGATCTCTAAATTAAAAAACGCTTGGGCATGCTGGACATGGTGCAGGATTCAAGAATTCTGCTTTATAATTCTTTTAGTGTAGGATTTTTAACGTATCGAGGGAAGCTATGTACTAAATAAAGTAATGCTACGACCATTGAAAACAAGCATCAAGGAAAAATGTTACAAAAACGAGAGAAGCAAACAAAGCCGTACGGTTATCTAGTATGTAATATATCAAGTTTTTAATATTCGCCTACGCATTTATTTATAACTGTTATACAAATATTTAACTTGCAGTTATATATAACAGGTTTTGTGGTAATTAAGCACAGTTCGTTATGTTGAACTTTTAGACCCTAATTACATAACTGTTCACTATTAATCTTCGTGAAATATTTTGTGGGAGGAGTTGTAGTATGTGTGTGACGTATGTCATTAATAATAATAATCTCATACATCTCACACAAGGCCTTAAAGTAATCAAGCATCGAGTACCGCAAAGCCTGTACTATGGTAACCAAATGTAGGGGTGCTGGGCTAGAAAACCTCCACGTGGTGCACCCTGGTAACGTTGGCGATGGTGTTCATCACTGCCAACGGCTAATGTTCTAGCACGAAGAGGAAGCCATTTTCTTCGGCAATTCGGCCGAGACTTGGTCCAACAGAGCGGGCGGGTCTGTCGGATCCTCTGTTGGTTCTTCGCTCTTCGGAGCAATGAGGAGGAAAACCTCGGTAAAAAACACGATGGTGGGACCCTTTCTAGGGTCAGATTTCCTCCGCTCAGCGGTGGAAAAGTTAGGACGGGCTCGGTGTGCACTTACACTGCCACCGTGCAGGCATCAGGAGACATAGTCTCCCTGCCGCCGTCGACATATCGTAGTCCCGAGTTGGTTTCTCGTGACTCCAATCGGGGGCGAGGGTCTTGGCTTAACCGCCCGGGCTGCGAGGAAGAAAACCTCTATAAAAAATTACCCCGAATCTCGTGTTCTGGTGCGTGGCCAGGGGATGCATGGCTGATGGGCAGTTCAGTCGTAAGCGCACTCCCAGCCGAGGCACCTGCGGATCCCTCGGTTGGGCATAAATATACGCTTGCCCGGGTATTGGGGATCTCTGCCCGGGTCGACCTTTGTTCTCCCCATCTCGTGGGTTCAAATATGGAATCATTAATAAATAAAAACAAAACTACAGACGAAAAGAAGGAGAAGAAAAGCAGAGGGGAAAAGAGTGCAAGAACGGGCGACTTCTCTTCCAACGAAGAGGAGACATTGGTTAGCACGCCTATCTCGGTGGGGCTCCCAGAAGTCATTATGGCTGCTGGGAGCCGTAGAACATCGGAACGATTACGTTCCAAATCCGCCGCGGGTGGTAACTCTAGTGCGAAGGAGGACACACTGGAGCTTATGGCAACGGAACTTTGTGACAGCCGGAAACGCGTACGCTCCAGGGATGACGGCAGCGATACGTCTCAGGAGATGTTGCCTCCCAAGGTTGCAAGCAGTCGTAGGGGGAGATCACGAACTCCGGCCTCGGTTCTGTCAGGCTCCGTTTTCTGCAAGGCAGGAGCCTACAGAAGAGTCAGGGCGGACGGCGAAGCATTAGCGGAAGAGGAGGTCGCAGATCTCCTGCTTAAAATTAAGGAGCCGATGGAAGGGAGTTCTGTTCTCCAAACACCATCATCGATGCAGGAGAGAGCAAATGCGGCGGTGGCCATCATCCACAAAGTGACCACCAAGTCTACAATCTTAAGGGCTGTTTTGTGAAGGCCCTTAAGGACTCCTCTGCCGCTATTGCGGGGGTCGTGGAGAGCCTTATCGGAGACATGGCTCGTCTCCAGGCAGCCAACGAGCGTCTGACGGGGCAGGTGACTGAGCTCAGTGCTCAGTTTGCTCAATTCCGGGCAGATCGCCCTGAACGAGAGGGCTCGCCTCCGTCACAACTTACCCCCTCTTCCAACCTCGGGGGTATTCCTGATGCCCACCTGCGCCAAATCACGGACGCAGTATGGCGCATGATGGACGGGCGTCTCGCTGGCCTGGAGGCGAGGCTGCCTCCGGCTCCTGTTGTCCGACCGCCGCTCGCGGCAAATAGACTGAAGACCGTATCGGTGCCATCAACGCCTACCGTTGCGGGCGGTCATGTGTCCTATGCGGCGGTGGCGTCTGTGTCTGCCGCTCCTGCGGTTGCTCCGAGGGCACGACAGGCGGCTAAAGCAACAGCCAAGACAAGTGCACCGAGGTCAGGGCCCAAAACGGCGGCCAAGCCTAGAGCGGAATTCCCTCCGCTCTCTACTCCAGCCGCTGTACCTGGCACCTCCACGCCTGCTCCCCCCATGTCTGCCCCTTCCACAGATGGTTGGCAGATAGTCGGGGGGACTAAGAAGTCCCGAAAGCGGGGTAAAAAGGCTGCTCAAAAAGCAGCCTCTACCCTGCAGTCACAGTCGGTGGCAGTGGCCACTACGAAGAGGCCGCGCAAGCTGCAGGTACCCAAAACCGCGGCGGTAGTGGTCACCGTGTCACCGGAAGCGGTTAACGGCGGACTGTCTTACGCGGCCATCTTCCAGAGGGCCCGGGCTAGTCTCGCCAATGACATCGGGACGGATGGAGTCAGGTTGCGCCTCGCTCAGACGGGAGCTCGAGTCCTCGAGTTCCCGGGAGCCGAAGGCGCAAAGACTGCAGATGCCTTTGCCGAGAAGTTGCGGGGCATGTTTGCGGCCACGGATGGTGTTAAGATCGCCAGGCCTACTAAGTGTGCAGAGTTGCGCATTTCGGGCCTGGACGACTCTATAACGGCCGAAGATGTCCGCGTTGCAATAAGAGAGAAGACAGAGTGCAACGTGGACAACATTAGGGTCGGCACCATCCGCCCCGGTCCAGGAGGGCTTGGCGCGGTGTGGATCAGCTGTCCCGTAGCGTCAGCCAAAATTTTAGGCGACGCCGGTAGATTGCTCATTGATCTCGTCAGCGCTAGGATCACAGTCCTGGCGGCGAGACCGATGAGGTGTTTTAAGTGTCTGGCATCGGGACACACACGCGCCAAGTGTGTTAGCTGTTTCGACTGTAGCGGACTATGTTTCCGCTGCGGTCGACCGGGGCACAAGGCGGCAGAATGCTCTGCCGCCCCACACTGCCCAGCGTGTGCTGCGGGTAACAAGCCCGCCGATCATCAGATTGGGCAGAGAGGCTGTAAACCTCCCTACAATTCTCGGCAAGCGTCGGGGGCTAGCCAATCGACCCAGGCTGCCTCTGATGTCGTTCGCATGTCGGCATCGTTGCCCATGGAGGAGGTTGTAGAGACGGTCGAGTAATGGCCCAAGTCTCCAACCTCCTGGTCCAGACGAACCTGAACCACTGTGCCGCGGCGCAGGACCTTTTCCTGCAAACCATGGCACAGTGGTCGATCGGTGTTGCCGTAGCCGCGGAACCCTATTATGTTCCTCCCCGTCCAAACTGGTTGGGTGACCGGGACGGTTCCGTGGCAGTCGTCGGCTCCACGGCGGCTCATTCCCCGCCCTTGTCGCTAAGAGACAAGGGCACTGGATATGTTGCTGCCGAGTGGGGGGGGATCACTGTGTATGGTGTATACTTCTCCCCCAACCGGAGTTTGAACGACTTCGAGGTTTTCCTTAACAACTTGGAAATCTCGATGCGGCGTCTAACGTCTGGGCACGTCTTAGTGCTGGGGGACTTCAACGCAAAGTCCATTGCGTGGGGTTCCCCCAGGACGGACGCTAGGGGCGAGGCCGTAGAGGAGTGGGCGGCCTCGGTGGGCCTCTGTTTACTAAACAGGGGCTCCACCAACACGTGCGTGCGACAGCAGGGAGGGTCGATAGTGGACCTTTCGTTCGCTACCCCTGCCCTCGCCGCACGAGTAAGGAACTGGCGTGTCCTGGAAGAGGTTGAGACGCTCTCGGACCATCTTTATATCCGATTTGAGCTCTCCCGATCCCAGGACGCCAGTAGGGGTCACGCGGCGCGGCGTTCTTCTCGCTTTCCGCGGTGGGCTGTAGCCAAATTAAATAGGGACTTACTAGAGGAGGCGGCCATTATTCACTCTTGGCTGTCTCCGCAGGCCCCGACCGAGGAGGTCGACATGGGGGCTGGTCGCTTCTGCGAAGCGATTACACAAATCTGTGATGCGGCCATGCCCCGCATCCGAGGTTGCCGGCCTCCACGGAAGGAGGTTTACTGGTGGTCCCAGGAGTTGGCGGACCTCCGCGCGGCCTGTACTCGTGCCCGGAGGTCCTACACCCGTAGTCGGCGGCGACACCGCGAAGAAGGCGGGGAGGACCAGCTTCATGAGGAGTACCGAGAGGCGCGGAAAACTCTGAAGCTGGCCATAAGCCGCGCCAAAGAAATTAAGAGAAAGGAGATGCTGGAGGGTCTCGATCGTGATCCCTGGGGTCGCCCTTATCGTGCGGCGCGACAGAAGCTCCGCACGTCGGGCCCCCCCCTTACAGAGACACTCCAGCCCAGCTTCCTGCGGGAAGTGGTCGAGGGCCTTTTCCCGCAGCGGGTGGAGCACACACACCCGTCGATGGCCTTCATGGTCGGAGACGACGGGGGGAACGAGGACGATGTTCCGCCCCTCAGGGAATCGGAGGTAGGGGCGGTTGTTCTACGGATCCGCTCTAAGAACACCGCCCCCGGGCCGGACGGGATACCTGCCCGAGTGCTGGCCCGAGCCCTCGAACACATGTCGGACCGCCTCAGGGAGGTCCTGAACGCTAGCTTGGCGTCCGGACGCTTCCCTGAGTGCTGGAAAAGCGGGAAGCTGGTCCTATTGAGGAAGCCGGGACGGCCAGCCGAATCGGTAGCGGCCTATAGGCCCATCGTGCTGCTGGACGAGGCGGGTAAACTGTTTGAGAGGATACTCTCTGCCCGCATCGTCCGGCACCTCCGCGAGGTGGGCCCCGATCTGTCGGACGCCCAATTCGGTTTTCGGGCGGGGCGTTCGACGGTCGATGCCGTGCTGCGCCTGAGGGCCGTAACCGAAGAGGCGGTGAGCTGTGGCGGCGTGCTGTTGGCGGTGTCGTTGGACATCGCCAACGCATTCAATAGTCTGCCATTTAGCTGCATCAGGGAAGCACTCCACTACCACGGGGTGCCAAAGTACCTGAGGCGGCTTGTGGCAGACTATCTTGAGGAGCGTACCGTCATGTACGAGGACCGAGACGGTGTTCTAAGGCGGCGGCTCATGTCGTGCGGTGTTCCGCAGGGGTCTGTCCTCGGACCACTCCTGTGGAACATGGGATACGACTGGGCCCTTCGAGGTCGTCTTCCCCCCGGGCTGGGCGTACTTTGTTAAGCAGATGACACATTGGTCACGGCCCGGGGGATGAACTTTCAAGAGGCGGCGCGCCTGGCCACCAACGGTGTCTCACTGGTGGTCGGGCGAATTGAGGCGCTGGGTTTGCGGGTGGCCCTGGACAAGACGGAAGCCCTTTTGTTCCATGGGCCCCGTCGTGGTCCACCCTCCGGCGCCTCCATCGTGGTCAATTCGGTCCTCGTACCGGTTCAGGCCCAGATGAAGTATCTGGGCCTGATCCTCGACGGCAGGTGGCTCTTCGACGAGCACTTCCGACAGCTTTCTCCAAAGCTGGTCGGCGCTGCTTCTGCCCTTGGGCGACTTTTGCCCAACCTGGGTGGAGCTAGCGTCGCGACGAGACGGCTATACACGGGGGTTGTCCGGTCAATGGCGCTGTATGGTGCACCGGTGTGGGCGGCGGCTCTGACCGCCCAGAATAGGGCTCGCCTCTGGCGCCCTCAGAGGATATTGGCGGTTAGAGCCATACGTGGTTACCGCACCGTATCGACGGAGGCGGCGTGCGCCTTGGCCGGAACTCCCCCGTGGGATTTGGAGGCGGAAGTGCTCGCCGAAGTTTATCGGCGGACGGCTGACTTCCGGGCGCGTAACGGCATACGGCCCCCGCCCGAAGAGATACGCGAGTGGCGAGAGGCCGCTCGTCGAGCCACAATGGCTCGTTGGTCGTCCCGGCTGGAGGCTCCACGTGCTGGTTTTGCCGCCGTGGAGGCTCTCCAGCCGGTCATCGCCGAGTGGGCGGGGCGGCAGCACGGGACCCTTTCCTTCCGACTGACGCAGGTCCTTTCCGGGCACGGTTGCTTCGGCAAGTATCTGCACTCGGTCGCCAGGAGGGAATTGAGTCCCGCCTGTCACCACTGCGACTGCAGTGAGGACTCGGCTCAGCACACGCTAGCGGTTTGTTCCGCTTGGGCGGCGCAGCGTGGGGTCCTCACTGCAGTTATTGGAGGAGATCTCTCGCTACCGGCCGTCATACGCTCCATGGCCGGTAGCGACAGTTGTTTTACCGCGGTCGCAACCTTCTGCGAAGACGTAATTTCGCGGAAGGAGGCGGCGGAGAAGGCCCGGGAGGACGATATCCACTCGGACCCAATTCGCCGCCGGCGAGCCGGGCGGCGGAGACGCGCATACCAGCGCCTCATGCCGCCTTGAGTGTGGCCGCGGATGGACGGGACGGGTTTTCCCCTCCATCCGCTATAGTGGCCAGCCGCGTGGAGGTGACGTGTGCGTGTGCCGGACGTCACCTAAATGGAGAGTTTATCCGCAGATGGCGCCCGCGAAAGCGGGCAGGCGCTAGGAGGGATTAGGATGTCGTAATAACAGCTGTTCCCGAATCCCTCCTCTCTCAGGCGCAGAGTGGCACACCGTGTGGTTTTAGTCGGTCCGATTCCGACACACCGCCCCGCCGTAAACCCCGGTGGGGTGACGGCCCGTGGGGGTTTCCACACGTTAAAAAAAAAAAAAAAAAAAATGGTAACCAAATGTAAACATGACATACTTATATATTTCTTAATAAAAACTGACTTCTTTGCTTCACTTGTGGACATAGCTTAGAAAGATATAGTGACTTCCACGTACAGTGCAAGCGTAAGACTACAGCGCCATCTACCGAAGACACGCCGATCTACGGAATAACTACTAATCCTGTATCGCGATTGTAAAATTCTCGCGCTGATTAGAATATACACAACTCCCCAACATTAACCGTTGGGCCACAGCCCGCCAGGCATGATCACCTCGCTTAGTCGGAGGATCTTCCCTTTGTGTTGGTGAGATATAACATCCGCTTCTCTACAAAGATTTTCACATAATATACCACGCTGGCCAGATGGATTGGTATAGTTTCAATACCCACGCCACGGGATGAGTAGTAGTGCCAACACTACTTATTCTTAATCTATCACCACACGGACAACACTCCGTATTCTTAATTCATCACTACACAGACATATCACTAAATACAAATAGATTATAGATTAATTACATAAATATTAAACGGCCTTGTGGTATAATAGTTGTCCTGCTCACACCTAACCACTATTTGCTCAGATTGCTGAGACAGAACGTTAGCAGTGAGGGTCGCTTGCCACTGAACCAACAGGCCCATCATAAGCTTTAAGTATAGGGTGAGCCACGAACTAGTTAACATTTAAAAAAAACGTGTAAAAAAAACAATTTGATATATTATAAAAATTGTTTATTTACAAGAAAGTTAATTAGTTGACATTTATTTTTAAAAATTACATCGTGTAAATGACTTCGTTAATTTTTCCTTTTAGTTGACGTAGTGTATTTGGTTTATTGATGGAAACACGATTCTTCAAATAACCCCATAAAAAGAACTCCGCTTTAGATAGATCTGGACTTCTGAATGGCCATGAAATGTCACCTCGTCTGGAAATCAGTTTTTTCGGAAAGATATCTTGGACCATCGACAAGGAGTCATTGGATATGTAACAGTTGGCTCCATCTCGTTGAAAGCATCGGTCTCAAGAACTCCCGTAACATGTTTACGCGGGATGTTAGATTCAAATGTTAACGAATTCGTGGCCCACCTCATACTAAAAAAACAAAAAATATAGATTGTTATTGCCTCTTTATATTTCAATTTCCCAAGTACGGTGATGTCTTAGTATCGCATGCTTGAATGTCCAATCCGCTGTCCGAATATCAAGTAGCAACTGCTATCGTATATACGGGAACGTTTGAACCAGTAAACAATTGACTACATGAAATATTCATTTAATACTTTTATTATTTAGAAATTATACCAACTGGTTCCCGCAGTTTTACTTGTGTTTATGACTTCAGCGCCACGCCACGAGTTTGAAGTATGATATTACTTAGAGCTACAACTTTTCTCAAATAACATTTTATTTAAAATAATTATATGAATTTGATAGTTTTACTGTACACTGTATCATCACAAACAATCTATCGTAATCTATCTCTGGACATAGGACTATTTATTGCAGCTCTTCAATATACTTTCAGCTACCCGCATTCAGCTACAAAAAAAAATGTTGGTAGAACAGTTCGTTATATTTGCATTGATTTGTGTAATTTATGTATTTACTCAGTGCAATAAAACCATAGTCTAATCTAGAGTTATAGCCCTATTATAACGATAACATGACGTCAACAGCCTTTTACAATCTACAAAGTACCTTCTGTATTTTCAATCTCTTAACATATATCGATATCAACCACCTTAACCAAGATGCAAGAGTGTCACGTCAGTTCTCTTTCTACAATCACTAGCACCCTAATATTTCATTTTGAACACGAGGCTTAGCGTTGAGATGACGCCATTCCCATTCATTTGCTATTTTGCTAATAACGTCTAGGTTTGTAGAATGCCAACTTTGCTAGGAGGGCTATTTTTTTGTATAAATTGCCGAAAAATTTATTAATATAAGTAATGCAGATATCCATCCTTACCAATGCTTTTATTTCAAAATCACATTTTCTTGTATTCCTACCATTTAATATTCAGATCAAATTCACTCAACGACTGTGTAAAGTGATGTGTGGCATAACATATTAATACTTTGTCACAAGGATATAACATACGCCTACGTGTACACCACCATTTAAACTGTTTTAAGCAGAAATTGTCTTAGTAGCTGTCAAGTTTAATAGCAGTCAAGAAGGATTTTAAAGATAGGAACGGGACACCGTGGTCTGCACAGAGGAGGGGGTCATCTGTAAGTGGTAAACGATCCGAGTCCCATTGGGGTATTCATTTTCTAGGCTACACATGGGTCCCCGACGACTGGTGCCTGAACCTGACTGCGGTTCAGTCAGGTCGACATAACAAACAAAAGGCATATTAATTAATTAATTATTAATTAATTATAAATTTTATTACTATTTCATTCACCAGAATGGTATCATTTGATACTTATTCGACTAGTGGGTGCAAGGTATAATGACGTCAATGAATGCTGGTTGAGGATTGGCTCGCTCTCTGTCACCTTGGCTTAGGTTTGCCCACGCGCATATAAAGTTATTTATATTGAATTTTTGCTTTATAGTAGTGTTATGAAACCCGATTCTGCTCATGGTTTACTTATTATCGACTATTTCTAACAGAAAAATGTTTTTAAAGCAGATTAAACTTACTCTAAATACGTTGTTTAGAAGCGGCATACATAGATGGCGTATCTCAAAATTGCCGAATCGCGATATAGTTTGTTTGACATGGCAGTTTAAATAGACCAGAAATATATCGTTCGTTAGGCTTTCAAGGCACATATGTTAGTTTTTATATTCAATATCAGTACAGTACACATTGCTTTATAGTGTGATACGGTAATTTTATTCGAACTACCTAAAGTGACGCGACAATGGTATTAAAATGCGCCCTGTGTACACATGTATGTTTATAGATTTCTTACGTTATTTGTTTCCATTCGCAGACATCATGATACTGTGTGTTTGTATATTTATTATTTCGTCACGCTTAAACAGCTGGCTCAATCTTGGTAAAATTTGGTAAAGAGGTAATTGCTACTCTGAATAATGATGAGTACATGGCAAACCACACCTGCTATATTATCACAATGTCTAATGCAGTTTCATTTCAAAAACAATGATTACTGGTTTATCTTTTGCACGTGCAAAACTACGCAACTTTTGTTGTACCAGAAGAAAAATATTTGAAAAACGAAACAAAAAATGTTACAAATAAGTATAAACCAAACGAGGTTGACTTTATCAGTTTTCTATTCGTCATGCTTATCTTTAAAATATTAAAATCCTCCCATAAATTTCAATTAAAAACTAATTCGATGCCACGATCGATTTAAATCCAAAATCGATTCATTGAACATTAATTTATTATAGTAGTCAGACAGACAGTACACGAATATAGAAAGGCTATTATATCAAGTTTGTCATCATGTAGGAAGCGGTTGAGTATTTCATTGTGTCAAGTAGCTGTTTATGGACTTGTACCAGGATCTTGTAGAGATGCAAACTCGCTTATATTTCTTAAAGCCTTTTTTGTTGCTTTAAGGTCATTGTTTCGTGAGAGAACTCACAAGAGTGAGATTGATTTGACGATGAGATTTAGAGAATAGATATAAATGTGTCACAGTGAAGTGTTACGGGATACAACCACACTTCGCTGTGACACTTTGAAATTGCTTTAAGAAATGAAGAAATGAGAAACTAAATTGACGTGAAATATAGATGAAAACTCTTTTTGAAATGTGTTGCATATTATCTCAAAATTTGAGTTCAATCAGTGCAGAGATTTTTGAGTTTTTGAAGCCAACTTAACATTTTTAAATATACAGATACGATTTTATACATTTAAAAAAAAAAGAATGTTTTACAGTGATCAATGAAAATAGTTCAAAGAAACTTGTATAAAAAGCGAAAACAGTTCAGAAGTCTATTTTTCCGCAAGTGAAGAGTTATTTTCGACTTCCAGTACTCTAGGCTTCATTGCTCTGTCCAGGGGCTCAACGTGTCTGACCGGCCAAGCTACTACTACAGTACTTAAAGATGGGTCAACAGCCTCAATTTTCTATTTGGTCCATTTCCATGCCATTTCGGTAAGATATGCTTTTATACTTTTATGAATGAAAGAAGATATGGCTGAACTGATACAGGAGAGTAAACAAAGTCAATATCCTACCCCAAATAAATTTAGGAAAAGAACAAACAGTTTAAAGGGTCGGCAACGCGCACGTGATGCCCCTGGTGCCGCAGGCGTTCATAGGCTGCGGTAACCGCTTACCATCAGGCGGGCCGTATGCTTGTTTGCCACAGTCGTGGCATAAAAAAAAAAAAAAAAAAACTATGGTGATACACGACTAGTTTCTGAGCTGACCCATATTAATAATCAACTCACGCATGTTACACACGGCCATTTGCTTGTCAGAGCCTGTACAATGATAATCTGACTGTTGACAAACAAACTGTATTTCTAAATACGTATAACCAAGAATTGTCCTAATCGTCACACAACTGTGCGTTCTAGTTATAATGGTATTAGCATCAAGATAATTTACCACTATTCTACCTAGCCCGTAAATATTAAAAGATTGCTCCATTGTAATTAAATTTGTCCAGTCATTAAGTTACCTTCTTCCATCGACTTTTTTTTCTCTAAGTTAGGATCGCCTTAAGTCTACTACGATACGGCTGAACTTCGATTTTTTAGGCAGAACGACGGCCATCAATTCGAAAAAATCTAAAGCTATCAAAATCCGTGTGATGTCGGATTAAGAATACGATGTGCTCCATTCCTATCCCTTCCGTGGGAGTCTTAGGCGACTAAGGAAATAAATTATTCAGACACTAATACTGTAAAAACAAGGAAAACTTAATACAAATCGTATTCCTACTCGTCAGGCGTATGTTGTGTCTAAAATCTTCTTTCTAAAGAGACGCCTAAGTCCAACAGTCGACTTTGATAGGCTGTGAATGGGACTACCATCAGACCTCCACACGTCAAGTACCTACTCGGCGATATCAAGGTTCTATAGGAAGTCGTTTAGTTACCATAGGCTAATAAAAATCAACGTCAGTAAATACATGCGTTTAGTAAAATTGTTGCTACACATAATTTTAGTATGCGATAAACCCCATTCCATAACTTCACTGATAATTGCATTACGTATGTGAGTTTTATCAAACTCACTGGTAAACGTAGACAAATTAAAAATGATATATTATTATTGTTTTGTCATAGAATGTTATCTCATATTTAACATTTGAGACTCCTTTTCTTTTTCCTTAATTAAGATCCTGCCAAAGTGACTCTACTCTGCCTGATGGAAAGCATGAATAGAATCCAAGAGTTGTGGTCACCATACTTATTACAAATGCAGACAATGCAGTATGGTGACCCACACTACGGCGGCCTTATGAGATGCTTTTTCACACCCCGCTTGGGGACGTAAAAGGCATGACAGTCATCGTGACAGTGTAAGGTTTACTCAGTTACCACGATAACTGTCACCCCTGCATCAATCCTTCGTATTTCGGAGAGTTCTTTATGCCATCGGTCCCGGTTGACATATCAACATCTGTAGCAGTCGTTCGGGTATTTGGAGTCTCAGAAAGTCTGACAGTAGTCTATTAATAGGACTTGGATGTCGTCTAGAACTTAACACTGGAAACTGACTCCAACCTAGTTAGAGTAAAGGCTCGTGAAATGAAAACCATAAACATGCCAGAGGGGTTCAAGGGATTGCACTTGAACCCCCTGTCAGAAAAGAAAACACGTAGAAAAGTACATATTTTTAACTTATTTCATAAAAAAATCGATTTCATAAGTGAAGTCCTAGTATAATTCTATATTTTATGTTAGTTATACAATAGTATGCGTGGATGTAGATGCGCTCCTCCTAAAATAATTCTGGCGACATTCGCGACCATAAACATAAAAAAAATACTCTTGTGAAAAGAACTTAAATCACCTTCAAACTTCAATAAATATGAAATTTTAAGTACTGTGATATTGGATTCAATATGAACAAAATATAGATATTTTTTGATCTACAATATATTACAACCATTTCAAATTTAATTACACTTAACCTACAGCTTATTGCCTTAAACACAAAGTTCAAATTTGCCTGTGGAATTAAAACAAGTCGTGAACAGATATTAAAACGAATTTTCTCCATTCAGTATTGTGTTTAACGTAAGGTTGAAATTACTGAAGGCAGTTATGCTTTGGTCATAAATAAATATTGTATTAATGTGTGGGTGAAGCAAGGTGACATTGTGACGTCAGCATAACCTGCGCGAACGCATTGCTTTATTACAATTCGATCATGTTATTGTCATTATTGTCTTTACCGTTGAGGTTTTAGTACCTATTGTAATAGTTCGTGGTATTTTTCTTTACGTTCTTAAAATATAAATAGGTACAAGGAACAGTAGACGAAAAGTACCTAATCTTTTCTTTTCGTCTGTCGTAAAAGGCAACTAAGGGAAAAAAGTATACAAGACAACATTATTACAAAGAGAAGGAAAACTTGAAACAAACCCTCTTTCTTTTTTCTGTTTTTTTTTAATTTAATTTTGTTTTAAATTTTTTTTTAATTAAGAATTACTCCGTGTGGTGACAGATTAAGAATACATAGTGTTACCACTCCTATTCATCCCGTGGGTGTCGTAAAAGGTGACTAAGGGAACAAAGTATACAAGACAACATCATTACAAAGAGAAGGAAAACTTGCAACAAACCCTATTCCAACCCGTCTGGCCATGTTTCTTAAAAAGGCTATACCCACATTTTTTTAAAGACAATGCCCGCACTAGGAGTTTTACTCCTGTATCACGGAAGACTCTACAAAAACACAAAAAATGGACACAAAAACACCAAGACTTAGAACAACAATTTGGGGATGACACAAAGTGTTTTTCCATGTGGTAGTGAACGACGTGGCGACAGCTTAAATCACTACGACACTAAAATACACAGTTATTAATCCACTAACCACCCATACAATAGATACAAGTTTACAAATCCCGCCCGCCTCAACGGTAGTCCGAAGTGGGCAGAGAGAGATAGCGTTCTCGCACCCTTTTCACATTTGTCAGGGCTTTACGAAACGCATACGAGCTTCTTTATCTATAAAGTCAAATTTACAGCATCTGCAGCATCTAAACATATGATAAGTAATTACTAGCTATGCCCGGCCATGCTTCGCTCCGGCACACTATAGCTACATGGATGTGAAATGAGGAACAAGTTCTCTTTTTTGCATGTTTAACATGAAGAGCCAGCATCCGTGTTGTCGTGTTTCGTTGGTGAGTGTGAGACCGGAGGCCCATTGATGCAGGGGTGACAGTTATCGTAGTAACTGTGTAAGCTTTACACTGTCACGATGACTGTCATGCCTTTTACGTCCCCAAGTGGGGTGTGAAAAAGCATCTCACAAGGCCGCCATAGTGTGGGTCACCATACTGCATTGTTTGCATTTATAATGAGTATAGGACCACAACTCTTGGGTTCTATTCATGCTTTCCATCAGGCAGAGTAGTCTGGCGGGCTTTTAATATAGAAAAAGAAATGTTGTGCGTACATCGTGTCGTATCGTAATTGGTGCAGAACTTCTTGAATTTTTAAAAGCGTATACAAGCTCATTTAAGACTTCAGACTTTAATAATCTATTGCTGGACATAGACTTCTTCTTAGAAAGGAGGTTTTGGAATACTATACCACACTGGCCAGACAGGTTGAAACAGGGTTTGTTTCAAGTTTTTACTTGTCTTTGAAACGCCGTTGGCTTACGTAATTTTCTACCTTAGTAGTAGTTTTTTTTGTTGACGTAGCGGAAAATCCCTTCAGATCTCCTGCTCCTTGGAGTGCAGGAGTCAGGAGTATGTGGTGATCCCACTAAAAACCGCCCCGACGGCCGGCACTCTACTCTGGGGGGGGGGGACTACCCGGACCCTCAAAGTAACACCATGCCCCATTAGACCCTAAGCCGGGGAAAAAATATTTCTTTCCCATTCTTACGACACCTGCGGAATAAATAAAGCTGGTAACACTTCGTATTCTTAATCTGTCATCATACAGACGCCCATCGAGAAATGTTATAAGACAACTTACACGTGAAAAATGTTTCAAGAACAGAAAAAAAAACTATTTCTTTTGAGACGAGACGTTGTTGCGCGGACCTATAAAGTGGCAATGTTTCCATAGTTCACATTCAATGCGGCAGGTGGCGCTTATCTGTAAGCAACGAGTTCATGCGTGGGCTACACAATGGCTGACATCCTGTATCTTATTGCCTAAGAAGGCATTTTGCCATAGTTAGCATACAAAGTGTATGTATTAAATTAAAATCGGCGTTCTGATGCGGTTATGATGGAGAGCCAAGGAGAAAATGGATACTGCGTTTTAAATATATAAATAATAATAATAAATAAAACTTTCGGACATTTATGTCATGCCTTTTACGTCCCCAAGCGGGGTGTGAAACAGCATCTCACAAGGCCGCTATAGTGTGGGTCATCATACTGCATTGTCAGCATTTGTAATGAGTATGGTGACCACAACTCTTGGGTTCTATACATGCTTTCCATCAGGCAGAGTAGAGTAACTTTGGTAGGTTCTTAAGACAGATAGATACACAACGCCATCTAGTTTCAAACTAAGCAGAGCTTGTGCTGTGATAACTAGACTGACTGATAGAATACTTATATCCTTTTTTTTGTAAATAGATTCATAGAAAACACCCAAACTTCGAAACAAATATTTGCAGATCATACAAACATTAGGCCCGGGAATTGAAGACCTCAAGCACAGCAGTCGTAATTACTACCGCTGCGCCACCGAGGCAGTTAAGTTGAGTTACATATGTATATACTCGTATTTTTTTTTAATTAGCCACCAAAGTGACTCTACTCTGCCTGATGGAAAGCATGAATAAAATCCAAGAGTGGTGGTCGCCATACTCTTTGCGACTGCAGACTATTCAGTATGACGACCCACACTATGACGGCACTATATCTTCTGTTAATAAATGCTTATTTATTCGTAGGAGAATCTTGTTTAGGCTTATTTGGACCGTTTCCACTAAAGAGATACCACTGTTAAATAGATAACCCATGTTGCGAAATATATTCGCTGCTTTTCACTAAGAGATGGAGATTACCACTTAGCAAATGACCCTACCTCCCTACTTCTCGTTCAGAAAGAGGGGACTCTAAGACCGCCAACACACCTCGTGACGGTAACGTGAGCGCTGGTATCCTCATACCGGAGACCGGAGGCCCATTGATGCAGGGGTGACAGTTATCGTGGTAACTGTGAAAGCCTTACACTGACACGATGACTGTCATGCCTTTTACGTCCCTAAGAGGGGTGTGAAAAAGCATCTCACTAGGTCGCCATAGTGTTGATCACCATACTGCGTTGTCTCCATTTGCAATAAGTATGGTGACCACAACTCTTGGATTCTATTCATGCTTTCTATCAGGCAGAGTAGAGTCACTTTGGTAGGCTATTAATATAAAAAAAAAATCAAATAAACTACCTGCTTGTATGTCCACCTTTATGTTATTATTTACATTCTATGGACTAATAGCACTTCAGTAGGTTATCTTAAGCTATTAACTTGTAACATACAGTCAATTATTAATCTTCCGAACAGGTCTTAACACAGCTAATTACCAGTTCATTCATAGCCACCATTTCAATCACTATAATATACAATGACATGTGTCAATCTGACAAACAATGGCACTCATGCATGCGTATGCTATCGCGCCATTTAAATATTACACGACCTGCACTGAGCGGAATAATAATTACATCTGATAATAGCTCGTAAACCCAATGATTGCATACAAGGCCTAGTGTGAGTTTATTTTACATCAACTCGCTCTCGACGGCGAGCGCGTTCGGCGTTGCGATTGGTGAGGATTAGAGTGCGGACCGATCACATCGCCGAACGCAGACACCGTGACGTTTGATTAGATGTGATGTAAACTCACGCTAACCTCTCAGACGTGATGGATTGGAATTAACTCAAACACAGTTAACGGAATTCGTCTCGAAATAACTTTTACGGAATTCGGCATGTGTTTATAGCCTAGTTGGGAATTAAGTACATGGTTGGAATGTGAATTGCGTGTGTGGTAATAGTTGCAATGGACGTTTATGCACTTCTTTAGAAACTTTACGTTTTATAGGTTTTTCGTGTCGAAACTGTATTTACTGAACCAAGTAATAACCGGTAAAACTGTAAATATTGCATTATTGTTAGATCGATTAAATTTTATGAGAATTTTTAGTATTCTGTTGTTACTATTTTTCAAGATTGAAATCCTTTTGGGTTAATGGTGAGTCAGTGGTTCTGACTGCAAGCTACGAGACAGGTTCGATGCCCATCTAGGGCAAATAATAGTATGATGAGTACAGTCATTTGTTTTGTGTTTGGGTATAATTTATTTATATTTTTTCCATACTTTAAAAGTATTTGAGTACATATGTTTTGACAGCAAAATGGAAAGAAAGACATATGTAAAGTGTAGTCCTCTATGTACAAGTTTACTTATGTAGGGATTTTTTTATTTAAAAGACTACGCCCGCACTAGGAATAAGTCCTGTGTCACGGGGGACTTTACAAACATACAAGAAAAGGACACAAAAAACACCCAGACTCAGAACAACAATTTGTGGATCACACAAACAATTATCCCATGTGGTGTTTGAACCCACTACACTCAGCGCAGTAGAGAGATGCGTGGCGACCGCTTAGAGCACTAGGCCAACCGTGCAGTCAAGAAACAGAACTGAGAGAAACAGTCATTGATAATGTAACCTCAGTGCGCGTCTCTTACAAATTTCTACCCGACCCTAAGGTTGATTGGAAGAGAATGCCTTCGGCATTAAATCCACCGATATACAAAGTGCATAAAGTCAAAATAAATAAATAAACTTAATACGACAAGTTTTCAATTTAATCCATTTCAAAATGACAAGTTAAATTATTAAAATTATGCATTGGTTTGACCATATGCAATGTGTTTGATAGACGTGACCTTTGCACGTCGTCAAAAAATAATCGAACTGTATTTTACATGTCTTTGCGGATATTTATCTTGAGTATAATTGGCGGTAAATTAATCTCGTTCTAATTTTAAAGTTACTGTAGTAGTTTTTTTAGTAATAAAACTTGAAATGTCCAATATACGGTTAATTTGGATAAGTTATTTCAATAAATTTCATAACAATTTTACTCTATCAAGACCCTTCGGCTGTTATGTTTTAGGGATTTTTTTTAAGAGCTAGCCAAAATGACTCTACCTTGCTTTATCATGCCTCGCTTGGGGACGTAAAAGGCACCATGCGGCATTACCACGATAACTGTCACCCCTGCATCAATGGGCCTCCGGTCTCGCTCTCAACAACGAAACAGGACAGAATAAATGCTGTCCTTAGGTTGGTCTGCTGTGAGAGGGTAGTACAGCCCTGGATAGCCGGCTCGTTCGTACTGAAATTAGCGTGATACTACTACATTCGTTATTTTATTTAGCTGGGATAAGTTAAGTGCATTCTGTTCAGGTAATGATGTATGCCTATGTTACTTTCCCCTTAAATTTTCTATGAAGTTTTGAAAAATACAGTAAGTATCTCTTTCTAAGAATAGTAATAGAATTGTAATAGTTATAAAATGCAGTTGCCTAATGAACTAACAAATTACAATTTTATAAAATAATGTTTTTTTAAATTTTACTACTTTTGCAATTCTCGTAACATTTTTGAAAAATTGTGTGTACATTCGTAATCTTACATGCACATAAATGTTACTAATAAATTACGAGGTAGACCCCATTACTAACAATTTATTCATTTCTAAAATTTATTACACAAACATTATTAGCACTAGAATCTTTATATTTCATATAAAAACACGATAAAATATATAAATTATGCATCATTGCCATCTTCCGTAACATGACATCACTGATTAATACTGTAAAAACACAACACTAGAACAAATTAATCACACCTGCCAGCAGTATACTGTTGTAGGACGAACCAAGACACTCTTGGGGAGGACATTTTAAAAGCCCAAAGTACATAAATGGTATCGTTTCCTCTCAACACCCACTGTTATCACATCACACATTTCCTACTGACTCACAAGTTCCCACAACACTGGCGTGTAGGAGACCAGCTGACTCATTATATTTTTTATGACATAAAACGTGTTAATTAATACTGAGTCGAATAGCACTGAATACTAATTCTATTCTTTTAAATTTTTAACAACAGTCACCATTCTGTTATGGAAGAAAAATAATATAAATAATTAACCTTTTAAAAGGAATCGTCAGTTCAGTGCATCAGGGTCGTTATGATCATAAAACATCATGACCACTTACAGGAAATGGAAACTTCAAATTTAAAAAGGACCAAACATGATAAAAATAAAAAAAAGTACAAATTGATTTATAAAAAAAAATGTGACATAACGTTAATAAACATAAAAATAGTCGAATTGATAACGTTATATCACTTCTTTTAGAAATGAAACGAAACCCTTGACCAAATAGTGATATTTTGAGCGAAATGTCAATAATTTTGTTTACACAATAGTAATACTCGTATCTATCAGTTAATGTAAGATGAAAAGAGGACGATCAACGACATAAATAGTTACAACATTAAGGTACTATTTGAGTAATTACATAATTGTATTTTACAATCTCATTAATTCATTGACATAATTAATTTACATAAAAATCATGATGACTCCTATTGACCATCACACACATAGCGTGACTCAATCGATTCGATAAAGAACTGCAATGAGGAAGAATCGATATTCAAAATAAATAATTTCATATAGTCACCGTAACCTTGACACTAGACTGACAGGTATGTCACGAGTTAATAATTAGAATTAGTTATTAATTTCGATACCACCTTACAAGGTCAATGCGTTCAGATGATTAAGTTTCACTTTTAATGTCAACCTTAATTGTTAAACTTTAGAGTTGATTTTTATTTGTATTGTTGAGAGAATGACACATGTGACAATACTGACAGCCTTGCCTTGTGTGTAGGCTGAGCTTGCGGTCAGTGTTGTCTAACTAGTTGAGAAAATTCTAAATTATATATATCTATTATTAACTGTGTTTATTTACTATAACCTATGTTACTGTGGTTTTTTTTATTTGTTTTTTTAAAAGATTACTGCAACTTTAGTATCATAGAGGACTTAAAAATATACATAAAACTGATACAAAGAAGATCCAGACTCAGAATAATCTAATTTGTGGGTCACACAAAGTCTAGTCCCATGCAGGGATCGAATCCACCACATTTAGTACAATAGAAACCATTACATCATCATTACTGTCTTTCATGAACATGTATTGATTGAACAAAGACAATTATAAAAAAACAGAGGGTTCCCATCTAGAAATTAGGGCCCCTTTTTTTGAGAAAACCCCCTCGGGCCGTCCCCCACCGGGGTTTACGCCGGTTTGGTATGTCGGATTGGGACCGACTAAAACCACACAGTGTGCAGTGGCACACTGCAGAGTGCTGCGCCTGACATAGAAGGGATCCGGGAACAGCTGCTATAACGACATCCAGACCAGAACTTAGGGCCCCAAGTCAACCTTACCTGCTGATCGACGGACGAGGTTCTAGCAAACAAAACATCCCGATTAGCGGCAACAGGCTGGCCACCTATTACGTGGGACCAAATCAATGATGAAAAGTGGGCGTTTAGTATACCTCTGTCTACCCCTTCAAGGAAACGGACGTAATTTAAAGTATGCGTGTATTTTAAAAGATTAAGATCGCTAGCAGTCATCACATAAGTGTTTAAATATAAACTTAAAAAAATTACAATGCAGGTTATGTATAATTACTTAGATTTGTATTTTTTGAAATCGGAGGCCCATTGATGCAGGGGTGACAGTTATCGTGGTAACTGTGTAAACCTTACACTGTCACGATGACTGTCATGCCTTTTACGTCCCCAAGCGGGGTGTGAAAAAGCATCTCACTAGGCCGCCATAGTGTGGGTCACCATACTGCATTGTCTGCATTTGCAATGACTATGGTGACCACAACTCTTGGATTCTATTCATGCTTTCCATCAGGCAGAGTAGAGTCACTTTGGCAGGCTCTTAATATAGAAAAAAAAAATAACATTAACAGTTTTCAGCAGTCCACGGCTGGACATAGGCCTTTCCTTAGCAAGGAGAGAAGAGCCTTCCTTACTTAAAATATATTACAATACCCTTTTTTTTTACACGTGGAATGCTTTTCGCACCATACCCTCCAGAGGGACGAAGGGCGTGTATGAGACTCCCGGAAAACCGGTCTACCCACTAAACCCCGCGGTGGCATACCTCGGCAGTCGGGAGGAGCTCCAGAAACGCTTTAGCGGCTTCTAGAGTCGTCCCTGGCGTGCCTCACAAGTGAAGTACATCCCGGGCACCTCATGTCCTAGGGGCAAGACGCTGCGCCCCCTCCCCCCTCCCATATTAAAATACCTACAGTTTTGGAAAAAATTAACTAAATTTATAACTAGTCGTATTAAATTAAAACTATGTTAAAACATTTTTTTTTTCTTTGTTAAGTCTATGCGTGAGAAGATGTTGTTATCTGCGTGTTTTTGAGTTTTATTTTTAAACACAAGTCCTGACTTTAAAAAAAATAACTCATACATGTTAAAGTTTTTAACAAAGTTTAAGTAGACAAAGAAAGCATGAACCCGAAAAGAGAAAGACAATAATGAATGTAGAGATTTGTACACTTAGTTTTTTTTGGAAATAATTAACTTGTATTAGTAACTTAGTAAGAGTCATTCTTAAATAGTCGAAACGTTGAGAGCTCTTCAAGCCTTTAATTATCTTGCAGTAGACAGTAAAGTATTAAGTACCATTACTTTGTTCCGAAGTAAACGTGTGGTAGGCGATAATTTATTGCTGAACAAACTTCGTGGGATGTACAGGCGACGCCATAGATACGAACATATACGTAACTGGTTATATTCTCCTTTGATATTTTGTGGTGGAACTTGTAAAATATTTATATTTTTTATCAAGTTAAAAGGTCGAGGTCACGAGTAAATTTAAATGTTTAATGATGAGAAGAAAAAATGTGTTTAACAAGTAGTTGTTGGTTGTTTGTGAATGGAGTCTTTTTATTTGTTCTAATCTTTTTATGTTTTTTGACTTTTTTGTATTTTTTTTTTGCTTTTTTTTTATTCTGCGCCTACGAAAGTGATTTTACTCTCCCTGATGGAAAGCATGAGTACAATTCAAGAAAAAGTTTTTAAATATCGCGTTTTGATTTAATTTGTAGACATTTAAGATGCAGTTGCATCATTAATAAATGATGCAACTGCTCGTATTTATGTTCCCTTTCTTTTTTTATTTGATAAAATAAATTAAAAATAGATTTGAGGTATTAAAAGCTTTTTTTTATCAGATTTTGCCCATTATATCTGAAAAATATCTGACTTTTATATAACGTTAAATATGTATTATTTTTTTTAACACTTTTAAAATATTTACATTTAAAACACAAACAAAGATATTATAACACACATAAATCAGATAAAGATCTCGAAAGATTCAAAATTTTAAATAAATTAATAATTTACATATATAGTTTTGTCAAAATTAAAACAATTTAAATAATTTCACTTTAAATTAGTTAATTAGTTATATTTATGCCAACACGTAAATTTAAATACATAAAAATTAACATCTGCTACTTACAACTACCCATTATGTACTTAGTACTTATAAATTTTAAATTTCACGACTAATAATATAAAATAACAGACCACAAACCACAAAACATAAATCAAATCCAAAAGTAAAAAAATAAAACTATATTAAAATAATATTTTAACTGACTTTCTACAATTACATTTATTATTTATTTATTTACTTTTCCATAAATTACGCATTAGTTTAATGCTGCAAGCATTTAAATTGATGCCAAATGTATTAACTGGCTATTAAGTAGTCATTGGAAAAACAAGGATACGTTATACTTACTCAGGAGGGAGGAGCAAGTCGTTGGTAGATACGTTAGGGTTCCAAGGATTTCTTTTCTAGGGTACACCTGGTTCTCCAGCTACTAGTACCTGAGACGGCTTACGGTTTTTGGCCGGCTCGAGTCATAACCACCAGTCCGACATAACCACCAATAGGTGATATCATGATGGATTTCCACACAGGAAGAAAAGGATACATTACACTTAAACATCGCCACTGAAATGTAAATAATAAACACTAATTATTGTTTTTCTTTTGTTTAAGGTAATTATGGTGTTTTGCTGAGTTTTAAGGTATATCTTGCTCATTATTAGGACAAATCTAATTCTGATGACATACTTTTACTTGATTTACTTTAACTTTAGAAAGTATTTGGACATAAAAAAATTTTTTTCAAAACGTTATGTTCATTGAAGAAAGTTTAAAATTTTATTTTGACCATAGAAAACTATCCTACTCAAGATAAATATCATTATATGCGTTTTCCTACATCTAATGTAGGTAATGGTGTCCTGTATACACCGTTGTTGATTGAATTGCTATCTATTCGTGATAATTGTTTCTATATTTTGACTACAAGGCTGTGGTGATATATGAGCGGTTAATCTTGAGATGCTTAAACGTAATTTTTCTACGCATTAGCTATTAAATATTTGAAGTCCACAAAACATTGTTCTAATATTAAAGTAACCTATAAACTAATGCACGCAAGTTGTTTTTCTTTCTTGCTCACTGGTAAATCAAATATTTTTATCGTTGACTGTACCCGCCATATTGCGTGCGTTTACTTTATTTCATAATTATATTGGTTTTAAATTGTCGCTAAGAGTGAGGGCGTGGTTTGGATTGAGTAAAAACCCACTAAAGCGGGCCACAGAAGTGATAATGGCCTTATATAATATATCTGCCACACTGCTCGATTGCTCAAATTTTATAGAAAATAAATATGTGTATTAATGTACCGTTAATTTTATGTTATAAAAATTTGTATTTTATATGAGTGTATAGGGTTCCCACAAAGAACTTAGAGCCCCGAGTCAATCTCAGCTGCAAGTGGTGCACTTACTCTGAGGCTCTGACAAACAAAACATTCCGAATAGCGATAATAGACTCACCACCTATTACGTGGGACTAAATCCTATTATGTTCGCACGATTATTTCTTCTGTTTCTGGGTGTAATTTATCTATAATATGTTACATACATATTAGAAATATATAAGAAGGTTTATCAGTTGTTTGGTTGCCATAGCACCGGTTCTGCCTATTTTGAATTCAGACAGACGTGTGTGAGAGGTGTGAGGCTATTTACTTATTTTATTTGTAGATAGCCAGCTAAGAAAATAATAACAAACATTACATAAAATTATAACAATAGAGGTGAGAAAAAAAACTCAAACTAAACACATATTCTCGTTATTTGACATTCGGCTTATCTCCTCTCTTAACAGCTTGTCTTTCGACAAAGGCCTCCTCTTAGGGTTTCAACGTGTTTCTGTTCCTTGCTGTACGTTTCCAGTTTGGGCCAGCTACTTGTTTCAAATCATCTTTCCAATATACTTCCCATGGTTTTCTGTCCCTACTCCTATTTATGTTATGTATAGATAACCAGCTAAGAAAATAATGTTATCCATATTCTTCCACACTTTAATAATAAAACCAGTTAATAAGGCACTGGAATAAAATGGCGGGAGATATCAAAACAATCTAAATGGCACACAAGACAATTTTCGGAGAAAATGTTAACAATACGGACACAGTTTTTGCTTTAAATAATATCACGTATAAAGTAAATATTTTGTCAAGGCCACCGGCTTGACAAGAAGTCCGATCGTAGACCGAAATATGCGTAATAAAAAAATATGTTAAACACTTACCTACAAAGATTTTTTAATGTCATAAAGCAAATGATTATTTGTTTTATTCTTAACCTCATGAAAAAGAGCAAGTTCTTAATTTATCGATATATATCTTACCTTCAAACTCTGTCAATTTAAATAATTTTCCTTTTATTCAAGAGTGTAATTTTGGAGTAATTAATTCATATTTCAATGAATGAACACCAAGAACGCTGAACGACTTATGTTCTCCATGAGTATGTCATAGATGGCCTCATGTGTCACCACACGCCATCTACCATCTCATGTGACTTGAGGCCATCTATCATACTAGTAGGAGTAGGCCAGGAGAAGATAAGAATAGAACACCAGCTGGTGGTGCTGGTTTGCACATACGTTACGGCACCAGAGATTTCTTTTCTAGGTTATCTGTTTCTCTGTTTTGCTTGTTGTACTTTGTTCTCTGCTTTGAAGGACACAGAATATATAATTAGTGGAGTCGTCGATATAAATGAAGAAACCAAAAATAGAAAGTTGTTCAGCGATTTTATTAAAATCAATTTCCGCACTAGGAATAAATCCTGTGGCGCATGACACTTTACAAACATACATGATACGAAGACAAAGAACACCCAGTCAAAGAACAACTATTTGTGAATCATACAATGTGGGGATCAGACCCTTCGGTGCAGTAGGAAGCGGTGACCTCACCGCTCCAGAATTGTTAATCGGATTAAAAAACTCTTCCACTTCAATAATCCAATGCAACCAAATCATGTAACACCATAATACAATACTTAGAAGTAGAGCAGTAGAATCGACAAGAGGGTTAATAAACATCACCACATCGTTAAAACCAATTCTTTCCCGAATCTTTTTCCCAAACTGCTTTAAATTTACTACAATACGGCTGAATTTCCATTCTAAACGTGAAACGACTACCACCAGAACATTGATGCAGGGGTGACAGTTATCGTGGTAACTGTGTGAGCCTTACACTGTCACGATGACTGCCATGCCTTTTACGTCCCCAAGCGGGGCGTGAAAAAGCATCTTACTAGGCCGCCATAGTGTGGGTCATCATACTACATTGTCTGCATTTGCAATGAGTATGGTGACTACAACTTTTGGATTCTATTCATGCTTTCCATCAGGCAGAATAGAGTCGTAGAGTCACTTTGGCAGGCTCTTGATAAAGAAAAAAAAGAAAAAAACACCACAACAAAAGTATTGGACGATATCGAAGTTCTGTAGAAAGACTGCGGTTGGAACCCAACTACCTGTATGCCAACCTGGACCGACGGCTTAGCGTGCTCCTCGAGGAACGGAGGGATCTCAATGTGTTAAGAACTCATTCATAGAGTGATCAGGCGTTTGTTACTTAACTTTGCATTGTATTTACATATGCGGTCACCACTGAGCCACGGGCCACTCGTTAAAACCTTTTTTTTTAATTTTTTATACCAGTAGGTGAATGTTTCATTCGTCAAGGCTAACACGCGACATAAATAGTCCACGGGCTGCAACATGCAAATTAGCTATTTACTTTTTGATAAGTGTTTCGGTGAGGAAATGAACATTAAATTTATTACCAGCACAATTTAGGCGCTTTCGTGACCCATCAACGAGATTTATATACATGCACACATTCAAGTCTCACAGGGCGCAAATAAACAGACGGGTTACCTATAAAGACATGCTAAGTTCGGCACGAACGGGTCGGCTCGACCGGGGCAGTACTACCCTCCCGCACAAGAGAAACCCTAAAGCGACAGAATCTGTGATGTCGTGTTTAGTTGGTGAGTGAGAGACCAGAGGCTCATTGATGCAGGGCTGACAGTTGTCATAGTGTTTTACGTCCTCAAGCGGAGCATGAAGAAGCATCTCACTAGGGCGCCATAGTGTGCATTCGCAATGAGTATGGTGATCACAACTCTTGGATTCTATTTATACTTTCCATCCAGCAGAGTAGAGTCACTTTGGCAGGCTCTTAAAAAAAAACAAAACTATAACAAGCGTTAGACGCCGTCCATGGACACATTTTGCTGACCATCACTACACAATATATAAGTTTACAAACACACATATAAATATGTTTATTAGCAATCTTGTTAACATATACAGGCTCTGCCTAGTTTGGAATCAGATGACCATGTGTAAAGTCCAAATTTATTATTCGTACATCTTGCCCAGTTAATTTGTAACGTACTTGGCAAGCATATTTTTACATGCATTCTTAAATTAAAAAGAAAATAACTAACTTTAAAATATCTAAAATATTTAAGCGTTACACAAATATTCGTGTATTATTTGTAATCGGTCATTTCTCAATGATAATCGCTTTTCGTCTAGACTGAGTCTACATTACATGATTGATGTGACAAGCGGATGCGATCGGTGACAGCGATCACTGAACATCTAACAACAATAAAAAACATTCATAATGGAGTAAAAATATAGATTATGTTATCTGAGTGTTATCTATCTTATATGATGAAAAATGCAAGGTGTCGACATCACTATCCATCCCAAGGGTTTCGTAAGAAGCGACTAAGGGATAATAGGTAGTAGAACTACGCTGATTTCAGCACGAACGGGCTCGACCGGGGCAGTACTACCCTCCCACTGAAGATCAACCTAAAGCGACAGCATCCGTGCTGTTGTGTTTCGTTAGTGAGTGCGAGACCGGTGGCCTATTAATGCATGAGTGACAATTGTCGTGGTAAGAGTGTGCAATACTACGACTGTCATGCCTTTTACGTCCGCAAGCAAGGCCTGCAAAAGCATTTTACTAGACCGCCATAGTATGGGTCACCACACTGCGTTGTCTGCATTCGCAATGAGTATGGTGGCCACAACCACAATTCTATTCATGCTTTCTATCAGGCGGAGTAGAGTCACTTTGGCAGGCCCTTAAAATGAAATAAAAAGCAAACTACGAATTAAAACACACTGCAAGAAGATGTAAACCCTGTCTGGCCAGTGTTGTATAGAAGATCAAAACCTCCTATCGAAAAAGAGGCTTATGCCCAGCAGTGGACTGTTAAAAGCTGAAGATAATGATGACATTTTATTGGTCTTATTCGTGTTGGCTCTCCTTGAGTTCGTGATTTGAACATTTCCGCCGTTCTTTTCTGTTTTAAATCGCTTATAGGCATGTAATCGCGTGCCTATGAAATATAGCAACAGCCTAAGACACGCTGCAGGTTTTCTTTTGTTACGCTAATAATGATTATTACGTCTTGACCTTGGTGCGTCTAGAACAATTATTGCTGTTTAACTACTGTAGTGAAGATGTTACAGATAGAATCGTGAATACCTTTTGTGGTTTGTTCGACGCGTGATATTTTTTGTTTTTCTAAATTAAGAGCCTGCCAAAGTGAATCTACTCTGCCTGATGGAAAGCATGAATAGAATCCAAGAGTTGTGGTCACCATACTCATTGCAAATGCAGACAATGCAGTATAGTGACCCACACTATGGCAGCCTTGTGAGATGCTTTTTCATACCCCGCTTAGGGGCGTAAAAGGCATGGCAGTCATCGTGACAGTGTAAGGCTTACACAGTTACCACGATAACTGTCACCCCTGCATCAATGGGCCTCCGGTCTTACACTCACCAACGAAACACGACAGCACGGATACTTTGATGTGTTTTTTAGTTAACAGATATCTTTTTATTTTTTCTTTTATCTATTTTTACATTACATTAAGAAACACAAGAATAAAAAATGTATTATACAACAATCATTGTCATCATCGCCTTTAATAGCCCACTGGCTGGACATCTGACTCTGCATGGCAAGGAGGTTTTAGACCTACTACACCACACTGACCAGATATCTTACTATACAATTTATTTCATGTTTCTCTTCAGTTTGCAGTGCTTTTCCCCAGTGTTATTTACTTTTTCTGTCGTCTTTTTACGAAACTCACGGATTGATTAAGGGGGGTGACACTTCGTATTATGAGACCGTCGTCACACGCAGATGTTCGTGCTCACCATAAAAAATTTGTGCTCACTTCGAATCGGTTTTTTTTTCTTTTTTTTTATATGCGATCCTGCCAAAGTGACTCTACTCTGCCTAATGGAATCCAAAAGTTGTAGTCACCATAGTCTGCGAATGCTGACAATGTAGTATGGTGACCCACACTATGGCGGCCTATTAAGATACTGTTTTACACCTCACTTAGGGACGTAAAAGACATGACAGACATCGTAGCATTGTATTGCACAAATTTACCACGACAACTGTAATCCTTGCATCAATGGGCCTCCGGTCTCGCACTCACCAACGAAACACGACAGCACGGACGCTGTCGCTTTAGGTTGGTCTTCTGTGGGAGGGTTGTACTGCCCCAGACGAGCCGGCCCGTTCGTGCTGAAATCAGTGTGGCTCTACTACCTACTAAACCTTCCAGTTTACCAGTCAGATCGCAAATCAGAGAAAGATGGTACTGCTCGTCTCTGGTCTAGTGATTTTTATAGCTACAGGAAAGAAAATCTTAGTGTTTGATTAATCATTTCTATCTAGTCTCCACTCTGACGTAATAAAGTAATTATCTTAGCTAGAAGTAACCAAACTAACAAAAAACAAAACAAATTATCATACAACACGGCAAAAACGCTAATAATTTCAAAACAAAACACAACAGAAACACAAAGGACAGGAAAGGACAAAGTTAATAAGTCTTGGACTTAGATAAATTATTAGTACATATAAGGGAGTACATTTTTTTAAACCATATGTGGAAAACCATTCAGTTTATATCCGTGTAAGTGTTGCAGATTGTCTCATGCACAACCTATGAGCCATTGTACATTTGTTTTTCTTTGTTATGCCTTCATATCTTAACAAACAAAACACTCAACTGTATAAAAATGTCGTTATTTTCATCATCAACAACCTAAAATAGTCCAGTACTAAACAAGGAGCCTTTAGTAGGTAGTAGATAAGCACGCTTATTTCAGCACGAACGGACTCAGAGCAGTACTACCCTCTCACAGAAGATCAAACTAAATCAACAACATCTATGTTGTCGTGTTTCGTTCGTGAGCGTGAGATCGGAGACCTTGTCTGGTACTACATTGTCTGTATGGTGACCACAACACTTGGATTCTATTCATGCTTCCCATCAGGGAGAGCAGAGTCGCTTTGGCAGGACTTTATAATAATGGCTCTCCTAAAAATGGATACCTACTGTAAATTTACTAACTGTTGTGATTTCACACTCACAACAAGACGAACTTAACCTCTCGACATCTCTCAGGTCATCATTCATTAATCCGGTTAGACTGCAGCATTACAAAGTGCCAAAAATTTGACAATCTGCTAATCTGCAGCATTACAAAGTGCCAAAAATTTGACAGTCTGAAAAGTCAAAAAATTTGACAATGTGGCGACCGCTTGAACATCTAGACGAACCGTGCAGTTAGTTTCATCATCTTATCAATCATCAGTCGATTGTTTATTTCTTAAAAATCATATTGGCTTAGCTTTCATATTACGTCTTTTCGTGTGTCATAATAAATATAATTTTCTATTTTCTTTCTATCTAAGATAACATTATCCATAAAACTAAGAGTTTCTTTGTTTGTTTAACCTCGTGCTAAACTCAGGAAGTACTGTTTCAAATTGAAAAATTTCTTTGGTGATAGATAACCCATTTATGGAGGAAAACTATATAACCTTACGCTATAACCAGTAAGAGCTAAATAAAAAATGTTGCAAAAACGTGTAAAATTTGCTTTAAAGACGTAAACGAAGTTGTGCAGGTTGTGTAGTCATAAAATAAAACACTAAAAACAATACAGCTACGCAAAGATATTTATCATAATTGGCTTAGCATTTTCGAAGGAAGTGTGGGAAAGGATGCATTGATCTCATTTCTTTAAGTTGGTAACTCCTTATGTTTCTTTGACAGACAGACAAGACTATTTACTTATACAAGATGATAAAGAGAAAAATATAGTTATCTCTTATACTAATTATATATCTCAAACTAGCTGTCCCATCAATACTGTTTGCGTCTGTCAAAACAAAGAAAAATGCCCCGTTTGTTAAAAACATTTTCCATTGACACTCAGCCCTTAACAGTCGTGGCGTGATAGTATATAGCCTATCAATTACTCAATATGAACCTGTAACTCCTGAGATTAGTTGAACCAAACTAACTCTTGAACTTTATAACGTAGACGATTTCTTTTCCTAGTCTTAACGGAGACCAGCCAGAAACGCTAGAAGTATTATAGTGCAGAAGTGTGTGCACAAACTTAGGTACACTCGCTGTACTCTCGCTCTATTCGACATAACTGGGGAAAGATCAGGCGCGGCGGCGACGGCTTTACGTGCTCTCTAAGGTATATGGGTTAACATCTCAACTGCCAAACTTTGAGCTGTTATTAAGAATTTCTATACTGAGAAAAACTCAATAACACGTTTTGGCCCGACCCAGGAATCGCACCTAAGACCTTTTACCCAAGTAAACTGCCAACAGTTGTCGCTAAAACAATGAGGCAGTCACTTAGCTTTAGCTTTGTAATATTAGTACATATATCACTATTAATATTTCTAAGTACTTTTATGACTGTATTATAATAGTTAGGGCAGTGGATTTGAGATAATACAGTTCTTAGCTTGAATCTATCCTGGAATTCCTCTCCTAACCCATATCTAGTGACCATAGGTCGTAAGATGTATTATTAAATAACAGGAAGCAATCAACTCTCAAGTGTGTGCTGTATTAAGTTACATAACCGCTTGAATGACCATTCGGGTCATGCACCATGAACGTATGGATGTGTAAGGTCAAAAGGCATTCGCTTCAAGGGTTTTAATAGCTAACTTCGGTTCACAAATATACTTTTATATCGAGCACATGCTATGTAGAAACTTACTTCAACGCCATCTGACGAAGACCTACCGAACTATGAAGTAATTTATAATCCTTAATCGCGCAATGACTACTGCACGATTGGCCTAGTGGTTTAAGTGGTCGCCACGCCGCTTTCCACTTCGCTGAGTGTTGTGGGTTTAAATCCCACATGGGACAAAACTTTGTGTGATCCAGAAATTATTGTCCTAAGTCTGGATGTTATTTGTGTCCGTTTCTTGTATGTTTGTTAAGTCCCCCGCGACACAGGATTTAATTATAATGCAAGCGTTGTCGTTTTTTTTTCAAAGGCTCAAAGTTTATGTACTTATATTTATTCAGGTATAACCAGAAGTATGACCAGATACGATTATAAGACAAAAGACCCTTTTTATATATAGATGAGTTATACTCAGACACACATCAGAGGAGCGTGTTCACCACAAAATTATTTATCCTGGCAAATACTTGTCTCTCTTGAGTTGTAATTGTCTATGACCCTGACCATCACCTGTCTGCAAATTTTCCTCCTTATCATCAACAGTTTTTATTAATCTACTGCTGAACTTAGGTCTCTCTTTAGAAAATGGGATTTGGCCTACTATACCACGCTGACCAGACGGGTTAGTATAGGATCTGCGTTGAGCTTTACTTCACTTTGCAGAGCCGTTTTCGTGCGTAGTTCGCTCCCTCAGCCGTCTTTTACGACACCAATGTGATGAATAGGAGTAGTGTCACTACATTTTTTTTATTATTTTAAGAAGACAACACCCGCACCATGAATAAATCCTGAGTCGCGTGGAACTTTACAAACATACAAGAAACGGACACAAAGACACCCAGACTCAGAACAACCATTTATGGATCACACAAAGTGTTGTCCCATGTCAGATTTCAGCCCACAACACTCAGCGCAGTAGAGAGCGGCGTGGCGACCGCATAAACCACTAGGCCAGTCGTGCAGTCTATTATATATATATATTCTTCATCCATCACCACACAGACATCCCAACTCCTTCCCTATTTTGCCCCTGCATCATAAAAACAAGTGCGTATGATAATTTTACATGTTACCTTTAGCCAAGACACTCCAAACCTGATACACATCACCTCAGCTTCTTGTGATATCAGTGGCTGGTATCTACATAAATACTCGTTTTGTGTTCTCGTCCCATGTTATTGTAAGTAATGACTAAAAAGTCAAAATGAACGGCGCATGTAAACGACTAATAAAAATGGTGTTAGTGAACCTGATGAGAGGCCTTGACTACTTTTTTTTTAATTATCAAGGAGTTTGAGTGGCTTGTGTTGTTATGACCAGGTTAGATTCCAATTCGTATGTGGTTCTTACTCGCTTTGAAATTAGAATAACTGATGTTATAATTTTAAATATTTTCTTTGAGAAACTTTTACAGACTCCACTGTCCAGAGTCTGGAGTGGCTGATATATAATCTGTTATACAGATCATAGTACAGATGCCGGTCTCTCACACAAATTATTTCTAAACGAGCTGTATTTGCTATATAAGTTGTAAACTGTATGTGAGAAATAATAAAATATTATTTGTACATTATTATTATAGAAGATTACAGAAGGTTAGAGACATCACATCACCTAGAAGAAGATGTAGAGGGACGTGTGTCATATGTCCCTCCGACACAAAGGGAGAATCCTCCGACCAGGCGAGGTGATTAGGCCGCGACCCAACGGTTGATGTTGGGATATTGTATATATGCTAATTGCCACGCGAATCTCTATATCACGATACAGGATTAGTAGTTGATTAGTAGTTCTTACTTCGTAGTTCGATGTATCTTCGCTAGATGGCGCTGTTGTATATTTTTATTTGTGCGCCACAAATAGAATAACGAATTAGAAACTTAGACTAAACTAGAAACTTAACTTGAGCTTAGAAATTAGAAACGTTTACAAACGGTTTCATTATAGACCTGATGCAACACAGGTCCTATCAATAAGAAGTTCATATGAACATCTTTTAGAAATACCTTTATACCTTTTTTACGGTCCACTAACAATATGTGGAACACACAAAGTGTTTCAATGTAGGACTTGACCTCACAACGCTTACCAGTACGCTATTCGTGAGTCAGCAATTTAGTTCCAAACCGACGCGAACTAAATCAAATAGTAACATTAAGTTACTTAAGTTAAATATACGTATTGAAAAATAAACCAGTGAACGTTGGAGCAACAGGAAATGCGGCGACGGCCAACTTGTTATTTGGCATTATACCACAATATTTACATAAATAAATTTACTTTGAGTCTAAAGGTGCCGTACAGCTGACAATACCAATTTGTTTTAGTTTATTTGTTACATTCTTAACATTTCATCATCATCATTATCAACAGCCTTTTGCAGTCCACCGCTGGACATAGGCCGAGATTTTGGCCTACTATACCACGCTGACAAGACGGATTGGAATAGGGTTTGTTTCAAGTTTTCCTTCTCTTTGTAATGATGTTGTCTTGCATACTTTTCTTTTTTTTTTTAAACCAACATCGTCTAGTTTCAAACTAAGCAGAGCTTTGATAACTAGACTGACTGATAGAATACATATATATATATATATATATATTGTAAATACATACATATTATTCATAGAAAAAACCCAAACTTCGAAACAAATATTTGCAGATCATACAAACATTTGGTCCGACCCAGAAATCGAACCCGAGACCTCAAGCATAGCAGTCGCACTTTGACACCCACGGGATGTATAGCGGTGGTAACACTGTGTATTCTTAATCCGTTACCACACGTGTGTTACCACACGGAAAAACTAACACTAACACTTACTAAGTAGTTATAGAATTCTAAATAAAACTACTTTGTATACCTACTTTTGTTTATGGTACAGGCATGGGCGCTGGGAGGCCCTTCAATGGGTGGACTTGCACTCCCCTGGCATAATAGTAAATACATAGAAAAAAGTAGATTTCCTAGGTTTATGGATGTAGATACACTCCTCCGAAAATTACTCTGACGATGCCCATGGGTACAGTATATTTCGGTTTTCTGAGAGGATGGACTTACTCCAGTCAAGGCAGCGCATTTCGGCTGAAGGAGGAGGAACTTGAACTTCGAGGAATTTGAAATATAAGAGCGTTACAAAAGTTAGGACTAAATTCACAAACAAAAATGTAATGAAGGGTGAATGGAGTTCCCACCGAGAAGTTAGGGCAAGTGGTGTACCTGCTGATGGACGGTCGACGCTCTGGCAAACAAAACATCCTGATTAGTGGTAATAGGCTCGAAACCCATTACGTGGAATCAAAACACTGGCGAACAGCGAGAAGTAGGGGTTTAATATGCCTTTACCTACCCCTTCATATGCATAATGAAGGTGACTTTTACACAGAACCTGCTAGGGATGGAATAAAATTGTAATCACCTGCGATTAATCATATGATTTATAACGTATGTAAATGTCACACATGTATCACAGCTGTGATTATTATGCAGCTAATCCACAAAATCACTGCTACTATTATTACCACTAGCACCAGGTCTAAAAAGGTCACTCGGTACTTTTTTTAAAGACAACTAGGAATAAATTCTGTATCGTGGGTGACTTTACAAACATACATTAAACATACAGACTTAGAACAACTGTTTCTGGACCACATAAAGTGTTAGCCCATGTAATGAACGAACCCACAACACTTCGGTGCAGTAGAAAGTGGTGAGGCGACCGTTTAACCAGTAGGTCAACCGCGAATTCAAATTATTAGTCGGATTAAAAAATGTTTTCAATAACCTTTCTTTTTTTCACATATGGACCCCTTCACGGACCGTCACGCCACCAGGGTTTGTGGCGGGAATGTGCGTCGGAATCTGTTTTATTGTGAACGTTAATATTTTTGTTCAGTCTGTTATAATCATTGTCACAATAATCACAATAGTGATTGAACACAAGTGAAATCACTATAATTAAAATTAATTATTTAATCATATGATGATTATTTAGAAGAAGATAAGTAATTTTTCCATGTCCAGAACTTACCCATGGTGAATTCAAGGGCGTGTTGTACAACCATTTACAAATACGATAAAAAAATAACATGGTTATTAAACCATGACTACTTTTAATTGGTGTAATAAACATATTATTGAGTAATTGTTGTTTATAATAACAATAGCTTGAGACAACTCATCCGTGTGATGTTGGATTAAGAAAACAGAGCGTAAATAAGAAGCGACCAAGGGAGCACATTATGCAAGACAACAGCACGGAAGAGAAAGAAAACTTGATACAAATCTTTAACCAACTCGTCTACCCAGCCTGGTATAGTAGACCAAAACCTCCTTTCTAAAGAGATGTTTATTAAGTAGTAGAGCCATGCAGATTTCCGCTTGCCGCTTCGACCCGGGTATTACTACTCTCCCACAGAAGACCAACCTAAAGCGCCAGTATCCGTACTGTCGTGCTTCGTTGGTGAGTGCGAGACCGGAGGCCCATTGATGCAGGGGTGGCAGTTATCGAGATAACGACGTAAGGCTTACACTGCCACGAAGCGTGGCGTGAAAAAGCATCTCACTAGGCCGCCGTAGTGTGGGTCACCAAACTGCATTGTCTGCATTTGGAATGTGTATGGAGACCACAACTTTTTGGATTCTATTCATGCTTTCCATCAAGCAGAGTAGAGTTACTTTGGCAGGCTCTTCATTTTGAAAAAAAAAGTTGTCTATGTTTTCCAATAGTTCACAGCAAAAGGCTGTTGATGATCACTATGACACGCCTCACACAAGGTCGTGTCATTCCAAAATAAACTTTGCCTTTATTATAGTAACTAGATTGCTAAAACAATTATTACATATTTTTAAATACATACATTATATATATTATGGATAAATAATAATGGAACAAATCATCAGACAATTAATTATCCTGGGTGGGAATCAAATCCTCAACCTTTTTCTTTTTCAAAAGCAATCACCACTCTAGGAATAAATCCTGTGTCGCGGGCGACTTTTCAAACATACTTAAAACAGACACAAAGAACACCCAGACTCAGAACAACAATTTATGGATCACACAAAATGTTATCTCATATGAGTTTTGAACCCTCAACATTCAGCGCAGTAGAAAGCGGCAAGGTGACCGTTTAAACCTTCCTTACAGTCAAGACCTTGGTTTGACAGTCCGGATCACTCATACTTACTTGACCAGCGGTTAGATACTACATACATATATTATGGTCCTTCTTCAAGAGACCCTAGACTGTCGCATAGTTTTATATAATCTATGTTCACGGATTAAAAAAAAAACAACTCTGTGGTGTGTTTCGGCATTTCTACCCAGATTCTTAGGAAATGGCACCTTCTAGCTGTAATGTCTGACTTGTAAAAACATCTGTAAAAGATTTACTTGCAGAAATAAATATTATTTGTACACCTAAACTTAGATTCGTAGAGAGGTAGGCAGAGAAGTGTTTATTGTCATTTTGTCCACTGTTTATTGGTATTAGGCATATTTAGACAAACCTATAATATTATCATTAACATTAAACTTTAGGCAGTATGTAGGTACATAATTTGAAGTCCAAAAGCCACCTGCCATTTTTTACTTTATAGATATGTCCATTGCTGAACATAAGCCTTTCCTTACAAAGGAGGTTTTGGCCTACTATATCACGTTGGCCAGACAAGTTGGTATAGCGTTTGCTTCTAGTTTTCTGGTTTTCCTTCTTTTACCAGTTATTACGATTTCTGCGCGATGAATAGAGTAGGGGTGATGGCACTGACGTGGTATGGAGCGCGCGTGCTCTTTTACGGGCAGAAAAGGGTACATTGTCGTTCCATATAGGATGAGGTCACCTTTAAGTCGTAGGTAAGTGACTCGAGATACGTCGGGGTTCCAGGGACTCCTTTTTTAGCGTACACTTGGTTCCCCGGCTTATAGTACCTAAAATATAACGCTTAATCCGTCATAACACGGATATAATAACACAAAAGACGAATAACTAATATACAATCTCCACCTTTATCTTCTAAACCTTCAAAGAATTAATAAAATTACACACAATTAGAAAAAACTCTACATAATGGCAGTAGATAAAATCTTAGTGTTTTTTTTAGAAAATACATTAATTCAGAATATTAATTTAATAGCGCAGATAACTAATTTTATCTCAGATCCAGCCCAACAACTGAACTTTTATATTCTTAAGTAATTAATTAACTTATTTTTTATATAAACGTAAAATATTAAATTTTATTTACAACAAAGTACTAGGAGAGCAAAAGTCTATAGGAGATAATTTACTTTTGGTCAAGGCCAACCACTTCGTTTATTATAAAACTCGATTAAAAAACGATTGTCACGTGTTTGAACGGCTGAATAACTGAATGGAATAAATTGCCTCTATTATCTAACTAGTTTATCTATACAAATGTAATAAAAGCCATAATTTATTATTGTTAGGCTTGGAAACAACCTATTTGTATTTCAAAGCCCCATTTTTGAGAAAAGTGTATTTCTTTGACTTTAACATAAGTTTAAAATTGTTTTTAACGTTATGTTAAAGTCGTTTGTTTAAAACTCCATGGAAGGGCACAAATAGGTAGACTCAATCGGAGTTACGTTAGTCCTACAGAAAATCGATGTTAAGCAACTCTTTCTTTGCTCATCACCGAGTGACTTGTTTTTCTTTTTTTTTTCTTTATTAAGAGCCTACCAAAGTGACTTTACTCTGCCTGATGAAAAGCATGAATAGAATCCAAGAGTTGTGGTCGCCATACTCATTGCAAATGCAGACAATGCACTATGGTGACCCATACTACGGCGGTCTTATGAGATGCTTTTTCCCAACCCGCCTGGGGCCGCAAAAGGCGTGACAGTCATTGTGACAGTGTAAAGCTTACACAGTTACCACTATAACTGTCACCCCTGCATCAGTGGGTGACTGAGGTTATCAGAGTCTTAAAATTTCTAATTCTAAACTCAAAGGGCAACAACACACTCTATAAGTCCTAAGTTGTAGGTTTCCATGGCTAGCTATATCACTTACCAACATTTGACCCATCTGGTTGTTGGTCCCATTTACAGTGTTGCGTAGTTTAAGATTGAGGGGCGGGAGCATCGCTCCCCGCTGCCCCCACACCACCCTCCGTCGCCTTCAAACCCACCTCCCACGCCTGCAGTATAGTGATTGGCATATCCTGCTGTGCATGTTGAGTTTAGATTTATGATGTTTTTTGTTAACTAGATAAATTAAATAGAGTTCTATTTTACTTGTAACTTTTAATATAATCGTTGTACTTTCCAATAACATACTCGAATAACAATTATTTCAACACGTATTTCTATAATAGTGCGTATAAATTACTGAACATTCCTTGACCGCGTTTAACATTATTATAGCGAGTAAGTTGACATTAGAATGCTAATTTGTTGGACAACAATATGTTGTTTATCTTAATATAATATTAAACAATTGAAGTTCTAAAAATTAATATTATATTCCTTCAAGTTAGAGTTAAGCGTACACGCACACAATCTTGTCTTTTACTCTTAGAACGCAACTCTTACATTATGGTAGATCTCACGAGTTTTCTCCATCAATAAACTCTTCATAAACCTTTTTTATACTTCTGATCTACTCTTTCATTAGCGTAAATGTTTTCTTTTAATGTTAATGATTATATGATTCTAAGCAAACAGTTATTCTTAGTAGTAGCGAACTTAAATATCATAGAGATGTTCAAATTTATCGGGTTCATGCTAAACAAATCCATCTTTCTTGTGTGTGACAAACACCCTCGTTCAGCCACCTCATCGGAGTTTACAGTGAGGCGGTGGGTAGGTATTGGCTTAACGTATGTATGCTAATTATACAATACTATGCCTAAAATTTAAAGAATCTAGGAACAGCTTTTATTAAGAAATCTCGACTCCTAGCGGTTGCTCGCAATAGCGCACGCAACACATTCAGTTAACGACTTTCATTAAGACCAGACCTTTCCACGAATCCTTAGGCAACTCTGTATGAATTACAGACAATCGTAATCAAGAGCTCCAAATGTTATCGAAAATAACAAACGAAGCAATCACCTCCACACCCATTAAAATGTGATAACCTAGCGATCGGCAGAGCCGTCTACCGAGTAATAACATTTTCATTCTGGAATAGAGACTTTTTCCAAGTCAGTCACTCTTTCAACA
Source organism: Hypercompe scribonia (assembly GCA_949316085.1). NCBI lineage: Eukaryota > Metazoa > Arthropoda > Insecta > Lepidoptera > Erebidae > Hypercompe > Hypercompe scribonia. The sequence continues at coordinate 16,350,611 of OX438986.1, forward strand.
CCATTATGTACACCAATAACTTTTAATAATTTTTATATTTAAATACGATACCATAAAAAGTATAACAAAGATTTCGATATAAATGAAAGTAGATTCAAATCAATATTCAATCTTTTTCTACCCAAAAAGTTCAACAATCGTGATTCGGTTTTGGTAGCCAAAATAAATAAAAAAACCCATACTTTCTCGATCTCAGGACGGAGGAAGGTGAGACCCCGGGCAATGGGTCATTGGACCTTGTGACCATTTCGGGCCATCCAGTTCGACGTAATATAGTTGGGAACAACTTTCGTGTTTTTACTCGTAATTTTAATGAGGCTCTACGTTCTTGCTACTCTTGTGTAAATTGTATAAAATTTATTCGTCGTTTGTGCCTGAGTGCTTAAGTGTCAGATTTTTTAAAAAATAGTACACATGGTGGTAGGGAAAACAAGTGCGATGCCGGCATTTGGCGACCAAATGAGGTAGAGTCCCTGGTAACCATACCAACTATCAAAATATATTAGTTGTGTCTACAGAGCCTCTGTATAAATACGAGTAGATATTTCATTTAATCGGTAGTCTAGATTTTTGCAATCTAGTAGGAATGCTAACTAAACTATATACGGTGAATGTAAATTTTGTTATTTTAGTATTTCGCAGTATAGTAACGAGTAGCGTGCTAAGTAATGATACCAGTCGAGTTAAAATCATGCAAAATGATACTCAATAACAGGTATTACTAAACATCGCAATCTAGGTCTTTGCGACGAGTGATGTACCTAATACATATTTAGATATAGTAAGTATTTACATATACTGAGTACAGGATACTTGGTTTCATATTTATTATTGGTATGTAAAAATAACTGTTACACGAAATTAGAAAGATTTTTCTTAGACAAAATATTTTATTTGATGCCCAGAAAATATGTTTACTTTAAAAGTTCTCGCTTGTTTCTATATTTATTATACACAACTGAAGAGATTGATTTAAATAATGTCTATACAATTCCACTCCGTAACTGTTTTTTCTCGAAAAAAGATAATTGATCCCAATTGGTCCCAAACTAAGCAGAGCTATTGGTACTAGGCAAACGATATAAATACATACATACACATTTTTTTTGTAAGTACATACATGTTATACATAGAAAACATCCACACTTCGAAACAAATACTTGCAAAACATGTAAACATTTGGTCCGACCCAGGAATCGAACCCGAGACTTCAAGCAGAGCAGTCGCACAAGCTACCACTGCGCCACCGAGGCAGACAAATATATAACATCTATATTAGACTATTTCTATAATTTTAACATTAAATTTCAAATCAAAGTTCATAAATCTCCAAGCAGAAGACCAATTATGTATTTTAATTTGAAAATGTTTAATATTTATGAAATATCTAATATTTTGGTAGCTCTTGCGTATTCATTACAACACTCTATTTTAAAAGTCATATATATAAAGATACTTGCCCTGACTGACTAACAGATTTGTCAACGGAGAGCAGAAATTCACAGCAGCAGGGTCACAAACTTGGATTTTTTAAAACTGGCAAACTTTCATCCAAGTGTCCTTATCCTTAGAGATGTAATGTCCAAAAAATCTTTCACAGTAAGCACTTCTAATACAAAAGAAAGCTGCCAATTTGGTTTTTAATTTGTAACCATTTTACAGGTTAGACTCTGTGTTGATGGATCTATCAGTTATAGAAAGTTATTTCATTTAATAACTGCATTCGATTCATTTTCAATCTTCACAAGTATGATCATGTATCTATATTCTGTTACAATGGCTTCCAATTCACCAACGCCACAGTTTACAAGCTCTATCCTCTCTGTTTTCTTTCCTCAACTCTCCATCATTACACTCGTACCTCGCACCGTACTGCCTTTTCTACGTTTTATTTATATACCTATACCTAATAGTTCAACATATACACACACAATGAAAAGAGCAAACAACACGACACCCTTATAATATGAATAAGAATAAACCCATCACTCTTTATCCAAGGCGAGATTATGTTGACCTGTCTGAAGTTTGCGACGATATAGTGACAGAACTGACGTTCCTTAGGCTATCGAGGCTACCGAGATTATAAAAAAAAAAAATATTTTAAGAGAACAGTGACGTACACTTTAGGCACTCATGAGCAAGATGCGCTAAAGTCTGGCAAATTTTCTTCAACGCGGCATATGATCAGATTGAATTAGTCTTAACAACGTTTTTGTAGCATCGTTAACTATATACTCATTGTAAGCAGTTCAAATATAATTGAAAAAAGACATATATTTATTCTATAGCACAAACCCTTTTTCGTTTAACCAAAAACATGATATTATAATACCATAAGCGGCCCACCGTTCAATCGGACAATACTCCGAGTCCTGGTCGAACCACCGCTGCATTTTAAAAGCACGCAACCTTTGTTTTTAAACAATTTGAAAAACGAATGTCAGCCATTTTGAATTTGAATATTTTTTATTGAATGACATCTGAATGTTGTATTTTTATACCATGTCTAAAGTCATTGACTGTGCCATGTAAGCTCTTACCTTATACCACCTTATTGCCTTCGAGGATCGACAAAGGCAAAAATCGCTTTTTCCATATTCAGCTCACCTTTAATGCATAATTACGAATATTATCAAGTGAGTCGTCTGAAAACATTTACAGCCTTAAAATAACCCATCGAAAGTATTGCACTGACTACAAATGAAACATGAAAGAGAGATATGAAAGATGATGATCTGTAATTCAATAGTTGAGCTACTACCAGAAATTAGAATTAAGAATATTTCCTGTGTCGCAGGGGACTTTACAATCATACTAGAAACGGACACAAAAACACAGTCTCAATGTGAAACTCAGTTCTGGGTGTTTTTGTGTCCGATGTTCTGAAACAACAATTTGTACACCACACAAAGTGTTGTCCTATGTGTGATTTGGAACCCATAACCCATAGCTATACCAATATCATTTTTATACGAAATAATCTCGGAACAAAGATGAGCATCTCCTCCCGGGACGACAAGTAGGGATGATTATGTCTGATTTGAACCGTCTCGGGAATCAGTAGCCAGAGAACGAGGTTAATCAACAGCCTTAAATATAGATCTCTCCTTAAAAAGAAAATTTTGGTCTGGAAAGGAAATCTCTGAATAAATATACGCCTATGAACACAAGTTTTATTATTTCTTAAATCAACTTCTCATATCAGAAACAGCTTGAATCATGTAACATCGGTATGAAGCTTAATGCAGTGGCAAGGACAGCCTCACATTACCAAACTCTATATGGCGCTAAATATATTACATGTTTAGATTTTGCAACCGTAAATTTATCTTAAATATGGCAGGGAAAGGTACATAGAGTTGCGAATGCGCAATTGCCTATGTAAAACCTCACCCGCTCCGGTTTGACATTTATAAATAAATCATATACAAACATCTATTAAAATTAATTAATTTTTAAATTTAAATAAATATTTCGGACATTTGACACATAACGTCATCTAGTTTCAAACTAAGCAGAGCTTGTATTATGGGTACTAGACAAGTGATATAAATAAGACATACATCCCAACTCTGAAACAAGTATTTGCAAATCATAAAAACACTTGGCCCGACTAGGAATCGAACCAGAGACCTCAAAATACAGCAGTCGCATCGCTACCACTGCGCCACCGAGGCAGTCGATGATACTTGATATAACCACCCTAGATCGGCTGTCCAGTGGAAGGTATACAAGGGAAATTTCATACGATAGTAAATAAATAAATAAATATTTCGGACATTTGACACAACGTCATCTAGTTTCAAACTAAGCAGAGCTTGCGCTATGATAACTAGACTGATTGATAGAATACTTATATACTTTTTTGTGTAAATACATACATATTATACATAGAAAACACCCAAACTTCGAAACAAATATATGCAGATCATATAAGCATTTGGTCTACTGCTACGCCACCAAGGCAGTCAATGATACTTGGTATAACCACCCCAAGTCGGCTGTCCTATGGAAGGTATGCAAGGTCAACAAACATTTGGTCCGACCCGGGAATCGAACCCGAGACCTCAAGCATTCACTACCATTGCGCTATCGAGGCAGTTAAAGGAAAACTTTGTTTTTTTTTTACTTTAATAACCTAATATCACTTCTCTACATATGTATGTACTATGACAGAACTTCACGGTCGTTTTATTGTCATATGAAATTTCCCTTGCATACCTTCCATAGGACAGCCGACTTGGGGTGGTTATACCAAGTATCATTGACTGCCTTGGTGGCGTAACAGTAGACCAAATGCTTATATGATCTGCAAATATTTGTTTCGAGGTTTGGGTGTTTTCTATGTATAATATGGATGTATTTACAAAAAAAAATACAAGTATTCTATCAGTCAGTCTAGTTATCATAGCACAAGCTCTACTTAGTTTGAAACTAGATGACGTTGTATGTCAAATGTCCGAAATATTTATTTTAGTTATTTGTTTATTGTCGTATAAAATTTCCCTTGTATACCTTCCACTGGACAGCCGACCTGGGGTGGTTATATCATTGACTGCATCGGTGGTGCAGTGGTAGCGTATGCGACTGCTGTGCTTGAGGTCTTGGGTTCGATCCCAGTCGAGCCAAATGTTTGTATGATTTGAAAATATTTGTTTCAGAGTTTAGCTGTCTTTCTTATTTATATCAGTTGTCTAGTAGCCGTAATACAAGCTTTACCTAATTTGAAAGTAGATGGCGTTGTGTGTCAGATATCCGAAATATTATTATCATGACCAACAACCTTTAACAGTCCACTGCTGAACGTAGACCTCTCCTTCCAAAAGAGTTATTGGCCTGCTAAACCACGCTGCCGCGCTGGCCAGATGTGTTGCTACAAGGTTTGTTTCAAGTTTTTCTTCTTTTTGTAGAGCTATTCTCCTGCGTATTTTCCTTTCTTAGTCACTTCTTACGACACCCATGAGAGTAAAAGGAATGATGACATACATTCTGTATTCTTAATCCGTCACCACACGGATATATAAGAAATCTTTAGGATTGTTGGGGTACTGAACGAAATTCCCATACTCTTTTTTTATATAGAAACCTACTAAAGTGACTCTACTCTGCCTGATGTAAATTACGATTAGAATCTAAAAGTGGTGGTCGCTGTACACCTTACGAATGCAGTCAATGCAGTATACCGAGACAAGTTATTTAAAATGAAAAATACAAGATACAAAACACACTGTAATTAATCATAATTTAGGCACCTTGAAGTCAATTACTTTTTATATAAAGTATTTGTATCTTCTGCCATTGGTATCATCACGATACCTATAATTATACCCACCTACCCATTATTACATAGCTACAATAAATAGTCTCTGATCAGATCGCAGTGTTTATGAGTTTCACTTAAGCTTGACTTCACTTAAATTAAAATGTCATGCACAAATAATATGTATGCTAGTTTTATCTATAAACTGGTATATTGTGTACAGGGGAGCGCAAAAGTATACTATACTGACATTGTAAAGCTGAAGTTTGCCTGTTTGGTTGAACGCGCTGATCTCAGAAACCGATGATCTGATTTCGAAAATTATTTCTGTTTACGACCAAAAACTACTTTTAAAACCTTTTTTTATTTCATTAATTTTAAAAAATATTTACCCTACACTTCGATAGATGGCGTTGTACTACTTGCCTGAATCGCGCTATCTTTTTGTTACCAGCAGAAGTATAACGTTTTTTAGGTTTAGTAATAAATGAAATAGATCAGATAACAGACGTGGTTTTCATTTTGGACCCTTATAGTTCAAAAAGGTCATATTTACGCTTAGTTATAACAATTTCAGTGTTAGGCAGCCCAGCTATCGAGGATAGCTATGATGAAAAGGTGGGGTTTTAGTGAAAAATATTACAAAAAATGGCGGAAAATTATATCTTATGAGAACTTCCGTAGTGTGAGGTGCATTAACGGTTAGTTTTGTAAATATAATGTATGGAAGAATCATTCCAGTTTAAAAGTTCAAAAAAGTAAGCGACAGCATGTCTATCTTTGAAGATAGGCTCCCTATACCTAACTTACCTAACTTTTTAATGGTAAACAAATTTATTTACGGTAAATAGGAGATACAGACGAGGTTGCGCTGTTCTTCTAGTATTTATATAAACTTACATTTCGAAGAAAGGCGTTATTTTAACGATTATAATTTTAGTACTAAGTAATACGGGCCATCCTAAGAAAAATGAAAATGTTTATATAGCAACAAAGAAACGAATCGACTGGTAAGTCTTCTTAATTCTTTTGTTACCAGTCACTAAGGGGAAAGAGATTACAGGAGGTGTACACAAAGGGCACTTGTAACTCTAGAGTTCCATTACTTGATTTAGCTAGATATTAATCATTTCTTTTTAATTTGTGGCGACGGACGGGCGATCATGTCCCTTCGACTCAAATGGGGGATCCTCCGACCAGGCGAGGTGATCATGCCTGGCGGGCCACGGCCCAACGGTTGATGTTGGGATATTGTATATATGTTAATTGCCACGCGAATCTCTATATCACGATACAGGATTGGTAGTTGCATTGTAGTTCATTACATTCATATGATTCGTTCATACTTCGTAGTTCGATGTATCTTCGCTAGATGGCGTTGTTACATATTTCCTGTTTGTGCTGTAATGTGGAAGTCGCCATAAGTTAATTACAAACATGAAAGTGTGTTTATCAGCAACCTAACACCGCGCAAGCTATGACTAATTTAATATCAAACCACGGGTAAGATACGTTGAGTTATTGTTATTATATTATATGCGTAGTTACGTTAAGTGCTGTCACTATTTATTATTATTTTAATTTTAATAGCTTTCCAAAGTGACTCTACTCTGCTTGATGGAAAGCATGAATAGAATCCAAAAGTTGTAGGCACCATACTCATTGCGAATGCTGAAAATGCAGTGTAGTGACCCACACTGTGGCAGCCTATTACGATTTTTTACACCTCACTTGGGGACGTAAAAGACATGACAGTAATCGTAGTATTGTATTGCACACATTTACCACGACAACTGTCACACTCCGGTCTTGCACTCACCAATGAAACACGAAAATGAAAGTAAAATATATTATCTTTTAAAAGTAAAGAGTACCCAGACTTCAAACAACAATTTGTGGATCACACAAAGAGTTATCATATAAGGATCAAAACCTACGACTCTCAGCGCGTCAGAAAGTCACGATATAATCGTTTAAACCACTACATCATCCATGCAGTCGATCATCCATCATATCTTTAAATTTATACGTGAAGCAAAAACTTTGGACCCCTTTATACGAAAATTGTGCGGACGGAGGAGAATGAAATTTAGCACACTTACAGTTTATATGTAGGAAAAGTGCAGAACGCTAATATTTTTCAATAATTATGCTTATAAAGTACATTAAATCAATAAATAAAACATTGCCATACATTTGTAGTAGTGACCATGCATTTGACACACACAAACAAGTATTTGTTTCACGCATACATACTCTGTGGTCAAATTGTCTTTTGTTTATCATTTTGTCTATAGACATTGAGTACTGACATAGACATAGATTACAGACATTTATATATTTACTGTGGTCTTACTGAATATCGAACAGAAAAGTTTTATTTGCCTCATTTAATATAAAAATACCACGTGAAATGCCGCTCGCTTATACAAATTTATGTAATGTAAGTTGTGTTTTGTTATGGTCGAATTTCGACCAGTAGGCGACCACTAGTATTAATAAATACAGGATCAACAATAGTTTCTGAATGACTGTACTCGCCATGTTTTAGATTACTTATAATAAAGTATTACAAAAACGCGTCTTATCAGTGAGAAATGAATTTATGCCGAGGTCTTGAGCCATAGCGCCATGCCTCAGGCGACTTTTAACTTATGCAGAAATATTTTACTTAATAATAATTTGTAATATGGTTTTTTTATCAGACAAATTGGGCATTAACTTTTAATATACATAAATTAAAAACTAATAGAGTTGTATTATGATATGTAAATTGACGTATTTTTGCATTTTAACACAAGGTTTTTTATTAAATATCTCATATACAGTGTTTAAAATAAGGTTGAGCCTAGTAAGCGGATGGCTAATGAATTTGTCTCTGGATGTCGTAATAGCAGCTGTTCCCGGATCCCTCCTATGTCAGGCGCAGAGTGACACACCGTGTGGTTTTAGTCGGACCGATTCCGACACACCACCCCGCCGCAAACCCCGGTGGGGTGACGGCCCGAGGGGGTTTCCACACGTTAAAAAAAAAGGTAAGCGGATGGTTGATACATTTGTAGGTAGTAGAGCCACTGATTGCAGCAAGACCAGGCCGGCTCGACCAGGACAGTACTATCCACTCATAGAAGACCAACTTAAAGCGACGGTATCCGTGCTGTCGTCTTTCATTGGTGAGTGTGAGACCGGAGGCTCATTGACGCAGGGGTGACAGTTATCGTGATAAGAGTGTGGAGCCTTACACTGCCACGGTGACTGTCATGCTTTTTACGTCTCAAGTAGAGCGTGAAAAAGCATCTCAGTAGGCCTTCATAGTATGCGCCACCATACTATATTATCTGTATTTGCTATCAGTATGGTGCCCACAATTCTTGGATGCTATTCATGCTTTTCATTCAGCAGAGTAGAGTCACTTTGGAAGGCCCTTAAAATAAATTTAAAAAAAATAATAAAACGAATGAATGGTGTCGTGGGACACCAGGTAGGAACGAAGTTCCTTCGGATAATGTGGAATCGACACAATTTGCAAAAAAAATCGTGCTCAATTTTATGTAGGTTTTCTTGATTTTTCTCTTAAATTTTGCTGATTAGTTTTTATTTAAGTACAAGAAAGTATTTAGGAAATTCAGTATTTTAGGAAATAAAATAATAAATTCCTTAAAATAATAAAATAGCACACATGACGCGCTTTCGCGCCTGCGCACGTCTCATTTAACGGTTTTATTCCACGCACTTTTTTCCACAGATTTATTCCACGCACTTTTTCCACTTACGGTTTTACTATCACATTTTTTTCATTTCGGTCCCACAGCGAAATCCCTATCCCCTCCAAGCCTGCCGTAAGGAACTTCGTTCCAAAAAGTAATTCATACATGTTATATTAGTATTAGTATTAAGTAATTTATTTAATTTTACATCATGCACCGTGTGGTAACGGATTAAGAATACATAGTGTTACCACCCCTATTCATCCCATGGGTGTCGTAAAAGGCGACTAAGGGAAAGTATGCAAAACAACATCATTACAAAGAGAAGGAAAACTTGAAGCAAACCCTATTCAAACCCGTCTGGCTGTGGTATAGTGGTATAGTAGGCCAAAACCTCCTTGCTAAGGAGAGGCCTATGTTTAGTAGTGGACTGTAAAAGGCTGTTGATGTTGATAATGCACTTTATGTACATAAGTGGACTTAATGCCTAAGGCATTCTGTACCAGTCGACCTTTGGGTGATGTAGAGAAAATAGGAAGTAGGTGTGTTTCAGGTGATGTTGATTTGTAACAAATGAAGTACACATATACATATCGTGGAAAAATGACGTCCAAACACAGTACAAGTTATTGTATTCATCACACAGTTACTTGTTCTGATTGGGTATGATTAATTGGAGCAATAAGACCATCAAGATGTAAAATAAGTCATAAAGAATTAATTAGGGGTTGTTTTCACAAACTATGACTAACTAACTGAGGGCCCTGTTCTAGTGGCCTAGTTGGATGCGACAAGTTCGTTCACTTAGATGCGACACTTAGATATGGGTTTAAGTGTATACTATTACTAGCTTTTGCCCGCGGCTTCGCTCTCGTGGAATTTGTACAAAATTTCATGATAATCGGTTGAGTAGTTTTCGCGTGAAACCGTAACAAACAAACTTACATTCGCATTTATAATATTAGTAGGATGTTTATAACTGAAGAGATGATTTGTTTGATAGGTTGAAAACGCTAATCTCGCGTGCGACCCGAAGGAGCCGAGTGTCAATGAAAAATGTTGTAAAAACAGGGGGAAATGATTCCTTTTGAGAGCTTTCATTGTGTGGTTAAAGTTTCACAAAAGTTAAAAAAAAGTCAACGGTTGGCTCACTATAAACTTCTTTAATACACAATAGCGGGTACGCGCTGGGAGGAGTCTAGATGCCTTCATAAAAGCATTTCCCGGATCTCTCTTATCTCAGGCGCAGAGTGGCACACCGTGTGGGTTTAGTCGCTAGTGCTACGGGCATTAAAAGACGTAGATGAGGCTGTGCAATTTAACTAGTTTTCTTACTTGTTTATGACTTGAGCAGCAAACAAGCAGAGTTACAAGTGCGTCGCTACATTCTTAAAGCGGCTTCACACGACCCTAAAATCACTGGCAATATCAAGACAGTAGTGGGGAGGACCCTAGATCGTATCATAAATCCCCTCGTGTGTAGGCAAATCCTACCCGATTTTTATCGTCCCTAAATCACTCCGAGCGAGCTCACGATTTAGGGACCCGATATCGCCAGTGATTTTAAGGCCGTGTGTAGCCACTTTAACTCATTTCTTTAAATACCAATAAATGTGTAGTGTTAAAAGATTATATGCTTTCTAAATATTACTATGCTTAAATTACGATATACATATCTAAATTAACATTATAAGAATGAAGAGTTTGTTTGGTTGAACGTGCAAATGTCAGGAACTACGGGTACGATTTTTTTTTAAAGACAACACCCGCACTATGAATAAATCCTGTGTCGCCACAAAAAAGATTCAGTACAACAATTTATGGATCACACAAAGGGTTGTCCCACGTGAGGTTTGAACTCACAGCACTCGGCGTAGTAGAGAGCATCGTGGTGACCGCTTAAACCACTAGGTCGACTGTGCAGTTAAAAGAATATTTTAATGTAGGATAGCTCTTTTGTTAAGGTAGGCCATAGGTTTTATAACATCACGCTACGACTTATAAGAGCCGAGTATCAATGAATAATGTTACAAAAACGAGCAAAAATATTGCTTTAGATAGACGCAGACTAATGTATCAACACAATGTTAACAAATTTCAAGTATTTATTTTACTCTCAAGGTGGGCCCCATTTTGTTTGTAATTTTATATATTTGGCCTTTTAATACACTGTTTTAATAACACCATTGAGCCATGTATTTTCTGTGTAGGTGTCATATAAACTATTGCTAAACACACGTGGGCCCAAGGTGCAAATGAATGGCAAATCTTCATCTGTTTATAGTTTCCTGGTATATCGAATGAATGCAACTATCAATCATCAACCAGCCTTAAATAGTCCACTGTTGGACATATGTCTGCTTATATGATTGTGGTAATTATTATTGTTATACAGGTTTATAACAGTGTTCACTGCTGGACATAAACCTCAACTTAGCAAGAAGATTATGACCTATGACCTACTATACCACGCTGACGAGACGGGTTCTTATAAGATTTGTTTCAAGTTTCTCCTTGCAGTGATGTCGTCGTACATAATTTGCTCTCTTAGTGGTGGTGACTCTCTGTATTCTTATTCCGTCACCACTACGGTCAATGTAAAGATTGTAAAACACAATGCAAAAGTCATTTATTTTATTTACATTTTTTATTTATTTTATTTTAAGAGTCTGTCAAAGTCACTTTATTCTGCCTGATGGAGAGCATGAATAGAATCCAAAAGTTGTGGTCACCATACAGATAATGCAGTATGGTGACTCACACTATGGTGCCTTAGTAAAATGCTTTTTCACGTCTCGCTTGGGGATGTAAAAGGCATGACAGTCATTGTGGTATTGTGTTGCACACATTTACCACGAAAACTATCATCTTTGAATCAATGGGCCTACGGTCTCGCACTCAGCAACGATACATGACAGCATGGATGATGTCGCTTCAGGTTGGTCTTCTGTGGGAGGGTAGTACTGCCCCGGTCGAGCCGGCCCGTTCGTGTTGAAATCAGCGTGGCTCTACTACCTATACACACATTCGGTAGTCAACAACGAAACGAATGATTAGCATATAATATAATATCATAATAGTACACACAGTAGGTTAAAAGTATCAAGCCGGACAAGGCAAGCGACCATTGCCACTGACGATAGATTTGATATTACTGACTATCACGATAAGCTGAAGTAACTTAAGAGATTGTAATCTGGGTTTTCCTATTGAGTAAAAGATCTTGTCGGGCTTAACAAGTACTTGTTACTTCCTATATATGTACTAGGCCAATCAAGCAACAGTATTTTTCTTTGTTTGTTTAAACGTAGTTATCTCTAAAACTATAAGTCAAATTGATGTAAGTTCTTTTGTAATGGATAGAATGTTTATTAAGAAATAATATAGGATACAAAACATCACGGTACGATTATCGTACCCTGATGTAGCTATATACAAAAGAAACAGTTGTAGGTAAATATATGTTGCAATTTAAACATTGAAGAGCTACGTTCAGATACAAACGGACTGCTCGGCCTAAGTGATGTCCTGAATTAAATTATTTTTGTAAAAACAAAACCCAACTGCTTAAACTGAAAGTGAAAAGAGGAAAATATATATCACAATGTCTATATACAATTCGACTGACTTATTCAATGTTTTGTAAGCTTACTTACTAAAATAAAGAAGTAACTACATATGTATGTACATTTAAATTCACCATCATCATCTCAGTCACAATACGTCCACTGCTGAACATAGGCCTCCTCCAAAGTTCTCCAAAACAGCCGGTCCCGTACCGCCTGCATCCAGCAGCTTCCCGCGACCTTCACCAGGTCGCCGGACCACCTTATGGGGGGCCTACCAACGCTGCGTTGCGCAATACGTAGTCGCCACTTCAGAACTTTCGGCTCAAATTAGTCAAATTAAATAGTTTATGGTGTCGCGTGCGGTGGCTAACGTAGTTTTGGTAGATCTCTCTTTGTCCATAGATAACAAAGTACTGTTTGTCCCGCCTGCAGCACCACAAAGTATTTAGTATGAATTTGTAATTGTCTCAACTAGCTTCTTGATCTAACTGTTATTGTATGTGACTGCCGGTCAAGAAGTATTGGGTTCGATTGCCAGGTCGGACCAAAAAGTGTTATTGAATTTTGCTAATTATAGAAATGCTTAACAACCCGCCTGCTCAATATAAGATCCTGGAGTTTGTTAGTTGAGGTCTTTACTCTGGTGTCTTGGGGAGCACGTAACGCCTGCTCTGCTCCTGCGTCTGATCTCGCCCTGGTTGTGTCAGGTAGCCTTCACATTTGTGTACTACGATATCTTCTGCGTATTTGGTTGCCCGCCGTAGCAGAAATCAGATCATAACTATACATCATCATCAGAACAGAATTACAATAAAATCGATTCAACCGATATGATGGAATGCTGATATATTTTTAAAAAGGTCTTTTCACGATCTTTCGTTTGATATCCATCTTGCTAAGAATTTAATTTACGGACAACATTTTGAAAAGTTATAAAGCTTATGTCACTATCACAATTCTGATAAACGGCACCTTAAAAACCGTCCCGACATTTAGGCTATAGGGCGAGCTAAAGAATGAACATACATAAACACACACATACATACACATAAACATAAATATGGTCGAAAAACAATACCCCTCTTCTACAGTCGGGTAAAAATGATTACCACGGAACGGAACACATACAGCAACTTGAACATGAACCTTCGCGACACGCTATTGTTGCTGAACTTGGTAATACAGACTTTAAACACAGTATACATGGTTTAATATCGTTTAAAGATTGTAAAGTGCGTTCCAATGCAAGCTGTTCGATGGAGAGTATCCTTAAGACGAATCGTACTGTTTGGACTATGTGCCAAAGACGAAAAAGGTAATCTAAATACACATTTCTCGAGGTAGTAGAGCCACGCTGATTTCAGCACGAGCGGGCCGGCTCGACCGGGGCAGTACTACCCTCCCACAAAAGACCAACCTAAAGCACCAGCATCGATGCTGTCGTGTTTCGTTGGTGAGTGTTAGACCGGAGGCCCATTGAAGCAGGGGTGTTAGTTATCGTGGTAACTGTGTAAGCCTTACACTGTCGCGATGACTGTCATGTCTTTTACGGAAGGTATAAGGCATGACAGTCAAGAAGTGGGGTGTGAAAAAGCATCTCACAAGACCATCATAGTGTGGGTCATCATATTGCATTGTCTGCATTTGCAATGAGTATGGTGACCACAACTCTTGGATTCTATTCATGCTTTCGATCAGGCAGAGTAGAGTCACTTTGGCAGGTTCTTAATATAGAAAAAAAAACATAAAATGAATATTTCTATCTATCATGTCATATCATATCATCATATCATGTGATTATCTTTAGTAAAGTTCTTATGCATGAGCCCACGGAGGCATCTAAGTTAATATATATTTTTTTTATGTCTTTCCTTCAAATTGGTTTTAGTTGGTGTCATAGCAACGCGTGCAGGGTACAGCTAGTCTTAGATAATAGAAAATATTAAACTTACTCATCGTCTTTTATATTTTGGTACACGGTTTGATTCCGTGTTGAGTAACATTGACGGAATACCGGCTATGAATCAGAAATGCGCCAGTTACATTGAAAACTGTTTAACCGACGTGGATACTTCATTAACGTTTACTTTCTAATTTGTTTGATGTCAGCGTTATTTATATGGAGTGGAATATCCATATAATTACGATTCATTAATCATCATTATCATTAACGACATTTAATGGGCCATCGCTAAGCAAAGGTCTTTCCTTCTGTTGACCAAAATCAACCTTTCGCCGTCCACTGCTGAACGAAGGTCTCTCTAAGGAGCACCAATCTCCGTATGGTGACGGTTTAAGAGTAAGGATTGTCACCACCCCTATTCTTCATATGGGTATTGTAAGAGGCGAGTCAGAAAACAAAATATTTAACTGCACAATTGGCTTAGTGGTTTAAGCGATCTTCACGCCGCTCTCTCCTGCGCTGAGTGTTGTGGGTTCAAACCCCACATGGGACAACACTTTGTGTGATCAATAAATTGTTGTTCTGAGTCTGTGTGTTCTTTGTGTCTGTTTCTTGTATGTTCGTAAAGTTCACCGCGACACAGGATTTATTTATAGAGCAGGCGTTGTCTTTTTAAAAAAATTAAAGAACATCATTACAAAGAGAGGGGAAATCTGAAACAAAACCTATTCCAATCCGTCTAACTAGCGTGGTATAGTAGGCCGAAACCTTCTTGCTAAGGAGAGGCCAGGCAGCAGTGGACCAGCAGCAGCAGGTGTCCAGCAGTGGACTGCTGAAGGCTGATAATTATGATGAACTGCAAATAATTTTAGACTTCATTATTTATGCTATTGCACGCCGAAGTTTCAATAAGACATATAAAAATTTTTTTTAGTGAAAGGACAAACAGCCAAATCACCTAACGGTAAGTGATTACTACCACCTATGGACAAATGCGACTTAAGAGTTACAAATGCATTGCCACCCTTCAAGTTTTGAATTTTTGAGCTTCGGTAACTTTAGTCACAGGGTGAAAATCAAATGAATTGTTTATTACCGGTTTTCTATGAAACCGAGGTGTACTCGTAACTCCGATCGAACCTCAATACCTCACTGACTAACTGAAGCTGAAGCAAACCTCTCACACGGTTAAAACATACTGACCATTAGTGTTGTCGTGTTTCGTTGGTGAGTGTTAGACCGGAGGCCCATTGATGCAAGGTGACAGTTATCGTGGTAACTGTGTAAGCCTTACACTGTCACGATGACTTTCATGCCTTTTACGGCCCCAAACGGGGTGTGAAAAAGCATCTCACAAGGCCGCCATAGTATAGATCGCCATTCTGCATTGTCTGCATTTGCAATGAGTATTGGTGACCACAACTTTTGGATTCTACTAATGCTTTCCATCAGGTAGAGTAGAGTCACTTTGGCAGTCTCTTAATACTGAAAAAAAAACCTATAGGTGTTTGCGCCTTACCACTAACTTACGCAGTTCATATCTAACCATCGTTTCCATGCAGTTTTACTTGCTGTGGCTATGACTATGGTGAAGCCAAAAGGAAGGGCAATAGTTTTGGTAGCCTGTTTGTTTG
Organism: Hypercompe scribonia; assembly: GCA_949316085.1. Classification (NCBI taxonomy): domain Eukaryota; kingdom Metazoa; phylum Arthropoda; class Insecta; order Lepidoptera; family Erebidae; genus Hypercompe; species Hypercompe scribonia. The sequence goes on from OX438986.1 coordinate 16,366,687, forward strand.
TATGTTCACCGTAGCGCCTAAACTACTGGACCGATTTGAATGAATGAGGTGTAAATAGCTTCGAAATAGAAAGTTTATGTAATTGGCTTATAGTGTCTTTTATTTTTTTTTTATTAAGTTTTATTCTACATCCACATTTTATGTCAATTATAAAAAAAAAATATTCTACTATTAGAGGAGTTGACTAATACCACAAATCAATTGTCGTCAAGATCGGTCCACTGTCCTTAGATGGTGTTAACTAACTCAAACCTACTATAAATATTAAGATGAGTGCAGGCAAGTGGAGTCACTTGGTTATAAAAAAAAACATTTTTTTTCTATCTTAAGAGCCTGCCAAGTGACTCTACTCTACCTGATAGAGAACATGAATAGAATCCAAGAGTTGTGGTCACCATACTCATTGCAAATGCTAACAACGCAGTATGGTGACCCACACTAAGGGGGCCTTGTGAGATGCTTTTTCACACCCCGCTTGGGGACGTAAAAGACACGACAGTCATTGTGACAGTGTAAGGCTTACACAGTTACCACGACAACTGTCACCCCTGCACCATAGATTACATTCCTCGATGTGAGCTAAAACTTTCAAAATAGCCGCATTTGTTCGCACTTGTTCGTATTGCAATACTTTACACCGCAAATATTTCGATAAAAGATTACATAATATCGGCCACAGGCGGTCAGATCTTCAACACTTATCAATATTACACATAGCACTATTTCGCATCGACTGCCAAATACATTCTACGTGATAAAACGTAACATTTTGCATTGACAAGTGCTAATTATGTAGTCATTTTACAACATCGTGTTATGACACAATAGTAGCTGCGATTATCCTTTTTTGGGAGTTTTAAAAGTTACATTTTGCAATAATCAAGCCACTTAAAATTCTGGTTAGAAGGCTCGGACTCTGTGATATCATGAACTTTAGTGTAAGCTTATTTCAGAAGAACTCAATTGTTACGTTGACGACAGTGAGCGCTTTCTGCGTTGCCATTGGTGAGGGTTTCAGTGGTGGCCAATCCCAACACCGAACATGGTCACCGCCAGAGCTATCAACTCGCTCACTGTAAAATAAAGTTACACTAGGCTCTCGGCACTTAGAGTTACAGGTATACGATGCTGACCTACTCTAATTATTGCTTGCTTTCCCCAATATATCCATGTAAACGATATACCTTTCCTTCCAGTGTAATTTATCCTATTAACCTTTTCTTCAATTCTTCCCATTATACCATAGACAACATTGATGAGAATTAAAATTTTTAACTCAGCTTATGCCCTAGGATCGCCAAAGCATACACCCATGCTCGGCCCGGGATCCCATCTGGGCCCGGAGCGGTGTTGCGGGCGGCAAGTCGCTTCACAACTTGGTCCAGGTCCTCCGTCACGACACAGTTGTCGGCAATTGTGGCTGGTTTCGACGGTAACGGCAACGGAGGGCGTAAGAGACTACCCTGGTCCCTGGGAAAGAGGGTATCTACCACTCTTGCTACAAACCCGTGTTCCAGGGTCTACGTTAATGCTGGGACCCACGGTCTGAGCTTGCCCAACACATGTTTGTAAGGGCGCCTCCATGAGTCTCTGTCCAGTCCCTCTATGAGCTCCTTCCAGGACCGACCTTTGGCTTCCACGATTGCAAGGCTCACCGCCTTTGCTGCGGCGCCATACTCCCGCCTTGTTTCGACAATCTCCTCGGTTGTGACTCGCCGTCTTCTTCGGCACCCGTCTATGACTACCATGGATGAATATTTTGAGGCTCTCAAACCATTACGTTGTAAGCTACTTCTATAATTATACCATTAGTATTTACTCTTAATACCGCTACGATTTCTTGATTACGCGACCAAAAGAATCAATTCGTAATTTGATTACCCATTAAAACTCAACTCATTCGAAAATTATATAATGGAGCTTACAATACAGGCAATTAATGCTTTAGTAGTAAATTACACAAATAAATAATGAGGTTATAAAACCTTCGATTATAATGACACCCGCTCGTGTTGAGTAAAAACTTTGTGTGATACAAGTGACAAGCTTTAAAGATGATGACTACGTTACTGGTTATAAGTTATCAAAAATATTATAATAAAATATCCATTTGGTGCTAGTTCGACTTTATGCTGATCACTGCCTCGATGGCGTAACGGTAACGAAAGCGGCTGCTGTGCTTAAAGTCTCGGGTTCGATTCCAAATGTCGGATCAAACTAAATGTTTGTATGATCTACTAATATTTGTTTCGGAGTTTGGGTGTTTTTTATGTATAATATGTATGTTTTTACAAAAAAAAAGTATGTAAGTATTCTATCAGTCAGTCTAGTTATCATAGTACAAGCTCTGCTTAGTTTAAAACTAGATGGCGTTGTACGTAACTAGCTTACGGCATAGACTAGTTTATCTATACCTGTATCACGCAATGAAAGTTCTGGCGACGATGTAGGAAAAGAAAGACAAATTATATGTATTTAAAAATACCTTTTAGATTGTTATTAGAAATTTAAACTAATTCCAATCAAATGGAGTCTTAAGGAGCCAGTATTTCAGCTATCAAAATTTAGTGTTTTATTACGACGGGTTTAGATGTTCCAATACACAACACCTGTCATCTGTATGACCCATGTCAAAACTTCGCATTAATAAGCATAAAATACGAATAAAACTATTCATTATTGGCTTGAATTATATTTCGTAACATACCAATCGCCTGTCACTTGAAACTACGATCGCTAAGTAATGTAAGTTGCGAATGCCCATTTGCTTTCATAATCGGTTCACCAACGACTTCTGTCCAAACTGAGACATATCAGCATATATTGTCACAATTTACGAGTTCTCGAATGATCAATCAATTTAGCAAAAGCTTTCTACACATAAGTCATGTCTGTCTTAATTCACATCTAAGTCATTTCATTCAGATTACTTGGCGGAGTTTCGCTAGGATGTAACTTAGGTCCGCAAGATTGATATAGAATAGTTATTTATTTTATCATATGTTTTAAAACTAACACTTTCCTTCAGAATTTGTAATCAAGGTGCATAAAAAACGAGTCCTCATAAACATACTAGAAATATAAACTTAATATTGATATTCAATGAAACATAAAATTATATTGAATTACACAATCTCTTTCAACACTCATACTAAATTATAACATCATCCATATATTATTATCAGATTAACATTTGAACTGTGGACCTGAGGATTGCGTGGTTTATGGCTTGATATTGAATGTAAAAACCAAGTTCTATAGTTACATAATTCAAACAGGATGTTCATTAAAGGATACAGGCATTGGTATTATTTTTTTTATTTTAAGAGCCTGCCAAAGTGACTATACTCTGCCTGATGGAAAGCATGAATAGAATTCAAGAGTTGTGGTCACCATACTCATTGCGAATGCAGACAATGCAATATGGCGACACGCACTATGTCGCCCTAGTGAGATACTTCTTCGAGACCCGCTTGGAGACGTAAAAGGCATGACAGTCATCGAAGCATTGTAATGCTCACACACTTACCACTGCAACTGTCACCCCTGCATCAATGGGCCTCCGGTCTCGCATTCACCATTCACTTGAACTAGTTAATTCGTGTTATTCATATTCTTATATTGTTACTAGCTTTACCCTTTTTGTATGTGGGTTATCAGGATAAATAGTAGCCTGTATCCTTCCTTAAAGTATTTCCATGCCAATTTCATTAAAATCAGTGCAGTGATTTAGCTGTGAAAGCCTAACAGGCAGTTACTTTCAAATCCATACTAATATTACATTGTAAACATTTCATGAGTCGCCCTTCCAGACACGCACCGCGCTGCGCTATAATAGACGCTTAATGAAGGTTCATTCAGTTCATCTATATATTTGATAAATACTCTAAAATGTACGTTGCAAAAAGTATCTAATTTAATCGTGTTTATCGCCAATTACCGGGATCGTTGGCGTTCCTTGCGGGAGACCTTCGTTCAGCAGTGGACGGTGATAGATTGACTGATTGATGGCCAATTGCTCAGAATGTACTTGTTTCCACATTAAAGGTTATATTTCGTCCTGAACTTTTATTTCGAACTATTTAAGACAAATAATCGCACGATGTATGTATTATTGTCGTATAACTCCAAGGGCTTAGACAGCATATGTTCAAGATAGTTTTCCAACACCTAAGCATTTTACTGGCTTCCTGAACAACTACTTATCGTTATATACATAAATTACACAAAAACTTAATAATTTGGAACCTATGTGTTATTCTGATGTATAATCTATATTACGGTAAACTTTCATCTAAATTCATTCAGTAGTATTTGCGTGAAAGATTTACAAACATCCAAACATCAAAACATCCACCTTCAAAAAATTTCTACACTTAAAATATTAGTGTGTAATATGAATGCAGTATGATTACTCTCGAACTGACTGAACGAACTATCAGAAGCAAACACCGTTGGACGATACAAACCTAAAATTTTGGCAGATGATGCTTTTTAAGCTCTAAGAACTTACTGAGTAAGAATTTTTGGCAATTTCACTTCTAAGAGGATAAAATAAAGTCCATTCTTTATTTTATCCTCTTAGGTTGTATGGAAGTTCATCATTTTCAAAGTTAGAAATAAGAATTAAACACGGGAGTGTAACCGTGGCCAATAGCTAGAAACGTTCATTGATCAAATCAACGGTATTTGACTTTCTGTTACCTTTGACTGTCCCTTTTAATGAAATTTCTCGTACTGATCGCAGAAAGAGTGAGATGGCAAAAAACATTATATATCTTATATAAAATGTTATGATATGTGTGTATACTATTGACGATACTGTTGGTGTAGTGGTTAATGACTCAGACTGCTAAGGATGTGATAAGCACATTAATTTGTTTTGTATCCATTTCTTGTATATTTATAAAGCGAGTGACTTTACAAATGGTAAACTTAACTCAGTATTTTACTTTACTTTGGTAGGTAGTAGAGCCACGCTGATTTCAGCACAAGTGGGCCGGATCGACGGGGCAGTACTACCCTCCCACAGAAGACCAACCTAAAGCGGCAGCATCCGTGTTGTCGTGTTTCGTTGGTGAGTGTGAGACCGGAGGTCCATTGATGCAGGGGTGACAGTTATCGTGCTAACTGTGTAAGCCTTACATTGTCACGATGACCGTCATGCCTTTTACGTTCCCAAGTGTGGCGTTGGGGAAAGCGCTTGGGGAAAGCGGGGTGTGAAACGGCATCTCACAAGGGCGCCATAGTGTGGGTACTATACTGAATGGCCTGCATTTGCAATGAGTATGGTGACCACAAATCTTGGATTCTGTTCATGCTTTCGTAGAATTGCATTCATGCATGCATTCTTTTAAAAAAATGAAGCATGTAACGCTTTATCAGCAATCTGGTTACCATTTTTTTTTTTAACGTGTGGAAACCCCCTCGGGCCGTTACCCCACCGGGGCTTAAGGCGGGGTGGTGTGTCGGAATCGGACCGACTAAAACCACACGGTGTGCCACTTTGCGCCTGAGATAGGAGGGATCCGGAAACGCTGCTATTACCATAGTACAAGCTTTGGCTAGTTTGGTATCATAGGGCCGTGTGTGAGAAGCTATTATTGTTCATTGTTTAATTACTAGAAGACATAACCTCAGAGCATCTTTATAAAATCACGCATCTGAAAATAGTCTCAATGAATATAATTTATATGCAATACGACACGTAAACCTTGCTTTTAAACGCTACTAGCGTACTGTAAGTTGCTTCTCGACAAATATAAATGAACATTAAACATAAATTGTGCAAAAAGTGCAAATTATCATGCATCGATATGCTATGAAACATTTCCATTCTAAAGCCAAAGGCATCTTTATCGATCTTAACGTCTTTTAAGATTAAGATAATACAAACTGTCGCCAGATATTGATCCCATGAGTGATGGACTACAGTAAAGAGAAGAAAATCTTAGCAAAACCCTACACGAACCCATCTGTTCACCTGGTTTGTTGGCCAAAACCTCCTATCTAAGGAGAGCGACGTTGACGACAATTTCGGTACATTATGTGCCACTCACCCTCCTTAATATATTGATGTGTTCTTAAAATGTCTTACAATTAACGTTTTTATTGCAGGACTGCAGGTTCAAAATGAGGAATAGAACAAAGCTGTTGCTCATGTGATGACCACAGAGGCTCATGTACAATAATACGCCCAGGTAATTTTTAAAACATTGAATTCATACAATTCCTTTGATGTGTTTGTCCAGTTGGATGAATTAGGATGTGTACTGACTGGATTTCATAATAGCGTCACAACAAATGTTATATTAATATTGTACTTTGCATAAATGTTTTTTCTTGGTTTGTTTTTGATAAAATATATCATAATGACTGTTTGAGTACAATATTATCAAATAATATGTTACGTAGTTTGCAAGATTTACATGAATAGTAATTATATTGTGTACATTGATGTCCTTCTCATCTTTTCTATAACAAATGTGTGTTTTTGTTAAAATCAAATTAAATTGTTACATTAAAAGGTATAGTGCCAATACATCCTGCCTTTTTGTAAAGTTTTGAATTTAAAGTCGCTATTCACATGCTTTAATAAAAATTTCCTAATTAAATTCTTAGTTGTATCAACACCAAACAAGCAAACAAAACTGACAAACCATTTTATCATTTAAATCTTTAAACATCCTTTTAAAACATATTCTGCAGAAAAATAATGAAGGCACGAATTACTCAAAGATTTTCTTCAGTATCTTTGTTCAGTTTTTGTACAGTTTTATTTAATTAGCCAGGATTTTTTAGCACTTTACCGTTGACTATTCTAGAACATCGTATAGCTAAAAATCTTGTATCATCTGTCAAAGATTCACTTGTATATCAGTTGAAGTTTTTCATGGATACACATCTCATCTCTAACCAAACACATGCACATCTCCAACTTGAAGTTCAAAGTAAAAACACTTAGTCTTAAATAACAGACATAAGTTTATTAACTTTTTTAAAATAAATTGTGTTGCGTCCATTTTTGTTTATTTATAAAGTTATTTATTTTGTGTTTAAATCAAGGTTATGAAATTAATTTAAGCCTTGTTATAAATTATTTCGGCTGATTCAGGAAATGATATTTCATAATCTGATTTCTTGTGTTATTTGATTTGAAAACTGGAATGTCTTGTTACTTTTTTTTTTCATATTTCATGTGGTAACACTGTCGTTTTGAGCAAAAAATTAAAAGACACCACTATATCTAAAAGATACATATCATTAAAAATTCGGTCAATCTGCAGGAGATTGACCGAATTTTAATGAAGGATGAAAAGTACATTCCAACAAGCAATTAAAGATTATTTTTAGAGCGGAAATAATATTGTAACCTTGTATAGTACGTGTATCTTGTCTGTATTTAATCGTTTGTAACAGTAGACGTAATTAGTAGCTTTTTGTCACTAAGATGTATAGTTGATAAAAAAATTTACACATTATTTGGTTCTTTAAATTTTTAAACGATTGATTAATTTACAACTATTGATGAAACTATTCCTTTTATCAGAAAAAAACTTTCTTTATTTACAACAGATAGAAATGAAAAGTAAAATTTAATTATTTTACAAAAATCGGTATTAAGTCGGTCAACTTTTTACAGATAAACATACCGATGATACCGAAAAGAAAACTACCAACTTGACGGTTACAAATATCACTTGAGGTACCAAAAGTCCGGTACCTCTGCCATATCCAATGACCGATGAAATTATCAAGTCGGATAATGCCGAAGATGGCGGTAAAGTAACCGATACTGTAACCGACACTGTGACCGATACCAGAACCGATACCGAACCGAAGGAACCGAAAGAGAATAAACCCAGAACTGTGTCGTTTAATAGAGACGTACACATCAAAAGATTCGGTGAGTCAATTTGTCGATATATCGGTCTAACTTCGGTAATATTTTTGGTTCATAAAGACTTCTTGAAGCGCACTGTGACTACGACCAAATAATTGTTTCATATAAAGTATATTCAACCAAAAATTAAAAAAAAACAATTAAGGAGCTATAGAAAGGCCAAGTCATTTAGCAAAGGGTTCATCTCATAGCACGTTTATAAATAATTAAAAATGGAATTATTAAAGTATATGAAATATAATCATTATTTTTGAAATATATCTAAAATACATCAGGTACAATAGTAGGTATTTGCTGAAGAAAATAAGAAAAATTTCTTTTTGTAAAATCAATTTCCCCATAAAACAACTATAGGTTGGCCGAAAAAAATGCTTACATGTGCCGACAAAAGTAGAAGGGAATAAGAAGGATGAAAAATATAACATTGAATTTATCTACTTATAAATTAAAATGGCCACCTTACATGCGAAAAAATAAAAACTAAACAATATATCGAAAATACATTCAATGACAGCTCAATTTATTAGCGTTGAACAAGAAATTGTCATGAATGTCAACAGAGAATGTCAATATAGTTAGTTAAATAAAATACTTTTGCGATAAATTATATATCTTTGTGTTTAAAGTTGCCTCGTTTAAAATTCATTCGTTGAAAGTTTGACATTCGAAATTCGAACTACAAATATTTAAAAAATATTTTTTTAAATAAAATAGATTATAAATTCAAATTTGTTTGGGTTAAGCACTGATCTACGCAAATCCTTAAGCACCAAATTGACAGTATTTTCATTTTAATAAGCGTAAGTGGTCGTAGTCGTTCAGTGCAAGAAGTCTGGGGGAACTATCGTTTAACAAACTAATGTTTCATCTATCTACTACAAATGTAAAGAAATGTAAATAACAAAATAACCGTTTTCACCTTGAAACTAATACGTTCAAATTAATAAACTAATAAAAACTTCATTGTTTCCTCTTTTTTGTATGTCTATAGACAAAGCTTGTTCTTTATTTAAACTATTTTGTATTATCTGTTTTTTTTTCTTCCGTTTTGGAGGGAATGTAAACCACTTAGCATGATAGGTGATCTTGTATGTTTCTTTTTGAATTGCATGCTTGGTCAAGGATAATAATAATTAATATACGAATTTCTATATACTGTGTTAATTCTCAATAAATATTACTGTTATTTTTAAATATTAAACTGTGGAATTTGAAGAACACTTTAAAAGAGTAAAACAATCATTTTAGAACGTTCGAAAATTTTCGTTTGAGTTTTAGTGGACAATGTTGAGCTAGTGTACCACGAGAGTGGAATTCATTCGATTTAAAGGTATATTCAGATGGAGATGAGGTTTGTAACACTGGCAGAACCTAGTTCGTATTATTTCAAGTAGGTAATCAAATTTGAGCTTGCCATGAGGTCTAAGTAAACCAAAATGACCTGAATTAAGAAAAGTTGGATTGTGTCGTGAATCAACCAAAAATTAGAGACTGATGGTGAAAAAAAATCGGATGATAGTACATACATATCATAAACAAATTAAATCCAGACTTTGAACGAGTGATCGTTGTCATCTCACAATTATTTGAGAATCGAACCCATGACCTCCTTAGCAGTCAGGGTCACTAGACCTGATGACTGTTGAGGGACTGATTTTATACTAAGTTAAAATGTAAGTTTGTGGTATCGAAGACGACCGCTTCTGAGAAAGACCATTTCGATGCAACTAAATTGAAATATGTATGTCTAGGTTAAGACCTCACTTAAAATTCAGTTACCTCAGGTCACCGAGGACATACAACGGGTACATAATGATATGTCCAACCACAATCCTGATGTATGTCTATTCAATTATTGAAACTTGAAACTTGTCAACATTTTTTTAGTTGAACATAAAAACACGACTGGTATAAAAGATTGAACGTTAAGAAATAATCATCAACAGCCTTTTACAGTCCACTGCTGGATATAGGCCTCTCCTTAGCAAGGAGGTTTTGGCCTACTATACCACGCTGACCAGACGGGTTGGAATAGGGTTTGTTTCAAGTTTTCCTTCTCTTTGTAATGATGTTGTCTTGCATACTTTGTTCCCTTACTCGCCTTTTACGACACCCACGGGATGAATAGGAGTTGTAACACTGTATATTCTTAATCTGTCACCATACGGACAAGAAATAATAATAATAATAAAAATGTTTGTCGCATGTCTGACATGCAAAACTATCTAGTTTCAAATAAATCAAAGTACATACTTGCGTATATTTTATTCATTAAAAACATTCAAATCCGAAACAAATATTTAAAGACCATACAAATTTTTGGTCCGTTAACCGAACCCGAAACAGTACGGCAATCGCGTTCGCTACCGCCGCCGAAGCAGTTGAAATAAAATAGGATTTCAAAGGAAATAAGCCGAAATATCTTACATGGGGCCGTCTGATTCCAAAATAGGCAGAGCTTATGCTAATATAATCAGACTGCTAATGAACATACTCACATATGCCTAATTACAGACATTTTATAGGCAAATGCCGTACGTCGCCTAAAATAGAGAGTTTACCCGCAGATGGTGCCCGCGGTAGCGGGCGGACACTAGAAGGGATCTGGATGTCGTAATAGCAGCTGTTCCCGGATCCCTCCTACGTCAGGCGCAGAGTGGCACACCGTGTGCTTTTAGTCGGTCCGATTCCGACACACCACACCGCCGTAAACCCCGGTGGGGTGACAGTCCGAGGGGGATTCCACAAGCGAAAAAAAAAAACAAAAGGATTTGTTGCAAATTTACCTAATTTTGCAGTGACGTTGTCTTGTGTCTCTTGCTTCCTTAGTCACCTCTTATAACACCCATGCGAAGAACGCGGATGGTGACACTGTATTCTTAATCCGTGTCACCACACGTAGAAGTCAATATTGCATACATATGATTAATATGTAAGAACCAAATCTAGGACTTTTGATAAACTATTCAGAGACTACTGACAAGTCTAGACATAATTATTGAAAGAAACACGTGTTTATTAACCAGTTTCGCGTCATTTTCAAAGAGTATTATAAAAAAAAGTATTAGAAAGATATAATATGTGTTTCTAAAAACCTACTCGAACTGTTTTTACTACAATAAACTACTTACCAATCCGTCCGTATAAGCAATGTACTGTTGCCTTTCTTCGTAAATGCTCGTACTTCTCATTGTACTTTCAATATTCTATCTGATTCCCATTTTACCCGGTTGATGATATTAGACTTTCCCTCTATCTATAAAAAATGTATTATATTTTGCTTTAAGCCACGATGACGTGACAGATGTCATAAAAACGACGAAGTAACTTTGAACAAGTGAATTTATTTTGTATCAGCTATATTTTCATTCTTTACGTGCCAGTTTTATATCAAATGATGTGCAATACATCATAAATATAAAAAAATCATATCTAAAATGTACCTCCTAAGCTTTAAAATGACATTAGTGACAGCTGTCATAAAAGTCAAGCAATATTTTAAGGACTGTAGTATCAAGTTTCCATTATATTGTGAGTCTATGTTTTTACTTCAACGACTTTCTTTTTTATGGTATAAGGGGGCAAACAAACAGACGTGTTACCTGATGGAGATTAAATACCTCCACCCACTTACACCTGCAACTCAAGAATCACAAAGTGTGCGGCGGCAACTTGGTGTTACCGAAACCCCTAGTAAGTTGGGGCTCCAATGGCCTCAGATCCTCAAACTTTAACACCGGTTTTCAACGAGGTCACGGTATTACTCCCATCGGTTCGAGGGTAGCCTATTCCCACCGAATAATGACTCCCTCACATTAAATTAAGTTCTTTCTTTCCTTAAGTGTGATTAAAATTATATTTTTCAAAATATGAGCATAAAGTAACTGTCAATTTTATAAGAGAAGGCAAATTGGAAATAAACCGGTTGTTTTTGAACGTATGGAAACCCCCTCGTGCCGTCATCCCATCCAAATTTGCGAAATCGTTTGTGTCAGAAATGGAACGACTAAAACCACATGGTGCACCACTCTGCACCTGAGATAGGATGGATCCGATATCAGGTATTATTACAACATCCAAACCCCTCCTAGCGCATGCGTCACCTTCGGGTAAACTCTCTATTTAGGCGACGTACGACACACGCAAATGTCACCTGCTTGAGGCTGTCCACTGTAATAGATGCTGGGAAAAACCCGTCTCGTCTAGCTACGGTCATACTCAGGGCAGCCTGAGGCGCTGAGAAGCGCGCCACCGCTCGCTTAGCGCTAGCGTGGTAAGGTCGGACAAAACCTCCTTGGTAAGGAGAACTCTTTGTTTATATTTGTTGATGATCATGATAAGCGAACTCTGTTTACCCTTTTCGAGATACAGTCGTAAGTGTATGTGAGATTTATAAATGTAAAACTGTTCTTTGGCATAATTCTTTTAAATTGGTATCATTATGAATATATTTTCTTACTATTTCAGTAGAAAATGTATCCTAACATTCAATACTTATTAAAACTAAAAACAACTTATGACAGTAACCACGAGTTTTAAATGCTTGACTGGTTTCTTGAAGTCAATGTTCAGAAAAATTCACTAATATTAAAAATTCGAAAGTAACCCTGTCTGTCTGTTACGCTTTCACGGCTACCACTTCACCGATTTCAATAAAATCTGACATGGAGATACTTTGCTTATTGAGGGATGACATAACCTACTCTTTACCACGATAACCGACATTCACGCACGCAGAGTCGCGGGTAAAAGCTAGTTAGTTAATAAATAGCCTATTGCAGTCCACTTCATCCGATATAGCCTTTCGCATCTGATCCACCCCATCTATACCTCCCAAGTCGTTGATCTATCTTGTTTGGGGGTGTCATTTTATTTCCCTGTTCGCGATCTTCACTTTACTACTTTCCGTAACGACACATCACCTGCAAAGTGCATCGATCTTCCAGCACATGTGGACAGCCCATTACAAATTCGACATGCTAATTTCGCGAGCTATGTCAGTCACTTTGGTTTTTTTCGGCAGTCTTCAAAAAAACTTAACATAGTAAGTTTTATAGCGTCATATGATTTAAAATCGTATCGTATTACATTCTCTACCCAAGTGCAAACCTCCTTTGCTAACAAACATCAAGTTTTGACAGACGAACGAACCACAGACGGCCGTTGTCAGAATTTACCTAAAAACCTGCTTTGATACTGCCGAAATCTCGTAAAAAAGCTGAAATCACCACCTGTTTCTTAGAAACATGGCATTAAACATGAATTATTATTTGTTTATATTTCAAACAACAGAACGGTGTTAACTTACCAATTATATACCTATAATACACAAACCATTTTACAGAGCTAGGAAGAGTGGAGGGTTACCCTTACCCCCTTATTTCTGAGAGGAAAGTACTCAAAGGCTGGCAACACACTTGTATCTCTTTAGTTCTCACTTACCATCAGTTAACTTGTCTGCTCGTTTGCTATACAAATACGAGTATTACCGGCAATCTATATAATTCTAATATTCTAAATAATACCCAGGCAATGTATACAATACCGGGGCGACAAAGGCAACGTATGCAATATTATGAATATTATTGACCATTACTAAAGAGAATCCTGTGTCCGGCAGTGGACTATTAAAGGTTAATGATGATGATTATTCATTACATACTTTATTTAGGTAATTAATAAAATTTCTAGGGATTACACAGATTGATTATATACTCGTAGATGCTCTTCCAATGGCACTTTTATAAATAAATAAATTTTAGGCTGTATTTATTAATATTACCGAAGTACCTACTGCTTATAAAATAACGGGCAAATAAAATATATTTTATTTTATATTTCTTTCTGTTGTTGTTGAATCATTTGGATTAGATAAGTTGGATAAGTGGATTGTTTTTAACCTGTCTCCGTACATTGCACACTATTAGCTGCATATTGGGTATTGTATAGAATAGCTAGGCAAAGTATAAAATGTATAATATCTTATAAATTACCTACACATTTTAGGTATTCTACATATTGCCTAGATATTGTATAGGATACTGGATTATACAGATTGTTGGTAACATTTAGAGTATTTCAGTCTGGCATTCAGTCATTTCAGGCCTCTATAAGGATATAAAATTATTTTTATTTCAGAAGGGCATTTCATTGAGTCACTTTCAAAAATGAAAAGAGTCTGACAAGACCTGCACAGCTACCGGTTATGATATAACGTATCATAGACTTCAATTCTCCTTATCCTTCATTCCAACCTTACTGCTTAAATATTTTCTTCATTTTTTGGGACCAACTTCCATCACAAAATGTGGTCGTTTAATAGGCCCACGACTTTTATAGCCTAAAAATAGGCTTAGGCTATAAAAGTCGTGAGTATATGTGCTTATAGTTAAAGATAGAATAGAATAAACTTAATTGTACACCAGTTTTTTGCTTTTCTTACAAGAATACATTACATTAATGAACATGCATAAATGGCGGCTTTATCTATACAAGCAATTTCTTACAGGCATTGTTAGATGGACGAATAGATTGTAGATAAACAGATACGACACACTCACACACACAACAATCAAATATTAAAAACCTCATTTTGGAAATAGGTTGTAATGCGTAAATGATGTATTCATAACCGATCTCAACGACGCAGGTAATATTATAGTACTCAAGGGTGTGTGCAATCATAGGTGCACTCTCTGTTCCTTCACTCTCACAATTTGATGCGACGATTATCCAACCGGATAGACATCAGGTGCAGGACCGACGACTTTACGTGCTCTACAAAACACGGGAAAAGAAAATACCGCATAATTCCTAATACTAAGTATTCAAAACTATAATGACACACAAAAACTCACATATCTTTAGTTTTTTCCTGTCTCAATGTCCCCATGTCCACCTACAAGGACAGATTACGTCATAATGAGTTCTTAGTACATGCGCAAGCGCCAGTATAATCCAACACGATAAATCATCAATTTTTTATTGTACGAGTATACACAATCCGTCAGAGTTTTTGCGCGTCCTGTTAATCAAACGATAAGGACATAAGACTGATTGATCTCCTTAAAATTGGAAATGGTCAATTTAAAACCGGATACATTAAAATTATTATTGATGTTGGAATTAACAAAGTAAATAGTTGGCGACTTTGGACCATGACTTCGTGCACGTGTTTGTCGCTAATCGCGGTAAAAAGTACACTTCTCATTCAAATTAACTACATGCCAAATTTCATCAAAAGAAGTTGAGCGTCTTATCGTGAAAACTTAAAGAACAAACATACATTCACATTTATGACATTAGTTACAACTTGGATGATATTATACGACTGGCAGTGGTTAGTGAACCTGCCTGGACAAACAGAGATCTCTCGATTCCCAATCAGGACAATTAATTTTCTGATGAGCAAAATCATTTGTTCTCTGTATTGATACATCAAAATCACATCAACAGCCCTTAATGGAGCTTTTGGCCAGCCAAGGAGCTTTTGGCCTACTATATCACCTAGCCAGACGAGTTAGTATGGGGTTTGTTTCAAATCATCTCTCTTAGTTGCCTCTTACGACACCCACAGGATGAATAGGGAATGTGTCATTCTG
This sequence comes from Hypercompe scribonia, assembly GCA_949316085.1. Classification (NCBI taxonomy): domain Eukaryota; kingdom Metazoa; phylum Arthropoda; class Insecta; order Lepidoptera; family Erebidae; genus Hypercompe; species Hypercompe scribonia. The sequence goes on from OX438986.1 coordinate 16,382,191, forward strand.
TACTCTTAACGCATCACCACACGCACATGTATTGATACAATTTATCTAAAATATGCATGTATTTAGAATTATTTTATTCTAAGCATAAGATTCTTTAGAAGTAAACTAGAACCATAACTGATTATGTCACACATATGAAACAGTTAAAAATAGTTGAAGCAAGACAACTTTTAACCACGTACGGAACCAGTTTTTCGGCGGCCATGATGACTACAGCGAATTGAATAATAAACAAAAAGTGCTATATGAACGGTAGCCGTAATATAATGTAGTTTGAGATCAATCAATTCGATACACAGATCGGCTTTTAGCGAATTACTAACTGTCTTCCTTGGTTTCTCCGTTTTAAGTCTGCTAATCCTACGAGCAAGTTTTGCGTTAAAAAATATAGCATGTGTTGGTCCAGGATGTGAGCTTCCTCAAATTTTATCAAACTTGGTCGAGTCGTTTGAGCGTGATACACTCATAAACTTTCCAATTTATAATATTACTAGCCATCGGCACCGGCTGCGCACATATCGATTAAAATTTGCAATTCTCTTATTTTCTCTACTGAAGCATGTCAATATTTTACATGAACCTTCCTCTTGAACTACTCTATCTGTTGATAACAAACGCATTAAAATCCACTGCGTAGTTTGGAAGATCTAAGCGTACACAAACGAAAAGCAACTTCATTTTATACGACGTAATAACTAGCTATTCTTTACCATACTTCATTGTTGCACATTTAAAAAAAAAACACATTCTTGAAGCGTGTCACGTTTTGACACGAATGATATACATCGTGTCAAAATTTGAGCTAAATAGATGCTGAATTAAGCAATTTCTGAAGTGCATATCATACATACATAAAATCACGCTCGTTTCCCCAGAGAGGTAGGCAGAGGCTTATTAAACTCCCACTTTTCGCTGGTATTATGGCCCCAAATAATAGATGGCGAACCTATTGCCGCTAACCGAGATATTTAGTTCACCAGAGCCTCGTCCATCGATCAACAGATGCACCACTTGCAGGTGAGGTTGACTTGGGGCCAAAAGCTTTTTTTTTGGCAGCCGCTAGGAAGGATGCCAGGCGCTAGGAGGGATCTGGATGTCGTAATAACAGCTGTCCCCGGATCCCTCCTATGCCAGGCGCAGAGTGGCACACAGTGTGGTTTTAGTCGGTCCGATTCCGGCACACCACCCACCGTAAACCCCGGTGGGATGACGGCCCGAGGGGGTTTCCACACGTCAAATTTACATTGGTAATGACGTAAATTACGAAGCTAATTATTGAAAATAAAACAAAAAGCTCGACACTAAAATATGTTTTTAAAATTAACCTTTTTTTTAATTTTTATAATTTCAATACACCCAGTGTCACTTTCATAACTAAGAACAATGTAAGAACACCTCAGGCACAGCCTGAAATGCCAAAATCTATCAAACTGTTGAGGCTAAAGACCGTGCCAAAGAAATATAATCGTACATACATGCATACACTAGTTAAACAAAACCCTCTTTCTAGCACAGTATGAGAATAAGGCAGTGACTGCATAATCAACCTACTTCTATAGATAATAGAGTCACGCTGATTTCAGCACGAACGAACCGGCTCGACCGGAGCAGTACTACCCTCCCACAGAAGACCAACCTAAAGCGACAGCATCCGTGCTATCGTGTTTCATTGATGAGTGCGAGGTTGGAGACCAATTCACTCGATCGATCGATCACAAACTTGATTACAAAATTAAAAACACATAATACGAGAAATATAAAACAAAGAAAACTGCTTAAACTAAAAATTGAGAATTATTAGGGAGAGAGAAAGCTAATCCCAAAAATATTTACCGATTAGTGAGTGCGAGACCGGGGGCCCATTGATGCAAGGGTGACAGTTATCGCGGTAACTGTGTGAATCTTACACCGCTACGATGACTGCCATGCCTTTTACGTCCCCAAAGGGGCCGTGAAAAAGCATCTCACTGGGCCACCATAGTGTGAACCACCATACTGCATTTTCTACATTGACAATGAATATAGTGACACAACTTTTGGATTCTATTCAAGTTTTACATCAGGCAGAGTAGAGTCACTTTGGCGGGTACTTAAAATAAAAAAAAAAACTAAGAAAAGAGACAATTGTTCAGTCCATTACACTGTGTCAGACACAGTACAAGATATAAAATTTTATGGTATTATCAATGTAGTATTCAACAAATTATATAATTACAACCAATAATAGTTGTGCAAGCGAAACAAAACATGTTGGTTTCTTCCCTCTTTCTCACAATAGTAAAAGTACCAATCTCCCTGCAGCTATTCTGACCAGTTATTACATCACACCTTGCTATATTTTTACTAGTGATGTCCAACGGGAAGCGATTGGCGATAAAATATCGATACTTTAACTATAAATCAATCACATTGTGACACAACTATAATGAAGATTTATGTGTTCGTGTTTCTAATTATAAATTATACTTTAATAATGTTTGTACAGATGTCAACAATATCCTAGTATGGCAATATTGTGATCATCACCCGATTTTTTAAAAGACATATAGTCTCTATTGTTTTAAAAAAAAGTAGTTCATAAATAATTAAAAATTAAAATACACCTATTTCAATGCGCTTCAATTGAGATAAATTATAATAGAGTATTTTTCATTCCTTAATTTTCTATTCATCACTTAGAATTAGAAACTTATTCAAACGTAATTGGGAATGAGGTACGTATAAGTATGCATGCGTTAGTGAACAATTAAAACTGACTTTTATACCTCGAATATATCAGCGCAACATGTAATGGAATTCAGAACCTCTTTTGTTTACCTAATTCCAATTTACCGTACATTATCAGTTAATATACTTAATATTATACACTTTTTTTGAATTATTATAATATTTTTATAAAATATCTTTAAAATATCATCATTATCAACAACCTTTAACAGTCCGCAAGAAATAATAAAAATTAATATGATCTATCGATATCGACACAACATATATAGTTATTTGACAACACTAGCTTACATATGAGTAAATCTTGATTGAAGATAGCGTTATAAGCAATGGCAATTATTTTATTGGTATATAATTATTCGTATAGCTGCCTTCCGTGCGTATCTCGTTCGATTCCCACACAACATACAATGGCTCTTTCTTTGCTCATCAACATTCAAACTACTTTCAAGTGATGAACACGTTTAAAACTATTTTAAAATAAATAAGCAGGTACCATAGACTCAAAGGAAACTGTTTTTTAGAAGCAAAATATATCTAGTATCGCGGAGGACTTTACAAACATACCAAGGGACACAAAGAACACACAGCTCAGAGCAACAACTTGTGGACCACACAAAGTGTTGTGTTTGATGTGGGGTTTGAACCCACAACACTCGGTGCAGTACAAAGCGGCGTGGTGACCGATTAAACCATCACCATCCGTATAATTAGGGAATTGAGCTGGTCCGACTAGAGAGATACCAGAGCCAGGCCAGAGGGATCTTCTCTTGATTAGGAACTGAAAGGATGGTATCGCACTTGAGTTACTAATTTCCGTGGGTGTCGTTAAAGGCTTACCTTCAGGTGGCTTATCTACTCGATTGCCTTCTGTTTGAAAGAAGAGAGACCGTAGCTTCAGAGAAAGGATATTGGGGACGTAATGTCAGGGTCGCATATCAATCGCTCTAACTTACATTTTAAAATTAATAAGATTGGTATAAAGAAACATACAATTACTTTCAATATCTATTTAATTCGAAAGACGTCAAAATCCATTTAGCAATATTCTGATCAATTAATTGGCAATATAATCAATCATCTGATCTGGTTACCTTGAATGGTAATCGTTTAACATACATATTATTGATGAGAAATTATTCCAATCATATTAATGCTAACTCTCAAGTCTTAATCTAAATTTTATTAAAATCAAAATTGAATGCAAACAGCAGCTAGAGAAAACGAATGTATATTTATTTTCTAGGTGATAGGTGTGTGGCGACGGATTAAGAATACGGAGTGTCACCACTCCTATTCATCCCAAGTGTGTCGTAAGAGGCGACTAAGGAAGCAAAAACAACACTGTGAGGAGAAGGAAAATTTAATATAAACCAACCCACCTGGCCAGATTGGTATAGTAGGCCAAAATCTTCTTTTTAAGAAGAGACCTATGTCTAGCAGTGGACCATTTAAGGCTGTTGATGTGATGTTGTGAGGTGACAGGTGTTTCCTGCTTCTTCGAAATACCGCAGACTTTGCCCCCTTTTTTCATCCTAGACTTGCAAAATCCAACTCATCTTCTTCGTTGTTATGGTTTGGAAATGATTGCAATTCTAAGAAGGGTTGATACCAAGCAAACGACTGGTCATAAAATGAAACAAGCCAAAATTCTTTTGCTGCCGCCAACCGAAAGTAAAAGGATTAATAGTTGAAAGGCAATGGACAAAAACCAATAATTTACTTTTGAGGTCAAAAAAAAGACTCACAGTGATTGTTTCCTTAAAATTTTATGAAATAAAGAAAACAAAAATACATTAAAATAAATATTAGGAAATGTTATTGACGTAAGACCGAAAAAATAACCATTTTAAAGAACCCAATCAAAATTAGACGTTCTAAAAACTGAAATTTATATGTAAATGCAATATTATTAACCTCCTTGCTAAGGAGAGTCCTATGTCCAGTAGTGGACTGTTCAAACCTGTTGATGATAATAATGATGACATCATTTTAAATGTTAATAACTACATTGGATTCTCCTGTGCTGGAAAAAAAGAATACGTAAGTTCATGTTTTGACGCCATTCAAATACGCCTTTAGCGATATATTATACTTTATAGTCTTATTTAAATCATGCGTCCGATCCAAGTTGTAAATGATCTCCATTATGTAGCGGAGAATCATTTTGAGACATTGGATGTGGTAATAATCACATGCATTAATTGGGTTCTTGCTTAATGTACACTAACTTAAAGTTGTATAACTTAAGTTTTCGTCAGCTTAATGTCGTGGCTCTACTTTCTTTAGTTATGGTTCAAGATGTGCATGAATAAATCAAATAAAAGTAACAAATTGTTGCTTCTCTCTAAAAGACTTGTTATTTTAAGACCATATTGTTATAATAATAATTAAGATTATATTATTGACTGCCACGGTGGCTCAATGGTAGCGTATGTGACTACTGTGCTTGAGATCTTGGGTTCGATTGCCGGATCGGACCAAATGTTTGTATGATCTGCAAATATTTATTTCAGAGTTTCGGTACTTATGTATTTATACCAGTTATGTATTTATACCAGTTGTTTAGTATCTATAGAATAAGTTCTGTTTAGTTTCAACCTAGATGGCGGTACGTGTCTGATGTCCGAAATATTACATTATTAAATATTATTAATATATCATCTATAAGCAGAAACAACCCACGTGACGCTACTTGTGCTTAAATAAGAATAATAAGGAAAGAAATTTTCAGTTACAATCCACCACATATGACTTTTAGCACTATAGTCATAAATTCTTTAGTTTAAAGTTACTTAAAGTTAGCAATCGTAAACAGTGTATTACACTAGTAATAGCTCGGTCCAGGCTCGATCGGAGTAATATCACTCCACAATTAGGCAATTCTTTTATAGCATTTCACCAAGTGAGTGAGGTTACTCGAGGCCAAACTCCTCCTTCTTCTAACTCTAGGAAGAGTCCTGGGACAGGAACGCACTTATGGCTCTCGAGTTGCAGGCTTCCATGGGCGGCATGTCACTTACCATTAGCTGATCCATCTGCTCGTTTGCCCTTTTATATCATAAAAAAGTTTCACAAAACGTTTAATATAGAAATAAATGTGTTTTTATAGTATTCGTTTGATATGTATTCATACATCACAAGTAATAATATTGGAAGTAAATACAACCTTCAAGATTGTTTCACATCATAAAGTTGTTAAATAAACACATTAACCTATAGAAAGAAGTGGGCCCATGTTTGCACCCTGCGGCATCCATTTGTGGCCTGCGTAGGGGGCGTGCATTCTCCAAGACGGCGCTACTCAGGCGGTCCTAAAATGGCAAAGATGACGATATAATACACGTTAAGTCAGATTCGAAGTTGGCATTGACCTAAACGAAGTAGCCATTTGTGGTCAATCGTGTCGAAAGCCTCGGTAGGTTCAAAATATATGTTAATCGCACGATTGCAATTTATAATTAATCATTAGGTACTTGCAGTTGAATGCAAAACGATTCGACTGATACAAGTCAATAAATTATATTCACGAACTTGTTTTTTATAAGGAACTCCTCTAATAATGGCACTACATCTGTCTTGTAAATGTTGAGTGTACATGTGTATACAAAATCGTAATTTCACACGCTCACTTGCAATATAGACATTATTGAAATAAGTTATTATGAATTTAATTCAATTCGTATTCTAAGTGTTGGTAATGTTATGCACTAAGATGATATTATTATTGTCAATGAAGGGATAATATATTTGCATGTATGACCTATCATAGATGCTTTTAACAGCGGAATATTATAGCGAAGGCCATGTATAATGCTAATTAATTAATTATTTCTCAGTTAATTTCAATGCGACGTCTAAGCTATGTATAATATCTAAGTTAAATTACAAGGTAAATTAAATATTCAAATAAAACCTATACCAGCTGACCAGCAGTATGGTATAATAGGCAAAACCTTCTTTCTACGGAAAAGTCTATGGTCAAAGATTGTTGATGAATTAAGTAATGTTATATTTATGGTACAGAGTTTCTTCTTTAATTGAACAATATATGCTACATTCATTCTTTTAAACGGCTATTCCCAACGGAGACCAACCAACTGCAAGTCTAATGCACAAGTGTGTGCGTAAACATAGGTACACTCTCTGTTATCTCACTCTCACAATCCAATGGGACAGCAATCCGACATGATCGGTGAGATTAGACGCAAGACCGAGGGTTTCTTATACATACATGCATTAAATGAAGCCTGTTTCTCTGGAGGGGTGGGCAGAGACATATTAAACACCGAATTTCCACCAGTATTTTGGTCCCACGTGATAGGTGGCGAGTCTATTGCCACTAATTGGGATGTTTTGATTGCCAGAACCTCGTCGTTCGGACGCTTTACGGACAGCTTTACGTGCTCTCCGAGGCACAGGGGTTGAGACCCTAACTTTCAAAATCCGAGCTGTCATTAAATATTCCTTTAAAAAGAAAAAAATAATAACCTTTTTTATACCCGACACCGGGAATTGACCCTGAGACGATCGGCGGTCGCATACGCCAACCGCTAGACGAACAAGACACCCAACTATTATATTATCAATGATACAAAACAGAACATCACTTACGCTATAAGTAATGAACTATTATTATATAATAAGTTAATTAGCTAGTGTAGTATAAAATTTAATTTTAGTATTTAGTCATATATTCACATTAAACCAGTCTTATATTTAAAATGTCCCGGCCAAAGTACGTTGTATTAAATTATTCATGTATTATACACTTCCTACAAAATACGTTGCATATACATTATTAATCAGCTATGCAGTTGTATAAATAACAAATAAAATTACTACCATATAGCTATTTACATAATATATGTATAAGTTGCTGTTATGTCTACGAAAATACATTGTAATTAAACATATTGTATTAAAAACTACTAGTTTTGTATAAAACATGTGCATGTAGGAGTAATACATGCATACAATGTACTCCTAGCCGATTAGGGCCACGGCGGCCAGTCTCATCTCAATGGAGGCTAACCAACAACGCATTAAATATTATGGTGCACAAGTGTGTGCGCAAACACGAGTACACACTCTGTTACCTCACTCACACAATCCAATCGGACAGCAATCTGACATGATCGAGCAGAGATTGAGCACAGGACCGACCGCTTTACGGTTGGGTTGATTTGAGGGCCTATGTGGCCATTGAGACCAATAAGTGGGAACCCCATACACTGTTCAGGAGAAATCATCATTATCATCATCATTATCATCATCTCAGCCAAAAGACGTCCACTCAGCAGTGGACGTCTTGTCTTGATGGAGGCTTATGTCCAGCGACATAGGCCTCCCGCAAGGTTCTCCACAACAGCCGGTCCCGTGTAGCCCGCACCCAGTGGTTGCTCACGATCTTCGCCAGACCGTCAGACCACCTTGTGGAGGGCCTGCCAGCGTTGCGTTTCCCAGTACGCAGTCGCCACTCCAAAAATGTATGGCCTCACTGCTCATCGTTTCTGCATGTAATTTGCGCCTCCCACTGCCGACACACAAACCCTACACTAACGCGTCTGGTCAGCGTAGTGTAAACCATACTAGATGCTTAAATGACGCTTCTACATTTCGAAAGTAGCGCTTTTTTCTGGCCTTGAGCTGACTTCTAGAGATAGAGACATAGCTTCTCGAGACCTTTCAAGGCTAATTAATATTTTAAAGTAACAATAAAAAAAATAAACTTGTGTTTTTATGAATCATTTTCGCTTTCTGTAGGCAGTTTCGTAATATTCTGATCGCTAAGTTTACCGACCTTCCAACATATGTATTCATAAGGTAAGAATTCATATTTGGGTGATCCACACGTGGGTATCAAGGACAGAACTACTAATCATCCCACATATACACTGCAAACCACTCTGACCTTAACACCAACATCATCAAGAGCCTTTATTTGTCTGCTGAACATAGCTCTCGATAGACAGAAGGTTTAGGCTTAATATATCGCGCTGGACGCAATTTTTTTTTTTTTAGAAATGAACACGCCCGCACTAAGAATAAATCCTGTGTCGTGCTGGACTTTACAAACATTCAAGAAACAGACACAAAGAACATCCAGATTCAGAACAACAATTTGATGATCAAATAAAGTATTATCCCAAGTGGAGTGTGTGGGGTTGGAACCCACAACTCTCAGCGCAGTATTGAGCGGCGTGGCGATCGCTTAAACCACTAGGGCTTCTTTCAAGCGTGCCTTCTCTTTGCAGTGATATTGTTCTGAGTAATTTAGTCTCTTAACTGGCCTTTAAAACTACCACAGAATGTATAAGAGTGATCAGACTCCGTGCTCTGAAACTGTCACCAACGGATTTTTAAACTTAACATCAAACGCAAATGGACGATAAACAATTATACGCATTGTACTCCATGATCTTGACAGTTGTTAATAGAACTGTTCTATAGATTGGTTAATAGTCCTAATGAATGCTAACTAAGATTTTGTGGAAATTAAAATTATGATGTTCAAGGAGAATTAATGATAATATAGCAAGCACCTGAATTGGACTGGTCAGTTGATCTAGTGGTTAGAGGTCCTTACTTCTGAACCAGCAGTGAATCAATCGTTATCATATCATAAATTGATGCAGGGGTGACAGTTATCGTGGTAACTGTGTAAGCCTTACACTGTCACGATGACTGTCATACCTTTTACGTCCCCAAGCGGGATGTGAAAAAGCATCTCACAAGGCCGCCATAGTGTGGGTCACCATACTGCGTTGTCTGCATTTGCAATGAGTATGGTGACCACAACTCTTGGATTCTATTCATTCTTTCCATCAGGCAGAGTAGAGTCACTTTGGTAAGCTCTTACAATACAAAAAAAAAAATTAAACAGTGGTCACGGTTTTTTGTTCTGTGTCTGAGTGTATTAATCATATTTGTATAATGATACAGTAATATATCAGGAAATGTGTCAACAGCCTAGTTAGCGTAGAAAATGTTCTTTCTAGTTTGTACAGGTGATTTGAACCTCCTACTGCATTATGGTATAGGTTCCATCCCTGTATAATACTGTGACGACTTCCACATTACAACACAAACAAAAATATACAACAACGGTATCTCGCGAAGATACATTGAACTACGTAGTATGATGAACTACTATCCTGTATCGCGAAACAGACATTCGCGTTTCAATTAATAATCCATCGACAACATCCCATTTTTCTTTTTTTTAACATATGGAAACCCCCTCGGGCCGTCACCCCACCGGGGTTTACGGCGAGGTGGTGTGTCGGAATCGGACCGACTAAAACATCAACCGTTGGGCCATGGCCCACCAGGCATGATCACCTCGCCTGGTCGGAGGATTCTCCCTTTGTGTCAGAGGGATATGAAACCCGTTCCCTCCACAATACAACACGTTGCGTGATCCAAAGATTATTATTCTGAGTCTAGTTTTTGTTCTTTAAGATAATACCCCCACTAGGAATAACTCCTGTATAGTGGGGTCTTTATAAACATACAAGAAACGGACACACAGAACACCCAGACTTAGAACAACATTTTGCGGATCACACAAAGTTTTGTCCCATGTGAGATTTGAACCCACACTAAGCGCAGTAGAGAATGGCGTGGTGACCGCTTAAACCACTAGACCAACCGTGCAGTCATTTCAAAGCAGTTGCTTTGTGTGTCTTTTTCATAAGCATTTGTGGACTGGCTTTATTCCTAATATGAGAGTTTTATTTTTTAAACAAAAAGAAAGAAATTTAAATGATTTTGCGGCTTTGTACTTTTTTTTCACGGGACTGTTGGTCTAGGGGTTAGCGATCTTGACTACTTAGCAAGAGATCGTTGGTTTAATTCCCATCTAGGACAAAATTTTGTTTAATGATCACGATCACTTGTTCTGTGTCTGGGTGTAATTTATCTATAATGTGTATGTATTTAAAAATATATAAGTGTGTTTATCAGCAGCCTGGTTACCATAGCACAGATTTACCTAGTTTGGAATCAGACGGCCGTGAGAGATGTGCGAGGATATTCACATAATAGTATTAATACTGGTACTGTCATCTATTTTGTACCAAAACTAAGCGAAGTTCACATTATGAGACATCCAGAGTTGTCTAGTACCCATAGTACAGGCTCTGCGTAGATTAGGATTAAATGACGTTTTGTGTCAAATGTCCAAAAATATTATTTTTATTCAAGTATTCTTAATAAAGACCTTGCGTTGACGAACAAGTAGACACTAAAACTGTCTTCGCAACTGCGCAAATACCTGACGGACTGTAGACTATGACATCACAAAGAAAAATAGTCACTGTTCATACAATACTGACGTGTTTTTCACATTAAGCATCATTTACACCTACAAAACCTGTTCTGACTAGAATCTAGACTAAAAACTTTGGTAGGTAATACTTTGTTACATTGTAGGTACCTCCTTTTTTTTTGTGCGGAAATCCCCACAGACACCACCGAGAGGTGGTTATGTCGGACTCGAACCGACCAAAAACCGCACACCGTCTCAGGTGCTAGTAGCCAAGGAACCAGGTGCACCCTAGTAAAACAATCCCTAGAACCCTGCCTTAACCCGTACCGAAACCTCCATATTCCCTTTTCTTCCTGCCGCCAAAAAAGCGAGCGCGGTCCATAGCGCCTTCAGGCCTGCGCTTATGGAGGTCGGCGATCGTTTAACGATCTCCGGCGTCTGAGCTTTCTGCGGTACAGTGTAGGTACCCCCTAAGAAGGCTTTTTTTCTAATTTTAACTCTTAAGGGACTAAAATAAGGGCTAAACGATTGTTTGAGAAGAAAAATCAACTGAAATGTTACGTACATGCATTGCCACGTTCACTGTAGTGATTGCAGTAGATTGTAGGTTTCATTTTATGAACTGTCACCCAAATTATAGATTCTAACCTAGTTTGGGCAATAGTACAGTTATCCTTTTTTTTGAACGTGTATAAGCGCCGTCACCCCACCGGAGTTTACGGCGGAGTGGTGTGTCGGAATCGGACCGACTAAAACCACACGGTGTGTAACTCTGCGCTTGAGATAGGAGGTATCCGGAAACAGCTGTTATTACGACATCCAGACACCTCCTAGTACTACTACTAGGTACACTCTCAATTTAGGCGACGTGCGTCACACAGAGACGTCGCCTTCTCGCGGGTGGCCACCGTAGCGGATGAAGGAGAAAACCCGTCCCGTCCATCCGTGGCCACACTCAGGGTGGCATTAGGCGGGATAGTGAAGTTATCCTATTGTAAATCGCAATCTATAATCACTTTAAGACCACGATTTTCAATTATTTTCTTAGACAAAAAATATTTATTTATTCTTTACAAAATAAGATAAAATCACATGAACGAAGCCCCGACTAGTAGCTAGTAAAACATATGTTTAAATATGAATACATATTATAAGAGATGACTTGGAAGTTATTTCTGTTTCAATAGATTTTCTTCTTTATTAGTTGCCACACAGAGTTTTATTTCTATTGTCAGTTTTAAATGACATTTGAATGATTTGATATCAGTTAATGTGTATATGTCATTATATTGCTATCTCTTTCTACAACACACATTGAAAAGAGAGAAAAGATTCACTTAATGTTGGTCTTCAAATAGAGGTTAGACTCACCTTTTCACTGATCCTATAGGTTAGGGGGGTCGCATTATACGACAATGACCAACTCGAGTGGGAAATGAGAGATTATGACCTGTTCCTTACACTTCTTATTTCAAAAGCCATCTTTCTTTTCTCTTCTTTTTTAAAAAGACAACACCCGCACTAGGAATAAATCCTGTGTCGAGGGCAAGACTTTACAAACGCAACAAGAAACAGAAACAAAGAACAACCAGACTCGTAATATCAATTTGTGGATCACACAAAGTGTTATCCCATGTGGGGTTTATTCCCACAACACTCAGCGCAGTAGAGAGTGGTGTGGTGACCGCTTAAACCACTAGGACAACTGTGCAGTCAATGGTCCGTCGGTCCTGCGCGTGATCTCTCCCCATCGTATCGCATATCCGTCCCATCGGACTATAAGAGTGCGGGAACAGAGAGTGCACCTGTGTTTGCGCACATACTTGTGCACTATAATATCTCCTACGTACTTGGATGGTCTCCGTTGAGACTGGCCGCCGTGGCCGAAATCGGCTTTATCATTTCACAATCCACTGCTGGACATAGGCCTCTCCTTAGCAAGGAGATTTTGGCCTACTATGCCACGCTGGCCAGACAGGTTGGAATAGGGTTTGTTCCAAGTTTTCCTTCTCTTTGTAATGATGTTGTCTTGTGTTCTTTGTTCCCTTAATCGCCTTTTACGACACCCACGGCTTGAATAGGGGTGGTAACACTATGTATTCTTAATCTGTCACCACACGGAAATCGGCTTGGAGTATCACATAATTATAATATTCCCTGATTATTAAAAATAACATCAAAGGGTTGTTTAGGAGTTTTCAGTAGAGACACATGTACCATTAAATAAAGCACAACATGTGTAAATATGTGAAATGTAGGATATTCCACCCTACGTAACATATACTGAAGGTGCTACTTTCGTTGTTTATTCCCTTTTTGAATAAAAACTCTCATTATCTTTCGTTTTAACATATTTCCACCCAGAACCAAAACCGTCAGAAGCTCTGTGTTGTCGAATTAGTCAATCTGTAAGGCAAATAATTTTATATAATATGTATATTTTTCTTTTTTTATGCTTTAGTTTATGACATGTGATAACTCCATTTTTTGGGGCAAGTTGTTGATTATTCAGAATCACGCAACGAACCTTAGAAGCAGAGCAATGACCACGATGTTTTGTGTAACCCACTTTATGTTGGAATAAAAATTCTCATGAGTGCTATTTTTCACATGCAATCATCCGGTCCCTGAATAGGCAGAGCCCTTATTCTTGTAAGTAGATTGCTCATAAATACGCTTATGTGTGTAAACTCATATACATATAAATTTAAATTGTTAATACTTAATAACAAATACAGTAATTTATAATAATAAAGTCGTACAGTGTGATATATCTATGATATAAAATGTATTTAATGTATTTGTCTGCATTTGCGATGAGTATGGTGACCACAACTGTTTGGATTCTATTCATGCTTTCCATCAGGCAAAGTGGAGTCACTTTGGCAGGCTCTTCATATAGAAAAAAAATAAGTATGTTTATCAGCAGTCTGGTTACCATGACTCACGCTCTGCTTACTTTGGGACCAGACGGCTGTGTGTGAATTGTGTGATATTGGAACGAAGTTCCTTACGGCAGGCTTGGAGGGGATAGGGATTTCGCTGCGAGACCGAAATGAAAAAAATGTGATAGTAAAATCGTAAGTGGAAAAAGTGCGTGGAATAAATCTGTGGAAAAAAGTGCGTGGAATAAAACCGTTAAATGAGACGTGCGCAGGCGCGAAAGCGCGTCATGTGTGCTATTTTATTATTTTAAGGAATTTATTATTTTATTTCCTAAAATACTGAATTTCCTAAATACTTTCTTGTACTTAAATAAAAACTAATCAGCAAAATTTAAGAGAAAAATCAAGAAAACCTACATAAAATTAAACACGATTTTTTTTGCAAATTGTGTCGATTCCACATTATCCGAAGGGACTTCGTTCCTACCTGGTGTCCCACGACACCATTCATTTTTTTATAATTATTATACTACGCAACATCATCTAGTTCACTCTAAATAAGTTATATTATACAAACATTTGATCCGACCCAGTCGAATATATCACATACGCAACCACTGAGCCACCGAGGCAGTCAAATGCATACACCTGAGCGAGTGACGTAAACGACGAAACCCATCCTGCCACTGAGTCTAAGGGGAGTTAAGATAGTAAAGTATAGCTGCTAGTTTGCCCCTATACCACGACAAATACACCCAGGCACAGAAGAATTGATCACTCTCATCACATAATTATCTGTCCTGAATGGATATCGAACGCAGGATTGCAAGATCATCAATAGCCTTTTACAGTCCATTACTGGACATAGACCTCTCCTTCGCAGGTTTTGGCCCACTATACGACGATGGCCAAACGGGTTGGAATAGGGTTTGTTTCAAGTTTTCCTTCTCTTTGTAATGATGTTGTCTTGCATATTTGGTTTCCTTAGTCGCCTTTTACGACACCCACGGGATGAATAGGGGTGGTAACACTATGTATTCTTAATCCGTCACCACACGGAGGATTCCAAGATTACCAGTTATTCATGCATTCATGCGTCTATTTCTGAAAGTTTTTCTACATTCATTGCATATGAAAGTCGCCACACTGACGCCACACGCCGAAGCCTAAAATACAGCTAATACTAAGCTCGAGTTACCAGTATAAATAAACTATAATACTAAATAATATTTGAAAAGTGATCGGTCAACGGCTCATAAAATGAATAAGATGAATGAACTCATGGGTGGCCAAAGTCGTCATATGATACTTTAATATTAAATATTAACAACAACGAATATTTATGAGTCACAACTTAAAATGTCATTGCACTAACGGTGGTGCTAGACTATGTATGTTATAGACAAACTCTGAAGCTCCAGCGCTCCTAGGCTGGACTGGTCAATCCTCCGGTCTGACTCAATGACTTACTCACAGCTCAAATACTCATAAATTACGAATTTGTGTCAAACCTAGGAGAGACAAATTTCAAGTCAGTCAAAGGACTAAATTCAAATATGTTTCGAAGATCGCCCGAAGGCTTTGGCCAAACCTAGGATAAGCCAGTACTTCCTCGAAGAGACTGTGCATCAAACTTGACAACATATATACCTTCAACAGGAGCAGAGGTTCAATAAAAATGTAATTTAAGGGAAAATGATTTCTTCAAGAGACGCAGACAAAGTTGCGTTAGTCTTACTAATATTACAAATGCGAAAGTTTATGAGAATGGATGTACAGATGCTTGTTACTCTTTCCCTCAAAAACTACTGAACGGATTTACATGAAACATGCTTATACAACAGAATAACACATAGGTAAGCTACTTAATGCAACATCCACGCGGGCAGTGCCGCGGTAAACATCTAGTAAAAGATATTATTATTATTACATTAGCACATTGAGCTCCAGGTAACATCTCTTACTTCTTGAAAAACAACGAAAGAGTTACTTAACACCTACGGTAACACTGCAGTCGATCCAACCCCTTTGTACATTCACAAATCGGATCGCTACCAGGCGAGTCTTTTTGATGGTTGGACGCATTGAGGCGTTGGGCTTCGGCTGGTCATAGATAAGACGCAAGCTCTCTAGTTTCCGGTCCGTCGTGATCTGCCTCCAGCACTTCTATCATGGTCAATTTGGTCAACACTATATAATACAATAACTTTAAGGTCATCGTGCATCTCTAGTCAAAGCCCTCTATCATCAACCAACCTATCGCCGTCCACCGCTGAACGAAGGTCTCCCCCAAGGAACGCCAATTATCCCGGTCTTGGGTATTTCGCAACCATCCGCTTCCAACCACCTTCTTCAAGTCGTCGGTCCATCGCGCCGTAGGGCATCCTACACTGCGTTTGCCCAATCGTGGTATCCACTCTAGTACACTTCGGCTCCAGCGACCATTGGTTCGTCTGGAGATATGGCCGGCCCACTTCCACTTCAGCATACTGATTCTCCGTGCGATGTCAGTTACTCTAGTTCTCTGTTGTATAACCTCATTAAGAATTTTATCAACCAGAGAAACACCCAGCATCGCACGTTTTATCGCACGCTGAGCTCCTTTAAACTTATGGACCAGTCCGGCAGTGAGGGTCCACGTCTCGGCTCCGTATGTCATCACAGGTAGAGCGCACTGGTCAAATACTTTGGTCTTTAATGATTGTGGGATCGGCGACTCGAAGATGTGACGAAATCCGAACGCCGCCCAGCCCTCTATTTCGTCGTAAATTAACACCATTTTATACCACGTTGGCCAGATAGATTTTGTCCTATGTAGATTGCTCCCTTGATCTTATGACACCCACGGGATGAATGAAGATGGTGACACTCTGTATTCTTATCCTTCACCACGTTAAATACCTTTTAAAATGAATTAATAACATTCAACTTGCTTAGTCAGTGTAGAATGGCGTCATGGTAACGGATAGTTCGGCCAAGTAAACTCCTACGCAAGTTAATCACCTCCACAGACAATAAAAAGTGACCACAGACTATATATTATCCAACGAGGCATATCATTTGAGTTCCATATGTCACTGTTTTAACTTATGGTCTCAAACTTTATGGTCATTTAGACAAAGATGTTGAATAATTTATTTACGAGCTTGTTGGTGAGTGACCCTGACTGCTGTGCTGAAGTTGTGGGGTCGATTCCCACCAAAGACACAAATTTGTGTGATGAGCTTGATCATTTGTTCTGTATCTGGGTGTAATTTATCTATGATATGTATTTATTTTGAAATATTTAAGTATATTATCAGCCGGTTACTGTAGTACAGGTGTTGCTTTGTTTGGGATCAGACTGCAGTGTGAGATTTGTGTGGTTTTTAAATAAGGTTCTTTTAAAAAAACCGGTATGGATGGAGTAATAGTTACAGCAGCCTCTTTCGCTTCTGAGTGTTGTGAAGTTAATCCTTATATGTGATAACACTTTATGTGCTCCACAAATTGTTTAATTTGATCTGGTTTTTCTTTATGTCCAACATGAATGTATATAAAATTCCTCATGATACATAATACGTTCCTAGTACCGGGGTTGTTTTTCAAAAAAAAATGTCATCAACAAAAATGCATCTTCACCAGTATGAACTCTAGTAAATTGTCTCTTCTCTACTCTTCATATCTTAATTTGCGACCTTAAGATTGGAAATAGGTTTATAATTGACAGACTCCTTAGAAAAAAAAATAAGAAAATACAGCCGAATCGAAACCGACCTGTTTTTTTTGGTTACTAAAATGACTAGTAATGCAGAATAAATAATAATTAACGAAATCAGGTAAAAAGAAACAGGTAAGACCATATTGAAATGGTATCAGAAGTCAGCGCTAAAAATACACGTGAACGCAGAGAATGACGTCACGGTCCATTATGCGCTTGCGCCGCTGCAGTGAAACCTTATTGATCGAGTTTATCGAGATATTATTGAGCTGGTTTTTAAAATGCCTTAAGACTATGAGTGGATGCTTTCTTTAAAAAAATAGTGCGTATTTTTCTAATGAACTATTTGAATCAAACTTGTCTAATTAGTAATGTTAATTAACTCCTAAATTATACCTTCTCATATAAAAAAAAATATTTAAGTAAAAAATAATTTTGAATCATTGATTTTAGACAAACTGTAAATAGAAACCAGTTTTACTTACAAATACTTTATTATAAATAAACATTAATGTCCCTTAACTAAAGTAAAAAATATAAATACAAGAGAAATCATCTGACGTCAGTCACTCTATACAAATTGCTAGCTTTCAAGTACCCCCCTCCTTCTAATAGAAGAGGATACGCCGACAACCTCCCTCATTCAGCAAAAAGTTATGAAAGAAATCGGTTTTCTGTGAGACAATGATCACTCTGATATACTGCAATATACTAAATTGATCTCTGGAATCCAAATTAAGTACGAAGTAGTTGTTATCATACGTCACAAATTAAAAGGTCTAGATAATTTTATAATACGGGACCCTTAAAGCAAGGGATACACACATTTCATTGGTCTTTTAAGATGTTTTGGAAACACAAATGAGGTTTTAAATAAATAAGTGTTCAAGTTGTCGATTGACTATTTAGTGATATCAAAAATCAATACCAAAGTGTTGCAATCTTTTTAAAGGCATTTAGTTAGCAAATGGGCATAAAACTCTTCAGATGACAGCTATATTCACATTTTAATGAAACAAATACTTACCGGTTTATTTTTAATTTGGACTTGACTATAGTACATACGTACCTTTAGAAGTGATTTCTCTTTCAATCTCATTTTCTCCCCGTTCTCCTTTCCCCGTTCTCCGTTCTCTTTTCCTCCTTTAGAAAGTAGGGGTATTCTTCTCAATACCACAAAACCCGCGAGCAATTAATATTGACATATTATATATATTTATTTATGTGTGTATGTACAATTGTAGATGTAAGTTTATGTCAGTTGTAAGTGTCAGTGTATTTGTTGATGAAAAATTGTAAACACTTACTTTAACCTCGGTGCAACTTCCTCACAAAATTTCTACCTCATCCAAAAGTTGACTGGTAGAGAAAGCCTATTATATTTGGTCCGATGATGTACACGTGAGCATATTTTTTTAAATAAATTAATAAATTTTCATACCACTTAAAAAACACTGGTGGCATGGCAGGTGTCTTCAGGTATTCAATTCTAACACAAATTCAATGTACCTACGTAGTATAAGTATTAATTCCACTTATTAACACAAAATGCCGTCATATTACCGCGTATACTTTGAATAAACAAGTTAAAAAGTAATTGTTTGTTGTTGTAAATTTGTACTTTAAATTAACAAAGTGATGATTTTAATTCTAATAATTTCATTCATATACCCAGTGTCACTTACGACACCCATGGGAAAATAGGTAACACTCTGTATTCTTAACCCTTCGCCACACGAAGGACGTGTGATCGATTTACTTGATGGTGTCGTAAAAGGTGTCTAAAGGAATAAATTATGCCAGCCAAGATCACAGCAAAGAGAAGGAAAACTTGAAACAAACCCTTTTTTTTTAAAGTGTGGAAATCCCCTTGGGCCGTCACCCCACCGGGGTTTGCAGCGGGGTAGTATGTCGTGTGATACCAAACTGTCTGGCCGGCATGGTGGAGTAGGCTAAAACCTACTTGCTTAAGAGAGGTTGCCTCCTTGCTGTTGATAATAATGACCCAGTGTCACTCTCACAATTAAGTCAAATCTAACGACATCTTAAACGTCAAAATCCACCAAACCGATTAGACTACATAGCCTTCCAAAGAAATATACTTACATACGAACATAATTAAATGTACAGGCAGACATCAAAAATACTCAAGTAGATCTCAATGGCCCGTTCCTAACATCGGCCTATAATATAAATATCACAAATCAAAATATTGTTTCTGTTATTATTTATTCTACGTGCTTGTTAATACTACTAAATTTTTCATATTTAATATTATATATAACTGTATATATAAGGTCAAATCGATAAAATAATATTTTAAATTGATATAAACTTTATTCAAAATATTTTAAGGTATATTTAATTTTAACACTACTATCTGAGTCCCGGTCTACATTTTATCATAAACTAACCAGTGAAACTTAAAATGATAATAGATCTGAAGGTTTTAGCATGTATTACATTTAATTTTTAATATTTCAATTGCGGTATCCGTAAAGTAACATTATTTTATTAAATTAAGCTGTAAGACAATCTCTTTTTAACTAACAATATGTGAATTTGCCACAATCAATGAATAATAAACGACTTCGTTTTGTTTGCAGATAAGCCGCGTGTATCGCGGAGTGGATCTGCCGAACAATCACCATCAATAAGAAAAGAACCATTTACTCACCTCTCGAAAGAAGAATTAATCGAAGAAGCCAATAAAGTACGAGCTCAGGCTCAGGGCATCAAGTGCACCTCTGGTCAACCACCTGAAAAGTTCTTCTCTCTTCCTCATAGGAAGAAAAAGGATAGCAGAATTGGAAGAAGAAATAGTGACGAAGGTAGCCCAGATAAAACTCCACTTGGCAGATCTGTCAGTGATGTAAGTGGTAAGAAAAGGAAAGAAAGAACTTCTTTGTCAACGCTATTTAGAAGAGCACAGAGAACCAGGAGCCCTGATGCACCAGTAGCCGTGTCAACAAACCCTGTCGTTGTTAAAAGAAGTAAAAGTGACGTTTCCGATTTAAAATCCAACACAAACTTAAACACACAAAATAAACCAATCCGTAAACGATCCGGCAGTGAAACTGAAGAGTTTCTAAAATCCTTACGAAACAAGAAAACACAGTTATCCCCTATAATAGAAAGCTCGCCAAGAGAAGATTATTTTAAGAAGACTTCTCCTCTTGATTTATATCAAAAACAAAAATCATCACTTAAAGAGGGTAAAATTGAAGAACAAAAAGTAAGTGAGAATAAAATAATAAATCCAGTAGAAAAACCACCTAGACATAATAAAACTTCTGATAAACCTGAACCAAAAGCCCCCACTCGCTCTAAAAGAGGTAAATCGCAAGAAAAAGAACTTTCACCTCGGATAACTAGTACACCTAAAAGAAAAACTGACATTAAAAGCACACTTATAATAGACGAAATAGATTCACCTAAATCTAAAGAAGCCAATCCTGTTGAAATAAAAGACAGGATCAAAGATAGTATCCGAAAAATTGAAGAGAACGTTTATGGTGACAAAGAAATGATACACAGCAGCCAACAACCGCCAGACAAGCCACCTTTAACAAGAGGACACACTGTAGATTACTTAGCTAGGAGGCTAAAGGAAGATCCGTGTACGCAACCTCCTATATCTCATTTGATCTCTCATACAAACGGAACTAATACAAGTAAACCATTTTCATATCTGAACCCTAGCGTGAATCCTGAAACTAACAAGTTTGGGAATACGAAACTTGATAGAGCTCCTTCCCCAGTTAACAAAATGGAGAAGGGAGTGGTTTATGCTCATGTGATTAGAGATCATGATACAAATATCAATAGACTCAATAAACAAACAATTCATAAAACTTATTCGCCATCGAGAGAAAAGTACGGCAATTTTTCAGATGAAGATGAAGGCCTAGGCTATGAAGAAAAACACAAATTTGCGAAGACTCGTATGTATGACTACGATTACAAAGGTAATAACGACACTGATACTATAAATAACCTTGAAGGGTATAATGTTACAGATTCACCAATTAAACCTCGGTTTAGGGAATATAAATTGACAAATTTCGAAGAGATTGAGCCCACTTATGCTAATGAATATCCTTCTAAAGATAAGCCAGACTTTACAGATACACGCAGAGGGCGAGCTGATGGCATGGATACAAAAAAGAAACAACACGATCCAGAACCTGCAAGGCTTCATTTAGATTTTAATGAGTTAAGTCACAGACGGCAAATGCTAGAATCACGCCTTAACGCTCGTCGTCACGATCGTGAAAGAGTTGTTGCGGAACCTGTAATAAAATATCTTCCCGAAGATCCTATTTATGAGGCGGAAAAAAGAATGCAAGCCACAGAACGGTTTGTAAATGAAACCGTTCGTTATTATCGCAACACGTTAGAAAGGGATGGTTTTGCTGAAAGCAGCGTTACTGAAGACTACAATAAATATGATTCAGATAATCATAAAATTAAATACAATACAGAATCCAGGTTGTTACAAAAACCTCCCAAAGGAGAAGTTCACAGACGTGAATTTATAGACAGAATAGACGCACAATATAAAAGCAACAAGCAAGATTTTCCTCCTGAACCAGAATACGAGCCTCCAAGCTTGGAATCCAATACTGGAAAACCAGTTCTTGCAAAAGATGAATATAAAGAAAAAAAGTATAAACTGAAAAAACAACTCACTTCTAGTCACGATGTACTTCAAACAGGGCAAAAGTATAAAGTGAAAGATGAATATTTTGGTAAAAGAAAAGGGCATTATGCATCTAATCCAGAGATAGCCCAAGAACGAGAAGAAGAATATGCAAATCTTCCTAAATACGCTGATTCTTATCACTCTTTACGAAGAGTGAAGAATAAAGATAGATACAGGGAAGATTTTGGTATGAAGCGTCACGACTCTGGTGACAGTAGAGAATATTATCGAGACGATAGATCTCCTCGACGATTCGAGATTGATAATCGTTTAGTTGACTCAGGAATCGAAAACGACTTTCGAAAAGACTCCAGTGGCGAAATTCATAGAACTCGTCACAGAAGACACGAAAGTGATGATGATGTAAGAAATGTTTCTATGTTCTTGGCAAATGAAAGAAGGCATACAGAAGACAATTATCCCAGTGAACAGATTTACGCAAACGGAGAATATCTGGCAAAGTTTAAAAACTACCACGATGAGGGTTATAGAAAGGAGTACGGAGTGAGAGACAGGAATGCTGATGACGGGTCTCATTTCAGTCAAAAACTTGAGAGATATGATAAAAGTCCAAGTAGACTTGATGACAAAATCAGTGCGAAACCGCCCAAAGCAAAGAAGCTATCTGGACTTGAAAAGGTTAGGCTATTTTTTTAACTTTAACCTAATACTTCTTAGACTGGTATTCAACAGCATAGTAGTGAGTTAATACATGCTCTCAGCCATAAAATAGCTCAACAGCCCTTAACAGTCCACTGTAGAACATATGCCTCTCCTTAGAGAGAAGAGGTTGCCTTCTCTTTGCGGTTATATTATCCTGAGTAGTTTGCTCTGTTAACCATAACTGCTGTGTTAGACTAATGCCGAGCCAGATCGACCGGGATGAAGGAACACAATTGTTTCTTTTTTTTCACTTTATATAATTTCTACACATTTATATATATTAAAAAAATTTTCAACAGATGAAACAGCTATTCTCTCGCGACTCTTCGAAGAAGAGCAAGAAGGAGAAGGAACCTGTCCAGCAGAAGACTCGCACACGGGTACTCAAGAGCCCTGAACATCTTGCCAAAGACGACTCAGAATATAGAAGGTAAAATTAAACCACTTAGTTAAACCAAAAAATAGACCTGCATGCTGGTCTAAAATGACAAAAAAGTAGAGCAGAAACTACTATGTACGAGTATATTATATCATATAACAGCTAGAATTCAGAATTTCCCATTGACTTTTCCTCCTTTCTAAGGAGAGGCTTATGTCCAGTAATGCAATATTGAAGGCTAATGGTGATGTTTGGCCTAGAACGTGACTAGCCTCCTAGTACTATTACGTTGCATCATGATGGGTTATTTTGACAAATTCATGGTATACCAAGTAATTTATAATACCACGAAACGTGACACATAAGGAAATGCAAGGAAAATGATGCACCAAAACTACAACGAAACTGTTAAACCAAAAATGTTAGTAAAAACTTATTTGATGCAAGGATAACTTTATACTACACTAGCTTCCGCCCGCAACTTCATCCGCGTGGAATAGTTACTTTCGGCTGACGCTTACTTTAACCCACGACTTCGTTTATGTAGATTAGTAAGGGAACAATTCTGTCATACATGATTTATGCGAAACGTTAACCGTTTACGCAGCGCAAACAGCGGAATCTCTCAATAGGAACAATCTCCCGATTTTGAAACATTCTTCATTGGTGCTCCGTTCCTATTGATCTTAGCGTGATGATATATAGCCTATAGCCTTCCTCGATAAATAGGCTATCCAACACAAAAAGAAATTTTCAAAACCGACCTGTAGTTCCTGAGATTAGCGTGTTCAAACAAACAAAACAAACAAACTCTTCAGCTTTATAATATTAGTATCGATTTGTTGGTTGAACGCTCTTAATTCCGTTCGAATCTACTATTTCGAATTGAAAAAAAAATATGGGTTAGATAAGATAGGTTCATTTATCGAGGAAGGTTATAATAATATAGCCTATATAACATCATCTATGTGGTGACAGAGTAAGAATACAAAGTCTCACCATCCCTATTCATCCCGTGGGAGTTGTAAGAGGCGACTAAGAGAGCACATTATACAGAATAACACCACTGCAAAGAGACGGAAACTTGATACAATTCCTATACCAACCCGTCTGACCAGGGTGGTATAGTAGGCCAAAACCTCCATTCTAAGGAGAGGCATGTCTCCAGCAGTGGACTATAAAATAACGATGAAGATATAAAAATTACATTACGACCAATAGGAGATGAGCATCATTGAAAAATATTGCAAAAATGGGGAATTTTTAAGGGACACAGACAAAGTAGTGCGGGTCAGCTAATAAAATATAAAGAAAGTCTGCTAATCCACACATTGTTTAACTAACTGTTATTTCTATTAGTCTGGATTTTTCTGTAGTGTATAATATATTTGAACAAATGAAATCACCTTATCTAGGCTCGGGCAAGAGGACTCAGACTTTCACGGCAATAACCAACACGAGTTATATACCTGCTGACTTAATACTAGGCTACAGTTCGCAACTTAGCTCTCGTGATTATTATTTAATTTTCTAACTTTGAAAATAACGAACTTCCGTGCAACCATTCATCTCTTATTTTACCCCTTTGGGAACTTCTAAATCAATTTTTTAAGCCCAACGATGTGTGTCTGCGTTGATGACTGAGCCACTCAAAGCAAGTACATTATTTTATATGCTATGTCTTAAAAGCACTTCTATTCACAGGTACACAGACCCAGAACCAAGTGAAATTGTGGTCAAGAAAACTATTGATTACGAGTGTAGAGGAGACGAGAGAAGATACCTGAGCTCCAGAGAAGATTTGGACCGCTACAGGGGTTCTCCTCGCGACAGTGATCCTGAGAGAAAGTATAGGGATACGGATTATGATGGAAGGTAAGTGGAATTAGAAGTTAAAGAGCCGTGACAACTTGAATTCGTCTGGCACACACACACAGCCAACGAAGAATTTTCTCATGTTTAGTTTACGCAGCATTCGCAAGTAAAATTACTAAGTCATCAGAACATTTTTCTAAATACACCTAAGCCTTGCTACTGATCTAGTTTATCTATAATGGGGCCTTACGTATGTCTATAAGGCCCCATCAACTTATATACGAAAATTTGTTAAAATAGCGGTTTGAGAGTGAAGACAAATAGACGGAGTTACTTTCGCATTCATAATAATATCAATGTATATTTGAATTAAATAAATGAGTTATATAGATGATATAATATCATCATTATATATATGATATCATCGTCATATTTTCATCATGATATTAATAGTGGAATAAGAACGACAATATTACTTTAAATGTCGTTTCTTTGTTTTACGGGTAAAGTTTGTTGCATTACAGTAAAGCCATTGTATGTTTATTCATTGTAAAAGTCTAAAATAAAAAAAAACTTTGTTTTACAAAGCAACACGTCATTTAATTTGGCAAAAATCCACTAAAATAGAATAATAGGCTAGATGACACCTTAGTCAAATTAGTTACTTTTTATCATCTGTCAAAACGACAATTTTGTATGGAAAATGTACTAAATATAAAATTGTGACGTCACTGTTTTGGACTACTCAATTGAACAATATATTTCACTGTATATTCGATTGAAATTCGTAATAATAATAAAAAGCTATGTTAACAATATTTGCCGAGATGTTTCGCGATATTAGTTTTAATGAAGTGGATATTGGTATTTATTTACGATACAGTCATCTACCCAATTGTCTTATATATATATGATATCATCGCATCTATCAGATATTTCTTTCTTAATTATCCTAAGATGAACTAGCAGAGAATATCTTACGAATTGAGACCATTTGTTTACGCAAATATGAAAATTTTAATTAATATACAATCATAAATATCATTTAAAAAATTCCTCCAAAGTACGACGATATTATCACTGTAAATATTTCTCAGACGCGACAGAACATCAAAAGGGGACAGAAGATACAAGGAGCGTGTAGACGAAAAGAGAAGATACAACTCGTCGGACAGAGAAAGTGACAGGCAGTCCAGGCCTTCGGATGGAGAGAGTGAACTAAGAAAATCTAGATATCGGGACCTTGAGGTTCACAGTGAGCTTCGGAAATCCAGGTCAAGACCATTGGACTCACCCGCTTTGGTAAGTAAAATTAGACTTAGGCTTAATCGACCCATATATACCTAGGCGTGGCTTCTACGGCAACTCCGTTTCGGAATTTGAAAAAAAAAGGATTGTAAGTAATACTAACACTAATTTAAGAGTTAAGCGCACATTCACCTTACTGTTTGTACCAGATACAATATGAATGCGGAATAGAATGCGTCAGTTATTCGCACAGACTCTCGCGCCGACCTATCGGTTAAAGGTCGAATGGTCGATTCACGAGCTACTACTGAATCTCGTGCGAGAACCTAATGAGGTGAAAAATTATAGACTTCGTTGTTGTTACGCATTTTTCGTTAAAGAAATTTCATCCTACCACTAGTTCAAGTTACAAACATGATCCTGACCTACTCTAGCAAATGCTCAAGGGATTTACCAACTTATGGTTATCAAAATATTTTTTAATAGGTATTTGCAGTTTAGATTGTTACAGATATAAAGGTGTGAGTACTTACAAATATACGAGTACCTTCATTAATCACTAAGATTACGCTAATAGTGAGTAAAGACCATATTTTCTGAATATAGTTTTTTATAGCTTTTATTGTATAGTTTATAGGCTTATAGCCTATTGGTTTCACGCGCACATATATTTTACATATAACACAAATACAAATTACCAAATATGTACATATCTTTTAGATAAATAACACCCAAATATAGAACGAATTTGATTTATTTTTTTTATTTTCTGTATGATGAAAAATTAAGAAGTAATACAAAGCATTACGACCCCTATTCATCCTATGGGTGTTGTCAGAGGTGATTAAGGTAGAAGAAAAAGAAAACTTGATGTAAACCCTATATAAATCCGTCTGGCCAACGTGGTATAGTAGGTTTAAACCTCCTTTCTAAGAAGAGCTCTATGTCCAGCAGTGGACTATGAAAGGTTGTTGACGATGATGAAGCATGTCCTAAGTTAAATTCGAGGTTTAATTTATAATAATATGAGTGTAAACAGACGAGAAACATGGGTAGGGCTTTTACACAACTATTTTAATCTGACGTTGAAACCGTCACTTTCAAGTAGATACTTATTGATGGATCTCACAGTTGCGGAATTACGATTTACTTTAAAAGCCAATACAAGCATACGATTATGATAACTTGGTGTAATAGGATAGAGAAATTAACAAATAGGAGGCAGATCCTTCAACCAAGCGAGTCAAGACTGGTATATCTAGCATGCCAACGGCCAGCGGTTGATGTTTAAAAGCTTACATACTATTCGGCGCAAGAACGTTTGTTGCGCGATGCAGGATTCGCATTAACTCCGTAGTTTGTTGTGTCTTCGTTGGCACTGAAATACGTTGCATATTTCATATTTCAATGTATGTGGAAATTGCCACAGTGTGATAAAATCAATTAAAAGAAAAAGTTTACCGTTGCGGTTTCCTCACCTTTTCCTGCTACTCTGGATTTAGTGGGATCGATCACCCGTTGCTTAAGGGATAACACTTTAGAAAGTTCTTCACGGGACAGTGCGAAGGTTTTATTTTAAAAATGACATGTAGTGTAACTTACACTCAAAAGTCATGGTTATGATATAGTCTCGAACTAACAAACCCCAATATCTAATATATAAAATTCTCGTGTCACAGTTTTCGTTTGCAAACTCCTCCGAAACGGCTTGACCAATTTTGATGAAATTTTTTGTGCTTATCCGGTATCTATGAGAATCGGCCAACATCTATTTTTCATCCCCCTAAATGTTAGGGGTAGTACAACCCTACATTTTTTTTCTTATTTTTTAGACAAAATTTTTAATTTCTATTTTTTTATGATACAATATACAAAAATACATACAATCCACAATTTTCACCCTTCTACGATCAACCCTTATTTTTTAATAGCCATTTTAGTAAAAATGGCAAAACAACGTTTGCCGGGTCAGCTAGTTAATGTATATTATTCTAAATACATATGTATTAAATAATGTTGATATAGAATGCAACCAATGTTATACAATTAGATTTGTGCATTGTTTCAACATACGTTAGTTGCAACTATAACAGTTTCAAGTCTTGGTACATGCTATTAACTTACGGTGTTCTATGTGCGCGAAAAATGCAAAAAAGCAGATATGAGAAGGTGAAAAATAAAATGTGAGTCAAATATTTATTTACAAATATTTTTCTTTTGTTTTTTTTTTTATTTTGAAAGCATGAATAGAATCCAAGAGTTGTGGTCACCATACTCATTGCGAATGCAGACAATGCAGTATGGTGACCCACACTATAGCGGACTACTAAGATGCTTTTTCACGCCTCGCTTGGGGACGTAAAGGGCATGACAGTCATCGTGACATTGTATTGCACACACACACCACGACAACTGTCACTCCTGCACCAATGGACCTCCGGTCTCGCATTCACGAATGAAACACGACAGCACAGATACAGTCGCTTTAGGTTGATCTTCTGTGAGAGGGTAGTACTGGCCCGGTCGAGCCGCCCGGTTCGTATTAAAATCAGCGTGGCTCTACTACTTATAAGATACCTATACCTATAAAAATTAAATTGCCGTGTCTTGACGGGTTAAGAGTACAAAATATTACCTCCCCTATTCATCCCATCGGTGTCGTAAGAGGCGACTAAGGGCGCGAACTGCGCAGGACAACATCTCTGCAAAGTGAATGAAAACTTGACAACCCATCTGGCTAGCGTACTATAGTAGGCCAAAACCACCTTTCTAAAGAGAGACCTATGTCCAACAGTGGACTGTTAAAGGCTGTTGATATGATGATAATGATGATTTCTTAATAACGCTTAACATTATTATTATTATTATTGACAGATCTGTTGTAGAAGTCAGCGATACTGCTAAGGTACGTGTGTTAGATTCAAACTCAAGATAACATAATCGTCTGATCAGAACGATCCTTTGTTCTATGTCCAAGTGTAGTTTATATGTTTTTGAGCAGTCTAGCTACCGTAGTACCAAGTTAGAAATCAACCGGCAGTGTGTACAAGATTTCGGACATCTGAGACATACAATTCCATTTGACTACAATCCAAACAGAACTTGCATTATGACTTGCATATTGACTTTTAGAATTATATACATTTTTTGCAATAACGTACATTATATATTTAATAGGTTATAATATAATTATCAGACCTGTATCTACAAAATGTAGCCACTTGCCGCTTACAAACCCTGTGTCGCGGGGGTTTTTACAAACATACTTGAAACGGTCACAAAGAACACTCAGATTCAGAACAATAATTTGTGGATCACACAAAGTATTGTCCCATGTGGGATATGAACTCACAACGTTTAGCGCAGTAGTGAGCAGCATGGTGACCGCTTAAACCACTAGGCCAGCTGTACAGTCATTTATTTAACTAATAATTGACTACTTATTACTTGCGTGAAAACAAACCGATAAGTGTTTTAAGCTCGACAATAATATCCTATCGACTCAAACAAAGTACGACCTTGTGTGCCCTTTTGTCTTAAGAACAGACTTATGTTTAAGGACAATCTGAGACTGAGTTGATAACATCACCTAAGGCCTACAAGATGCGGTGATTTAATCTTATAATATAACGTATGGGGTAAACGAGAAAATAGCTTATTTAATGGTATATACTGCATCTAGGCTAAGAATTGTTTCAAGTTTTCCTTCTCCTTGCAATGCTGTTGACTTGCGTGGTTCAGTTTAGATGGCTCTTATAATACCCACGGAATGAATAGACCAGGCAATACTCCATATTCTTAATCTTTTACCATACTAACAATCTTTCTTAATGCTTACAATATGAAACACATCAACTAGAATAAATATAAAATAAATAAATAAATATTTCGGACATTTGACACACAACGTCATCCAGTTTCAAACTAAGCGAAGCTTGTGCTATGATAACTAGACTGATTGATAGAATCACTACTTAATATTATAAATGTGAATGTAAGTTTGTTTGTTACGGTTTCACGCGAAAACTACTCAACCGATCATCATGAAATTTTGTAGACATGTTCTTGGAGGTATTAGAAGTAACTAAGCAAACCAAATTATACGCGAGCGAAGCCGCGGGCAAAAGCTAGTACTTATACACTTTAAGTGTTCAAGTTTTCAACCCCCAGTGGTTTAAACTGTGATGAATTAATCAGGGGTGAAGTAATTTTAATTGTATAGATGCCTTTTTTCTTGACTGTCTCGCTGCATCTCACTACTTATGGTACCAGGGCTATATGAAAGTGAAAGTTAAGTGACACGCCGGCTCCCAGTTGATATACAACATGGCCTATATCTTCAAAGCTTTACGACAACCGTTAAACATTTTCGTTAGGCCAACAACGTTTTGTTTCCTAACAAGAAGCAGTTCTTACGTCCTATTTATAATTCATCTATCATCAATAGCCTTTTACAGTCTACTGCTGGACATAGGCCTCTCCTTAGCAAGTAGGTTTTGGCTTACTATACCACGCTGGCCAGACGGGTTGGAATAGGGTTTGTTTCAAGCTTTCCTTCTCTTTGTAATGATGTTGTCTTGTATACTTGGTCCCTTAGTCGCCTTTTACGACACCTACGTTATGAATAGGGGTGGTAACACTATGTATTCTTAATCCGTCACCACACGGACATTTATCTATAATATGTATGTATTTAGAAATATCTATTTCTAGATCACCATACTGAATTGTTTGTTAAGTCATTAGCTGTGCCCGTGACTTTGTTCGCGTAGAATTTGAATTTTGAATTTTTAAGCTTGGAGACATGGTACTTGCTGCGTAAATCGTGATCCCGTCGGCAACTCATAATAAAAGGTTAACAAATAAAAAGCTTATATGCTGCCCAGTAACCTCCTTTGTCTCTTAGTGAAACTTTCATTAAAATTTATTCAGCCGTTCCAGAGATTAACCCGAAAAAAACAAACAGACAGACATAAATTTCAAAAAAGGTAGTTTATGATTTAATATCGAGTAAAGAGCACTTGAGAAAACATATTTTTTTTTTAAATACACACAGATACTTCAATTTTATTTATAAGTATTGAGTTTAGATGTATTAATAAGCATATGTGTGAAAGTTTGTGAGATTGGATGGTTGTTTGTTACTCCACAATGGCTGAACAAACCTGGATGAAATTTGGCACAGGCAGAATACTATTTAACTTACACCACTTTACTTTGCTGGCCTGTTGGTCTAGCGTTTAGTTAGTGGTAGTGGGTTGATCTCCTACTGAGCACAAATAAAGTGCATCACTTGACCTGTGCTTGAGTGTAGTTTGTCTATCATATGTGTGTATTTAGAAAAACGTATATATGGCTATCCGTGGTCTGGTGACTCTAGTATAGGGTCCTCCTAATTTAGAATCAGGCAGTCGTGTGTGGGATGTGTCAAGCTTTGTTTTATTAAGAAAAAGTTTATTGATAAAATTGACAGACAGTAACGAAGCCGAGGTCATTAATTATTTAGTTAGAATGTTATTAGTCTATTCAACTGTTCTGTGTACTTTGATACTAAGGACATTTTATATCTTTTTTTTCTCTACTTCTACATTTGTCAACGCTGTCAGTTCGATACATAATCTCTCCACAGAAGGACTAGTTTATTCTAGGTCTGGCTTCGTGCGATTACCGAAATATATTTCAATTTCGCCCTTTGCCTGAAGTATTTTTAGTCAAACCTTTTTTTTTTAACGTGTGGAAACCCCTTCGGGCCGTCACCCCACCGGGATTTACGGTGGGGTGGTGTGTCGAAATCGGACCGACTAAAACCACACGGTGTGCCACTCTGCGCCTGAGATAGGAGGGATCCGGGAACCGCTGCTATTACGACATCCAGATCCCTCCTAACTTTTAATCAAACCTAACCTAACTAAATTTGTCTCTCCTAGGTTTAACGAAAATTTCTTAGACAAATGCCGAGAAATGTAATTTATTTGAGATTTGACTAAGTCATTAAGTCAGATCTGAGAATTGATTAGTCATACCTATTAGCGCCGGAACTTCAGAGTATGCCTATAACGTATGTACAACATTTCAGGTTGATCGATTAAAAAGCTAACTGCATAAAAGTATAACAACCAAAAAAATGACAAAACAAAGATGTCTTACGACATCTTTCTATTTATATCATCAATAATTATGCAAATCTCTAATTACATTCAGATATTTAATAAAAATATATATTTTTACATCTTATTCTAAGACAGACACGCAATGTTCGTGAGAAACCAAAATAAGTCAAACGAGTTTGTTTTTAAAAACAATTAATGCACAGTTATAAAAGCAATTACTTAAAACTAGTATTTTCACATCTCAATGTTTCATAATATTTTATTACATAAATACCTGTTCCTGTTACTAGTATTAAAAATAGACAATTATTAATAACGGTGTTTTATCTGTACATTAAAACGTCAAGAATTTTTTTTGTTCCCTTTTTAAAAAAAATGCGCGGGAAACGTTAATTTTAAATATTTAAAGTTAATATTATCATTACATTTTGTTAATACTCATCCCGTGATTGCCTTAAAAGCTGACTAGGACAAGAAACTGCGCAGAGTAACAACACGACAACACCTATACCATCGCGTCTGGCCAGCGTGGTATAGTAGGCCAAAACCTTTCTAAATAGACAGTCTAAATAGACAGGGGACTACTAAAGGCCCTTAGTGATGATAATGATGATCAATTTTTCTGTATACGGATATCTATAAAGACATTGATGAAGTCATGAATTAAAACAGTAGATTTACAAGCACACGCGACGTCATAGTCTGACATTAACATTGCAGTGTCATTTAAAGTTCACGGGAACTTCATACGCGGACGATATTATGCGCATACGGAGATACACTCGTCCACATAATTATGTAGTTTCATATCACATTTGTCAAAAACCGGGTTTTCGAGGTAATTGGGTTAATATGCTAAAAGTTATCCACTGGTTAACTTAAGTAACGAGTAAGAACTTTGTATATTATAAAAATATTTTTTTTTGTATAAGTAAAGTAACCTTCAGTACAATGACTTATAAAGAACAAAAAAAATACCCAATTATGCATTAAATAATGTTTTTTGGTACACATTGTGGTAGGCCTATGAACAATAAGTGTTCCTGGATCCCTCCTATCTGAGGCGCACAGTGGCACACCGTGTGGTTTTAGTCTGTTCAATTTCGATACACCACTCTGTCGTAAGCCCCGACGGGATGACGGCCCGCGGGAGTTTCCACATGAAAAAAAAGGCCTATGAACAATAGTTTATGAAGACGTAATAACATTTATGAAGACAAGTATACAAGATTACAGCTCGATTCGTTTACTTCGGCTCATCGATCATTCGTTTGAAAATCGATATAGTGGCTAGACACAATTTGTGTCCGACACATCTATAATTATTACGAGATACGAGTACCTACATGTAATTGCAAATGCATCAAAGTGCCAAACTTGTTTCTACAAAACCTCATTGGACTAGCGCTAATACTTTAAGCTTAAAAGGAAACACAAGTTTTTATGGTATAAGGTGCAAATAGACAGGTCAATGAATGATACCGTGGTAAGTGACTACCGCCGCTTATGGACATTTAACTCAAGAGGCAAATTGTCAATTTTTAAAAATTATTAGGAGTTGACATTTGGTTTAACGGTTAGCGTATAAGACTGCTGATCAAGAGGTCTAGGGTTCGATTCCCGGGTCGAACATAGATATGATTAATAACAGCCTGGAGTCTGAAAATTGTGGTCTTAACCCCTGTGCCTCGAAGAGTACGTAAAACCGTCGGTCCTACGCTTGGTCTCCCCAGACGTGTCGGGTAACCGACCTATCGGATTGTGAGAGTGAGGGAACAGAGAGTGCACCTGTGTTTGTGCACACACTTGTACACTTTAATATCTACTACTACTACTAGAAGAACATCTTTATCATTATTAGGAGTTGAGATAGAGATGGAGCCGCCGATAACTTCACTCATTCGAGGAAAGTAACGAAACATTTGCTTACCACCAGCTTTCTGTGCGAAAGTGGTATTAATGCGGTCGAATGGATCCATGTGTAGAAGTATAACTCTCCCACAGCTTACAGAACCTTATCATCACACAAAAAAAGGTGAAAATATCCTCAATTACAAGCCACAAACCACTCTAAATAACATACAGTAGAGTTTCACTCTAGTCTGGCATTTGTTATTCCAATAACTACATTCATAGCAACTTGAATAACCTCAATAAGGGACCTTGGTTGAACAGCTACCGGAAAAACTTTATAAAATAAATAAGCTTATTGTAGAAATAATCTGACCGTAATTAATTCTTTGTTACATCGGCACTCGAAAAAAAGGCCACGATTAAATCAGTAATAATATATTAATAATTATATCTAAAATATATAATGATATTTAAATATACTTGTGATGTATATGTGACGTATACTTGTGATATAGTATATTTTGTTTTCGTGAATTAGAATTTCTCTCCGAGTATTTTTTTTGGTTTATTCTCAGTAGTTCCGTGTTTTCTTTTTCTAAATTAAGAGCCTGCCAAAGTGACTCTACTCTGCCTGATAGAAAGCATGAATAGAATTCAAGAGCTGTGGTCACCATACTCATTGCAAATGCAGACAATGCATAATGGTGACCCACACTGGCGGCCTTGTGAGATACTTTTACACACTCCGCTTGGGGACGTAAAAGGCATGACGGTCATCGTGACAGTGTAAGGCTTACACAGTTACCACGATAACTGTCACCCCTGCTTCAATGGGCCTCCGGTCTCACACTCACCAACGAAACACGACAACACGGATGCTGGCGCTTTAGGTTGGTCTTCTGTGAGAGGGTAGTACTGCTCCGGTCGAGCCGGCCCGTTCGTGCTGAAATTAGTGTGGCTCTACTCCTCTTAAAGGCCAGTTCTATACGGTACGTTTGCAACTTTAAAATATACTTATCTTAAATTAGTTTCATGTTATTTTAGATTACTTTAATAGACGACGTTACTGCAAATTTTTATTTATTATCCATATATTTTTATATAAAAGACTTTTATTGCTTTATTGACGTCTGGTAGTATGCCCGAACTTTCTATCTTTTCTTAAAAGAAAAAAACAATTACTTAATCAATTTTTACTGTAAGATTCACATAAAGTTACACTAAACAAATAGGTATCGAATTTTTTAAGTTACGTAGGTTCTATGTAGATTTCATTCCCGTAACTGGATATTAACCACCATTTCAAATGTATATGCCCACTAGTTCCATGTCTATAACTAATGGGTTGTGAAAATCCCATTTTAACTGGCTAAATGGCACATTTTTCCTCAATTAAGTTTGGCCGGCTTTAAAACCTAGACTCATTACCAGCACATGTTTCCCTCCCACTACGATCCCGGGTCCTTTAAGCGGAGCGTGAAAAAGCATCTCACTAGGCCGCCATAGCGTGGGTCGCCATACCGCACTGTCTTCATTCGCAGTGAGTATGGCGACGTTCTTGGATTCTATTCATGCTTTCCATCAGGCAGAATAGAATAACTTTGGTAGGTTTCTATAAAAAAAAAACCGCCTCGGTGGCGCAGCGGTAGTGAATACGACTGCTGTGCTTGAGGTCTCAGGTTCGATTACCGGGTCGGATCAAATGTTTGTATAATCTGCAAATATTTGTTTCGAAGTTTGGGTGTTTTCTATGTATAATATGTATGTATTTACAAAAAAAGTATATAAGTATTCTGTCAGTCGATCTAGTTAACATAGCACAAGCTCTGCTTAGTTTGAAACTAGATGACATTGTGTGTCAAATGCCCGAAATATTTATTATTTATTATTGTTTATTAACTTTACTAAATCATCAGTAAAAATGGCTTACAAAAACTCAAACCTCTTTTCTAAGGATAGGCTTATATCCAGCAGTTAACTGTTGAAGGTTGTTGACGATGATGTGTTTGAACCAAATGCTTTTAGAAATTATAACACACAGCTTGCTATACGAAGTCACTCAACCGTTATCACGTAATATTCTTTATATAACTTGACATCTCACATATGGCTGTCAGATCCTAGGTCAAAGCCTATACAATAGCCTCTATCAGATTGCTGAAGCATTATCTGCATTCACTACATATGGTGACCACCACTCTTGGATTCCACTCATACTTTCCAACGGGTAGAGTAGAGTCACTTTGGTAGGGTCTATAGTAAAAAAAAAAACAATAAATCGTCACACAAAGTTGGGATCGAACGACACATAGCGCAGTAGGAAACGACCAAGTACCGCTTAACTACCACTCAACGTACAGGCAGACTTTTGAAATGTGGCTGTCCATACATGGTGGTCATTGCTTACCATCAGGTGAATTAAATTCTTGTTCGTCCCTCATTTCTATTAAAAGATATCCACATTATCATCTCAACCAAAAAACCGTCCACTGCTGGACATAGGCCTCCAACGTTCTCCACAACAGCCGATATCATCCACATATCTATATTAATTCATAGTGATACATAAAATTTAAAGGATTAGTATTATTAACAGCGTAATGAGGTCTTCGACCCTAGGGTCAATGCCGCGTTGACACAATGGTGACGTCACTGCTAAAGACGCTCCGAGACTCTTGCGCATGCAATACACTGAATATTAATTGTATATTGGGATTATTTTGAAAACGTTTTTGTGTATTGATTGATGAGGGTTTGAATTATAAAATTATGAATTTTAGTACTGTTCTTCGTGATCTTAAAATATTTATAGGAAAAATTTATTTTGGTGTTATTTTAAATCGACTTATACCTAAGTCACTATTTAAAAATGGCGACAATAAAACTGATGACTTCTTGTTTATATAAGAGATCTTCAGTTTGGACCTCAAAACTCCGTTATTTATGAATCGATGTGTAAATTCTTTTTTCAAAATTTCTTTGTCATTTGGTTCCATTGGAATTTGGAGAAAAAATAATTATTTTAATAACCTTACACATGTCACATCTTACATGTAGATACAGCCTGTACTACAGTAACCAGATTACTGATAAACAGCCGTATATTTATACTTATTATTATAGTACTTATATATTTCCCAATAAATACATATTGTATATAAATCGAAGAAAAAGAAAAGATCTTGCATCATTATTTCTTCTTGATGACAATCGAACCCAAAACCTCCAAAAATCGGTTGGCGAAAATTAAGGTGTGAAAAAAAAATCTTTATAATGTACTTAATTGAAGGCGGTGACACTTTTTTTAAAGTTATTTTTGATAAGATTAAGAATTCAATTTGGTGTTTAGAAATGACGTCAATTTTAGTCCACTTCGAAAAATAAATTAGATACGGAGACTTACTTAGTGGACCGGGTCGATATATTTGTTACCTGATATTTTTATAAACTAATTTTTATACTTTTAAATGGTCTGTTGAAATTATATAAAAGAGTGGTTCGCATTCCGGGTATAATAATCCGAAATTTAACTTAACATTTACATATATGTAAAGTTAAAATTGATTTCTTTACACTTCAAAAACTCGAAAAGTTCTATACCAATTGATAGTTTCTTTCAACCACAATATGCAACAGCGAAACGTCACAGGGTACAACTAGTAAAAACTAAAATGATTTAACAGTTTTTAAGGCATCATAATAACCTGTATTCACTCCACTAGACTACCAGGTACATCGTATCAAATCCACACATTCGAGATCAAAACAAACAGATCTACACAAAAACTGTATAAAGTAGGAACGGTATTGTACACCATATTTAAAGTGGTACGTTTAGCACGACACGGCTAATTTGATAGTTGCGGTCACAGAACCGACCTCCTTACACTTGTATGGAGAACTTAGCTTTATTCTTCAAGGAGATTGTGTACTGTATATCTAGCACTGTAGCTAGTAACTTATTAGATTTGCCTTCAGATTTGCTTACTCAAATACAGCTCTAATGAAAAAACTGACTCACCAAACAAAAATAGAAGATGTACAAAATTTTGTGATGGGTTGTAACTTCGTGACAGGAACAAAATCGAACGCTAGACATTCTATGTAGGTTTGATACAAAGCATAATGAGTAGTTCAAGTTCAAAAGCATTTCAAAATTATGTCATTTGATCACAAAAGTTCAGCAATGACACAATGGACCAAAATCTTTCAACTTTAATCATGTGTGTTTACTATGTATAAAGGTACAATGAGGTTAGCATGTCCTTACCGGATCGAAACTCAAATTGCTTATAGACCAGAAAATAAAATAATATAAATTTTTAATCGACTGAAACGAAGCGTCGGTAAACCCACCAGACGGTGGTCTGACCTGGTGAACGTCGCGAGCAGCCGCTGGATGCGGGCGGCACGAGGCCTGCTGTTGTGGAGAACTTTGGGGGAAGCCTACATCTAACAGTGGACGTCATTTGGCTAAAATGATGATGATGAATCGACTGAAAAGAGTAGAGCCTCTCTTTTACAAGGGCTAGGTTCACTCGATATTATACTACTGCCTCATTGAAAATCGCAGTTAGTCGTTCGTTACTTTTGACTGTTTTAGGTAACCGAAGGCCCAACCTTAACTTTTTTATCCTAACTCTGAAGTACTGACAAAAAGAAAGAATACAGAGTGTCAGAGGAGGCGACTAAAGGAGCAACCAACGCAGGACAGCATCATTGCAAAGAGAAGGAAAACTTGGAACAAACACTAAACTAACCCGTCTGTACAGCGTGATTTAGCAGACCAATACCTCCTTTCTAAGGTTAATCCAACAGTGGACTACGAAAGGCCGTTGTCATGTGAATGTATGACGTACGTGTATCGAATTTGTGTTTCTTGGTCGCATGCTATTGGATCTACGACCAAGTCCGGACCAAGTACGGACCATCATTTGATCTGTTACTGCCTCGGTGACGCAATGGTAGCATATGCGACTGCTGTGTACGAGATCTTGGTTTCGATTCACAAGTCCGACCATATCATTGAATCTAGCTGACGTTATGTGTCAGATGTCAAATTTATTTATTAATTTATTATTTATCTGTCTCCTCACTTGCTTTTTAATAATAATAATAAATAAAAACAGAGTTCCGTTATATACAATAGTCAAATTAGAATTTCGTCAACACGTCATCGCTCGCGTGAATATATTTTACATAACTTTGAAAATGACGAAATGCCAAACAACTGTTTACTTCTTATTTTATCCCCATAAAGTTAAAATTTGTTAAAAAAATTTCTTGGTCAGTGCTCATAATATAAAAAACATCAGCAGCTATAATTCCAAGTTTGTAGTTCCAGTGGTAATCAGGGCAAGTTATTGTATTCCCTGTAGTTTCGACTCTTTGCTGATGAAACAACCAGTTAGGGCAAATAGTTTTATATGTAAAAATAAGACCACAGTGTGCTTAAGTGTTGCACTTAGTGTTTACTAGACCATTGTCTCGAATCAGAGCAAGAACTCATTACAATGATTTCATACTTTTAGGAGGTTAAGGTTTACAGACGATGGTTATGTGTGTTGGTTTTTTAATATTTAGGTGATTGGTGAGGGGTTATTTGTGACTATCTGGAAGAAAGTCATCATTATCATAATTGTTAGATTTGGTCGTTTGACCAAGCTGACCAAACCGGTAGGTATAGTGTTAACTTCAAGTCTTCATTCCTTTTTCGATGCTGTGATCGTGCGTAGTTTCTTCTGTTAATTAGCTCCATCGACACCTATGAGATGAGTAGAGATGACACTGCGTAAGAGTACGCCACACACGGGCAAATTCCGCTATCAATTAAATAGGTTTTTTGGTGAAGAAAAAGCAAAAGAAAATCTGACTTACAAATGCGTTGCTGCCCCTACTCCCTGAGATTACGGTGGAGGGGGGAATTTGGTCTTTAGTAATCAGACTCACTCTATGAAAGATAATGAAACAATTGGTTTACACCGATTTTCTGCCAGGCCTGGCCTATATGTGATTAAACATAGCTCTCCTGCGAAAATTTTCAAATATTAACACTTTTAAACTCATTAAGTTTATATATTATATTTATATATTATTATTATATTATATATATTAGTAAAACTAAAACCACTCAACTCCTTAAAATGTCATACTTAATTATAATGAAAACATCGTATATACACCGAAACGAATGCAAGAGCTGTAGAGGTCACACGCCATCTGGCGCGCGTCGGCCTTGCGCGTGCGCATATCGCTCGATCAATGAAAAGTATCTACTTGTTCCGGGTTTTATACTTATTAGTAAGTTTTCTAGCCGATTTCAAGAAGGACTGAACTCGAATGATTTTTTTAGGTCTCGCAACCACACGCATATGGTTCAGCTCAGGAGTGATAAAACCACGGCTTCATAGTGAGTCAGTGCTAAGCAATCTGTTTTTTTCTTATATTATAGCTGAGAATTGACTCTACTCTCCCTGATGGAAAGTATTATTATAATAAAACAGTGGTGATCACTATCCTCATTGCGAATGTAGACAATCCAGAATGGTGACCCACACTATGGCGGCCAGTAATTAGCTTCTTTGGTGGACCCTACCCATAAATTCCGAGCAACTATCTAGATAAGAAATACTTTTTTCATAAAATGTCATACTAAAAAGGTTTGTGCGTAACACATAACTAAATATGGCGACATTTGACGCCGACGGTAAGTGAGGCGAGTCTTATAACTTCATAGAGTATAATTGTATATACTAGCTTTTGGCCGCGGCTTCGCTCACGAGGAATTTGGTCTGCCACATTAAGTTTCGTAAAAGATCATTTTAAATGAATATATTTTTTTTAACATACAAACAATCCTACGGTACATCATCTCTGTGTACCTTCACTGGTTTAGGCAACGTACGCCAAGATAATTCTCAGAGGCCAGATTTTTTTGCCGACTTAATTGATTCGTATCGTTATATTACGACCAAAATAATATTAAATCGTTACAAATTGTAGCCTATACGTTATTCTG
Source organism: Hypercompe scribonia (assembly GCA_949316085.1). Classification (NCBI taxonomy): domain Eukaryota; kingdom Metazoa; phylum Arthropoda; class Insecta; order Lepidoptera; family Erebidae; genus Hypercompe; species Hypercompe scribonia. The sequence goes on from OX438986.1 coordinate 16,423,567, forward strand.
ATGTATAACCTATATTACTGTAAAATTTCATCCAAATCTGTACAATAGTTTCTTCGTGAAAGAGTAACAAACATCCAAACAAACTTTTGCATTTATAATATTAGTAGAATACTTAAGATAAAAAAAAATGTATAATATTAAACCACCATCAACAGTCTAGTAATCCACTGCTGGATATAAACCCGTTCCTAGAAAGGTGGCTCACTAGATCATAGGTCCCATAGATTGCAGTTGTTACGACACCCATGGGATGAAAAGGGGCGACACTCAGTATTCTTAATCTCAGTATATAATAGGGTGACCCATATTCATTTATACTTCTGTGGAAGTCGCCACATCACTCACGTCGGTAAGTTCTGGTTAAGACTAGGTGTGTCGCGGTTGTGTTTGTTTGAATGTAGAAGTCGCCATACTTCTTATATTTCTTATTTTTTCTACCACTTATTTGTAGCCACTATACCGCGCGTAGGCATGGCATTGTGTTGAAAACCCCAGAACCCTTCTCAGATTTCTCCAGCCGTCAAATTCAAAAACAATTGTTGATATTCCATGAAGTGTTAATGTTACAATCTTTTCCTTTTAGAATGTTTGAGTGTTTGCTTGATAGCCTTTTACAACAGCACTATCTGTGGAACAAGTTCCTTGACTCTGCATGGTCTGATCACCAGGCCTAGGATTTATGCAGTCAAGATTACAACTCGAATTAAAAAGAAACAGTTTTCTTTCTTACAACTCGGTAACCACATAAACGGTTTCAATATTTCTATTTTCATTAGAATTCCATATGTCTTATGTAGTGATTTATTGGATGTATAGGATTCTCACCAATAACTTAGGGCCCCAAGTCAACCTCATCTGCAAGTAGTGCACCTGTTAATCGACGGACGTCGTAACGCAACGGCAACAAGCTCGCCACCTATTACTTGCGATCAAAAAACTACTGGAAAGTAGGTAAAACTCTACCTCTGACTACCTTACCGAGGAAATAGGCGTGATTTTTAAAATACAGGTTAAAATACTTGCCTTGACTGACTGCTTCGTGAGCCTAAACCTCTGAGGCTCTATGCTTGAAATTGTGACAGCTCAGGTTTTTATATAAGATATGATATTTGGAAATTTGCATATTAAGAGAGGAACAGTTGTATGGAAGTTCGTCATTTTCAAAGTTAAAAACACGAAATAAAAAATATTCGAGTAATGCCGCTGACAAAAGTGATACCTACAGATAAAAATATAAGAAATAAGACTATAATTATTGTAAGTTAAACCTTATGTTAATGTAAATATTATGTAAATGTAACCAAGGACACGTATAAGGTACCAAGACAGGATTTGGTAAGTTTGTAAAACGTGATATCTCTGTACCAAAGTCAATGAACCCGCGAGAATATTTGTATAGACAACGAAACTCTATGTTTGCTGAGCTAAATATACAAGACTTTGAACTTGTTAAATACATATTACGTACTCTATTTATAACAAACCATCTCACTACAGACCTATAGATATCGTACTTTGGATTCCCCATTTTAGAAATAAGGGACTTTCCCTTGTATTCAAACATTCGGTGATTCGTACCAGCAAAGTTGCTTAACAACAGTTTCTTAAGAAGCTACGTTCACTCTAATTGTGACTTGAAACACATAAGGCCTGTCCTATCGATTTATCATTTAATCATAACAACTTATTTATTTACAAATTGAAAGAAATAAATAAACTCTTCAACCTTACAAACAGATTCGATTTTTTTTTTCTTTTTTCTCAATGGCAATGCTGTGGCAATGACCTCGCCTGTAGTGCTGTTGAACGACAGACACGCTAATTGTTATAACGAATGAGTGATGGACATATGTTGACAAACTGAAATCACAATGAATATCAGATCATCGCAATAGTGCTATTGAAGCTTTTTATACAAATAGTTTGAGTGTTTTAAATCAAACAAGTTTGAAGCGTTTTTTTTTATACTTCTTCAAGTTACACGACTTTTCAATCACACCATAGACAACAAGAACTTATAAGTCGATTGTGTATAAAATGAATACCTATATCTCGCACTTGGAAAAAACATAAAAGAATCGTAGATAAAGAGAAATTGCTTTTTAGCGATTAGCATTTGTACGTGGTCATTAAGTTGATTTATATATTAGTTATGACCACGAATTAGTTAATTTTTGAAAAATCGTATAAAGGAAACCATTTGATATATTATAAAAAATGTTTATAGATATAATTAACTTTATTGTAATATATTGTATTACAAGAAACCTAATTTGTTGGAATTTATTTTTTAAAAATGACATCGTCTAAATGACAACCGTTTCGACATTTGCACTCGTCTGAGCGCGTACCGAAATTTTAGAATACTCGTCGGCTAAGAGACCGCGAGATCGACGACATCTCCTCGATCATTTTCTTTTAAGTTGTCGTATCGTATTTGGTTTATTGATGTAGACACGATTCTGCAAATAACCCTATAAAAAGAAGTGTGCTGGGGATAGATCTGAACTTCTGGGTTGCTGGCACACAACGATATTTAGAATCACAAGTAAATTTTTTAAAGACCTTTAATATTCGCTCTGGGTTTATAATTTAGTGTCTGTCTAAATTTAAGATTGATTAATATTATAAGAAGCAAGCTGTATGTGTTAAAAAAAAATAAAAACAATTACACGGAGTTCATTAACAACCACCAAATCTGGTATTATATTTCCATATTAGAGGTTAGACATACGCGTAATTTCTGATATATAATAAATAAATATTTCGAACATTTGGCACACAACGCCATCTTGTTTCAAACTAAGCAGAACGCATACTATGATAACTAGACGGACTGATAGAATATTTACATACTTATCTTGTAAATATATGCATAGAAAACACCCAAACTCCTATACAAATATTTACAGATCATACAAACATTTGGTCAGACCCGACAATCGAACCCGACACCTCAAAAACAGCAGTCACATTCGCCGCTGCTGCTCCAAAGCAGTCGAATGAAGTGAATGATAAAATGAAGACTCCATGCTTTTGTTTTTTAAGTTTATGTTTAAAAGATACGTTAAAACCTTATAACATTTTATATCCACTAGCGCCATCTATATTTAGAAACAAAAACTAAACGTATTACTGATTAAAATGATTATTCTATTTCAGGCTGAAAGATATCGCGACAGACGCAGGCTAGCTACCCCAAGCCCAACCCCGTCACCCCCACGTCGACAAGTAACTTCTTCTACAAACAACTCTTCTGGCAACTGGTTCAAGTCACTCGACAGGCTCACCAGTAGGAAAAAAGGAAAGACTATTAAAGATGCTAAAGTAAGTTTAAAGGCGTAGTTTAATCCAAGTTTTTGCTGACACTTCCTCTCTCCTTAAAGAAATTTAAAGAAAGAAATTAAAAAAGATGTTCCTCACGTCGATCTTCAGGATATGACAAAAAATGCACTGCAGTATATATGATGGACCACAAATTAATTAACATTTGAAAAAATCGTATAAAAGAATCCATTTGTTATATTACAAAAATTGTTTATTTACAAGAAAGCTAATTAGTTGAAATTTATTTTTCATAAATTACATCGTCTAAATGATCACTGTTTCGACGTTTGCACTCTTCTAAGCGAGCACCGAAATTTTTGAAAACTCGTCGTCAAAGAGACCACGAGATTACCCACATCTCTTCGCTAATTTGTTCTTTTACTTTAATAGTATATTTGGTTTATTGATGTAAACACGATTCTTCAAAAAAACCCCTAAAAAGAAGTTTGCTGGGATAGATCTGGACTTCTTGGTGGTCATGGAGTATCGCCTCGTCTTTAAAGCAACTTTTCCGGTAACATGTCTTTGACCACCGGCAGGGACTCATTGGATCTGTGACTAGTGGTTCCATGTTGTTGAAACCATGTGTTACGATTGTAGGTAGCAAATTCCAGTAGGATCAGTCCCAAAAACTTCCGTAACATGTGCGGGATGTTAGATTCAAATGTTAACGAATTCTTTACTCACCCTATATAATATGTAAAATAAGACTCGAAAACATAACAAACAGAGTTATTATCATCGTCTTCTTAACCTATCCCAAAAAATATCCAAGGTGGAAGCACACAATGAGTTTTCTCCTTTCATTCTCCTCTATCACTCGTCAGTTCACTACTTACTTCTTTTCATGTCATACCCTCTTGCAAATAATGGATCCATCTTTTCTTTGATCATCTTCTACTTTTAAATCTGTCAACTTCCATACCTAAAGCATTTTCCAGTACATTTTACAAAGAGACGTAACTATATTCACCCTTTTATATTAAGCCTAGATCTATTTACAGGGCCATTATCATCGTACATCCCATTTCCAGGCATGCGTTTATATGAACACTAATACACGTACATACAAATATCAAATTGTCTTGAAACCTGTTCAACACGGGAGTTAATGATTATACTTCTCTTTTAGATCGAAAAAGAGAGTACTTTAACTACAGAGGACGAATCTCCTAGAAAGCCTTACACGAAGCCTGCAAAACCACTGAACTCCCCAGCAAAGAACCTACGTTTCTTCGGTGACACGGATCCAGATTCAGACGCTAATGTGAAGAGCCCTGCAGAGAAACGCTATACCAGCAAACACAACACACTGAGAAAGACTATTTCGAATTCCAGTACAGGAATAGATGAAATTGACCACAGCGAGCTTTCACATAAGAGTTACTCATTGACAAATCTACAGAGAGAAGATAAAAGTGAGTCACCTCACACGAAACACTACAAACGGAATCTGCAAAATATTTCAGAAATTCAAAGTAACTCCGAAACGGAAAGTCAGTTTGATAAGAAGGTTAACAGCAGTAAACCTCCGATAAGTCCTTATGAGAGATCCAGAAGTCACAGCAGTTCAAAGACTTTAAAAGGTTCGAAGGGAGATGTGAGGAGGAGACACGATGAACGAGGTAGCTCTTCTGAGCTCAGAGGAAGCAAACACGAACTTAATGGCACTTTAAAGTAAGTTCGTATAAATACTTTATTTTCTGTTTTAGCTGTTTATTAATCACATGAACAGCATTTACTGAGGCACATACGCCTCTCCTTAAAAAAGGAGATTTTGGCCTACTATGCCCCACTGGCCAGACGTGTTAGGCTTTATTACAAGTTTTCCTTCCCTTTATACAGCTGTTGTCCTGCTAAGTTTACTTCCTTGGGCCACTCCTCTTACGACACTCACTGGCTGAATAGTAGTGGTAACATTCTAATCCGTTACCACACAGATAACAGTGACATTATTATAATAACTATAAATTTATTATTAAAATTTAGAGAATCAATCCTTTAACTTGATTTTTTTTCCATTTTATACAGACACCGACGCAGAACACCCGTCACAAACTCCGGCGAGAGCAGTACTGAGGGGGATTCAAGTCACCAATCACAGCGCAGTGTGGTCTACCTGCACGCTACCACCGGTAACTTTACACAACTTGTTTAGTTTTGAGACCTGTCTCAACTGATTGAAAATATCTACTCTTAAAAATTATACACCTGAGACATTATGACGTGCAAAAACACAAAAACAGCACATCCCAGTTCGTTCATGATTTTTGTTCCTTACTCCTTAGAGTCGGTAGACATTAGTAAAACAAATATGTAACAATGGAAGGGAAACTTCTTAACCTGTCAATTATGTAATAATCACAATATCATAATCTAGTAATAGTAACTCTGTCTAATTTATCACATAAAATACACATTCTGTTCTTCAAGAAATCGTTTTTTTTTGCAGTTGGTGATATCCCAGATCCAGGTCGATTATCACGAAATAGATCCCGAGATGATGTGTCATCAGTCAACTCGTCGAATCTTCAAGTCCGCAGCACCACTAAAAGCTTTTCGATCTTCGCCCCGTGGACACCTAAACATTACAACGATCAACACGACGTGCATTACGCACAACGACCAAGGAAGTCAAAACCTAAAGAAATCGTAAAGAAAGCGTCCTCAACTAAAACTTTAACAGATGATAGACCAGCGACATTACAAAAAAATAAATCATACAGCCAAACAACATTGACTCGACGACCACAAAACAATAATCGACTAACTAGCTCAAGTCAAACACTATACAAAAAACCAGACAAGAGGAACACCAATAGAGACGGCAGAGATAATGGCAACACTACATTAAAAAAGTCAGTGACTAGAGATGCCAAAAAAAGTCAATCGAGTGAAATCATCAATCGTGATAGCGATCGAGAAAGAATTTCTAGATCGATAACGATGCCTAAGGACAATAATAAAAAGGCTGGCTGGTTCAAATTGTCAAGTAAAAATAAAAAACCAGAACTAAATACTAGAGTACGCTAAATTTTACACACAATTAATTTTACATCATTTTTTTTGTAATATTTCTTCCTTGAACTACTATCAGATGTTTAACAATAGATTCTAACAAGGTTTTATTTTATTTAAAACAAAATATTTAACAATGTTATAAATCCCACTTTCTTCACACTATAAACGGAGTGCCATACTCTAGAAAGTTCTTGAAAGAGGCACAGATTTTCTCTAGTCTCTGGCATCCTGAACGCAATAAGTTTTAAAGTTATGGTACAATATTATTTTTTAAGTGTTTGTGAATAAGTTTTCATAAAAGAATTATAACGCAATAATAATTAAGTTATATTAAAAATTCCCAATTGCTTTACCGTCGAGCGGTGCTACTTTTCTATTTACCTAGCAGTAATGGTTACTACCAGTGCCATGAACCACATAATAATAATTAAATTCTATAAAATAATAATAATGTTACCATTTTGTAATGTAGTCATAAAATAAATTGCTTTTATTACTAATAAGATATTCAAAATATCTGTGCATACATTAATTATATTTACTTGTAAGTAATATTAATAAGTATTCATTAATATCTAATATTTCGGAAGTGAAAATATAGAATTCATTTTGGAGTTGGCCATTTTAGCGCTCGCGGCCCGCTAAGACATCACGGTAATGTTACTAAATGCTCTTAGTGCAGAGCTAAACGATTGTAATTTGAATGATTTATGAATAAACTGTCTAATAGTATATTTGATGTTTTATTTTATATCTACTAAATAGTAGCTAAGTACAAAGAAGATAACCATTCATTAAGATCCTGCCAGTATCTGTATAAAAATGATTACAATCATTTAATTAAGTAACTATCGATTCTGTAATAAAGAAATGTGTGGAAATCTCTATTACGGACTTCAATAATTACGAATTACTTATCGTGCAACGCAGTGAGTGCCAATTACGGAGTTAATATAAAGGTACCAAGCTTATATGATACATTACAAGGACCTTTTATTAAAAGGACTAAAAACCATTTACCAACTCGTAATGTTTGTGAGGACTAGAAGCTACTTACCGACGTGTTTGTTGACTTTTAATTCAAAAAGCATATGAATTAAACAAGCTATTTAAAAAAAATCGAATCCGTGAAAAAACAAAATACAAAGATACGTACTTAAATTTTCAAACCGACAAAATTTTCGTCCAGTAATTAAGACGAATATATTAAAACCTCAAATGTAAAATCTTTCAAGTTGTTTAGATTCAAAAAACGTAACATTCATCTGGCATAGTTGAGAAAGAACTGAATGCCTAGTAATAATATTTTAAATTACTAAAAATGAATTAGATATGTACTAGTTTCCTTAATTCTTCCTCCATAATTCATGATTTTATGGCGGGATTTGCATGAAAGAAAGATACAGCGCCATCTTGTATAAAGTAGCTGTTTTCAATATTCCGCTCTAGTGTTCATTATTAATAATAGGTGGCATTACTGACACAGATCAATCTTAAAACCTTAAAAAAATATTTTAAATTACAAAGCTGATTATCAATTTATACATATAACAAAATTTTTTTTATTGAAAAAAAAAAACCTCTTTGAGAACATAATCTGATTGGAAAAAAAGGTGTGACGTATTTAATCCTACGTATACATATATCTCAACTAACATGACGTTTGAGCTATTGATTGGCTAAACTAGAGATAGTTAAATTATTACTAAGTTATTTAAGGGGTTAGGGGTAGTCAGAGACACGAAAAAATGATAATTTTCAGTAATTTTTTTTCGCTATTAAATCATTTTATTTTACAAAAGTAATAATATGGCCTTATTATACAATGTTTTGACTTGAAGTCACGAAAATTTGAAAAAAAAAAATTTATAATTTCCAAAGTTATAGCTGTTTCTGTTGACCCAGTCCAAAAAAAAGGTCCTTGCGGTGACAATGATAAGTCCTTGGAGATTCATCTAAAATCAATCGGATAAGAAAAATTAGTTTTATAAATAGATAATCCTGGGCCTGATCGAAGCTTTTTTTTTTTTTCAAAAATTAAAAAAATGGCGGACTCAGAAATTTTTTTTCTAAATTTTTGGGAAAAAGTCAACAGTTAATTGGTCTTAAAAAATCGAAATTTTTGAAAAAAAAAAACCCTTCGATCAGGCCCGAGTTTATTATGTATTCTAAAAGCTGTATAAATTTCATTAAAATCTACTGAGCGGTTTTCAAGTTACAGTTGTCACCAGTTCAAAAAACATAGTTTTGAGAAAAACGCATTTAAAGTTTTGCTATGGATTTATGTCGAATTATAAGAATTATGTAATATCTTACACTGAGTCATCTATTCCTGGATGATGATGATGATGATTTATATATATATATATAATTATACATACATTAAAATGGGGAGATATTCATGACAATGAAACCCGAAAGGTCGGTTGCTTGCAGCTGTTTCTAGCTACCTGCTCTCGAATGCCACGTAGCACCCGAAAGGTCATTGTTAAATAACTCGAAAAGGATTTGTCGAATTCACTTCAAATTTTCACACAATATTTTAAAAATATTATACTTTAAGAAAATGCAAAAAAAAAGAAATCGATTTTTTGAAAATCCTGACTACCCCTAACCCCTTAACAACAAATATGATTATCAAGTTTCGAAGTTTAAACCAATTTTTTATTTAATTTATAACAGCATTTACATGAACAAAGGTATTTTGATAGTATCGGAATTATAGTAATTTATTAATTACAAGATATATTGTTAGGGATGTCAAAAATTCAAATAAGTATCTATATTATGTTATATTTTCATAAAAGTGTTTACATATTTACGCTATTACTAAAAGTATGTTTATGTTCCAAAAATTTGTGCATTTATATATTTGTAATTAATCTAAAATAATTTTGTAATATCCAATTTTTGATGATAAATAATTTCAAATTACAACTAGCTTTTATATTTTTTTTAACCATTTAAGTTTACGTTGTTCGTTCCTACTGTCAACTAATGTCAACGTCATGCCCAATTGGAAAATTGGATGTCTTCAGTGTTCGAAATATTTGTCTTTTAAATTGGTTAAGCTTTTCTTGTAGAATTGACAAAACTATTATATCGTAATTCTTACCGCTAATATGGCGCGTAGATATCGAGATGCCGCTGCAAAATTACAGCAAAATGTTCAGAAACATTTAAAGGATATGAAGGAATTATCCTCTTCGGAAGACGAGGAACCATACGAAACTAGTGTTCTCGAAGGTGTATTCCAGAGTTATTGGAGAGGCGGTGGTGACACGTCTATGCTAAATAGAACTAAGAACCTTCTAGAAGAAGCCATCAGCGGTCGCTCTGTCACTTGTCTTATATGTATAGGTTCCATCAAAAGAACAAACGCTATTTGGACCTGTGAACATTGTTTTTCATACTTTCATTTGTCTTGCATACAAAAATGGGCGAATGACAGTATAAGCTTACGTAGCGAAGAGAATCAAGGTCCTATTGCTGTGTGTAAACCGAAGAAGATTGAATGGTGCTGTCCAAAGTGTCGACAATCTTACACTAAAGAAGAAATACCGAGAAAATATCGATGCTTTTGCGGTAAAACTGACGATCCGCAATGTCACCCGTGGCTAATACCGCATACATGTGGAGAGGTATGTGAAAAAAGATTATCAGTAGGAGAGAATTGTAAGCATAAGTGTTTGCTTCTCTGCCACCCTGGCCCCTGTCCACCGTGCCCTCAGACTGTGAATGGAGTATGTTATTGTGAAAAAGAGCGCAAGAGAGTGAGATGTAGTGCTGCTCACTGGTCTTGTGGTAAGCCTTGTAAGAAAACACTACTCTGTAAGACTCATAAATGTGAAAATGTATGCCACGAAGGTGATTGCACTCCCTGTAGCTACACTAGCCTCCAGACTTGCCAGTGCAGAGCTGAAAAAACTAAGAGACCATGTAATGATCCATTTTGGTTATGTGACAAAGTATGCAATAAATTATATAGTTGCGGCTACCACAAATGTGAGAAAGTCTGCCACTCAGGAGATTGTGGCTCCTGCCCAAATTCGGGTATGTCGTCTTGCCCGTGTGGTGCAAACCAACGCTTTGTGCAATGCCCTGATGTTATGGAAACTTGTCTTGGTACATGTGGAAAAAAACATGATGACTGTGAACACCACTGCCCAGAAAAATGCCACAAAGGGCCATGCCCGCCATGCCAAGTCTTGATTCAGAAGAAATGCCAGTGTACAATGCATACCAGATCATTACCATGCAGTAAAGAATTTAAATGTGAAACAAAATGCAGAGGAACTAGATCGTGTGGCAAACATAGTTGCGCACGAAAGTGTTGCAATGGTAGTTGTCCACCATGTGAGAAAATATGTGATAAACCACTTCAGTGTGGTAGACATAAATGCACGAGTATTTGTCATCGGGGACCCTGCTACCCATGTCCTAGGGAATCAAAAGTAACTTGCAGGTGTAAGGAGACATACATTACAGTCCTATGTGGAAGAGAGAGACACACTAAACCCCCAAAATGTTCATTACTATGCAAACTTAAGTATAAATGTGGTCACATAGAGGAAAACAGACACTCTTGCCACTTTAAAGAATGTCCACCTTGCAAAGCAATATGTGACAAGCAATACCCAAAGTGTGGACATCATTGCGAAGCAGTGTGCCATGAATATGTAGCTGTGGTTTTTAAACAGGTAGAAAAACCTGCCACACCCTGGGAGGTTCAACCACCAAAAACGAAAATAATGACTTTGGAGTGTCCTCCATGTACTACACCTGTTCCAATAGTATGTTTCGGAGAACATGAGACTGATGAACAGCCTTGTCACTCTGCTACTAGAAGACCTTGTGGAAGAGAGTGTGGTCGCCTACTTACTTGCAGTAACCATAAGTGTTCCTTACTATGTCACCTCTATAGCCCAATTGCTGAGTACCCAAATGTGCCATCCAGTTGCCGACAGTGTAATCAAGAATGTTTAGTTTCACGTCCAGAAAAATGTACACACAAGTGTCCGAAGCGTGCCTGTCATCCTGGCCCTTGTCCTCCTTGTGAAGTGTTAGAAAGGCTTCCATGCCACTGTGGTGTAACAGAAATATATTTGCGTTGCCGTGAAATATCTGTTGCTACGGAAGAAACTTTATCTTGTAAGCAACAGTGTCCAAAGAATTTGGAATGTGGTCATCGTTGTCGCGTAACATGTCATTCAGGGCCTTGTGGGATTCAGATATGTACCAAAAAGACTAAGATACACTGCTCTTGTGGGAATATTAAAAAAGAAGCTCTGTGCAATGCAGTCCGTAATGGAGAAATAAAAGTACTTTGTGATGCATCATGTGAAGCTAAGAAGTTAGCGGCAAAGATTGAAAGTGAGAAAGAGAAGGAGAGGCTAAAAGCTTTGGAGGAGGAGAAGAATAGAAAAGAGTTGGCTGAATATGAATGGAAATTAAGCGGTAAGAAGAAGAAATATAAAGAAAAGAGGGTAGTTGTTAATAAAGATGATAGGGGAGTATTACAAAAATACTGGATGCCAATATTGTCTGTAATTATAGCTATGTTAGGGATTTCTTATTACATATTTTATGTATGAATTTCTAAAGGGATTATATAACAGTCAATTATTATTTTAAGGTAATTAATAATTAATACCAATGATTGTGTGTTAATATTTTTATTGCAATGAAAACTGCAGAGTACATGTTTATTGTAGATTGCTAGTTGTGTATATTGCCATTAGTTTTAGTTATATTGTATATCTATGCTTTTTATGGGATTTAACACATTCCTTAGAAACACAAGAAGTTTGTGTCTTGCAATGTGCATCCACCATTACCAGACTAACTAGTGTTTACAAGACTGCCCAATTATTTCAGATTTAGTGGGTAGATTATATAATTGATGACTTTCTTGTTCACATATTTTAATGAAATGATTACAAGTCATGAAATGGTTACTCACATCATAAGTTAGACTGAAAATTAACTAACTGATTGTTAGTGATTATAGTTCTCCGTCCGTAATCATTTCTATAAGTCTCCAGTCCAAAATCAACCAGTTAACAAAGAAATTCTATTATAAAACTAATAATGCGATCAGATGTTACTAATGTTCTGGTGAAGTCCTTCGTTAGAAGTAGGTTTTTAAATCAGCTTTTTGAGTTGGTGCAGACATGAAACAAATAAATATTACAAATATAAATATATATGTTTATGTTAATATAAAAATTTAAATTATCACAAAGTTCAAGACCTCAGATAGTTTACATTACAATCTCAGGATCTATCAGTATTTATTTGGTATAGAGAGTACATACCGATATATGTAATATTATATATTTTTTAAATAAATGACATCTGATTTTGTTGAGAAACTCACCAAAAGTAATTCAACGACTATAAATAATGTGCACAACACTCCAGAGCAATAATCTGGGTCATAAAAAGTTTCCTTAAATTCTGTGATAGCGGAGGATTGTCTTAAGTTTATTAATTAAGTTAATATATTCACAATATGACTATGATCGTTGCTCTTCAGTGAACATGGTGGCTTTATATTTAAAAAATTACTTGATTAGAGTTTAATATATAAGTATGTTTGTGGGTATGTTTACCAGGGCTTGCAGCAGAAAGATTATCCTACATGCGTGCTTTTAGCAGTTTTTTTCTCATTGCACCAATCTATATGTGATTTATTTTACTTGCAACGAAGCCATAAAGGGGGTTTGATCTTTATTATGCTTGAACTGTCCGACTAGATCACATCTATAATTATATTAGATGTAACTATTTAGAAACTCATAAAAACCTAACTAGATACTCATTTTTGCAAGCAAATTTTGGTAAGCATTTAATTTACTTTTTACCCAACAACTTGAAATATCAAAATAAGGGTTTTAAAAGTGTTAACATGAATATATTAAATAAAATGTTAGTGTTTTTATCGCAGTTTTTTTTTGTTATTTTTTTTCTTTTTTATTTGGTTTGGGCGTGTCTTTACAATAATGTGCGTGCAAAGTGGTGATGAGGATTATGAAAGTGATTTTATTAATGTATAGACAAGCACGCAGTTGAAACAACACACCTATTATTTCTACAAAATAATTTCGATGTTTCTGCCAACCACCCTGTGGTGGCAATTTTTATTTTGCGCCATTTATATCACAATAAAAATTCTGCGTGATTTGAAACTCATCCCGTTGACATATCTACAAAGTTCATGATCCACGACAACATATACGTGCCTTAAAATTTTTTTTAATTAACAACAGGCTATAGACATTTACGATAGTTTTTTATTCACGTTAAAAATACGTAACTGAACGATGTTCGTCGTGTTTATGGGCAATAGGTTTTTAAAGAAATAATATTACACAACGAAAATTATTATTACGTTTGTAACGTGTCACAAAAATCAATGTCTGTTTATTTTATTTTATTGTTTTCTACATTGTTATTATTATATTATTTTTCTGTTTTTATTATAATTGTAAATGTGGTTTTTATATCATTTTAAAATATTATATACGTCAAGGAACAAACGGACAAACTACCAGACTCATCAGTATGTGAGTCGGTAGTTTCCTAACGAAACTGATTCCTTGGCACGCGGTAGACGCGACCGATTGTTGCGCGGCCGCGGCCTCGACGATCGCCGGCTCGCTAATCGGTTCGTTGTATCTCGACGCGACATTTGTTTTTTGACAAAGCTTTCTCGTGCTTCCGCTGTGCTAATAATCTACTCTCATCGCTTCTCATTTCCACGCACTGTACTCCTGCCTAATTGCTGTAGTGTTTGTGAACATTGTTGTGACCGACAATAAACCTGGAACTCGGTGATCATTTTTATTCTTACACTACCTACAAGTCAACCATCTACAAGTATATGTATATACTAAAACTTAAGAGTAAGTAACTTGATACTACACAGAAAAAAATAAAAAACTTAAGTATTATTTGACTTTAGCAAATAAAATTCATATAGTTTAATACATGAGTATAAAGTTTGTGTAAAGGGTCTCAATAAAACACGTACCAAAGTAAATTTTTCATTTCAAAGGTGCTATGTCACCAGTTTTCTTTTACCTTTCATCAGGTGATAATTAATATTATAATATAACCACAATTTTCAGTTTTTCAATTTTTTTTTTTTTTAAAACAGTTACTGCTTAATAAAAACTGAACAATTTGTGATCTTGGAGCTGTTCCGATGTTAAAGCCGGGATGGTTGATGGTGTAAATCTTTTTACCTTTTTCTGTGTCGCTGCGTGTCATATTTATAGTAATTTAAAAATTGTGATTTTATACAAATTAAACTGATTGATTTCATTATAGTGTTTGCTGTGTGATTCTCCTATTTATAAAATACTAGCCGACCGAGACAACTTCGTCTGGGTCTCTTTTCATTGATATTCGGCTCATGCTGGTCATATCGTGTTGCTATATAGCTTTACTCGAAAAGTTGGTCAAGCCTTTCACGTGTGATGCCGTGACCAAAAGAAATAGACCATTTTTTATTTATATTACTTTTACTAAAATGATCTATTTATTCAATCGTGAAGATGAAAATTCTAGTAATAAAAATTTCGTTCACAATTCAATTCTGATCTACCCTCGATCTCCCAAATGTAATAAGAAGTATTCTCATGATTTCTGAGAAGTTACTACCTCTTTGTTGCCAGTGCCTCAAAGTTAGGCGTAGTACAAGGAGTGATGTCTACTTCAAATTAATTGCTCTTTCATTAATGGGTAGAAGTCAGATCGACGATTATGTTGGAATATGAATTTTTACCCAGGTTCTTTAAATACAGAGTGGGCCAAGAATTCGTTAACATTTGAATCAAATATCCCGCGCAAACATGCCGCGCAGGGCACAGGGTAGGGTCTGACCACTAGCTTGTTTCTCGAAAACTTTGTGGCAATGGATCGCTTGACGCTCCACAGTAAGCACGCTGTGGTCCCGCACAGCGTGCTTACTGTGGGAAAATAAAATATTTAAACAACAGTCCACTTATTACTGTGAAATGATTATTTCGCGTTGAATACGATTTACACGACTTAAATCAGTGTCCGTGTGCTCCTTTAATAAAGAAATGGGTGAAGAAGTTCAAAGAGACGGGATTTACGCTAAATGTGAAGCAAAGTGGAGTTAAGTTAAACTCAAGTCAAAAGTTTCCTTTGTAAATCTCTCAATAAAATTGTAAATGAACGTAAATATAAAATTATCTTACATCTTCCGTCATCATTGGTTGGAATGCTAATAATAATTAATGCTTTATGATCTCTAAAAGAAGTTTTTAAGCATCACAAATTTTACGAGAAAAGTTTTCTAAAAATAGATAATCATCTAGAATGTTCAGTATGTTTTTTTTGTTCGTTAATGTACGTTTTAATACCTACTGCATACTCATCTGTACAATTAGATTTTGTAATTATATCATTAAAATTTATGTAATTTCGCAAAAGGTACCAGTCCCTAAAATATTAATTATTCTTCTACTTATTTAAAAATAAAAAAATCTGATTTTGTTATTTTACTTACCTAGATAAATAGTGTGAATACTTAATTTTAGGTTTTTTATTGCATTAAGATTTAATATTTTTACTAAAAATCAACAAAGGGACAATTTTCTAAACTATTTTATAATATTACAAATATAATTATATATTAGTTTTACGGAGAGTATATCAGTTTATAGTAATAAATAAAAATCTATCCAAGAAGCAAGCGAAAGTCTGTTTTTAACTTTGAAGGTTTTTCTCAAAACATATGTTTTCAAAGTTTTGACTTCAAATGTCTGCTATGAAAGATTAAATCAATTTTTGAATATATTTTTAACTCATATTACCAATTGACTAATCTAAATAGTTTAGATTAAGACCTGTGGAGTAGTGTAAAGGGAGTATCCTCAGGCTAGGTGAGGTGCTCATGGCTGGCCGGTCACGACACAATGGTTGATGTTAGGATTATTTTTTTTTACATTTGTAATGGAATAGGCGTTTGTCCTCCATCTCACCTGATGGCAAGTGTAGATGAAGACGAAGGTGGTACACGCCCATCCAAAAGAAACCTGTTCACTCTACTCTTAAAGGCACCAAATTTCAAGTCATCAGGAAAAATAGACCCAGGCAGGTCGTTCCAAATCTTGGCGACTTTCACCAAAAAAGAGCTGTCAAACCGTTTAGTTCGACTTTTGGGTATGTCAACAACAGGTGGATGAAATTTTTGCCTGCGCCTAGTAGTCCGATAAAGGAATGGAGAAGGCTCAATCACTTTGAAGAGAGCCTTCAAGCACTCTTCAAAGTGTATCCTATAAAAAACTGATAAGCTGGCAACACGACGACGATGCTCAAGGGTGTGTAGTCTGCTATTTGAGAGCTTTTCGTTGTTAACTAACCTACGGGCTCTTCGGTCAACTGAGTCCAAAGCTTCCAGATGATATTTGGCTGCACCGTCCAAGAGGTGACTACAGTAATCCATGCAGGATCGAACTTGAGCTGTGTAAAGATTAAGCAGCTGTTCAGAACCGAAAGTACCACCGAACCTTTGAAAGAATTGATAATTTCTTTGACGCCGCTTGTGCATAGACTCAATTTATTGGCCACAGTTGAGGTCAGAGGTGATTGTAATACCTAGAAGCCCTAGATGGTTAATAATCGGTAAAGATACACTTTCGAAAGTGGGTGTTAAATCGAAGCTACTCTTTTTCGCGGAAAAAAGACACGCCTGTGTTTTAGAAGGGTTGAACTGTACAAGATTGGCCTCACCCCAATCGGACACGCACTGTAATATCACGTTCCCCCGTTCAATCATTGACTCTCTCAAGGACCGTATTTTCTCTGGACTAGCTCGCGAGTTGGACATGTACCTCTCAATTACGGTGCTGTCATCGGCGTAGCTAATATTAAAAGATCGTTTATGTGCAGCAGAAACAAGGTTGCAGAGAGAACAAATCCCTAAGGTGCCCCAGCATTGATTGCCATTAGATCGGAAGAGCAGCCATCCAAGACAACTCGAATCGACCGTTCCCTCAGGAAGTCACGTAACTAGTCGCAAAGCTGAGTAGGTATGCCGTATGCTGGAAGCTTACTAAGTAGTGCCTCGTGCCAGACCCGGTCAAAAACCTTTGAGATGTCTAATTCACCTTGGCCCTCCAAGGCAATATTAGCATATCTCCGGTCGAGCGCCCCCTGCGAAAACCATATTGGTTATCACTGAGGAGCTCGTTTGCTTCAAGATATGTCAGGAGACGATTATTTAAGACACGCTCCATAACCTTACAGATCATAGAGGTGATCGCGACAGGTCTGTAATTGGCTGGGTCTGCACGGCTTCCTTTTTTGGGTATATGCTGATCATTAGCAAGTTTCCAGGATCTCGGCACTTTACCAGTTTCTAAAGAGAGTTGATATAGACGAGTCAGAACTGGAAACAACTCGGGTACACAACACTTTAGTACCACTGCTGGAATGTTATCAGGACCACTAGCCTTATTAACGTCCAGGTTCAGCAAACATTTGAATACCTCTTTCTGGTGGATTTTAACGGTGCTCATTTTAGGGCCAAACGGAGGTAACTGAGGTGGATACTTACCGTTGCTGCCTAGACGAGAATACGAAGCTAACTTTTCCCCTATACGGCCAATGTGATCAAAACGAGCTTTTCTTATCGCTTTTTTACAGTTTTTAGCAGCTGCGTTGTATGTTTTCTTCTTAGCCTGGAGATCCAAGGTTTTGTTTTTACGAGCGTCAACCCAAGACAAATAGGCTTCACGCTTACGCTTTTCAGCTAGGCATTCAGCATTAAACCACGGACGAGCTTTGGTCTCAAGGGATAATAGGAAGGGGTGTAGTGTATATGCTAATCGTCACGAGAATCTACTTCAATATAACAAAGTACAGAATTAGTAGTTGCTCCGTAGTTTGATGTGTCTTCGCTAGATGGCGCTGTAGTATATTTTTTTGTTTGCACTATATGTGTTAGAAGTCGCCAGAGACCGTTTCGGATTGTACTCTCATATTTTAACAAGGTTTTCTTTATTTCATTTACGCTGTTGCATATTGCCTTATTAGAAGTTTTTAGAAAATGATATTTTAGTTCTGACGGACCGTGATTACCATTACAACTGTCAAACTATGGATGCGGCGGTCCACGCGCTGACGACAGGTTACTTGTTTACTTGGTACCGTGATTGCGATCTTGGTACGGATTTAGAACTCGTAGAAAAAGGATTTGTTACAGTTTTGTGATTGGAATACATATATATAAAAAATAGAGGAATATTGTACTACTCAGATCTACCTACCTGTTGTATCCACCTCATTGACTTCTAAATTTTTACAAAATTGGCTACTTTTAAATTAATATAGGATGCTGTAATGATATGGTAACATTACCATTGACAGCAAAACTCATAACCAAATAAGGTCAAACAAAATACAAGAACATTCGTAAGATAAATTATCTGTATTTTTAAGAAAATCGGGCACCTTGTTTCATAATATCCTGATCATTATGTTGTTAATGTAGGCTTAATAAAACAGGACATTAAAAGTCAAATATTTCTTATTAACAAGGGCAAAGCTTATCTTTCTCGCCAATAGTGTCGACCGAGGAATCATGTTGGACGCCTTAGGTAAGAAATTCATATATCACTTGTCACAGTTGTCACAACACAATACAACACGGTCAAAAAATGGCGCCAATTCGTACGTACGTGTTTCTAGATTTAGAAACTACTGGTTTACCGCGTGAAGAGTTAAATAAAACGAAAATAACAGAACTCAGTATGGTGATAGTGAAACGGCGACATATTTTGGAGACGCAAGCCGGGTATTTACCCCGTGTACAACACAAACTCACAATGTGCTTCAATCCTGGAAGAATAATAGCTCCTGCCGCATCTACAGCGTCAGGACTCGACAATGATCTTCTAGAACATGAAACCTACTTCAATATAGAAGTATTTAATGCTATAAAGTCGTTGCTCGTGTGCCAAGAGAAACCTTTGTGTTTAGTTGCCGAAAATGGTCATACTTTTGACTTACCTATCTTGAAAAACCATTTTGAGAAATTAAACGTCACTTTGGATGAGGATGTGATGTGTGCAGATAGTCTTCACGCATTCTATGACATTCTCAAGGATATACCATGTTCAAGTCCAGAAAAAACCAATGGTTCTTCTACAAATGGTGAACTGGTTATTAACAAATCAGAAAACGTCAAAGATGAGATAGACTGCTCCAATAAAGATGGTATTGCTGGAATATGTATCCCAGTAGCAGCAAGTATTTCTAGTGAGTCTGTAGTTAAAGAGGATGCATCCCCTCTTTCTATGGCTGCTCTGAATGAAACAACACCAAAGTCGAACACATTTAAAGTTACTACTCCCAAGAAAATTACAGAAGTCAGAAGAAAACTTTTTTATGTCAGGGAGAAGAAGCCTCATTATTCTTATAGGCTTAAAGATGTACATGAGCGTGTTTTAAAGCGTTCAGGTATTGATGCTCACAGGGCAGAGAATGACTGCATAATGACAGCTGAGATAGCAACAGCCATGGCAGACGAGTTTGTGAAGTGGATTGATAACAATCATTGCCCTTTTTCAGAAGTTAAAGCTATGACCCTTGGTATACCAATTGGGCATTAGGTTAAGTTTGGTATTTAGCTTGCAGTTTGTAAGAGTGTAATATTAGGCTGGGTTGTATTTTTTTATTCTTTTAGAACCATGAACAGCCTTTAACAGTCCACTGCTGGACATAGGCTTGTTAGGAGGTCTTGGTCCTGTCTAATAGTGGCTGATGGTGTGATGTGAATTTATTAAAATCAACTTTATGATATATTTAATTGAGATTATTTTTACTTTTATTAGAAATTGAGTATGCAATTTTATTATTGGTAAAGTTTTATTTATATGGGTTTACATAGTGAAATATAAAAATATGGGCTGACTTATCAATATTGATCTCTAAATTACGAAATATAAGACTAATTTGGACACAAAGTGCTATAATATTTTTTTTACAAATACTTTTAAGCATAGTTTGTAAAGGTTGAGGATTATTCACAAAATAAACATATATTTTCATACAAACATATTGTTCATTTTTATTGCCCTCTGTTATCTTAATAAAAAATAGATGGTGGTTTTAGACCTTAAATTACTCTCAGTTTTTTTCCTGGTATCCTTTTTTAATTACAATGTCTGCATTAGGTATTTTTGGTGCTTCACAAACATACATGGATTAGACACAAAGAACACCCAGACTCAGAACAACAATTAGTGAATCATGCGTAGGTAAGCGATATTGTACAAAGCGAAGTTTCTAGAAAAATGCACATTGTTGAAAGTGCGACTGCTAATTATCTGAGTGACGGAGATGGATCTTTCACACGAATTTGTGAAGAATATGATGACAACTCTTGTATTCTATTCTTGTTTTCCATCAAGCAGAGTAGTCATTTTGACATGTATGCAAACAAAAAATTTGCAATATACTATACAAATATATTACAAACACATGGTTTCTGTTCAATATTTTACCTTATTAAGAAATTAGGATAACAAGATATCGGTCGACTTTCACCCAGATAAATGTTATCAATAAAAGTAAGCTTATTCTCGTTTCAAGAGACAGCCTGCCAGTGTACTGGTTAATATTCCAGGTCTGCTGATACTAACAGGATTGTTTTGGGGCTGTACAAATCCATTTATCCGGCAAGGGACAAAAGGTCTATGTGATGTTACTGCCACCACTCGACTTGGCCAGGCGTGGGCGGAGGTTACCTTCTTACTTGGAAACTGGAAGGTAGAATGATCTACCTATGCTTAATTCCTTTTCACTCTTAAAAAAAAAAAAAAATTAATATAAACAGTATACCTAATTGAATGCTTGTGGACCGGAGGCCCATTCATGCGAGGGTGACAGTTGTAGTAATAACTATGTGAGCCTTAAATTGTCACAATGACTGTCATACCTTTTACGTCTAGGTGCTCTTTGTGCCAGTTTCATTGTTTGTAAAGACCCCCGCGACACAAGAATGTTGCTAGTGCGAGTGTTGTCTTTAAAAAAAAGAAAAAAAAATTAAGCAAGTTGACCAACTACCCGCAATGATTGTTTTTTAATATAGTATGTGAGCATAGTGGACGTAATTTTTAGTAGTAAAGATAAGTACCATAAAGGTATGAATCCAAAAAAATCAATGATTCCAGTACGTGTTGCCATGGCTGGTGAATCAGGCAGGGTCGCTTGTATACTTGGCAGCGGTCCGTCGTGCTCCGTTATCAGTGGCAGTGCCCACTGCTAACAGTCTCGCCTTTGCCTTCACTGCCATCACTGGTGCCACCGTTGGGGCCGAGGAACCGCTTGATAAATGTACGTTACCCTATATTTAAACTCGACATGATGATGTAAATCTGCTATTTCAGATTTTAATGCACAGTTTCTATGTGCTGATATTATTAACTGCCTCGTGGGTCTAGCAGTTTGCGTATGCGACTGCCGATCAAGAAGTCTCGGTCACAAAGTGTTATTTGGTTTTCTGGTTGCAGAAATTCTTAATAACAGCCCGGGGTTTGGATGTTGGGATCTTAGCCCCCTTGCCTTGAAGAGAACGTAAAGTCATCAATTCTACGCCTAATCTCACTTCGGTCGTGTCGGATCTGGGAAGCATACATTATTAGCGTGTTAGGTAGAGCATCGCACATTTGTTCTATATTAGTGTGCGTGTCAGCTACGTCTTACACTTCCTTATGATTTCCAAGTGTGCGTGCAATAATTATTAGTTGCGGCTTTTTTGTTTTTAAGGGGGAAAACTTATAACTGACTAAAAAATAATTAAATTGCTTAAATGTTCGATCAACACGTGCCATTAGTTTTGTTGTCACACACGTTACTATATGACTATGACCTCAACCTAAGTAAAACTTTTACTATGAAAGATTGATTAAATAAATATAATTTTATATTTTGAAGCCCGTAGGTATGTAATATATATAGCAAATACATATTCCGAAACAAATATTTGCTGATCGTACAAGTATTTGGCTATCAAACCAGAGATCTCTCCACTAAAGCAGGCAACGCCACTTCATGTGTTATAATACTCCTATCAAAAATTACTCAACGTAACTCAAATCAAAGTAACTTAAATACTATAAATTATTTCCATATAGATATTATCGCATTTGTAATTTCGTGCCTTCATAATACAATATTGTAGAATAAGAACAAAGTACTAGTCATACGGGTTACAAGTATGAATACAGTAGACTTTACGCAACGTTTTTAAGGGCGTTTTGACTTGAGTTCGTAAATTGGCAACACATACTTTTCGGTAGTCTTCAACTGAATGTCAGCCATCTTCAATGGAGTGGAAAGCGCTTCGGCGGTACCGACAGAGGATATCGGGCGGGTACCGTGTGCGGAGAATGTCGTAGATACTGTAGAGTGTACTGTCAACACTCGAACAATATTCCGATGTCAGCGCGACGAACCGCACGCCCCACTTCACGACTCACATTCCGTAAATTGCCGAACACTTACATACATTCAACAACAACACTTTGCAAATTTTGTTTTGCGACAAGGATGATCGAGTAACCTAACGTAAATTAAATACTGAATATTTACTGGTAATAAGGCGTGGTTTCCAATATACATATAAAATGGCGAATATTTAATTTATGAAAAAATAGGCTATTGTGTAGAAACAGACACGAACCAATGAACCTTTTGATATTAGATGAATTTTTATTTGATTTAGATCGTCCTTTATACTTGGTAGACGGATTTATCACACAACTAATTTAATATATGATATTATAGTCCCAAACTAAGCAAAACTTGCAATACCGACAACTGATATTAATGTATATATCCTCTTTTTTTTTGTAAATGCATATATGTTATATATATATAGAAAATACCCAAACGCAGAAACAAATGTTTGTATACAAATATTTGGTCCGACCCGAAAACGTTCAATACGGCATTCATACGCTAACTGCACCAGCGACCTAGTCAGTTATAATCCAGTGACAGTACTTTTGATAGTAAGCGCGGGCAAAACATTTAACTGTCAACTGTCGACAACTACTTTTTCCTCTGTTTTAACAACTTTGACAATCTATCTTGACATCTAAATATTCTTAAGTTGAAAAGTTACAACAAAATTATAGTTGTTTTCACTTTTTGAAACATATTTTTGTTAAAGTTTGTAACAGTTAAGTATGTCCCTTTTTTCAGGGTCTATTCTTGGGATAGTGCTTATAATGGGAGGTACTGCATTGTGCTGTTATGACAAGGCTAGTTGAGGAACGTCATAAAATATGTCAAAAATGTACATAATTACATCGTCAGAAGGAGAGACTAAAAGCTTTGGAGGAGGACAAGAATAGAAAAGAATTGGCTGAATATGAATGGAATTTAAGCGGTAAGAAGAAGAAATATAAAGAAAAGAGGGTAGTTGTTAATAAAAATGATAATATTGATGACAATATACGAAGAGTATTACAAAAATACTGGATGCCAATATTGTCTGTAATTATAGCTATGTTAGGGATTTCTTATTACATATTTTATGTATAAATTTCTAAAGGGATTATTTAACAGTCAATTATTATTTTAAGGTAATTAATAATTAATACCAATGATTGTGTGTTAATATTTTTATTGCAATGAAGACTGCAGAGTACATGTTTATTGTAGATTGCTAGTTGTGTATACTGCCATTAGTTTTAGTTATATTATATGTCTATGCTGTCTATGGGATTTAACACATTCCTTTAAAACACAAGAAGTTTGTGCCTTGCAATGTGCATCCACCATTACCAGACTAACTAGTGCTTACAAGACTGCCCTATTATTTCAGATTTTGTGGGTAGATTATATAATTGATGACTTTCTTGTTCACATATTTTAATAAAATGATTACAAGTCATGAAATGGTTACTCACATCATAAGTTAGACTGAAAATTAACTAACTGATTGTTAGTGATTATAGTTCTCCGTCCGTAATCATTTCTATAAGTCTCCAGTCCAAAATCAACCAGTTAACAAAGAAATTCTATTATAAAACTAATAATGCGATCAGATGTTACTAATGTTCTGGTGAAGTCCTTCGTTAGAAGTAGGTTTTTAAATCAGCTTTTTGAGTTGGTGCAGATATGAAACAAATAAATATTACAAATATAAGTATATATGTTTATGTTAATATAAAAATTTAAATTATCACAAAGTTCAAGACCTCAGATAGTTTACATTACAATCTCAGGATCTATCAGTATTTATTTGGTTTAGAGAGGACATACCGATTTATGTAAAATTATATATTTTTTAAATAAAGAACATCTGATTTTGTTGAGAAACTCACCAAAAGTAATTTAATGACTATAAATAATGTACACAACACTCCAGAGCAATAATCTGGGTCATAAAAAGATTCCTTACATTCTGTGATAGCGGAGGATTGTCTTTAGTTTATTAATTAAGTTAATATATTCACAATATGACTATGATCGTTGCTCTTCAGTGAACATGGTGGCTTTATATTTAAAAATTTCTTGATTAGAGTTTAATATATAAGTATGTTTGTGGGTATGTTTATCAGGGCTTGCAGCAGAAAGATTATCCTACATGCGTGATTTTAGCAGTTTTTTTCTCATTGCACCAATCTATATGTGATTTATTTTACTTGCAACGAAGCCATAAAGGGGGTTTGATCTTTATTATGCTTGAACTGTCCGACTAGATCACATCTATAATTATATTAGAACTATTTAGAAACTCATAAAAACCTAACTAGATACTCATTTTTGCAAGCAAATTTTGGTAAGCATTTAATTTACTTTTACCCAACAACTTGAAATATCAAAATAAGGGTTTTAAAAGTGTTAACATGAATATATTAAATAAAATGTTAGTGTTTTTATCGCAGTTTTTTTTTGTTATTTTTTCTTTTTTATTTGGTTTGGGCGTGTCTTTACATTAATGTGCGTGCAAAGTGGTGATGAGGATTATGAAAGTGATTTTATTAATGTATAGACAAGCACGCAGTTGAAACAACACACCTATTATTTCTACAAAATAATTTCGATGTTTCTGCCAACCATCCTGTGGCGGCAATTTTTATTTTGCGCCATTTATGTCACAATAAAAATACTGCGTGATTTGGAACTCATCCCGTTGACATATCTACAAAGTTCATGATCCACGACAACATATACGTGCCTTAAAATTTTTTTTAATTAACAACAGGCCATAGACATTTACGATAGTTTTTTATTCACGTTAAAAATACGTAACTGAACGATGTTCGTCGTGTTTATGGGCAATTGGTTTTTAAAGAAATAATATTACACAACGAAAATTATTATTAGGTGTGTAGCGTGTCACAAGAATCAATGCTTGTTTATTTTATTTTATTGTTTTCTACATTGTTATTATTATATTATTTTTCTGTTTTTATTATAATTGTAAATGTGGTTTTATATACATTTTAAAGTATTATATACGTCAAAGGACAAACGGACAAACAACCAGACTCATCAGTATGTGAGTCGGTAATTTGTAATTTCCTAACGAAACTGATTCCTTGGCACGCGGTAGACGCGACCGATTGTTGCGCGGCCGCGGGATCGTCGATCACCGGCTCACTAGTCGGTTCGTTGCCTCTAGACGCGATACTAATAATCTATTCTCATCGCTTCTCGTTTCCACGTACTGTACTCCTTCTGCCTAATTGCTATTGTGTTTGTGAACCTTGGTTGTGACCGACAATAAACCTCGAACTCAGTGAGTGATAATTTTTATTCTTACACTACCTACAAGCCGACCATCTACAAGTATATGTATATACTAAAACTTAAGAGTAAGTAACTTGATAGGCATACACAGAAAAAAGACAAAACTTAAGTATTATTTGACTTTAGCCAATAAAATTAATATAGTTAATACACGAATATAAAGTTTGTGTAAAGGGTCTCAATAAAAAAACACGTAACAAAGTAAATTTTTCATTTCAAAAATGCTATGTTACCAGTTTTCTTTTACCTTTCATCAGGTGTGTATTAATATTATAATACAACCACAATTTTAAAACAGTTACTGCTTAATAAAAACTGAACAATTTGTGATCTTGGAGCTGTTCCGATGTTAAAGCCGGGATGGTTGATGGTGTAAATCTTTTTACCTTTTTCTGTGTCGCTGCGTGTCATATTTATTGTAATTTATGAATTGTGATTTTATACAAATTAAACGCACTGATTTCATCATAGTGTTTGTTGTGTGATTCTCCTATTTATAAAATACTAGCCGACCTAGACAACTTTGTCTGGGTCTCTTTTCATTGATATTCGACTCATGCTGGTCATATCGTGTTGCTATATAGCTTTACTCGATAAGTTGATCAGGCCTTTCACGTGTGTTGCCGTGACCAAAAGAAATGGACCATTTTTTACTTAGATTACTTTTACTAAAATGATCTATTTATTAAATCCTGAAGATGAAAATTCTAGTAATAAAAATTTCGTTCAGAATTCAATTCTGATCTACCCTCGATCTCCCAAATGTCATAAGAAGTATTCTCATGATTTCTGAGAAGTTACTACCTCTTTGTTGCCAGTGCCTCAAACTTAAGCGTAGTACAAGGAGTGATGTCTACTTTAAATTAATTGCTCTTTCATTAATGGGTAGAAGTCAGATCGACGATTATATTGGAATACGAATATTTACCCAGGTTTTTTTAAATACAGAGTGGGCCAAGAATTCGTTAACATTTGAATCAAACATCCCGCGCCAACAACAGCCGCGCGAAGCGCGTGGAGGGGGTCTGACCACTAGCTTGTTTCTCGGAAATTTTATCTCAATGGATCGCTGGACGGAGCCGCAGCGTGCTTACTGTGGGAAAAAAAATATTTAATCAACAGTTTACTCATTACTGTGAGACGATTATTTCGCGTTGAATACGATTTACACGACTTAAATCAGTGTCCGTGTGCTCCTTTAATAAAGAAATGGGTGAAGAAGTTCAAAGAGACGGGATTTACGCTAAATGTAAAGCAAAGTGGAGTTAAGTTAAACTCAATTCAAAAGTTTTCTTTGTAAATCTCTCAATAAAATTGTAAATGAACGTAAATATAAAATTATCTTACATCTTCCGTCATCATTGGTTGGAATGCATTAATAATTAATGCTTTATGATCTCTAAAAGAAGTTTTTAAGCATCACAAATTTTACGAGAAAAGTTTTCTAATAATAGATAATCATCTAGAATGTTCAGTATGTTTTTTTACATGAACATTTATGAACGTTTTAATAACTACTGCATCCTCATCTGTATAATTAGATTTTGTAATTGTATCATTAAAATTTATGTAATTTCACAAAAGGTCTAGGTCCAGTCCCTAAAATATTAATTATTCTTCTACTTATTTAATAATAAAAAAATCTGATTTTGTTATTTTGCTTACCTAGATAAATAATGTGAATACTTAATTTTAGGTTTGTTATTGCATTAAGATTTAATATTTTTACTAAAAATCAACAAGGGGACAATTTTCTAAACTATTTTGTAATATTACAAATATAATTATATATTAGTTTTACGGAGAGTATATCAGTATATAGTAATAAATAAAAATCTATGCAAGAAGCAAGTGAAAGTCTGTTTTTAACTTTGAAGGTTTTTCTCAAAACATATGTTTTCAAAGTTTTGACTTCAAATGTCTGCTATGAAAGATTATATCAATTTTTGAATATATTTTTAACTCATATTACCAATTGACTAATCTAAATAGTTTAGATTAAGACCTGTGGAGTAGTGTAAAGGGAGTATCCTCAGGCTAGGTGAGGTGCTCATGGCTGGCCGGTCACGACACAATGGTTGATGTTAGGATTATATTTTTTTACATTTGTAATGGAATAGGCGTTTGTCCTCCATCTCACCTGATGGCAAGTGTAGATGAAGACGAAGGTGGTACACGCCCATCCAAAAGAAACCTGTTCACTCTACTCTTAAAGGCACCAAATTTCAAGTCATCAGGAAAAATAGACCCAGGCAGGTCGGTCCAAATCTTGGCGACTCTCACCAAAAAAGAGCTGTCAAACCGTTTAATTCGACTTTTGGGTATGTCAACAACGTGTGGATGACATTTTTGCCTGCGCCTAGTAGTCCGATAAAGGAATGGAGAAGGCTCAATCACTCCGAAGAGAGCCTGCAAGCACTCTCCAAAGTGTATCCTATAAAAAACCGATAAGCTGGCAACCCGACGACGATGCTCAAGGGTGTGTAGTCTGCTATTTGAAAGCTTTTCGTTGTTAACTAACCTACGGGCTCTTCGGTCAACTGAGTCCAAAGCTTCCAGATCATATTTGGCTGCACCGTCCAAGAGGTGACTACAGTAATCCATGCAGGATCGAACTTGAGCTGTGTAAAGATTAAGCAGCTGTTCAGAACCGAAAGTACCACCGAACCTTTGAAAGAATTGATAATTTCTTTGACGCCGCTTGTGCGTAGACTCAATTTATTGGCCAAAGTTGAGGTCAGAGGTGATGGTAATACCTAGAAGCCCTAGATGGTTAATAGTCGGTAAGGATACACTTTCGAAAGTGGGTGTTTTAACACCCACTTTCGAAAAGAGTAGCTTCGATTTATCGAAGCTACTCTTTTTCGCGGAAAAAAGACACGCCTGTGTTTTAGAAGGGTTGAACTGGACAAGATTGGCCTCATCCCAATCGGACACGCACTGTAATGTCACGTTCACCCGTTCAATCATGGGCTTTCTCAAGGACCGTATTTAATCTGGACTAGCTCGCGAGTTGGACATGTACCTCTCAATTACGATGCTGTCATCGGCGTAGCTAATAATACCGGGTGTTAAAAGATCGTTCATGTGCAGCAGAAACAAGGTTGCAGAGAGAACAAATCCCTGAGGTGCCCCAGCATTGATTGCCATTAGATCGCAAGAGCAGCCATCCAAGACAACTCGAATCGACCGTTCTCTCAGGAACTCACGTAACTAGTCGCAGAGCTCAGCAGGTATGCCGTATGCTGGAAGCTTACTAAGTAGTGCCTCGTGCCAGACCCGGTCAAAGGCCTTTGAGATGTCTAATTCACCGTGGCCCTCCAAAGCCATCTTAGCATATCTCCGGTCGAGCGCCCCCTGCGAAAACCATATTGGTTATCACTGAGGAACTCGTTTGCTTCAAGATATCAGGAGACGATTATTTAAGACACGCTCCCATAATCTTACAGATCATAGAGGTGATCGCGACAGGTCTGTAATTGGCTGGGTCTGCACGGCTTCCTTTTTTGGGTATATGCTGATCATTAGCAAGTTTCCAGGATCTCGGCACTTTACCAGTTTCCAACGAGAGTTGATATAGACGAGTCAGAACCGGAGACAACTCGGGTACACAACACTTTAGTACCACTGCTGGAATGTTATCAGGACCACTGGCCTTATTAACGTTCAGGTTCAGCAAACATTTGAATACCTCTATCTGGTGGATTTTAACGGCGCTCATTTTAGGGCCAAACGGAGGTAACTGAGGTGGATACTTACCGTTGCTGCCTAGACGAGAATACTCTGCGAAGAGATTGGCAAATAAATTTGCCTTCTCCTCAGCGCTGTGGGCCAGGGATCCATCAGGTTTGTGCAGAGGAGGCAGCAAAGAGCGACAAAAGTTTTTCTCGACCGATTTGGCGAGGTTCTAGAAAGCTTTGCTCCCTGAGCGAAACGAAGCTAACTTTTCCCCTATACGGCCAATGTGATCAAAACGAACTTTTCTTATCGCTTTTTTACAGTTTTTAGCAGCTGCGTTGTATGTTTTCTTCTTAGCCTGGAGATCCAAGGTTTTGTTTTTACGAGCGTCAACCCAAGACAAATAGGCTTCACGCTTACGCTTTTCAGCTGAGAGGCATTCAGCATTAAACCACGGACGAGCTTTGGTCTCAAGGGATAATAGGAATGGATGTAGTATATATGCTAATCGTCACGAGAATCTACTTCAATACAACAAAGTACAGGATTAGTAGTTGCTCCATAGTTTGATGTGTCTTCGCTAGATGGCGCTGTAGTATATTTTTTTGTTTGCACTATATGTGTTGAAAGTCGCCAGAGACCGTTTCGAACTGTACTCTCATATTTTAACAAGGTTTTCTTTATTTCATTTACGCTGTTGCATATTGCCTTATTAGAAGTTTTTAGATAATGATATTTTAGTTCTGACGGACCGTGGTTACCATTGCAACTGTCAAAGTATGGATGCGGCGCTCCAGGCGCTGACGACAGTTTACTTGTTTACTTGGTACCGTGATTGCGATCTTGGTACAGATTTAGAACTCGTAGAAAAAGGATTTGTTACAGTTTTGTGATTGGAATATATATATATAAAAATAGAGGAATATTGTACTACCCAGATTTACCTACCTGTTGTATCCACCTCATTGATTTCTAAATTTTTACAAAATTGGCTACTTTTAAATTAATATAGGATGCTCTAATGATATGGTAACATTACCATTGACAGCAAAACTCATAAACAAATAAGGTCAAACAAAATATAAGAGCATTGATGAGATAAATTATCTGTATTTTTAAAAAAATCGGGCAACTTGTTTCATAATATCCTGATCATTATGTTGTTAATGTAGGCTTAATGAAACAGGACATTAAAAGTCAAATATTTCTTATTAACAAGGGCAAAGCTTATCTTTCTCGCCAATAGTGTGGACCGAGGAATCATGTTGGACGCCTTAGGTAAGAAATTCATATACTTATCACTTGTCACAGTTGTCACAACACAATACAACACGGTCAAAAAATGGCGCCAATTCGTACGTACGTGTTTCTAGATTTAGAAACTACTGGTTTACCGCGTGAAGAGTTAAATAAAACGAAAATAACAGAACTCAGTATGGTGATAGTGAAACGGCGACATATTTTGGAGACGCCAGCAGGGTATTTACCCCGTGTACAACACAAACTCACAATGTGCTTCAATCCTGAAAGAATAATAGCTCCTGCCGCATCTACAGCGTCAGGACTCGACAATGATCTTCTAGAACATGAAACTAACTTCAATATAGAAGTATTTAATGCTATAAAGTCGTTGCTCGTGTGCCAAGAGAAACCTTTGTGTTTAGTTGCCTTTAACGGGCATAGATTTGACTTACCTATCTTGAAAAACCATTTTGAGAAATTAAACGTCACTTTGGATGAGGATGTGATGTGTGCAGATAGTCTTCACGCATTCTATGATTTTCTCAAGGATATACTATGTTCAAGTCCAGAAGAAACCAATGGTTCTTCTACAAATGGTGAACTGGTTATTAACAAATCAGAAAACGTCAAAGATGAGATAGACTGCTCCAATAAAGATGATATTGCTGGAATAAGTATCCCAGTAGCAGCTAGTTCTTCTAGTGACACTGTAGTTAAGGAGGATGCATCCCCTCTTTCTATGGCGGCTCAAAATGAAACAACACCAAAGTTGAACACATTTAAAGTTACTACTCCCAAGAAAATAAGTGAAGCCAGAAGAAACATTTTTTATGGCAGGGAGAAGAAGCCTAATTATTCTTATAGGCTTAAAGATGTATATGAGCGTGTTTTAAAGCGTCCAGGTATTGATGCTCACAGGGCAGAGAATGACTGCATCATGACAGCTGAGGTAGCAACAGCCATGGCAGACGAGTTTGTGGAGTGGATTGATAACAATCATTGCCCTTTTTCAGAAGTTAAAGCTATGACCTTTGGTATACCAATTGGGTATTAGGCTAAGTTTGGTATTAAGCTTGCAGTTTATAAGAGTCTGTAATATTAGGCTAGGTTGTATTTTTTTATTCTTTTAGAACCATGAACAGCCTTTAACAGTCCACTGCTGGACATAGGCTTCTTAGGAGGTCTTGGTCCTGCCTATTAGTGGCTGATGGTGTGATATGAATTTATTAAAATCAACTTTATGATATATTTAATTGAGATTATTTTTACTTTTATTAGGAATTGAGTATGCAATGTTATTATTGTTAAAGTTTTATTTATATAGGTTTACATATTGAAATATAAAAATATGGGCTGACTTATCAATATTGATCTCTAAATTACGAAATATAAGACTAATTTGGATACAAAGTGCTATAATATTTTTTTTACAAATACTTTTAAGCATAGTTTGTAAAGGTTGAGGATTATTCACAAAATAAACATATATTTTCATACAAACATATTGTTCATTTTTATTGCCCTCTGTTACCTTAATAAAAAATAGATGGAGGTCTTAGACCTTAAATTACTCTCAGTTTTTTTCCTGGTATCCTTTTTGAATTACAATGTCTGCATTAGGTATTTTTGGTGCTTCACAAACATACACGGATTAGACACAAAGAACACCCAGACTCAGAACAACAATTAGTGAATCATGCGTAGGTAAGCGATATTGTGCAAAGCGAAGTTTCTAGAAAAATGCACATTGTTGAAAGTGCGACTGCTAATTATCTGAGTGACGGAGATGGATCTTTCACACGAATTTGTGAAGAATATGATGACAACTCTTGTATTCTATTCTTGTTTTCCATCAAGCAGAGTAGTCATTTTGACATGTATGCAAACAAAAAATTTGCAATATACTATACAAATATATTACAAACACATGGTTTCTGTTCAATATTTTACCTTATTAAGAAATTAGGATAACAAGATATCGGTCGACTTTCACCCAGATAAATGTTATCAATAAAAGTAAGCTTATTCTCGTTTCAAGAGACAGCCTGCCAGTGTACTGGTTAATATTCCAGGTCTGCTGATACTGACAGGATTGTTTTGGGGCTGTACAAATCCATTTATCCGGCAAGGGACAAAAGGTCTATGTGATGTTACTGCCACCACTCGACTTGGCCAGGCGTGGGCGGAGGTTACCTTCTTACTTGGAAACTGGAAGGTAGAATGATCTACCTATGCTTAATTCCTTTTCACTATTAAAAAAAAATTTTTTTAATATAAACAGTATACCTAATTGAATGCTTGTGGACCGGAGGCCCATTCATGCGAGGATGACAGTTGTAGTAATAACTATGTGAGCCTTAAATTGTCACAATGACTGTCATGCCTTTTACGTCTAGGTGCTCTTTGTGCCAGTTTCATTGTTTGTAAAGACCCCCACGACACAAGAATGTTGCTAGTGCGAGTGTTGTCTTTAAAAAAAAGAAAAAAAAATGAAGCAAGTTGACCAACTACCCGCAATGATTGTGTTTTAATATAGTATGTGAGCATAGTGGACGTAATTTTTAGTAGTAAAGATAAGTACCATAAAGGTATGAATCCAAAAATCAATGATTCCAGTACGTGTTACCATGGCTGGTGAATCAGGCAGGGTCGCTGGTATACTTGGCAGCGGTCCGCCGTGCTCCGTTATCAGTGGCAGTGCCCACTGCTAACAGTCTCGCCTTTGCCTTCACTGCCATCACTGGTGCCACCGTTGGGGCCGAGGAACCGCTTGATAAATGTACGTATTAAACTCGACATGATGATGTAAATCCGCTATTTCAGATTTTAATGGCCAGTTTCTATCCTGATATTGTTAACTGCCTCGTGGGTCTAGCAGTTTGCGTATGCGACTGCTGATCAAGAAGTCTCGGTCACAAAGTGTTATTTGGTTTTCTGGTTGCAGAAATTCTTAATAACAGCCCGGGGTTTGGATGTTGGGATCTTAGCCCCCTTGCCTTGAAGAGAACGTAAAGTCATCAATTCTACGCCTAATCTCACTTCGGTCGTGTCGGATCTGGGAAGCATACATTATTAGCGTGTTAGGTAGAGCATCGCACATTTGTTCTATATTAGTGTGCCTGTCAGCTACGTCTTACACTTCCTTATGATTTCCAAGTGTGCGTGCAATAATTATTAGTTGCGGCTTTTTTGTTTTTAAGGGGGAAAACTTATAACTGACTAAAAAATAATTAAATTGCTTAAATGTTCGATCAACACGTGCCATTAGTTTTGTTGTCACACACGTTACTATATGACTATGACCTCAACCTAAGTAAAACTTTTACTATGAAAGATTGATTAAATAAATATAATTTTATATTTTGAAGCCCGTAGGTATGTAATATATATAGCAAATACATATTCCGAAACAAATATTTGCTGATCGTTTGGCTATCAAACCAGAGATCTCTGCACCAAAGCAGGCAACGCCACTTCATGTGTTATAATACTCCTATCAAAAATTACTCAACGTAACTCAAATCAAAGTAACTTAAATACTATAAATTATTTCCATATAGATATTATCGCATTTGTAATTTCGTTCCTTCATAATACAATATTGTAGAATAAGAACAAAGTACTAGTCATACGGGTTACAAGTATGAATACAGTAGACTTTACGCAACGTTTTTAAGGGCGTTTTGACTTGAGTTCATAAATTGGCAACACATACTTTTCGGTAGTCTTCAACTGAATGTCAGCCATCTTCAATGGAGTGGAAAGCGCTTCGGCGGTACCGACAGAGGATATCGGGCGGGTACCGTGTGCGGAGAATGTCGTAGATACTGTAGTGTACTGTCAACACTCGAACAATATTCCGATGTCAGCGCGACGAATCGCACGCCCCACTTCACGACTCACATTCCGTAAATTGCCGAACACTTATATACATTCAACAGCAACACTTTGCAAATTTTGTTTTGCGACAAGGATGATCGAGTAACCTAACGTAAATTAAATACTGAATATTTACTGGTAATAAGGCGTGGTTTCCAATATACATATAAAATGGCGAATATTTAATTTATGAAAAAATAGGCTACTGTGTAGAAACAGACACGAACCAATGAACCAATGAATTAATATCAAAATATTAGATGAATTTTTATTTGATTTAGATCGTCCTTTATACTTGGTATACGGATTTATCACACAACTAATTTAATATATGATATTATAGTTCCAAACTAAGCAAAACTTGCAATACCGACAACTGATATTAATGTATATATCCTCTTTTTTTTTGTAAATGCATATATGTTATATATATATAGAAAATACCCAAACGCAGAAACAAATGTTTGTATACAAATATTTGGTCCGACCCGAAAACGTTCAATACGGCAGTCATACGCTAACTGCACCAGCGACCCAGTCAGTTATAATCCAGTGACAGTACTTTTGATAGTAAGCGCGGGCAAAACATTTAACTGTCAACTGTCGACAACTACTTTTTCCTCTGTTTTAACAACTTTGACAGTCTATCTTGACATCTAAATATTCTTAAGTTGAAAAGTTACAACAAAATTATAGTTGTTTTCACTTTTTGAAACATATTTTTGTTAAAGTTTGTAACAGTTAAGTATGTCCCTTTTTTCAGGGTCTATTCTTGGGATAGTGCTTATAATGGGAGGTACTGCATTGTGCTGTTATGACAAGGCTAGTTGAGGAACGTCATAAAATATGTCAAAAATGTACATAATTACATCGTCAGAAGGAGAGACTAAAAGCTTTGGAAGAGGAAAAGAATAGAAAAGAATTGGCTGAATATGAATGGAAATTAAGCGGTAAGAAGAAGAAATATAAAGAAAAGAGGGTAGTTGTTAATAAAAATGATAATATTGATGACAATATACGAAGAGTATTACAAAAATACTGGATGCCAATATTGTCTGTAATTATAGCTATGTTAGGGATTTCTTATTACATATTTTATGTATAAATTTCTAAAGGGATTATTTAACAGTCAATTATTATTTTAAGGTAATTAATAATTAATACCAATGATTGTGTGTTAATATTTTTATTGCAATGAAAACTGCAGAGTACATGTTTATTGTAGATTGCTAGTTGTGTATACTGCCATTAGTTTTAGTTATATTATATGTCTATGCTGTCTATGGGATTTAACACATTCCTTTGAAACACAAGAAGTTTGTGCCTTGCAATGTGCATCCACCATTAGCAGACTAACTAGTTTTTACAGGACTGCCCTATTATTTGAAATTTTGTGGGTAGATTATATAATTGGTGACTTCATTGTTCACATATTTTAATGAAATGATTACAAATCATGAAATGGTTACTCACATCATGAGTTAGTCTAAAAATTAACTAACTGATTGTTAGTGACTATAGTTCTCCATCCGTGATCATTTCTATAAGTCTCCAGTTCAAAATCAAGTGAATTCATCCGTTAGAAGTAGTGTTACACCAGTAGTGAATATTCACTGCAAGTCCTCAAATCACTTTGAGTTGAAGCATACATGGAACAACTTAATATTGAAAATATAAATATATATGTATATGTTAATATAATAATTTATATTATCACAAAGTTCAAGACCTCGGACAGTTAAGATAACAATCTCAGGGTCTATGGGTTTAGAGAGGACATCTGATTTTGTTGAGAAACTCATCAAAAGTAATTTAACGACTATAAATAATGTGCACAACACTCCAGAGCAATAATGTGAGCCGTAAAAAGATTCCTGACATTCTGTGATAGCGGAAGATTGTGTTAAGTTTATTAATTTAGTTAATATATTCACTTACATCTTCCTTCATCATTTAGTTGTCGAGATAAACACCATTTTGTGAAGTTGGTTGGTTGGAATGCATTATTAATTAATGCTTTATGATCTCTAAAAGAAGTTTTTAAGTATCAGAAATTTAAAAAAAAAAAATTGTAAATAGGATGATTGTTCAGTATGTTTTTTTTGTTGGTTAACGTTTTAATACTGCGTACTCATCTGCACAATTAGGTTTTGTAATTGTATCGTTAAAATTTATGTAATTTCACAAAAGGTACCAGTCCCTAAAATATTAATTATTCTTCTACTTATTTAATAATAAAAAGTACTGATTTTGTTATTTTACTTACCTAGATAAATAGTGTGAATACTTAATTTTAGGTTTTTTATTGCATTAAGATGTAATATTTTTACTTTTCAACAAGGGGACAATTTTCTAAACTATTTTGTAATATTACATAAATAAATAAATAAATTCTTGAAGATCATTGTCGAGTCCTGACGCTGTAGATGCGCCAGGAGCTATTGTTCTTCCAGGATTGAAGCACATTGTGAGTTTGTGTTGTACACGGGGTAAATACCCTGCTTGCGTGTTCAAAATATGTCGCCGTTTCACTATCACCATACTGCGTTCTGTTATTTTCGTTTTATTTAACTCTTCACGCGGTAAACCAGTAGTTTCTAAATCTAGAAACACATACGTACGAATTGGCGCCATTTTTTGACTGTGTTGTATTGCGTTGTGACAAGTGATATATGAATTTCTTACCTAAGGCGTCCAACATGATTCATCGGTCGACACTATTGGCGAGAAAGATAAGCTTTGCTCTTGTTAATAATAAATATTTAACTTTTAATGTCCTGCTTCATAAATACTAAATTAATTATAAATTACAGTTTTTTTAAGCATAGTTTGTAAAGGTTGAGGATTATTCACAAAATAAAAATATATTTTTATACTGTAGCGGACCACACTTTGTATTGTGTCTGATTAGGCTAAGGTATGTTGACTGATGAGTTCAGTTCATTTGTGTTTATATATATATAGGTTAGTTCTTTCGTTTTATTATTATTTTATGTTTCAAATTATATATTATAACCGTATAGTATTTTGTTGTGTAATATATCTTGCAATATAGTTTTTATATGTGTCGGACAAACCGACCGCCTTTAACTATACATATTTCATCGAGTGCTACGTCACAGCGGTCGCGGCGCGACGAGCTTTCAAGCGAGAACTACACATTCCTTTCTTACGCGTCGCGCCGCTAACTGACTGTGAATTACGCCCGAGACATATAGCTACCGTCTATACCACTAATTGTTTCTACTTTTTGTTCAATTTTTATAATCTTATATCTTTCGCATCATCTCGCCTTCCTTAGTAACTGTGTATATATAGGGTAAGATGCCCATTTATTGACACTTTAAGGGTTGCCCCTTGCAATGATTGAAAATTCCCAGTGTCTGAAGTTATTTGCCAATTATTATTTTTTTAGCTGGTTACATTAGACCTTAAGAAATCTTACCAGTTTACTTAAATGGTCTTTGTACGTCGTTATATACTTGAATTCAGCTTATTATAATAAATACGAGATTTACCCAATTATTGACATAGTTTGACCGATTATTGCCAGACTGAATACTAATTAATTGACACCCCATACGAATCATTTTTGTAGTCATAATTTTTTAGTTAGGTA
Organism: Hypercompe scribonia; assembly: GCA_949316085.1. NCBI lineage: Eukaryota > Metazoa > Arthropoda > Insecta > Lepidoptera > Erebidae > Hypercompe > Hypercompe scribonia. Next base: position 16,462,139 of record OX438986.1, read on the forward strand.
AAACGTTAAGGTTGTAAAACGTAAACGTTAAACCAAGGTAGGTAGGTATTTTAGTTAAACAAATAAAATAACTATTATTTAATGACATTATTAAAATATGGCACTTTTATCACAATTGTTTTAGCTTATTATAATTAGGTAGGTACAACCCAATCAATATACTTACTACCTATCATCATGAATCTATAAACATCGAACATCTGCATTACTCTTTAAATTCAGTTAAAAAGCGTTCAATTTCTTCTGTTGTATATTCCTTTTTATTGTTATCTCGCCTACCAATATTACTCACGTCGACATCGTCAGTAAAAATTTGTATATTTTCTTTTTCTGCCTCTATCTGGTTATTTTCATTTCGAAAACAATTTTGTGTTGATTTCAGGCTAATATCCATATTATAAAAATCTTCAGATAATAAAAACTTTTGCAAGTCTTCCTTTTCTTTTTGTGCTGCTTTCTTTTTGTCTTTTTCCAATATTTTAACAGGTTTTTTCTTTTTCCCTACATTTTTTTCTTTTTCTTCCTTCTTTTTCTGCCTTTCTTCTTTTCTTTTTTTTATGCCTTCAGCCTTTTCTTCCTTAATTTTAATTTTTTCAGATTCTTGTTCCTGCCATTCAGCGGACGTTAATACAAAGGGAGACCTCTTTATCGTTTTCTTGCCCTTTCTTTCTGATGTCTTTGGCAAAATAAGAACATCTTGTAATTTTACGGGAGTGAGTTGGCAAATATTAATTTTTGAAATAGGTTCTACATGAGGGTTTATTTCGTCTTCCTGTAAATCTATTTCTATTTTGTCATAATCATGTAGTGGGGCAGCTCGAATTGTTGTTGTGTTCAATATCTTTAAATCTTTAGATGTCCTTTGTTTTTCAGGTTCTTGACATATTTGTGCTTGATGGGTGACACTTATGACATTAATATCTTGCGAACAGCCATTGTCCTCACTAAAGGTATGTGTATCTTCTGGTGTCGAGTCATATCCATTGTTCAACATAGTGTCTTCTACTACAAATTCATGTGCTACAGGAATGTAATCAGGTATAAGATCCAGTGGTTCTTTGAAATGGATGTCATCATTAGCAATAATAACACTCATATTTGCTATGTCCAAAGGTGTTTCATTTTCTTGAAAGAAATCCCAAATTTTTTTAAGATATACATTTTCAGATTTTGATGCATCTTGAACAATTTCTGTAAGCTTATCTTCGCCTATAATTTTCTTAAACTCTTCTTTTGAGAGCAGTTTTGGGCGATCTTTACATTGCTCTTTCGTGTCTTCTGTTTGAGTTGTATTTCTTCCCAGGCATTTACTGAAATCAATGGAATCCGGATTCCATGGACACAATCCAGTGGCTCTGAACCCATTCACAACTGTTGCAGGTGAAACCCACTGTCGGATTGTTTTTTCCAAGAGAGGTACAAATGAAGCTTTGGTTAAAGCCTCTGAAGGATGGGTTCTTCGCCATTCTAAAACTGATTTTTGCCAGCCATACTTAAGCGGCTTAAACGCTGCAACATCCGCAGGTTGAAGTATTCTTGTGCAGTTTGGATAAAGAGCGATCAATATTATATTCAATTTTGTACATAATTCACTCACCATATAAGTTAAATGAGACTTGTGTCCATCTACAAATAATATTATAGGAAATTGTATTCCTTTTTTAACCAGATGGGGATAAAGAACGCTTTCTATGTAGCCATAAAAGGTTTCAGAGTTCATCCATCCATTGCTGCTTAACCCTATGCCCCAATCTTTAGGAATAGCGGATGTTATGTTTGCTGATAGCCTTTTATTGGGAAAAATTACCATGGGAGGAGTGGTAGTTCCTTCGGCTCCAAAGGTAAACATTACGGTTAGTGAAGTCTTAGCCTGTGCATTGTCTACTTCGTAAACATTTTTCGAGCCTTTTGGAGCCAAAACAACACCTGTTTTTGGGCAAAGTAGAAAATTTGTTTCGTCTCCGTTGTAAATACGTGAAGGATCGGAAAGTAAATGAAATAAATCGTTTTCTTTAAGGTAGTTCTCAATCTGTTTAAACCATCCTTTTACGTCAGTTTCAGATATCACCGCACTGGCAGATGAAACTGCTTCTGGTGTGCGAAACGATATCGAAGGATGACGACGCATAAATAATTTGAACCATTTCTCGCCATTTTTGAAGATACTGACTCTTTTTCGCTGTTTCAAAAAATCAGCAACACTTTTTATTAAATCTTCTTTCCTTTTCGGGAACCCTTTCTTGCAGCATATATTAATCCACTCTTCCAGATCATTTTCTTCCTTTTCAGTTAATATTGTGGAAGGGCCTGGACGTGAATTATGGTCAGGATTTTTAATGTGATAAATTAGTGTGGTTCGGGGTACCTGGTAAGTTTTAGCCGCAAGTTTTCGACTCATGCCTTTCTGAATTGCTTGAAGTGCCTTTTGAAGAGAGTCACCATCATACTTTTTTCGCTTTATTTTTTCTTTCTGTTTTTCAGGCTTCTTTAGTTTTCTGCACGGTTTCATTTTTGAATGAAACCTAGAAACAGCGCAAATTATTAGTATTTACCAGATATTGACACACTAGATACCATTTACTGACACCTATGTCAATAATTGGTAATTTTAAATTTGACACCCATGACAACATTTGGAAGCCTAATGATTGTAAGCTCTTTTATTTACTCATTCAAGTTAAAAATAAAATGAACAGCTAAAATAAATATAAAATGGACAAAAACCGGATCTATGTAGAAAACCAATTAATGACACAAGTGTCAATAAATTGGTATCGATACTTTTTGCATACCAATTATTGACAACACATATTTTACATTGAAAACGTTTAAAACTTCAACTGCACTTCATAAAATCTACTTTATCTAATGTGATATTCAACACAAAATCAAAATCAATATACAGTAACGACAATAACTATTAAATAAATTAACATTAAAACGACACTTACCTTAATCAAAATTTTAAAGTTTTTTATTTTAACAGACACGTTTCAACACGCTCCAATCGCGACAGATGTTCTCCGGCCATATTGGTTTTTTGACAGTTCGGTGTTGCCAATACGGTAGAAACTAAACTTACTAACATTTATATTGCTAATTAGCAACACCACATAGAATACTTTTCTTATTTTACCAACGAATTTATGTCGTGTCAATAAATTGGTAGGGTGTCAAAAAATGGTCTATTTACCCTATTCGTGTGTTAAAGTTTCTTGTGTGAACAGTGTATGTCCATATATAATAAAATTTACCTTCAAAAACTTTGTGTGGACTTTTCCCTAACTTATTCGTAAGTTAACACTATACGAAGCACAATCCTGCAACGATGCTATACATACAAACATATTGTTCATTTTTATTGCCCTTTGTTACCTTAATAAAAAATAGATGGTGGTCTTAGACCTTAAATTACCCTCAGTTTTTGTCCTGGTACCCTTTTTTTAATTACAATGTCTGCATTGGGCATTTATGAAGAATAACTTAAATAATTTCTTTTCTTCATAAATTAATTATAAATTAGTTTTACGGAGAGTATATCAGTTTATAGTAATAAATAAAAATCGATGCAAGAAGCAAGCGAAAGTCTGTTTTTAACTTTGAAGACGGTTTTTCTCTGTCTGCTATGAAAGATTATATCAATTTTTGTATGAATTTTTTAACCCATATTACCAGTGGACTATTCTAAATAGCTTAGCTTAAGACCTGTGGAGGAAACGGGTGTCATGTCCCTCCGATACAAAGGGAGTGTAGCGTTCATGTGGCAACACTGTTTTTGACGATGCCAGTTTTTATACACAGAGTTGGTACACAAAAATGATAAGTCGACACTCTGATTAACAAAGTGTGTAATTTAAGGTTTTGGAGACCAATACTGTGAATACTGGTACCACTTGAACAGTAAATTCATATTAAGTATATTCTGTGTTTAATTTGGCCATTCAAGTGGTAGATGCATCAGTTAAAAATATATTGTGGAGTAACACAACCATAGTAACTCCAAAGGAGCACCCTCCGGCTAGGCGAGGTAGTCATCTCTCGCTACCGGCCGTCATACGCTTCATGGTCGGTAGCGACAGTTGTTTTACCGCGGTCGCAAGCTTCTGCGAAGATGTAATTTCGCGGAAGGAGGCGGCGGAGAGGGCCCGGGAGGACGATCTCCACCAGAGGCGGCTCGTATTAAAGAGCGCTGGTGCAGTGCACTCCCACTACAATTAACTTAAATAACATAGATAGTCATGTATATTTGGAATAAGTAACTAAAAATTATCCTTACATTACTTTCTCTGTATTCTACTCTGCATATATACACTAGTCTAAAAAAATGTATTACCGCACCTTACCTAGACGTACATTTGGCATCAAGTTGTAGCTAGTGGAGCGCCAGCGATTGCGCTCCTATGTAGCGAAGTTTTATACGCTAAATTCAATAAGTGCGAAAGAGAAACATTGACACGGGCCGACGCGTGAAACAAAAGATTTGTATGAGAAATTAGCCTAAATTGGAGCCCTGCTCCGCGCGTGCGCTGTTGCCTTTCAAGTATTGTAAACAAACAAGTAGCAACATGTAGCGTCGTCAGATAGCTCTCGCTCGCAGTTTTACATAAAATACTTATTTAAAACTTTGTGTGAATATTGTGGATCACATCTTAATTATTGTGTGCACTATTCCGATGACATCTGTAGAAAGTGAACGTTGTTTTTCAACATTAAATAAAGTAAAAACGTGTACGCGGAACACTATGACGCAAGACCGTTTGAATGCTTTGTGCATGATAAGTATTGAAAAGCGCCTTATAAACTCAATAGTGGATTTTCAAAAAAAAGTGATAGATGTCTTCGCTCGTCAAAAAGATCGGCGAATGGATTTTATCTATAAATAAAGGTAAGTTTTTGTGAACCTCTATCCAAAAATGTCACGGGCCGCCTCTGATCTCCACTCGGACCTAACTCGCCACCGGCGAACCGGGCGGCGGAGGCGCGCGTACCGGGGCCTCATGCCGCCTTGAGTGTGGCCGCGCATGGACAGGACAGGTTTTCCCCTCCATCCGCTATAGTGGCCAGCCGCGAGGAGGCGACATTCGCGTGTGCCGTACGTCGCCTAAATAAATAGAGAGTTTCCCCGCAGATGGTGCCCGCAGTAGCGGGCAAGCGCTAGGAGGGATCTGAATGTCGTAATAGCAGCTGTTCCCGAATTCCTCCTGTGTTAGGCGCAGAGTGGCACACCGTGTGGTTTTAGTCGGTCTGTTTCCGACACACCACCTCGCCCTAAACCCCGGTGGGGTGATGGCCCGAGAGGGTTCCCACAGGTTAAAAAAAAAAAAATTGTCGAGGTGGTCATGCCTAGCGGGCCACGGCACAACATTTGATGTTGGATTGTAGTGTATAGTAATAATAAAGTACAGGATTAATAGTTGCTCCGTAGTTCGATGTGACTTCCCTAGATGGCGCTGTAGTAAATTTTGCCGTTTGCACTGTATGTGGTGGAAGTCGCCTCAGACCTTTTCAGCTTGTACTCTCACATCACATTTTAACAAGGTTTTCTTTATTTCATCTACGTTGTTGCATATTGCTTTATAAGAGGTTTTTAGAAAATAATATTTTAGATCTGATGGACCGCGGTTACCATTGTAATTGCCACAGTATGGATGCGGCGCTCCACGCGCTTACGACGGGTTACGTGTTCGCTCGGTACCATGATTGCGGTCGTGGTACGGATTTAGAACTCGTAGAAAAAAGACTTATTACGGTTTAGTGTATTGTATATATATATATATATAATGGAATATTGTACTACCCAGATGGACTTACCTGTTGTATTAACCTCTTTGACTTTTAAGTTTTTACAAAATTGGCTACGTTTTAATTAAAATAAGACGCTCTAACGATATGGTAACATTTTCATTGACTGCAAACTTATAAGCAAATAAGGTCAAACAAAATGCAAGAGCATTGATAAGATAAATTATTTCTATTTGTTGAAAAATCGGGCAACCAGTTTCATATTATCCTTATCATTATGTTGTTAATGTATGATTAATGAAGCAGGACATTGAAAGTCAAATATTTATTATTAACAAGGGCAAAGCTTATCTTTCTCGCCAATAGTCTCGACCGATGAATCATGTTGGACGCCTTAGGTAAGAAATTCATATAGCACTTGCCACTACTCAATACAACACGGTCAAAAAATGGCGCAAATGCGTACGTACGTGTTTCTAGATTTAGAAACTACTGGTAGAACGAGTGATAATTTAAATGATAGGAAAATAACAGAACTCAGTATGGTGATAGTGAAACGGCGACATATTTTAAATCCGCAAGCGCACGAAAAGCAGCATCTACGCCGTGTACAACACAAACTCACAATGTGCTTCAATCCTGAAAGTGAAATAGCTCCTGGCGGTTCTGGACTCAACAATAAACTTCTAGAACATGAAACTAACTTCAATATAGAAGTATTTAATATTATAAAATTGTTGCTCCTGTGCCAAGAGAAACCTCTGTGTTTAGTTGCCCATAACGGGCATAGATTTGACTACCCAATCTTGAAAAACCATTTTGAGAAATTAAATGTCACTTTGGATAAGGATGTGATGTGTGCAGATAGTCTTCACGCATTCTATGATGTTCTCGAGGATGTACCATGTTCAAGTCCAGAAGAAACCAATGGTTCTTCTACAAATGGTGAACTGGTTATTAACAAATCGGAAAACGTCAAAGAAGAGATAGACTGCTCCAATAAAGATGATATCGCTGGAATAAGTATCCCAGTAGCAGCTAGTTCTTCTAGTGAGACTGTAGTTAAGGAGGATGCATCCCCTCTTTCTATGGCGGCTCAAAATGAAACAACACCAAAGTCGAAGACATTTAAAATGACTACTCCCAAGAAAATAACAGAAGTCAGAAGAAAACTTTATTATGCCAGAGAGTCTCCTCCCTGTCCTAAAATAGTAACACCTGCTTATTCTTATAGGCTTAAAGATGTACATGAGCGTGTTTTAAAGTGTCCAGGTCTTGATGCTCACAGGGCAGAGAATGACTGCATAATGACAGCTGAGATAGCAACAGCCATGGCGGAAAAGTTTGTGGAGTGGATTGATAACAACCATTGTCCTTTTTCAGAAGTTACAGCCTTTGATGTACCATTTAGGCATTAGGTTAAGTTTCCTTCGTAAGTTTGAGTTTATTTAAAAGTTAAATAATGGTATTAAGCCTGCAGATTGTAAGAGTGTAATATTAGCCTGGGTTGTATTTTTTTATTCTTTTAGAATATTTTTTAGAATTTAAAACCATGAACAGCCTTTAACAGTCCACTGCTGGACATAGGCTTGTTAGGAGGTCTTGGTCCTGTCTATTAGTGGCTGATGGTGTGATGTGAATTTATTAAAATCAACTTTATGATATATTTAATTGAGATTATTTTTACTTTTATTAGAAATTGAGTATGCAATTTTCTTATTGTTAAAGTTTTATTTATATGGGTTTCCATAGTGAAATATAAAAATATGGGCTGACTTATCAATATTGATCTCTAAATTACCAAATATAAGACTAATTTGGACACAAAGTGCTATATTTTTTTTACAAATACTTTTAAGCATAGTTTGTAAAGGTTGAGGATTATTCACAAAATAAACATATATTTTCATACAAACATATTGTTCATTTTTATTGCCCTCTGTTATCTTAATAAAAAATAGATGGTGGTTTTAGACCTTAAATTACTCTCAGTTTTTTTCCTGGTATCCTTTTTTAATTACAATGTCTGCATTAGGTATTTTTGGTGCTTCACAAACATACATGGATTAGACACAAAGAACACCCAGACTCAGAACAACAATTAGTGAATCATGCGTAGGTAAGCGATATTGTGCAAAGCGAAGTTTCTAGAAAAATGCACATTGTTGAAAGTGCGACTGCTAATTATCTAAGTGACGGAGATGGATCTTTCTCACGAATTTGTGATGAGTGAACATGGTGACCACAAGTCTTGTATTCTATTCATGTTTTCCATCAGGCAGAATACAGTCACTTTGGCATGTATGCAAAAAAAAATTGACAATATACTATACAAATATATTACTAACACATGGTTTCTGTTCAAGTTTTACCTTATTAAGAAATTAGGATGACAAGATATCGGTCGACTTTCACCCAGATAAATGTTATCAATAAAAGTAAACTTATTCTCGTTTCAAGAGACAGCCTGCCAGTGTACTGGTTAATATTCCAGGTCTGCTGATACTAACAGGATTGTTTTGGGGCTGTACAAATCCATTTATCCGGCAAGGGACAAAAGGTCTACGTGATGTTACTGCCACCACTTGACTTGGCCAGGCGTGGGCGGAGGTTACCTTCTTACTTGGAAACTGGAAGGTAGAATGATCTACCTATGCTTAATTCCTTTTCACTATTAAAAAAAAAAAAAATTAATATAAACAGTATACCTAATTGAATGCTTGTGGACCGGAGGCCCATTCATGCGAGGGTGACAGTTGTAGTAATAACTATGTGAGCCTTAAATTGTCACAATGACTGTCATGCCTTTTACGTCTAGGTGCTCTTTGTGCCAGTTTCATTGTTTGTAAAGACCCCCGCGACACAAGAATGTTGCTAGTGCGAGTGTTGTCTTTAAAAAAAAGAAAAAAAAATGAAGCAAGTTGACCAACTACCCGCAATGATTGTGTTTTAATATAGTATGTGAGCATAGTGGACGTAATTTTTAGTAGTAAAGATAAGTACCATAAAGGTATGAATCCAAAAAAATCAATGATTCCAGTACGTGTTGCCATGGCTGGTGAATCAGGCAGGGTCGCTGGTATACTTGGCAGCGGTCCGTCGTGCTCCGTTATCAGTGGCAGTGCCCACTGCTAACAGTCTCGCCTTTGCCTTCACTGCCATCACTGGTGCCACCGTTGGGGCCGAGGAACCGCTTGATAAATGTACGTTACCCTATATTTAAACTCGATATGATGATGTAAACCCGCTATTTCAGATTTTAATGCCCAGTTTCTATCCTGATATTGTTAACTGCCTCGTATGTCTAGCAGTTTGCGTATGCGACTGCCGATCAAGAAGTCTCGGTCACAAAGTGTTATTTGATTTTCTGGTTGCAGAAATTCTTAATAACAGCCCGGAGTTTGGATGTTGGGATCTTAGCCCCCTTGCCTTGAAGAGCACGTAAAGTCATCAATCCTACGCCTAATCTCACCTCCGTCGTGTCTGATCTGGGAAGCATACATTATTTGTGTGTCTAGTCTAGTCTGTGTCTCGCACTCCAACAGAACAAAAAAAACAGTAGCAGTCGTGGGACTGCCGATAGAAGTGAAAACGGAACTATTAAGTTGAGAGTAATTAAAACTATATGCAAAAATTATATGAAATTTTTTATGTTTCATATATAGCTATATATAATATATAATATATAATATCATATATAATATATAATGATAATAAATTTCATATATAATATATAATATCATATTCTCCATAGCTATAGATATACTATTATCATTAGCATGTCGGTGACGCGAACCGAGGATTTTACCCTCTACCAAAACGCTGAACGCGCCTAAAGAAGTTTTCACTTCAAAAAAATTAACCAATTTTTCTATACTAATATAGAAAAATTGTTAATATTATTTATATAAAAATTGTTAATATTATTAATATAGAAGAATTGTATTATATACTAATATAGAAAAATTGGTTCATTTTTTTTTTGTTCTGTTCTGTTGTGCGTGGCAGCTCGTCTTACACTTCCTTCTGATTTCCAAGTATATGTGCAATGATTATTACAGTTTTGGAATTTTTGGTTTTAAGGGGGAAAATTTATAACAGGCTTAAAAATAATTAAATTGTCTTAATATTCGATCAACACGTGCCATTAGTTTTGTTGTCACTCACGTTACTATATGACTATGACCTCAACCTAAGTAAAACTTGTACTATGAAAGATAGATTGATTGAATAAATATAATTTTATATTTTGAAGCCCGTATGTATGTAATATATATAGCAAATACATATTCCGAAACAAATATTTGCTGATCGTACAAGTATTTGGCTATCAAACCAGAGATCTCTGCACCAAAGCAGGCAACGCCACTTCATGTGTTATAATACTCCTATCAAAAATTACTCAACGTAACTCAAATCAAAGTAACTTAAATACTGTAAATTATTTCCATATAGATATTATCGCATTTGTAATTTCGTTCCTTCATAATACAATATTGTAGAATAAGAACAAAGTACTAGTCATACGGGTTACAAGTATGAATACAGTAGACTTTACGCAACGTTTTTAAGGGCGTTTTGACTTGAGTTCGTAAATTGGCAACACATACTTTTCGATAGTCTTCAACTGAATGTCAGCCATCTCCAATGGAGTGGAAAGCGCTTCGGCGCTACTGACAGAGGATATCGGGCGGGTACCGTGTGCGGAGAATGTCACAGATACTGTAGTGTACTGTCAACACTCGAACGATATTCCGATGTCAGCGTGGCGAATCGCACGCCCCACTTCACGACTCACATTCCGTAAATTACCGAACACTTACATACATTCAACAGCAACACTTTGCAAATTTCGTTTTGCGACAAGTATGATCGAGTAACCTAACGTAAATTAAATACTGAATATTTACTGGTAATAAGGCGTGGTTGCCAATACACATATAAAATGGCGAATATTTAATTTATGAAAAAATAGGCTATTGTGTAGAAACGGACACGAACCAATGAACCTATTGATATTAGATGAATTTTTATTTGATTTAGATCGTCCTTTATACTTGGTATACGGATTTATCACACAACTAATTTAATATATGATATTATAGTCCCAAACTAAGCAAAACTTGCAATACCGACAACTGATATTAATGTATATATCCTCTTTTTTTTTGTAAATGCATATATGTTATATATGTATAGAAAATACCCAAACGCAGAAACAAATGTTTGTATACAAATATTTGGTCCGACCCGAAAACGTTCAATACGGCAGTCATACGCTAACTGCACCAGCGACCTAGTCAGTTATAATCCAGTGACAGTACTTTTGATAGTAAGCGCGGGCAAAACATTTAACTGTCAACTGTCGACAACTACTTTTTCCTCTGTTTTAACAACTTTGACAGTCTATCTTGACATCTAAATATTCTTAAGTTGAAAAGTTACAACAAAATTATAGTTGTTTTCACTTTTTGAAACATATTTTTGTTAAAGTTTGTAACAGTTAAGTGTGTCCCTTTTTTCAGGGTCCATTCTTGGGATAGTGCTTATAATGGGAGGTACTGCATTGTGCTGTTATGACAAGGCTAGTTGAGGAACGTCATAAAATATGTCAAAAATGTACATAATTACATCGTCAGAAGGAGAGACTAAAAGCTTTGGAGGAGGACAAGAATAGAAAAGAATTGGCTGAATATGAATGGAAATTAAGCGGTAAGAAGAAGAAATATAAAGAAAAGAGGGTAGTTGTTAATAAAAATGATAATATTGATGACAATATACGAAGAGTATTACAAAAATACTGGATGCCAATATTGTCTGTAATTATAGCTATGTTAGGGATTTCTTATTACATATTTTATGTATGAATTTCTAAAGGGATTATATAACAGTCAATTATTATTTTAAGGTAATTAATACCAATGATTGTGTTAATATTTTTATTGCCATGAAAACTGCAAAGTAGATGTTTATTGTAGATTGCTAGTTGTGTATACTGCCATTAGTTTTAGTTATATTATGTGTCTATGCTGTCTATGGGATTTAACACATTCCTTAGAAACACAAGAAGTTTGTGCCTTGCAATGTGCATCCACCATTAGCAGACTAACTAGTTTTTACAGGACTGCCCTATTATTTGAAATTTTGTGGGTAGATTATATAATTGGTGACTTCATTGTTCACATATTTTAATGAAATGATTACAAATCATGAAATGGTTACTCACATCATGAGTTAGTCTAAAAATTAACTAACTGATTATAGTTCTCCATCCGTGATCATTTCTATAAGTCTCCAGTTCAAAATCAAGTGAATTCATCCGTTAGAAGTAGTGTTACACCAGTAGTGAATATTCACTGCAAGTCCTCAAATTACTTTGAGTTGAAGCATACATGGAACAACTTAATATTGAAAATATAAATATATATGTATATGTTAATATAATTATTTATATTATCACAAAATTCAAGACCTCGGACAGTTAAGATAACAATCTCAGGGTCTATGGGTATTTATTTGGTTTAAAGAGTACATACCGATTTATGTAGTATTATATATTTTTTTAAATAAAGGACATCTGATTTTGTTGAGAAACTCATCAAAAGTAATTTAACGACTATAAATAATGTGCACAACACTCCAGAGCAATAATGTGGGCCGTAAAAAGATTCCTTACATTCTGTGATAGCGGAAGATTGTCTTAAGTTTATTAATTTAGTTAATATATTCACTTACATCTTCCTTCATCATTTAGTTGTCGAGATAAACACCATTTTGTGAAGTTAGTTGGTTGGAATGCATTATTAATTAATGCTTTATGATCTCTAAAAGAAGTTTTTAAGTATCAGAAATTTAAAAAAAAAAATTGTAATTAGGATGATTGTTCAGTATGTTTTTTTTGTTGGTTAACGTTTTAATACTGCGTACTCATCTGCACAATTAGATTTTGTAATTGTATCGTTAAAATTTATGTAATTTCACAAAAGGTACCAGTCCCTAAAATATTAATTATTCTTCTACTTATTTAATAATAAAAAGTACTGATTTTGTTATTTTACTTACCTAGATACATAAATAGTGTGAATACTTAATTTTAGGTTTTTTATTGCATTAAGATGTAATATTTTTACTTTTCAACAAGGGGGCAATTTTCTAAACTATTTTGTAATATTACATAAATAAATAAATAAATTCTAGAAGATCATTGTCGAGTCCTGACGCTGTAGACGCACCCGGAGCTATTGTTCTTCCAGGATTGAAGCACATTGTGAGTTTGTGTTGTACACGGGGTAAATACCCTGCTTGCGTGTTCAAAATATGTCGCCGTTTCACTATCACCATACTGCGTTCTGTTATTTTCGTTTTATTTAACTCTTCACGCGGTAAACCAGTAGTTTCTAAATCTAGAAACACATACGTACGAATTGGCGCCATTTTTTGACCGTGTTGTATTGCGTTGTGACAAGTGATATATGAATTTCTTACCTAAGGCGTCCAACATGATTCATCGGTCGACACTATTGGCGAGAAAGATAAGCTTTGCTCTTGTTAATAATAAATATTTAACTTTTAATGTCCTGCTTCATAAATACTAAATTAATTATAAATTACAGTTTTTTTTAAGCATAGTTTGTAAAGGTTGAGGATTATTCACAAAATAAAAATATATTTTTATACTGTAGCGGACCACACTTTGTATTGTGTCTGATTAGGCTAAGGTATGTTGACTGATGAGTTCAGTTCATTTGTGTTTATATATATATAGGTTAGTTCTTTCGTTTTATTATTACTTTATGTTTCAAATTATATATTATAACCGTATAGTATTTTGTTGTGTAACATATCTTGCAATATAGTTTTTATATGTGTCGGACAAACTGACCGCCTTTAACTATACATATTTCATCGAGTGCTACGTCACAGCGGTCGCGGCGCGACGAGCTTTCAAGCGAGAACTACACATTCCTTTCTTACGCGTCGCGCCGCTAACTGACTGTGAATTACGCCCGAGACATATAGCTACCGTCTATACCACTAATTGTTTCTACTTTTTGTTCAATTTTTATAATCTTATATCTTTCGCATCATCTCGCCTTCCTTAGTAACTGTGTATATATATTCGTGTGTTAAAGTTTCTTGTGTGAACAGTGTATGTCCATATATAATAAAATTTACCTTCAAAAACTTTGTGTGGACTTTTCCCTAACTTATTCGTAAGTTAATACTATACGAAGCACAATCCTACAACGATCCTATACATACAAACATATTGTTCATTTTTATTGCCCTCTGTTACCTTAATAAAAAATAGATGGTGGTCTTAGACCTTAAATTACTCTCAGTTTTTGTCCTGGTATCCTTTTTTAATTACAATGTCTGCATTAAGTATTTTTGGTACTTCACAAACATACACGGATTAGACACAAAGAACACCCAGACTCAGAACAACAATTAGTGAATCATGCGTAGGTAAGCGATATTGTTCAAAGCGAAGTTTCTAGAAAAATGCACATTGTTGAAAGTGCGACTGCTAATTATCTAAGTGACGGAGATGGATCTTTCTCACGAATTTGTGATGAGTGAATATGGTGACCACAACTCTTGTATTCTTTTCATGTTTTCCATCAGGCAGAATAGAGTCACTTTGGCATGTATGCAAAAAAAAAATTACAATATACTATACAAATATATTGCTAACACATGGTTTCTGTTCAAGTTTTACCTTATTAAGAAATTAGGATAACAAGATGTAGGTCGACTTTCACCTAGATAAACATTATCAATAAAAGTAAACTTATTCTCGTTTCAAGAGACTGCCAGTCTGCCAGTGTACTGGTTAATATTCCAGGTCTGCTGATACTGACAGGAGTGTTTTGGGGCTGTACAAATCCATTTATCCGGCAAGGGACAAAAGGTCTACGTGATGTTACTGCCACCACTCGACTTGGCCAGGCGTGGGCGGAGGTTACCTTCTTACTTGGAAACTGGAAGGTAGAATGATCTACCTATGCTTAATTCCTTTTCACTATTAAAAAAAAATTTTTTAATATAAACAGTATACCTAATTGAATGCTTGTGGACCGGAGGCCCATTCATGCGAGGGTGTCAGTTGTAGTAATAACTATGTGAGCCTTAAATTATCACAATGACTGTCATTCCTTTTACGTCTAGGTGCTCTTTGTGCCAGTTTCATTGTTTGTAAAGACCCCCGCGACACAAGAATGTTGCTAGTGCGAGTGTTGTCTTTAAAAAAAAGAAAAAAAAATGAAGCAAGTTGACCAACTACCCGCAATGATTGTTTTTTAATATAGTATGTGAGCATAGTGGACGTAAAATTTAGTAATAAAGATAAGTACTATAAAGGTATGAATCCAAAAAAATCAATGATTCCAGTACGTGTTACCATGGTTGGTGAACCAGGCAGGGTCGCTGGTATACTTGGCAGCGGTCCGTCGTGCTCCGTTATCAGTGGCAGTGCCCACTGCTAACAGTCTCGCCTTTGCCTTTACTGCCACCACTGGTGCCACCGTTGGGGCCGAGGAACCGCTTGATAAATGTACGTATTAAACTCGACATGATGATGTAAATCCGCTATTTCAGATTTTAATGGCCAGTTTCTATCTTGATATTATTAACTGCCTCGTGGGTCTAGCAGTTTGCGTATGCGACTGCCGATCAATAAGTCTCGGTCACAAAGTGTTATTTGGTTTTCTGGTTGCAGAAATTCTTAATAACAGCCCGGGGTTTGGATGTTGGGATCTTAGCCCCCTTGCCTTGAAGAGAACGTAAAGTCATCAATTCTACGCCTAATCTCACTTCGGTCGTGTCGGATCTGGGAAGCATACATTATTAGCGTGTTAGGTAGAGCATCGCACATTTGTTCTATATTAGTGTGCCTGTCAGCTACGTCTTACACTTCCTTATGATTTCCAAGTGTGCGTGCAATAATTATTAGTTGCGGCTTTTTTGTTTTTAAGGGAGAAAACTTATAACAGACTTAAAAATAATTAAATTGCTTAAATGTTCGATCAACACGTGCCATTAGTTTTGTTGTCACACACGTTACTATATGACTATGACATCAACCTAAGTAAAACTTTTACTATGAAAGATTGATTAAATAAATATAATTTTATATTTTGAAGCCCGTAGGCATGTAATATATATAGCAAATACATATTCCAAAACAAATATTTGCTGATCGTACAAGTATTTGGCTATCAAACCAGAGATCTCTGCACCAAAGCAGGCAACGCCACTTCATGTGTTATAATACTCCTATCAAAAATTACTCAACGTAACTCAAATCAAAGTAACTTAAATGCTATAAATTATTTCCATATAGATATTATCGCATTTGTAATTTCGTTCCTTCATAATACAATATTGTAGAATAAGAACAAAGTACTAGTCATACGGGTTACAAGTATGAATACAGTAGACTTTACGCAACGTTTTTAAGGGCGTTTTGACTTGAGTTCGTAAATTGGCAACACATACTTTTCGGTAGTCTTCAACTGAATGTCAGCCATCTTCAATGGAGTGGAAAGCGCTTCGGCGGTACCGACAGAGGATATCGGGCGGGTACCGTGTGCGGAGAATGTCACAGATACTGTAGTGTACTGTCAACACTCGAACAATATTCCGATGTCAGCGCGACGAATCGCACGCCCCACTTCACGACTCACATTCCGTAAATTGCCGAACACTTACATACATTCAACAGCAACACTTTGCAAATTTTGTTTTGCGACAAGGATGATCGAGTAACCTAACGTAAATTAAATACTGAATATTTACTGGTAATAAGGCGTGGTTTCCAATATACATATAAAATGGCGAATATTTAATTTATGAAAAAATAGGCTATTGTGTAGAAACAGACACGAACCAATGAACCTTTTGATATTAGATGAATTTTTATTTGATTTAGATCGTCCTTTATACTTGGTAGACGGATTTATCACACAACTAATTTAATATATGATATTATAGTCCCAAACTAAGCAAAACTTGCAATACCGACAACTGATATTAATGTATATATCCTCTTTTTTTTTGTAAATGCATATATGTTATATATGTATAGAAAATACCCAAACGCAGAAACAAATGTTTGTATACAAATATTTGGTCCGACCCGAAAACGTTCAATACGGCAGTCATACGCTAACTGCACCAGCGACCTAGTCAGTTATAATCCAGTGACAGTACTTTTGATAGTAAGCGCGGGCAAAACATTTAACTGTCAACTGTCGACAACTACTTTTTCCTCTGTTTTAACAACTTTGACAGTCTATCTTGACATCTAAATATTCTTAAGTTGAAAAGTTACAACAAAATTATAGTTGTTTTCACTTTTTGAAACATATTTTTGTTAAAGTTTGTAACAGTTAAGTATGTCCTTTTTTTCAGGGTCTATTCTTGGGATAGTGCTTATAATGGGAGGTACTGCATTGTGCTGTTATGACAAGGCTAGTTGAGGAACGTCATAAAATATATCAAAAATGTACATAATTACATCGTCAGAAGGAGAGACTAAAAGCTTTGGAAGAGGAAAAGAATAGAAAAGAATTGGCTGAATATGAATGGAATTTAAGCGGTAAGAAGAAGAAATATAAAGAAAAGAGGGTAGTTGTTAATAAAAATGATAATATTGATGACAATATACGAAGAGTATTACAAAAATACTGGATGCCAATATTGTCTGTAATTATAGCTATGTTAGGGATTTCTTATTACATATTTTATGTATAAATTTCTAAAGGGATTATTTAACAGTCAATTATTATTTTAAGGTAATTAATAATTAATACCAATGATTGTGTGTTAATATTTTTATTGCAATGAAAACTGCAGAGTACATGTTTATTGTAGATTGCTAGTTGTGTATACTGCCATTAGTTTTAGTTATATTATATGTCTATGCCGTCTATGGGATTTAACACATTTCTTTGAAACACAAGAAGTTTGTGCCTTGCAATGTGCATCCACCATTAGCAGACTAACTAGTTTTTACAGGACTGCCCTATTATTTGAAATTTTGTGGGTAGATTATATAATTGGTGACTTCATTGTTCACATATTTTAATGAAATGATTACAAATCATGAAATGGTTACTCACATCATGAGTTAGTCTAAAAATTAACTAACTGATTGTTAGTGACTATAGTTCTCCATCCGTGATCATTTCTATAAGTCTCCAGTTCAAAATCAAGTGAATTCATCCGTTAGAAGTAGTGTTACACCAGTAGTGAATATTCACTGCAAGTCCTCAAATCACTTTGAGTTGAAGCATACATGGAACAACTTAATATTGAAAATATAAATATATATGTATATGTTAATATAATAATATATATTATCACAAAGTTCAAGACCTCGGACAGTTAAGATAACAATCTCAGGGTCTATGGGTTTAGAGAGGACATCTGATTTTGTTGAGAAACTCATCAAAGTAATTTAACGACTATAAATAATGTGCACAACACTCCAGAGCAATAATGTGAGCCGTAAAAAGATTCCTTACATTCTGTGATAGCGGAAGATTGTGTTAAGTTTATTAATTTAGTTAATATATTCACTTACATCTTCCTTCATCATTTAGTTGTCGAGATAAACACCATTTTGTGAAGTTGGTTGGTTGGAATGCATTATTAATTAATGCTTTATGATCTCTAAAAGAAGTTTTTAAGTATCAGAAATTTAAAAAAAAAAAATTGTAAATAGGATGATTGTTCAGTATGTTTTTTTTGTTGGTTAACGTTTTAATACTGCGTACTCATCTGCACAATTAGATTTTGTAATTGTATCGTTAAAATTTATGTAATTTCACAAAAGGTACCAGTCCCTAAAATATTAATTATTCTTCTACTTATTTAATAATAAAAAGTACTGATTTTGTTATTTTACTTACCTAGATAAATAGTGTGAATACTTAATTTTAGGTTTTTTATTGCATTAAGATGTAATATTTTTACTTTTCAACAAGGGGACAATTTTCTAAACTATTTTGTAATATTACATAAATAAATAAATAAATTCTTGAAGATCATTGTCGAGTCCTGACGCTGTAGATGCGCCAGGAGCTATTGTTCTTCCAGGATTGAAGCACATTGTGAGTTTGTGTTGTACACGGGGTAAATACCCTGCTTGCGTGTTCAAAATATGTCGCCGTTTCACTATCACCATACTGCGTTCTGTTATTTTCGTTTTATTTAACTCTTCACGCGGTAAACCAGTAGTTTCTAAATCTAGAAACACATACGTACGAATTGGCGCCATTTTTTGACCGTGTTGTATTGCGTTGTGACAAGTGATATATGAATTTCTTACCTAAGGCGTCCAACATGATTCATCGGTCGACACTATTGGCGAGAAAGATAAGCTTTGCTCTTGTTAATAATAAATATTTAACTTTTAATGTCCTGCTTCATAAATACTAAATTAATTATAAATTACAGTTTTTTTAAGCATAGTTTGTAAAGGTTGAGGATTATTCACAAAATAAAAATATATTTTTATACTGTAGCGGACCACACTTTGTATTGTGTCTGATTAGGCTAAGGTATGTTGACTGATGAGTTCAGTTCATTTGTGTTTATATATATATAGGTTAGTTCTTTTATTATTATTTTATGTTTCAAATTATATATTATAACCGTATAGTATTTTGTTGTGTAATATATCTTGCAATATAGTTTTCATATGTGTCGGACAAACCGACCGCCTTTAACTATACATATTTCATCGAGTGCTACGTCACAGCGGTCGCGGCGCGACGAGCTTTCAAGCGAGAACTACACATTCCTTTCTTACGCGTCGCGCCGCTAACTGACTGTGAATTACGCCCGAGACATATAGCTACCGTCTATACCACTAATTGTTTCTACTTTTTGTTCAATTTTTATAATCTTATATCTTTCGCATCATCTCGCCTTCCTTAGTAACTGTGTATATATATTCGTGTGTTAAAGTTTCTTGTGTGAACAGTGTATGTCCATATATAATAAAATTTACCTTCAAAAACTTTGTGTGGACTTTTCCCTAACTTATTCGTAAGTTAACACTATACGAAGCACAATCCTACAACGATCCTATACATACAAACATATTGTTCATTTTTATTGCCCTCTGTTAACCTTAATAAAAAATAGATGGTGGTCTTAGACCTTAAATTACCCTCAGTTTTTGTCCTGGTACCCTTTTTTTAATTACAATGTCTGCATTAGGCATTTATGAAGAATAACTTAAATAATTTCTATTCTTCATAAATTAATTATAAATTAGTTTTACGGAGAGTATATCAGTTTATAGTAATAAATAAAAATCGATGCAAGAAGTAAGCGAAAGTCTGTTTTTAACTTTGAAGACGGTTTTTCTCTGTCTGCTATGAAAGATTATATCAATTTTTGAATGAATTTTTTAACCCATATTACCAGTGGACTATTCTAAATAGCTTAGCTTAAGACCTGTGGAGGAAACGGGTGTCATGTCCCTCCGATACAAAGGGAGTGTAGCGTTCATGTGGCAACACTGTTTTTGACGATGCCAGTTTTTATACACAGAGTTGGTACACAAAAATGTTAAGTCGACACTCTGATTAACAAAGTGTGTAATTTAAGGTTTTGGAGACCAATACTGTGAATACTGGTACCACTTGAACAGTAAATTCATATTAAGTATATTCTGTGTTTAATTTGGCCATTCAAGTGGTAGATGCATCAGTTAAAAATATATTGTGGAGTAACACAACCATAGTAACTCCAAAGGAGCTTCCTCCGGCTAGGCGAGGTAGTCATCTCTCGCTACCGGCCGTCATACGCTCCATGGTCGGTAGCGACAGTTGTTTTACCGCGGTCGCAAGCTTCTGCAAAGATGTAATTTCGCGGAAGGAGGCGGCGGAGAGGGCCCGGGAGGACGATCTCCACTCGGACCTAACTCGCCACCGGCGAACCGGGCGGCGGAGGCGCGCGTACCGGGGCCTCATGCCGCCTTGAGTGTGGCCGCGCATGGACAGGACAGGTTTTCCCCTCCATCCGCTATAGTGGCCAGCCGCGAGGAGGCGACATTCGCGTGTGCCGTACGTCGCCTAAATAAATAGAGAGTTTCAACGCAGATGGTGCCCGCGGTAGCGGGCAAGCGCTAGGAGGGATCTGAATGTCGTAATAGCAGCTGTTCCCGGATTCCTCCTGTGTTAGGCGTAGAGTGGTACACCGTGTGGTTTTAGTCGGTCTGTTTCCGACACACCACCTCGCCCTAAACCCCGGTAGGGTGATGGCCCGAGAGGGTTCCCACAGGTTAAAAAGAAAAATTGTCGAGGTGGTCATGCCTAGCGGGCCACGGCACAACATTTGATGTTGGATTGTAGTGTATAATAAAGTACAGGATTAATAGTTACTCCGTAGTTCGATGTGACTTCCCTAGATGGCGCTGTAGTAAATTTTGCCGTTTGCACTGTATGTGGTGGAAGTCGCCTCAGACCTTTTCAGCTTGTACTCTCACATCACATTTTAACAAGGTTTTCTTTATTTCATCTACGTTGTTGCATATTGCTTTGTAAGAGGTTTTTAGAAAATAATATTTTAAATCTGACGGACCGCGGTTACCATTGTAATTGCCACAGCATGGATGCGGCGCTCCACGCGCTTACGACAGGTTACGTGTTCGCTCGGTACCATGATTGCGGTCGTGGTACGGATTTAGAACTCGTTGAAAAAAAACTTATTACGGTTTAGTGTATTGTATATATATATATATATATATATATAATGGAATATTGTACTACCCAGATGGACTTACCTGTTGTATTAACCTCTTTGACTTTTAAGTTTTTACAAAATTGGCTACTTTTTAATTAAAATAAGATGCTCTAACGGTATGGTAACATTTTCATTGACTGCAAACTTATAAGCAAATAAGGTCAAACAAAATGCAAGAGCATTGATAGGATAAATTATTTCTATTTGTTCAAAAATCGGGCAACCAGTTTCATATTATCCTTATTATTATGTTGTTAATGTATGATTAATGAAGCAGGACATTAAAAGTCAAATATATATTATTAACAAAGGCAAAGCTTATCTTTCTTGCCAATAGTGTCGACCGATGAATCATGTTGGACGCCTTAGGTAAGAAATTCATATAGCACTTGCCACTACTCAATACAACACGGTCAAAAAATGGCGCAAATTCGTACGTACGTGTTTCTAGATTTAGAAACTACTGGTAGAACGAGTGATAATTTAAATGAAAGGAAAATAACAGAACTCAGTATGGTGATAGTGAAACGGCGACATATTTTGAACACGCAAGCAGGGTATTTACCCCGTGTACAACACAAACTCACAATGTGCTTCAATCCTGAAAGTGAAATAGCTCCTGGCGGTTCTGGACTCAACAATAATCTTCTAGAACATGAAACTAACTTCAATATAGAAGTATTTAATATTATAAAATTGTTGCTCCTGTGCCAAGAGAAACCTTTGTGTTTAATTGCCCATAACGGGCATAGATTTGACTTCCCAATCTTGAAAAACCATTTTGAGCAATTAAATGTCACTTTGGATGAGGATGTGATGTGTGCAGATAGTCTTAACGCATTCTATGATATTCTCAAGGATGTACCATGTTCAAGTCCAGAAAAAACCAATGGTTCTTCTACATATGGTGACTGCTCCAATAAAGATGATATCACTGGAATAAGTATCCCAGTAGCAGCTAGTTCTTCTAGTGAGACTGTAGTTAAGGAGGATGCATCCCCTCTTTCTATGGCGGCTCAAAATGAAACAACACCAAAGTCGAAGACATTTAAAGTTACTACTCCCAAGAAAATAAGTGAAGCCAGAAGAAACATTTTTTATGGCAGGGAGAAGAAGCCTAATTATTCTTATAGGCTTAAAGATGTACATGAGCGTGTTTTAAAGCGTCCAGGTCTTGATGCTCACAGGGCAGAGAATGACTGCATCATGACAGCTGAGATAGCAACAGCCATGGCAGAAAAGTTTACGAAATGGGTTGATAAGAACTATTGTTCTTTTTCAGAAGTTAAAGCCTTTGGTCTAGAAACTGGGTATTAGACTAAGTTTCCTTCTTAGACTTAAGTTTATTTACAAAATTAAATAATGGTATTAAGCTTGCAGTTTGTAAGAGTCTGTAATATTAGGCTAGGTTGTATTTTTTTATTCTTTTAGAACCATGAACAGCCTTTAACAGTCCACTGCTGGACATAGGCTTGTTAGGAGGTCTTGGTCCTGTCTAATAGTGGCTGATGGTGTGATGTGAATTTATTAAAATCAACTTTATGATATATTTAATTGAGATTATTTTTACTTTTATTAGAAATTGAGTATGCAATGTTATTATTGTTAAAGTTTTATTTATATGGGTTTACATATTGAAATATATAAATATGGGCTGACTTATCTCTAAATTACGATATATAAGACTAATTTGGACACAAAGTGCTATAATGTTTTTTTTACAAATACTTTAAGCATAGTTTGTAAAGGTTGAGGATTATTCACAAAATAAACATATATTTTCATACAAACATATTGTTCATTTTTATTGCCCTCTGTTATCTTAATAAAAAATAGATGGTGGTCTTAGACCTTAAATTACTCTCAGTTTTTGTTCTGGTATCCTGTTTTAATTACAATGTCTGCGTTAGGTATTTTTGGTGCTTCACAAACATACACGGATTAGACACAAAGAACATCCATACTTAGAATAACAATTAGTGAATCATACATGTAGGTAAACGATATTGTGCGAAGCGAAGTTTCTAGAAAAATGCACATTGTTGAAAGTGCGACTGCTAATTATCTGAGTGACGGAGATGGATCTTTCTCACGAATTTGTGATGAGTGAATATGGTGACCACAAGTCTTGTATTCAATTCATGTTTTCCATCAGGCAGAATAGAGTCACTTTGGCATGTATGCAAAAAAAATTTACAATATACTATACAAATATATTACTAACACATGGTTTCTGTTCAAGTTTTACCTTATTAAGAAATTAGGATAACAAGATATCGGTCGACTTTCACCCAGATAAATGTTATCAATAAAAGTAAGCTTATTCTCGTTTCAAGAGACAGCCTGCCAGTGTACTGGTTAATATTCCAGGTCTGCTGATACTGACAGGAGTGTTTTGGGGCTGTACAAATCCATTTATCCGGCAAGGGACAAAAGGTCTACGTGATGTTACTGCCACCACTCGACTTGGTCAGGCGTGGGCGGAGATTACCTTCTTACTTGGAAACTGGAAGGTAGAATGATCTACCTATGTTTAATTCCTTTTCACTATTAAAAAAAAAATTAATTATAAACAATATACCTAATTGAATGCTTGTGGACCGGAGGCCCATTCATGCAGGAGTGACAGTTGTAGTGATAACTATTTTTTACGTCCTCAAGCGGGGTGTGAAGAAAGATCTCACTAGGCCGCCATAGTGTAAGTCACCATACTGCATTGTCTGCATTTGCAATGAGTATGGTGACCACAACTCTTGGATTCTTTTCATGCTTCCCATCAGGCAGAGTAGAGTCACTTTGGCAGGCTCTGAATATAAAAAAAAACTACTTTTTCTTGACAACCAAATATTCTAAGTTTGCAAGTTACAACAAAATGATTGGTTGTTCATTTTTTGAAATATGATTTTGTTAAAGTTTGTAACATTTAAGTATGTACTTTTTTTCAGGGTCCATTCTTGGAATAGTGCTTATAATGGGAGGTACTGCATTGTGTTGTTATGACAAGGCTAGTTGAGGAACGTCATAAAATATGTCAAAAGTGTACATCGTTAAAAAAAAAAACAAATAGAAAAACCATAGACCTAGTGATATAGTTAGGCGTATTAAACTGTTT
Organism: Hypercompe scribonia; assembly: GCA_949316085.1. Lineage (NCBI taxonomy): Eukaryota > Metazoa > Arthropoda > Insecta > Lepidoptera > Erebidae > Hypercompe > Hypercompe scribonia. Next base: position 16,486,755 of record OX438986.1, read on the forward strand.
GTTTTAATTGTGTAGTCTGTAAGTTTTATACTTCATGAGTATTAATATGATGAAATAAAATAAAGAATGGATATTAAACAATTTAGTATATTTCTCCAGTCTCTCAGAACTTGTTTTGACAAGTTAATCTCTTCGCTATTTTTAGAGGACATCGTCACAGGAGTTATGAAAATAACAATATAATTTTCAGTGGCCTATATTCAATAGAAGCGATAATTTTATGAAGTTTAGTATAAAGTAGTAAAATAAAACGTATTGTTTATAGCGACTATTTATTTTTTACATTACTACCACTTACACAAGTACCTAATATGTTACAACCATTGAAGGAGATACTAGGTCCAAAGGCAAGCCAGTTTCGTCGTTAGAAGAATAGTCTGAATTCATTTTCTTTCTTCACATCTACAGTAATAACGAGCGCACGCAAAGCGAATGACAGGTGACGTAGGCAGAATACATTATTCAAGTTGTTGCTAGGATAAAAAAAGCCTTGGATGCGTAATCATTTTATTTTACAATAAGTATATTTTAAACGTTTCTTACTTAAAAAAAAAAAAAGAATTTTAAAGAAAAATAAGTAAATGTACTTTTATAGTATTTTAATAAGTTTTTTCGTTTTTTACGCTGGAATAGTCTTACCTACTGTGGTCACTTATTTACGTGGCAACTTAACGATTTGTCTTACCGTCAATCAAAAAATCGTATTGAAATAATTTTTGCTATATTTTATGATATTCTTGGATTGTGACCATAATTTATTAAATGTTTAAAAACAGTCATTATATAATTCATAGTATTAATAAATCAGTTGTCCACGTTCAGGCAAGGATTGATCGGTGTCCTTCGTCAATCAACCACTTGCCGCAGGGGGTTTACGTAGAGAAAAAAGGGGGCAGACGCTTCATCTGATAAAGACTACCACTATCTTTATCAGAAGGGAGGGAGGTGTATAAATTCAGGGGTTACACAGTTTATAGATGACCCTTTGCATATTGTTCACACAACTTTCAATTAAGTAGGTAATGCGTTTAATGGTTAAAAGTGTATATAGAAGAAAATTGTCTTTGTATGTGTTTATTATTTTATTACTTCCATTAATAATTTACATTCATCTTATCAATTTTTACATGATAATACGTGTATTGCACTGTTTAATGTACATTACAAATATTACAAGCACGACTTAAATAAATAATGTAGATAAAATAAATATACCATAATACGATGTTACATGAGAGAGTGAACGGACATTTGGACAGGATGAGCCTTATTCGGAACAAGGTCTGTTCTGAACAAGTTGTTCCATCCATCCATCCGTTCCATGAAATAATTTTATAATCTTTTTGCCCACGTTTTTGATCACCTTCATTTAAATGATATTTATTTCTGCAAGTAAATATTTTACAAATAATGTTACACGTCGGACTTTACAGCTAGAAGGTATTTCTTAAGACTCACTCTAGGAAGAAATACCATAAAGGTGTCTTTTTTTTTCAAGTCAGCAGACATTGATTAAATAAAAATTAAGCGAGTACAGTACGGGGTCTGGACTGGCCTTTTGAAGGGCCATAATTTTGAGTCGTCCTGTCTATACAGACGGCATGCGAGCCCCAACCATTGTCACCTAACAAGTATTAGTCAAAATTAACGACCCGAAACGTGACGTTACTGCCAGTAAGATATTTGGGTAGGCCGTGGAAACATTCAAAAGTACCAAAAAAATTTGTGAGATAATCGTATGTAACGTAATTTTATTAACATTTTTTTCCTTCTTTTGTGCTTCATTATCTTGCTTTTCATAAATTTTTATGTTTCTAAATCTACGGGCAGAGCGTAGGATATCTTAAAAGTGTTCCTCGATTATGTATGAAATAATAGGTGACGACAAGTTTATTTTAAATTTCAATAACTACCAACATAAAATTATCTCAAAATAATATCATTAAAAACAAATACAAAACAACACAAACAAAGTAAGACTTATTGCTAACACTAAGACCGTAATATCTAATCAATCTTTATAACGTACTATGTACGTCGTGATATCTATTTGAGACTTATTAATACCACAATCTTAAAATACAAGTTATGTACGATAATATGTTGCATCGTGTTTGTGAGATACTAGTCACTTGGATGACAACTTTAACATTATATTGCACGTACACCCGTATTAACGTTTACATCTTTAAAATTTTTTGTTACTTTATTATCATAATCCTTCCCTCACGTAGGCGAGTTATTATCGGTCGATAATACCGGATACAGTATGCATTACGACGAATACGAAACGATAATTACCTATGACGCCATAGAAGTAAGATATGTGCATTGATAACGTATCCGGTATTATAGAACGATAATAACGCGCATGTGAGTAGACTAGACTGTAATATACCCGTAAATGATTTTGATAATCCGGATGGATTAACTTTTAACCAGACACAGTCATATTATGATATCCAAACAATGGAGTAGGTCTTATGAGGCCTGTACAACACATTTCAGAGATAAAAAATAAAATAGTCCATAAACAAATATTCTTATGAATGACAATCGCGCCATTCTAAACAAAAATACTGGCCACAATCGAACTCATTAACAAGTGTTACAACGTACCAGAATTAAAAAGAAGAATTTAGTCTATGATATCCTTTTGGAAGTGCCAGTATTCCTAATTTAAAAATCTAAGTACAAAGACTTTGTGTTTCTTAAATATAGCTGACTAGTAATTTAAATTGACGTAACTTACTTGTTATTTATAATTTTTTGGTTCAATTTAAAATGCCAGAGGGCCTTACAGTTCAAGCTTAATTTTGATTAATTGACGAGAAACAATTGAAGGACATTTTTTTATTCACTTTTAAAATAAATTTGCAGGTAACTAGAACAGGTACAATAAAAAATGTCGTTTCGTTTGCGACTCATACTTTATGGTTCAAAAGAAATGCAAAGCAAATTTTGTTATTTAATTTGAATTATATTTACATATACCAACCTTTACCCCTGTAAACCATTACCTTAAACTTATCCTAGCTTCTGCACTGGGTGAACCTTCTCGCAACAATAAAAAAGTGAATCTTGTCATGGCGCGTAATCCTTTTTTTATTAATATTACTTAGGTGTCACGAAAGCAGATAACGATTAAGCGTTTCGTAAATTTTAACATGAACATAATGAAACAATGTGTCATTTAACAAAAAAGCATAAATGTTGCCCATTTATAATATAATAAGGTATAACTAAGTAGCGGTTTGTAAAAATAAATAGTTACCATACAATGAAAAAAGGTTCAAAGAGTAGGCACAAAATGCAACATTATACATAGATAATTCAAAAAGATTTTCATTACGTTCTTTTTCTAAAAACAATTCACCAATAAGTAGTGATTACTGATCAAACTAATTTTTATTTTTTTTAGTTAAAAAGAGAGTAAAGAAACAAGTGAATACTGTCAAATATTATTTGCATACTTGACATAGTTACTTTTAAACTATTACAAACTTCTTGAGGACTACTTTGGTATATTTGCAATTTGCAAAATATAAGTTTTATTTGCAAATATTAATAAGTGATAATAATATGTAGATACAGTCAAATATTTTATGACTATGACTCGTTAACTCCACGGGACATGTACATCTGTTGTATGTTTTGGTGGATATTACTGTTTCTTTCCTATGGGTATTTAACAAAAATCATGAAGACCCGTATAATTCTTGACTTCATCAATGGCAGCACGGAGACGAAGCAGCGACAGCCGAAGGTTGTTTTCTTCTATGGCGAGGTTTTGTCGTTCGGCCAGCAGAGCGCGGGCCCGGTCGGAGTCACGTGACGCCGCCCGCGTGATGTGCGCGCCCTCTACTCGCAGAGTTGTGTTGCGACGGTGCAACTCTGATATCTCCCGGCGACGCGCTGAAAATTTACACTGAATTATTGTTATTGATATTTTTTATTTTATATGGTGGCAAAAAAGCAGTATTTGATGCTATATAACTACCGCCGTCCATGGATGCTCAAGTCTTTTTCCCAAGGGTCATAGGAGGCTTGGGCTCCGGTAACGACACTCAGTCGTTGAAAAGCAATGAAAAAATAGTTTAACAACAGTTTTCTGTGAAGCCTATTCGTGTCGAACCACGAGAGGTACTCAGTAAAAACATAGGTGGAGGTGTCCGACTATTTCTCTGAACGCTGTTCGCTGTTTGTCAAAATATTATTGAAATGAAAACTTTTTTAGCGGCGTTGTGCTTTATGTTAAACTCGCGTCAGGACACGTGACCTAATCGAAAATTCGTAAAACGGAGGGAGACTAGACCGCGCCGCCGGTGTGACATAGGAGAGGAGTTATCCCCCTCTCTTTCTACTTTGCGGCGAAAATGTATGCCTGCGCTTGCTGTTTTTTTTAGATGGCGCAGGGCGCATGCGCGAATGTGCGTGTGCAAATGTCTTGTTTGTGTACGATAGCGCGATAAATGAATATTGTATATTACCACATAAATGTAAATGCAATTCGTGCAAAATAATTTCCTAATCATTCCAAAATATCAAAAATGCACAACGTTAATATTTAAGTTTTCACTTCTGCTGGCACTCCCGGAGTGCAACCTGTTGTTTCTTAGCTTTAAGTAGTCCATGGGTTGGACATAGGGCTTTCTTTAGAAACGAGATCTTAGTGTAATATAAACACGTAGGCCACACGGCCACGGATTGGTGTAGGGTTTCTTTCAAAATTTCCTTCTTTTGTAATGTTGTTGTTTGTAGTTTGCTTCCGTAGTGGTATAAAATAACGAACATAAGTATATTTAATATAGAAAAATTAAGTCGCTTGCCGTCTTGTACGCTTAGATCTTTTAAACTACGCAACAGAGAGTATTTCAAGAGAAAGGTTTATATGTATTGCATTGTATTTGTGCGAGGCCGGGGCGGTTTGCTAGTTTTATTATAAACTAAAATTACCTGCTTCGTAATCTCTATAACTTTGAACAACTTTCTCCATGCCAGGCCAGGTGTTCTCTTCAACTTGGCAAGACGCGTCTACGACTTTCGAAGTCTCCGGAATTATCTCCACGAACATCTCAGTAACACCCGCAGCAGAACTCCGTGGTTCATCCATAGATGTCGCTTGCGTTGACATCCCACTGCGGCACTCCTGGGTCGATTTCAGCGAAATTATTTTAGAAATACTTGGTATTTTTAATTTAGGGTAGTTTTGAAATGGTTGTTCAATTTTTAGACTTTGAAATTGGATGTTTTCACTATCGAAACCAGGGTTAAGATCTCTTTTACCCGTATTTTGACCACTGACTAATTTGACACTTTGGTCCGCCATTTTCGACAGGCGATTTAGTTCGGAGAAGTTTTTCTCTGCCAGAACGCTGATACTTTCATCATTGGCTTGCTTCTCGCGAACTGTATCCAACATCTTTTTAATGAGATTGTTGTTTTCATTAACGGATTGTTTAATTTCTGTCATCATTTCTAGTTGCCCTTTCGTCTCAAGGTAAATAGACGGCCAGGCTATATTATTGTGTGACATTTTATCGGCACTACCGTTCCTACGTTGCCTTTCTTTTAATATCACTTCCCACGCTTTCTCGTACTCTGAAACAGACATGCACATAATAAATAAGTATTTCTGACACAACACACAACGCCATCTAGTTTCAAACTAAGCAGAGCTTGAACTATGATAACTAGACTGACTGATAGAATACTTATATACTTTTTTTTTGTAAATACATATATTGTACATAGAAAACACCCAAACACCGAAACAAATATTTGCAGATCATACAAACATTTGGTCCGACCCAGGAATCGAAAACGTGACCTCAAGCACTGCAGTCACTTTCGCTACCGCTACGCCATCGGCTCAGTTTTATATATACTCGTATATATTATTTCTGTTATGTTTTCTTAGCTAACATATTCTTTAACAATTATTGCTTATTTTGGTAATGACGGTACACAGATATCATTATCTAGCCCTATGATTGTTCTTTAGTATCAGATGGAATATGAATGTGAATGCGTTTCTCACAGAAATATTTTGAACGTTTTTTACATGAGAAAAACATCTATAGGTAAAATTGTCTTTGTCTCCTTACCTTCTTTATGTCTTTGCGTGGTCTGTGTTAGCTTCAAATGTGACAAGAACATAGTTTTCTTCCGAGCCATGGTTAGGTTTTGTTCTCCTACTGTGCAGGCACTGACTCGGATCGGTTCTGGTAGCTGATTGACGGTGTTTTCTTCTTGGGCAATGTTTAATAGGGCATCAAGACGACCAACTGCGGCGTATGCAGAACGAACTTTATCAAGTTGCAACATTCTTTCTTGAAGATCCAACTCTTTCTCTGTAAAATACGAATTAAAAATCCTAAGTTCTAAATAGCGTATGTAATTTTAAAATCGTTTTCTCAATATAACGTATATAAATAAAAAAACATTATTATAAAACTTCCAATAAACTTAACATACCTTTATAGTTTTCAGGTGAAGCCAACTTAAAATTAGATAAGAAATCGCATTTTCTCTTCTCATTTTCAGCGATTTTCACACTGTCGCCATACTCTTCAATGATACTTTCATAAAGTTTAGATTCTTGTTCATCGCCGTCGTCTGAGTCACTATAGTTGCTTGCCTCGGCCAGCTTTCCTTTTGCACTAGCGAATTCCTTATAAATTTCTTTATTCATTTTATCAGGAGTTATTATATTTGCGTTGCGGAGATCTATTTTTTCTTTTTTTAAAGGCTGTGTTACAACTGAAGTACAATTATTTTCAGCCTTAGCCTCCTTGGTTGTATTAGATTCACGATTTGAAAGATATTTTAGTCGCCTTAGACGTCTTCGTTTCTCATAAACATCTAAAGAGCTAACTTCTTCTACTTTATTTATCTTAGGTCTTAGATTTGTAATAACAATATTTGGTTGTAGTTTTGAGTCCATTTGGTAAGGGCACGCTATGTATAATTTATCGTTAGTCAGTGCTTGTTCAAATGGTTTTGTATACTCCTTTGGAGAAATAAACTTCGGATAGTCTTTTGAACTTATATTCATAATTGTTGGTGGGTTTATTTTATCGGTTTCAACAATAGATGATATCGGTACTTGATATACTATTTGAGGGTTCATGATGACTTTTTGATTTGTTTGAAAAACTAATTCAGGCTTAGTTATTACGATGTCCGGTTTTGATATTGTCATGTCTGATTTTGATTTTATTATATTTTCTGAAGTTATGTTATCTGATTTTGTAACTATCTCAAGTTTAGAAGTGTCAGATTTCGTTTTGTTTTGTACAGTCTGTATTATGTTATTATTTGATTTAAGAACGTGTATTTCTTTACTTATGGCGGATGTATTTCCTTTTAAGGGTTTGTTTAATTGACTTCCAACGTTTACGTCAGTTGCTGCTAAAAAATTATTCGTTTCATTTATAATTTTGTTCTCATTTTGTGCAATTCTTGCTTTATTGTTTTCTGTAGTCTGATTAACCTTTGTGCTATTTTTAACAATCATCATATTAGGAAACTGAACATTACTTAAGTATAAAAAATTAGGTTGTAATACTACATTCGGAGCCTCACTGGTTGTAACTTTTTCTGTCACTGTCTTTTTGTTCTTTAAATCCTGCTCTTGTAGCGTACCTTGCGATTTCTCCTTCACGACTATCTTGTTACCATAAATTTGATTTTCTGTAATTAAGTTTTCAAAGTCGTTCTCGTCACAATTTTCTTGATGTAACCTTTTTAGTGCGACTACCTTTGATGACGCAGTTTCATTCATCACGTCTTCTTTGGTCTTCTTGTTTTGATTTGACGATCGTGAAGGAGCTTGCAGGTTTTTTGACTCAAAATTAGTTCGTTGTAATAAAACTTGCGGGTTCTGCTGCTGTATTGTCAACAACATTTTTGGGCTTTGAGTGTTATTATTATTCTTATTCTGCACAAAGAGTATTTGATTTATCGCATCACCACCGTACGATTCCCTGTCTGATACTTTAGTAAAGCTTGCTTGGCTAGTTTCTATATTCATGGGATTAAATAGTGGTTTTATAGGCGCTGCACTATTCTTAGACTCTAAAGATGACTCTGATTTTGGTACTTCAGGTATACGAAATTGATTGTCTGTTTTATTTATAGCTTCTGCTGCATTAATCAAAGTATTTATGTTGTTATTTGAAACTGGTATAACAGGTTTCGGTGTCTCTTTGGCTTCAGGCTCTTTTGTAGCGGATTTTATAACAATGTTACTCTGTATCTCAACTCTCGGTAGATCTTTAGTAAATGCAGGGTTAAATGTCTTTTTTGTTACAGAGTTTGGAAACAACGAATCAGGTGGATTGTTGACACACTTCATATCGATTTTACTTATTGGTATACTCGTCTTCAAACTGAACCTTTCCGACTTCTTTTTAATTTCTTTACTTGGAAGTAGTGATGGTATGGTTACTGTCGCTCCCGACCCTTGAGCCAATGATGTGATACTCATCTTTGATTCTATAGGTTTAGAAATCTCAGGAGATTTTACAGTCGGTATAGTAGAAATTATTTCAGGTGTAAACTGTTCCTCAAAGTCGGTTTGAGGCATAGGTTGCTGTGACTCCTCATCGTCGGTCACCATAAGCAGTGCATCTGTATCCATACTTTCTTCCTCCACAATTGGTTCGTTTTTAGGTGGAACAACAGGTGGTTCTGTGAAGGGTGAAAAATCGGTATTCTGGCGCTCCGGTGGTTGAGGCTGATTCTGTTGAACTAGACCAGGATGATATCCTGGCATTCCTGAATGATTGACAGGCTGGAACGCTGAGTACCCAGGTATGGAATATAGATAACCACCATAATTTGGATATCCGGCCTCTACATGTTTTGTGGTTGTTACACTTGGATTAGGGATTGGAATTGAAGAGGGAGAAATTTTTGGTGAATGTGGAATGGGTTTGGTGGGAAGAAACGTGGGTTTTTCAAATATTTGGGGTTCTTCTGTTTTAAAGGGTTCTGGAGGTTTCGGTGGTATAGGTTCGGGAGGTATCGGTAGTTCGTGATCTTGAGTTGTCACAGGCGTGGGCGGCTTGATGGGCAACACTGCAAAATTTATAAAAAGTATGTTATTTTATTGAATGCTTGTTACTGAAAAAAGAAAACGTTTGAAAATATAATGTTATGATGGATATTTTGTACAAACTAAGCCTGAGTTATGAATTCATTCATTGATTGATTTACAATTAAAGTTGTGACATGCATTTACGGTTATTTCAGTATTAGACTAAGTTTCGGTTACCAAAATGTGTGACTATAGAAAACATTTCTTTGTACGAAAGTTATACATTTGTTATCAACGTATGTATTACAGTATACACATATATATACATTTATACGTATAAAAATTTAAAAACCTATTGTCATTAAAACTTATCGTTACTAACTTAATAAAAAAAAGTCCCGAAGTTATTATTCTTTTATCATATTGACAAGTACAGATACCTACCAATTCGATAATTATGACAACTACGCTTCATATACGGACAATAAACTAATCTTATTACGAATACACAAATACATTCAATGATCATAACTACAAATAAAACTAATATAATAAAGACTAGGAGAATTAACATGCAATATATACACACTCACACAGACACGCTGTACTAAAAAGATATTTAGGAAAATGTAGGAGAGCAAAACAAACTTACAATGTCAAAGCTTACCGTGTTCTGTGTAGATTTTTAATTTTTTTAAATAAGTATACATATGCCTTATTAAAATAAAAAAAATTTGCTCGCTCCAACTGCCATTTTTAATTATATTCAAAAAATATAATACATGAAATAATTTCATCTAAATATGTACTTCTAATCTAAAACAAATAATAAATTAAGACTTGTATAAAAGAAGAAAAATTGTTTGTGTTGTTTTTGGTTGGGATTCGTGAGAAATCCATAAAAAATGATAACACTAGGAATACAATATTCTGTTACAAAGCACACTCAGATCAACCATTTGTGGATCACACAAAGTGTTATACCGTGTGGGATCGAACCCTGACGGGTTCACTAAGCACAGTAGGAAACGGCGAGGTGACCGCTGATAGTACTACACCATCCGTGCAGGCAATGCATTTGTATTTACTGTCATAAAAATCTTTAAACACGATTGGCAATGTCTTTTTTGTATCGAAACCCCGTCGAGCCGTCACCTTACCAGGTTTAGCGGTAGGTGGTGTAACAGGATCGGACCGTGTGTGTGACAGTGTGCCACATTACACGTGAAATAGGAACCAGATCGAAAAAAGGAACCGGGAACGGCTGATATTACGACATCTGAGCCTCTCCTCGCACCTGCTCGCTGAATACAACAAACACTGACGCCCCTTCATAGCTGTCCACTGTAACAGATGGAGAGAAAAACCCGTCCTGTCCAACCTTGATGGCAACACTCACAGCGGCATAAGGCGCTGGTAATCGCACCACCGCTGCCCGGTTCGCCAGTGGTGAATGAAATCCGAGTGGTGGTCGTCTTTCCGAGTCCTCTCCGCCGCCGTCTTTTGCAAAGTGAAGTCTACAGCACTGAAATTCCTCCTAGGGACCAACTTTCTGAAGTAGCCGTGCAAGGAAAGGACCTACATCAATCGAAACGAAAGGGTCCCGTGCTGCCACCCTGCCCAATCTACGGTGATCGACTCCATGGCAAATAAGTCATTACGAGCCATCGTGGTACAACGAACGATCTCACGCCACTCGTGTACCTCAACCAGTCTGGAACACAACCGTCCCCCATTAACTTCAACGAGCACTTCCGCCTTTAAACCCCACATGGGAGTTCCGACTAAAGCGTAAGCCACCTCAATTGACGTAGTGTGGTAGCCGTGTATAGCTCTAACCGCCAATATCTGAAGGCGCCATTTTGGGCGGTTAATTCTTCCGCTCACCGCAGAGCGCAGAGCACCGTATAGTGCTATTGCTCCGTATTTAGCCGTACTGTTACGACGCTTGGTGCCTTCAAATTGGTCAAAAGTCGCTCAAGGATAGACGAAGCGCCAACCCTCACGTTTAGCGACGACTACTGTTACGTCGGATAACCCTAAGGCATTTGCCCTAGTTTTCTACCCAGTCAGCGTATTTGGCATGGCTTTAGCTATACTGGCACCTAAGCTCTTTTCAGACCTATTTGCCATTTGTTTCTAACTTCACTTTATTATACGAATTTAGTGAACAACTTTAATTAATTTTAATAGATAAATTGAAGGTCCTCTCAAATATTTGTTAAAAAAATGCAGTTAAAGAAAGGACTCAGAAACCGACGATCATGTTTGCAGCGATTAATAAATTTGGACGAAGTAAAAGAACTGTGAACCCTAGTAAGGTAAGATTATTCGACTGTATCTAAACCGCTCGGTAAAAGGTGTGACAATATGTATGTATGTAAAGAAGACAGAAGTAAATAGTTATGTATAATAGTTGTAATAGAAAGAAGAATAACTTATGGTGTGTTAGCTGGAAGTGTAAGCCTGTGTATGGAACTTTCTAATTGATCATTTTGCCGTTTACGATTCATAAAGTGTCACTGGCCACCATTATTATGTTATTTATTGTTAAGAGATAATTTCAGCAAATATTCCTGTGTCTTGTTAACCTTTACCAATGTACAAGAAGTGGACACAAACCCAAACTCTGAACAACAATTTGTGGATCACACAAAGTGTTGTCTCGTGTGGAATTTGCACTCACAACACTTAGCGCGGATGAAAGTAGCGAGGTGACTTGTTCTACACTATCCGTGCAGTTCACCTAGAAATTTGGTAGAATTCTGATACTTGACATCAAAGTTCAACTAGTCAGCGACAAATTTTAATGCTATCAAAATAAAAATTCATGATGGTAGCCAGGCCATGTCAGTGACACATTCATACTTATTTGAGTGACTTAGGTACGCTATGTTGGGTTGATTATGTAGAAAAACCATGGTGCTATTGATTAATCATCTCCTTTCTCACTAATCAAAAGGAAGTGTCATTAAGCTTTGTTCAAGGAACGGTATCGAAATATAAAATCATAAAGAAGTTGCGCATTTCAACGTCACAAAAGAAAAGCTGATAAAACGCTAATCAATAAGTCATACTAGTTTGCCATTGTAGTGGTAGGTGTCCATGGACAGCGCCACTAACTTAACATATAGCGATCTATGTACTCGTTCGCCTTATATGCCATGATAGATAACTATGTCTCTAATTATTTCATACGAAATTGTTATTTCAACTCAGTTTTTAGTGAATCACTTGCAGTATTATTACCACTTACCATTATATACTTACACTGTACTATCCTATCAATCTCTCCTCACTTTACAATTAAGTAGTGAACAAAAGCAAGTTACATCTGTTTCAATTTAAACCATTCTAAATAACTCACAGGCAACCTAAAGCGGAATACGCGCTTGTGATAGAAATCCAATTCTCATAATGTAAATAAGGTCGATATTCAGTTCCGATCAGCACTCGTTCTCGCATCTGTCATAAGAGGTAGGTATTTTCGTAGTGGTAGTATTACTCTGACAAGCAGATTGTCCATTCAATTTTCGGTTATCATCTATACCTACTAAATAATATACGTAGCAGGTAATATATGTAAAATATGTAAGGCTGAAGAGTTTGTTTGTTTGATTGTTTTATTGAACGCGCTAATCGCTGGTACTATCGGTCAGATTACAAAATCCTTTTAGTGTTAGATAAGCCAGTTATCGAGAAAGGCTATATGTCATCACGCTACGGAAAAGGCACGCACATCAATAGCAGCTGCGCATCAATGAAAATTATCGCAATAACGGGGAAAAACCTTTTTGAGAGTTTCCATTGCATGCGTTAAGTAAATGGTCAAAATTTTGTAAAAGTAAAGTATTTAAAAATCGTTCACCTTTAAAAGTTCTAAAAAGAAATCTTTAAAAGTTGCTTCACTACCTATAATCTTTTTATGATAAATAAATATGTTCACGCTATTACGCTTTTATTACGAGATGTGGCCTTCTGAGCCGCAGATATTCATGGACGAAGGTACTCACTTTCCATCAGGTGAGCCAGCAGCTTACAGCCTATACCATAAAAAAACCTAATAATAACCTTTAAGAATAACTCTTTAACATCACATCGATTATATTTCTTTTATGTTTGTTACCTGAGAGTTCCAACGCGGAAATTTCTTTTATCATTTAAGAGGGTATTCTTACTCCATTTCTTGTTTGAATTTGACAAAAATGTAACTCTAAAGGTAGAAAAATTAACGAATAAAGAATTCAGTTCCTTACAATTCACCAATGTGCAGGTGCTTCAAGATCAGTAAGTCTTTTTTAAAGATTAATTGCATATTTTTTTTTCATCTAACGTGTTGAAACAGCTTCTGGTATTACTTGGAAGAAATTAGCATGTTACAATTTTTATTATACTTACACTTGTGAGTCTTGAATAGCAGGTTCACGGGTTGTGGTACTCACCACAGAACAGAGAAATAAACGTTAGAAGTGCGATCAATGGTAAGTCTTAAGAGATTCAGTCGAGTATACACACACATATACGATTTAGTATTACGAGACCATATTATTAAACCATAATACAGTATGGTCTTTGGTAATTAATCCAAAGTATATAATGAATATAAGCCCTAAGCACCACTAACTAAATACAACCTTAGACTTTTTCTCATAAGGTAGCGTTTCACTTGTGTACTTGTGTTCTAGGTCCGGTACGGTACTTTACGAAATACTCCCGGAGGAAAAACATTCATTGCGTGCTCTCGTGATATCAATGTAGTTAGTACTCAACTGCAATACGCGATGTATGAGTATTTTTTATAGATTACGTCATAACAGCACAAGTACGATCGTTCTCAAGATGTACAAAGTATCGAATGAGCGATTGCGCTCAAAGTACGTCAAACATTCTGGCACCCTGACACACCTACATTACATTTCTACTTCATTCTGTTCTGTGGTACTTACTTATACCTATACTATACCAATACTTACTCTCACGTAACTCGTCTGCTCGTTTGCCTTGAACATAAAAAAACCGTATATGTATGGTACGCGATCCTGGCTTGCTCAAGGTACTGCTTGCATTTGCGATTCCTGGAGGTCTCCTACTTTTCACTTCTCTTATCTACTATTTTTTTTATTACACTTACCACTTACACATTTATACTTTTCGACACGGTAGGAATTAGCCCTTAAGTGATAAAATTTAGTACTGATGGCAAAAGGTGGGTAACTAAGTCTCTTTGTATACCTTCGGAGATGAAGTTTGGAGTGTGTATTTATGTAGGTATATAGAAAATATTTATTTAATTTTTTTTTTTTTTTTCGGACCTGTTTTTTTTTCGGACATTTCAGACATTTAACACACAACGCCATCTAGTTTCAAACTAAGCAGAGCTTGTGCTATGATAACTAGACTGACTGATAGAATACTTATATACTTTTTTTTGTAAATAAATACATATTATACATAGAAAACACCCAAACTCCGTAACAAATACTTGCAGATCATACAAACATTTGGTACGACCCGGAAATCGAACCCGAGACCTCAAGCACAGCAGTCACTTTCGCCACCGCTACGCCACCGAGGCAGTTATTTAAATATATGGATTACCATTGCGACACAAGTCATGAGGTATGGTGGATTACACATTATTTATCTGATGGCATTGCCAATTTCCCATTGTACCTTAGCGGGATCAATTGCAGAATTGACAATTTTAATAATCGACATCATAACAGCCCTCAATAGCCCATTAGGACAAGATTTCTTAGAAATTAGGTTTAGGAGTATCTGCAATTTAAGTCGATTCTTACGACACCTAGGCGAGAAATAGAGGTGATCACATTCCGTACTCTTAATCCATCACACATCAATGATTCGAGTTTTTAACGCGGATTAATCACAACCTAATAACAGTGATCATTACAGGCTATAATAATCAGGTCAAAATCGAAAGTCTTTGCTGCAAATTAGGTTAACGTATGGCACTTTTTAAACGTCATTGTCTACATAAGGACAGATCTCCAAAACGCCCGATCCGTCAGTGTCTGTGTTTCAGCTGAGAAGAAGAAGCGGTAGACGATCTCCCCAGCAACACGCGTCTAATAGTGAAACTGTTATTGTTCAGGTAGTGTTTGTATAAGTGTAATTTCATGTCATTTAGTGTTCCAAAACGTCTATTACTTTATATGTTGTAATTAATAAAATCTATCATTCGTTTGGTGTCGGTTATCAAACGAGCTATGTCATGTTTGTGGCTGTAAGTTTGCCTAACTTGAGTACCTTCACTCTTTTGTTACTTTTCACCGAGTGACTAAGGTTAACGACAGTTAACCAAGGGTAACGTTGGTCGCTTGCCATCTGGCAATCTGTCTGTTCGTTTGCCTCCTCTATCATAAATAAAAGATTAGATATTAAACTGACAGCAACTGACCCGGTAATATTTCGGCTATATATGACACAACGCCATTTTGTTGCAAACCAAGCAGAACTCGTACCGAGTTCTAGACGACGGATAATAATTCATTTATATTTTTTTTTGTAAATACGTACATATTGTGCGTAGGAAAACTATAAAAATGTTTTGAATTATTTAACAACTTTTATTTAAGTAACATTCTATAGACTATTTTCAAGGGATGAACCATCCTCCTTTCCTTATATTCCAAGAACCGTAAGACGTTTTGAAGCTTCGAGAAACAAGATTTAAATCGTGCAATCAAATCACAAGCAATTTAAAATAATGTTATAATAAATAAACTACATTAGATTTCACAAATAACTGTAACCTAACATTACTAAGTCGCAGCGATCCCAAAACATAAACCACCGACGAATCCTACTGAATAACAACTGTTCTGTTTCACAAACCTGAAGAGCCAATCCAGCCATGCCTGGCTGTGCCCTACTGACTCTTTTATCCTTTCCCAGTTCACATTTACATACCCCAACTCACTTGCAAAATGCAACAGAATTATACTACCCCCAAGGCCGAATGCGGCGATTCTTCCAATTTTGACAATAGACATTCCAGCCATCCACCCAGAAAAAGTTCCAATAACGAAATTCTTGCCTTTCTCTGTATTGTTCCTGAATCGGTCTGAAATATCGAATATTGACTTGTTACTATCATTATTGTACACTTCAATGTCTCTCTTAGATTTCTTTCTCAGGTCAAAGTCCGGTGTTTCTGGGATAGGGCGTGCCATAGGGTTACATATTTCTGATGTTCACTGCAGTGTGTAGTATTATATTTTCTTGGTTTTTCTTTATTGCGCGTTGTTTCTGACAGTTTGGTAAAGATGACTGACTGATTGAGATGTTGTCAGTTGTAGAGAAATTGAAGCCAGCCTTTTTGCATTGGATAGTCCTAAATAGCGTATAATCAGTTAGAATTATGATTATGCATCGTAAATGCCGGATATAACTATAGGATAATATTAGCCAATACATGTTTTAACGTCTTTTTTTCGAGTAACTTTAAAATATCCGAATATTTTTTTTTATATTTTAAGAGTCTGCCAAAATGACTCTACTCTGCCTGATGGAAGGCATGAATAGAATTCGATAGTTGTGGTCATCACCACCTATTGCGAAAGCAGACAAAAAGTGTGATAACCCACACTATGGCGGCCTAGTGAGATGAGATGAGATTTTTCACGCGCCGCTTAGGTATGACAGTCGTCGTAGCAATGAGGCTTACACCCCACGATAGCTGTTATCCCTGCATCAATGGGCAAAGGTATACAAGGCAAAGGAGCAGACTTATTAGTCTGGTCACCGTATAGTAAGTAAATATCACCGCACGTTTACGACAAGAGTCACCAAAAGCCCAAACTCAGGTAGATTAGTCACTTTGACAGGTTCTTAAAACAAAAAAATAAACGTTTTGCTAAACTATAAATAAGTGGATAACTATCAAGTCAAACCAGTATCGTTTTATTAAACATCAAAACGATAGTTGCCTACATTTCAGTATCAAGTACTATGGCGTGACGTCATGACTAGCTATTTAAATCAACCTACCGCCATCCGCCATTTAACTCATTACTAGCGCGTGTTTCCCTCTCACAACGATCCCGGGTCCTTTAAGCGGGTGTGAAGAAGCATCTCACTAGGCCACCATAGCGTGGGTCGCCATACTGCATTGTCTTCATTCGCAGTGAGTATGGCGACCACCGCTCTTGGATTCTATTTATGCTTTCCATCAGGCAGAATAGAGTCACTTGGGTTGGTTTCTATAAAAAAAAATTCACTCCTGAACGGTCTCCCGCAAGGAGCGCCAACTACCTAATTAGTTACTGCCAATAATTTAAATTTAATGTTGATTTAAAGATATAAAAACACTGAAAGCATTGAATTGATAATTGAAGACCAATTAGTCTGTATTTTAAGATTGATTCCGATGAAATAGTTTATTTCAAATCAGGTATTAACTCTATGCAATCTTACTCTTGTCCATTCATGTCCATTAAGAAAATAGTGACGCATCAATCATGCTCCGCTCTTTGGCCAATCAGGTTCCAATAAAATTATCGTTACATACGAAAAGTTGGAACCCGATTGGTCAGGAATCGAGGCTTGATCGATGCGCAATTCAGGAAACCGGTGTTAGTTAGTTAGAGAGTAATGACGCGAATGCCAAGCCTTTGCATTGGCAACTTGGATGAGGATTCAAGTTCTGCGGGAATAAACCCCTCTTCTCTCCTCCTCAAGTTGCAGGAGTCATAAATAACGAGAGTCTTTTCATCAAGAGACCGTCTACTCCCTCTACTATAAAAAAGGTCAGAGACCAAAGAGTATGAAATAATAATACTGTTCCCAATTAGCCTGAATCTTGACCCTGCTTTGGAGTACTGACCTATTGGCTAGTTATCCCTGCTGGTGCGCCCAGAGGTCGTGGCAATAATTTCCAACCAGGATAAATGAGATGAGATAATATGTATGTATTTAGAAACCATTTATATCAATACCCAGGTCACCACAGCGCTAGTCCCATCTAGCTTGGGATTAAACGGCCGTATGTAAAACGTGTTAATTTAATTTGCGCATGCTTCAAAAGCTGAAAAAAATCTACACCCATTGAGTTTTTGAGTATTTTTTTTTCCTCATTTTCCATTAATGTAACCACAATGTCTCTGTGAAGCTAGCTTATAGATTTCATCGGAAGATGTTTCGTCTTGAATATATAAAAGACTAAATTGATATAGAACGGTAGATATCGTGGTCATGAGAGAGCAACACTGACTTAATAATTCTACCGATAGGTCTCGGGTATTTAGATATTTATTTGTATATTCAAATGACAGTAACAATTTTCGGGAGCTGTAGACTTATTTTGTTTAAAATATTAAATAATATTTCATGTGTTCCAGGACGCCTGGTTAGTTTGGACCCGATGGGGCCCCGTTTTCAAGAAGTGGAACAATCTCGAGCGTTAGGCGTCATGCGCCGAGTCATCTCAATTGGGCATCTCCGTAACACAGGTGAGTCAATTGGTTCCTCTTTACCAAATACTCATACTGCCTCGTTGGTCTAGCAGCTAGCATATGCGACTGCCGTTCAAGAGGTTTCGGGTTCGATTCCCAGGTAGGGTTAAGAAGCGTTATTGAGTTAATTCTGAATAACAACCCGAGTTTGGGAGTTGGTATGTTAATCCCATGCCGCGAGCACTTAATAGCGTCGGTCCTGTGACTGAGCTCTCTCCGATTGTGTCGGACAGCCGTCCTGTCGGATTATGAGTGTGAGGTAACAAAGAGTGCACCTGTGTTTGCCCACGCACTTGTGCAATATAATATCACCCGTGTACGTTGACACCGGCCGCTGTGGTCGTAATCAGCTAGGAGTACACTATTATATTCAAGTATCAAACAGAGAGTGCTGGTCTCACTGCGATGTTCTGCAACGGTCCCCGAGAGTATCACAGTGTAGGTAGTGACGTAGAAGCTGCACAAGAACTAACTACACACTAACTGCAAGCGGAGGAAGGGAAGGGGGTGATAACCAAAAATAAAAGTAACTACGTGGCGAGCGACCACGCGACAGTGGCGCCACAGTCGCACGACTCTCGGTCGCCGTCGTGTCGCCTCGCCGCTCGCCAATTAGCATGCACATTAATTTCATTGAATGTATTTTTCAATAAAACCATATTTTTCACTTGTTAGGTATTGTCCATATCATATCTAACTATTAAATATTATATTTACATGACATCTCCGATATCGACACTTGGAATACGACAACACGTCGTCCGCCTAAATGCTGCTCGTGAATGAAAAAAAAAAACAGATTGAAAAATATTGAACACCTATTAAAAGCTAAAATTAATAATAACTATCTAAGTAAACGTATAAAGAGGTTTTTTTTGTTATAAAATGTCGTGTTTATAGTTGGTGGCACGACATTGACGCGACAGACGCGACAGTCGCGCGGGGCCCCGCTGCGAATACTGATCGTGCTACAGCCGCTGGCCGGGAGCCCGCGCCGGAGTCCGCGCCGGGGCCCCGCGCTAGGGCCCGTACACACCTCCCGTACATTTAAACTGGCGAGAGCCCCGCGCGACCGACGATTACAAATGAAATTATTCGTCGTTCGGATAGAGTCGCCCCGACTGTTGACTCGACTTGTCGATAAGTACGATTTGATTAGTTTGTCGATGTCGATAGTCACGCGACACTATTCCGATGCGACTACGACCTACGTATATAATTCGTACCTTTATCGATCGATACATTTATACATCTAAATTAAATACATATATATGTATAAATTTATATATAAATATATATATATTTTAAACAACCGCACTCATATCTAGAAACCTCTGCGCCGGGCAGTTTTCTTTATCGTAGTTTGATCAGTAGATTATAATTACAATTGATGCATATTTTAAGTTGGCGTCTTATATCGGCGTCCTTGGTAAGCGTAGATGTGCACCATAGTGATGTGACCGCGTGTCGATGTAGCGTCCACCAGGTCGCTTTCACTACTGTCAACGTTTGCTTATACGTACTATGTGTACTTGTTATTAAGCAAAAGAACTTAAGAAGAAAGAGACTGAAGAAGGCTTACTAAGAGTAAGAATGAAGGGTATTTATATCAGTTTAGTTTTTTAGTAATGCTATTAAAAGTTACTATTTAGCTTATATAGAACGAAAATGCAGCACAGAAATTTATATATTATAGTAGAGCTACATATAAGTTCCTGTTACGCTATTTCGACCTGCAGTCACAAACTAAATGTAGGAACTAGGCAATTTGTCCCGGTAGTGTTGTAACTCACACAGTCAGGAACGGAACGAGACAACATTAAATACTTACATACACTTTTATCGATAACTACAGACTTAGTACATCACTTAAAAATTATACTTCTTCGATGTAAGTTTATTCAAATATAGTTATAAATCTCATGTTATCTCAGGTACAGTATACTCTTACAATATACAGCCTACGGATTTCATTTATTTAATACATATTCACATTCAATTATCACTTTTGGCTTGCTGTTGCAATATTTTCTCAATTTATTATTGTTTAAAAAAATATTTTAGAATTCATGTAATACGTTGGTAACAAATATATAAAAACCTGCATTCACAATGTTCAATTAAATTTATTCATAGATATACATATAAATCCATTGACAATCTATCGAAATCGATAACAGTGCACAGTAATTTTATATATATATATAATTATAATTCAATTAATGAACCAATTAATTTCAGTTTATTTATACAAAGAAACCAATGATCACATAATTATTCATACTATACAATGTAACAATTTCAGTCGAAAAGTTCTATCGTCTTATGGGACTTAGTACGCGAGACTTACTGTATAAGTGTTTTAGTCCAATTACTAAATATGATTACTTTTGTACACGATATAAGAAAACGTAATGTACTACAATGTACACATTTACATTATAAACTGTTATGTTAAGTACTGGCGACACATGTTCGATGTGTAACCAGTAATCGATTATAGTAGTTAGGCTCGCGCAACTGAAATATTAATTTGTTCATAGTCAATCTTCAGTAAACTCGTATATGGTAGGTTTAGCGACGGAATCGATCACACGTATCACTTAAAAACCTCGTAATGATTAGACAATGATTTTATTAAATTATTTAATTTTTTTTAATCGTAGTTATCGCCATTATTTTTATACATACAATTTGTACACATGTGCAAAGACAATAGTGTTTCTTAACATATATATTTTCTAGTCAGTACAAGGTTCATAAGAATCTTTTACTGAAAATCGATCACAATTCAATATTTAAACAGACAAACGTCAAGCGGTTCGTTAACGGCCCGCGTCGCTTCGACGAGGACGCGTCACACGTAGCTCATGCGAGGGCGGCGGTACAAAACGTCAGCGGGAGGGAGCGGCCCGGGGAGGGAACCGCACGAGTCGGCGAACTTCGCTCTCGAACTTCAATTTCGTATAGAAAATATTTGGTACGTTCTGTAGTTCGACGCGGACGCGGCCGTCGAAAGATACGTCGAGGATACAACTCGTACCCGTCGTTCGAGGCGATTTCGTTTCGGTGGGAAGCGGACGAGCGCGATCCGGATCGACGACGGTCATGCGGGACAGCTTTAGAGGCGTTCAACGCTCGGGCGGTTCTCCCCCCGGCGAGGCCCCTCCCGCGGGGCGGGGGGCGCGTCACACGGCCGCCTCCTCACCTGCGGGCGCGGGCGCCGGCGCCGGCGGCGGGGGCTCCTCCTTCACGGGCTCGGCGGGCTCCGGCTCGGGCGCGGCGGGGGCGGGGGCGGGGGGGGCCGGCGGCGTGGCGGCGGGCGCGGGCGGCGCGCTGGGCGCGCGGGGCGCGGGCGCGTCGGCGGGCGGCGGCGCGCGCGGCGCGTCGAAGGCGAGCGGCAGCGGCTGCGGCTGCGCCTGCGCGGCGGCGGGCGGCGGCGCGTGCGCGGGCGCGGGCGCGGCGTAGGGCCGGTAGGGCCGGTAGAGCAGCGGCGGCGGCAGCAGCGGGCGCGGCAGCGCGTACACGGGCGGCGGCAGCAGGTGCGCGTGCGGGTGCAGCGCGGCGGCGCAGAGCGCGCGCTGCTCGTCCCGGGCGCGCTCCTTCTCTCGCTCCCTCGCTCGCTCCCGCTCCCTCTCCCGCTCGCGTTGCTCCTTCTCCCGTTGCTCGCGTTCTCGCTCCCTCTCTCTGAAACGTTACGAGTTTTTGTCGATATTCGTCTCCGTTAAATTTTCGCCCCTATTTTGAATGATACTTTAGGGATTGTAAATAATGAACGGCGATCTCTTAAGTGGTAACTTTAATCGTCAGATAAGGCGTATCCGCTATATTCAGTGGATTTATGTAACGATTACAGTTGTAACGTATAAACTCGTTACGTAGACTTTACTCATCTGTTATTTCTTTCGGGAATCCTCTCGCTGGCAGTAATTTTATTTTTTTTGAAAAATATTCCTGTTACATTTGCAAAAAAATGTATTTGTCAGATTTCATAAAACGTATCTGACCTTTCTCGTTCCCGTTCTCTTTCCCTTTCGCGCTCTCTTTCCCGCTGCAAGGCCATCTCCTTGTCGCGCTCCTCGTGCAGCGCATGCGCAGGGTGCGCGTGCGGCGGGTGCGCGGCGTGCGGCGCGTGCGCGGGGTGCGCGGCGTGCGCGGGGTGCGCCGAGTGCGCGGCGTGCGCCGGGTGCGCGGCGTGCGCCGGGTGCGCGGCGTGCGCCGAGTGCGCGGGGTGCAGCGACAGCGGCGGCGCCAGCTGCGGGTACAGCGCGTAGGGCGGGAGCCACCCCACGCCGACGCCGCTGCGGAACACGCGCTCCAAGTACATCTGTTCCTCGGCTGCTAACCTGCACGCGTCCCATACATAAGTATACCCTTTCCGTTTCAAATGACAATTAGACTCACTGACTAGACTTAACTAAAAAAGTTCGTTTTGTTTATGCAATGATAATATCACTGTTTAAGAACAAATAATGATACCAATACTTTATTTAATTAACAAGTGTTTGTGCGTGTGCGTGTGCCGTGTGCCGTGTCCGTGTGCGTTCGTGTGTGTGTGTGTGTTTGTGTGTATGTGCATGTATGCGTGTAGATTGTAATACTAGACAAATTGTGGATTGCACTGACACATTTTAGTTTCAGCCGCCGTAAGATGTAAAGACTACTATTCCATGATGTAAAAATCTAATTAAAATAAACAAATTAAAAAATCTTATTAACTAAAGCTTTATCTGGCTTCTTTTTGGATTTATATGATAGTGATTTAGAACATATGTTACTTTATTACCTGTACTGTAGCGCCGCGCTGGAATATATACTCGGATGCGCGTACGGTGAATACGCTGCGGGCTCCAGCAGTGGGAACGACGCAGCGGGGTGGGATAATCTATAACACACATTGTATTCCATTAACACTTCGTTTCAAAACTATATTAATAAATGTAATGTACAATCTAAACTGGTTCGATCAAGAGTGAGAGATCATTTCAGGTGTTAACCTTGACTTAATGATTTTTTTTCTACATTAAGAGCCTGCTAAAGTGACTCTACTCTGTCTGATGGAAAGCATGAATAGAATCCAAGAGTTGTGGTCACCATACTCATTGCAAATGCAGACAATGCAGTATGGTGACCCACACTATGGCGGCCGAGTGAGGTGCTTTTCACACCCCGCATGGGGACGTAAAAGGCATGACAGTCATTGTGACAGTGTAAGGCTTACACAGTTACCACGATAATTGTCACCCTTGCATCAATGGGCCTCCCGTCTCACACTCACCAACGAAACACGACAACACGAATGCTGTCGTTTTAGGTTGGTCTTCTGTGGGAGGGTAGTCCTGCCCCGGTCGAGCCGGCCCGCTTGTGCTGAAATCAGCGTGCGCTCTACTACCTAGATATTTATTGTTAACGCCTCAAATAGATACTATTAATTGCAGAAGTCAATCCGATCTATTGCTAAAGGTTGCTTATGGAGGCCGGACGACTGAGTTACTTCAATTCTGATACATGTTTTAGGGCAGTCTTCATTTGTCGACGATCAACAAACGACTCGATACTTTGCTGCAAGGGATTTAGTTAAGTTTACCCGTGTATATCTAGATAACCTTGTAGGTCCTTGCTAAGGAGAGGCCTATGTCCAGCAGTAGACTGTTGAAGGCTGTTGATGTCTAGATAATACATTTTTATGATGAGGGGAACAAGTCAGTAGAAAAGTCGCCTGATGCTAATTCATCTGTTGTTAAGTCCGACATTATCACCGTCAATTCAAGAATCATAAAAGTATTGCAGCTCTTTGAGTCACTCCCCTTAGTCAGGGAGAGAAGAACTTAAGTCTGATATCCTTATTCACTTGGTGCAATGCAACGAAAAAATATCTTAACATTGGTTTTCTTTGAGGCTGTCCATATGTGTCGAAGCACTGGTGTCGTCCCATCTTCGTCACAATGCGCAATTTTACAGCAAACAAGATAAAAATATTATATATAGTAGTATTGTTTGGCAATACGTACCTATCATCAGGTCTGTATGGTTGGAAGCCGCTGGCGGGCAGGTGGTGTGGTGATGCGCGCTTGGGTGGCTGGGGCGGCGGCTTATCCTTGACGTCGCGCTCCGTGCCCGCACTGCCTCCACCGCCTGAATCGTATCACTCGCATCGTCAGCCACGGCGGACTCATGCTAGCTCAGCGTTTAGCTCTCATACACATGGGATATAGGGGACCAAACCTAAGCGTCACTACTATGTATTATATTATGATGAAGTTTGCCTCAATCGAAGAATGTTACGGTAATATTTAACTAATGTTTGGTTTGCACTAATCCCAGGAATTTGAAAAATATTTTTTGTTGAATAGCTCATTTATCGAGGAAGTATTCAAGCTATAATATCACCCTACGATAAACAAAAAATGTTGCAAAAACAGAGTAAATTTATTGTATTTAAGGGACGCAGATGATGGGCAACTAGGACAGAACAAGAAGAGTATGATATAACAGTTGTTAGAAACCCACAAAATAGAGAGAGAAAGAATTTTTTGTAAACATTAATAACTAGGAAAAGAATTATCGTAGATGTATAAGAGCTGAACGCAATAAAACATGGATAAACAAATAACACGAAAACAAATATTCAGAAGCAGACATGTTACATTACATAAAAAATATGTAACCCTTTTTATTTTACGTATTAGGGCAAAACTTAACGATTAAATTACAAACAATTATTAGATCTACAATACAAATAAACGTTTAACAATTTTACGAATTAAGATTGACAAGAGCAAAAAGTTGCCAGTTAAAAAAATAGAGAATATTTTTTACTCTGGTCAACCATCACAATGTGTATGTAAGAGTAACTAAATTCTAGCAAGACAATATTGTTTATGATATTGTTTGTATTACACATGGACAAGTATAAGACCCAACAAGTGTTTTCTGCTGTGGTTAAGGAAAATAAAAATTATGAAGGACGAATAATGTAAATCGTGAACAGTGCTAGAAACTTTGCAAAACCTCTTTGAGGCAGGATCATATTGGAACAATGATGCTACAGGTGTACCTGCAACAGGTGTAGTGATTATTTCAGTAGTAAATGTCTCATTTTATTATATCTTATAAAAAAAAACCGATTTTTTTTGACATAACTTTTTTGCTATTTCTGCCTCGTGTGTTGAGCAATTTCTATTCCACTGTTTATGATTCCATTATGTTTGGGAGTATAGAGGTTAGCTACGATCACTCACCGTCCTTCGTATCTGGGCCCGCGTTCTTGGCGAGGGTCCGAAGGGCTGCGGCGAAGGGACCACCTTTGTTCGGAGGGATCTCTCGTTTTGGGATCTTGTTTGCGCTCACACCTGGGGACAAATATGATGGATATCAAATAAATGTGTGCTGCTGACATAAATATTTAAGGATGTCAAGATTTTAAAGAATTATTTGATTGACTTATGTGATACTTTTAAATACTAAGCCTCTCCTTCGAAAGAAAGTTTTGGCCACTAGCCAGATTTATACAGTACAAAATAATTTGTATCGAAGTTTCTTCCTCAAGGACCTACGTAAACAAAAGTAAATCAAAATCTTCTAATTTATTTTACAGAAAAGGCTTAAAATAATATAGATCGTAATAATTATAACACTATTCGCTAAATATTTATTCTAGACAAGAGTGCGGCAAAATCAAATATTGTATTGAGTTCAACAATGCTCTTTATTTAAAGATAAAAGCTATCGTAGTATCTAATTAAACTGCTTTTAAGATCAGCCTTCGCCACCTGTTGCTGACAAATATGATTTTTTAACTAAAGGTTCTTTTTTATGTTTTTTTTTATAGTAACGGTCGCATATTACAAAAAAAATAAATTACATCCTTCCCTAAATTAATTAAGTATCAATAATAGTGGTTGCAGTGAACTTGTCAGTTCCGCATTATTATATTTCTTTTCAAACGCGTGTGCTCGTCATGCGTCTGCAGCAGACCTACGGCATCTGTTCACACACCCCTTGTAGCACACCCTCTGTATTATATTTACCCTGTTGAGTGTAACAAACTGTTATTAATGTACTTTGATAGGTTTACTGTAACGGATGTGTTAATCTCGTATGGTCGATATTAGTTTGGTATGGATTCGCTAGATGGCGCTGCGCCCTTCATCAAAAATGCACAATTACTCATGTCTAAGAACGTTTTTAAATTTCAGGAATTTGCATTTAAATATGTCTACGGTGATCTTGTGTCTGGTGTTTTTTGAACTATTTTTAAAATATTATGACAGATTCTTGATACTCTGGGAATTTGCAAAGAATCCAAAACAAACAGTTTTGCTGAATACACATTGTAATCATAGCTTTTGGCATTTTTTTTTAAAAGATAACTCGCGCCTTATGGAAAGTAGCCACCTTAGTCACGAGGATTTTTACAAATATATGGAATGAAATAAATACAAAGATGAATCAGACACAAAGAACACCTAGACTCAGAACAACCATTTTTGGATCATAGAGTGTCACAGATCACAAAGTGTTGTCTCAGCTGGAAATCAAACTTACAACACTCAACGTAGTGGAAAATGGCGAGGTGATCGCTTTAACTTCTCCGTGTGGTGACGGATTAAGAATACAGTGTATCCTATCTCTACACTTACCATGGGTGTAGCAAGAAGAGACTAAGGGAACAAATTATGCAAGACCACATCACTCCAAAGAGAAGGAGAAGTCTATGTCAAGCAGTGGACTGTTAAAGGCTGTTGACGATGACCTTACCCGCTGCCATTACACCACCCGTGCAACCCTAAAGGGTTAATTCATTGATATCATCTATTTCGAAAAGTGACGACAGACATTAGCAACACCAGTGAAACCACAAGCTGTTTAATCTGGTAGTGTATGCCACCAACAGTTGCCAAGATCCTCATGAAGGCACTTTAAATACATACTGCAATAGCATGGGAGTTAGAAAACCACTTGTAGAGTCCATAGAGTTGCAGACATTGCACTGTGCTAATTAATTTCAAGTTATGACTATCAAGAAAATAAGATTAAAAATATATTATTTACTTTTTCTTGCCTGGCTCAGTATTTGTATTATGCCTATATTGCCTGCCCTGTTGGTCTGGTGCTTAGTGACCCTGAACGCTAAGCAATAGGTCGTGGGTTCGATTTACACCCAGGATAATAAACACGATCATTCTGTGTCCAATTTGTCTTTTAATTTATGTTAGCCTGTATTTAGAAGCTAACTTTTGCCTGCCGCTCCGTCCGCGTACATGTTGGTTATCGCGATGAATAGTAGCCTATGTATTGTTCTGATGGATACGCTATATTAAAGTAGAGTTTCATCTAAATATATTTAGCAGTTTCGCAAACTTTTGCATTTATAATATTAGTAGGATATATAAGTATGTTTATCAGCAAATTGGTAACATGCCGAGTTGTAATGTGAGATGTGTCAAACCTCATCGTCAATCTAATAACTCAATCTAATAAAATACCTTAAGTAGGAAAAGCTAAATAAACACTAATAATAATTATAATTATTGTTTTTCATACGTTGTTTTCCCTATTTACACAACATACAAATTTATATAAATATATGACCTTTCTTCTTTGTTCTACAGAGATATGTGTGCTAAGATAAGTGATAAGACATAGTGACGTCATAATATACAGTGATTTCTAAGTGTGTTTAGTAGTTATTATATTAATATAGTGTACAGTCTCATTCAGCTTATGAGCGCCTATTAACAAAAGGTCGCGAGTGGGCACCGCTCCGGGCCGCGTAATTGACCTCTTGATTAATGTGGACTGAACTGTATGTAGTGTAATTCTGTTTTACACTGATGAATACGGTTGCCAGTACTCTGAGAAGGGTAGGGTTGACAGCGAATAAAACTTATCGGATACTGCTTCAAATAGGCCATAATGTTCTTTGACAAACTCTTAAAAATTTGAAATTAATTACTTATCTAGACTTTTAATGACACCTTAGTGCCGTAACTAAGCAAATACATTCAGATATAATGCTGCTAAACACAAACCTCTCTTTAGAAAACAATTTTTGGTCAACTATACCACGCTGGCTAGACGGATTAGTATAGGATTTAAATCAAGTTTTTCATCTCTTTGTAAAGCTGTTAGCTTGCGTAGTCTGCTTCCTTAGTCAGCCCTGACGACACCTACAAGAGGAATACACACTGTATTGTGACACTCAGTATTACTAATCCGCCAGTACACATCAATTCACCACTATCGGCATCTTCAATCTTTCTTCTCTCTTCGATCATTCTTCTCTATTCTCAGTAGAGTCAAAATTCTGACTCAGGTTATTTGTTTATTGCACAAAGACAAAGATTTCCCAACCATGGTACAGTTTTACAGACACGTCTTTAGAAATATAACAGTGTTCATCCAGTCCACAATCAAAGAGTAAATGATCACGATTTAAGCATTAGAATCGAACACACCATATCTCAACACTCGGCGATGAGTAGGGCAATTTCCCACAAAGCTCGTAAAATATATTTACAGTTTCGTAGTAAATGGGACGCAGACGCATATAAACAAAATAACCATGATGACTTCCGTGTCGATCGTCGAATGACAGATACAGCACATATGTGTTTTGAAATGTGGTTTACAAAGAAGCGTAGAGTGAAAGAAGGTCATATTTTATACTTCGACCACATTGGCAAGTAATAATTTCATCATCAACAGCCTTGAACAGTCCACTACTGGACATAAACTTCTCTTTAGAAAAGAGGTTTTGGTCTACCATACCATGCTGGCCAGACTTATTGGTATGGACTCTTCGCAATGCTATTGTCTTGCGTAGTTTATTCCCTAAGTCGCCTCTTACGACACCCAAGACAAAAATTGTGGGCCTTGAGATTCCAGATTCTTTAATCCGGCACCACACGGACAATATAATGTAACATCACAATTTTATCACATAGAGTCCAGTTTTGCTTCACCAAGAAACTATTTTTAATCAAGGGTTTATACGTTGGAAGAATTTGACCTTTGAACCCAAAACGAAATAATTGAGAAGAAAATAGGACGCGTTAGAAATAAAATAAACAGTATTTGTTCTAAATAAAGACTTAAATCAAACGATCCCATCCATTTTGCCGCAATTTTCAACACTAGATGCACTGCTTAAAATCCTACAGCGGGGTGGTGTACAAGTCAGTTCAAAATACAAAGTGAAGAAGATATTCATACACAGGTGTGAACGTTCCCTACACAACATTTAATTTCCGTAATGAGCACATAGGGGCGGGCAAATGGTTCTCGTAATGTGCTCTGCCGAGTCGAGGATCAGATGGGGAACAGCGTTCGATTCAGGTAACCCGTTTTATGTCATACAAATTGCTGAAGAACTGGGTTCTTTATAAATCCGTTTGGATCTTACTTACTACCAAATACTTGTCGCCACCCCTATCAATCTCGTGGGTGTTGTAAGAGCTGACTGAGGGACCAAATTACTCATGACAAGAGCATTGCATACAGAAGGAAAACTTGAAACAAACGCTATATCAATCCGTCTGACCAGTGTGGTATAGTAGGCCAAAGCCTTTTTAAGGAGAGGCCCATGTCCAGCAGCTAATCAGTAAAGGCTATTGCTGATACTAGTGTAATGTATATTTGCATTAATTGTTTAATTAATAAATAAGTATGTTTATATCCTTAAAAAATTGCGCATAACATTTGTATACCGTACACCGTAGAACTTGAAGTTAACATCACAACACTACATAAGATCGTAATCGACGTTATATAAAATGTATTAAAAGAATCGATAAAGTGTAATATCCATCGGAAATGACGCACCCGTGTGTGAGACTATCTATCCAGAGTAAGTAATGGCTGGTGAGTGCGGTAAGGAATACGTTTGAAGAGTCTGCGTTATGAGTATAGCAAAACTTGTTAGTGGCAATGCAATATGATCAAAGTTGAAGCACACATAGAGACATTGTTTGATTTTTCTTATGATAAGGCAAACGAGCAGGAGGGTTAATTGATGGAAAGTGTCTACCGTCGCCCATGAACGTCTGTAACTCAGAAGTCAAAAGTGCGGTACCGACTTTTGAGCTCGAAGAGTACGCAATTTACTCGAATGCAGTATCGGGTCGGCAATACCTCAAGGGTCAATTTGTTCCACAGATTGGGCGTGTGGTCCCCAGCAATGTGCGATTTCAAGAAACTTTCACTTCGATATGATTGAATAATTGACCCTTCTGTCAATAATACAAGCGTTGCGGATGACGTTTGGTAATATGGCGGCAAGTTGCGGACGGTATTGATCTGAAAGAATTTGTTGATGCACTCTTCATGATACAGACGATAAACAAAAGATAGATCTATTATTACAACAACAAACAGTTGATCTGAAACTTCGAGCGGTTATAGTTGGAGAGTTGTCAAGATGTCTATATGTTTATCCAGATATTTTAGCACTATCCAGAGAGAGAGAGATCATTATCCAGATATTTTGTGATCAAGCCAGCCTTCTCTTTAACGTTCGCCGAACGCAATGTTCGCACAAATGAACCGCGTCTTCACACCGTAACTGTGTGGCGCGGGGCACATTAATCTCGCGGGTCAATTGCTCGGGCAATTGCTGGTCGGACATCACTAACCAGAATAGAATTAGATAGAGATAGATCTATACATAAAGACAAAGCAACCATGGCCCATCTCGGGTCAAGCAATGGATAAGATCAGTGGTAGTAAAATATATTCAACGACTGTTGGTTTGTATGCGACGGTTGTACGCAATAATTACATAACTATGAAGATTATGGCCATATAAATTAAGACATTGAAAGTAAGGTAGTAGAGCCACGCTGATTTCGGCACGAACGGGTCTGCTCGACCGGGCCAGTAATACCCTTTCGCAGAATACCAAGCTAAAGCGACAACATCCCTGCTGTCATATTTCGTAGGTGAGTGCGAGACTAGAGACCCATTGACGCAGGGGTGACAGTTTTCGCGGTAAGTGTATGAGGATTACACTGTCACGATGACTGTTACGCCTTTTACGTCCCCAAGCGGAGCGTGAAAAAGCATCTCACACACTCATCTCACTTGCCATACTGTGAGTCACCACACTGCATTGTCTGCGTTTGCAATGTGTATGATAACCACAACTCTTGGATTCTATTCATGCTTACCGTCAGGCAGAGTAGAGTCAATTTGGCCGATTCTTAATACAAAAAAAAAAGTGAAATGGAGAACCGTAAGACGACAATGTGTGAGACATGTGAGGCGAGATATTATAAATAATAGGAACTACCTCAAAGATGTCCTATTCAAATCGATCCCTTTCTGACGACATTAGATCATAGTATCAATATATCTAATACCTGGTTCAACTTTTCTCCCACGTAGTTTTCTATATACCACATATATACCATTAGTAATTTGACGTCGGTGGTAATATTATTTAGTTTGGTTCACTTCGTTACAATTCAGTAGTTTAGAGCACATTAAACAAGCGAAAAAATAACCGTGGCTAATGATATACGTAAAACGACTGTCATTAGTATTTTATGGCAGTCATTAAACAGTCATAAAATATGGAGCAAACCTGATAATGCCACTTTGAATAGTAGATTTAACTCTAGACAGTATTATGTGAATATAATTTGATCGATTACATGGGGTCTATATAGAATTATTTACATATATTGTTTGAGTGTGGTGACGGATTAAGAATACTGAGTGCCAACACTCCTAGTCGTCTCGTGGATGTCGAAAGAGCCGCCTACGGCAGCTCACTACGCAAGACAACGGTGCTGAAAAAAGAAGAAAAACTTGACACAAATCCTATATCAACCCATCTGCCTTGTGTGGTATAGTAGAGCAAATCCTCCCTTCTGAGAAGAGTCCTGTGTCCAGCGGTGGACTATCGAAGGAATGATGATGTATATTTATAAAAAAAACCTGACTTCATAAGCCAAACGATGTCTGAATGCATCCAGAACATTCTTATTTCTTTGTCTGAAACCGTAAAGTAAAAATGACTTTTTTATATTGTAGGTTCAGGCCCAAATTACACAAAATTGGTGCCAATATAAAGGTATAATACCCTTATATTAGCTAATAAATGCCTTGAACACCCAATGAGGGTAAAATATTTTTATCAGAATTCTGAGATATATTTTATTTCGTTTAACAACGGAGCAAATAATTTCTTGTAATATTTGTCACACTCCCTATTAAGGACACCATTGAAAAGCATTATATAAGTACATCT